>OV884004.1:73025857-75425857 GCA_930367185.1 Myathropa florea | reverse complement strand
CCAAACAGTCAATCTTTGTGGATGCACTGATGCTTGGTCGAACACTTGTGGATTGTGTTCGCTCCAATAACGGTAATTTTGCCTGTTGAATATCAGCTGAGCCAAAAATGGTCCTCGTCGGAGAGACTGATTTTTTGTCCAAAATCCAGATTTCCAGCGCCAAATTAGCGAACTCACGGCGTTGTCTATGATCGGCCGGATTCAATTCTTTCATCGACACAATTTTATGCGGATGTTGGCCCAAATCCAACCGCAAAATAAGCTGGGTTGACTCTTTGGCGATGTCCAATTCAGCCGATCGGGGCCAAATCGACATTTCTAGGTCTTCTTTGATACTGGCCGCTACGTCGGCTATGTTTTCATCATGCCGCATTAATCTTTTCTGGTGCCTCAAGGCCCAAAAGAAGTGTACTCAAGCTCAAGTTTTTACACGGTGCGACGAATTGTCAGCACTGAAGCCATGATAATGACCGAACTCACAACGGAATTCACGTAGCGTATTTGCAACTAAGCCGGAATTTCAATATTTCCTCACGTCGAGCAACCGTAAAATGATTCATGACGAAATGGCAAACCTACTGAATATTTTGACAGCTGAATGTCATTGGTAACTTTGACAGCTGCTGAAACATAAGTGTTTAGCTGCGCAGGTTAATAAAACACTTGATTGTTGTATTAGGTTGAGTGTCAACTGGTTTTATTAACATATGTATATTAACAAGGAAATAACTATTGTTTACTACGTTACATGGAATTGAATCAAAGGGAAATAACACAATTGAAATTAAGCAAACTGCACAGTAGTTTACTTGCTGAAATACGGAACGCGACTGCCAACGAAACAGAAAAAAGGATTTCGAAGCGTTAATACGCGAACCATGCAGACACAAGCGTCTGCACCTAGCCTCTATTAACGAACTCCTACTCTCACCTCCCCGTGGTGAAATCCGGGAGCCGAGTACCCTCGACAGAAGATGGGGTAACCAACCCTCGTGGGACGTCTGGGCGGCTGCAAACGAGAGAGGGGGGAGTGTGAGTCTACCAGGGCTCATCACTCTTTTTAGGATGGCGGCGGAGGAGCTGGTCAACTGATTGGCCAACGGCGGCATCCACAACTCCAGTCAGCAGGAGCTACCTGGTTTCCATGGTAAGGTCGGGACCTTGGAATAGAGATGGCGGCGGATGAGCCCTTTTAGGGCCAACGGCGGCGCTCACAGCCTGCAAGAGGCTACCGACACCGGATCCCTCCGGACCCCTTTGTCCGGGGGCTAAACAAATGGACCTGTCCTCCCAGTTGGAGGTTGTGCGTGGGGTTAACTTCCTCACCACGTAAAAAAGTAAGGAGTTGAGAAGCAACAATATGCCTCGGATACGGACGGATTTACTGTTGACGACCCCAGCAAACGGAATAAGGACAATGACTTTCGGTTCTGCACGTGGAATGTGAGGTCCCTGAACAGACCACGTGCAGCCGATGAACTCGCGGAGGCCCTAGATTGCTATAAAGCAGACGTTACCGCAATCCAGGAAGTGCGATGGGATGGGCCGGGCAAAAAGAGGATGAAAAACTGCGATATCTACTACGGCGACTGTTACAGAGAGCGAAGGCAGCGATTATTTGGATGTGGATTTGTTGTTCGAGGCAGACTTAGGCAAAAAGTCTTAAGCTTTAAGTACATAAGCGAGCGCCTCATAACAATCCGCATCAAGGCTAAATTCGGCAACATCAGCCTAATCTGCGCCCACGCCCCAACGGAGGACAAAGATGACGATAGCAAGGATGACTTCTATGATCTCCTAGAAAGAACGTACGATCAATGCCCCAGCTACGACACCAAGATCGTTCTAGGAGATTTCAACGCTAAGCTGGGTAAAGAGGACATCTTTGCTAGAGTCATCGGTAAACACAGCCTGCACGACACCACGTCCGAAAACGGACTCAGGCTGGTGGACTTTGTTACGGGGCGAAACCTCTCTGTAGCTAGCACGCGGTTCCCACATCTCAACATCCATAAAGGGACCTGGCGGTCCCCTGATCATTCAACCGTCAACCAGATTGATCACGTTGCGATCGACGTCAGACACTCCTCCAGTATTCTTGATGTCCGAACGTTCCGAGGCGCCAACATCGACTCGGACCATTTCCTTGTTGTAGCCAAGGTAAGGACACGGATATCGAGAGAAGAACGGAGTCGAGGAAGCCAACCACGGTTTGACGTCGAAAAGCTACAATCGCAACAGACTGCCAGGAACTTTGCCGATCGAGTCTCCCTGAAACTCTCCGAAAGTTCGACGCCGCCTGCACTAACAATAGACGAAGAATGGAAACGTTGTCAAAGAGCCATCAGAGAAGCCGCTACTGATGTGCTGGGTTTTAAAACCCCAACAAGGAAAAACCCCTGGTTTGACAACGAGTGCAGGCAGGCACATGCAGCAAAGCAAGAAGCCTACCGGGCAACGCTGCATCGAACCACGAGAGCTGTTCGTGAGCTCTACGAACAGAGAAGAAGGGAAGAGAACCGGCTTCTCAGGAAGAAAAAGAAAGAGCACGAGAAGCGCGCGATCGAGGAGATGGAGAGGTGTTATGGCAGGAATGATGTCCGAAAGTTTTACCAAAGGGTAAAACTTTTATCGAATGGATATAAAGTTCGGACAGAAGCTTGCCGGGACGAAAATGGACAGCTAGTAGTAGATTCGGAGTCGATACTGAGAATTTGGAAAAATCATTTCTGCAGACTGTTGAACGGCGATGAGGACACAAATACCGCTGTCAGGCAGAATGTTCCACTCAACACAACGGACGATGATAGAAGAGAATACCCCCCGACCTAGACGAAGTCAAGATAGCGATATCGAGACTGAAGTCTAATAAAGCTGCTGGTGCAGATAGTCTGCCCGCTGAAATGTTTAAAGCAGCTGGAGGTGATCTGGTAGGGCGCATGCACCAGCTCATCTGTAAGATATGGTCGGAGGAAAGCATGCCCGATGAGTGGAATCTCAGTATCGTTTGCCCGATCCACAAGAAAGGAGACCCCTTTGACTGCGCCAACTATCGAGGGATAAGTCTCCTTAACATCGCCTACAAAATCTTCTCTGCCGTTTTGTGTGAACGCCTGAAACCATTCGTGAACAAACTGATAGGTCCTTATCAGTGTGGTTTCAGGCCCGGGAAGTCCACCATCGATCAAATCTTCACACTGCGGCAGATCCTGGAGAAGACCCAAGAAATGCAAATTGACACACACCATCTATTTGTCGATTTCAAGGCCGCATATGACAGCGTGTATAGAGACGAGCTATACAGCGCCATGTCTAGTTTTGACATTCCTGCTAAACTCGTCAGACTGAGCAGGATGACGATGGAGAACTCTCGCTGCTCCATCAAGGTCGGTAACGAACTCACCGAGACCTTCAATGTCAAAAAAGGTTTTAGACAAGGCGACGCGCTGTCATGTGATTTCTTTAACATCGTTCTTGAGAAGATCGTGCAAAACTCACTGGCCAACACAAGAGGCACGATCTTTCAAAAGTCCGTTCAACTGCTAGCTTACGCGGATGACATTGACGTGATTGGGAGAACACAGCGAGCCGTCAATGATGCGTTTGCTGGCATTGAAACGGAAGCGGCTAAAATGGGTCTGGCGGTAAACGAGGGCAAAACAAAGTATATGCTGTCATCGAGAAAGGACGCACAACATCGACGACTTGGCCAGAACGTCACCATAGGCAGCTATAACTTTGAGGTAGTAAAGGACTTCGTCTACCTTGGCTCCGCGGTTAACAGTACAAACAACATCAGTACCGAGATCAAACGCAGAATTACTCTTGCCAACCGCTGTTTTTATGGGCTCAAAAGGCAATTGAGTAGTAGAGCCCTCTCTCGGAAGACCAAGTTGACTTTGTATAAGACCTTGATCATCCCAGTCCTGCTTTACGGTGCAGAGGCATGGACAATATCCCAAGCGGATGAACAGTCTCTTGGTCTTTTCGAGAGAAAAGTTCTGCGCGCGATCTTTGGTCCTGTTTGCGTTGATGGCATTTGGAGGAGAAGATTCAACCACGAACTGTATGGGCTGTACAGCGACATGAGTCTAGCCAGGCGTCTACGGATCCAACGCCTAAGATGGCTAGGCCATGTTGAGCGTATGGACAACTTAGCTCCGGCCCGAAGAGTCTTCGACTCTGAGCCTGTGGGACAACGCAACAGAGGACGTCCACGAACAAGGTGGCGCACACAAGTCGAGGGGGACCTCTGCCGGCTTGGTGTGCGAAACTGGAGACAGCTGGCGAAAGATCGTGCTGGCTGGAGAGGCATGTTGAGTGAGGCCCAGGTCCACCTCGGACTGTAGCGCCCTAAGAAGAAAGAAGAAGAAGAAGAAGAAGACTGCCAACGAATGCGTTGCATATTGCAAGGATTTCGACTAACGGTGGCTTGGACTGTACGTGGCGTCATCTGTGCTCCACATACAGGAAACCTAAATTCTGTTGATGGAAGTCGCTGCATGAGGACGCCACAGTACTTTCGTCAGGAGTCGTTGAGCGAGGTCGCCATAAGTGTGTGACAGACAGAATGTCTTACGAACGGAAACAACGAAAAAATAATGGCTGAAACACAATAGTGCGTTGCGCTAGTCGACTTCATGTTACGGAGGGTGTGCGTTGACGCACTGCGTTAATAAGCTCCTCCCTCTCTCTCTCAAATACCAAATAAAAAATATTCCCTCAGCTGTTTTAATTTTTGAAATGTCAAATCAAAAAGTATTCTGGTCAAACAATTCAACGTTAAAGAAATTAATTGCGGAAAATGAATGCCAAGAAAGTTAAAAAAAATTAAAAAAGTGATTCTTGTTGCTAATTTGGCGTATTCATTCAAATTAGCTTTGTCGTTGAAATAATTTTAGTCAGCTGTTTTCATTTCTCAAATGTCAGTTGCCACAAAATGTTCTCAATTTGGGAAAAAACTCTCAATTTGGGAAGCATTTCTCAATTTCGCTCTCACAGCGCATCCCTCTGTCAAAAAAATATCCAACATGTTGAATAATGACGTGCGTTGGGATTACGTTTTACGTTTTATTACGATCCTCTCATCTCTCTCATTTTTCATTAACGTAGCTTGCTGCAGTATTTTGTGAATGTCCATTGAATTGTGTGCGTTGAAAGACAGCGCTGACGCTGACGCACTATTGTGTTTCAGCCATTATGGTTCCCTTTTGGCGATTGCCGCTACTGATGCAACTGACATAGTTGATGCATCTGACGACTGATGACTGACTGACGTCCAGGGCCTTAAAACAGAACCGCCTACTCCTTGGGAAATGTGTTAATGCTCCTTAAAATGTTGCTGCATCAGCAATCTCCGCACAAGAAATCAGATGAATATCAAAACACAAATTCCTTATTAATTATTGTAAATATTTATTTCCAAAATATATTCAGAGGTAAATAGAATTTAATGTTAACACACTCAAAATATTTAATTTTTCTTCAAGACCTAATCTCGAAAGTTTACTCACGCATACACTCAAGCAAATGCGATCTAATTCTAACCAATGGATACCAAAAGAATACAATTTCGATTTAACCATAATTTTAATGTCCCCCCAGTGACTGGCGGGACCTGTAAATATATTATATTTATAACTTATGTAAATATGCTTCTCTATAACGTACCAATGTGGGGTGTGTGTGTGTGTATTTGAAGTATATTTATAATCGATATCCTGTCGCCTATAGATATGCTATGTGTTATGAATCCCCAAGGGAATTGCGTTACATAAAATACTCGTGTGATATTACTTTGTGTTGCGTGTCATCTATTGCTGAGAGTAAGAATACGTTGCAACAGAAACTAAACTACCTCACTGATGTAGCACTACCCTTAGCATAATTAATTAAATATTGTTTGAATTAAACAGATACAATCAGTATATATATGTACAAACGACGATCAACTCTGTGTTTCACATCCAGAATTGAATGGGTGCAGTACAACGGAAAGTCACAGTTGAATTGACAAAACAAAAATACACTTTCTTTCAGTCACAGTTTCAAAATCATGAGCAAACATTGAGCAAACGGGATTTTACTTAAAATAATTTGGCTTTACATGTTTTTTTTTATCACTAATGTACAATGATTGTGTATATTTTTTTAATTGTACTTTTTTTTGTTAAATTTTTATTTATTTGCTTTTTTTATTGCTTGTTTTTTTTTATTTGTTTCATGTCGAATGATTAAAATATTTTTTTTAAAAGTGGATAAATGGTTTTATAAGGAAATTTGAAAGAGAATTCAAGCAGAAAACGCGGTAAGCAGTCCTGATTGGAATATCCTCAACCTGTTCATTGTCAACTGAACGTGTGTAGCTGGAAGCAACTTGCACGAGACCGTGCTAGATGGAGGGGCATATTGGCTGAGACCCAGGTCCACCCGGGACTGTAGCGCCAGCCAAAGAAGAAGTACATAGTCAACATATGTAGTCCCAGTCTGACTCCGATTGGTATCTGTGCTGCATTGTGTCATTGACGGAGTAATTGGCAGTAAAATAGAGCGGAGGAATGATTTAATCGCATATCTTAAAGTCTTTGAGAACACAATAGCGGACGTTCAGGATTGAGAAGGCGTATCCAAGTGGAGAAGGATATCAAATAACTTGGTGTGCAAAACTGAAGACAGCTAGAGAATTGTCGTGCCAACTACAGAGGCTTTTTGGTTGAGGCCAAGGTCCACTCCGGACTGCAGAAAGAAGCAGTTCTGCGGCCACAAACCATAACGGCTTAACTCGAGTTAGGACAAAAATGAGTTATAAGTACCATTATGTCCAGCATATGTATCTTTCTGTATCTTTTTTTAAACAGAAGTTATTCCAAAAAAACCTAGTAGCCTAAGTACTAGTAGTAGTGCTGATCTGAAACTTTGACCGCCTCTCCTGAAAAAGTATAAAAACCGACTTAGGCGGTTATGCCTTGTGACCTTGTGCGTCCTTAAAGCATTGGTTATCAACAGAGAAGAACGAAATTCAAAGATGCAGAAAAGTCATCTTAGGCAGTCAAACAACGAGATCACAAGTGACATTCACCAAGTCCGACTTAAGTCCAGGATATCTGAGAACTGTTTCAAAGAATGATTAAAGAGTTTCTTAGAAATTAGCCAGAAGCACAAATGCACCTGTTTAGCAAAATTCGAAGTAAAGTGTGAGCCGAGGTACAAGAAACAACTCCAACAGTTTGAAAGCCTGACTTATTTTGGAAAACAAAGATGAGTTCAGCCTGCAGCTGAATGGAAGACGATTTAAGAAAATTCACCATCAATGGCCACTAAATCAAGACAACTTAAGTGATTTCTTGTCAGAGATAGCTGACACAAGGATGACTCTAAATGACTCACAAAGACGATAGAAACGAAATATTCACAAAAAAAAATTTACAGGGGAAACTCAAGGCTTTAAAGTTACAAAAACTAGGGTGAATTCAGATATGCGTCTCTCGATGCGGTATTACACTTGCATCACGATCATAAACGTAAATAATCGCATCGCTTTCAAATGTCAAATGTTCATTTAAGCATTTTTTCGCGAATCAGACGCGCAAAGTTCAAACAAATGAACATCAAGAAATTAACTGGTGCTTTGTCAACCTTGCTTTCCAGCAGCATCGTAAAGAAGCAGTTATAATAATAATGGTGACGCTATAGTCCGAGGTGGACATTGGGCCTAGCTTCTCAGCAACCACTCCTGTTGTGCGTGCTATTGTTCTCTCACGAGTGGAGGGGACCTACAGTTCAATGCCGACTTCGAACGGCGATTTTGAGAAGCTTTTTCTAGACAGTTATACTCTTTGAGCATTGTCAGTGACTCGAAAGAGGTGGAGCCGTGAAAAAATGTTTGGTGTTTTTTCGGGAATCGAACCGACAACATCGAGCGTGGGAGTCGACGCACCTACCCACTACGTCACGGCGCCCACACAAGTATCAGTTATGTTGCATTTTATTTCGAGCAAATGCTTCACATTTCTGAAATCAGTCAATTTTCCATCAATGAGGCACTAGATCAAGACCACTTAAAGTGATTTTTTGATAGCGATAATCCCAAGGATTCCTCAGACAAAATGTTTTAAGCGACCTTGACAGTTCAAAGGCTTGAACAAAATGGTGCCAATTTTGAAAAGACGCCAGATAGACAAGTGATGTGCCAACAGCTGACTAAAAACAATAAAGAACCATACTCTTGCCGGACTGATTGGGGAAATTAATTAAAATTGAACCATTGGTTCCTGACGTTGGAACGAATGACGTCCATAAAATTAATAGAGAGCTTAGAGTGGGCGAACTTCATTGTCGTGACTTCTTTGGATATTTTTGAATTAGAAAATGCGTAACGGTTGAATTTGAATTTTCAACAGAGAGTCAGATTCAGAAAACGTGCTGCAGTTGAATTTAAGTTTTCAACAGAGTCAAAGTCAGAAAAAGGCTTTACACCTCAATTTAAGTTTCGAACAGAGCAAGAGTCAAGAATGGTGCTACGGTTGTATTTGAATTTCGAACAGAGTCAGAATCTGAACACGTGCTGCAGGAGAATTTCGAACAGAGTCAGTGTTGCAACTGAATTTGATTTTCGGACCGAATCAAAGGCAAAAGACATCCTGAGGCTTTTGAATTTCCGGCATCGTTCGGTTTCAACTGAAAGATTTGAGATCAAATACGAAGACCGAAATTATGGGCGCTCTGTACTAAATATTGGCTCATAATAGGTTTAACAAGATTTGCAAATGACGTTCGATCGTTTGAAGTTTTGTTTTATATCTTTTCCCTAGAGACCATAAGAAGTTGCTTGATTTTAGGAAACTGATTTATGTTACTTTTTAGGGCCTAAAATGTAGACAAAACAAAGGTCTTGCTTAAATGTTGTGGTCTCTTGTGGAAAACGAAATTTTCACAAAAGGAATTTGACAGAGGATACTCAAGGCTTTAAAGTTACTAACCATAAGGTGATAGAGGATATCGAGATGGCATCACCCTTGCCTCACGTTTATAAACGTTAAAATTTTCACCACTCAAACGTCAAACGTTTATTTATGCATCTATTCGTTAGCATTAGCATCAAGAAATTGCGGAATTTCAGCGGAATTTGCTGCTGCAGGTCTTAACAACGTCATTGTCCTGCAACTGTGTTCAACAGGCTTAAACGAGTTAATTACCGGAAAAACTTGCAAGAAAGTGACTGGTTAGGGTTTAGGATAGGTTTAGCTTTTTTTAGGAAGTGACTGTAACTAGGCAGGATAAATCCTAAGGATATTAGCCAAACAGGTTTGCAATTCCATACAGCAGAACAATTTTGGAACATTTTGTGGAGTTAAGAGACGAAAACCCTTTTTTTCCACACCGATTGTTAAAGATATGACCAAAAGGAAGAATTCTTCGACCAAAAAACAACTAAACATGGGCCTGACTAAACAATTTATGAGGATCATTTTCTTCGCTGGGTAAGGGGCTTCTTTTTCAAACAAAAAATACCGTGAAGAAATGAGATCGCTAAGTTGCCCTATGCAGAGATCAATGATCATCAGTGATGACGACACGGCATGACAACGATCCCAAGTATACATTTAAATTCGTTAAAATTTGGCTGAGTCACAAGAAGGTTTCGAAAGGCCTTCCCTGTTCTCTCGATCACAATCCTTTTGAGAATTTCTGTGGGGAAACTAAGAGGGCTGTGGTGGGTAAGGAAATCTAGAATTGTTTAGCAAGTCTTTAAGGGCACTTTTTTCTCATTAAAAAGTTTTTTTTGGACAATATTCTCTGTCAAATCATTTTAATGAAACACAATGCAGCGTTGGTGCTGCCGTTGACTGACGTTTAACACACAACACAAGAAATACAATGGCGCAACTCGAAATACTACTGGCGATCTTACGTTTGTTGAAAAAATTTGTCATACAAATTGTTGACATTTCATTGTGAACTTTGAGAAATAAAAACAGCTGACAGTACTATAGGGCTATTCACATCATCGACGAACTGCGAAATTCGCCAATTTTGACATTTCATTCACAAGGCATTCTCTTTAGTCGCCGATAGCCGCGAATTGTCAGTTTGAAATTTCTTCTTCTTCTTCTTCCTCTTCTTCTTAGGGCGCTACAGTCCGAGGTGGACCTGGGCCTCACTCAACATGCCTCTCCAGCCAGCACGATCTTTCGCCAGCTGTCTCCAGTTTCGCACACCAAGCCGGCCGAGGTCCCCCTCGACTTGTGTGCGCCACCTTGTTCGTGGACGTCCTCTGTTGCGTTGTCCCACAGGACCAAAGATCTTGTTTAGAATTTCAAATATTCGCGCCCAGAGACTTCGGTAAATTTTTGTTCGTGAATTTGTGGATCGCGAACGGCTTATTGTGGATCGAGAATTCAGTTTTGACAATTCGGCAAGAGATTGTTGAATTCGCAGAAAAAGAACGAAATCGATAATTTTCTTATTTGAACCATATTTTTTGAGTTTTTACGTTACGACAAAAATCAATAATTCAAAATGCACACTTTGCCATATCAAAAAGTGCACATTTTTGCTGATCTTCCATGAAGTATGGTTGTTTCGAAAAATTCGCGTTTCATGTGAAAGGCCCTTAATGCAGTATTGTTTCCCTCGCCTAAAAATTATTCTCTTCTCCACCAATATAATTTTTTGAAACTGCAGTTACCTTAAAAAAACATAATGAGCAATTTTTATTTCCAAAAAAGGACTTAAACAAAAAAAAAAACTAAAAAGGAACAACTTGCTTAGCTGTAACTCTCTTAAAAATTTCCTTAAATAATTGACATTTCATAAAAGAACATTTCACTAAACCTACAGTCTGAATGAATGTAGACACAACATTGTTTTCGAATTAATGCTTAAACTAACACATACCTATGAACCTTCGACAAAATTGAAAAAAATGATATTCGAGACGTTTCCTATTCCAATCGTTGGATTCAACAAAATACAAAATTGAATTGTTCTACAAAACCAAAGATAATTAAAAAAAACAATAAGAATACTCTTTGCTCCTTTCCGTAAACGATTAAACTTAAGGTTTCCAACACACATTTCTACAAATACATAAGTGTGTTTTTAGTAAAAAAAAAAAAAAAATAAGAATAAAATAAAACATTTTCACTCATTTCCCCGGTTGCATACTTTCCCCTTTTATTTTTTATTTTTTGCTTGTGAGACTGGAACTGGCGGACGCTGTTGAAACGTCCATGTTGTCGCAGATACTATCACATGTTGCTCCTTCGCTGTCGGCATCCGGCTCACTGGACTTCTCGAGTAGTGCTGACATCGCTTTGATGTTGCTCGGCTTCTCCTCGTCGCTGTTGATGTTGAGGACTGTGTCGTTCATTCGATGGTAGTGCGGCTTAAATGAAGTACTTGGCCGTGAGTAGTCCAAGTGATCGTATTCATCTGGGAAAATAATGTCAAATCCTGGGGTGAGCGTGTGCATTTGGTTGGAAATTACTGTGAGTGCAAACATTTGAGGGGTTTAAGAGTTATCTTACCGTCGGGGAATAGTTTCTTTCGATATTCCTTAACTATGTTTGCTTTGGTGGAATAGGGGAAAACGGGGAGAAAGTTAATGTACGTATTTTTCACGCAAATAAACAGAAGAGTCTGTTGACTTTTAAGTAGCTTTCTGCACAACAAAGGACATAAGCTGGGATTTATGGTGTTCATTGCACCGCAACGCTAAGGTTGGTCTAGGATATGGGCGTGTATGTGTTTAGGATTTAATTAGATAGCATGCGAGAAATGCCACACTGAAAATAATCACACGATAACCTCCCAGAACACTGTAGTTCATTCCAAAAAGAGATACTGTCAAATCTCAAAGCTTTATGCTGGCTCAAATGGAATGATATATCTTCACTTGATATTTGCATTTTCACGGACAAATTGGCAGCTCTCACAGCCAAGGAACGAGTGTCTCTAAACTCCATTTGCAACAGACTGCCCCTCGTCTAGATATCAGATCATAGACACATTCCAGGCAACTGCAAAGCGGACGAACTTGTCAGGCATGCAACCTGCCAGGCACGCTGCCAACGTTGAGTATAGGAATATCAGCATGGCTCTTGATACATGCAAACTGTGCTTACGAGAGGACACAACTCAAAAAACGAATTATAGATGGATGAGAGGTACAACATGCAACATCTTCAGAATGATCTGGCTAGATCCCAAAGGATCTAAGTATTTAATCTCCCTCGACAGAACAAAAATTGGCATTACTGTCGGTGTCATCATTGGACACAGCCTGTTAGGCGAATACGCTGGAAGATTCGGCGTTTCGGCGAACGATTTCTGCAAAAGCTGTTTGGAGGAGGAGAAAATAGAGAGTATTTCACATCTTCTCTGTATCTTTCCGGTCCTGGCGACTCGTTTGCAGAGATCGATTGGTTGCACCTATTTTGCACCATTCTTGCATTCTTATCGATCGGCGAATTCGCGTTTGAAATTGTTCCTGAGATCCTTTAACGTTGTTGGCATAAATCAGCTATTCAACGTAGTCGCATAAAAAGAAATTCAACGACGTTAAATCGCATGAGCGAGGTGACCAGTGCCGTGCAGGCACTGACACTGTCCCGTGATGTGGTTGCACTCGCTACCGTGCTCGCAGTTACATTTCAACGTACATCCAGGCCCGTACAATTACGCGATTATCAAACTTTCCCTTCAAAAGACAACTTGTGTGGCATTGAGGCACCATCTTGTTGGAACCACATATCATATGTCAAGTCTCTCCAATTCTGGCCAAAAATAGACTTCCAACATGGCACATCAGAGAACTTTATTGACCGCAACGTGCCGTTCATCGACGAAAAACCACGGCCCTATCACACCATCAGCAACTTTTTGTGGATGCAATGGAGTCTCCTGAAGCACATGTGGGTGTGTTGCTGTCGAAGTTCGACGACTTGGCCAGAACATCACTATATGCAGCTATAACTTTGGGGTAGTGAAGGAGTTCGTCTACCTTGACACATTAGGCAAGATACTAGACCGAGTCATCTATGAGAGGTTACTGGCAGTGGCGGAAGCAAGTGGTGCGCTGTCGATCCACCAATACGGCTTCAGAATAGGACGGTCAACGGTCGACGCGATAAAATCTGTGGTAAACTTGGCCACAGACGCTATACAAGGAGAGAGAGATGGAGAGGGGGAAGAAAGAAGTATTGTGCAGTGGTTACGCTGGACGTTAAAAATGCTTTTAACTCGGCGAACTGGATGCACATTCGACAACTGACATGGGCACACCCCCCTACCTGATGAAGATAGTAATGGACTACTTCAACAACAGGAGCCTTACGTACTACACCGACGATGGGATCAAGTACTACAGCATAAAGGCGGGAGTTCCACAAGGATCAGTCCTCGGACCTCTATTGTGGAATATAATATATTCTTTTATTCTAGTCTTACGACTAGAGCTTCCCGAAGGAGTTCGAATAATCGGCTTTGCCGACGACATTGATGTTGTTAGTGGCTAAACATATAGAGGAAGTGCAGAACACAGCAATCTCTAAAGTTAAATATTGGCTTGAAAATGCCGGTCTGGAACTAGCGGCCCACGAAACGGAGGCTGTACTCATAACCAGCCGCAAGAAGGTGGAGTACGCGAGATTCTTAATTGGAGATCAGACGATTAGGTCCAATGAGTCAGTGAAGTACCTAAGGGTCGTGCTGGATAATAGGCTCTCCTTTAAATATACATAAAATACGCCAGTGAGAAGGCGGCATGTACACAAGGAGCGCTGCTCTCACGGATGCTCCCAAATATCGGCGGGCCAAGAGTAAGGTGTAAGCTTGAATTCAAACCTAGACTGTAAAAGTCTAATGCGCATGGGTCGACGCACGAACCCACACGGCCACAGCGCCCACTCTCCAGTATTGACCAGCAGAAAAAGATTCAGGACCATTATTTGAATGAAATTTAGTCCATGACCCAGATACCTTTTAAGTAGACGTTAACATCTGACGGAATCAAGCTATGAGCCAGATCTCTGTTCAGCAGAAGTAGTCGTTAATAGAAGGGACCGAGATCAGAGCACTGTGGAGACATTCAGACAATCTGGCTTACTTAGAGAAATCGTGGAAGGGGACTGAAAAGGACCCAATTGATACTGGTCTTGGACATTCCCTTTTAAGATCAAGCTGATCTTATGTATTACTCTGTTTCGTGATGAAATGGGCCGAGCACGGATGATTAACCCTTTTTCGAAATTGAAAGAGGATGCTTCCACAATCATGAGGAATAGTAACAAGGGCTTAACGATGGTACAGAGACACAGTGGCTTAGCAAGGTGCCTGCATAGAACCGCAGCAACTAAGATCTTCTTACTGTATGGACGAGATGTCGCGACGCCCCAGAAAATTCAGTCCAGTGAAACATGTCATTTGTCGTGTGTTAGCGGAGCAACTTAGTCTAGGATGCAGGAGGACTATTCCAAAAGAAACTAGTCTAGGATGCCAACAGTCCTCCCTTGTATTACTTTAGGAAATCCAGCAAATATAAGCCATGAAATATAAACTGCTACAGTGATGGTTCTTACAAATTTTATCCAAAAAAACGAGTAGGCCTGTCTCTCCTTAAGTTAAAGGCTTGCCACTAGGGATGCAAACGATACATCGATGTTTTGCAAACATCGATGTTTTGCTAACCGATACATCGCCGATACATCGACGGCAAAATTGTCAAACATCGACATCGTTCATTCATTTCGTTAAACATTCCCAAAATGTGTTATATAGAAAATGTGCTTGTATTCTTGTAATAATAATGGGGTGTAATCTTTTACACCTACACCTGCTAGAGATGCGTAATACAATGTAACTTTTTGCATAACTTAGCCTCTCCTTTTTTAATATCCTACTCCGAACCTCCAAGTGGTTTACTTTGGGCATCGAGCAACCCTCAAGGAGACCGGGTATACAACTCCTATGGAACTGTGGGCCAATCGGAGAGGGCTCATGTTTCGTCATGTATTGGCTGGATGCGCAAGCAGGGCAGACCTTGTGTCAACAGCCAAACTAGCGCCTGTTCACCAACGGGGTGCGACTGGGAACGGGTGTCGGTCTTTGAGCAAGCGACTCGCTATATAAACGTGCATGAAGGGCCCGCTCGGGAACCCAAATCCCGAATCGTAGAATCCTCCAACGTTACTTTGGATTTTTCGTTGGCCCGATAAGCCACAAAGTAAAAATTCAATCATCAACGAAACGGAAGACGGAGAAGGTTTTTGGGTTGAAACTGGTACGACTAGTATGTTTTGTTGTTTATGTATAGTACATCGTAAATATAGCCAACAATTCGTGTGATGTAGAATATAAATAACACATCGGTAAAACATCAATGTATCGTTGTTGATACCGATGTTTTTTTAACATCGATGTTTGTCCTGGAACTATCGATGTTTCAAGCATCGATCTTTTTAAGAACGATGTTTGCATCCCTACTTGCCACCCCACAGGCCCTTTGCTACAAAAAATATAAGCAAGGGAATTCTATTGCACTACACAACTAAAGCTTTACATGCATACAAACCATCAACTTATCACAAATCTAACTCACCAGGATCCTTAAGACCTTCCTTATGCTTAATCTCGTCGTACACATGCTCCTCCTTCAGGGGATCATCAATGCTGTTGTAGACATTTGGATTGGTGAGATCTGCATTCAGATTTTTCTGCAGCATGTCACTGTTGTAGTTTATGGAGTAGGTTCCAGCTAAAAATCAAAAAAATTGTTAAATCAAGTTCGCGATCCTCAGAAGCACTTACCTCTACTGCTAGCGTTGGAATCGTCTCCATACTCCGAGCCGCTTCGATCTAAATTGTTCATTTTCGGACGTAAGTTGTTCAGCAGACGCGCGTCGGCTCCCGCGAGTCCATAGACGGGATTGTCAAAGTTGTGACGATCCGGATACGCTCCACGCGGATCGGTGATGTACTGAACGTGTTGAATCTCGGTTTTAAGGTTTGAAACCCGGCGACGATAGTACAGCACAAGGGCCACGACGATTCCAACGAAGAGAATGGCTAAGACAATTCCCCACGCGAGTCCAGCACGGCTAGCTGAAAGGGGAACAGAAACAGAGTTACATGCGGATATGGGAGATGCATCCCTCGTGACTTACATTCGACTTCGGCCTCCTGTATTCTGAACGCAGTTGAGACGTCGCAGTTTTCGCCGTTGAATCCGTGGCGGCAGATGCAACCTTTCGCCGCGTGACATAAGTAGTTCTGGTTGGGACACGAGCAGGTCTTCATGCAGTGCTCGCCATAGAATCCCTCAGGACAGACTGAAAGTGAGAAAGCACAAATTGAGTCCGCTGCGGGGCATAGAAGGACATGTCAAGGGTGTACCTTCATCACATCTTGTTCCCATAAAGCCTGGCTTACAAATGCAGAGGCCATCGTTCTTCCTGCACCCCTCGTGGTTCTTGCAACGGCACTTGTGTGCACAGTTGGAACCGTAGAAGTCAGTTGGGCAATGCTCTTGGCAGTTGGCTCCAGTCCAGCCGGGCAGGCACTGACACTGTCCGGTGATGTGATTGCACTCGCTTCCGTGCTCGCAGTTGCATTTCAACGTGCATCCAGGTCCGTACAATCCCGAAGGACATGGATTCGCGCAAGTGATGCCAATGTATCCCGGTCTGCAGACGTACTCCCCGGTAATGTGATCGCAACTCTTGTTTCCTGCAAAAAGAGGGTGACCCTTGTAAGCTCTCAAGTGGTCAGTCAAATATTTGTGACCTACCATGAATGATCTCAGGACACCGTTCCTTGCAGCCAGCTCCGTAGAAGCCTTTCTCGCACGGCTGCGAGCAATCACTTCCGGTCCAACCCTTGGAGCAGATGCACTTGCCGGTCTCCGCGTCACACGACGAGTTGTTCATGCATCTGCAAACTTGATCACAATTTTCTCCATAATATCCCGGTGAACATTGTGTCTCACAATGCACGCCTACACAAAGTCCGTGTTTGTATATGGGAACAAAGGAAATTCCAACACAAACGAAATAAACAAAAATTAAAACAAAAAACACAAAGCAGGTGAATTAAAGAATTGGAATTGGTAGGGTGACAAATGAGATGAAATGAAAATGAGTGTGAAGTTGGATGCACATGCAAAAGAAATGGATTCAAGTGGACAAGACATGCACTGTTACAGTCCATGGGTACATGTAAATGGCGCAAGGTTGATGATGGAGAATGCTTGAGGGGATGGCTTATTCAAATTTGAACATGCGAAGGATTTGTTGTGGATTTTCTTGAAATTCAGCCGCTGATTGTGCAAAAAAAAATTGTTTTTTTTAGGGAACTAGTTGAGAGATTGTAGCCGAAAAGAACGTACAAAGCCTGCGTTAATAATACTCTCTCTGAAGATAGCTTGCTGTGAGGCTGAAATCCTATCAACAATTTGGAAAGGAAATGTTGTCTACCACGCATGTTTCCTTTATTTTAATGTGGAGCGTAGTGTTGAAGAGAATCCGAATGATATAGTTTGCACGACGATTGGAGCTATGTCCATCAAAGATTACCCCAAAATATCATGGCTTAATACCATACAAATTCCAGCTCGTCCTAGAATTGACGTCGTATGGCATAATCTTCGTCGTACGCTTGTCGCCACATGCCACACAATCCGCGAAACAATAATTTTATTGGAGGAGATCAAATATAACCAATCCCATGGACATAAACATGATTTTTAAGCTTATTTTTAATTTTGAGTTTTTGTATCTAAGAAACAAAAACCCTATATAATAACGATCTAGCTGACTATTTTTGTATCTGTTGTATGGACCAACGCAGTACTAATGTGCTTCTGCCATTGAGCCCAATTTGTACCTACGTCTTCGACTGGCTGCATTTTGACAAGCTTTTAATCAGAAAAGCCGCGGATGATTGACAGCTTGTCAAAATTCGCCATTCCCTCATTTCGGGTAATTTTTTACTTGTTTCTTAAGTTTAGGTCACAATATAATTCCGTGTGTAAAAAAAAATTAGAAAAGGTGAAAATTAGGGAAATTTGAGCGAATATAATTTATTTTGTATCCGTATTATTAACGAAAATTACAAACTGTACTGCGAAAAGTTCCAAAATCTGGTATGTGTCGACAAATTTTCAAGAAATAATTAAAAGAATTGAATAAAAAGTGTATTTCATTTCACACAGAATGACGTCACGCATAGACTAGACAAAGCTACAAACTACACCTTATATTGCTTATGCAATGATCAGAATTGTTGAAACACTATTTAAAATATGTACTGCGGTTTGGGTAAATGAATTATAATAATAATAATAACAATGGCGGCGCTACAGTCCGAGGTGGACCTGGGCGTTGTGTGTGCTATTGTAATCTCACGAATGGGAGGGACCTACAGTGTAATGCCGACTCCGAATGGCGATTTTGAGAACCGTTTTCTAGACAGTTATACTCTTCGAGCATTGTCAGTGACTCGAAAGAGGTGGAGCCGTGAAAAAAATGTTAGGTATTTTTTCGAGATTCGAACCTTAGACCTTGAGCGTAGGAATCGACGCACCTACCCACCACGCCACGGCGCCCAGTAAATGAAATAACGATGTTATTGGTAGGTCATCGACAAGGATCATATCTGAGCTATGCGTCCCTACTTAATCCTTTGCCTAGCTATACATCTTACCTCAAACCGTTGATTTAATATATAGTTTTTTTTCCGCTGGAACGCAGTCAAAAGATACAGCTAGTGCCCAAAACGAATCTCTTGAGTGATTCGTTATGTCAATAACAGCAAGAGGTATCTTTCACTTTTTATCAATCGGTCGTAGCAAAGCATTTTTTTTATCAACTTATGCATTGCCGGAGTGCTGAAGAAATTATTTTTTTCCTCAAGGGGATCTAGCAGTGACAGAGCCCTACATTTGCCCTGAAATCTTATTTCAGTGGCCACAAACCATAACCGCTTAACTCGAGTTAGGACAAAAATTAGTTGTAAGTACCATTATGCTAAACATAATTTTAAATCTACTTTCACTAAATTTTGTATATCTGCATCTTTTTTTAAACAGAAGTTATTGCAAAATAAAAATAAACTGGGCAAGTGCGAGTTGTACTCGCACGGGGAAGGTTCCGTCGCATAATATTGATGGATGATTTCTGAATATCAAACGACGTTTCCAAACTATTTCAGTTGAATTTTCTTCAACCCAAATCAACCCTTTATTCTTACATTCATAGATCCAATCAAACAATCATTCATCCATACACATATCTATACCTCTATCCAAGTTTATCCAACACAGAAAATCGCTTCCATCATACACATACCCAATCACTGCTCATGCCTGCGGTGTGTGTGTTCATTTCTGTTGGGCGCTTAGGGGTAGAGATCAAAAGATAACACTCATCAACGAATAGAGTGGTCGAACACAGCATGAAATTTATGTGTGAAAATGAAAATTGTTATCATTTTAAATCTTAGATATCTCAAAATTTCAACATAAATTGATATTTTGAAATTTATCATTTCTTAATGCTTGCGCTGAGGTCTTCAAAACTGCGTTTTCAGATCTTCAAAATTCGCATGTCGATGATTGACCGTTTTATTATTTTATTAAGGCCAGAATGCTCGAAATTGTTTTAAATGAAAGTACTCAACGAAGCGAAGTTTTTTTTTAAACTCTTTGGTTTAGAAATGGCAGGGGGGGATGCATTAAAAAAAAACTTTGGAGCTCCGTATTTTCCAAACGGTACTTTGGATTAAAAACTGTTGAAGCAAACCTCTACCTCATTTCAAAAGGCCTGTGATTGATATATAAGTCGATGGGGTGCAACAATGTTTCAAAATTAATGGCAACTTCACCTTTACTGGAGCGACCCCCAAATGGCCCCAATTTTTAAATTTGGGTGCATAGGCAATGACGTCTAAGCCTGAAGTAACTAATTCCAAAATTTCATGCCGATATCTTTATAAACTTCGGAGATGAAATAGTGTGAAGGACACGACGGACGGACACACCGAAATTATAAAGGTTCCGTTTTTGTAGACGGAACCTTAAAAACCTAGTAGCCTTAGTACTAGCAGTAGTGCTGATTGGAAAACTTTGACCGCCTCTCCCGAAAAAGTATAAAAACCGACTTAGGCGGTTATGCCTTGTGACCACAGATTTATCGAGTAAAAAACGTTCGATCTCACGATTCTTAACGAAATCTTTATTCCGACGGAATTATTTGTACGATAACAAAAAAGAAAAGCATTACGTTTTAGTCCTAACTGAAGCTTTCGATTAGACACAAAATTTCTGCCATTTTTTTAAGAGTAGAAAAACGAAGTGTTTGTTTTCGTTTGATATTCAGAAATCATCCATCAATATTATGCGACGGAACCTTCCCCGTGCGAGTACAACTCGCACTTGCCCAGTTTATTTTTATTTTGCAATAACTTCTGTTTAAAAAAAGATGCAGATATACAAAATTTAGTGAAAGTAGATTTAAAATTATGTTAACAAACGTAAGATTGCTGATTGCTGGCACGACGCAATATTTGAGACTGCGCCATTGTATTGCTTGTGTTGGAAGTTAAAGCCCACTTCACAGCAGCACCAAGTCATTATTGTGTTTCTGACATAATCATCACAGTCATAGCTTGCGGCGCAGAGATATGGATAATATCCAAGGGGGATGAAGAAGTTTTTGATATTTTCAAGAACATCCGTCAATAAGGTGGCGTACACAAGTGGAGAAGGACCTCAGTCAACTTAGTATGTACAACTGAAGATAGCTGGCAAAAGGTTTGCTGATTGAAACTTAGGTCCACTGTGAACTGTAGCCCCATACAGAGAAATAAAGGAGCAACTTTCAGGACACCATCTTTCGCTAGTCAATTACCCCCCTCCCACTCTTGTATAAACGATATCATGCAGAATAAGAGCGGCTACTGAAAGCGAAAACTGTGAGGAAATTGGTAGGTTTCTCTGAGAGTAATGGTGATCCATATCCGAACAAGATAGAAAACACCACAAGGCCCTAACTAAGCTGATTGGAACCATAATAAGAGAGCGCATCTGTGCTCCTATGGATAGATTCTAAAAGGTCATTTAAGGACACTTAAGAAATTCAAACTTCGATTCTATGCCCCGTGGCTTTCCACGATTATTCCATGGAAGGAGTGAAAAAGATTTAAAGGCAAACTATCATAACGAAAACTTAAGCTTATGTCAAAATCAAATGAAAAGTTATCAGACGCGTCAAACGACGCCCATAATTGCTTGTGGAAACTTAAGGAGAATCCAATTAAATTTCAAGACCAATTGACATTTGCATACGCAGAGGACGATTCAATTCGCTCCCACGTACATAAGTTGGCAAAACTGAACGAACTTACTGAAACTGAACGAATGGGCTTATTATAGTCCCGGTGCAATATTTTTGCGTACTCGCTCAGTTGCTGAAGTTCTCTTAAGTTTTTGTAGGGACATTATAGTTGGCTCTTAAAGGGCTGTGGGGGAAAGCTACAAAATGTGTTCAAAGGTTAACTGTCGACCTGACATAAGTGACATTTGAAAAGGCTTCAAAATCTTGCCTTAAGCTCTTTTTAAGACTCATTGCTGGAAAAAGAAATGGGCACCCGAATGTTTGGTTTCAAGTGCAAGGGTAGGCAGGGATACGGGTGCCCTAGGCTCAGTAAATGGCCACCCATCGCTCAGACTCGTCGCTCGATCGCTCGTCGCTCAATCGCGCAATCGCTCGTCGCTCGTTGCGTGGCCGCAGCCTTGAAGTCTCAGTTTACGTAGGTCAACAGTTTGGGCTGAAAGTATACGTTCACCTTGAGACGTATACATTTCATTGATGCCCAAAACCATCCAGATGTTTGTATGTATCTCGGGAGGCTTCTCAGCTCAACCTAGTTCATCTTCTAGAAGTATTTGCGCTGTAGCTTCAATCTATCTCTATCTATTGGGAAATCGCGACGAACAGATTCTATGTCTTCTTCATCTCTGCAGCTTCTGTAGCAGTCGCGGAAGGGGATGCCTAAATTCCTACTTTGCTCGAAGCGTCTGATCAATTTTCAATTCAAAATTTGAGATTCACGTGGTAAAAGACGAGGAATGAAAAAGTCCTTCTTAAGAAAGTAGAAAAGTCTTAAAATTGGCAAGCATCTATGGAAGAAAGACGAAATTAGAAAGAAGATGATTTTCAGTATCGCATGAAGAATGAGTCGTGATCATTCATCATCCACTCACGCAAGCACATTTCTCAGGCAAGCAAAAAAGAAAGAAAGACATTCCCAACCACCGTCGTTCATTGGATTTGTGTGCAAATGATTCTGAGAGTGTTTAGTGGTGAGGTATGTTCAGTGTTATGTGTATGAGTGTGTTAATGATGAGTTCAGTTAACATTTAGGTGATCTGTGCAAGCCACGTACCTCCCCATTCGCTCTTACAAATGCAGCGACCGTCGACCGCGTCGCAAGCAATTGTATTGTTAAAGTCGCAGTCACACTGTTGGGCACAGCCATGTCCGAAAGTTCCGAACTCGCATTTGCGTTCGCATTTCTTGCCAGTCCAGCCGGCCGCACATGTGCAGGATCCGTTCTGAGGGCTGCACGAGGCATTGTTTTGGCAGTCGCACACACTGCTGCAGTCCTTTCCGTAGTGGTTCTCGTCGCACGGCCTGTCGCACTTGATGTTCTTCCATCCGGGCGTGCAGAAGCACTGTCCAGTCTCCGCGGAGCACTTCGCTCCGTTCTTGCACTCGCAGTTCTCGGCGCAATCTTGTCCGTATTTGCCTGGTTCGCATATCGTCTCGCACTTGGGTCCGGTGTAGCCGGGCGCACAGATGCAGGTGCCGTCCACTGGGGAGCACCTGGCGTTGTTCTTGCACTCGCACGCTAGCTCACAGTTCTTGCCGTACTTCAGGAAAGTACAAGGCCGGTCGCACTGGGCGCTACTCCAGCCGGTGGTGCAGTCGCATTTGCCGGTCCACGGGTGACAGAGTTCAGTGTGCTCCATGTCGCATTCGCATGTACTGTTGCAGCCCGGGCCGTATTTGTCTTCGGGACATGTTCGATTGCTGCAGTCGGGTCCTTCCCATCCCTGCAGGCAGGAGCACTCGCCCGTGATCGAGTTGCAGATGCCGTCGTTCTTGCAGTCGCACTCCTGGCTGCAGTTCAAGCCGAACTTGTTGCTTGGGCACTGGTCGAAGCACTTCTCCCCCATAAACCCGGGCGGACACTCGCACTTGCCCGTGATGTGGTGGCAGGACGCGTCTCCAAAGCACTCGCAGGTCAACTCACAGTTCTGACCGTACGTGCCGTTCGGACACCGATTCGCGCACACCGACCCAACCCAACCTGGCGGACACTGACAGTCGCCCGTTTGTGGGTCACATTTACCGTCGTTCTGACAGCGGCAGTCCTGGCGGCATTGATCTCCGTGCTTGCCGTCCGGACACTGGTCTTGGCATCTTTTGGCAAAAGGCATACGTCAGCTTTTCGACGGAAAATTCAAATAAAAATCATAAACAAATAACTTACAATGGTCCGGTGTAGCCGGAGGCGCAAGTGCATTCGCCGGACACGTGGTGACAGCTGCCGCCATTCTCGCAGCGACACTCTTCAAGGCACTTGGCCCCATAACGGTCTGGTGGACAAAACTCTTCGCATTTATCACCCACATACCCCTTTGCACACTCGCATGCACCGGTGTAAGCCTCGCAGGTTCCATTGTTCATGCACTCGCATTTCTCATCGCAATTTCGACCCCAACGGCCGGGTGGACAGTCTAAAAGTGGGTTTAAGTTGGCGTTAGGCGGACTTGTTCAAACGCAGAGTTAGTTGTTAGTTTTATTGGGTGGCGGGGACAACTATCACATATACACTGTGCTCGGGATTGCCACCGAAATATGCTCAGGATTACCAAAAAAACCGTTATTTACAAGGAAACGAATTGATTGTGTTTTGTGCAGTGCGCGGTGAGTGCTGAGATACATGTATCTCTGGGGGGACACCACTAAATCTTATTTCTAGGTGTACACTAAATACTGAGTCCGCGAGTCTAAGTCTTAAATCTAGCAAATAGTAAATCAATAGCGACGTTTTCCAACGTCGTTTACATGAATCATCTCTTGGATCACACTCTGGGAGCACTTACCTTGTACATCTTCTCGGGACCATCAAGAGGTATCTCTTGTTTGTTTTTTTTGCTTGGATGTTTTTTAATTGAATGGAATACTATAGGACCTAAACTTGAGCTTGGTATACACGATAAAATGTGATAGATTGTCTAGATGCTTAATCAAGAAGGTCAAGGGTGACCATATAGCAATGATACTTTTTCCAATCGTTATCTTTCAGCAGCTGTCAAAGTTATCAATAACATCCCGCTGTCGAAATATTCAGTAAGATTTGCCAATTTATCGTTTGACAGTTGCCGAACGTGCAGAAAATACTAAAATCTATTATCGAAATTCCGGCATAGTTGCAAATACGCTACGTGAATTTCGTCGTGAGGTCGGTCGTCATCATGGCTTCGGTGTTTAGCCAATTCGTCGCACTGTGGTAAATTTCGAGCGTGAGTACTCTTTTGGCCACCTACGAGACAGAGATTGATGCGAAATTGAGAAAACATAACCGCCTTAGTGAGCAGTTTCAAAGAAGACCTAGAAATGTCGATTCGGAGCCGATCTGAATTGCTCACCGCGAGAGAGGTCGCCCGGCCTATTTTATGTTTTGATTTCGGTACGGATAAGAAGGAGGAGCATAGACAACGCCGTGATTTTGTTAATTGGGCGCTGGAAAAATTCCCCGGAGATGACCGCCATCATCGGACACAAATTCTTTCGAAATGAGTAAAGAGACACCGTTACCGTCGATGGTCTCAGGTATAGAGCGATCTTAACCGATCTATCCAAGCTGTAGTTCGAACAAGACGGCGTGGGGCTAAACGCCATACAAGCGACGCAACGCTCGAAGTTGTGAAGTATAAACTTGGCAACTGGGTCATTTTACGACCATGACTCTCCAGGATGCAGAGCACTTAATCTGCCATTGTCCCGCCTTTGCTCGGATCAGGTGGCAGTTATTCGGTGCTGATGAGCTGATGAGGTGAGAGCTGATGATGTAGGCTCCTCATCACAGAAGCGCCTGCTTCTGAAGACCATGAAATTTCAGAAAAAGTTGGTTGCTGCCTGGTAGTACAATGGACCAGTTTTTGAGTCTGAGTGCTCCAGTGTAAGTTTAAAAAAACCTTCGAAAACAAAAACTTCTCGAAAAGTTAATGAAGGAAAGTCGATTAATAATTTGTTCAATAATTTGGTCATACGTTCGTTGTCCTCCAATTTCCTAAACAGCAACAGCTTTATATAATATGTAAAGGGTGATTTGTTTACTGTTTGGTCTATTCTTTTTTTTGACAGCACACGCGAGTATCGTGATATGTGTCAAAGTTAAGCATGCTCAACTAACATTGCCATTTCATCATGGAAGGATCGCTTAAGTGGAAAAGGGCCTCGTCGCTCATGATGATTTTCGACACAAAATCGTCTTCTCCGTTGTTGTGATTGAGGATGGCTTGACATATGAATACTGCAGCTGTCTAGTTCACAAATGTCAAATTGACGTACGACGTCAATTGCAAAAATTATAAAATCTTTCGATAGGATGATTAATCCTTTCCTAACGGCTACTGGAAATAATAAGAAAATATAACTTTTTCCATTTAGATCTTTTAAAATTATATAAATGGAACAACATATATTTTTTTAGAATTTTGTTGAAGTTCTAAGTACGTTTTCCAAAACCTAGACTTTTTGGCACCACCAGGAAATTTTTGTACCAAAAAGTCTGTATTTTACAAAATAAGGAAGTTTTTGGACTTTTTATGAACACGTTTCTAACTAATCGACGCCGTGGTATTCTGAAAAATAGTTCTCAATAAGTTTTCTATTTTTAATATGTTTTTGAAATTTTCACACTTCACGTGATCCGCCGTTTATTCAAGTATCAACTTGCAAGCTTCACAGATTGTTTATTTTTCGCCAGAATTCAAATAACGTGCTGCCATTGGCTTACCAAACGGTAAATTTAAGGATCGACAATGATAATTGTCCCTTACGCTGTCGGGTATTTGAAATATTTGGCAAAAAGTAGGCTCTACTAATTTGTACCGTCAGATAGGAAAGGGTTAACGTAAAATCAGCCAGTTTACTTAGTCTTTATTGAACAGTTAATTCGTGCTCTGTGAAAAATGTCTTTCGCCCTTTTTAGATTCGTCACAATCGACCTACTGAGCTAAGAATTTAAGCTAAATTAGGCAAATTTCACGCCAGTTTCACATTGGACCTAGACCAGTATGCGTAGAGTGCGTACAGAGGAAAATATTGCTGCTATATGCGCCAGTGTTCGTGAAGACCGTGATTTGTTCATTCGCAGCAATTGGAATTGTTAAACTCGACTACGAGGAAGAAGGAAGTGGGCCTTCGAAAAGCTGATGGAAGATTCGTTTTATCTAAAAAATTGTCTTTACGAAGCTCATTTCTTGTTGAATGGCTATTTTAATAAAAAAAAACTGCCGTATTTGGTCCGATGTGCAATCTCAGGCTATACAAGAGTTGCCAATGCAACTGGAAAAAATGTATTCTTTAGTGCACTTTATGGTCCGACGGAACCATTGAACCGTATTTTTCCAAAGATGACCGTGAAAACAACGATGAAAACAATGATTTCGGAGCTTTTTTACCCAAAATGCACCAAAACCACCCTTTATATTGTAGCGCCGCAGTCCAAGATGGACATGTTTTTTTCGGAGTATTTTTGAAACACTACTGGAGCATTGAGACTCAAAACTGGTTCATTGTACTTGCCAGGTAGCAACCTACTCCAGTGCCATTAATGTGATCCCAACGGCAAATGGTGACTGGAACAGATTCGATTTCACTGGGATTCAAACCTGTTACCCCTCGAACTTGGGGCAACTGCGACATCCAGTCGTCAAGATGAACTTGAGCCTAGCTTCTACAGCGACCACTCCTGGTGTGCGTGATATTGTTCTCTCACAATTGAAGGCGAAATACAGTTTTTGACAGTTATACTCTTTGAGCACTGTCAGTGACTCGAAGGAGGTGGAAACGTGAAATATGAAAGGTATTTGTGCCGGAAGTCGAACCTAGACTCTGAGCGTAGGAGTCTATACACGTATCCACTACGCCACGACTGCTAAAACGACAGTTTTAACTGATATTTAAGAAATCTAAAAAACACGGCGCCATGGCCGTGTGGGCTCGTGCGTTGACCCATGCGCATTAGACTTTCACAGTCTTAGTTCGAATCAAAGTTCAGACAAGCAATTTAAAAAAAAAATTGTTCGCGGCTGCACCTACATAAGAAGGAAACAGCAAAGGTTTTTGTAGACTAAAAAGCTTTTAGCGTTCCCATTCAGCAAATTCAGTGCTCATTTGCGAACTCTCAAGCATTTTTGCGACAACATCCACAAAGAGTCATTGAGAGCAGCTAAAGCTGGCCGAAATCAGCAAAAAGAAGTTAAGTTTTGGACCAGTATTCATCTCCTTATGAAGCTTATAACCATGACAAGATCTGAATGAAATACTGGGACTCTCCAACACGGCACCGGATGCAACCTTGTGTTAGATCATTCCTCCCTCCCTACATTTTTGTCCTATAAGACGTCCGAATAATCTCGAGCTTTCTTCTCTTTGATATGTGCTCTGATGTGGTCTATATGATTTCATGTAAACAGAGACGCCTATGTCCATCATTTTGTCCTTTTCCTTCTTCTAAGGAACTTCAGCAAGTTCCTCTTCTGAATTTCAGGATCCTATGGTGCACGATTTCTACAAAACTCATTCCCAGAGACGATGTAGAAATCGCACATCACAGGGGTGGACTAAAAATTATTTCTTGTTCGGGATATTCCTTAAGCTAGCCTTATGTCAGACTGGCTGAACCTCGTTGAGACAAAAGTAGTTCTTCGTGTATACCAAGCTTTACATTACAATCTACATCTACCCATGTCTACACCTTAAAACTAATCACTTCCTTTAACGAATCCCATCCAGTTTACTGTAATCTAGCAGTTAGTGCAAAAAGTTATGAAGCAAACTCCCACCCAAAGCGTTAAAACTCTCACATGTAAAGCAATGTAAAGTGCATGTAACACAACGAGGGGGAACAATTAGAGGAGGAAAATTTTAAAAAAAGCAACAAAAATAAACAACAAACTCAATCACAAAACAAACACAAAACGACTGTTTACACAATCCCAGGTACACCCATCACACGAACATTGGTAAGCGAATGACTCTCAGAAATACTAACTTATGTCACAGGCAGGTCCTCCGAAGCCGTGTTCGCATTTGCACTTATCCGGTGAAATGCATGTACCGTGTTGGCACTTCTGCTTGCAGACCGGTTGACATCCATCTCTGGCGGCGTTTATCTCGTAGCCCTCTGCAAGGAGAAGAAACAAAGGAGAGAGGGAATCGAAAAATCAATGAATGCAATTATCGTTGAAATGCGAAAAGGGGTGTGTATATACCGCAGCACTCCTTGACCACCCGGGTCTTGGGCAGGATCTGAGTTTTGTTCACTTGCTTCTGCTTTAGCTTGTAAGTCGAACACTTTGGTGGCACGTTCCAGCACCAATTCGAGACGCGAACCTGAAACGATTGCATTTCCGTTGTTGTCACTTCCACATTGTATCTGGAAAGTGAGGGAGTTGATGAGAAAATTAAACGGGAAGTGATGATTTGATGCACTTACTTGTCCAGTCTTTTGCAGACATTGGGTCCTTCCAGCTCTGTGGAGAGGATTACTTCGGTGTTGACGCCGCATATCGCCAGAAGCGTGCAAAGTGCCGCCACCAGGCAGGCGGGAGTCAATAAACTCGTCTGCATCTTCTCGGTTTTGAATGATCTGCGGTGATGTGTTGGCTGAGGTGTTTGTTAAGATCGGCGCATTGGCTTTGAAGAATCGATGGATCCTAGGCTGAAAGGGTTCTCATTATTTCCTTTCAAATGCAGTGGCAGTGATGAGAGATTGAAACTCATCTATAAGAAGGTTGAGCTCAACTTGAGGTTTTCGGTGGAGATGTGTCTGCTGCAAGTAAAAAGAAGAGAGTATATTTTTAGTTAAGGCTTTGGGGTGAATTCAAAAGTTAGAAGGATTTAATTTGCTTGGATATCAAGGGGGTGCTGGAAAAGGCCATAACAAACAGAAGACGACCGCAACTGTTTAAGCAACACGGCCCTCTGGCAGACAACAGACAGTCCGTGCAGAAGATGAAGACTAGCTGGAGGCAACATGTCTTTAATAGCTTACCATCAGAGCTCTTCAAGGCCGGCAATGTTCTGGTAGGGAGCATGCATCAAATCATTTGTAGAATTTGGGAAGACGAAAGCATACCCGACGACTGGAATATGAGCTCCATATGCCCCATCCACAAAAAAGGCGATCCTAACTCTTGTGTGAACGTCTGAAGCCATTTTACACCGCACTAATCGCCACGTACCAGTGCGGCTTCCGGCAAATCGACTATAGACCAGATCTTCACAATAAGGCAAATCCTGGAGAAGACCAGCGAGTTTCAAATCGATACGCACCATCTTTCTATCGATTTTAAAGCCGCATACGACAGCTTTCATCGCAAGGAACTATTCGAAGCGATGGCCGAATTCAGGATCCCGGGAAAACTGATCCGGCTCGAGGACCTCTGAGCCGTTTGAAACCTGCACCGGATTTCAGCAAGGAGATGCGCTGTCGTGTGATTTCTTCAATTTGGTACTGTAGATGATAGTGCGGCGGACTGCTGTAAACGTGGAAGGCACTATCTTCTACAAGTCAGTCCATCTGTTGGGATACGCAGATGACATCGACATCGTTGCGCGTTCCCAACGTGCCTTAGTGGAAGCTTTCACGGCGATTGAAGAACAGCCGAAACGAGCTGGTCTTAAGGTCAATGAGGATAAGACACAGTATATGCTGTCGAGCAAGAAACGGCCCGCCGCACACCACCTAGGGCAAAACATTACAATCGACAGCGAGGTAGTGAAGGGGTTTGTCTACCTCGGGGCAAACGTGAACTCCACGAACGACATCACAGTGGAGAGCCGACGTAAAATCACCCTTGGCAACCGATGCTACTTCGGTTTGTCAAAACAACTTGGTTCAAAACCCCTGACTCGAAGGACAAAACTCATGCTCTACAGAACTCATATTCTGTCCAGTCCAGTCCTCCTATATGTAGCCGAAAGCTGGACACTAAGCAGAACTGCAGAGCTGATTCTTGATGCCTTCGAAAGAAAAATTCTTCGTCGGATATATGGTCCCGTCTGCGAGGAAGGCGAATGGAGAAGAGGAGACAACGGCGGACTCTATGAGCTGTACCAGGATGTGGACGTAGTCCGAAAGGCAAAAATCCGTCGACTGCACTGGCTCGGCCACATCGAGCGCATGGACAACAACGCTCCAGTTAAGAGGGTCTTCGAATCCGAGGAAGACCGAACCTCCAGTATAAGGACCAAGCCATTGCGGATGCAGATAGCGTGCCCAGGACCGTCAACGATGGAAGGCAGCGATATATCAGGCTCAAACCCTACATGAGTCGTAGGCCTGCTAGGTAAGTAAGTTTGTCCGAAGTGAAGCACACACTGCGACCTTAGGACCAGCTTTCTTTGCTTGTTCTTCAATCGCCGTGAATGCTTTAACAACCACTCGCTGGGAACGCGCGACAATGTCGATGTCGCAGCAGTTGGGCAGAATTGTAAAAGATAGTGTCTTTCATGTTTACATCCGCCCATCGCACCATTTTTTTCAGCACCAGATTGAAAAATCACAAGACAGCGCATCTCGTTACCGGAACCCTGGATAAGTTTTAAATGGTTCAGAGGAACCGAATTGCATGGCGTATCCTTTAGTGTGGTGCAACACAACCGGATACATTTTTCCGGGATCTCGAATTCGGCAAACGCATCGAATAGTTCCTTGCGATGAATGCTGTCGTATGCGGCTTTGAAATCGATGAAAAGGTTGTCCGTATCGATCTGATACTCGCTGGTCTTTTCCAGGATTTGGCGGAGTATGAAAATTGTTCCATAGTCGATTTGCTTTTTTTTACTTTTTAGACGCTGGGTAGGATCTTGCAGGCGACATTGAGCAGGGATATATGTACCTCTACAGATCCTACATGAGGTAGGCTTTCCCCTTTTTTGAGGCTGGGGCATATGAAGAGGATCCCAGTCTTTAATAATAATGGCGGCGCTACAGTCCGAAGTGGAACTGGGCCTAGCTTCTCAGCAACCACTCGTATTGTGCGTGCTATTGTTCTCTCACGATTGGAGGGTACCTACAGTTTAATGCCGATTCCGAACGGCGAGATTGAGAAGCTTTTTCTAGACAGCTATAATCTTTGAGCATTGTCAGTGACTCGAAAGAGGTGTAGCCGTGAACAAATTTTTAGGTGATTTTTTGCGAATCGAACCGACAACATCGAGCGTAGGAGTCGACGCACCTACCCACTACGCCACGGCGCCCACAAATCCCTTTTGCCTGCCTGAATTTTACAGATTATTTGGTACATGCTCCCTACCAGAACATCGGCACCAGCCTTGTAGAGCTCTGCTAGCTAACCATCTGAGCCAGTGGCCTTGTTGTTCTTCAGCATTTTGATAGATGTTTTTTTTGTTTTTTTTTTTTTTTTGCGAGGTTGGGTGAAAATCTTCAAAAGACACTATGGGGACCGTTCCCTCATAGCGAAAGGGATTTTTACCCAGTAAAAACACCTCCCTTCAAATAATTATATTTATACTACAACTAAGTTAGTCACTTATCCAGCAGTTTACATTTCGTAATTTAGAGACATTAGGCAGGTGACTCTCCACTGAAAGTTCCTGCTTACACCGTTAATACACGCGGGTTGATTTCACCGTGCTAGATCAAGTGGTCTAGTCCTTTGAAGAGGGCGAATAGCATTACTTCCATTAAGAATCGGAAGGACTACAGGGTTAACGTGCTCCTCTAGGCGGCGCTTATGCTTACGAGCAAAAGTCTTAATTTCATCTTGGACTGTTGTAATTCCAAGATCTCTGTGGATATCGTCGTTTCTTATATACCAAGGTGCGTTGACGATGGTTCTTAGAACTTTGTTTTGAAAAGTCTGTAGTATGTTCCTATTACTTGGTTTGGTACAACTCCAGAGTTGTACACAGTACGTCCAGATAGATGTGCCGATTTCTTCAATACTGGGTGGGAGAACTACTTCATCGACTGGAGGTGGGATTTCTTCACTCCATATCACTCTCTCCTGGTTGTGCTCATACATTTAGCGTTGCTCATATTAAATTAAATTTTGCAGACTGAAAGGTGACAGTATGCGGTGAATCTCAAGAAGTCCGATCGCTTGGTTTTTGAACCATAGAATGACACCTTTTAGGTCTCGTCTTTGCTAACAAGTCGACATAGACTTGGTTCAGTCTGATAGGGGCACCCAGTCACTCAAGCAATGCGTGTTGACATAACTTTCAAGCACCATACAACAGAGTCTATTGACTTACACAATCTCAGAATATAATCTTCAGAAATGACTCAGAAGATAGTAGATAGATGAGCGTTAAAGTGTGAAGGTCACGATCAATTTATTAAAAAATAAACAACTATGTACATATGTGCGTCAATCGGTGATCGTTACGTTGATATCGACTAATTGGCTCTGACTTATTTTCTAAAGTGTGAATGAGTCACAGATAGGGAGAGAGCAACAAAGGTCAACAGAGATTTGCGGTTTATTTCTTTTGGCGCCAATTGCCATTCATGAGATATTTGTAAACAGGGTGAGAGTTCTTTAAATTTAAGAAGGAAATGTAAATAAAGTAAAATATTAAAATTTTAGATAGATGATGAGCTGAAACCCCTTATAAGTTTCGAGTGTCGAATAAAGTACTTGGTGCTCTTTTCTAACAGACAATGATGTTGAATCACGTATTCTGATGGTTGTCGTGGTTTTGATTCAATGAAAATGCTTAGAGAGAACAGCTCACAAGAATAAAGAATGTCAAACATAAACTGTATGTCCCCATCGCTCGAGAGTGAACAATAGCACTCAGGGGTCGTGTTTGTTCGAGAAGATAGGCCCATGTACTCTCTAAACTGTAGAGCAAGTGATAACTCTTTCCCTCAGGACCATGGAGAACGATCCCTTTCCACACAGTGAATCCGCAATTGAATTTTTTTAACTCTCATATGTTCCCCCGGTTTTCAACACGTTGACATGTAAACACAATATTTCGTCATTCCTGCGTTATTTGCATTTGGATAAGAAGATTCAAAAGGGAGGGGCAATCAGTGGAGAAGGACCTCAGTCAACTTGGTGTGTGTAATTGGAGGCAGCTGGATAAAGATTTTGCCGGCTGAAGAGACTTGTTCGGGAATGAAGGGGATGAATAAGCTCTTGGACTTTCCGAGTGAAGAATTCTGCGTGTGAACTTTGGTTCTGCTTACGTTGAGTGATTAGAGGAGAAGATTCAACCACGAACTGCACTATCCTAGGTTGTACAACGAAATGAGTCTAGCTAGCCATCTATGGATTCAGCGCTTAACATCCTTGGGCCATGTAGAGCCCATGGATAACTTAGATCCGGAACGAAGAATGTTCGACCCTGAATTTGTGGGACAACACAACAAAGAACGTCCACGTAGAATGTGCCGCATACAAGTGAAGAGTGGCCTCAATGAACTTGATGTAGAGACGGCTTGCAAAAATCGTGCTAGCTGAAGCTAGCCCATTTGATTAAGGCCAATTTCCTTCCCCGACTGTAACTCAATAACGTCGATTCATTGAATCTCTTTGAAAGTTTATCTAAAAATACTTCTACTGTTAAAAGTCTAAGCAAATAGAGTGAACCAAAGAAGTGTTCAAAGGATTTTTAAGAAAAATTCCTCCTGCGCAAAAAAGTCGTAACCGTCATTGCATTCTCATACTTCTGTTCGAATAAATAAGGGGTTTCCTAGAGCTTTTAATAGTTCACGTAGAATTGTGTCAAGAGAAGTTAGTTTTATAAAATAAAGAGGGTTTAATCTCCACACAAAGTCAGTCAGACGACAACCTTAGCTGAGGCGCACACAAAAAGATAAGGATCCGAATCTGACGTGTAAGATTGTTTTGGGTGAAGAGACATTTTGGTTGAGGGTCAAATACAACTCATTGCGAAGTCTCAATATTTATATTTAGACAATTATTCCGGTCGGATATCACAGTGGATCGTCAAAGAAATAATAAGCAACACGGGCTACAAATTTCATTACCAATTTTAATAAGAGTGTAATTTGATTGGGTCACGCCAAGTCGGCCACTTTCAAAGTGAGTCATTCTCGACCCAACACACATGCATCACTTAACAAATAGATCATCACGCAAGGATTTCCCTGTGACGAGTCTAATTGCCGTGTGATTTCACAGACAAGGCCATAATTACTTCAGCCACAACCGCCCATGGGTTATGTCAGCACAAAATGCCCGTGTAGTTCCACTGTCAAGGTCGTGATTTATTATTTATTAAATTTTCCATTTCCTAACTGATAACAGCAATAACAGTAACCACAGAAGACCGTCACCACAATCGAGACGTATCGAATCCAATTCCCATCCCAGTCATACAGGAGGCTCCTTCTCTCATACATATACGTAAAGAATTGCTTAAGCAGCTCAAAGGACGAAAGCAATATCAGTGCGATCAGGAAGATCATGATCGTCATTACCTGCACCAATTTCTGATAGATGACATTTTTCAAAATTATTTTCGATGCATGCGGTGAAAGTTCGTAGAGGAACAGCCGATTCCTGAGCGTTTCGACGGTCCTCCGCGATTCATCGAAATGCGACGTGTCACTATATTCTTCCTCGGAATCGGTGCGAAAGGTTAGATGACGCCTGCTTGGTGTTGAATGATGCCTGAACATCGTCATATCGCCTTCATGGTGGCCGCAAAAATTCGAAGGAATTGTGAATGTGCTGGAAATTGAAGAGAAAGAAAGAAAAATGGAGCGGGTTATGCGAAGAACTTGGGGTTACTTGTGCAGGAGTTCCCTTGAAAAAAGAGACCGCTTTGTCGGATTTCTAGGGCGATAAGTATACATTTCCATTTGTTTTGTTATCCGTTGTTTTTATTTTTTATTTTATTTTAATTGAAATGTCGGTGAAGCGAAAGTCCAGGTCTTGCTTGAATTTCTAGAAAATTGTAACTGAAAGTTTTCGGGTGAGAAATTCAATCAGATTCACATAATTGTTCAGCAGAACAGGTGTACCTCAGTGGATTCAGCAGGAGCCATGCGTTTTGATGCGCCATGATTTAATAATTGTTTCCCGTTAGCTTCACTACTCCAGACCGATGGTTACTCGGGCACCAGATGAAAAGCGTCTTTAGTCTTATTTTTAAACTAAAACCACAGAAATTTAGCTTTAAACCTTAACTTGCATGAACTCAACGATCCACTTGTCAGTTGTTTTTATTCAACATAACTTAACTTTTGAACTTCATTGTGCTGCCACGTGGATTGCCAATAGGCTAACTCCTTTGTACACTTATGGTAAACCATATGGAGCTTTCTATGAAGCGCAGTACTACTGTAGGATTCTCAAAATCGCTGTTCGGAGTCGGCATTAAACTGTAGGGTCCCCTACTCTCGTTAATGAACGCACAACATGAGTGGTTGCTGAGAAGCTAGGCCCAGGTCACCTCGAACTGTAGCACCGCCATTTTTATTATTATTATAAACAAAAACATAATCTACCAGACGACCTATGTAGATTACGATGTACTTAACGAAATATTCAATTCAAGTCCCCGCCCGCTCGTTAACTCAGGATGCTAGGGATATTGTCAGTAAAGTCAAATGCAGTTGGATATGATACACCCGAAATTCAATAAATTGCCGTTGGTCTTTGTATCCTTTCTCGTAAGTCATAGCGAACAGACAATTAATCGATTGCTTTCTCACTTGTTTTGAAAGGAAAGCTATAGCGGTTACCGAAAGCATGCTTTAGTCGTTTCAAGGCAACTGTACGATCTGTGGGCTCGTTTAAATAATTGCCACTCAAGCGGCAGTAATCACTAGGCCTAAGATGATTATTTAAGAGGAATAACCATTACAGCTCCGTGCTAAATTGTTTTTGAATCCAAATCCTTGGCACATTGTTCAATCTCACCGAAAAGTGGAAGCAATCTTTGCACAATGCAGGAGAAGGCAAGATCGTTGCGCTTGACATTTCTAAGGTATTTGACAGATCTGGCATCAGCCTCTCTTGTCGAAAATCCGTGCTTATGGCATTGATGAATCTCTTCTTCTATGGATTAGAAATTACCTTTTGACCGTTCAATTCAAGTTGTTTTGGATGGATTCAAGTCTGATTCTCACCAAATTAATGCTGGTGTTCCCCAATGCTCTGTTTTGTTTCCGACTTTCTTCCTCATTTTAATAAATGATCTCTTCTCTGCTACTTCTAAACCAATCCACTCCTCCGCTGATGACAGTACTCTCAGCTTTTCATTTTCATTCCAAGACTCACGACCCTATCCTTCGGGCGTAGAATTGGAGCGGCAGAGTATGTTAAGCACATTAAATTCCGACTTTGACAGCATATTTAATTGGGGTAAAAACAATAGAGTGGAATTTAATGCTTTCAAAACTCAATGCTGTCTACTGTCATTTAAGCGATTCCAAAATAATCAGCCATTATCCCTGAATGGCACTTGCATCGAAGAAATCGAAAAACTTTCCATCCTGGGTATGTGTATCAACTCAACACTTAGTTGGAACGATCACATATTCAAGGTCGCCAAAAGTACTACGAAATGTTTAGGTTTCCTTAAAAGATGCAAGAGATACTTCACCCCCTCTGATTTGGTTTCAATTTATAAGGCCTTCATTCGCCCCAAGCTTGAGTATAACGCACATATCTGGTCTGGTGCTCCCAATACCTCTCTGAACCTACTTGATAGAATACAACAGCGAGTGGTAAAACGCATAGGAGACAAAAATATTTCGAAGTCTATCGACTCGCTCGAACATCGACTTAATGTCTCCTCCTCCATCACTGTTTCATCACTATTTCAACCAATGATGCTCAAGGGAGCCAGCCAATTGCATTCCTCCCCTTCAAGAATTCACCCGCAATAACATTCTCGCTAGGAATGTATATCAATATTCCCTTAAGCCATCTTCAAAGACGCGTTCTTTAGCCGCACTACCATACGGAATGCTCTTCTCAGTCTAATATTTCCCACACATAACTCACAGCCATTTAAAGCCAATGTGCGCAGATATCCCCTCTCCCTCTCTAGCTCTATACCATCGGCCCGTGCTGTGTCTTGAACCCAGAAACTTAAGGGTATTCACAATAAGTTTTGCACGCGCAAATAAAAAAAATAACTTTACTATGAGATGTGATGGCGCTTACAAATGCGTGATATTGTTCTCTCACGAGAGGAGGGGACCTAGAGTTTTATGCCGATTCTGAACGGGTCAACTAATGGCCGTACGGAAACTGAGAAAACTGAAGCAACCAAGGGAATATGCAAAAATGATACACTCTGGCAATAATAACACTTTAGTTTAGTTTCGTTAAGTTCGTTAGGTTTCGAAAAGTTCGTTCACTTTCGCCTATTTACTCGGAAACGAAATGAATCGCTCCCTACGTATGCAAATGTCAGTTGACACCTGAATTGTCCTTATGTTTCCATAAACAATTATGGAGACTTTGAAATTTGACGATGTTTCCGGTTAATTTTCGCTTGGTTTTGACATAAGCATACAATTTTCTATGGCTATTATACTAGGTGTTGACATTTCTTAACAGTGCGGTAGATATAAAAGTTGTTGCGCCAGAGATCGAACCACAAATCTTCATCGTAGGAGTGGACATACTCATTACGTCACGATGCCACACGTCAGATAAATAAAATAATAATAATAATAAAGGTGATGCTGCAATCCGGGGTGGACTTAGGCCGAGTTTCTACAGCAGGTCTACCTACCAAGCGATAATTGCAGTAGGCCTTAAATATAAGACCGCTATTTCCATGTTTCTCGAAGCTCTCAAAGACAATTTCAACCACATTTCCAAAAATCCAGACCAAATACTGAGATCTCTCACGAACTGAGATCCTTAATCATTTTCCTGGCACCGATTGTCTGCATAGCTCACTAGCTGAGTCAACACCCTCATTTATTAAATTAATGTCTCGGATTCCAAAGAGCGCCCTCTGGTCCATTGGATTATAAAAATACTTCAGTTTTAATTTTTAGTTTTAGAAACAATACAAAAGAGATTGTTTACTGCGCCAGTTACACTGTCAAATAATGCCTTCCCCAATGTGTTGAGGTTTTGCTGTCAATCTACCGCGAATACCCGGAGGAAAACTTCACGTTGACATATAGTACGTATCACATCGTGTTTGCCTTCAAAACATCACATCTATGTTTTTAGTCCAAGGAAAGCGCTGACAGTTATAGTCCATTCATTCCAATGACTCACCATCCATCATCCGAGAGTGAAAGGCAACGAAACACAAACTGACACTTCCTTTTGTCTCAAATCAAGCTCACGCCCGACCAAACAGAGTGCTCCTGCACTTTCTGTGTCAATTTAGGAAGTTCTCATCATTCGCTTCTTCAAGTAGCCAATTAGAGTCGCTGTACAATTACATATGTGCGCCTGTTTGCTTAGGCTCTATGCATTCCCAAGCCCAGTCCAACAGCGCTTCGTATGGAATTTCAAATAAACCACAAGAGGAGCACTACGCAAACACTAACTGTTCATGCTGTCACGCGGCCTCAGCGACCTGGTTTGTGCAGTATGCCAGCGCCGATGCATGTTCCATTCAAAGCAGCGTCACATGTTCGTCGAGAACAATAAATGTCATATCTTCAGACTCTGAATGGAGTTTTATTACATTTCATTTCGAATTCTCCTTCGTTCTGTCGCTTTGTGTGCTTGTGACAGAAACAAAGGGGACAACTGCAAGTCTGGTGGCTACTGTGCGTGGAAACGCGGGAATGTTTTGCAAACAAATGACATTTGAGAAGCCGTTTCCCACTCATTGACGTCTAAATGTCAACAGCTCTCGACTGCAATCGACTTCAATCAATTGTTTTCAAAACAAATCCAGACTAATCTGTGCGAATATCTTGTTTATCCGTGCGATTCACTTCTATCTCCCCGCAGATGGGAGTGAAACATCCGCGTGTGATAGTCACTGTGACAACAGAGGTTACTCACTGAATCATTACTCACCAGAGGGCAATAAACAGACGAGTCGACCGATTCCAGTGACATTCGCGGTGACAGTTCGGAAGACGGAAGATTCTCGTCCCTCCTAGTGGTTGGTGGTGGTTGGTGGCTGCCGATCGTGAGATACTATACACTTGGGGAGTATCGGCATGACATGCTCATACACATGTACCCAAGCGGAGAACAGTCGGCACGTCGTGCGGAAGTCCGTAATAATTGATAATAATGTATCGCTACTCGAGTAAAAGTTGGTCCCAACAGTGCCTCTATTTAGATCCACCGTCAACTGTTTGACAACCGCACTCACTCATGCTAGAGCGGGAGGGAGTGGAATTGGAACAAGGGTGCGGGAGGAATAATTGTTTAGATTTTCTCCCTTCAACGGGAGAAATGCTGTTTATTTTGAGTCGGAATCGTGGAACTGACGTTGCTGAGAAACTGCTGGCGAAGTTTTTGTCAGAAGTTGTAAGCAATGAGTGTGCACTCGCGCTTGTGAGATACGATTCCAGCGAGATTAGGGCTGAAATGACTGTTCTGATATCCAAAGGAGTTTCTCGAAAGACAAAGAACCGGTGGTTCGAACAAAGTTTGACTAACGTACATAAGCCACAATGAATCATCAGGTTATCAGCTTGATTTCAATGACAATCTTTCTTCTTTGTTGCAATGAATTGCTCTGAGCATTGTGTAGAAAAGAAACAGTAAAGAATGATGGAAGGCAACACGTTTTCTTGCTTTTCAAGTTGGGTGAAAAAATATTCTTTTAATTGCCTAGCGTCATCTCTTAAGCTGTTTATGACAGAACTATAGTAACCCTCTGATCGTGGACCAAACGTTAGACCGGTAGTAGCATACGATATTCTTGTTTGGTGACCAGCACTGAGAAATAAAGATAATCTTAAGAAGACGAGAAGAATCCAAAGATCTGCTTCACAGGGGCACTTCCATCTACACTTTCCTGCGTCTGCTTCCCATAAATATTTTTGAGAAGCTGACAGCCACCAAGGCGGTGCCTAGACTAAAATAGTACAGCCGCTGGAGTATACGACATATGAAAATAATTCAGAACGCGAAGATCCCGAAGCTCACAGACTACATGAGGATTTCAAATTTAGGTATAAAACCCTTATCCCAGATATAGAAGACTGGAAAAATTACTGCAGTGCCGGTAATTTGTTCGTCCGCCTAATCAATGCAGGGTCCGCCAGGCAGAAGTCAAAGCTATTCAATAGGCTGCTCGCCTACTGTCAATGAGTCCTTGATTTATGTACTTATCAGGCCTGAGGCCCCTGGGGGTCTGAGCCTGAGCTATTGCCGCCTTCTATCGCTGACAGAACACTGCTTCCATTCATCAAGACGAAGGTGTCTTGCGTCCGTGATCACATGCTGGAGAAGACTGGAAAAATTACTGCATTGCCGGTAATTTGTTCGTCCGCCTAATCAATGCAGGGTCCGCCAGGCAGAAGTCAAAGCTATTCAATAGGCTGCTCGCCTACTGTCAATGAGTCCTTGATTTATGTACTTATCAGGCCTGAGGCCCCTGGGGGTCTGAGCCTGAGCTATTGCCGCCTTCTATCGCTGACAGAACGCTGCTTCCATTCATCAAGACGAAGGTGTCTTGCGTCCGTGATCACATGCTGGAGGTTCGGTCTTTCTGTCCTCCCCGAACCAGAAGACTCGGAGCCGAAGACTCTCTTGGGTGGAGCAGTGATGTTCATTCGTTCGATGTAGCCGAGCCAGTTAAGTCCTATAATTTTTGCCTTACGGACTATGTCTACATCCTTTTACATCGCGTAGAGTTCGCGGTGGGCGCCGTGGCCGTGTGGATTCGTGCGTCGATTCATGCGCATTAGACTTTCACAGTCTAGGTTCGATTCCAAGATCAAAAAAATAATTAAAAAAAAAAAAAAATTGTTCACGGCTCCACCTCTTTCGAGTCACTGACAATGCTCAAAGAGTATAACTGTATAGAAAAAGCTTCTCAATCTCGCCGTTCGGAGTCGGCATTAAACTGTAGGTCCCCTCCATTCGTGAAAAAACAATAGCACGCACAACACGAGTAGTTGCTAGGCCCAGGTCCACCGCGGACTGTAGCGCCGCCATTATTATATTATTACAGAGTTCGCGGTTATGTCTTCTCCTCCATTCGTTCTCCTCGCAGACTACACAGAATTTCTTCGAAGCCACCAAGAATCAGCTCCACAGTCCTGCTTATCGTCAGCTTTCGACTCCATACAGCAAGAATGACAGGCCTAGACTTTTGCAGAGCTAGCTTTTCGTCTTTCGAGTCAGGAGTTTAGACCTCAGTTGTTTTGACAAACCGAAGTTGCGGCTGTTGTCAAAGGCGATTCTACGTGGATCTTCACCAGAATGTCATTTGTAGAGTTCACATTTGCCTCGAAGTAGCTCCTTAACTACTTGTAGCTGTCAATTGTAACGTTTTGTCCTAGATGATGGGCAGCGGATCGCCGGCAGATAGGTACCTCATCCATTCCTCATTCACTCTAAGACCAACTTGTTTCGCCTGCTCTTCAATCGACAATTTGAATGTCATATGCGTAGCCCAACAGCTGGACCGATTTGTGGAAGACGTGCCTATTATTCCAGGATCCCAAATTCGGTCATCACATTGAATACTTCCTTGCAATTACTGCTGTCGTATGCGGCGTTAAAATCGGTGGATTGGATTTGAAACTCACTAGCCTTCTGCAGGATCTGACGGAGTGTAAAAATTTGGTCTATACCAGATACGTGTCAATTAGTGTGGTGAAAAAGAGTGTTAGACATTCACACAATACCCTGGATAGGATCTAGTAATCGACATTGAGCATAAACAGTCAGCGGCCATAAAGGCTCTTGGCACACCATGAAGCGAAGCACTAAGACGCGAGCAGGAACTCTTAGGCTTAAATTTGGCAATAGAGGAAATGGGGTCTCAATTATCGATTAGTGACAGCGCAGTAGACCCAATCAGGGTCTAAGTAGATCACTCTGACAGAGGCTCAAACCTAAGCTAACCTAACCCTCTGACCTTATGGAAGTTCTTACTTTCCAGTCCCAAACTACACAGTATCACCTTTTCCGTTGTCAACAATTTTTCCGACCAATATCAACATTCTTTGACACACCGATTGTCGTACGTTACCCATATGTTATCACCGAATATAACGGGGTCTTAGAAACGTCTTTTCAGCACTGTCCATTAAGCTTTCCATGCTCAATTCATGAGGTTTTCATACATCGAGGTCCTCCTTACTGTGCGCATGGTATAAAACAGTGCGGTCAAGGCCCAGCTCGAAATCTATGTATCCCGTCTTGATGTACCCCTCTGGCTTGACTTTTTCAAGAATATCATCAAAATCGTAGGTAATAGAAAGACTGCCTGTTTTTAACAAATAAAACATTTCAGAACGAGCGAACCATTTCCACGAGTAGATTTTGATTGACTTTCATTCGAAGTTCATGTCAAGAAAATATTTTGATCCAGCTGCTACCAAGTGCAGTTCAAATAAACTGGGCAAGTGCGAGTTGTACTCGCACGGGTAAGGTTCCGTCGCATAATATTGATGGATGATTTCTGAAGATCAAACGACGTTTCCAAACTATTTCAGTTGAATTTTCTTCTAACTTCAACCCAAATCAACTATTCATTCATACATTCTTACATCCGACAAAAACAAACGTTCATCCCTACATATACATATATCTCTATCCAAGTTTACCCCACAGAAAATCCCTTCCATCATACACACACCCAATCACTGCTCATGCCTGCGATGTGTGTGTGTTCATTTCTGTTGGGCATTTAGGGGTGAGATCGAAAAGATAACGCTCAGCAACGAATAGTGGCCGAACGCAGCATGAAATTATGTGTGGAAATGAAAATTGTTTTCATTTTAAATCTTAGATATCACAAATTTTCAACATAAATCGATATTTTGAAATTTATCATTTCTTAATGCTTACATTGATGTATTCAAAACTGCGTTTTCAGATCTTCAAAATTCGCATGTCGATGATTGACCGTTTTTGGCCAATATCTCCAAAACCATTAGGGCCAGAATACTCGCAATGATTTTAAATGAAAGTACTCAATGAAGCCAAGTTTTTGTGATTTTTTCAGATTTTTAAACACTTTGGTTTAGAAATGGCAGGGGGGGACGCATTTAAAACTTTGGAGCTCCATATTTTCCAAACGGTATTTTGAATAAAAAAGTGTTGAAAGAAACCTCCACCTCATTTCGAAAGATCTGTCGATTGATATATGTTTCGATGGGGTGCGACAATTTTTCAAAATAAATGTCAACTTCACCTGTACTGGAGCCACCCCCAAATGGCCCCACTTTTTAAAATCGCTGCATAGGCAATGACATCTAGGTCTGAAGTACCTAATTCCAAAATTTCATGCCGATATCTTCATAAACTTCTGAGATAAAAATGTGTGACAGACACGGCGGACGGACGGACGGACGGACACACCGAAATTATAAAGGTTCCGGAACCTTAAAAACTAATAAATTTCTTATAGGTCTCCTTCTCCAAACAACCATTTCGCTTGCCAAACACTGCTCTCTTCGTGTCTGAACCACTTTTTTTTTCCCGATTCAACTGCTTTGATTCCAACCCAACAAGTATAACATTTCGAATTCTTCTGTGCAACTGCATGAGTTGACAGTGCAGATCTGTATTTGAATGTAGCAAGTCAAATATGATTGGACGAGTTATTTCAACCATCTGTTGAACGTCGATACCCTTTAAAAGAAATCTGTTGAAGGAAACCTGCTTCTGCGGCACACACACACTTTTCGACTTCGGAGTTGGCAGATGACCAAAATGTTTGTTGAAGTTGGCTGAACGTCACAAGAATTCCCAAGCACATGGCACTCATCAAACGAACACATGCTAGTCGTTTTGTTTTGGCCGAAGTTGTGTCACTCGCACACTGGCTGTTGTGTCACTGGTACAGTGGCGACGGCGAAAACGTATTGGTCATTTGACTATTTTGGCCATTGCTCATGAGCAGCGTGGGAATGGTATTTTTTTTATTGATTGGCAACTTTGCAACGATGAACCATGCCAAGAAATTCGCCAACACGAGTCCAAGCCAAAGGTGCTCGAAATTTGTAAACATTCCAATTTAGCATATTTTGGCACATGGATTTTCTGGAAATGCTGACAATGTCATTGTCATTGCTTCATCGCCGAATGTTGTGACTATTAAAGTATAAGTCAGTTTGTATACTCTGTAAAAGATGATGCATCACTGAAGTCATGTGTTGACGGCGTCTTATGAAAGATGCTTTGACCATCAGACCATCTCAACTCAGTGATCAGAGCATTGGATTCGCATGCGGATTTCATCAGGCAGAAAACTAAGGGGACAACTATAATAATAATAGTATAATAATAATGGCGGCGCTACAGTCCGAGGTGGACCTGGGCCTAGCTTCTCAGCAACCACTCGTGTTGTGCGTGCTATTGTGAGGTGACCTACAGTTTAATGCCGACTCCGAACGGCGAGATTGAGAGGCTTTCTCTAGACAGTCATACTCTTTGAGCATTGTCAGTGACACGAAAGTGGACGAAATAGGCAAGTGAGCGAAGGCTGAATCTGGACATTGGGTCAACGAGGAGAGCCCTATGGCCGGTGTTGAACAGAAAGAAATCATCATCAGTCACAATGATGTTCGAATGGTGGTGGGAGTTCTCATCGGACGTTGTCCGATAGGTACCCATGCCAGGAGCCTAGGTATCCCCCATAGCGACTATTGTAAAGGGTGGTCCAACCATAATGCACGATGTTAATTGTGAGTCACACCTTAACGTCAAGTTTTTTTTGCCTAACTTAATTTGACATTTCTTTGTTTCAGTGTTTGACAAATTTAACCATGGAGAGGTACACAATTGAGCAGCGCGTTAATATTGTTGAAGCCTTTTACGAAAATGGACGTTCAAATCAAAATGCACTTCGTGCACTTCGTGATGTTTTTGGTCAGCGTAATCGACCAAATGTGTCCACAATCGGTAGAATTGAGCGCAAATTTCAGCAAACCGGGTCTGTAGGATTGTTGAGTGATTGTTGAAAAGCCGATGCATCCACAAAGCGTAACTGTTTGGTGCGGTTTATGGGCTGGCGGCGTCATTGGGCCGTACTTCTTCGGTAATGAGGTCGACAAAGCAGTTACCGTGAATGGTGTTCGCTATCGCGAGATGATAACGGACTTCTTGTGGCCAGAAATTGAGGGTATGGACCTGGACGACAAGTGCTTACAACAGGATGGTGCCACTTGCCACACAGTCAACGAAACATGCGAGAAATTCAATGGCCGTGTTATCTCATGTCGTGGCGATGTTAATTGGCCGCCACGATCATGTGGTTTGACACCGTTGGACTCCTTTCTTTGGGGATATTTAAAAGAAAATATTGTACGAGTACTTTTCTTTTGATCAGCCTCTAGCGACTTCTTGGCATACATACAGACAGACCTGTATCTACAAGACTTTTTGGAATCGCTAATAGAATTCCTTACCCAAGCAACCATTCTGCTTTCCTAGAGGGTTATTTTTTGGGTACATGTTGTCTATCCTTCAAATTGTTACATTTTACTGGGAACTTTTGAACAGTGGCGTCAATATTTGAGATGGTTTTAGAGTAACTGTCAATGGAACTGCTTTTTTACATTTGTCTACTTAATTTTGAGGAATTTTTTTCAAGCGAAGCCTCCTGTTGATATGAAATTGTCACACTCAGCACTCTGCTTTCTTTCTCGAAATTCACCTTTCAATCGTTCTAAGATATCCATTCCCAGCGTTTGAAAAACCTCTGCAAATTATCAGATAATGCCTTGAAAACTCCTTTTTTACGCTGTCTCCAAATTCGGACTTATTCCTGAAAGGATCTCCTGAAATCGAATAAACAAAATAAAATCATCGGTGCAGAACTCGGTTATCACTCCAGTGACCCATAAACAAATCCCCTTCAACCACTAATCCATTGCCTTCGAACCCCGCTTATCTGCACAAATATCACGTTTCTCTTATCCCAGCAAAAACTGTCTCAAATCCAATTCGAAAATCGCTTTATTTGGATTAGAGAAGATAAGATAAGACATAATTAAAAAGTCATCACAATCTCCAAAGACCATGTCATCAACAGCGACTCGCCGATAACAAAACCCCAGTCCGTGCATATTTGCCCTAAGGATCAGGTATCTTTGTATTGATTCATCAGCAAGTGAAAAGTAAATAAATCTGAGTGCAAATTTAGAAGCTCCCAACTCTGCGTGCAACTCAATCTGCCCGCATTTCGAACCACCGGATCGGATATCACACACGCAGCTGAAGCCCGCATAATTATTGTCCCCTTCATGAATGTCATGAGCGGTCCTCTCCATTGACTTTCCAAATAAACACGACAAAAAACTGAAATCAAAATGCTGACAATCAGTTTGTTTTTTCGTTGAATTCAACGAAATGTTCGCCGCGGTGGTGTGTAAATTTAATTATCACGGACAATGAAGCGTGGTTGGGGAACAAAACAACAATGACGAGCGTTTCGGGCGTCTGCCTCCTCTTCACGAAGAAATTAAGTGAAATAAAATGTTAATTGCACCCTAATTACCAGATTTACACAGAAAAGGTGTAAAGTTTAAGGGGGACTTTTGACCTCTTGAATGACAAGCAGACTGCTGTGAGATGAGAAACGTGTCAAAATTGTCATCTGCGATTGTGACGGTATAGCACATATCGGATGAAGGGTGAATATCACCACCAGATGCATTGTGTGATGAAGCGCATAAAAGAGTCAAGAGCCACTCTTCATTAGGCGCCAAAGTTTGAGGAATTTTCTCTAAAGCGTACTGAGACAAAGAAGCGCTTACGTACTTTATTAGGTCAACGACCCACGCAAGGTATGAGCCTGAGCTGTGGCTTGACTTTGACCTCGATAATCCTGAGCGTGCTGCTCTAATTATATAGACCAAGTCATTTTAGTATCCGCGATATTTTGATTTTCATCTCGAACTTGAAATTTTGGCGAAGATAGTCTTGGACGGAGACTTGCTACTCACGTACAGGGTGGGCCAGATACAAGTTTCTTTTTAAACTCCAATCAAATGAACAAAATTATATTTTTTCCATGTATTATGGATTTATTAGTAAGAACAAAATATTTATACAATTATAAAATACAACGTCGTTCAAGTGGCTGCCTCGATGGGCTTGGCAGTAGCGTATTCTGTCACCTCAATTTTCCAAGACCTTGTTGTTGATTTCGGGCTGTAGCTCATGGATTGCTTGGATGATATTGACCTTAAGTGCTTGATTCGTTTCCGGATAATTGGCATAACATCGATCCCCCACAAAAAAGTCCAAAGGTATCAAATCGTAGCTCCGAGGCGTCCAATTGATATCGCTAGGACGGCTGATAACACGATTTAGGAATTTGGTGCGCAAAAGAGCGGTTGTGGGATATGCTGTGTGGTATGACGCGCCATCTTGCATGAACCAGAGGTCGTCCAAATCTATGTCGTCAATTTCAGTAAAAAAAAGTCGGTTAACATGGCCCTGTTTTCCAAGCAGAAGAGGTAGCAATAAATGAGACGGCAGTTACGCTTAAAAAGCTTAGTTTGACTGAAAAAACGATAACCATATACTCCGACAGCCAAGCGGCTATAAGAGCCATAGCGTCGTATATTGTAAAGTCGAAACTAGTCAAGCTATGTAGACAGAACGTCAACGAAATCTCCAGGCTAAGCACGGACTCTCTGCTGGGTATCGAGATATACAGGAGTTCAAGGAAATGAGAAAGCGAACGTGTTGGCAAAGGAGGGCTCAGAGTTAGCACTACCTTATGTATACATCCCGTTAATATTCCTAAGGAAGGAAATAGAGGACGAAGCCTTAGAAAAAGCAAATCTGGACATTGGGTCAACGTCGAGAGCCCTATGGCCGGTGTTGAACGGAGAGTGGTGAGAGTTCTCACCGGGCATTATCCGATAGGCACCCATGCCAGTAGGTTAGGTATTCCCCATAGCGAGTACTGTAGAAGTTGCGGGGCCGAGGAGACTGCTAACACTAGACAGTAACTCCTTCGACGAGCTGGAGGATCTGAATAAAATAGAGCTGAAGCACCTCCTGAGATATAAATAACAATCTGGGTGGTTCTAATCAGCAGTAAATGTGTAGGTCTCACGGGGTACACTCCCCCCACACCCAGGGCACAATGGATCCAACTGTTGATCTTAGTGAGCTGCAACAAAGTCGCAAGGGCACCCTACCCACCTATCTACCTACCTACCGTGGCTCGGCAACGCCCACCGTTGACCGAAACGTTGTTCCCAGCCTCCATTTCGAAGAAAAATGGTGCCAATGATACCACCACTCCACAATCCGCACGAAACTCACACTCTCTGTGGATGCATTGGCTTCTCGACAATAACGTGCGGCTTTTCCAAGCCAGATGCCGGATGAGGCAATTTTGTTTGTATTCGCCGAGATGAAATGCGCTAAGTCAGAAAAGATGATTTTTCTCCCAAAATCGTTGTCCAATTCAAACAGCTCTTCTCAAGTTTGGGCCTCAAGCTGCGAAGCGATAACGAAGCGGAATCATTTGGACCTTTTAAGCAAATAATCCGTGCAGAATTCTCCTCAGGCTAGTGCGTGAAATGCAGAGTTGTTGAGATCGATGACGAGTTGATGTTCATGAATTGAGTCTCACACTCTCGGCCACAGCTGCCACATTCTCATCTATGAGCACCCTACGACGACGAGTCTCATGAGTGTTGTCCACTAGCATACCAGTCTCATAAACTTTTTGCACAAACTTGCGTACAACAGACGCGGTGGATGTTTCATTTCGGCCAAAACTTATTTTCAAAAAACCTACTGTTTGGACTACACAGCACTCACATTGGAAATAAGTTTTCAATATTTTCCAAAGTTGTTCAAGCGTAAAGCGACTCATTTCGTTCCGCGGAGGTATGATACTGACTTTCTGTCAAGATTTTGAGCGAGAAACAACTGTCAGTGTCAAAATAACCTATGATTTTAAAGAAAACCACTAGATGGCACATCCTGTACAGTTGGGCCTCTAATAAAATTTCAAAATTCAAGCAGAGCGTTGGCTTTTGTTTTTTTTTTCGTTCGGCCTTACACAGATATACTCTCTGTGACTCGAGAGAGGTCCAAAAGAAATGATATCCCTTCGACTGCGCCAACGAGGGATAAGTCTCCTGAATATCGCATTCAAGATCTTTTCTGCCGTTCTGTGTGAACGCCTGAAACCTTTCGTCACCAATCTGATTGATCCGTATCAGAGTGGTTTCAGACCAGGGAAGTTCACTATCAACCAATCCGATCTAGACGAAGTAAAGAAAGCGATATCGAGTCTGAAGTCTAACAAAGCTGCTGGTGCAGATAGTCCGCCTGCTGAAATGTTTAAAGTAGCTGGAGATGATCTGATTAGGCGCATGCACCAGCTGATCTGCAAGATATAGTCGGAGGAAAGCAAACCCGATGAGTGAAATCTCAGTATCGTTTGCCCGATCCAAAAGAAACTCGTCAGACTGAGCAGGATGACAGCCCTAAACGACGAACATACTCGCCGAACTTGCTCGTGCTCGCCGCATTTCCGTCGTGTATGGGCTGGTTCGCGAGCCGCTCGCTGTTGGCGAAAAATTTCGGGTTTTTCGTGTTCGTTGGCTTTGATGCTCGCCGTGTAGGGCCATGTTCGCGAGCAAACCTCATTTTTGCTGTGAACGTCGCCGAGTGCATATCGCGGATTAAGCACAATGTCAACAGTCAGCCACGATTTTCGAGGAATTCGCCACTTGCGCTTTCCTATCACACATGTTGACGGTTTGAAGAAACAACACGAAATGAATGTTCGCCAAATGTGTTTGCTGTGTAGGGGATACCGCAAACGAGCAAGTTCGGCGAGCATGTTCATCATTTAGGGCTACCTTAAAGTTTAGGTTTCAGGGAAAGTTCATAAAATCTAGCTTCGGTAGAATTTTAGAGAATTTGCTAAAGGAACGGTATAAATATGAGACAGCGCATCTTATGTGCAGAACACCAACAAAAAACGTTGGGTTTTCTCCGTTATTGACATAATTTTCATGCAGGGAACCTGTTTTACTTACTCTCCTATCAAGACAACAACCCATGGAGGGTCGGAGCCTACTACCGTCTTCCATCCTTGATTGGACAAAGAGAAAGTTGTCTTGCATCCAGGGAACCTTTCTGCTGGACTTGAACATTCCCCAAAAACTACAGAATCACAACCTAGTTTGCCTCCCAAAAATGTTTTAAAGAGCCAAATAAGACGACTCAGCCTACATCTCAAGGGGAGAGAACGGTTTCTCTAGCTAAGCAATTTTATCAATTCATCTCCTTGACACCTAATCTATTCTCAACCAATTGAGATCAAAAGCACGTCGGAAATAATTAAGAGTGTACACATCGCTTCGTGTATCACTCATCTCTGAGTACATGTGCACCCTGTAAGATATCTGATGTGACAAAAATGAACTCAACTCGTCTCTGACACACGAGTCAACATCCAACTTCCTGTCACCCCCGCGACGTTAGACGCAGACACTTCCAGCGCCGAAAACCGAAAAACAAAACACAAATCATTTCGCGCAGACTTCATAATTCCTCTCACCGCTTCGCTTCGGATGAATCAGGAATGTCAAAGAGCCGAGCAAAAACATCTTCAGTCAGAGTCACTGCCCAAATTATCGTATTAAGCGATTATTTTCTGAAGCGTTCTCATCGGCGTTTCCGGGAATCTCACCCCAACGATGGAGACATATCCCCTACCCCAATGGGCAGCGATTAAGTATTTTTCCCTGCGAACAAATCCACAACCTAGACCTCAGACTGGGCGAATTTAAAAATAAATGCGTTGTCAAGTCCGTATGAATATTCAAAAGTTCTGCCGTCTGTTTGTTTGCGTAATGATGTAGAACGAAACAAAAACAAAAAAGTGTTTATGAACACAGCCCGTCGATGACAAACGTGAAAATACGATTATAAAGAGAAACGTCACTCTATCAGCGACTGATTGTTTTGTGGCTTCCCAGCAGCAGCGTCCGGAGCGTGCTGTCGCCGGAATTAGTCACCCTGTTCGTGGAAAACAAATGTAATTATCTATGTTTTGCGATTTTCCTCAGTTAGCGGCGAATTGGTTTTCTATTTCACAGCCGATTTCATTCATAAACCCACACTCACCTTGAGACGTTTCTGGGAATCGCTGGTGAGTGTTTCGATGCTCGTACATCTCTCTCGTGGATTGAACGAGATCATTTGCGCTTGTGGAATGCGTTGATTAGCTTACTTTCTGGTGAATCAAGTGGAGATACTTTTCTTAACATTCGATTAAGTGATGTTTGTGGTGTGGGTTTACATTACAAGTTGATGTATGGCGCCTATCGATCGGAAATGCTTACGGTGGAAATAGTTTTTTCATGAGTGAGTCAAATTCATCTATCTTAGTTTGCTGATGCTTATTCGCGTCTTTTCTAGCATTTTTCTAAAGGGTGACCAGCTCATCTGTAAGATATGGTCAGAGGGAAGCATGCCCGATGAGTGGAATCTTAGTATCGTTTGCCCGATCCACAAGAAAGGAGACCCCTTTGACAGCGCCAACTATCGAGGGATAAGGCGATGTTAAGGATCGCCTATAAGATCTTTTCTGCCATTCTGTGTGAACGCCTGTAACCTTTCGTCACCAAACTGATAGGTCCCTAATGCTCCATCAAAGTCGGTCAATGTCAAAAAAGATTCTAGACAAGGCAACGGGCTGTCATGTGATTTTTTTAACATCGTTCTTGAGAAGACCGTGCGAAACTCACTGGCCAACACAAGAGGCACGATCTCCCAAAAGTCCGTTCAACTGCTAGCTTACGCGGATGACATTGACGTGATTGGGCGAACACAGCGAGCCGTCAATGATGCGTTTGTTGGCATTGAAACGGAAGCGGCTAAAATGGGTCTGGCGGTAAACGAGTACAAACCAAGTACTGTCATCATGTCATGCTGTCATGTAGAAAGGACGCATAACATCGACGACTTGGCCAGAACGTCACCATAGGCAGCTATAACTATAAGGTAGTTAAGGACTTCGTCTACCCTGGCCCCGCGGTAAACAGTACAAACAAAATCAGTACCGAGATCGAACACAGAATACTCTTGCCAACCGCTGTTTCTTTGGGCTCAAAAGGCAATTGAGTAGTAGAGCCCTCTGTCGGAAGACCAAGTTGACTCTGTATAACACCTTGATCATCCCACTCCTGCTTTACGGCGGAGAGGCATGGACAATATCCCAAGCGGATGAACAGTCTCTTGGCCTTTTCGAGCGAAAAGTTCTGCGCGCGGTCTTTGGTCCTGTTTGCGATAATGACATTTGTAGGAGAAGGTTCAACTACGAACTGTATGGGCTGTACGGCGACATGAGTCTAGCCAGGCGTGTACGGATCCAACGCCTAAGATGGCTAGGCCATGTAGAGCGTATGGACAACTTACCTTCGTCCCGCTGAGTCTTCGACTCTGAGCCTGTGGGACATCGCAACAAAGGACATCCACATACAAGGTTCGCACACAAGTCGATGGGGACCTCGGCCGGCTTGGTGTGCGAAACTGGAGACAGCTGGCGAAAGATCGTGCTGGCTGGAGAGGCATGTTGAGTGAGGCCCAGGTCCACCTCGGACTGTAGCACCCTAAGAAGAAGAAGAAGACCTGCGCGCAAGCTAATCGTCGCGCCGTGAAAAAGTTAGAGTGTGAGTACATTCCTGTGGACCTAGAAACATCGATTCGGCGCCGATCAGGTGAGTTGGATATTGCCAGAGAGTCAACCCGCTTTATTTTGCGGTTGGATGTGGACCTACTAGAATAACATTGTGCTAACGCAAGGATTGAAGCTGGGAGACCATACACAACGCCATGAGTTTGCTGATTGGGCGCTGGTAATGCTGACCCGAGATCCAGATTTTGGCTAAAAATAATTTTTGACTCAGCCGCTATGTCAATAAGCAAAATTACCGTTTTGGAGCGAACAGAATGCGCAAGGGTTTAACCAGCGTCAGTGCATTGACGTAGATTGAATGCTTGGTGCGGTTTATGGCATGGCGGCATCATCGAACCATAGGTCTTTCGGATCCTATGAGGAAGGAGACACTGCTCTCAGGTATAGAGCGATGTTACGCGACTTTTCTGTAATCAGAGCACGATAACATCTATATATCCCAGCTGTGGTGCCAACAAGACGGTGCTACATGCCCTACAAGAGAAGCTACATGCCAACGCTCGAAATTGTGAATGAGAATTTTGGCGACTGGGCGAGCGCCGCGATCTTGCGACTTGACACCACTCGATTAATTTCTCTGGGGCTAAGCCAAATCTTGGGGCGCCGTGGCGTAGTGGGTAGGTGCGTCGACTCCTACGCCCGAGGTCGTCGGTTCGAATCTCGAATAAAACATCAAACATTTTTTCATGACTCCACCTCTTTCGAGTCACTGACAATGTTCAAAGAGTACAACTGTCTAGAAATAGCTTCTCAATCTCGCCGTTCGGAGTCGGCATTAAACTGTAGGTCCCCTCCACTTGTGAGAGAACAATAGCACGCACAACACGAGTGGTTGCTGAGAAGCTAGGCCCAGGTCCACCTCGGACTTTAGCGCCGCCATTATTATTATAAGCCAAATCTTTAGTCTACGCTAACAAGACAAGCTCGAAGTCAATATTTAAGACACTATTGCCGCATTAGGGCAGTACATAGTGGACCAATCATCAATAATTGTACAGATCGCTTGAAGCACTGTCAGCGAACTCCAAGCGCCCATTTAAATGATTACATACAAAATGGCGTGAATGTAGCTTGAAAATAAAGCCAAAATAAATTGTATATGTCACACCGTTGGTGCTTTATTTAAATTTCTCTTTCTATCGTTCTTATTTGGTCACCCTTTACCCTCAGAAGATCTGGGTTTTAGCTATTGGATGCATTTGGGGATGCCCACTGACCGTCTTTTAGAACACTGGGAGAGTACTTTCTCTAAGTTCTTCAGAAAATAACAAATAAACCTTTGAGATGTTTCTTCAGCTTTGCAAGAACACGGTAGTTGAGGAATGGCTAAGAACAAGTATTGCGGTGCGGAAGAGGATATACAAATTCTCAGTTAGGCATCACAATAGATCCTAAGCGAGACGAGGCTTTGGCCCTTCTATCCACCAATCTACCTACCCACTTCTTTAGAAACGTTTCCATCCTCGTGAAAGCGTCAACATTTTCTGCAAACACATGATCAATCGAAACATCTTCTACACGATAGTTTTGATGTCGAGTGACTATTAGATTATGACTGCAATGTAATCCTTGCCAATTAAAACAGTTTCAACTAGTCGGCACAAACTCCAGACCAGGGTTTTATTGTGTCAAGACTGCTTATCCACTGTTCGGCTTTGTACACTGAATGACACTTTAAAACAAATTGCATCGCAATCAGCTTCATACGCCGGGTCACGTGGACTTCCGTGTGACTGAGGTGGAAGACTCAGTTTCACTTCGAGCGCTTATCAACTGGTGAGTCAACAGAAGAAGAAAAATGATAGATTACTGCTGGTCTGTGGAGTTTCATTTTAAACTCAGTGTCATCTCACTGAATGAAGTCTGTCGAGGCACAATAGGCTATCGACAGTGACTCATAGCTGGGGGAGCAATCTTAAAGTTAAGGAGGTCAGCGTCGGGAAGTAATGAGATCTGATTCAATGAAATGGAGTGCATTTTCCGATTAAGGACAGTCATTGCTTTCGAGTGCAAGCAATTCCGAGTGACGTTCGAAAACTTAGTCATGATAGAACGAAAGTCGACTAAGGCGCATCCCATTTCGACTCTCTCAATCGGATTAAAACAACAAACGCATCACAGAATCCCACTTTAGAAACGCATCCAAACGAAGCAATTTATCCCGCAAATTGCATGGGAACCCACCCGATGAACCGATCTGCACCCCAGTCTGGCAAGCACAGCCACTCACCGCATCCCACACATCCATGCGAATGTCTATTGCAAAACTCAAGAGGAATTTCCGCCCCAACAAAACATTGCCTGCATTTAATTTCGGTCACCACCCCTCACCCACGTGTAGGCTGGAGGATGACGGTGATTTCGCAGTGCGGCTGTGTTCACAAATCCGACACAGCTGTTGAGCTACGAGTATTTCCGATGAATGCATCGATTATTCAGGGACAATCGGTTTATGAATAATGAAATGAATTCCATACATTGTACGGAATTGAAATTGAAATCCATTCAAATGAAGTGACAGATTAAGCGTCAGGCTATCGGATCGGCCCGGAAGCGTTTCTTTTCACTTATCAACGTTTCAACAACTACTCTCCTATCAGCGTTGACCGTTTTCTTGATGTTTGTTGATTCCTTCACGCCCGCAGCGGCAGAGGAAAATGTTTCATTAACACGATACGACAAGAAAATGAAGAAAATATCAGCTGTCATTGCCCTTCACACAGCTACGAGTACGGCGGAATGATTTGATTGCTCCCTCCATCGCCGTCCGCATGTCATACATGTGTCAATTGAGCGCAGGGTATCCATGAAAACGAATGCAATCCGAGGCTGAAGCTAATTGGCATAAACAGACCGATGAGACGAGAGGAAGAAACGTTTCAACGAGTGTCACCTAGCGAAACAAAGACAAAGCAAATGGCGGCCAATTTAAATGGGATAACTCGGCAAGACACTGATAGTTGGTCGTTTCGAAAAGTGGAACACGCCGGAGGTGGATTGAGTGAAATAAGATACTCTCAATTGTAAGCGATACCGGGTGGGTGAGCCGCATGGGAACCATGCGCAACTGGGGTGCGCCGCTGGCTGTTGATTCACGATCGGGTGTGGGCTTAAAACTCCTAAATTCCCCAGGGGATCACAACAACATTCCAACAACAGCTGCTGGAGGGAGTTGAATCACGTCATCGTCTAGGCAGACGCATCAAATGAGCGCAGCACCTCAACTGACAGATAACGTGTTAGATCACAATGAATGTCAGGAGATGTCGTCGCGGAATACTAAGTTGCAGCAGCGTCACACGTGCCGAGAGCTGCCGCGACTGCGGTTAAGGCGCTGCGATGTGAGAATATTTGCTATTGAACTTGAAATCGATTAGTTGTTCCTTTTGTGGAATGGATTATGGCAGGCGGTCGATGTGGTCGTTTTTGGAGAGCTGGATGTGCTTCGTTTTGTTGTGCTCTGCGTTCACTCATGTGATTTGAGGACTGGTTGGGGTGGTGGTGTGCCGTGAACTTAGAGGGTGAAGTAATGAGGATAAATGTGAAATGTCGATGGGGTCTACTTAGTGGTTGCAGAGAATCGAATTTCGTTGTTTCGCCATGACGTATCGCTAATCCATCAAGGGAACACGTTGAAACTGACACTTGGCATTAGTGACAGTTCATTACGTTTCTGGTTTGTCAACTTACTTGGAGTTTGTTTGTGTTCTCCCCCGTGGAGTATTCCTTTGAACTTCGAGCAGGGAATTATTTTGCACAAAACGCTGTGTCTGTTCGAATAAACCCGCATGTTACTTCTTTTGAAAGTAATCTGTAAGCCGTAAGGCCGAAGGGGGTAGTTAAACAGAAATGAGAGAAATGTTGCTTGGATAGGAGGGGATATTCGTCTGTGATCATGGTCTCTTCTCTCTTCTGACGTTTCGGTTACATTTGTGACAATGTTTCCTAAACGTACAATAATCTGGAGAATTTCACTTGATTTTCAATAACAATTCGAAGACATTATTTTTTTGTTCAGTCTCTTGCCGTTTCGTTAAGCTCAATAAGCACTCAAAACCAGTTCACAATCGTGTGGAAAGTTTTTCATTCTTGAATTCTCACAGATCAGAAGCTTTTTGACAACTTCATACGAAAAGTTTGACAGCGCAAAATCATAGCAGCCAGACAGGTTTCAGACAAGGCGACGCGCTGTCATGTGATTTCTTTAACATCGTTCTTGAGAAGATCGTGCAAAACTCACTGGCCAACACAAGAGGCACGATCGACGACTTGGCCAGAACGTCACCATAGGCAGCTATAACATTGAGGTAGTTAAGGACTTTGGCTACCTTGGCTCCGCAATAAACAGTACAAACAACATCAGTACCGACATCAAACGCAGTCTTGCCAACCGCTGTTTTTTTGGGCTCAAAAGGCAATTGAGTAGTAGAGCCCTCTCGGAAAACCAAGCTGACTCTATACAAGACCTTGATCATCCCACTCCTGCTGTACCGCGTCTCTTGGTCTTTTCGAGAGAAATGTTCTGCGCGCGGTCTTTAGTCCTATTTGCGTTGATAGCATTTGGAGGAGAAGGTTCAACCACGAACTTTATGGGCTGTACAGCGACATGAGTCTGGCCAGACGTCTACGGATCCAAAGCCTAAGATGGCTAGGCCATGTAGAGCGTATGGACAACTTAGCTCCGGCCCGAAGAGTCTTCGACTCTGAGCCTGTGGGACAACGCAACAGAGGACGTCCACGAACAAAGTGGAGCACACAAGTCGAGCGGGACCTCGGCCGGCTTGGTGTGCGAAACTGGAGACAGCTTGCGAAAGATCGTGCTGGCTGGAGGGGCATGTTGAGTGAGGCCCAGGTTCACCTCGGACTGAAGCGCCCTAAGAAGAAGAAGAAGACAGGATTTTTGTAAATAACGCGTTAAGAGAACATTTCTAAATTGCGTCTATAATGCACGATAAGACTTTTCAGGAACCTCTCAAAAGAGGAATAACTTTGGCTTTGCTTTGCTCTGCTGTCATATTCTTATAGGGTCCTGGGGTCTATCACCAAAAAGATCCGTTTGGATCTACACGGCTATGGTTAGGCCCCTTCTCTCCTATGCATCGGTCGTTTGGTGGAATAAGCTTTCACGTAAATACTTAACTGCTGCTCTAACTAACCTTCAAAGAAGGGTCTGTCTCGGCTTTATATAGGCCTTCTCTATTATGCCTGCTGAATATCCACATCATGGGATGCACTTCCAGGCCCATCTTCCGCTTAAAACGAAGAGGTCTTTGATGCATATATACTGAGCCAGGAAAGGAATGTAGTCGAAACTTCACGGACGGCTCCAAGACCAATGAAGGATTTGGGGCTTGCGGCTTCGTGAAGAGCGACAACATTTGACTGCACACCTCGTTAGGTAACTTTGCATCGGTTTTCCAAGTGGAAACATATACGATTCTAATGGCCACGAACAGGCAGAAGGGACGAAGTATTTGAGTTTGTAGCGACAGCCAAACTGTGCTGAAGGCCTTGCTCAAGCCTTTAATCACTTCCATGATAATTCAGGAAAGCAAGTCTTCCCTGAATTTGATCGGTTAAGACTTGTCTGTCTAGGTCCAGGGAATCACGGGAAATGAATTCGCCGATGAACTCGCTAGGTAAGGATCAGCGCAGGTGGTCTCAGAACCTGCACCTGAACTGGGGCGGAGTCATTGGTTAGGGCTTCCATCGATGGTTGGACCTCTCAAAGACACAACCGGAGTTGGCAAGACTCTCCAGGGTGTAGACAGACCAAGCGCATGCTTCTTACGTCTGTAAGGAATCCGCGGCTTTCTTGTTATCTCTTAACAGAAAAGACTGCTGACAACTTACAAGCGTACTAACAGGCTACTACACCTTCGCCAAACACCTAAATGGGCTTGGTCTAAGCGATGAAACCCTTTGCGACGCTTGTGGACAAGACGACGACAATGTAGAACACTTCTTCTGCTACTGTCCTCCCTTTGCCCGTATCAGGTGGCAGTTGATCTATGCTGATGAGGTGAGATCTGATGATGTAAGCTGTAAGGCTGTCAAGCTTTTGCAATAGCCTGCAATAAAATCCTCTGTACTCGGGATCTTTTCCTGCATTTGGACATTTCGTACAGAACGAATGGGTTAGGGAGCATACTTGTATATCTGAGGCGGTATTTTCAATGTCTCACATAGCATGGCAGTAATTGCGTAAGATCGTAGGAATAGTCCCCTTATAGACTTTGACTTCTATCTGGCTTTTGTGGAGTTGTTCCATTTGCTTGTCACCAGCCCGCAGTTCAAGGAAAACTCTTTGCGAGGATACCAAGTGGAGCACGGAGTACAGGCTAAATCGTCTGAAATAGTCTTGAAGATGGTAATTGTCCTGAGAACGCAGGGTTTTGTGTACTGATTACAGCATCCTTTTGAACAACACTACATATGTAACATGCTCTTGCCAAAATGAGAGAAGCGGATACCGAGATGACTAGATGCTTGTAGAAGAGGGATTTTGCTGTAATATCTTTCGCCAACGGTGCTCAAAAGCGATGCGTTATTGCGGTGGGTTTTGAATGAAAGCCAATAGTCAACTCCCTTCGTTCACTTTAATTGCTTACGACTGGAAACGACGGCAGACTCAATTTCTGTGTTTATTTCTCTTATTTCCGTAACAATTTTTCAGCGAATCTTATGACTTTCATTTCTACGGTTAGCACGGATAGGACGTTACTTGTTTTCCAGAAGTGGTCCGAGGAACGATCCCTGTGAAGCACCTACTGTGACGGTTTAGATATGTAATCGGTTCCTATAATATCATGTGCTGCCTTGAAGAAGCTCTTTGTATGTGCTCAGATTCTTTACATCAGATGCTTATTTCTCTATGCTTCCAGAAGGTGGTATTAAACCTTCGGAAAAGATTCGCATTCACATCTTGAATGCATTTAAACATTTATCTCTTCTTTTCACTAGCTAACCTTATCACGCTTCTCTATTCAATAATACGTAACTCCCATGAGTGTATCAATATTCAGACAAAAAAATTTATGAGGGACTTCCCTCGTTTCTTCAGAACTTGAAGGTGCAGCACAAGCGTTGTTCTCTTCTACCACTTCTCTGTCAATCAAAAACTAGCAAGATAAGAAAACAACTAAAAATCCTTCAGTTAAAAAGCAAAACAAACCTTGAACAATTTCAAGAAATGCTTCACTATCCTTATCTACAAGTTCACAAGCTTTTACTCGTAGTTTGAAATTCAAACAAAATCGAGTGATAAGCTGGTGGGTAAATAAAAAGAAATTCCCATCACAACTATAAAATACCAAGCCTTAAAAAGATAGTGCGTATATCTACACCCAGCTACTTACAAAAAGTAATTTGATAAAATTCAACTATAATTTTATCACTGACGTTGAAGACTTGCGGCGTGAAAAAAGAAAAAGCGGCATAATGCCTTAATTTTGTTTTGTTAGCCTATCGGTCGGTGGCTGTCAACTTAGTTGGTGCAATAGTAAAGATGCCGTTCTGTATCAAATAGATTCAAAAGGCCCTGACAAGTCGACCAAATATTGGAAATTGGGAGATAAGTACCAATCTTGGAAGCCGGATATGGCAACACAATGGACCCTATGGGTCTAACTGAATCTAAGTGAATATGTTGGAAGCCACCATACCTACCTACCTAGATTGTTAGGTACAATCTTGTTTTTTTTTGTCGGAGATTTTTTAAAATCGACACTGGCGCACTCAGACTTAGATACTGGTTCATTGTACTGCCAGTTGATTCCTTGTAACTGTGGCCATTAGAACTCATTTTTGCTGCTAACTGCGCTCCAGTTCAGACGCGTTTTTAAATCGCTCCGCAACAATTTAGCCCTTGTCTTTTTCTCTTCGACACCCAATTTGCTACGAGCGCAATCCACTATAACTTGTGCTGTTCGTGCAATTTATCCATACGACACTTCGCAACCTGCTTTCTCAACCTACCTCAACAATGGAAAAGTGCTGTGCAAACGAAACGTGCGGATTCGGGTCGGGTAACGTAAGTGAACTAATTACTTGCAGTGGTTTGTGCCAAAAATCGTATCACCCGGTGTGCATTGGCCTCAAAGGTCGCTCTCTGACCTATATAAAAGAACTCTCAACCGTGATGCAATTCGTGTGCCCTGATTGCAAAGAACTATCGTTATCGCACATCTTGCTAGCGATTAAGTGCCATAATGAGGCAATGACCTCACTATTTTTGGATTTATCAAACCAAAACAAAAAAGTTTTAAATAAGCTCTCCGCTATAGAGCTTATTCCCAAGTCCATCGATGATCTCCAATATTGTTTAGAAAATCGTACTGAGCCTCGTAATGATAGTCTGAAGGCTCTGGAAAAACATTTGAATAACTCCTCCGACAATCGGAACATCATGGCCAAGGAGATCAGTGACTTATTTTGCTTAAAATTTAACAAACTAGAAAAAAAGTTCACAGTGCTCTCGGAAATGATAAAATCGAAAAGTGAAGACTTGCGCCATACCAATGAAGGCATTAACGGTATTCGCTCGGATCTCGATGTGCTTCAGCAATCAACCTCCTCCTCGACTTTACATCCTTACAACATATCCCACAGCATTGCATTATCGGCGATAGATTCGGCCTGTGACCGTCTATCCTCCATTTATATGGATATGGAGAAAGCCATCTCTGAACTCAGGGAAGAAATCCAACATCTCGCAGCGAGGAACATGAACTCTCCTACTGCGCACGATACTACAAACAACATATCACTAATGGATGAACTTCTCAGTGTTAGCCCTGCAACCGATGACGTAACGGTCATTTCCAGCGACAGCCCAACCGATTCCACCTCTCAAACGCCTATTGAGTCTGAACCTCCACCGTCCAAACTCCACTTCTTCGGTACATCATGGTCCAAGACAGAGTGGGACCATAGACTAAAAAAGCTTCAGGAGCAAAACCATCCCAGTGAGAAAGAGCTCACCGCATTTATCATCAGCAGAGCCCCACGAAAGATGACTGCTACACAGCTGAAGGAGTTAATGAAAGAAAGGTTATTTTTTGACATCTATAAATGCAAGAACTTGAAAAATCGACGCTTCCTGTTTCACATCCCCAGTAAATACGAGTGGCTGCTTACGAACCCGTTTGGCGGCAATTATAAAATAGATAGCTTAAGTATAAAAAAACTGTCATCTTCTACTAATTCTAATCACCCTGTTAACCTGACTGGTGTAAATAATATCCCCCCCTCTCTTAGTAACACCCACCAAGCTTACCCCTCTAACAAGGATCCCAATTGGAGCTTTAAAGTCGGCATTTTTCCGGACTTCTCTAAGCAAACTCGCGTGCCTTCTAAGCGAGTTTCGTTCAATTTGACAACTCAACCTACTAACTCAGATCCGTTTCCCAAATTTGATCTAACATCTGGTGCCAAATATCCAAACTTTCGCAGATCCCACATTCTCAACCCATCATCAACATCAAATCTTAATCCTGACTCTGCGCCATTTACTCCCTCCACTTCACATCGCTCTGCACATCCCACCTCTGCAAAACCACCTTCCAACCCCCCTAACTTACCTACTGAACCTAAATCGTACCTTGACCCACTGTTCCCTCCCGTTGCGAAAATAACCAAGCAACTCAGTGACATCGGTGAAGATGGCCGCTATGTTCTGTCACGCCTTCGCGATCGCAAAATTTACGGCAACGTTCGTTTCTATCTGGCGTATTTACATGATAAGGACGACTCCATCTGCGTTGACGGAATAACCAAAACAAATGTTATGGTCTCACTTCATCAAGAAGGTCTTCCCACCGACCCCACAGAATTAAAAAAGATTTTCGTCAATTTTCATGAGAGCTTAAATATACCACCCAATAACGTTGCAAATGATCTATCCACATTTGCGTCGCATATTGCTACGAAGCGCATTGCCCATCTTCAAAGAACTCGTTCTAATTATAAAAACTATTTTCGCTCCTAACCGTCCAAATCACGAAATTAAACACCTGTCTATTTATTATCAGAACGTTCGAGGTTTACGCACTAAGTCTTCTTCCGTGTTTCTTAGTTCCCAAAAGCTACCTTATGATGTCTTCGCCCTTACTGAAACTAATCTCTCTTCTTCCTTTAAGAGCAATGAGTTCTTTACCTGTAACTTTAATGTTCTCCGGAACGATGGCTTAGAAAAAGAAGATAATTCTAACGGGCGCGGCGTTCTCTTGGCCATCCACAACCAATACGATTCATCAGTTTTTAAAACCTCTCACACTGCTAATTTCGAATTTATTTGTGCTCAAATTTCCATTCTCAAACGTAATCTTTATCTGTTTTGCTGCTACATTCGCCCTTCTCAGCCAATCCGAAGTTATCAGCTTGCTATTGATGCCATAGACTCTCTTTTTGACGTCATAGATACCAACGATGATGTTATAATATTAGGTGACTTTAACCTACCTCATCTTCAATGGGTACAATCTGATGATGAATCATATTTTGTTGCTACCAATGTTACCACTGAATTGGAATCAGTCTTTTTAGATTGCATTTCCAATTCCGGTTTATATCAAATAAGTGGTATAACTAACTGCCTTAGTAGGCAACTTGATCTCATTTTCTCATCCAACACAGAAAATTGCGTTGTCGTTGAAAGTGATCACCTACTGTCTACTTTAGACCGGTATCACCCACCCCTATTTCTTTCTTTTTCTTACGGCGACTTAATTCAGAAAAATCATACACCAACCTCATATAGTTTAAATTTTCGAAAAGCGGACTTTGACAAACTTAATAGCTTGCTCAGTTACGCCAACTTTAATAATGCTCATCTTAACGTTGAAACTGCTCTTTCATCCTTTTACTCTATAATTTTTGATTGCATTCTAAAATCAGTCCCTTATAAGACCACCAGAACCTCTACTTCCTCCCCACCTTGGTATAACAAACACCTACGCTCGCTTCGCAACAAGAGAAACAAACTCTGGGAAACTACTCCATATACCAGCGATTCCATTTACAATTTGCTGACCAAAATGAACATCTTTACCAAGAGTACATCAACCGAATGCAATCTAATCTCATTACAGATCCCAAGAGCTTTTATCATTTCGTTAATACCAAACGGAAATGTGATAACTATCCTACAACTCTTAAATTCGAAGATACATTTTCGTCAGACCCGCAAACTATTGCAAACCTGTTCGCGGACTTCTTCAGTCAGTCGTACTCCGACGATTCCACTGACGTTGATGTTGATTATTTCTCCTACATGAACAACTGCGCCCAAACTTCACTAGTTTCCATTAACATCACCGTCCCCATCGTTGAAGAGAAATTAAATAACCTAAAGGACGATTATACTCCTGGTCCCGATGGGTTACCGGCAATAGTTCTCAAAAAATGCGCAAAACTCTTGGCCCAACCTCTGACGTCCCTCTTCCTTATGTCCACCTCGCAAGGATCCTTCCCACCGCCTTGGAAGAATTCATTCATTGTTCCTATACATAAGAAAGGCTCAAAAAATGAGATAAATATCTACCGCCCTATAGCCAAACTTTCTTGCATTCCTAAAGTTTTTGAAAGCATCGTTTATGATTTAATGTATTTCCATTGCAAATCTTTGTTTTCTTCTTCACAACACGGTTTTCTCAAGGGCAGGTCGACCACGACGAATCTCAAGCAATTTGTCTCTGAAGCACTACGCGCATTTGAACATGGGAAAGAAGTCGACGTGATAGCTACCGACTTCAGCAAAGCATTTGATAAAATATCACACGATATTATTTTGTTCAAATTAAACGCTCTAGGTTTCCCACCAAGTCTCGTCAAATGGGTAAATTCGTATTTGGAAGGAAGAAAATATGAAGTTTTATTTAGATCTGTTGTCTCCAAGTCTTTTAACGCTACATCAGGTGTTCCGCAGGGTAGCCACCTAGGTCCTTTAATTTTCGTCCTTACTACGAACGATGTTGTCTACATCATCAAGAACTCTCAACTTTCTGTTTACGCCGATGATATGAAAATCTTTAATTACATCTCTTCTCCCTCCGAATCTAAACCCCTTCAACGTGATCTCAATAGATTCTCTGTTTGGTGTAAGAAAAACTTTCTCCAGTTGAATGTCAGCAAATGTCAATCTATTACATTCTCCCGAAAACGACTGCAACCGGCTAGAAATTACTTCCTATGCAATGAATTAATTCCTTCCGTCTGTTCTCTGCGTGATCTCGGTGTAATCTGCGATCGGGAGCTTAACTTCCGTTCCCATATCGATAACATAATTAATAGAGCCAACTCTGCACTAGGCTTTGTTAAACGTTGGTCAAAAGAATTTTCAAACCCCTATGTCACTAAGTCTCTGTATGTCACCTTCGTTAGACCTATCCTTGAATATGCCAGTCCGGTCTGGTCCCCCTACTATCTTGTTCACATCCAACGTATAGAAGCCGTCCAACGCAGATTCTTACGTTTTGCCCTTCGCGATCTCAACTGGGCTGACAGAATTAACTTGCCCCCTTATTCGGAACGCCTAAAACTTATACGTCTCGAATCTCTTGAAAAGCGTCGCCAAATTGCAGACTTACTTTTCCTCCACCAACTACTTACTGGTCACACAGATTGCCCCCAGCTACTTGAACTCGTCTCCTTTAGCACCAATTCCCACTACCTAAGATCTAGTTTTCTATTCCGCGTTAGATCACACCGTACTAATTATGGCTTAAACTCCCCTATCCCCAGAATGTTACGTTTTGCTAACATCGCTAATCGCTCATTCGACTTCCACCTCTCAAAATCATCTCTCCGAAATGGTCTTAAGACTCGCCATTCTTCCCCCTAAGTTATGTTTTAGTTCTTAAGTTTAGTTTATTAAGTTAGATTAAGTTTGCTTGTATTAAGCAGAAATAAATAAGTTAAAAGACCCACTGCCTTGAGTCTTCAGCAAGCAATCTTGTTGTGGGTAATATTCTTGTCTCAGAAGTGGAGAGACCTACTGTCTGAGGCCGACACCGAACGGAGAAGTTTAAGAAGCCTTTCTTGACAATAGCACTCTCTGAGCATTGTCAGCGACTCAAGACAGGTGGTGCTGTGAATGTGAAAGTTGCTAAGTCCGGGATCGAACCACATACCTCCGAAGTTAACAACTACAGTAGACGACTGGACGGCGCAGTTGGTTAAGTGCCTGCCTTAAGTAAAAGGGGTCCCAAGTTCGAATCCCAGTGAAAGCAAAGTTAATACCCCTTTATCCGGTTTTTCAAATCTGTTCCAGTCACCATTTGCCGTTGGGATCAATTTAACGACAGTATCACTGGAGTTTGCATTGGATTGGATTAAAAAACTCAACTTTTTTCAAGTAAGACACTATTCTCTCTTTAATAACCTTTTCAAATACTTTGCTAAATGCCGGCAGAAGTGAAATAGGCCTATCGTTTTTCATATCGTCTGCAGAGCCTTCTTTGAACAGCGGAATAACGTCGGCGCACTTGAGGGCCTCGGGAAATGTTCCTGCGAATATACCGCGGTTAAAAATGACTGCCAGCACATCAACCACATAGCATGCTATGGGTTTTAAAAGAATATTCGAAATATTATCAAAGCCACAAGAATACGAGTTTTTTAGCGATCCAATAGCTTTTAGGAGCTCCAAAGCAGTGATGGGCTCGTAGGCAAAACTGAAACTTTGCGATTGGTCATCACAACTTCTCGAATTGTTGCAACGAGTGCAACATCTTTGTACTATTTGTGGTGATAGGCTGTTTGTTATTGACATGAGCAATGTCAAGTTTGCCAGAGAGTATGCAGTTACTCGCACAAATTGAAGTAGGTTTTATTGTAGAAGAGGACTTGTTGATATCCAAGTTGATACAAGAAAAGTGCTTGACAATTAGCGGATTATGGCGCATTGCCTCCAATTAAATGGGAACTTTGACTTTTTACTAGTAAAGAAGAAGGAGCGCTCTTGACGTCGTTATACAATTCACGAAGTACATTTTGACTCTGAGGTGAATGAGCTATGACACCATTTCAAGATCGATGATGACATGGTGCCATTCGCACCAAACAAACAACCACACCTTCTGCACTGTCAATTCTTGCTTAGCAAACGATTGTCACTGCTCTTCAGTTTTTGTCCACGATCGTTAATGCTTTTGATCGTTGAACATGATTCACAGTTACGATGCGTAAATGTTATGAAACAATTAATTAGTATTTTTTTCGAGCTGCGCTTCAAGGTCAAGATCAATTGGCCGACGATTAATACTCAGTGACAGCAAGCCTTAAGTTTCTGCAGCAAGTCTCAAGTTTGTTGTTAACATCTACATTCATCTACTCAAAATCGCCAACGAAATATGGATCAAGCTGGAAACATGTGTCGTATCCAGAAGCTTATGGCCCAACTACAACCAAAAGAGAACAAAAGACCTGCTTAACAGCAGTAGAAGAAACATATCCAGAATTATAGCGGTCTGTACACTGGGCTGTTGGGAGGCATGCTGAAAGACTAGGCAAACCATTTAACTCGCACTGCCGCAGCTGCCGGGAGGTAACCGAACCAGAAACCCCCGAGCACTTCCTGTGCAAATTTCCGGCTCTGGCTAGAATCAGACAACGAATCAACGCGCAAAGCCTTCTTTAACATAAAAACCTCTCGGAGGCAAACATTCATAGTCTGCTATCCTTCATAAACTCCACAAAGTGGTTTTAACAATAGGGCAAATCTGAGAGAACATACGCTCCTTTAACCGCGTCACACCAATTAAATATCTCATAGGATGTGGTATCAAAACGGGGCTTTCAAGGCGCTAATTGGGTGCGACAAATAGGATGTGTATGTCCACCGCCACTTTTACCTACCTACCTTAAGTTTGGAATTCGACAGGAAAAATGCGTGACTTTCTTCCTCATTTTCGACTAAAAATTGACACAAGTTTTGCGAGAGAAAATGCAGGCATTCACGAACCTAACTGGAAGTCTGAAAAATGTCATCAATGAAACAAGTTGTAGCCGGGACATGTTGTCACCCTTTGACATGGTATTTACTCGTAACTACAACTTCTATTCACCAAGTGAACATTGCTCGATGTGAAGCCTGATGATATGCATTCGAACAGAGAATGATTCAACTTTGTCGTTGTCACTAAATAAATTATAAAAAAATTATTAGACACGAACCGCTATTTTAAGACCATCACATACCACGAATGTAATGCGTCGAAGTCGTGCCTTATAAATAAACAGATACGTGTTAACTGTTTGAACTTGTTCTCTGTTTGCCTTCGAAATGAATTAGCAGATCCCCTGAACTTTAAAACGAGTCTCCGAAGGGGTTACACATTGAATTTTCGAAGCTAAAACATTTGTTGTCTAGATTGAACATTTTTAGTTCGGCGTTGAACAATGTTAAGTGTTTTAGGATGCAACTACAGGGTATTCATTATTTTCAAGGTTGATGTTTATTTGAGTAAATTTTTAATGAAATATTTCATAATTGATGTTTCATTGAACGAATAAATGGTCTTTGACGTTATGTATGCAATATGATGTCGATCAAATTGGCGTATCTGGCCGTTTGCCCAAGGTGAGCTGCTTTAAGCACATTTTTCATAAGAATTTCGCAGGCTTTTGGTGTTAACTCTGCAATTTCCTTTCGAATGTTGTTTTTAAGCATCAAGTTTGTGGTAGGTTTGTTGGCGTATTATACCTTTGCCTTTAAGTATCCCCATAGGATGAAAACGAGAAGAGTTAAATGAGGGGACCAGTCGATATTATCACTTTTTGCCATTATTGATCGAGAAATGTATCTTATGCCTGAAACCCAAACCTGCTGTCGGTGCTACCGTCAGGTGACGAATAATTTCGAACACAAGCTATAGAATTACATAGCACAAGGCAGTATTGTGTTTGTCGCATGTATTTTTTGCTTCGTAGCACAGGCTGTATGCGATGTGGCACCATCCTGTGGGAACATGTAGGCATTTTTGGTCCACTTTAGGCGCAAGAAACATTTCTAACATGTCTTCCAATTAATGACTGTAACAGCATTTTCTTTGATAATCTCAAAGAAATATGTCCCAAAAATGTCACTGGCCCAAATGACGCACCTTGCAGTAGCTCTACGAGGGAGTACTGTTCTTTAGTGTATATATTCAGAGATTTCGGTGCCCCAGAAGCGGCTGTTCTGTTAATTAATTTTTCCTTTTTTTTCGGAGGATATTTGAAGCACTACTGGAGCACTCAGACTCAAAACTGGTCCATTGTACTGCCAGGTAGCAACCTACTCCAGTGCCGTTAATTTGATCCCAACGGCAAATGGTGACTGGACCAGATTCGATTTCACTGGGATTCGAACCTGGGACCTCTCGAACTTGGGGCAGGCACTTAACGCACTGCTTCATTCAGTCGTTAATTAACTTAGTCAACCAAATGTGTTCGCCACTTGTAATGAGTTTTTACAAAAAATGTTGGTTGTCTGTAGGTTAGGTTAGGGGTGGTGGCTGAGCCTCAGATAGACCGCACAGGTCCATAGTAAAAAAACGTTTAAGTCGTTATTGAGGCAAAATGATTTGAAGACGTGTGCAAATTTGAAGAGCAGACGTGGTTGCAAAGCCGTGAGTTGAAGAAATGTTTACCTAACGTTGCGTATCTAGGCCTGACAAGAGCCTGGCACTCGCAGAGTAGTTTCACTGACCCCTGCCATGCTGCAGTTTCTTCAGATGTCGGTAGAGGTCGAGACAAGTTTATGAGCATGGTATCCCACAAGACAACGCTCCGTGATAATATCGACTAAAATACTACATTGTTCTCTGGGTAGTGAGAGAATTTGTTCCGACACTGGCTTTTTTTTACAGCGAATCATCAAATTCCCCAAAGAAGAGATTTATTGGTGAGAGACCAAGTTTAGCAAGTTTATCGGCTGTTTCGTTCCCCATGGTACCTTTGTGCCCTTGAACCCAGTTTAGGGTGGTTGTCTATACTGAGATGCAAACATTTTAGCAGCATGTTGCGACGTTATCTTCTTTTCCTTCGTGTGACTCTACAATTTAAGCTGATTTCAATTTCGCACAACGAGTTGGTCGAAGTCCTTCGCAAATGGTGTACGTCACCTTAGACGTGGACGTCCTCTGCTCCCTTATCCCACTGTTTCAGAGTCAAATGTTCTTCCATTGTTCCAAGGCAATTCAAATGTTGACAAATCATGAATGGATCAATACACATCAGAAATGATGGAAATCGAAACCGGAGAAACCTGCTCCAAGGGAGATTAAGTCGGTTAAACCATCGTCACAATTATTCTCTGCGATTCGTAATGCTGACTCAGATTTATGCTAATTCTTTTACCATATAAAAGCATCAGTTTCTTGAATCTTTAAGCCAGATTTGGGCGTATGTATACTTGTTTAAAAATAAAAATGCTTATTCTAAGCCAATTAGTAATTTCTCTTAAGGCAAGACACGCATTAAATGGCTGCAACTTTGACGGATTAGAATGGGCTGTTTATATTCTACAAACTTGTCTTCAAATAATCTGCCTCCGTTTACAAAATTCATTGGAGATTAGAATAAACGATGGTCACAGAAAGGTGTGTCTAGACTGGACTTCATAGATGATAGAAGATTCATCAACCAAGCAATAAAAAACGGCTCGATTTCTGACGGAGGAACTGGGTGGTCGAGGATTATCGTGATAGTAAGACGATCAGATAAGGGTCACACAGCACATCTTACCTAATCTTCTAACTCTCATATACAGTGTTGGCTAAAGTCGTGGTTTAGAGCTCCGAAGCCTGAAGTTATGAAATGGTCCACATCTCAATCCGATAAAAACATATGGGAAATTGATGGGAGAGTAGTACGCAATAGAAGCAACATTTTTTCAACAGTTCAAAGAAGCTTGGAATAGCATTCCAAGTTTTGTAATATCAAATCTTTTGGAAACTGTACCAGGATGCTCAGCAGTTGTCGCAACCAAGTATTTATCTTTGTTCCTGTTTGCGTTGATGGCATTTGGAGAAGAAGGTTCAATCACGAACTATATGGGCTGTTCAGCGACATGAGTCTAGCCAGGCGTCTACGGATTCAGCGCCTAACATGGCTAGACCATGTAGAGCATATGGACAACTTATATTCGGCCCGAAGAGTCTTCGACTCTGAGCCTGTGGGACATCGCAACAGAGGACATCCACGTACAAGGTGGCGCATACAAGTCGATGGGGACCTCGTCCGGCTTGTTGTGCGAAACTGGAGACAACTGGCGAGAGATCGTGCTGGCTGGACAGTCCACCCCGGACTGTAATGTCCTAAGAAGAAGAAGAAAAAGATCAAATGATCGCACATGCAACACAACTTGATCTGAATAACTGACAGCATCCTTCACCATGAGTTTGAGTCGGTTGTTGAACGTGCAGTATATGCCCTTGCTCCGTCCTGCTGAAATCAGTTGTCTTCCAGTTCCAATTTATCCAATTGAGGAATGATTAATTGACTGACCATGGTTGTATAGTGCTCACTATCTACAGTGACAATTTAACCCGCGGCGTTGAAAAAAATAGTCCTTCAGTGTAAACAGCACACCACTTTGTACATTACTCGCGGATTTTAAATGCAAGCGCATCCACAGAGGTTGAAGTGGACCTCATCAATCATGAAATTTCTTGACGCCACTTCGATGTTAAGATTTAGTACCGTGCAAGCGTGGGCTGGACGCAATTTTGCGGTTAACGCCCATAAGCTGATTGACTGTCTGCACTTTATAAGGGAACATCTTCAAGTCTCTGAACAAAATGCGTGGTAGTCGTCCTTGGAATGGCGTGGGATGTTGTCTGGTCGATGTCAACGAACCTATCACGACATTTTCACCCACAGCAGCAATAATATTGATCGATCCAGATGTACGGTTCTTCCAGGCCTTGCTTTATCCCTTGCTGTTCCAGTCTCGGACGCGTTAAAGGACCAGTTGGAAACGAGCGGACAAGCAAACGGGCCTGAAATGCAGCCAGGTGTAACCGGCGGAAAAGTCGCTAACGAATTGTTACTCAATAACCTCATGGCTCTTAATAGCTTCCGTTCCATTCCTTATTTACACAAATTCCAATTCTATTTGTTTCACAAATGTCAAAATCTAATTGACATTCGATGTCATTTGTAAAATCGACATCACTTTCCAGTAATTATGGCACCCTACTTGTATTTGGTTCTATTAAGATCGGCATAAGACTCAGCCTAAGAGGTATTTCAAGGCCAGTTCCAAATTCCAAACCGATCCCTCCACAAAAAAACGAAACGTCAAAAGCCAAACAAAAGTACCAAAACCCACTCGTAGTTCAAAATCTAAAGTTCGGGTCACACACAGACTTACGGGTTCACATGAACCTCAAAATTTGCATACGCTTCAGTTCGCTGCCGCTTCAGTAAGCCGAATTTTTTTTTTTTACAAAATTACGACGAAAACCTGCAGCCCACTCGAGTTACCTTCACCGAACTGACACTGAATTTCCCTTTCCTTCCTTCACTCTGACAGCTCGTCTTTCGGGAGTTTTTTTCCGCTTAAGTCTAATTTTTCCATCAACCCAGCTTATTGCGGACATTCGAACGCACACACTGTTATCCGCGGCTAATTAGCCCACATTTCGCAGACCGTATTCGTATTCGCTTCGTAGGTCGATGTGGAGAAGAGCAACCGCAAAAAACGGCCCACATGACAAAAAAAACAGAAAAAAACACAGTCACACTGTCATCACTGCCATGGTGGCACACTTTCTTCGAATATGTGTATCTTTTTCGCCGTTCGCTGTCAAGCCTTTCGCAAGCGTCAACAGCAAGCAAGCGGTTTGTTGAACTTTTCGCCGTCGCGGCGTCGTTGCACGGTGGCCCTGGTGAACGATGAAGTAAGCAAAGTGTCACGTCGAAGAAAGACCGGTGTGTTGTTCTTCGGCTGGGAGCAGACGTCTGATTCGAATTTATTACTTCGTTAAATATCTCAAGAAGCAAGTGAATCGCTCGCAGAATGGAGCCACGGATGAATTACTATTTTTAGCCGACAACTTGTTTATGAGACGCAATTGAAGCTATTTACTCGAGGCTATTTTTACATCGCCATATCTCTCGGGTGCAAGCGAAGGGAAAGCATCTTGGCATCTGTTACTGTCTTGTTTCGTATACGCAAGTTGAGAGTACACTAACTTCGGTTGGATGCTCTGTACAGAGGGGAATGGGTTCCAACTAACTTCGGTTGGCTGCTCCATACAGAGGGGAATGGGTTCTGCCCGCCGGACTTGAAGTTTTGCTCGACACATTTGGAAGGCCGCGTTTGTTATTCCAGGCGAAGCGGCAGTCGGGCGATAAAAACTTCGATTTGAAATGAAATAGATGGTGCCAGCAGATATACAGCAGCTTACGTGACAAAACTTTTCATTGAATCTGAACTGATGGCTATCCATCAGCGGTGACCTTGTGGAAGTGGTTTTTGCGAAGACGTTACTTTTTTTTTGAGTGCGATTTCGGTGAGTGCATTTATTTTATGGATTTGATGACTTAACGATTAACGCCATGTGCCACTTGGAGGAAGTTGCTCTTTTCGCAATCCAAACTAAGTTCGCGAGAAATTGCGTTCATTCCTATGCTTTGCAGTGACTAGATTATGAAGTCAACGGGATTGGGATTATCAAGTCGGCTCATGTCTCAGTCGCAAAAAAAGGCGACCCGAGCTCTTCACTGATCAAGATGAAGTGGATTGTGTGTATGTTTTAAGCCTTTTTGCACCGCAAATGTGCGACACATGCCAGTCTGACATCCAGCTGGGCAAATATGCTTCGGATCATATTTTTATATTTCGGCAAATGACAAGCAGAGACTATGGCGAGGCCTTGTCATGTCTTAAGAACAAAGTGATATCCAAAATGGAGATCATCATATGTTTAGACACCCAGGCCGCGATTGAAGTCTTTGTCATGGTTACATTTTGGTCCAAGAACTCCCTGAACTGCCGCATGTTCCTCGCTAAGACGGCTGAGTATTTTGTTATTTCCCTCATGTGGGTGCAGGGACACAGTCGACAGTCGAAAAACGGTCTCATCACTTTCACCTAGTGGAGAGTTACCGATCGTGCATTTTGCTTCAGCCAAAATATCTTCTAAAACGACTAATCATAGATGCACCGAAGGCCTTATTCGGCAAAGCAAGTCTGCACTAAGCTTTAGGCACTCATTGTGTCCAATAAGAATAAACAAGCCAGCACTAAAAACTCTCATCGGTGGCATTACAGAACACCGTGCCATCGGGACACATGCCTCTGAGTTGGGACTCCCATATAACGACTACTGCTGAGGCTGAAGAGACTATAAAATGTCTTCTCTGCAACGTGAAGACCCCTTCCCATCCGCAGGAAAGCTCATATGGGAGCCTTTTTCTTCGAAGACTTGAATGAGGTAAACAGCATCAGCAAGCACTAAATGGTTTAATGGGCAGAACATACCTGGAGATCGTTCCACGCCTGGCGAGATCATCGGCTTCACAATTCCCTGGAATGTCACTGTGTCCCGGCACCCACATGAGGTGAATATTAAAATGATCAGCCATCTCGGCCATCACAGATGGTGATGTCCATGTTGGATACCACGTTGTTCTTGAGCCAAGACAAGGCTTCGTTTATTGCCATCGTCTCAGCCTGGAATACGCTACAATGTTCTGGTGGTGGTGGAGGGATATGCTAAATTTGAGATCCTTGGAGTAGACACCTAATCCTACTCCCTCGTCAGTCTTGGATTCACCTATGAAATACCCAGAGGACCGTCCAGGGTCTGAGTATCAGACTTCCAGTAGGATCTGGAGGATATGCTGGCGGAGAAGTTTTTCTCAAAGAGGAGACGAGGACTCGAGGTTATCTAGAATGGTGGAATGGCCTGCATGCTGGTTCTTGAATAAGTGTAGTTTTTTAGTCTTACAGCTATGCAAGCTGCTATTTGTCTGGCAAACAAATCGAGTGGCGGGAGATGAAGTACAACATTCAGTGCATCGAATGGTGTCGTCCTTAGCACCCCACTGATGCATATGCTTGTCGATATTTACATACGGTTGAGAAGATTGCGGTTGACGGCTGTACCAAGAGCTGTCCGCCATACAATAGTATTGATCTGACTACGGCTGTGTAGAGCCAGTGTGCTATTCTAGACTGTAAGCCCCATTTAATCGCCTTGCCCCCTCTAGGTTCAGTAGCAGTTCATTAACCACAACATTCCATAGAAGAGGATTGGACTCACCGAGTTTAGAGTGTATCACTCTGCTAACAAGTAGCTGATGAATAAAAGCCACAAGAGACTTTTCAATTCCGAGATTGGTAATCTAACCTAAATTTAATGCCAAAATTGATAAGCGCCACCTTTCTGTCGAATGAAAACTCTGTGGAGTGTGCCTGGCAAAATTCAGGATTTGGGGAAGAGTGATCTGATTGTTCGCAATAGAAGACCTCCAAGAATGAGTTGGAACACACAATTCGAAAAGGACCTAAGCCAACTGGGGGCAGCTATCATTCATATCATATCAATCAGGCGACCATAAAATTTTTAGAATTCCTTCTTTAGGCGACAGTCCTGTATGGGCTCGGGGCTAGTTTCAGCAGGAACCAGTATGTTGTGCATGATATTCCGGGTTGGGGGACCCACACTTTTATGCTGACTCCAAACGACGGAGTCTGAGAAGCCCTCCTAGACAGATGCACTCTGTCGTTGTTAGTTAATCGTAAGAGGTGGAGCCGTGCGTTTGACCAGGTATCGAACATTCAACCTTCTGTACGGGGGACTTACTCGGTGGCGCAGTGACCACATCCTTGGAACTAGTGTCTACTAAATCTTAAATAGTATTAAACTGATGCTCATCTGCTGCCAACATGACGAAGCAGTTCAGTATAAGTCTGCGCTGGAGACCAAGTTACTGAAAACGAGGACTTAACATTTTTTTAGAAATTGAGTGCAGTGACCTGATCTAGACCGCTGTTTTTTGGGCTCAAAAGGCAATTGAGTAGTAGAGCCCTCTCTCGAAAGACCAAGGTGACTCTATACAAGACTTTGATCATCCTAGTCCCGCTGTACGGCGCAGAAGCATGGACAATATTCCAAGCGGATGAACAGTCTCTTGGTCTTTTCGAGAGAAAAGTTCTGCGCGCGGTCTTCAGTCCTGTTTGCGTTGATGGCATTTGGAGGAGAAGGTTCAACCACGCACTGTATGGGCTGTACAGAGACATGAGTCTTCGAATCCAACGCCTAAGATGGCTAGGCCATGTAGAGCGTATGGACAACTTAGCTCCGGCCCGAAGAGTCTTCGACTCTGAGCCTGTGGGACAACGCAACAGAGGACGTCCACGTACAAGGTGGCGCACACAAGTCGAGAGGGACCTCGGCCGGCGTGGTGTGCGAAACTGGAGACAGCTGGCGAAAGATCGTGCTGGCTGGAGAGGCATGTTGAGTGAGGCCAAGGTCCACCTCGGACTGTAGTGCCCCAAGAAGAAGAAGACTTGATCTAGTCCTCCCATAATACTTAAGCGCCACGCAAGTAGAAATATAAAACGTGTAAGACATTGCAAGTTAATCTGATCTCCTGGTTGTGCCGATGAAAATTTGTAAATGTGAACTGTCTCCTTCCAAAATAAAGTACGTTCTTAATTGAATCAAACATGGGCACATAAAGTGAGTGAACTTCCAAGTCAATGAACTTGTAACTCAAATTGCATTGATTATATACACAAGTCGCGCCTGTTCAAAGTCGATTTGCCGTTCCGGAAGCCGTACTGATATTGGCTTCCAATTAAAACCGATTGACGTAAAAAGTTTGTGGTTGGGCAAGATTATTTCTTGAGAAAAGGGCAAGCAAAGGGGAATTTGCGAAATGAGATATTTCAAAGAAATGATTGATAAATACATTTTGCGACATAAAGTTCGCGCTTGTGCAAGCATTTGAAACTGAAATTTGTATTTAAAATGCGAAAAGAGCATGGGAAATGGCGGGTGGTCTTCTGCTGGTCATTTTGGATTTTAAGAATTAAAAGAGGAAATTCTGATCCAGAAGTTTTCCAATGCCATCATCATCTGGGAAAATGCTTTACAAATGCTGAGGAAAGTTTTGAGAATAAAGTAGAAATAAAGTTTATTGTGAAGAAGAAAACCGAGGGAATCACTCTTTTCTTATTTCGAGAATCATAAGCAGTGAGGAGTTTACGTTTAAACGTCTGACAAGGGTTATTCTGAGAAACATAACACCAGCAACGGTTTACATGTAAATCAAGACAACAACCAGCTGATGAAATTCGCTGATAAGGACATTCATTCTTTCTTTTTCTTTATTTCCCTGTTAACATTTAAAAGTTTTGGATTTATTTGGCAAAAACTTACCTCGAAACCATGAGAATGTTAAGCAAATGTCAGCTGGAATCTGAAATAAAATAAAACAAAAATATTTAAAATTCATGAATTTTGTTGAAAAAAAATTATGCTCGAATAATTCATAAAACAATTGCTAAAATATAGTCAAGACTTCGGGTCTCACATTTCGGTAGGTCTAGAAAACTGAATTCGGATTTAGTTGCAAATACAGTGGATCAAAAAAGCCTCCCTGCACTTCTATCAAAATTATTTAAATTCTTCCATTTTTAAAAATAATTTTTAAGTCTCAAGAATTAGTTGCAAATCAAATCGACTAACTCGGTTTTAAACAAAAAATAAGTAAGAAAATAATTCAAAACCGAAAAAGATTTTGCTTTTGATTTTATTACATCTCGGGGATGGTTGCGACGCCTGAATATTTTTTTGCATTTATGCATATTTCTGAATATCGCGACGAATTCGAACTATTTCAGTTTTAATTTTCATTACTACATTCATACGTACAAGAGAAAAACAAACATCCATCCATACATAGACGAATGTCTATATCCAAATTTATTTAACACAGAATTAATTATGTCGATGGTTTTTGAGACCAGAATGCTTGAAATTATTTTAAATGAAAGTACTCAATGAAGCCAAGATTTTGTTTTTTTTCAGATTTTTAAACACTTTGGTTTAGGAATGACAGGGACGAATAAGGAGACGCATTAAAAAAAAACTTTGGAGCGCCATATTTTCCAAACAGTACTTTGGATCGAAAAGTGTTGAAGCAAACCTCTACCTCATCAATCTGATCAAAAGATCTGTCGATTGATATATATGTCGATGGGGTGCGATAATGTTTCAAAATTAATGGCAACTTCACCTATACTGGAGCCACCCCCAAATATCCCCAAATTTTAAATTTGGGTGCATAGGCAATGACATCTAGGCCTGAAGTACCTAATTCCAAAATTTCATGCCGATATCTTTATAAACTTCGGAGAAAAAAAAGTGTGACAGACACGACGGACGGACGGACACACCGAAATTAGAAAGGTTCCGTTTTTGTAGACGGAACCTTAAAAATGAGCTAAAAATCAATTTAGAGCTATTTCAGTAAAAGATGCGCAAGCAACTTGCAAAATATGTTCCAAATAGAGTCCAACTGAACACTCGGCTTCGGCCGAAGGTAATGAAAAAGCCGAAGTTCGGCTTCGGCTTAGACCGAAAAACTGGCCTTCGGTCGGACTCTAGTCTCTGGTGCTGACGTTTCAGTTACGCGTGATCTGTAAGATGATATTAAAAAATCGCCTTGCAGTGCGTCGCCTTGTCTTAATTTTTTTTTTGACATCAAAGGTCTCGGCGATATCTTAACCGACTTTGATGAAGCAACGGCCATTTCCTACCGTCATCCTGCAAAGACAAACGAGTTTTGCAGGGATGCTAAGATTAGACAATGTGCTGTATAACTTGTCTTCCTAAATACTTTTATACGCGGCTTTAAAAATCGTTAAGCAGATGGTCCTGTGTCTTTTCCAAGATCTCTCGGCAAGTGAATATCTGGTCGATGGCAGACTTCGCTGGCGCGAACATGCGCCGATTTGACTAATCTGATTGATTACATAAAACGGCAGAGAAGATCTGATATGCGATATTAAGGAGACTGATCCCTCTGTTGTTGGCACAGAGCACATAAAGGACCTTAGTTCTTTATCTGCTATCTTCGAGTTATCGGTTACAGCGACTTATCTCTTATAACGACCAAATTCGTCAGTCCCTTGAAGGTCGTGATAACCGATTTTGACTTTAATTTCTTCCTACGTTGGGTGTATAAAAGAAATTATTTTTCTTATATCCGTGGTTCGTACAAAAGAAACTTTTTTTTCTTATATCCGTTGTTTGCATATAAGAAAAACATGGAAATAAGAAATAAATTTCTTGGATTTTCGAAGTTTCTTATATCCATGGTGTACTGTATACTAAAATAATTCGTAAAATATAGTAAAGACTTCACGACTCAAAACTTGGTAAATCAAAAAAATCTTCCATGTATTTCTATCAAAATCATTTTAGTTCTTCTACCATATTTAAAGGGAAAAAAAAGTAATTTGAGCTTAAAAGTATGAAGAGATCACATCCAATTGTGCGACGCTTAATTAAACGATGCCATTAAATGAAATATTAGACCATAGACATTACTGTTGTTGTAATACGTTTCAACGCTCGGGTGCTAGAAAAAAACATGGCAAACCAGGAAAAAATCCAGCAAAGTTCGTGAGAATTAACATTAGTAAATCACAACATTTATGGGAGAACATTATTTTATAGCGATGAATCAGAATTTAATATATTCTCTTCGAATGTAGCGTGGGTTTGTGTTTGGAGAACACAAATTGAGCAACTAATAAGATTAAGTATAATAAATACAAAACAATGCTTAACCGTGTGTTGACTTTTTTGACCCAGTGTATGTATTTGAAACTAAGCAAAATGGTTGATATATACTTTCTCAAGGACGTAAAGATCAGAAGTGTCATTCCAAACCATGTACACATACGTATGCTGTGGTATGCCAGGGAGATGCGTATATTTTCCGGGAAAATTCGAGCAACAAAACAAAATTCGTAGAACTTGTGACGTGCTTTGCGTTCTTTAATTAAAAGAATTATAGCAAATACACAATTGGAACGTAAATCAATGCAAAGAGTGACGGAACTTTGAAATCTTCTGCATTTTGTGTGAGCGGTGTTTTATTCGAGATTTATTTTGTTGCTGTTTATTTGTTTGTTGCTTTAGAATTTTTTTAAGTGATTCAATTTAAATTTATTGACTTTCAATAATAAATAGAAAAAATATGGTTTTGCTTGTATATGAATGTTCACTGCGAGCGAAACGAATTCATCGAGCAACGTCTTTGAGCAGTAGCAACTAAAGCGATGTGAAACCCGCAACGTATGCAACGGATCCGTTCCATTAAACGATTCGTTAAAGACAACAAACAAAAATAGTGACTGATACACACGCATTTGTTTTCAATTGCCTGCAGAAGCTGTAAGTCAAAAGTAGTCCAATGATGAATGAGAAAAACCAAGCAGTTGAGTCTAAAATTCCATTTTCGTTACTATTGAATTCAATTCGATTCAATTCAAGAAAAATATTGAATAAAATTGAAGAAAAATACCCACAAAGAATGCACTTCATTTTGGCGGGATTTTATTGACGATTTTAATGTGAAAACGATCTTCAAAATTAAAGAAGCCTTACCCAGGCCTAAAAGAATGCCAGCTGCAATGTCTAAGTGATGTTGGCAGCGATAGATACACATGAATACAATTTGCCTGTCACGAATGAAAAGAACAGACGTCATAGGGGTGAAGAGAGTGAGTGAGTAAACGTTTTTAATGTTTCAACTGGAATGTGAATTGGCTCAGACTGAATGATCATCTCTTAACTTCAATGTATGATACATACGTCCAAAAGTAGTCTTAAGAGTAAACTGCTCCGTATTTTAAGTGATTACGGGGATTTAAAGTATTTTTGTTTAGAAGTTAAGTGCAAATGTTTTGAAAGGCAGAATGTCAATGTAGTCCAACGAACTTGAAGTATTATTCACTTGATCTTGTGCTGTATCCAATTGGAAAGAGGGAGTGGTTGTAATGGGACAGACACTGGTATTGAACTCGAATTAAAAAAGAAAAAAGTCGTTTTTGCTTTAATTAAGAAAGACAAGAGCACAAGGGGGAGATGGAACTACTTCTCCGAATTGAAAGAGCTATTGCTCAGTGGTTTGACCAGACGGGAGGGATTTCCCCTATGTCTTCCGACTCCCGCTTAAAATACCTTAGGATCAGACATGCCATAGTATTGTAGATTTTCTGACACAATCGTAGCTTTAACGAACACCTCTCTATCAGAGAAGAGGACAGAAACCAGTAGGCACCATCGTACAAATACGGAAGTGGCAGTGGATTGGGCACACATCACACGAAGGTTCGGCAGCTGCAAAGCTAACTATGCTATGCTATAAAACCCTTTATCATAGAATGGCAGAAGACCTGGTGGTCTAAAAAACAGGGAAAAGAGATGCACGGCAATTGACGAGAACTGAGGCTTATAGTCCGAAACCGAAAGTGATGGGTCGTAGGCGTAGTAGAGGTCATATGACCCACAAGGGGATACCGGATACAAAGAAGAAATAGGTGCCCGCTTGGAAGGCTCAAAAGGAGGTGGTGAACCAAAGTTTGACAACTTTCCTATGATTACTTGAGTATCGCCTCTGATGGATCGCAGTTGTTGCCAAAGGATCGAGAAATTTGGAAAGGCTTTATAAGCGTGTGTGAATGAGGATAATGAAAGGTAGGTAGGTTGATGTGGCTAAGAAGTGCACTTAGACCAGAGTTGAATCATTGTGCCGCCAATGGGATCAATGCACTTGTCCATTTATAGGAAACCATTTGGAGCTTTCCATGTAGCGTAGTAGATGGCTAATTGGTGCCTTACCGAGGTCACATAGCTTTCAACGAAGTAGGCCCCTAAAAAGTGTCATCAAAGGGACGCCAGAGCGGGCAGAGAAGATATGTAATGTTCTCCACTTCTTCCTTATCCAAGCCGCTTCGAAATCGTTTTGCTAGAGCGACAAGTCCTGTCAGGCAGTGTGCGATGAAGACATCAACGATAATACTGATTTTTGATCTATCGGGGGAGATTAAATACTTAGATCATTTGGGATCCAGCTCAGGCCAAATTATCCTGGAGATGTCCTACGTTATGCGTTATGTTGTTTCATTGAATTGCGTCTTCTCGTAGAAGGAACTTGCATGCAGCAAGGGGCATACCTATATTGCTGTATTTCATTGTAAGACGCAGGTAAGGCACGACTGGATAGCGCAGTTAGTAAAGTGCTTGCCCCAAGTTAGAGAAGTCCCAGGTTCGAATCCCAGTGAAATCGAATCTGGTGCAGTCACAAGCTGCCGTTGGGATGGTTGGTTTGCCTTTGGAGTAGGTTGCTACCTGGCAGTACAATGGACCAGTTTTGAATCTGAGTGCTCCAGTAGCGTTTCAAAAATCCTAAAAAAAAAAAAAAGATGCAGGTTGGTTGCGATCCTTGCCAGTTCGACTGCTACACATTTGCCTGGAACGTCTCTGTGACCTGATACCCACACACAGACGAATATTAAACTGTTCGGTCATTTCATCCAAATATTAGCAACAATTTGTCCCTAATTTGGAGTTTTGAGACACTTTCCAGTTCCAGGACCTTGATGACTGCTTGACTATCCGTGAAGATGCAAATATCTTTACGAATTGCGATTATCTCCGCCTGAAATGCGCTGAAAAGGTCTGGTAAGCGAACTAAGAGACTAATATTTAGATTATCGAAAATGTCACTGCCAACCCCATCCTTTGACTTTAATCCAACTATATAGAGATATAGAGATCGTCGTCGATGAGTCTAGTATTACTAGTCCAAAGGTTTCAAAATTCTTATCAGGAGAATATTGTGGTGCGGCGTGGTCAATATTCCTAGGTAGGAAGTTTGTTGACATTAGAATAGTTAAATGTCCAGATGGAATACTGAATCACTGGGATGAAGACTGGAGCAGCATCGATGATAGATAATTGCATCATAGATAATTGCAGCCTCTTTGAAGATATCACATACGAGTTCACATTAAACCTGTTTCCTCAACCTCAAATCCCTTTGGGAGTTACGAGCAAAAATTGCCCGGCGAGAAACCATACTTTGAAAGCTACAATCCGAAATGGACGTTCGCCTAGATCTTTCAGCAACCACTTGTGTTGTGAGTTGGAGAGGAATCCATGGTTTTATGTTTCGAATAGACAAGTTTTAGAAGACAGTTATACTCTTGAGTACTGTCAGTGACTCGAGAAAGGTGGTGCTGTGAAATATGAATGATGTTTGCGTCGGTAATTGATCTAAGGTTTTCTAAGTAAGACTCGACGCGCCATGCTATCTGGCAATGAAAAAAAGAACGAGTCCGATGCAATGATATCTTCCAAATTCTCCTAAAAATCGCACAAGATGTTGCGGTTTTTTGCCATAGCAACGATTTTTTTTCTTGAAACAAGAAATGTTTACCAGATCATTCTTTAGAAACACTCTGTATAAAGAATTGCTTTGAATGACAGAGGTACTACAATGCTGTACGAACGTCACTGAATACTACTCGTACATTCCTGTTCCCGTTATATGGCTGAAGAGGTGGAGCGTTCGGTCAAAATAAGTACGATTAAAAAGCACAGGGGTCTTCTTTAATAAAAGTAATGTAATGAATTGCATAAGAGATAGCAGACAGGCGATAATTTATTAAATGCGACAAACAATTAGTGACAATGGGCAATTTTCGGGTTCACCAGCATTTATTGGGGTGAATGTAAGACATTTTTTGGTCTTACGTCATAGAATGAAGTAAGATGTAAACAGTGCGCAATTTGCACATCATCCCCTTCTCAATTTTTTATGCTTGATGCGGAGTTTTTTAGCAAAATAAAGAACTTGTTTCGTTTCATTTTCTACTCATTTTCTACTCCAACATGGAGTAAGGAAACCAACATTTGTTTGACAGCTGATCAAAATTAGACATCTTTTGAATAGATGACTTTATTCTAGATGATTTTTGACATTGGATAGACGAGTAGCTTTTTCGCTACTCGCATACGCCTTCAAAAACAACAGTTTATTTATTTTTGCAAAAATGATGTTAAGCAAGCAACAGTGGACTTCCACTGTATTTTGAAAGCTGCGTCATAGTTTTGATTCCTCAAGGGATGAGTGATGCAGCCCAGGGGGACTATGGATTAAGAAGAATCGCTGCTTGCTAATAAACTTTTCCTTCATTCTGTCGAGTGACAAATACGAATTGTTCGTTGAAATTTAAAAATTGAAGCGTCAAAAGATGTGAAGCTGTTTGATTTATGATTCTGTGCTGAATTGTTAGGTTTGTTTCTTTTGATGTGTTATGATGTCTTGCTGGTGCTGCTACAAGACCACAATTTTTAAGGAGTTTTACCTTCCTTTTCTGGTTTGCCTTGTCGTGGCGGGAGGGCTTAAGAGTCAAAGATCTTCGGTTCTAAAGACCCCGAACCAAAAGCCAGAAACGTCACGACTATGACGTTTAAAAAAAAACTCAAAATTATGGCGGAAAAACAATAAATTTCTGCTACTCTAGGTGGCACTCGCGTTAGCGAGTCTTTTTACTGCGGCTGGGGCAAGGTTTCTGGAGGCCCCAACCCATGGGCAAAATAGAGGGTGCTTTTGACAATGCGAATTTTGATGGGATGTGTAACTCGGCCAGAGAACACGGTGTAGATGAATCATTAGCGTTGTGGATCAAAGCAATGCTAATGAACAGAATCATAATTGCGGATGCGGATTATAGCCAGTATATCATGGCGGCGGTAAAAAGGGGCTGCCCGTAGGGTGGCGTCTTGTCTCCTCTGCTATGGTGCATGCTGGTTGACTCTCTGCTCGACGCTCTTAATAGTTCTAACATCTACGCCCAGGCCTATGCGGATCATGTAGCTGTACTGTCTGTCGGATCGTGCCCAGCGGCTGTGTTCAAAAGCGCGGGCAGCTTTAGACGTGATCGACGATTGGTGTACTAGAAATGGGCTTTCAGTCTAAAAACCGAGGTTGGTCTCTTTACGAGGATTAGGAAATTGACTGGTCTAACTCAAATAGTGGTGGGCGCCGTGGCGTAGTGGATAGGTGCATCGACTCCTACGCTCGAGGTCTAAGGTTCCATTCCCGAAACAAAATTTCACGGCTCCGCCTCCTTCGAGTCACTGACAATGCTCAAAGAGTATAACTGTTTAGAAAACAGCTTCTCAATCTTGCCGTTCGGAGTCGGCATTAAACTGTAGGTCCCCTCTACTCGTGAAAGAACAATAGCACGCACAACACGAGCGGTTGCTGAGAAGCTAGTCCAGATCCATCTCGGACTGTAGCGCCGTCATTATTATTACTATTATCATTAACTCAAATAGTACTAAAAGGTCCCGGGGTCTATCACCAAAAAGAACCAAAAACATCTGGCCCATACTTCTGTGTTCTATTCTAACTGATTGGTGGATGTAGACAACGGTGTTATAAGATCTCAACACGACTGGTCCATAGACCGCGCGACCTTTCGTGTTACAAAATACCGCACGCTAAGTGAAGGTTTAAAGCATGTTTTAGATGTCTACCAGCTTTGACAAGCTAGTAGGCAGGGCCCAATTTGCAATTTTTTGTTTCTTTGGAATGCCCCAATTTTTCAATTTAATTGTTGTTCTTTTCGAAGAGTTAATTTAGCGCTTCAGAGACTGTTAACAAGTCCACGTAACTGCACTGAACTGAATGCAGTAACACATTAAGGTCAACTTTGAGAAATTAAATGCCGCTGACAGCCTTCTGTAGCTAATCGCCTCAACAAGATGTGTAATCGGACTCCTGCCCATGAACAGAATAAAATCACTAAATCTACAATCTCATTGTCCACTTGGTTGCAGTTGAGAATGTTAAGTCAACACACGACAGAACCATGTCACACTATCTCACGGTAAATCACAGTCGACCTCACCGCGAGCAAACCACTTGAAGGTTAATGTGTACGAACAGACAGGTGCTCATCAATCTGTCATAGTCCCTCTTTGAAGACAGTTCTTCAGTGCTACCGCGGAAGTGCCTCTCGGCCGGCCCTGTATCCGACAACCGTTAAAGTTATTCAACGAACGTACCTACTGCATTCATTACTTGTACCCACAGTCGCAGTCTACTTTGAATTGCATTCGAATTCCGCCTACCGATGCAGTCGTTACGGTATATCATGACGCAATGGATTGCCAGACAATGAAAGAAGGCACAATAGACACGCCATGAATAATTTCATTGCTTTTCATGAAAAAGTTACTCAATTTCATGTGGGATCAGTTATTTTTCTCCTCCTAGGCTCCCAGTGAGGGAAAAAATCGATAAGCAGTAACCATCCTCAACGCCATCCCTGTGCAGCTCATGAATTCATAATTCACTGCACAGATTAAAGCAGCAGTCTTTAGTTACCGGGCGGCGGTGCCCAGCATTCAATGGCTTCCACTTTAATTAATTCCGCATGAGATGAAAGGAAAAATGAAAGCACACAGTCACCCTGTCGCAACAGCTGTCACAGAGGCAGAGGGTGAATGCAAAAATCCTTTTCCGTATCTCACACGAAGGACGTCCATTGTCTCAGCCACGACGAGAAAAAAAGCACGGATTTGCGGAGAAGAACAGCAGCACCCGTTGGTAATTAATACGAGGCAACGAAAGAATGCTGCAGCGACAAGAGATGCGCAGATAAAGCCTTATGCAACCGTAATAGGCCCAGCCTCCATCGCATCCAGCACGTCCACAAAAGGGAAAAAATCGGCTCAATTAAAACCACAAATTGGTCCACAATTCGAGACGAATAAACAATTAAAACGAGGAGAAAAAAGCGACTCCCATTGTGATCGGATGGGCGAACGAATGAACGAATGAACTCCGCCGAGCAGTAACCACAACAATCCGGAGGCTTCCAGACGACGGCCGGGATTTGTTTGTGTTCGTTGCCGAGTTACGAGCCAAGAAAATCCAGAAAATCAAGTTTTACCCAACACACGGTCGACTATGTAGTGACGACGAGTGCATTCGCATCTAAGGAAGCTTATACACTTCCAGCACACTCCGAAGCGTCATTTGCTTGCCCAGGAGAACATAGATACTTGAAGCGTAATTGCATCGAAAGAATTCCACGGCGGCAGCTGAGAATACCGATGGACTCCGGGTGTGGTGGAGGGGAAGCTCAGCATTTGAATGGAAAAGCGAAGGCAGACAAGTTTTTCTCCAGCAGCGGCGAGTTGAAGAATATTTTCTTGTTTTCCATTGAAAACGATTGGGAGTTTATGCTTCGAGGAACTGCAAAGCATCGCTCGCTGATGAACGTTGAGAGGTTTTCTGAGCGATGGAGGGGATTGTGAAATGCTTCTGCCAGTCGGGTGCGACGCCTCTATTGAAGACTTTTCGTTCGAAAAGGAGTGTGCGAAGGGGGAAATAACATTAAAAAATGGTAGGCTACACGGACGCCTATTGATTTTTGTACGAGGTATTGTTACTCGCAGCAGACATTGCGCATGAAATCCGACACAGAAGTCGTGGTAAAGTCGTTAGTTGGGTTTTTTTTCACGCTTTTAGCAATCAGCAAAATCTTCGCAAGGCTGAGGTATGAAATCTAAGCGAATTGATGGAGCCACTCATATCGTGGCTGTGTTGGTAAATTCGGTGCTTCAAAACCGGATTAAAACACAAACTTCCATTTTCACGACACCACCTCTATCGAGTCAGTGAAAATGCTCGGAGGGTATTAACTCTCAGGAAAAGCTTCGCCTTTTTAGCTGCAATTAAACTGAAGATCACCTCCAATTCAGAGAGAACGCAAAACGCGAGTGGTTGTAAAAATTAAGCAAGACCCAATCAACCACAGACCCCATAGAAGGCCCGCACAGAAGTCTCTTCAAAAGGGTGACCAGATAGCAATGATAGTTTTTCCACTCGTTATTTTTCAGCACCTGTCAAAGTTACCAATGATATCCACATGTCAAAATATTCAGTGAGGCTTGCCATTTCATCATGCGTCGTTTCACCCTAGCCGAACGTGCAGAAATTATTAAAAAGTATTATCCAAATTCCAGCTCAGTCGTAACGTGACTTTTGTCGTGAGGTCGGTAGTCATCATGACTTCAGTGTGTAGGAAATTCGTCAAATCCTGGAAAAGTTTGAGTGTGAATACACTCTTCTGGAGCTTAAGCCACCAACCAGACAGAGATTGGTAGGAAATGAATAAATACAGGCGCCGTAGCGACCAGTGTCGAAGAAGACCCAGAAATGTCGATTCGAGAACCTATCAACTGAATTGGGCACCACAATGTAGTCAACACGGGTTATTTTGCGATTGAACTTAGGCCCACATCCGTATAAGATTGTGCAGATCCAAGAATTGAAGCCGGACAGCAAAAGACAGCGCCGTGGGTTCGTTATTTGTGCGCTGGAAATGTTTTGTGGCCGGAGATCCGGATCCGGATTTTGGCCGAAAAACCATATTGTTGGAAGAAACCTACGGTCACCTACCTGATGCAATCGCATTTAAGGCATGCCTCGGAAGTCGTGATAATGGGGACATTTGGGACCAAATTTTTAAAATTTTGTAACGTTGCTGAAGCGTGTAATAATTGCAAAAACTGCTGAATAAAAATGATAGTTTGCAAACTGACAATTGGTTGACAGATATAAATGTTTGAAAATAGTTCTGCACTAAAAATCATACAGTTAATGCGCAAAAATTTAAGAATACATTAATTATCTTGGTCCACACCACTCTCAGCGACTACCAAGATATCAAAGCGGCTGACCTCTTTGTTGATTCGGAGCAAGTTCTGTGCCAGAATGTAGCGACACACATGCTAGTTGCTGACACCGTCGACATAACAACGCAAATTTAGTCATCCATTGCAAAACGTCTGCAAGATAAACCAAAACGCGATAGTCTGGCAGTTTATGAGAACAAAGTCAAAGAAAGTATGATAAGAAAGATTAGAAAGGATTTATCTTCACAAACCTTTGTACTGTCATGGGTACACAAATGTGACAAGTAATCAGGCATTTTGCACAAACATTCGTTCCTTTGTTTGCGGCACGATTCGGGGAGAAAACCAGAGTGCCAAATGACTCGCTGTAGACTATGAGGTTGAAAATTTGAGCTTCAGCAACATATGGTACAGGCGACTGGGAGGATTGAATGAAGAAGATATGAAAGGATCATCGTGGGGTGGATAGATAACCTTGGAGAAATATATCGACTTAAGTGCGTTTAAAAGAGCGTAAAATAGACGGGGCCGTACCGTCTCCGAGAATGGGCTTTGGAAGAGGAGATTAAACGTCAGAAATTCAAAACGACGCTTACAGCGGCATCGATCCAGTCAAAAAACTGTTCATCAGCCTTTTAAGGTGGCTAGACTTGTAGAGGGAATGGACACCAAATCTCTGGCCCGCAGTGTTTGTAATATAACCCAGAGGGCCGATGCAGTAAATGAAGACCTAGTCTTAGGTGGCGCGCACAAATTGAAGGGAATCTCAACAGACTTGAAGTGCGCAACTGGAGGCAGCTTACTAAGGACCGTGCTAGCTGGAAAGACTTGTTAGTTGAGGTCCAAGTTTATCGCAAACTGTAGCGCCCCCTACGTAAGTAAGTAAGTGCGTTCTGAGCGAATTAAGGGGTATGTTCACAAAGTGCAACTGAATTATGCAGCAATAAGGACGCAAAATCTATGATGTCTAGTATGAAGACGAAGGCAAGTTCTAAGTTATAAAGGCTGGTCTAACCACAATGCATGATGTTAATTGTAAGTCACACCTTAACGTCAAGTTTTTTTGCCCAACTTAATTTGACATTTCTTTGTTTCAGTGTTTGACAAATAGAAGCATGGAGAGGTACACTATTAAGCAGCGCGTTAAGATTGTTGAAGCCTTTTACGAAAATGGGCTTTCAAATCAAAATGCATTTCGTGCACTTCCTGATTTTGTTGGTCAGCGTAATCGACTAAATGTGTCCACAATCAGTAGAATTGCCACATTTGGGCAAATGAGAATCCACGAGTGATTGTTGAAAAGCCGATGCATCCACAAAGAGTGACTATTTAATTCGGTTTATGGGCTGGCTGCGTCATAGGGCCGTACTTCTTCGAAAATGAGGTCGGCCAAGCAATTACCGTGAATGGCGTTCGCTATCGCGAGATGATAACGAACTTCTTGTGGCTAGAAATTGAGGATATGGACCTGGACGACATGTGCTTCCAACAGGATGGTGCCACTTGCCACACAGTCAACGAAACAATGGCTCTTTAGCGCGAGAAATTCAATGGCCGTGTTATTTCACGTCGTGGCGATGTTAATTGGCTGCCACGGTCATGTGATTTGACACCGTTGCACTTCTTTCCTTGGGGATATTTAAAAGAAAATGTGTACGTCAACAAGCTAAGAACAATTCAAGAGCTAAAGGATGAGATATTTCGGCACATTAACGACATTGAAGCTCAATTATGTCTCAGAGTCATTGAAAATATGGACCATCGGATAGAGGTATGCCACCGAAGCCGTGGCGAGCATTTGGCCGATATTTTGTTTCACACATAATTGTCATAGATCCTTCTATCATAATAAGAAATATGAAGATAATACTCTGAAAACTTTTCGTTTTATTTACAAATATCATCGTGCGTTTTCGTTCGACCACCCTTTATTAAAAAGTTTCGGTATTAAACAACCTTCTTAACGGGCAAAATGGACCCAAACTGTTGGTCTAAGTTAGCCACGACACTTGTCACAAAAGCACTTTTTAACCTACCTACCAAAGCTGTCTCATTGAGCTGAGATTGTGGATCTAGAAGCTGTCGAAACCAACTATGAACCAAGTGAAGGTTCCAAAGAGCATTTCCATTTTGGGATCGAAAAAGGTTGAAGACTTTGTTTCAATGCCCAATAAATTACTTGAGACACCACAGCGAAACCCTTGTGATCAGAAACTACAGACATTGACTTTCAAGGATCGGAAGATATTTGAATAAAAATAAGGACGATCCACAAGGCGATGATTTAATCACCTCTACTGTGTATGTGGACGATTGCCGTGTCATAACCGGTTTTGAAGTAAAGAGTGACATCGACAACACAAGTTGAACACATCCCACGTCCTCGCTCACCTCTTCCTCCTTTCACTGTCGCCAATTTCAGTGTCATTTAACCCTCGTGTGAGTTCTTCAGTCCCATAAATCAACTGAAAATGATGTGCGACATTTCTTTCGCCTTCCTGTTTACACTGTCAAACCCCGAAGTCACGTACCACAGTAATACGAAACCATTTCAGATGGCGTATCCAAATTGGGAAATCCATTCCGTTGCCATGTGTCAACCACCACCCGACCGAGACGCTTAACTCCTCTAAACACCGATTACGTCTAAATTGCTTCAAAATGACTTCTGTCACATGAAAGATCCCATCAAGCAAACAATAAACCGTCACTCAACTACCTGCTGTGACAGGAACATCTACAAAACGCCCGATTACCTGAGTCACTCGGCGGAGATGTTTAGATTGCGGATCAATCTCTTTCTGAGTCGATACAAATGACAATGCGAATATGAGCACTTCCACATTCCCAGTGACAGTTCGATGTGTAAGCACACAATTGCTCGTGTAACACCGAGCTGTCATTACGCATTCAATTGGTGTCGACGGGGAGCGATGCGTGCGATTTTATGAATTCCACCAGTCATTTGTTTGGGTCGCGTTGAGTTTTATCACGTTAAACGAATATTCCTGAATATACATGAGTGTCGACAATCAGATGCGAGTACGTGTACAATTGGTGGGCAATGAAAGTTATGCGCCGACCAAAAGGACAGACAAGTGCGCGGCCGACCAGTGGTCTGCGGCTGAAGCAATGCCCGAGGCTTTTGTGTTTACGTTTTTATTGATGCTAATTGGAAAAATGGAAATAAAGTTAAATTGAGAATTGCGCGAAAGGGTAGCAAGTACAGGAGTGGAATATGCTATCGTTGGCTTTATGTTGACAAATGTGATCAAGGTTTGATTGGTTAGCAGCGGACTCATTCTGGAACTATTTCGAACTTAGATAAGGGTCTTAATGGTTGTTTCGGGGGAAATCTGATCATCTGCGGAATATTGATTCAAAGAAATGACAAAGAATTTAGGAATTTCAATTTAAATCAGTCAAAAAGTGTAATTTGATGGAATTTACTTAATGTTTTCGGACTGGTGTCCGTTTTTTTCGAAATATTTAGGTATTTCGTTAAGCGCTTCCTATCTTTAAATTCAAATAAAACAATGTGTGTTTAAGATATCATCAACATTTTCTATTCGTTTGAAAGGCCTTTCAATGCCATTGTGTATGGAATATAACGTCGTTCAAATGTCCGCCGTAACTTCTCTGATTAGCGCGCATCCGAAATGTCCAATTTTCCATGACTCCGGCGCAAAAATCAGGCTATATTTAACGAAAGGAATAAATATTTTGTTGGCTTTGAGGACCGTTGTGATTTGTGGCGTATTCGCATAGAGCCTCGACTTCGGGAAACCTCACAAGTCTAATCGCACGATCTCGGTGGCCAGTTCACATCACTTCCACGTGAGATGACCATGCCCCCGAATCGCTCGTGCAGAATTTCAAATGTGCCGGGAGCTTTGTGGCACGTAGCATCGTCCTGTTGATACCACATGTTGTTGGTGTTCATATCAGCCGATTCAGGCCAAAAGAAGTTGGTAATCATCGACCTATGGCGCTCACCGTTGGAGGTGATGGCCTGGCCAACGTCGTTCTCAAGGAAATATGGACCGATGACGCCGCCAGCCCAAAGTCCCCACCAAAAAGTGATTTTTTCGCGATCCATTGGACGCTCTTGGATCGCGTGTGGATTGGTATCATCCCAAATTCGACAAGTTTGTTTGTTGACGTACCCATTCATCCAGAAATGAGCCTTATCGCTGAAGATGATATTTCGATAAAAATTAGTGTCATTTCCCAATTGCTCCAGTGCCCATTCAGCGAACACACGTAGTTGTCTATGGTCGTCTACTTTCAACTCCAGGTCAGTTGAATTCTGTGCGGGTGCAAGCCCAGGTAAGGTAAGGGACTGCTAGTGAATTCACCAGCACACTTAGACCATGTTGGTCTATTGTGATTGCCACAGTCAGACTACTACCACTGATCGACCGCTCCAGTGATAGTGCCGTTAATTTGATCCCAACGGCAAATGGTGGGCCAGATTTGAAAAACCGGATAAAAGCGTATTAATTTTGCTTTCACTGGGATTCGCACCTGGGACCTCTCTAACTTAGGGCAGGCACTTAACCAAGGCAAGCACCAACCCAAGTCACGACGCAAAATTTGCCAAGTAGTGGTCTGCAAAAGCACTTGTTCACGTGAGCGAAGCGAAATCGAAATTTCGATTTCACCTGCACACTCCCACGGACAGCGGCGATGTTTTCGGCCGATACAAGTGTTGATTTATCGTTTATGAACCAGTGGGCTCAAATTTATCTACCACACTGTGAAGAGTCCTCTCAGTAGGTCGATTATGGCGACCGTAAAATGGGCGAAGCGCGCGGAACGTTGTCCGAAGAGAATACTCATTTTGATGAAACAATTTTATCATTTGCAGGTGTTGTTGAACGCTATCTCCGTTCATGGTGATTTGGCAAAATCGACTGAATAAACGAAAGCCAATTTCACAGATGTGGCTTCAACAGTATGGTTGCTATCAACTGTCAAAGTTCGGAAGTCCCTATTGGATGACCCGTTAGATGCTGATCTTATAGGGTCCGTCCAACAAGAGGTGTCATCTTAAATCAATAGAAAAATTCAATACTTTTATGAAAAGTTCCGACATTTTTATTTGAGTCTAAGGTACATGTTTTGAGATTATAAATGGAATACAACATCTGCCAAATGTAAGCAAACATCAAAGTCAATCTTTTTGAGTACATTTTTTCATCACCTTTTTCGGTTAGTTGTAATATTTTCTTTAAGTACATGAATCGTTGATGAAGCATTGGCTGGGATTCTATCTTCAGCGTAGTTTCAAAAGAAAATATCTAAGCTGCTAAATTCCTATTGAGGTCTCTGTTTCGAAAAATCACACGTCCCTCAAATTTGTCACGTAATAGAGCAATTGTGTCATCAGCTGTGTGGCATGTCCTGCTGATAACAAATGTCGTCCCCGCTCATGGCATCAATTCAAGACAAACAAGGTCGGCCAACACATAGTCATGTGAACCAATTACTCTGCCAGTTCATAAACCGCACCAAAATGCAACTCGTTGTGCATGGAAGCGGTATTTCACTTCTTATCTTGAGTTATTTGCAACCCAGATACGATGGTTTACGTACCCAGACAAATGAAAATGAGTCTTTGTGTAGAAAATCATGACACATGCAAAGTCGTCTTCTTCTTCTGATGCCACTAGAGTCTGGGCCGGAACTGGACTTCAACCAAGAAGCCTCTCCAGTTGGCGCGATCTTTTGCCAGATTCCTTCAATTACGCACGCCAAGTTAACAGAGGTCAATAAGTGGAGATTATGTGCGCCATCGGTTTCGTGAGCGTCCTCTATTGCGTTGTCCCAAAGGCGCGAACTCGAAGATTCCTCGCCATGCGTAGTCTGCTGAGTTCAATTCTTATGTCAGCTGGCCCTTAAGTAGGTAGGTAAAAGTGGCGGTGGACATACAGATCCTGTTTGTTGCATCCAATTAGCGCCATGAAAGCGGCATTTTGATATCACATCCTATGGGATACCTAATTTGTGGGAAGGGGGTGAAAACGAGTGTGTATTCACTCAGATTTGCTTACATTTTTTAGCTGGCCCTTAAAAGGTTGTAGGCCATGACCATAACGCGAAATGCATTGAAAAGTGGTTCCGGGTAGTCCCGACTCATGTGAACGTCTTAAAATTGACATATCAGATTGTTTAGTTTCACTCCCAACTAAAGCGGTTATTTTTTCGCATGACCTTGTCGGACGAACACTTGGTGGAGCCTTCACAGCACTTAGCTGTCCCAGAAGTGCAAAATAATCGATTTGATAGATGTACGACAGGGCATTTGATTATGACCAAAAGTAGTGCAAACTTAACGAAACAGTTTTCGTCATACTTTCACCATTTTTTGTAGTAATTTTTAACTGCATCGACACACCAAATCATGCTCCATCAATCCTGCCAGTCTCGCCGTATGGAGCTACGGTAAGCAGGATTTTGGGGCTGATACTAGAAATATTCTACGTCGGATATACGGTCCTGTCAGCGATGCAGGTGAATGAGCTGTACAGGGATGTGGACATAGTGCGGGAGTCAAAAATCAGTAAACTAGCTCGGCCACATTCTGCGAGAGAACATCAATGCTCCAGCCAATAAAGTCTTCGAGTCCGAGTCTCCTGGTTCCACAAAGGGAGAAAGACCGAACCTCCAGTATCAAGACCAAGTGATCGCAACTGCAAGACAACTTCGTCGGAAAAGATTGAAAGCAGCGTGCCCGGGGCCGCCATATATACAAGGAGGCGCAAATTATTCATCCAATTTTGTTTTGGAATCACTTTTTTATCGAAATCAAAAAATGATTTTAAGTGATAGAAATCTTTAATTTTAAAAAAAAACCTTTACAATTTTTTCTGCTAAGTGGGAAAGATGATATGCGGAAAGTGGCTGTCGCTTGTGTTGATATGCATTTGTGCTCGTTTTATCGCATTTTCCATGATTTTCCACAAGAGTTCCGGTGATAACTGTTCGCATTCTTGTCGAATATTCTTCTTAAGGGCTGCGACTGTCTGAGTCTTGTTTGCATAAGACCGCGACTTCAAGAAGCCCCAAAGAAACAAGTCTGGAATGGTTAAATCGGGCGATCTTTCTGACCATGTCAAATCACCAAAACAGGAGATTACGCGAGCAGAAAACGCTTCCTTCCCAATATCCATTGTGACTCGTGCTGTGTGTGCGGTTGCACCGTCTTGTTGAAACCACATATTTTCCGTTCATCCAATTCCAGCAGTAGGAAGTCGTTTGTAGCGTTTGGCCCTGTAGCGTTCGCCAGTAACAGTGACTGTATTCCTGATGGCGTCACCAAAAAAAATACGGCCCAATCACTCCTCCCGCGTGAACGCCTCACCATTCAGTGAGTTTGAGTGGATGTAATGGCTCTTCGTGCATCACACGCGGATTATCAGTGCCCCAGAAATGAAGATTTAGTTTATTGACGTAACCGCTTAAGTGGAAACACGTCTCGTCGCTCATGATGATTTTCGACACAAAATCGTTCTCTCCGTTGTTGAGATTGAGGATGTCATGACAGTAATTCACAAGCGACTGATGGTCAGGTGGCATTAACTGATGCACTGTTTGCACTTTGTATGGGAACATGTGTAAGTCTTTTTCTAAAATTCGCTGTAGGGTCCGTCTGGTCCGATGTTTCAACGCTCTCAGCGACATCGACAGCCACAGCTGCGATATTCTCGGTTGGACTGGTCGTTCAGTAGTGGCGATCACGCCGTGTATGGTCTCCTGTGATTAGAGTCTATTCAAGTCAAGTAGCTAAGCGCCGGAATTTTTGCCCAATTGGCGCGACACCATTAGCAAATCAATGTCGCAATTCACGCTGCGCTAACACTACCGACCGATTCTTGGTCAAAAAATCGACACAATTACTCCACGCTCTTGGAGAGTATAGCGCTCCACTGCTTGTTTCTTGTATACTCCAGCTGTCTGGTTGACAAATGTCAAATATGATTGACGTACGACGCCATTTGCAAAAATTATAACATCTTCCGATAGGATGATTCATTTTCCGCCACCTTGTACAATAGCTCAAGCTCAATCCCTCTAGGGGTAGCAGGTCAGATAAGTACATAAGTCTCCATCAATTAGCATATAGATTAACAGGAAAATAACAAAACTCGTCAAAAAAAATGTGTTAATAATTAGACTTAATCTTGTATATAGAAGAAGAACAGCAATTTGGCCATCGAGTTTCACTTTGAGAGCCTCAATGCTTACTGAGTCGTGTTCAAGCAATCGATTTGTTGACATTGGCATTGCGATTGATTGATGACATTCTTGCGGCCAGAACTTATTGAAAGCTGATATTTATGTGATCAAAAATTGAAGGTTCATCTGATAAGTAGATAAGATAAGCCCATTGGTGTCCAATTGATATGAGCAAATATCAAATTAAGACCCCCACAGAACAAAATTGTATTGCGTTGTGAGCAACGTAAACACACCATGTTGGGGCTACACATCGCTACGGTGACCATCCGTCCTCTTTTTTAGAGGACAGTCCTCTTTTTCGGTATCGTGTCCTTTTTTTTTTGTTTTCTTGAAGAGGACATAATTTGTCCCCTTAATGTCCTTTTTTATTTTGAAAACTTTTTTCTATTATCTACACAGTAAAGTAGGTACTTTCTTTAGTACTAAATTAGTTAAACACAAAAAGTAGACAGCACTGGTTTGAATAATTCAGTTCTGTCATCTGGTTTTTGCTATTGTGAATGAATCGCAAACTGTCATCTAAGTCTATTCGATACATTTATATGACATTCTTTTCGCTTTTTTTTTGTTTCTTGGAAATGATAAAATTGTCCACTTTTTTGCATCTGCAAAAATGGTCACCGTACACATCGCTGACATGAATTCCAAAGTAAAAAATGTTTGTCTAAAATCTGATCACAATTGCCAGAATTCACCAAAACAGAGAAACAGCAAAATAGATCCGGACTACATCCATCGTATGTTTACAAAGTCATCCGTTGAAACTTTGAAACTGCAATTGGCCTTAGTAAGCACAAGCGAATTCTCCGAAACCTAAGTTCTGGAATTTTGTTTGTTTATGTCGACTGCCGAACGAATAAGAATGCTGATGAAGAAATTGTTCACAAGATCGTCTTAAATTTGCTAATTTTGCAGAAAAACAATCATCATGACAACTTTTTCGTCAGCAGATGGGAAACCTTTTGTGTAGGCTAAGACAAACAAGGAAGAGAATCAGTCCATCAGAGTCTATTAAAATAAACTTAAAATTGTAATTTCGATTCCAGTTTGAAATGCAATAGGGAAATTTAAATATGTGGTGAGAAGTACAAACAATGGAGTATTGTCATAATTTCTACGTAATTTTTTACTGAAACCATCACCAATGCAAGCAGGAAGATGAATCAATGGACGTATTTCTATTCAAACTTCACTGCTGAACATGACATCTCCATGACTGCTCCAAACATACCAGGGGCTTTGGATAGAGTGGTAGAAGCAGCCTGTATATAATATAATAATGGCGGCGCTACAGTCCGAGATGGACCTGGGCCTAGCTTCTCAGCAACCACTCGTGTTGTGCGCGCTATTGTTCTGTCACGAGCGGAGGGGACCTACAGTTTAATGCCGACTCCGAACGGCGAGATTGAGAAGCTTTTTCTAGACAGATATACTCTTTGAGCATCGTCAGTGAATCGAAAGAGGTGGAGCCGTGAAAAAATGTTTGATGTTTTTTTTTCGAGATTCGAACCGAAGACCTCGAGCGTAGGAGTCGACGCACCTACCCACTACGCCACGGCGTCCACAGCCTGTAAACAGGGAGGGCCAAATACAAGTCAAATATAAGCCAAATATAATCGCAGACATCGCCAAGAGAGCTGATAACACGATTTGGGAATTTGGTGCGCAAAAGATAGATTGTGACATGGACCCTGTGGCATGTTGCGCCATCTTGCATGAACCAGAGGTCGTCCAAATTCATGTCTTCAAATTCAGTAAAATCAAAAGTCGGTTGGGCGCCGTGGCGTAGTGGGTAGGTGCGTCGACTCCTACGCTCGATATTCTCAGCTCGATTCCAGAAAAAACACAAAAAAAATTGTTCACGGCTCCACTTCTTTCGAGTCACTGACAATGCTCAAAGTATAACTGTCTAGAAAAAGCTTCTCAATCTCGCCGTTCGGAGTCGGCATTAAACTGTAGGTCCCCTCCGCTCATGAGAGAACAACCGCACGCACAACACGAGTGGTTGCTGAGAAGCTAGGCGAAGGTCCACTTCGGACTGTAGCGCCGCCAGTATTATTATTATTATTAAAAAGTCGATTAACATGTTTCTGTAACGCCCACCCTTGACCGAAACGTTATTCCCAGCCTCATTTTCGAAGAAAAATGGTCCAATGACGCCACCACTCAACAATCCGCACCAGATTGTCACTCTCTGTGGATGCATTGTCTTCTCGACAATAACGTGCGGGTTTTCCGAGCCCTAGACTTCGTTTGTTAACGTAGCCGCCGAGATGAAAATGCGCCTCGTCAGCAAAGATGATTTTTCGCCCAAAATCGTTGTCCAATTCAAGCTGCTCTAAGGCCCAAATTGCTAAGGCGATGCGATAACGAAGCGGATAGTCAAGCGCTTTTTATTGCTGAGTCAATTGGACCTTGTAAGCGAATAATCCGAGATCTTTGGGCAGAATTCGAATTCTCCTCAGGCTAATGCGTGCCACATTCTCATTTGTGCGAACCGTACCACGACGGGGACCATGAGTGTTGTCCACTAGCATACCAGTCGCACGATCTTTTTGCACAAACAGCAGTCGCGGTGGGTGCCTCATTTTGGCCAAAAATTCTTTTCAAAAAACGCACTGTTGGAGCTGCACAGCACTCACTTTGGAAATAAGTTTTCAATATTTCCCAAAGTTGTTCAAGCGTAAAGCGGCTCATTTCGTTTCGCGGAGGTATGATACTGACTTTCTGTCAAGATTTTGAGCGGGAAACAGCTGTCAGTGTCAGAAAAACCTACGATTTAAGAAAAAACCACTAGATGGTAGTTTTAGTTCGTTTATTTTTGCCTACGTTCTGGGGGAGCTACGAGTATATGAATCCCTCTCTACGCATGCAAATGTTAGTCGACAGCCCAATTCTGCTGAAGAATCTATTAGCAATTATAGGCACATTGAAATTTGACGATACTTCTGGCTATTTTCCGTTTGCTTTGGACAGAAGCTTCAGTTTTTCTAACGGCTATTATAGTTGGCCCATAAGTCCCACTAAAGTAACATCTCTCTTCACAATCCAACGTCAGTCTGTAAAAATCAACTTAATGATTGAATGATTAAATACATACAGCGACGCATTGAAATATTTGCGCATTTCAAATTTATATACTTTTTTAATTTTTTTGTATATGATGATCGAAAAATTACGGTATTGTGAAGTCATTTCTCGAACTGTAAACATTTTCCGAAATATCTTCGCGCCGTATTTATATTGTGCTCTAACTTAATTGTGTAAACCACTTAGAGTCCATTAAAGATCATGGCATCCACGGATGACGGCAGTAAGCCGAATTCTCAATCGTTTCACCACCAAAATAACTCCCCAGAGGTTCGGGCGTATATCTACGTAATAAACTACGACGCAATATTTGTCAAGAATTTAGATTACCCGCTGACTGATGCGTTACACACTCGCTTATCATCAAAACAATAATCATTCATCACATTCTTACGGTGGTCTGACAATCAAATGAACTCAAAATCGGCATTCCTCTGTAGACCTCAATGCACACCCATGAGGTGAACAACATTTCAATAGCTCTCTTTTCGAATGAACGTTTATTTTTAACCTCGAAACGTCACACAAGCCACACGGATGTGATGCCTAAACTTGGGGATGACTGAATCTGTGTGATGCACTCACCGGCCGGTATTCGAACAGCCTTGACAATAGGAACGAAATCTGACATAAACTGGGCACACAAAGCGTAACTGCACACTTAATGAGATGATCACGTTGTTTAACATTTGAATTGACAAGCGTTTAGTCGAAGGAAACTTGTTTGTTTCAAAAGAAGCAAAATGTGTCTAATTGAACGTCGTCGGTTTTTGTCACTGGCGTCGGCCTGAGATTGCTCCTTTGTTTGACTTTTTGGCAGATTCCGTCAGAGGGTACAAATACGGCACAATGAACTGTTTCTAAGTTTCTAAGTGTCAGTGCCAGAGACATATTTTGAAAATAGGTTGCGACTGCTCCTGTTAAACTTGGCCGAAATACGAAGTCAACAGGTCTCTAAGAAAAGAAGCAGATGACATTTGGAAGAAATGAAAGCAGACTAAACTGCCAAACAGTGAGGGACGAAAATATAAAAACACTTGAATAAATGGTTGTAAAGGGACTTCCAATAAGGACTTCTGAACTTTGACAGTTGATAGCGGCCACATTGTTGAAGCTATATCCATCAAATTGGCTGTTATTTATTCAGTTTGTTTTGCCAAATCACCATGGTCGGACATAGCGTTATGTCGTACGACGACGAAACGCAAGATCGGCCGAAAACATCGCCGATGTCCGTTAAAGAGTGTGGAGAAGTATCCGAGTCAGTCGATTTCGCGTCGCTCACAAGAACTCGGCTTTTCGCAGACCACGACTTAACGAATTTTGCGTCCTGACTTGGCCCTGCACCAGTACAAAATTCAACTTACCCAGAAGCTGAAGGTAAACGACCAGACCGTGGATAACGACGTGTGTTTGCTGAATGGGCTCTGGAGCAGTTGGAAACTGACCCTAATTTTAATCTAAAAATCATCTTCAGTGATGAGACCCATTTCTGATTTAATGAGTACGTCAACAAACAAAATTCTCGAATTTAGTACGGCACCAATTCACATGCGATCCAAGAGCGTCCACTTCACCCGAAAAAATCACTGTTTCGTGCGGATTTTGGGTTGGCGGCGTCATCGGTCCATATTTATTTGATAACGACGTTGGGCAGATCATCACCGTCAACGACGAGCGCTATAGGTCGATGATTACCAACTTCTTTTGACCTGAATTGGATGACATGGACACCAACGATATGTGGCTTCAACAGGACGGTGCTACGTGCCGCACAGCTCACGACACATTGGAAACTCTGCACGAGCGATTCGAGGGCATGGTTATCTCACGTGGAGGTGATGTGAACTGGTCACCGTGATCGTGCGATTTGATCCCGATAGACTTTTTTTTATGGAGTTTTCTGAAGTCGTATGGTCAATGCGAATAAGCTACAACCCATAGGGATTCTCAAAGCTAATATAACCCATAACAAAATGTATGTGCCACAGTTATGGACATTTGGGATGCGCCACCCAGAGAAACTGCGGTGGACATTTGAACGATGTCATATTCCATACATAATGGCATCGATAGGCCTTTCAAACGAATACAAAATTTCGATGATATTTCACACAAACTTTGTTTTATTTGAATTTAAAGATAAGCAGCGCTTAATGATATACCCTTTACTCTTTACTTAGCGGAGTGTCACTCCCAGTTTTTTGCATAGATTGCTACACTGGACGACATCACAAGTTGATGAGCTCATCTTTTTAAGTAGATTAACTGTGTTTCGCATTCCGTGGCATGAAGCTTTGCCTAGTTGAACACAAAACTCTTCCCAGTTAAGTGTATTCAATCGGGAAACGAAAAGATCAGTGATCGTTAATCTTTACCCCTCTGGCTGTCCTCTATTTTGAAGAAATGTGGACCAATGATTGCTCTTCTTCTTCTGATGGCGCTACAGTCCGAGGTGGACCTGGGCCTCAACCAACAAGCGCTACAGTCCGGGGTTAGCATGGTCTTTAACCAATAAGCCTTGGCCCATATATTTTCTTCAGCTGGCACAATGATTCTACCAGCCCATAAAGCACACCAAACAGTGACTTTGTGGATGTAATGGTATCTTCATAAAGGATTCGGAAGTCCAGATCCTTCAAATTTATTTACGGACGCAGAAGGCTGCGTACTGAATACTGAGCCTTGTCCCTGAACAAGATCAAGTTCTGAACGTTTCGTAAACATTGCAAGCATTTCTCCGCTGTAATTCCATTCATGGTTAAGTTACGGAGTATTCTGTCTTCAACTCTGTTCAGCTGTCACTACGAACAGTGCTGCCAAATTAAAAATCAAATCTCTAAAAAAAATCACTCTTTACCTATTTTTTCAACCGTCAAACTTCCTGCAGTTTGTCTATGACGTCTAGAAAATTCCAACAACACTGTACATCGCTCTAAAAAGAGAACAATTCTTGAATCGATATAAGTCGCCCATTATGGAGAAGTGTCATCTTCAGAGCGGTTGCCACATTAGTTGACAAAAGCAACTTTCGAGTGGAATCAGATTCAAGTGATGCTGTGCACACAAAACCACCGAGCATGTGTGCACTGCTGTTGATGTTGCAGGGGAATCTTCTGAAGGCCCTTCTCCGTATCTCTCTGTGGGTGGAGAATTCCTTCTGAACTGGTGTTGACAATGATATTGAACTGATAAGCCATGTTCCATCTCGGTTTACAAAAGGTCAAGTGGGGGAGAAACATTTCTTATGCATCCATCCACTTATGCGCCCCTCATCTGGGTAGGGGAGAGGTGCACGCTTCCCCTTCATATTGTGACATGGTCTTTATCTCATTCACACAATGATTGCTTTGCAAACGCTGAACACCTGGCACGCCAATGACGCTGAATGCGTTTTGAACATGTGAAGGCATTAAAGTAAACGACTTGCTGTAGTCAAAGTCAGCACCGAATACAGCTTGGATAGGCACACAATTATGACCACTTATGCAAAACACGAGCAAAAAAATTGCAAACAAAAACCTGACTTATCACATGCGAAGATTATTTCGAGGTCTTATGCAAGTGAGACGAGCGTCGTTCACAAAGTACCTATGGACTGATGGAAGTTACGTCATTGGATCTGGGTTTGGATTTTCACTTTCGCGAGCTTGTACGACTTCCTGAAACCACGAAATGTAAATAATTAGTGCGTAGGGACAGGCTGTGAGGAGGTCTTGAATAGAGGAATTTGTGAAGAAAGGCCCTAAGACCCATTTTCAAAGAAATCCGATTTCACCTCTAAAGATTCGTTTCACGGCTCGTTGTCGCCAATCTGATCGTATCCAGTTTAATGTGTGAACGGCATTTTGCCTCGTGTGAACCGGAACGTAACAGAGCAGCTGACGCAACCTCAAGTTGAATTCATATCACACGTCACTAATCATGAAAAATATTAGCGAGTTCGAATTTGATGCCCACTTCGTTTTTATCAATATCAGAGACAGCCTTCATCGTTGGAGACATAAGGGGCAATAGAGGAGTTGCCATTTGAATAAAACAGATCCAGTTGTGTCACAAGAAGTGACTTCCGAACCCTTCGCAACTAGCACTTCTTTAATCGTTGAACATATAGTGTTACGAAGAGCTTTGTTTGGCGAAACGCTTTAACTGAAGATCGATCATCGATCATCGAACTGAAGAAAAGATGAAACGGCCAAGTCCTAATGCAAATGGGGGGAAGATGATAATCCATCTACAAGGTGATTATGGACAACTTAAAAGTTGATGTAGTAAAGAAACTCATCTATCTCAGTTGAAGTAAACACTCCACAAACTATAACCTGGCGAGGAATAGGTAGGGGATAACCATTGGCTGCAGCTGCTACTTCTATTTGGTCCACTACAAGGCGTAAGCGCCGTCGTGATACACAATTTGGGTCCATTGTGGCATTCATCATTCTCGAGAAGGTTTTGTGCAACTCAAACGTCAACACCAGAGACACCATCTTCCACAAACCTCTGCAATTGTTCGCATATGCCGATCTCATTGACATAATTAAAAGAAAAACAACTGGCTGTCAGTAGGGCATTTGTGAACATCGAGAAAGAAGGGGCTAAAATGAGTCTTGCGGTGAGCAAAGACATATTATGTACTGTGTACCAACACCGACGTCTCAAACAAAATTTACATGTATACAGCCAAAACTTTGAAGTAGTAAAAGACTTTGTCTACCTAGGTCTCGAAATAAGCTTAAGCAATGACACCACCGAGGAGGTGAATGTTGCCGATCATTTTAGACTTAAAAGGTAATTGAGGAATAAAGACCTCTCTCGATAAACCAAAATATCTCTGTATAAGATCTTGATCATCCTTCTGTATAAGAGCATGCCTTCTTTGGCGTACAGAGCTGGAAAAGGGACCTCAGTCAGGAGAACTGTTGTTGGCATAAACCCTCGACTTCAAGTAGCCCCAATGAAAGAAGTCTGGGATGGTTAAATCGGGCGGCCTTGCTGGCCATGTCAAATCGCCAAAACGAGAAATTACGCGACTAGAAATGCTTCATAATATCCATTGTGCTGTGTAAACCACATGTTTAACAAGCACCGCTCATTCAATTCCGACAGTAAAAAGTCGCCGTAGGGTCCATCTGGTGGTGCCCAATTGTGTGGCCCGTCATCTGGTTGATGTTTATTCGTCCTCAGCGATATCGGCAACCACAGCCGCGATATTCTCGGCCGAACGACAAGTCCGGTGGCAGCCACGTTCTGCATGATCTCCTCTGTTTCCAGTCTGTTCGAGGCGAGTAGCTAAACGCCGGAATTTTTTCCCAGTTGGCGCAACACGATTAGGAAATCGACGTTGAAATTCCCGCTGCGCTAACACCACCGACCGATTATTGGTAAAAAAAAATCGACACAATTATTCCACGCTTTTCCGGAGTATAGCGCTTTATTGCTTGTCTGTTTGTATACTGTAGCTGTCTAGTTCACAAATGTCAAATATGATTGACGTACGACGCCATTTGCAAAAATTATAACATCCTCCGATAAGATGATTAATTTTGCGCCACCTTGTACAGGAGTAACATCACATTGGGTTCATGTTGACATTTGTGAGTTGTGGTTCACGCCTGTCTGCCCGTTTACCAACGCAAACACTGAAGACTTTTTGCTGGACTTCCTATTGGTCGAGGGTAAATTAGTTCTTTTAAAGAAACAATATTCCTATTGAGCTGATGTTCCTTGCTCTAAATGGATCAGAGCCCAAGCGGAGCATGATTCTATTCGATGGTACCAACAATTTTTAGTTTATTTTGTCGAAATTTTGCTTTTAGCTCAAGGAGCATTATATTTTGTACAGGACGAATGATATTGAAAACACGTTGAAGAACTAGACAATTTTGACGTGCATTCGTTTTGAAAAGACGCCTATGCGTCAGTCAACTTGGATTCCGTCTTCTTTTCCAATGTAGCAATTTGAATACTGTTGAAAGGATTGGTCGATTCGAGAGGAAAATGTTATCATCGAAGACATTCTCATATTGGAGGAAAGGGTTTAAACTTGAAATGTACAGCATGAGGTTAGAAACATCTATGACTCTAGCAGTTTCAATGTCTGGTTCAGTCTACGAACATGGTGCCCAAGCATATTTGACATCAGTCCAGTGGAACAATGCAGCAGAGATTAAATAGGATTAATACAGACCAAATTTAACCAACTTGGCGTGCAAAAATATAGATGACTTAATGACGTACTCGTAGATGCTGGCTGAAAAAGTTTTTAAATTCAGATTTGAGCCCACCGAAGAAAGAGAAGACGTGAACTTATAAATTCTTACTTTTCACGCATTTTACTATGGGGTTGTTATGGCATTATACTACTGTGAGATAGTCACAGTCCCTGGCAGGAAAATCCTTAGGTCTCCATGAAATTTTGTTGTTTTTTGTTCAGCTATGCATGTCGTTCTAACGTCTCGGAAGAATTGTTAATGAGAAAAATATATAGTATTCGTTTAAAATTCGATTTAAGATATTCATGGTTTCCGAACCGTGATATTTTCAAATTAAAATATTATTTAACATTTGACATTTAACTTAAGATAAAATATTGCATAATAAAAGCAAATGCCATTGAATTTTGCGCTATAAACCGCTGACTTTCGAAATGCCTTTCCATTGATTAACAAATGGAGATCTAGCAGGATGATAAATTAATTATGAAATCAAACAAAAATGTTACCAAATGTTGACCTTTTGCCGACCACATAGATCGCCAAAAAACGACGACTACACTGGCTCGGGCACATCGATCGAATGGACAATAACGCTCCAGCAAGGAGAATATTCGAATCACAGCTCATAGGTTCGAGAAGAAAAGGAAGACTGAACCTCCGTTTCAAGGACCAAGTTATCGCAAGCAAATGCCAGAACGCTGGATAACTGGAAGCAACGTGCCCGGGACCACAGGGCATGGAAGGATGCCGTGTCTCGGGCAGAGACCCTTCACGGATCGCGAGCCCGCTAAATAAGTAAGTATAGTTCGGATACTGCATATTAGGTTCGCTGCTTAGTCTGGCCCATTCGTTTAAAAATTACTGCTTCCGACGAACGATATATTTTGCAACGATGTATGGTACAAACTGCCATGATTGATGATCAATCTTCTTCTTAGGGCGCTACAGGTGGACCTGGGCCTCACCCAATATGCCTCTCCAGCCAGCACGATCTCTCACTAGCTGTCTCCAGTTTCGCACACCAAGCCGGCCGAGGTCCCCCTGGACTTGCGTGCCCCACCTTGTATGTGGACGTCCTCTGATGCGTTGTCCCACAGGTTTAGAGTCGAAGACTCTTCGGGCCGGAGCTAAGTTGTCCATACACTCACCATAGCCTAGCCATCTTATGGCTAGACCCATGTCGCTGTACAGCCCATATAGTTCGTGGTTGAACCTTCTCCTCCAAATGCCATCAACGCAAATAAAACCAAAGATCGCACGCAGAACTTTTCTCTCGAAAAGGCCAACAGACTGTTCATCTGCTTGGGATATTGTCCACGCCTCTGCGTCGTACAACAGAACTGGGATAATCAAGGTCTTATACAGAGTCAGCTTTGTCTTCTCTGTCTCCGAGAGAGGACTGTACTACTCAGTTGCCTCTTGAGCCCAAAAAAACAGCGGTTGGTAAGAGTTATTCTGCGTTTGATCCCGGTACTGATGTTGTTTGTACTGTTTACTGCGGAGCCAAGGTAGACAAAGTCCTTAACTACCCCAAAGTTATAACTGCCTATGGTAACGTTCTGGCCAAGTCGTCGATGTTATGCGCCCTTTCTCGAAACGAGGGCAAAACCAAGTACATGCTGTTACTTTGTTTTGCCCTCGTTTGCCGCCAGACCAATTGTAGCCGCTTCCGTTTCAATTCAGCAAACGCATCATTGACGGCTCGCTGTGTTCGCCCAATCACGTCAATGTCATCCGTGTAAGCTAGCAGTTGAACAGACTTTTGGAAGATCGTGCCTCTTGTGTCGGCCAGTGAGTTTTGGACGATTTTCTCAAGAACAATGTTAAAGAAATCACACGACGGCGCATCGCTGATCAAAGAAGTTAAAAAGACCAAATGGACCCTTGAAGGGCGCCAGATGAGGAATCAAACGAAATTCAGGAAATACAGAGGACAGGAAGTACACAGGAAATGAAGTCCGACTGTTTTTTTTTTTTTAGTTTAAGGGTCACATCGACCATCTTCTTGAAGACAGTGCCGGGGACATCCACTTGAACTTAACAATAAGCACAAAATGGGAACTCAAAGATAGATAAACCCTGAGATTCCCACTTGAGTTTCCTTGAAATTAAGTTAAGATCACAGTTACAGTAACTTAGCACCCGGTTAATCTTTCAGTGACTGCGCTGGGTACACAAAAATTGGTCAACTCAACTCTCAAAGAGAAGTTAGGTTACTTTACATGTATTGCTATCGTCTTCTTAGAAACAAAACCATTCCCAAAGAACGACAACAACGAACTAATTTGTAACCTTGTCAGACATTTGAAATGTTTACAGAGGCAGAGTGCCCAAGAGCTCTCCTTTTCGATAACGAACTCAAAGTTGCCTTATCGAAAGTAGAACAGCACCACACTCCCTTGTTGAGTTTGGTATAACTTAACGATTGACTTCAGATTTAATTCCGCAGCAGTTCGCGATTAGTAATCTATGAGAAGTGTGGGCAGCCTTTGAACATGGGGGAATTCCCGAGGTAGAATTTGAATGACAGGGAGAAATTCGGGATCAAACAATGCAAAATTTAACACAACAAAAGAAAGTCAGTACACATTGTGCACACATGCCACAAATGTGGTGTAACACGACACTTGGCAACCTTTCGTTAATCGCTTTCCAATTCTATTGGCACGACCAGGCCGCACGAAGAATTCCTAACTTGCACTTGAGTGTTTCAAATCCAATTGCATCAGACGACGTATTCTTGAAGCCTTCACTCTGATTGAACCGCATTCAGTCACGTTGCACAGAATGCACTCACTTTCTGACGCCAGAACCCACTGAAAATACACAAGTGATCAGATCAGCGAAACGTCTGAAATCAACATCAACAAACAAACACAACAACTTCACCGCAGCCGATACGAAAAAGAGAAACTTTTGCAAGCAAACACCAACACATCTACGAATCCAGCAGAACGTTCTAAATTTCACTGAAAAACAAAGAGTGCAAAAAACGAATCCACTTTACATACAGTGGTTTGCAACATACAGCAAAAAACGAGAAAAAAACAATTTGTATCCACAAATCCGATGTCAGCTACAGCATCCAGGGATGAGATTTTATTGGTTCTCTGGTTTCTGGTTTTTGATTTCTGGATTTTCTTTGTTGGCCCGTCGCCACACAAGCAAATCAGACAGACTGGCTCACAGAAAAATAAAAACACTTTGCTACTCCTCTTTCACTCGTACTTCTCTTTCGCCACAATTAGATAATTCCACTTATTTGTATTTTTCTTCTTCGGATGTATTCTCTCGAATTGGAATATCACTTGTTTTGGACTTCGATTAGCACGTACCTCGTATATCGACGTGACGTGAAAACACTCAAATGGCGCGTTGAAATACGCACAAAAACACTCGGGGGTTTTATGAACAAAAAAAATTAAATTAACTCGGAACTTAAAACGTAAATAAGCAATTGCCCGACGCCCACTGCTTCACTTCACGAGTTTATTTGATTTTTTTTTGTTGTTTTTCCTTTTCTTCAAAACACAGCAACCCCGAACGGAATTCGTTCGACGAATGGCTGACGATGGCAAGGCGGTGGTGATTCTCACTAACGTTCCGTTTCCATTTCGTTTCAGATCATCCAACCAGGGTTGTTATGCGGAAGTTTTTCACAAGATTTTCTCCAGAATCCACTGAAAGTTCCACTAGAAGTTGCAATTTAACTCTTTGGCAGATCGTACGAATGAGTCAGAGAACCCTAGATTCCTAAATCAATCGTTTTCCATCCTTGAGAGCAGTCTTATCCGATCTATTCCTGACGTCAGTTTCATGTCTTATTAGGGCAATACCCACTTACAAATTATTTAAATTTTTCTTTTATTTTATTTTATTTTGCGTGTATTTTTAACGTATGATGCAACTATTTTATCGGTGAGCAATATTCGTAAGTGCTTCGTGGGAAATTAGTCGCAGAAATGCTTTGATAAGGTTTCATAAAATTCCTCGTCGTCGGTTCGACGTGATCATAGGCAGGAATTCCATTTAAACGACCGCAGTGTTCGTGTTCAATGAAATGTTACCCGAATAATAAAATGCAGTGAAAATCGGTTATAACGAACTCGAAGGGACTGAGAATTTAGTTCGTCAAATCCGATATTTCGCTATAACCCATATCGTTATAAGCGATTCTCACTGTACTTTAACGGTTCTTTGCAAAATTACGTGCTTCCAGTTTTACCGTGAGATTTGCACGAATTTTTTAAAGGCCATCTATAGCAGCCTCTCAAAAACTTAAGCTTATGTCAAAACCCATCGAAAAATAAGCAGAAAGGTCGTCAAATTTCCGAATATCCATAATTGCTTTCAAAAAGTTAATGAGAATTCAGCAGCCAATGATATTTATACGTTAAGTGCGATTCATTTCGCTCTCGCATATGTAGGCAACAGTGAACGAACTTATCGAAACTACATGAAATTATCGAAACTGAACGAACTTATCGAAACTAAGCGAAGCGGTTCCTATGGTCACAGTGTATGATTTTTGTTAATCGCTCGGTCGGTTCAGTTCTCTTAAGTTTCCTTACAGACATTATAGTGGGCCCTTTAGTCTCACGATATTCCGCCGTCTTCGCATTAAAAAAGGATGCGGAAGACCTTCTTCTTCTTCTTGTGGAGTTAGCGTCCAGGGTGAACCTGGAACTCAACCGACAAATCTCGCCAGCCAGCTCGATCTCTTGCCAGCTGTTTTCTATTGTGCGGCGTCAAGTTGATTGAGGTCCCTCTTCACTTGGGTTCGCCACCTTAGACGTGGACGTCCTCTGTTGCGTTGTACCACTGGTTTGAAATCGAAAATCCTCCGGGCCAGTGGCAAGTTGTCCACTGGGTCTACATGGCCTAACCGTCTTATTCGTTGAATCTGTAGACGCTTGCCTAGACTCATATCGCTGTACAGCTCATACAGTTCGTGGTTGAATCTTCTTCTCCAAATGCCATCAACGCATCGAAAAAACCAAAACCCTCTTTATTCGCTTTCGATATTGTCCATGCCTCTGCGCCAAGGCAAGATTGGGATGATCAATGTCCCATTCGCTGACTTGTATATGGTTCTTCGAGAAAGGGCTTTATTACTCAATTGCCTCTTGAGCCCAAAGAAACAGCGTTTGGCAATAGTTACTATGTTTTCTGCGGATGACCTTCTTTGCGACAATATCTCACTGGGGAAGGCCAGTGTCTCAAACAAAGATTGCTTCTACGAGATCCACAACTAAGCCTACGAGCAATGTCCAAGCTTCGATGTCAAGATCGTCCTTGATGGCTCTCAAGTGAAGCTGGGCAAGGTGATCATCTTTGGCAGTCGGAAAGCATAGCCTACACGACATCACCTCTCATAATTAACTTAGGCTAATCGACTTTGCAGCGGGCACACGGTTACCGTGGCTCAACATCCACAAAAGAACGTGTCGATCTCCAAACTAATCCACCTTCACCCAAATTGATCGCGATTGACGCGAAACATATTAGCAGCATTTTGGACGTACGCACGTTCCGATTCTGAACATTTCCTACGGAAACTCTACCAAAAAAAAAAACAGAATTGCCAAATGATCGTGCCAGGTCCATCTCACACTGTAGCGTCAGCTGAAGAAGATGAAGAATGCCCAAGGTCTACTTCTTTCTTTCTTGTGGTCCGAGGTGACCCTGGGCCTTAACCAATAAGTCTATTCAGTAAGTACGATCTTCTCATAGCCACCTCCAGTGACCCACACCATGTTGATTAAGGTCCTTCTCCACTTGAGTGCGGCAATTCAACTGTGGCGTTGGCTTACAGTCATTTCGTGGCTGAAAAAGAGGAAAGCTCTAGATGAAAATGCCAACAAGCTGATTATCAGCGAAGTCTGTAAAGATCTAAGATTTATGTCCTTGACAGATGCATTAAATCGTGCCGCGTCGCATTCCTTGTCTGATGGACTTTAGGTCACTGATTCCACATAGTGTTGCCAGAGTCCTTAAGTGAAATTCCTCATTACTGAGCCTAAAACTTCCCTTTTTCCCATTCCTTTCGATCAAATTCCCCATGAATTCTCCATAGCAATTTGTTGATAAACAATGTCGGTATTATTCAAATTTATTTTTATTTGTACATAACAAGGTCTTCTTCTTCGAGCAACATCACAATTTTCGCTATATTGAAAGGTCCTTCCCTTTTTGACTTGTTCCTAAATCCTTAAAACACAATAATACAATGGACCCACTCTGGACTAAGCTCCTAAGCGACTTTTGCCTGCGTAAGTGAATGCAATTTATTTACAAAATTTTTATCGATCCTAAACCTTACGAGAACAACGACGGAAGATCACCAAACCAGCTTTTGAATGAACGATACGATGTTGCTTAATTAAAAACGGATCCCACTTTTTCTTTTAAGATCCCGGAAGGGACTATCTTCTTCTTCAAACGAGGGAGTTAATTGAATTGCTCACGATCTGGCAACACTAATTGCAATGTGATTTGAATGATCTAATAGTGCCCCAAGGGTAAAAGAGAAGTCGGGAGACGGATGGCGAGGCCTCGGAAAAATGTAGTTACTTCAATGCCCAAAGGATTGTAAGCAAAGATGTCCGTGGTGGGATAACCAAATATTAAATTTAAAATAAATTTTTGTTAAAAACATTTTTTTCTAAACTTGTTAACTGCTTAACGGCGCAGAGGCATGGAAAATATCCTAAACGGTTGAACAGTCTCTTGGTCTTTTCGAGAGAAAAGTTCTGCGCGCGAACTTTGGTCTTGTTTGCGTTGATGGCATTTGGAGGAGAAGGTTCAACCACGAACTGTATGGGCTGTACAGCAACATGAGTGAAGCCAGGCGTCTACGGATCCAACGCCTAAGATGGGCCATGTAGAGCGTATGGACAACATAGTCTTTGACTCTGAGCCTGTGGGACAACGCAACAGTGTAGTCGACCCCTCGACAACAATAAGTCGAGGGGGACCTCGGCGGTTTGGTGTGGGAAACTGGAGACAGCTGGCAAAAGATCGTGCTGGCTGGAGAGGGATGGTCCAGGTCCATCTCGGACTGTAGCTCCCTAGAAGAAAAAGAAGATGAAGTAATAAAAATAAATTTAAAATAAAGCGTTAGAGTTCCGAACTCGTCAGGTTGTGAAGGGTCGTGCGAAGTCTTTTTTCGGAGACTATAAATGGCGCACGACAATGTTTCGTCACTAATTGCATTCTAAGACCCAGCTGAAGATAAACCATTCAGTTATAGCCCCAACTATAATTGTTTTTTCTTTTTTTTTTGTCTTTCATTTATTGTTCATTCCATAATCCTTACTAGAGATGTGACCGATATCCGGTAAGTATTCGGTATCCGGCCTATCCGGCTTCCTTTATAATATCCGGGCGGAGTTTCATCATATCCGCCCGAATACCGAATAGTCGTTTTTTCAGCAACAAAATAACAAAAACAACAAAATATTAAGTTTTATGATCCGATATATTTTATTTAACATATAATAAATAGATGGTTTATCTAGCAATTAAATAAGTTTGCTAAATCCAAATCATTTGTTTTTCTGCATTCAAGGGTAATAATTTATTACGTTTGTTTTCGTATACGATGCATGCTTCAGAAAAGAGTCTCTTATTGTATACACTGCTACATGGAGATGAAAGATAAGTCTTGGGAAATTTGGACAAAATTAGGTACTGTCTTCCATTTACTGCCCACCAAGCCCAAGGGTCACTATTCCGTTCAGGTCTAACTGTTTTGAGACATAAGTCAAGCTCGTTTGCGGTATCACTTTTGGCAAAAAACTCAATATGACTATTGCCTTCCGACAAAGAAGCTTTATAACTTAATAAAGCAGACCTAAAAGTGCACTATCAAGACATGGGGCATGTAACTATCACCTTCACAAATTTGATCTCAGCAGCACTGAAATCTGCAGGCGATGTGGACAGGCCAAAGAAACTATGGAACATATACTGACCGTCTGTCCAAGTCCTGCCCGAGAAAGATTTAAAATGTTAAACCAAACAAACGTAACAGCGAAAGACTTTCAAGAAATCCCATCTAGGGAAGTTGTCAAATTTTTTTAAAGCAGCACTAAAATCCTAGATCAAAAAAAGGAGGTCTTTACGGATGCAGTACTAGTGTTACAAACATGACACATCTGAAGTTCTTCAATTCAATTCAATTGCCTGCCGCAACCTCTTCAAAACAGTCCCAAAAACGGTGCTGTGTAAAAAACAAGAATATCTCGTGGAGGAGAAGGAAAAAATATGTTTAAGTTGGTTTTACTTGTACGGGTCTGGTTTGAGTATAAGACCACCAAACTATTATACTTGGGCAGATATCCGGCCGCCGAATATTCGGTATCCGGTACATCTCTAATCCTTACTATCTACTGAAATATACTGAAATCTAGCTTAACTATCATTACTTGTATTCTTAAATCTAACTTACTGACCCAACACGAGTATTTTAAGTTAATCTAAGGTAAATTGAATTTGCCATTCGGCCTACGCTCTTACTATTCTACAATTCATATTCTAACTTGGACTTTTGTTTTTCATTTATCCTTATCGAAAGCAAAGCTAAGCCTAACTAAAACTTACAATCCACTTAATCTACTTCAAACAAGTCAATTAAAATTAGATTTTTTATCATCAGTACAGCAAGGAACTAACGCTGTGTGAAATAAGCAGCTCTGCCGCGTCTGTTCGAATATTTGAAAGCAAGTCTGCACGCAGCTGAGGTATGAATATTTCAACAGTAAATGTGCAAGAACTTTGGGGTCTGCGTTGCCATCTGAATACTTCAAAAAAAACACCATACAAATGGCAAGTGGAGAAAAATGGTAGAGCTGATTCAAAAAGACGATTGAAGTTTCAATTCCAGAACATGAAGGAAAGCTTGCTTGGTCAATCGTAATGTTTTTAAAAAATTCACTTACTTAAGGTGGCGCTACAATCCGGAGTGGACCTGGGCCTCAACCAACAAGCCTCTTCAGCCTGCTCGATCTTTAGCTAGCTTCCTCCAGTTTCGCACGCACAGTTGGTTGAGGTCCCTTTCCACTTGCATGCGCCACCTAAGTTGCGGTCTTCATATGCTGCGCCGTCCCTCGGGCGTGGATTCGAAGACTTTCCGGGCCGGAGCATTGGTTTCCATTTACTCTACATGACCTACCCATCGTAATCGTTGGATCTTCACCCTTCTGGCTAAGTCGATGTCGCTGAACAACTCGTACAGTTCGTTGTTATATCTTCTCCTTCACTTATCATATATGCAGACGGGACCGAAAATCTCCCGAAAAAGTTTATCAATTGCGTTCTTAGCCCAAAGAAGCAGCGATTAGCAAGAGTTATTCTTCGTTTGATTTCAGCGCTGGTGTCATTGTCTGAATTAATAGCGGTACCTAGGGAGACAAAGTCTTTGGCTACCTCAAAGTTATATCTGTCTGCTATGACGTTCTGTCCGAGACGTCGATGTTGGGTGTCCTTTCTGGTTGACAGCATATACTTGGTCTTGCCCTCATTTACCGTTAAGCCCATCTTCGCGGCCTCCGTCGCAATACTCACAAAAGCACTATTGACATCACGCTGCGTTCTCCCGATTATGTCAATATCGTCGGCATATGCAAGTAGTTGGACGGACTTCTGAAAGATTGTGCCTCTGGTGTTGGCGTGCGAGTTTTGCACAATTCTTTCAATTATGATGTTGAAGAAGTCGCATGACAGCGCATCGCCTTGTCTGAATCCTTTTTTGACATCAAAGGTCTCGATTAGGTCTTTACCGACCTTGATGGAGCAGCGTGCATTCTCCATCGTCATCCTACACAAACGGACGAGTTTGGTAGGGATGCCAAAACTAGACATTGCTCTGTATAGCTCGTCTCTATAGATGCTGTCTATGCGGCCTTAGAATCGATGAAAAGGTGGTGGGTATCGATTTGTTGTGCCTGGGTTTTTTCCAAGATTTGCCGCAGTGTGAATATTCGGTCGATGGTGGATTTTCCTGGCCTAAAGCCACACTGGTATGGACCGACCAGGTTGTTGACGAATGGCTTTAGGCGTTCACACAACACGGCAGATAAGATCTTATAGGCAATATTCAGAAGACTGATGCCTCTATAGTTGGCGCATTTTATCGGGCAAACAATGCTGAGGTTCCACTCATTGGGCATGCTTTCTTCCGACCTTATTTTACAGATGAGTTGGTGCATGTTCCTTACAAATTCATCACCTGCTGTTTTGAAAAGCTCAGCCGCTAGGCCGTCAGCTCCAGCAGCTTTGTTGGACATCAATTTCGATTCACTTCATCCATTTCGGGGGGACGGAGTTGTCGATCTACATTCGAGTTAATTGGTTCAATCTGCCATTACAGCGGAACTCGGTTCTTCATCGTCGTTATACAGTCTGCAGAAGTGGTTCTTCCATATCCTCAGCATCGACTGTGATTGTACTACGATGTTCCCTTGATCGCCCTTGCAGGCATCGGTTCGGGCTTTATAACCCTGACAAGTTGACATTACCTTTTGGTAAAACTTCCTTAACTCATTGCTGCAGAAGTAACTCTCTATTCTACCGATCGCGCGCTTCTCATGCTCCTTCTTTTCCCTCCTCAGAAGCCGGTGTTCGTCTCTCCTTTTCTGCTCGTAGAGCTCGCGAGCAGCTCTTGTTCTTCTTTGCAGTGCCGCTTTGTAGGCCTCTTGCTAAGCTGCATTTGCCTGCCGACACTCGTCGTCAAACCAGGGGTTTCGTTGTGGTGTTCGAGTGGAACCCAGCACATCAAAGACGGCATCTCTTTTTGGCAACGTTGCCACTGGTCTTCAATACTTGGTGTTGGCGGCAAGGGACCTCTTCTGAGATTAAGGGAGATTCGATCGGAAAAGGATTTGGCGATCTCTTGCGATTGTAGCCGTCCGACGTCGAACTTCCTTGCCTTGCCTAGGAGTATTTTAATGTCATACGCTATAATTTAATAATAAATTATCAGTTAGTTAATTTTTGGCTGCAAATTTCTTTTAATTACGCTGCAACTGCAATCTCTAATAGATTCGAAGATTCCATTGACCTACGATTTTCCATTTTTCAATTTGGAATACTGTCGCAAGGAAAATAAGGCTAATTTCTAAAAATTGAGAAATTGGTTTGAAATAATGAATCGATTGTCACACATGAAAGATGTCAGTTGTTTCTAATTTCACTTAAAGTTATTTCGAAATTATGAAATCGAGTGAAATGTAGAACACTGCAAATAAATTCATCCAATTTGAAAATTCAATTTTAATTTGATTGCACTCGATTTCTGGAAGATAGCTGAGGATCTCCTTTTTTTGTGGATGTAGTTTTTAAAAAACTAGAATGCATAAATTGTTAAAAAACAAACGTGAACATTTTAATACTTACATCGGACTTGGAAGCACGTATTGTATTGTATAAGTATTGTATATTGGGCTTATCTCTAAGGTTTCGACTGCTGTGAAGGGAAGATGAATTTAGTTTTTGATTTCCAAAATACCCACGAAACTAGCACCCTGTATATTAAATCCCCCCATCCCACAGTGAAACATCATTTTATTTTAGCCTTTCTTTTAGGTCTAAGATTTTCTTTTATTTATTTTTCATTTTTTATTCATATTGCTGAGTAAACTCTTTACACAGTATTCCTTTACGATGCAGTTGTCTCCCTAAAGAATAATCTACTAATATAGTACTCTTAACTGTTAAACATTACAATTTAACATAAACATTTAACAACTTAAAACGGAAAAGTTTAAATTCAGCATTCGAACAAGGATACCATTGAAGAGGGTTTATCTTCCTTTTTTTTGTTTGTTTGTTTGTGGGTGTTTGTTTTTTGTTTAAGTTAATTCGCTACAATTATCGCAAATCATAAATAGATTAACATCGCATGTGTTTGAGGGAATTAATTTAATGAGACATTTTTTTTAAAGATTTTTCTGTATGAGTTCTTATTCAATTTTGAAATTCATATCTTTCTATTCAGCTGTAGTTTTCTTCTCATGAACAATTTTTAAATAGATTTTGAATCCTTTTCTATCGTTGGACAAGAGGAAAAAATTAACCTAATAGGCGATTTGTTTTGAAAATGAATGCGTAGTAAATTAAAAAAGAGTAATCACAATGGTTAAGAACAGAAAAGAAATTACTTCGTATATTTTTAATAGAGAATATACTTAACAGGTACTATACATTAAATTAGTGTTAAAACTTAAATTAGTTTTAAATTTAATATATTTTTTTTCTTCATCGTTTTTACAATAATTTATGTAATTTCGCTTTTAACTTAAATTCCTTTTTTGTTTTGTTTTTCTTGTTCTATTGTGAGTGTATATGTGTTTGTTTCTGCCAAAAGAACAGGTTAACAAGTTTTTCTTTTTTTTTTTTTTGTCTAAGGCACCATTGATTTTCTATTTCAATTTGAACTATTTTTTTTGCATCAAATTGGATTTTGTTTTTTTTTCATTTGGCATAAACGTTTTGATTGCATGTTGAAATGATTTTAAATTTATGATGAAAACAAATTTACTACACGAAACAACAACAAAAATTACTACATATATTCAAATGGGAAAAATCGTGTTTGTTTTCTTGTTTGAATTTTTTTTTCAGAATTTCTGTGTTTTTTTTTTAGTTTCTGTAAAATTATTTGGACTTGATTAAAATTTTCTTAGAACCGTCTAAGAAAATACAAGTCGATCATTAGATGTTTCTTTAGGTTTCTTCCTTATTTATCTTCGTTTTTGCTTTTTTTTTTGACTTTTGTTTAAGTTTAACGATTTTTACCAAAAAACCATTTTGCCAGATGATGGCGTATTGATTTTTGAAAGGCATTTCAGCATCATCTTCGTTTTCATTGCTAAGTTCGCAATGCGTTTGTGTGTACGTGTGAGATAGTGTTTTTTTTTGTTTAATGATAAGAGCAGAAAAATAAAATAATAAATAATTTTGTATCTTGCATTAAAAACTAAGATAAGAAAAATAAAATCACATTAAAAAAAATAAATTAATATACATATGACATCATCCTTTGATTTTCTCAACAAAAATTCGGGCAAAATTAAAAAAAAAATGATTACCAAAAAAAAATTATAAAACAAATTTACAAACAATAACCATAAACATTATCTTTGAACATAGCAAAAATCTAGAACAAAGCAAAACTGCACCGTCAATCACAATTCACTACAACTGAACAACAATATCTGTGAGGGGTGGATGCGTTTAGTTTCAATTTGTTTGTCTTTGATTTCTTTGATTTTTTTTCAGATTTTTTTTAAATTTATGTGCAATCTCATTCATTAATGCTGTCACGGACACATCAGGCATAACGAAGACGACTTTTTACGGTCTACAAATAAAAAAAGATTGGAAGGAAAAAAATGTTGGTTTTTTGATTCTATTTTTTTCAAAACAAATATAAATACTTTTTGTACAAATAAACAAACAAAACAAAATGCAAACGAAACAAAATTAAATCATGTGGTAAATTTACAAAACGGAAAAGGAGGCAAATCAAAAACAAAAAAAAGGACGAAAAAAGACAAAGGAAGACATTATTTTTAAAGCTACTTTGTTGGGTGTACTTATTTTTGTCGGCATGCATTTTTGTTTTCTTTGAATACTATACGCTGCATGGATGTAAATAAATTATTGTGTCAAGTGCTTTTTTATATGTGTAAAAGCTGCACTAGTCATCACCTGAATCATAAACGCTGCAGCTAATCACCGTAGTGTATCATGTTTGACATTTTTGACGCTTTGACGGTTGCTTTTGGAGACTTTCGATGATCAACCTGATCATCTCTCTTCTTCCTATTAATGTATACATTTCGTAAATGTTTTTGTGTCAGTTAAACAATTTTTGAAGTTTGACATAAAGAGATTTCTTGAAACCAGTGAAGCACGAGCGACATAGAACGTCAAAAGCTTTCGAAAACGAGTAAATGTCAAAAAACAAGGACTGAGACTGAAATTGAAACTTCATAACGAGACAGAGTTGAGATAAATGGTACCTTTCACCATGAGGATTACTTTTGAGAGGGGGTGAAAAAGGAACAAAATCAAGAAGCAGGGATTGTGTTGAAAGCGGTAGGATAAACAAATAAGAATTAACTCTGAAAAGGAATAAGAAAAGAGTTGTTTTTTGAATACATGAAGCACTCAATTTTGGAAGGAAGGATGTTATTGCTGACAAGTGTCAAAACAAAGGAAGAAATAAATTAATACGTCGCCATTTTCATTTCAATGCAATATGTAAGTAGGAAGGAGTACGTTTATTATTCCTTTTCCAGTGCAGTGAATTCGATGTGAAACAAAAGTTTGAAAAAAGGCAGCATATTTGAACATGTTCAGAAATAACAACAACCACGTTGTAGCCTGTGTTCCAGCAAACACTCGTCTGCAAACAAAATGATAACGCTCGCTGTAAATAAAACCTGGTTTGCAGCTGAATATTTGAACAGCCAGTAGCTTTAAGCATAAATCAAAAGAATTGGTTTTCAGAATAGTCAAAAACTAATGGGCCAGCCATAATGGCCGTTCGAAAACTTAAGCTTATGTCCCAACCAAACGAAAAGTAACTTATACTGTACCAAAAAGACGATTGAAGATTTTGCGAGGGTTTATTAGACAACGCAACTTTCGTCTAAAACCGTTCATGAAAACTTCGAAATTCTTTTAAAATTCTTAAGCTTATCGAAGACACATTTAGTTTTTAAGAATCGTTGGGTAATAAACGCGAGCGCATATTTTTGCCCAAAAGCAACCAAACGAGGATTTGCCCCTGTTTTGAGTTTATTCGGTTCACTTTCCATTTTTAGCTCATTATCGATTTGTCTATTAATCTATCTTTCTTACAACAATTCATTGTCAATTCTTTACCTAAGTTTCGTTATACAATTTCATGAAAGGCGGGTTGGATTCTAAACAAATTTGGCCCTATCTTTCATCCTATCTACCGACTGTGAAAAAAATTGTCTACGCATGAGCTTCACTCATGGGTGTGCAATAATGGTGCAGACTAAATTGATTACTTCAGCCCAAATGTGTAAAAAATTTGGGCTAAATCTTGAAGCCATTGACCATGGGAGACAAAATATGGTCAGAAAAGTAAACCGTGCTGATGATCAAAAAAAGTCTTATCTGCAACTGATCAAAAAACCGACGTTTTCAAATTAAACGGATCTTCAAAAAGCTTTTGCATTCTATGAGCATTTGTAGGCAACTTCATCGCTGGTTTTCTATCAAATTTAAATTTTGGCAGATCATGGTATATCATTTTTTTGGCAAAAAACATTCGGATTATTTCAAAATTATGAACTTCTAGTCGGAAATTTTTGTATAAGCTATGTCCCAGTATACCAAGGACTGTAGCGCAACACTTTATAGTCGAATTTTTTTGGATTTGACTTAAGACTCAGTCTTAAGGAAGCAACTTTTTGACTAAAATAATTCAGTTCAATCCGGTCCAATTCTATTCAAAATTTACAACCCCACTGTTTTTTTAGGTGTTTGTTGTGTTTTTGAACTTTTCTGAAACTTTTTCTAAATTCTTTGTCGATTAGCTTTCCTGTTATCGAACACTTTTTCACCTAAAATTCTGGACATGAAGACCAAATTTCTGATTAGCGCAAAATTTAAGAAAAACCATTCAAAACTATCTCTCGTTATATCCCTTGTTAAATTTCTATCAGATTCTGGCAAAATGTTCGTTATCTCCAGTTTTCTCCAGTAAGACACATTAAGTTGGTTGAGATCTTTCTCCACCTATATCACCGTCACCTCAGCTCAAAATTTTAAAACAATAAATTTAAAACTATACTCTTTTCAATCTCTAGTTAACACTACATCAGATTCTGTATAAATTGTAGTAAGAGCCCGAAGCAAGGAACTGATCACTGAAAATCTGACCGCTATCGAAAGAAAATTTATAGTTGAACGATTGTGGTAGAAATATAGAGGGCGACCTAAATTTCAAACTTCCAAACTGTTGACGAATTGTAATCAATTTCGTTCTGATTGATTTAAATGACAACGGATACTACGCTTGACATATGCGTGAATGGTGAGACTAAACTTTTTATTTCTTATTTGGGTGCCACTACAGTCCAAGGTGGACTTGCAATTAGTTTCAACAGAGACCACTCACATTGTGGACAGACAGCCCAATTGTTCTCTCACAAGTAATGGGTGCCTCCAGTTTTAATCCCCGTCTTCGAATGGCTAAGTTTGAGATGCTTCACATGATAAACTGAACTTCACGTCAGTATATCATAATTTCTTCGGTTTATCAATCGAAATTTTGACCAAATCCCATCCAAAACCTTACAAAATCTCAAAGAACACTTGAACAAACACCTAGATCCTTCTGTTTTGTGAGAACTTTTAAAACAAAGTCATAACCTTCAAAACGAAGCAACCTAGGTAACACATCCCCGCCTACAACCTAACCTAACCTAACTCAGAATGTATTCATACAAAACATAAGACTAAATTCAAGCTAACATGCACAAACAATTAGATAATTTACACAAAACTACTCAAACAAAACAAAAAAACAGTCAAAAACTCTGACAAAACAATGCAAAAATTTATGATTCTCCTTCAAATGCCAAACCGTCGGTGAATTTTGAACGAAATCACTCGAGTGTCGATAAGGTAGACCGTTGACATTTAAGGTGTGCACATTCATGGGTTTACATCTTAAATTTAAAATTTTCAATTTTTTCAGCATGTAATCAAAGCGTTTCCGTGTTTCTCTTGCCAATTAAACAGAACAAAAAAAAAAGTATTCATGTCAGTGTGTACTTAATAAATAATTGGTGCGTTCACAATCATCACTTTCCTTTTCGAATGACTAAAGCTAATTTTTTTTTTTGATTTTTTGTCAAAAATATCACCGCAACTTTATAAAGACGTTACACAATCAAATTTAACAGAAAAAAAAATTAAACATTGTCTGTGTCCACTCTTGGGTATAACGTTAATTTGCAAAAAGGACGGTTGACATTCAAATTGCGTCCGTCGAGTTCAAAATGGAAACAGTTTAAGCGAGTTTTCTTTTCCTTAATTCATACGTTTTTGTTTTTTTTTAGGAGAGAAGCATTTGACGTCTTTGAGGGAACGTCAAAGAGTAGCAGTTGACAAGTGTACAAAGAAGCAATGAGGTCACTTGATTGTTTTAGATAAAACAACTACAGATGCGATTATCAGATACAATGGTGGAGGAGGTAAGAGTATGGTTAAATAAATATGTGTGCTTGAGGTGGGGATGAGAGGCGCGCGTATAGAGGGCATATTTTGGGCGGTATTTAGACAACATATCTTGCATATGTATAGACTCGTATTGTAAGTTATGGTAGTAGTAGTTAGGTAAAGCCAAGATTGCTTACTTTTTCATGAGCGATCGGACCTTTTTCAAGGTTCGATTCAAGAGAGTTTTCTGACTATTTGAACTTTTACCAGTGTCCTTTGAGCCGGTACTGTAATTCGATAGGGTATCTTCACGGTCATCTTCGGCCGAGCTGATGCCTTCGGGGCTCTGACGGGACACCGCCGTCACATTGCGTTCCGGTGTAACGGACTGTGAGTCTCTGGATGGGGGCGATGGTGTCGGCAGCTTCGATGGTTGTGGTGACGATTCGCGTACGGTCTCCATGCAGTTTTGCCGACCACTGATGTCTGGGGTCTTGGGCGTGGCTAGATTTTGCATGCTTTGAGTGCCTTCAGTGGGGCCCGGTGACGAGAGGGGGAGCCCGTCGAGGAGTTGATCAAGACTGCGTGATTTACGATTTTGCGTGTTGAGGGCCATTGTGGACTTGTCTCTCTTGAGGACCACGGAATCGCAGCTGGCCTCCACGTCGGTCACATCATCGTCGATCGGATCGTCGGCCGAGGCGTTGTTCTCGTTGCCCGTGGGCCCGTCGAGCAGGCCATCCAAGCTGTGACTTCTGAAGCTTGGCGTCGGCGATGGGCACTTGACTGTCACCGCTGAACTGCGTCGAGCAGATTTGTATGGTGACGTCGGCGTCATGTTGGCTTCTTTGCTATGCGCCACGCTTGCCATGCTGTTGGCCACTGGCCGCCCTGAGATCGGATTCGTGCGATACGGGGAGAGGAGGTGATTCTTCTTCGATCCACCACGACCACCGTACGGACCGATTCCACCCATCGAACCAGCACCAGAGACTACACCGCTACCACCGTGATGCCCATTGCCACCGAGATACGTGCGCGCTGGACTGGACGATTTACGGTATCTATTTGCCGGATGATTAGCTGCTAGTTTGTGATTAGTATTAAATTGATTATTATTAATTAAATTAGTGTACGGAGACGTGGGGCAATCTAGTCAATCAGAACCCGATCGCCCCGTTGTGGTTGTGTTCGTTGGCCCACCTTGTCCGCCATTTGATCCAGTACAGCCTCCCGGTACACCGCCATTGCCACTTATTGTGCCGCCGCAACTGCTCCCACCATTGCTGCCGCCACCTACCCCGCCGCCAGGACTGCTGGCGCAGATACTGCTCCCCGTCTGATAGTCGGAATCGTTGCTGTGCATTCTTTGGTATGAAACGGAAGCGGATCCTGGTGTCACATTGCCAATGCGATCTGGATTCTTCTCGCCACGCATGAATCTGTGAAACAGAATCGATCGGTTACATGCCGATGGCATACCGAGAGGTACTCTTACCGTTCAAGTTTATCGATGCAAGCGTCCTGGTAGTCATGGATCCATGTGACTCCATTGAAATGGCATACACTCCGCATGTCTTCGGGGAGTTGCTCAGTTTCTGGCCAACAGAAGTTGTCTATGATTGGGATGATGTTGCAGTTCGATTTGAGGGCAGCTACAATTTCCTACAAAAAAAGCAGTCGTTCTTGAGGCATTTCATGGTGGGGATTCAAGGCGAGACTTACCCGGTGTACCCAATCCTTGCCGTCGTAGTCTTCAATGCATCTCTCCAGTGCATTTGGGGTTAATACTAGTATGAAATGTTTAGCTTGTCTGATGCTGTTTAACAGGCCGTTGTCGAATTTCCCCGCCTCCAGTCGCTCCACGTCGATGAACACCGAAAATCCGCGCAGCTGCAAATGGACCTGGAAGCACACGGAATTAAAAGACTGACCCCAGCCCATCGCACCTGCGTGACCTTACCTTCAGCAAACTGGCCAACTGGGAGCCATTCGATCGTCTGTAGCTGACGAACACGTCCAAGGTCTTTGCCATGTTCTCCTCCGAGGTGCTCGGCAAGGAGTTCTCCAGCGACTTGACTGCGTTCAGAATGCGAAGTCTGTGGATTGAATTTTTGACGCCGCACTCGGTGATCAGCATGTCCTCGTTCAGTTGCCTGATGGAGGTCTTGTCGATTCCAGCGTTGAGCATGGCGTACGTGTAGATGCAGTATTCGGGGCCAATTTCACTGAGGAACTGGTTCATCTTGGCACAGTCCTTCGACGAGTAGTCAGCCATCTTCTTGAGATTTTGAAGTTCGCGCGCAAAGCGCTTGCGAAGGATTCCATTCGAGATGCCGATGTCTTGGCGGAGATTGTCCTCGTTCAGCTTCAGCAGTAGGTCGCCATCGACCTGCGACTCGGCGAACTGTTTCTCGAAGTTACCGAAACCGATTTGCTTCACCCACTCCTGGACGTCCTCGACTGACCACAGGGGGACCTGTTGGGACAGCTTGTGCGGGACAGTCTCTCCGATGAGGCGCAGTGCCTGCGCGGCGAACTTCGATGCAATGGCGTTCGGGCAGCTGGCAACGTTCTTGAGCGGCTCTATCGCGCCAATTTGTCTGAAGATGTCCGTGTTTCCCTGCTCCTTCTTTATGCCTGCCTCCATGCAGAAGTGGAAAGCGGCTAGGTTCCTTGCTTCCTCTCGGTTTGAGCTCAAGACCGGAACGAGGCGCTCCAGCCAGTGCTTGCTCTGCCCGTGGGCGTGGGCCAGGTTGGACTTGGCGAACTCCGATGGGTCGTGGCTGGTGACGAATGGCTCCACGAGGTCCAAAGTACCCGACTTGAGGACCTCAGCCTCGATTTCCTTGTTGGCGACGAGGACTGCGATGGCCAGGCAAGCGTAATACTTAATGTTGTCGTCGTGGTGGAAGGCCAGTGGGAACAGCCACATGGGCACCTTCCGGTTGATCATCGCCTCCTGGTTTTCAGCGCCACCGTACAGGGACAGATTGGCCAGGGCACTGGCGCAATGTCTCAGAGTCTCCACGTCGTTGGTACGGCACTCGAACAGCACTGCGTCCAGGCCTCCCAGGCGGATCACGTCGTAGCACGTCCCTTCGCTGTGCTTGAAGAGGTGCTCCAGTATGCCAGTGCCAACCCTTGAGTGCTGGGTGTCCGTGTTCTTGGTGCAGACACAGGCAACCTTGACCACCTTATCCAGACCGTAGTCCACGACGTGGGTCCTGTTCTCCGTGGTCAGGCACTGCTCCAGCAGGCGGGCCGACGAGAACTGCAGAGCCTTGTCACCCTGCATGCAGTTCTCCATAAGCATGTCCAGACCCCCGCTCTGACGCAGCGAGTTGCATAGACTGTATCCCAACTCGTGGCCATGCGTCGGAACGGCCCAGGCCCTCTGCATGACGTCGTTAATCGTATCCAAAATCTCGGACTTCTCTCGCGAGTGCGACTCGCCTAGTTTGTCGACGAAGCTCTTCAAAAAGTTGGAATATTTGTTCTTGGCGCCCTCGATCTCCCGCTGCGAACTGCCCGACGACAGCGATATCAAGTCTTCGAATGTGTTCGATGAGGTTTTCTGAGAGGATGAGATCATGCTGCTTCCGGTGCTGGATACACCCTTCGTCGTGATGGTGTAGTTCGACTGGGATGCGGACGATACGTGCTTCTCCTGATTGATGACGCCATTCGATGTCATCGTTTGACTTTGCTGCTGTCGTGAGATTGCCTTGCGTTCGGCACTGAAAGTGTCGCCTTGAACTTTAATACTTGCTGCTGCTACATTGTTGGAGGCTTGTTGGGTAACATCACCAGTACGTAAGGATAGAGCTTCCTGCAAGAGACAAATCAAGAGAATTGTGGTCAGTTGATAATCAGCTTTCGTTGTGAATAGGATTAAGGTTGTTACAGAGGGTCTGAGAGTTTTGGGGTTTAGGGCGTGTGGCAAAAGAAGAAGAACAGGCATCTGGGATTTCAAAAAGATGCTGACAATTTTGATTTAAATAAAATGGAATAGGCCATGGATAAGACTGACAAAACTAAAGGCAGCACTCAGGCAATCACGCAATTTAAGCCTAAGGGCAGAGGACATGACTGCGGCTTTTTAAGGGTTCTTTTGGCGTCTACCGAAGTCCTTCCAGTGGGATACGGAGGACAGATGACAGATGACATTCTGATGAGTGACAGACTGATCTTGAAGAGTAAATCTAAAAAAAAAACTAAAAGCCAGCTACGCATTGAAGAGTAACCAGATAACAATGAAAGTTCTTCCAATTGTTATGTCTCAGCAGCTGTCAAAGCTACCAATGATATCCAGCTGTCAAAATATTCAGTAAGGATTGCCATTTCTTCATGCATTGTTTCACGCTTGCCAAATGTGCCATGTGCTTGCCAATATGGAATGTGAATTTCGTCGTGAGGTCGGTCGTCAACATGACTTCAGTGTGCAGCCAATTCGTCGCATCGTGAAAAAGTTTGGACGTTGGTTAAGCCACCAACCAGACAGAGATTTATGCGAAATGAAGACAACAAGGCCACCGTAGTGGCCAGTATCGAAGAAGAACAAAAAACGTCGAATCAGCGACGATCAGTTGAATTGGGCATCGCCAGAGATTAACCGGGCTTATTTTGTATTTGCGGTAGGATTTGACGACCATAGACAACGCCGTGAGCTCACTAACTGGGCGCTGGAAATATTAGCCGGAGATCCGGATTTTCTTCAAAATATCATCTTCTCGGAGGAAGCCCATTTTTGGCTCAGCGTCTAAGTCAATAAGCAAAATTGCCGCTATTGGACCGTAAACACTCCAACCAAGCATCAATGCATCCACAAAGATCGACTGTTTGGTGCGATTTGTGGCATGGCGGCATCATCGGACCGTATTTTTTTCGAAATGAGAAAGGAGACACCGTTACTGTCAATAGTCTCAGGTGTAGAGCGATGTTAACCAACTTTCTGTGGCCAGCGCTCGACAAACATTGAGAGATCCAAGCTGTGGCTCGATCAAGACGGGGCTACGTATCATACAAGCGACGTAACGGTTGAATTTGTGAAGGAGACATTTGCCGACTGGGACGAGCGTTCAGCAGTAGGCCGCCGCGATCATGCGATTTGACATCACTCGATTTTTCTCTCTGGGTCTACATCAAGTCCTTAGTCTACGCTGATAAGCCAACCACTTTGAACGAGCTCGAGGCCAATATTCGAGACGTTACTGCCGGTATAACGCCGCACGTATAGGACCAAGTCATCAAAAATTGGATCGAGCGCTCGAACTTTTTCGCCCGACTTTCAGCAGACTACAGCTATTTGAATGATGTGCTATTTCATACATAATGGCATGCATGTGGGTTCAAAATTAAGCCAGAAACAATTTTTTATCTCATACCGTTGGTATTTTATTTAAATTGCTTTTCCTATCGTTCTTATTTGGTCAACCTGCATCTTGCTTTCCTTAAAATATAACCCACATAACCCGAGATGTTACCGAAATTCACACTTCGGAACGAAGATGAACTCGAATCAGACTTAGTCAAAGACTTAGCCACTTCGGATTTATGTGCTATGTGTCGGATAGAAGCCTAGGATAAGCGCGGTACTAAAGGTTCTTCCTACAGGGACTTTCGAGCTTTGACAGTTGAAACCGGCCATATTGTTGAAGCCACATCCATCAAATTGGCTGTCATTTATTAAGTCTGTTTTGTCAAATTACCGTGGGCGGATATAGCGTTCAACAACACGTGCATATGATAAAATTGTTTTACCAAAATGGGTGTTCTGTTCGGGCAACGTTACGAGCGCTTCGCCCATTTTACGGTCGCCATAATCGTATGGAAAGAACTATTCGCAGTGTGGTGGATAAATATGTATGAGTCCACGAGTTTAGTAAACGATAACCCAACACCCGTACGTCGACGAAACGCAAGATCTGCCGAAAACATCGCCGCTATCCGTGACAGTGTGCAGGAGAATCCGAGGCAGTCGATTTCGCTCACAAGAACTTTTGCAAATCACAACTTGTCGAATTTTGCGTCGTGACTTGGGCCTGCACCTGTACAAAATTCAACTGACCAAGGACCTGAAGGTAAACGACCACACGACGATTCTGGAGCAGTTGGAAACTGATTCTAATCTTCTTCAGCGTTAAGACCCATTTCTGGATGAATGGGTACGTCAACTAACAAAATTGTTGAATTTGCGACGATACCAATCCGCATGAGATCCAAGAGCGTCCTATGCATCCCGAAACAATCACTATTTCGTGTGAATTTTGGGCTGGCGGCGTCATCGGTCCATATTTCCATCAGGCCATCACCGTCAACGTCGAGCGCTGTAGGTCGATGATTACCAACTTATTCTGGCCTGAATTGGATGATATGAACACCAACGACATGCGGTTTCAACAGGATAGCGCTACATGCCACACAGCTCACGCCACATTGGAGATTCTGCACGAGCGATTCGATGGCATGGCCATCTCATGTGGAGATGATGTGAACTGACCACCGAGATCGTGCGATTTGACCCCGTTAGACTTTTTCTTGTGGGGTTTCCTAAAGTCGCAGGTCTATGCGAAACCACAGCGGCCCTCAAAGCCAACATAACCCATTCCATCGGTCAAATGCAATTTGACATTTGGGATGCGCGTCCCCCAGAGAAGCCGCAGCGGACCTTTGAACGATGTTATATTCCACATAATGGCATCGATAACCCTTTCAAACGAATAAAAACTTTCGATGATATCTCACACACACTTTGTTCTATTTTTAGGGATAGGAAGAGCTTAATTAACGACTCTTTACCTTAGATTCAAAAGAAAATATTACCACTTTTCATTGAAAATACGTGTTTTTGCACTGATTTAAAATTACACCTCTTCTTGGGCGACCATATATTTCCTGCATACAGAAACAATCAAATACCGATAACCAGACGAATAAAGCGAGCAGAATGGTCAACTGTTGTTAAATGTTGGTAGCGGCGCTATTCACTTTTTAGTGTTTTTTAAAAAGATTTTTTTTATTGTTGGTGTTTTTTTTAAAAGAATGTCCTCCGTCAAGTCGAGGCGCAGGGCAACTCTAGAGTGTAGCCCCACACGAAGAAATAAGAAAGAAGTTATCCTTCAACTCCAAACCAATTGCAAAGCACTCACTAAATACAAAAATATATTTCACATTGAACACTGAAAAACACTTGTACTCCTTTTTCGGCCTAAGCAAGGTAACAAGCAAGGACCGAAGGTAAAAAGAATAGCATCCTTGATCGGATTGCAAAATTGGCGTTTGTTTTGATTTTAAAGAAAGAACGAGTATATACTAAGGAAAATGTATTTTAAGAATAATAATTATTTTTTTCCAGCAAATGTCGCCAATAACACGACTACACCACCGAGCGTCAACTAAAAGCTGTCTCAAAATTCTACCGGGGCTACAGTCTCAGTTTGTCTAAATCATCAAATGCTTATCAAGTCAGAAAAAAAAGTATGATAAGACAGACACGCTTATCACCTCAAGTAAATTCCAAATTCTTATATAAAAAGAGGAGGCAATTTTACGGAGAGACCTTTGACTGAAGACGGTCGTAAACAAATGATGATTTAGTGGAAGCGGTCTAGCATCTGCTGATATTAGATCTAAAAATAATATGAGAATATCGAAAGGTTATGCATGCGATTTTTGCGTTCTCATTGTTTTGACACATTCTTTGCCACTATTGGTTGATTTTAATTTACAATTTTTAATTTGAAAGAATAAGAGCAGTAATTTTGAAGGAAAAGGATCAGAATAATCACGAGAGATGAATGAATATCCATATTTTCATTTTTATTTTTTATTTCATTGATTAAAACTAGCTTAACTAACTTATTGAAACTGCCCCAATATCCTCTCACTTAAAAAGGCCTATGATTCGAAAGCACTTTAAACAAGTGAAGATGAATTGAGTTAAAGTGAGTTTTTCGGTGCGAGTATCATCATGATTTGAGTACAAGGTTGAATAAATTCTGTTATCCTACAGATTTGCTGATCATAATGAAATTGACGAGAGTAACAGACTGTTTGCAGTGTTGGCAAAAATAATAGAAACAACAGCCGAAATTATACGCCTTGACAGTTTTGACTTTAAATTGATTGAAGGAACTGGCGTTTTTGTGAAGATTTGCTTGTTGTCTTTGTCCTTTGTCCTTTTGAATTTTACGACAGCACTGCTCGGGCTGAGACATATTTCTACAGAGAGAGAGTTACTGTAAAAGAACAAACTGAATTTTCTATTTTCCAAAAACAAAGATTTACAAAAGGCAATCCAAACATTATATAAATTTAAAATCATTAGAAAGCCAAGAGGAATTTTTGGGAGTTTTCAGTCGAAAGTTGCTATAAAAATTCTACGTTTGCTCTTTCAAGAAGTAAACAATTGCTTTTTTTTTATTGATAGACTTTGTCAAAAGCGGATTAGGTTGTTCTTGGCTGCTTTGAGAGGAAAATTCTTCGGCTGATTTTCGATCCCGTCTGCATAGAGAGTGAGTGGAGGAGAAGATATAACAACGAACTGTACGAGTTGTTCAGCGACATTGACTTAGCCAGAAGGGTGAAGATCCAACGATTAAGACGGCTAGGTCATGTAGAGCGAATGGAAACCAATGCTCCGCCCCGGAAAATTTTCGAATCCACCCCCGAGGGACGGTGCAGTTGAGGAAGACCGCGACTTAGGTGGCACACGCAAGTGGAAAGAGACCTCAACCAACTGTGCGTGCGAAATTGGAGGCAGTTAGTTAAAAACCGAGCTGGCTGGAGAGGTTTGGTGGTTGAGGCACAGGTCCACCCCGGACTGTAGCTTACTGTGTAAGTAAGTAAACAATTGCTTTGAATGCACCCATCTTTAGCCGGAAACTATGAACATTTTTAATAGACGGTCCTTTTTGAAGATTCTTTTGACAAAATTGTGGCAAGCACGCAGGTAACCCAAAAACTTCTTATTCTTTTGGCTTACCTCAACCACGAACCTCTTCAGGTAGCACGATGTTTTGCTAGCTGTCGCCAATTGCGCACGGTAAGTTAGCTGAGGTCCGTCTCTTAAACTCGGTCGTAGTTTGTTTCGTTTGTTGAGTCGAAAATTCCCAGCTTACACCATATTTTATTCAGAATCGTTTGGCATATCATCGTGTAAAGACTTATGCCTGTTCAGATAAAAAATTTTACAAAGAGCTACAAAAATTCTATTGTCAGCATATTTAACCAAGTGCGTCGGCTTTTCGCACCATTGTCGGAGACAATAGCTTAACATTCACTCTTTTGGCATCCAAGCCACTGATATGAATATTCGGAGAGCGTACAAAAGGCACGTTTATGCCAATTTTGGGGAAGGTTCTAAGACACAGGCTCATAATCCTGCCTAAGAATAACGTAGTATTTATCCATGGAAATGGTAGACGATTTAGCACTGTGGTCTTGGTTTATATCCTTCGACTCTGAGCCTGTGAAGCAACACAGGAAAGGATGTCCATGTTTAAGATGGTGCAGATTGTGTTACTTGGCCATTCCGAAGGATGACGTGATTAGGAAATTCAACTTTCAAAAGAAATTTACCAGTAAGCTCAGCACCAAAAGGGACTGGAGCAATGAATCCATGGTCTACACACTGAGCAGCAACACGGTAGAATGGTATACAGACGGATCAAGAACTGATGAAGGAACTGGAGCAGGAGTTTTTGGACCAGGACAAAATACTTCGAATCCATGGGCAAATGTATCAGCATCTTTCAAGCGGAAATTTATGAAGACAGATGCGTTCAGATCAATCTTGAAAGGAATTATACCAACTGCGACATAGCAATAATGTCGGACAGTCGAGCCGCTATTACGGCACCGGACTCCTACATTATCAAATCCAAGCTTGAATGGGTATGCCTGCAGAAGCTCGAAGAGTTGAGTGGGAGAAACCGAGTAAAACTCTGCTGGATACCTGGTCATACGGGGATAGAAGGCAATGAAATGACCGACTCCGTGGCAAGGAAAGGAGCATCAGAACCCTTTATAGGCCCTGAACCATTCTGCGCTGTAGGAGACCATCTCCTCAGAGAAGAATTCAGGGAACTGGAAAGAAGGAATCGGATAGAAACCTGGAATAACGCTCGTGAAATGAAGCAGGCCAAGAAACTCCTAGGGCAATATAAACGGAAGAGATTCGAGGCATGCATCAAAATGAGCAAGAATAACCTCCATATCCTAACAGGCTTCCTAATGGGGCATTGTAGACTCAGAGAGCATCTAAGGAAACTAGGGGTATCGGATGAAGGTCTCTGCAGATTTTGTGGAGAATTTAATGAAATTCCAGAATACGTTCTGGGATTTTGTGAGGCACCAGTCTACAAAAGAAAAAGAAGTCTGGGCAAGTACCTACTATCAGAAGAAGAAATACAATCACTAGAACCATCTCTCATTCTTAGATTCCTGAAGGAAACTGGCTTAGAGAGAATACTCTAGAACAGATTTCTTCGCCTATGAACAATAGGAGCCCAATACCCTCAATACAACTCTGAAAAGAGCTGTACAACTCTGAAAACAGCTGTATTTGAGGGGGAACTCATAATCGTGCTAAGGTTTTGAAAGGGGACACTATAGATCTTAAAGGTCGCGGTGCAATATACCCTCAACAATAATAAAAATAATAACCATCTCACACTATCTTTTTATTTGGAATTGTTTCGCATATTCTCATAAAAAAAAACTTACGCGCGTTCAGTTAAAAACATTTACAGAGAGCTACAAAAAAATATGGTCAATTTATTAGTCAACTGTGAAGGCATTTCGCACCATGATTGGAAATATTGCATTTTATTCTTTTTTTGGTCTTTCAGTCACCAGTGGCCTTAAAACCGAAGCTAATACGGAAAAAGTTTTCGAACTTCTTCAGGATTAAGGAGCAGGTCTAAGTGGATATAAATGGTGGAAATGGAAATCTATCATTCGGCAGTTAGGTAAGTCATAGTGGCCGTTACCCAAAAATGGTGACACATTTAGACTAAGGGATGTCCACTGCCCAGTCTCGCGAATCGCAGAGGCATTTATCCACTCATTCACTCCATGAGAACCAACCGGAACTTTCTATGAAGGAAGGTAGACTTATAGACTTTAGAAGATACCTCACTGAAGTCAAAGGAATTGTCAAAGAAGTAGACTCCTAAGTGCAGGAGTTTTAAAGGCGCTAGAGGCAGACAGGTTATTGGAAAGTGAAAAACGTTTTCCTTCGTCAAGACAGCTTCTACGTATATCATTAGAAAGACAAGATTTTCTAGCATGTGCACCTTTAAGAGAGTCTCCTTTAATTACTTTTACCATTGTACATTTACATTGTGTAGGAAAAGATAATCAAACACTTAGACGAAATGAAACACAACGTCCTCGCTCCACCAAATCACTTTTAACACTCATCTTTATTTTTCATATGTTACATTAAGTGATATTCACTTTACAGAAGTGGAGACTTATCGGATAGATCATCCGATCAGATGGACCGATACTTCAGCTGTAATTGTACTTTGTGTGCGTTACAATACAGTCGCTTCAAAAAGTAATACGCGACTTTTAATTGATTCTCCTACAATTGTATTTTCAGAATTAACTTTAAAAAACTTTGAAATTTATGATGGATTCAGCACAGAATAAAGAACCAAAGTAATTCAATTTCATTTTGAAAATCGACATTCAATTATTCAGACGCAAAGATTATATCGAAATTTCTTTCATGTTTGAAATGACCTATTCATGTTCATTGGACCATATTTTTTCGAAAACGACGAACAAGTTGCGGTTAATGTTGATGGCTTTCAATACCGGACAATGATTGAACATTTTTTAAGGCCGGAGATGGAGAACAATTCAGAATTGTGGATTCAACAAGATGGAGCCACAGCTCACACAGCTCGTCCAACTATGGCTCTCCTGAGGGAAATTTTTGGTGATCGGATAATATCGCGTTTTTCTAAATTTACTTGGCCAGATTTTTTTTCTTTTGGACTAGCTAAAATGTTAGGTGTATGCCAATAAGCCAAGAACCATACAACAGCTTAATGCCAATAGAAGAAGTGAGGGCACTGGGACTTGAAATTCTAAGCAAAGTAATGGAAAATGCTTTGGAAAGAGCACGTCAGGTCGAACCATTTGATATTATCTTTGAAACATAATGTGAACATATTTTCAAACCCTAATCAAAACTTTAATAAATCCCAAGTTTAAATGAAATCAGAAAGAAAAATATTATTCATCAAATAAATCTTAACGTTTCTTATGCGCAACTTGTACCAATTTTTGAGATCCTGAAGAGAAATCAGATTTTTGAGGGATTAATGATCCAGTTTGGGACAGATCATTCTGAAGATATGACACATGCTACCAATTACCCATCAATTGTTTGCCTTTTGATTTTGATTGAAACACGCAAAATGTCGCTACAAACTCTGCAGTTGTTCAGCCGTTTCCAGCGTACATGAAGGAAAACAAGTGACAACGGAAAAAATTGGTGAAGCAATTGACTCAAAATGGGCCGCGATATCGCAGAGACAAAGCACGGTCAGTGAAATAATTCAGATGGACAAACAAAGATGATTAAAATGAAACAGAGTTAGTCATTGAAGGCGGCACACAATGGGGTAGCAGCACGTAATTCTCCAAAAATACTCAAATTATTTTGTAAGTTCATTCAAAACTCCTTGAAACGCTTTCAAATTCAAAGGTACAAGGAGGGAAAAAGTGTAAAAATCTTTGTGTGTCCGCCTTGACTGAGTGGGCTGCAGTAAAAAATGAGACATCCGGTCGTTTTCCGAAGAAGAAATATTGTTGCAAATCTTGGAGCACCGGCACGTGGCAAAATGATGCAATGACACGTTTCGCATCACAATCTAGAACTCAAAAGCCCATAGTAAACACAAACAGCCACCTCTCTTGACTCAGCATCCATCACGCCTCCTCACTCGCGCTCCCACTGCTCATTTCCCTTAACGAAAAGCAAACAAAACAAATTCATTGTGAAAAATCATCAGAACACGTGAAGACTTCAGCATATCTCACTAAGACTAGTTAATTTCATTGTGCTTTCAATTAGCGCCTTCACTCGCAGCTCCACTGCCACGTAATCGCCAAGGGATATGCAAATGCAAGTCATGATTAGTCAAATTGGCTAACCGATAGTTTAAGGGGTCAACAACGAGTGGGACGTAGTTTTGCTTACAGAGGTGGTTTAAGTTTCAGTGTAAAGTAGACCATTCGATTACGCTGAATGAACGATAACATTAATTGAATATGCATTCGATTAGACGGTATTTAATGAAGTCATTCTTCAGTGGAAAGCGGGAGGTTTCTGGAAAAATGTATGGAAGAGGTGGTAATTGATGGCAGGAGATAAGTTGGTCTATGTAAGGAAGTAGAACTGATGAATAGCACGGTTTATCAGATGGTTTAAAGTGCTCTAAAGCAGAGTCCTACGCGAAAACCAAACCTATCTTTGATACAAAATCATATGAATTGTCTACAGCTTCTGCGGGTAGGATAAAATGCGAGAAAGCCAAAAGTTTTGAAACAGGTTTTACGAAAAACGTCAAGGCAAGGGAAGGAAGAAATCTCATCTCCAGCCGATGAAAAAAAAACCTTCCACCTAGTATTGGAGAAGTCGGCACAGCTATCAAGAAGCTGGAAAATAACAAAGCCGCACTGAGATGGCTTGCCATCAAAGTTCTTGAAGTCTGGCGGCGATATTCTGTTCGAAAATATGCACCAAATCATCTCTGGAATTTGGGAGGACAAAAGCTCGGTGACTGAAATATCTGCTTCATGCGCCCTATCCAAAAAAACATCCTATGTATTCAAAGCGCGCTTCGAAAGTGTTGACTCATTTGACAGTTTCCCACCGTTCTCCATTGAATGAATGAAAAATATACGCTTCCTTGTCTTCTACAAAACAAAAGTGCTTCGCAAACTGCACAGAAAATGGGAAATTTCCGGAATATCTAGTGTCATCGTCAATTACGTTTTCGGTTTCCCCTTGCGTTCAGAGTTGTTCTCATATTCAATTGTCCACCAATCCACCCACTGTCGTATTCACCTGGTTTCGTATTGCAGACAACGAAACTCGACAACAGTGAAAAAGGCGGTTTTGGAAACTGACACTTTGGTGTAAGTTATCAAAGCCTTCCGTTGGCGGTTCAGAATTACTTTCGTCAAATGGGAGTGTAGAATCTGAGATATCCAAAACATTTCCTGTCGGATAATAAGTATGAAATACAGCGTCATTCAAGTGGCTGCCTCGGCTGGCTTCGCAGTATCGCATTTTGTCACCCCAATTTTCCAAGACCTTGTTGATAGTTTCGGGCTGTAGCACACGGATTGCTTAAATGATTTTGGCCTTGAATCGTTTTCGGATTATTGGCATAAAATCGGTTCTTCACAGTTCCCCACAAAAATAAGGCCAAAGGGGTCAACTGGTAGCTCCTAGGTGGCCAATCGACATCGCCAAGAACGCTGATTACACGATTTGGGAATTTGGTGCGCAAAAGATCGATCGTAGCATGGGCTGTGCGGCATGGCGTGCCATCCTACATGAGCCAGAGGTCGTCCAAAACCATGTCTTCAATTTCAGTAAAAAAAAGTCGATTAACATGGCTCTGTAACGCCCACCGTTGACCAAAACGTTGTTCCCAGCCTCATTTTCGAAGCAAAATGGTCCAATGATGCCTCCACTCCACAGTCCGCACCAAACTCTCACTCTCTGTGGATGCATTGTCTTCTCGACAATAACGTGCGGGTTTTGGTTTTCCGAGCCCCATACGCGACAATTTTGTTAGTTAAAGTAGCCGACGATATGGAAATGCGCATCGTCAGAAAAGACGATTTTTCGCCCAAAATCGTTGTCGAATTCAAGCTGCTCTAAGGCCCAAACTGAGTGTTGTCCACTAGCGTACCAGTCTCACGAACTTTTTGCACAAACTTGCGTCCAGCAGTCGCGTCGCGGTGGGTGCTTCATTTCGGCCAAAAGTTCTTTTCAAAAAACGCACTGTGCACTGGGCTACACAGCACTCACTTTGGAAATAACTTTTCAATATTTCTGAACTATGTTCAAGCGTAAAGCGACTCATTTCGTTCCGCGGAGGTATGATACTGACTTTCTGTCAAGATATTGAGCGAGAAACAGCTGTCAGTGTCAAAATAACCTATGATTTAAAAAAAACACTACGTGGCTTACCCTGTACTGGCTAGTGAGCTACAAAGGACCTAATAATAATAATAATGGCGGCGCTACAGTCCGAGGTGGACCTGGGCCTAGCTTCTCAGCAACCACTCGTGTTGTGCGTGCTATTGTTCTCTCGTGAGTGGAGGGGACCTACAGTTTAATGCCGACTGCGAACGGCGAGATAGAGAAGCTATTTCTAGACAGTTATACTCTTTGAGCATTGTCAGTGACTCGAAAGAGGTGGAGCCGTGAAAAAATGTTTGGTGCTTTTTTCAGGAAACGAACCGACAAGATGTAGCGTAGGAGTCGACGCACCTACCCACTACGCCAAGGCGCCCACAAAGAACCTTCGATGTCAAAATTCGGGGATCTGGAGCTTCAGTCAGGGGAAAGATGGAACCAGTACACAAAGGGAAGATGTGGGACCTACCGACTTATACCCGATATCCATAAATGGATGGCACGCAACTGCGGTGAAGTAAATTTCTACTTAAACCAGCTCCTAACCGGACATTGTTGCTTTCGGGCGTACCTTCACAGGCTTGGTCTGAAGGAATCTCCTTTCCGTTTGAAATTCGGAGCGGCCAGAGAAGACGTATAGCCACATTTCAGAACTGAGCGCAGGGAACTAGAGGAAAAAATTGGAGAAATACCAACAAACTTCAGTGCAATATGGGATGGGGTGAAACAGGTTGCAGCAAAAATAATGAAGGAACTTCGACGGTTGGAAAGTGTCAGAGAGAGAGAGTTTGGTTTGAGAAAACCAAACTCAGAGGGCATCTCTTATACAACAAAGAATAGAAAATGCTGTACTCAATGTCAAACCAGCAACCGGAGAAAGAAGGGCATAAGCTGCTTACTAGGTTAGGTTAGGTTAGCTTAGGGGGCTGCTAGTGAATTCACCAGCACATTTAAATCATGTTGGTCCATTGTGATATCCACAGTCAGACTACAAGCACTAATCGACCGCTCCATTGATAGTGGCGTTAATTTGATCCCAACTGCAAATGGTGACTGGACCAGATTTGAAAAACCGGATAAAAGCGTATTAACTTTGCTTTTACTGGGATTCGAACCTCTTCTTCTTCTTCTTCTTCTTAGGGTGCTTCAGTCCGAGGTGGACCTGGGCCTCAGTCAACATGCCTCTCTCCAGCCAGCACGATCTTTCGCCAGCTGTCTTCAGTTTCGCACACCAATCCGGCCGAGGTCCCCTTCGACTTGTGTGCGCCACCTTGTTCGTGGACGCCCTCTGTTGCGTTGTCCCACAGGTTCAGAGTCGAAGACTCTTCGGGCTGGAGCTAAGTTGTCCATACGCTGGGATTCAAACCTGGGGCCCCTATAATTTAGGGCAGGCGCTTAACCAACTGCGCCATCCAGTCGTGCGACTGCTTACTAGCTCCGCAAAGTAATACCCAAGGGTAGTTCCACGCGGAGAGTGGTATAAGAGTGCAGCGTGTGGGCTAGTACGTAGGCGTATTCCTGAAATCGAGTGCTTGGGCTTGCGAATCGTGCAAGCTGATAGCCTGGGCTATTAGGATCTTTAGAACATTGCCACATCCTTGAACGCAAACAAAAGGAAACAAACTTATTTAAAAAATGTCCACTGATTTATCAAGAAAAACGTCGAACACTAAAAACCCCACACCAACAAAATTAACTGCAACCTCCAAAACAACCTCCAGTTGTTCTCAGAACTTTGTAACAAACGATTGCTTATCCAACACTCCCTTCAAATGCTCTACAAATTCAACCGAAAACCCCATCAAAAGTTTCAAAAAACCACTGATTTATGACATTAAACTTTTTTTTCTTGAATTTTCGGCGACCCACCGCATGTGCCACAAGAAAAACCATTCAAAACAAACAAACAAAGGTGGGACATTGAAAAAATAAATATTTTCGTACGGGGCAGTGTCAAATTCCTCAACTCGACATGAGTTGGTGACAAAAACACTCCCCAGCCAAAACGCTCATCGGTGATGCAAACCGAGCGCTTTCAGTGCAAGAGTTTTTACCTGATTCTGTTCGACTTCGATGGGAATATCTCGAACGTTTCGGTTTATCGAATTGTTGTAGTTTGTGGCATTCAGTGGCGGGGACGAGGAATGTTTTCGACCGTTGCGTGGCGGCAACGACAACGGCGGTGACGGCGACTCACCCGGGGACAGGGGACTCTCGACAATTGTAACGCGCGGACTGAATGGACTTCCGCATCCATTTTCTCGCGGCCTAGACGAGCTACCGGCACTCGAATAGTCGGGCAACGGCGACGACGACGACGACGACGATGGCGGCGGCGGTGGCGGTGACAGCGGCATCTCAACTATCGGACTCGGTGATCGCGCCGTATTGAAGTCAGATTGTCCACTAGATCGAAAGATTCCCTTTCGCACACCCCACGGCACGTTAACTGACATCTTTCGGATACGAATCTATTCCTGGGTGTTTTTTCTCCTTCTCGTGAATAGGAAGAGGTGCTTTTCGTTTTTGACTATCAAAAGAATCTCAAAGAAGCGTCCAATTAAAATTGTAACTTTTGAAATTCCGCGCAAAATCTCACAGCACACATCGAAATACTCGGCATGGATTTAAAATTAGCATCTGCGTGTGAATTTTATTTTTAAACAAATTAACAAACGTTGATAAAATTTCGCTCCTCTCTGCGCTGCCTCGGATAAGCGACGATCTCGAATTCGAACGAACGTACGAAACGCAACCGCGAACGCGAACGCAAACGAAAAGCTCGAGCGTATCGAATCAACTGACAGCAAACGATCGAGAAATTATTCCACCACCGCACAGAACGCTGCACTTACGTATGTCCGACGTCTACGTATGTGCATCTACGGGATTCATGTGCTCCCTTGAACAAGCTACATTCACTAATCAGCAGATACTTCCGAGAAACACAAAACGAGACGCAGTAGACACCGCTTTCGACCGTCCGAAGCTCTGCTGATACGCTGTCACTGTCACGGACACCTTCGAAATGCACATTTATTCAAACTTTTGTCGTGTTTTCTTTTGTTTTTTGTTTTTTTTTTGATAATTCGGACGTTTGACTTCTTCCTGAAGAAGGTCGATCGTAGCTATAATTAAAATTTCGAGAGAATTCCGATTGAATCGCGTTTTTTAATGCCCACAGCGCAGACCGCTTGATTGTGCGATCAGCGAACACACGCGTGCAGATGATCTACGCAAATGGTCACTGGGTGGAGGAAAATGTGTCGAAAACGCTGTTCGGAATGCGAACCGAACATCGAGCAGAGAGCAGTTTTCTTCTTTTTTTCAAAAGGGAGCTTTCCTTCCCTGAGTTTTTGAAGAGCGTTCGATCGAGAGAGAGAGGAAGAGAGCACACCGTGCCTTACGAAAGACCCCGCAGTCTGAATCCATCACGTCTGCTGTGAGATAATAGGACGTCGAAAATAGATTTTTCAGCGAAGCATTAATCTAAATAACAGTTTTGCTGCTTTTACGACCGAGTGTGCTTACGGGCCTGCAGATATGACAAGTGTAAATACAGTTTCTTCCTTTCCACGAGAGATTAGCTTTTGTGAATGATGTTTACCAGCGCGACAGATTCAAGGGACGAGCAGGTGCGTCACTCCTGTTGTCATTTGTTGCGGCCGCATGATTGGCATTGTCATAAATATTCGCCCAAAATTCAAAGTCGAGTCTGTGGCAGGAAATTGGTTGTATTATTAGTTTTCTTTTTCTGTCCCAAACAGACGAGAGGCGGAAAGCACTAATAAATCGGATTTACCGTCAGATGTCTGAAATCGGTGTTTTGAAGCGTTTCGCGGCTAAAAACGAGAGAATATTTGATTTGATGGTGATTCAATTTTGGATTTAATTTTAATCCGTGACACTAAATGATTTAATCAGTGACGCGACACGAAACACTTTTGCTCGGCTACTGTGGGGAGAAATTTCATCATCGCCGTCAACCGGATGTACGCGTGCAAAGTGTTCAGTCGACATCTAAGACATCACTTAGAAAAATAACACTTTATCAGGCAAACAAACCATTTGAGGCTGTTTAACTTGGTGCTACTCTTAATCTGTCGCGTCGCCGTTTGTTGTTTAGTGTCATATTATTTTGGGGGCTGAACGTTTGTAAACATCTAAAGGGAGGGAATATTTTGTTTTGGAGAATCTGCAGCTTTTTTGCTTTCAAATGTGAACGCACCCATGAAGATTGAGACAGAAAAAGTGGGGAGACAATGAAAGGCAACCTTGATTGAGGCAACCTTTGCAGGGGGAAATTCCCATCGAAGTTGTTTCGAAACTCAAATGCAATTTCCTTTGATGCAGGAAATTTTCACACTGACTTCATCCTCAAGGGCACAAAATGAGGTCGGTTTCGAAGTCTAAGAATTTTTGAGTTTTTAGTTCGTCGACACTTAATGAGGCCTGGGTAAGGTTAGGTTAGGTTAGGGGGCTTCTAATGAATTCACCAGCGCACTTGACCATGTTGGTCCATTCTTCTGACTACTACCTCTGATCGACCGCTCCAGAGATGGCGCCATTTATTTGATCCCAACGGCAAATGGTGACTGGACCAGATTTGAAGAACCGGATAAAAGCGTATTAACTCTGCTTTCACTGGGATTCGAACCTGGGACCCCTCTAATTTAGGGCAGGCACCTAACCAACTGCACCATCCAGTCGTCTGAGGCCTGGGAAAAGATTCGTGGCGTTTTTTTGTGATATAATGAAAACCAAAATTGCACAGCTCGGAAGAAACCTTTTCCTAGCTTTTACAGCAGACACTGCTCTGATTCTCACACAGATAGAGGAACATACAACACGGACTTATGCCGATTTCGGACGGTGTAGTTTAAGTCTTAAGTTAGCCAAGAACACTTAGAAGCTTACTTCTGATTCACAAGACGTGCCACTGCATGTCGAAGTTGGTGTCTCCTGGGACATTTTACCTACAAGCTGATGCCTTCACTCATTACACATTACTGGTACACGACAATAAATTTAAAAAACTACGATAAGCAGCTTTTAATTTTTGATCTGTTGTCCGACGACTCTTGCCAAGACAGTATCTTTAACCAGATTTCCGATTTTGATTGTGCGTCGACCCATGCGCACTAGACTTTCAAGTCTAGGTTCAAATCCAAATACAGACAATCTTTCAAAAAAAACAAAAAATTTCACGGCTCTACCTCTTTCGAGTCACTGACAATGCTCAAAGAGTATAACTGCCTAGAAAAAGCTTCTCAATCCCGCCGTTCGGAGTCAGCATTAAACTGTAGGTCCCCTCAAATCGTGAGAGAACAATAGCACGCACAACACGAGTGGTTGCTGAGAAGCTTAGCCCAGGACTACCTCGTACTGCTGTGCCGCCATTATTATTATTAATTGCGCCAATCTGGCTTAGACTCTCCACAAGGCGTGTAGCCAAACAAGGAAACAAAATTAGAATGAGATTCCTTTAATCGAGCGATTTAAAAAAAAAACTTAACGAAAGTCTTGAATAAGGTGGCGCAAAATTCATCATTCTATCGGAAGATGTTAAACTTTTTGAGAATGGCGTTGTGCATCAATCGTATTTGACATTTGTGAACTAGTGGGCGCCGTGGCGTAGTGGGTAGGTGCGTCGACTCCTACGCTCGAGGTCGTCAGTTCGAATCTCGAAAAAAACATCAAACATTTTTTCACGGCTCCACCTCTTTCGAGTCACTGACAATACTCAAAGAGTATAACTGTCTAGAAAAAAGCTTCTCAATCTCGCCGTTCGGAGTCGGCATTAAACTGTAGGTCCCCTCCGCTCGTGAGAGAACAATAGCACGCACAACACGAGTGGTTGCTGAGAAGCTAGGCCCAGGTCCACCTCGGACTGTAGCGCCGCCATTATTATTATTATTATTATTATTAACTAGACAGCTGCAGTATACAAACAGGCAAGCAATGGAGCGCTATACTCCACAAGAGCGTGGAATAATTGTGTCAATTATTTTTACCAATAATCGGTCGGTGGTGTTAGCGCAGCGTGAATCTCGACGTCGATTTCCTAATCATGTCGCGCCAACGGAGCAAACATTCCGGCGCTTAGCTACTCGACTCGAACAGACTGGAACCACACGAGACCATGTAGAGTGAGGTCTCCACCAGACTGGTCGTTCGCCCAAGAATATCGCGATTGTGGCTGCCGAAGTCGCTGAGAACGAAGAAACATCAACCAGATGACAAGCCATGCTATTGGGCATCACCAGACGGGCCCTATAGCAAATTTTAGAGAAAAACTTACAGATGTTCCCATACAAAGTGCAATCAGTGCATCAGTTAATGCCTCCTGACCGTCAGTCGCGTGTGAATTACCACCAAGCCATCCTCAATCTCAACAACGGAGGGGACGATTTTAAGTCGAAAATCGGCGGCGCTGAAAATTCGCGTGTGATGCACGAAGAGCCGTTACATTCACACAAAGCCACTGGGTGCTGCGGCGTTCACGCGGGAGGAGTGATTGGGCCGTATTTTTTTGAGCACGCCATCGGCAATAATGTCACTCTTACTGGCGAACGCTACAGGGCTATGATAAACCTCTTCTTACGGCCGAAATTGGATGAGCTGTGCTTGGAGAACATGCGATTTCAACAAGACGATGCAACTGCATACACAGTTCGAGCCAAAGTGGATATTGTAAAGGAAGCGTTTCCTGTTCGCGTAATCTCCCGTTTTGGCGTTTTGGCCAGCAAGATCGCCCGATTTAACCATCTCAGACTTCTTTCTTTGGGGCTATTTAAAGTCGCGGGCTTACGCCAACAAGCCTCAGACAATCGCAGGCCTTAAGGAGAATATTCGACTGGAATGCTAACAGTTATCACCGGAAATCTTGTGGAAAGTCATAGAAAATGCGATAAAATTGACACAAATGTGTATCAACACTGCCGGCAGCCACTTAACGGTTATCATCTTTTCCACTTAGCAGAAAAAATTGTGAGGGTCCAAATACCGATTTTCGTCACTCAAAGTCATTTTTTTTATTTAGTAAAAAATTAATTCAAAAACAAAATTCGATGATTGATTTTGCACCACCTTGTAGTAATCATCTCCATTCTGAACAAAGTATTGAACACATCCATTTCATATTGACAGTTGTTTTGTTACGTGACATTTATGATAAATAAGTTGGCACCAGATGTAAATAGTCATGGGGCGACATCATAAATTCTGTCGCTGTCAGGTTTTTCATATGTAAACAAGGGAAGATGGAAAACCTGGCAATTTAACAAGCTGTACTGAGAGATGGATGTAGTCTAGAACGTCAGCCATCAATTACAATGGAGTATGAAGATTAACGCTCCGAATAAGGATGTATTTGTACCATTTGTTTCGAGAAAGAGAGGAAGATGGATCTATTGTTTACTACAGATGCAAAAAGGCTCGGTGAAATAAGTATGCCTAAAAGCTGAACCATACGCTAGGCAAAAACTCATTCAGCAGCCAAAAAGAACTGTCCGACATAAAAAATTAGGACATAATCATGTTCTTAAAAGGAATAAAATGGCTGTAACACAGAATAAGCAGTGGTTCACCAACCATACAGGAGAGCACTAGAAAACCAGTAGGTTGGCAATCACCCAGACGAAACCTAAACTAAAACCTGGACCATCATAGCTGGAAGGAGTACTATCAAAGGGTCCACAAGACATTAGATAAATAAAGAATGTAAACGGACCTAAGCTTGAAGGGATTTAAGCTGTTTTAAGTGAGAGGGACCACAAGTCACGTTGAATTTGAATGGCTCTTAAGAAAAACTTAACTAAAGTCTTTTATGGTCTACAACTGGGCCTTAACCAACAAACCTCTTCAGCTAGCAGTCGCCAATTGCGCACACCTTGTTGGTTAAAATCCCTTGGGTACGCCACCTTAGACGTGGACATCCCCTGTTGCTTTGTCTCACTGGTTCAGAGTCCCGTCTATTAAGGCCACATATTTTTCAATCCCAATTCACCAAATTGCAGAAACGAAAAGTAGTCGATCGCTGAGTCGGTAATCAAGTTTTCTTCATAAACTCCACACCAAACCGTCATTTCGAGATGACGTGCGTCGTTCTATGGGCACTAGTCACAATTTTTAATGCACTAAGGGCAACAATTTTGCTTATCTCAAATCTCAATCGTTTACTTTGAATAGTGTGCGGAATTTCCATAGACTGACGCGTGGATGGGGTTTGATTTAAACCAGATAAGGGGTCAGGAACAACGGCGGATGTTCTCTGCATAAATTCGACGTTAAATTTTCATATGATATGAAGAGACGCCCTCTAATGTTCTATTACAGAACCCATCAACCGATTGGAGTCTGAAGATCTTCTAGCCTCATCAGCGATGCTATTTACGACCTCAACTGTTTTGGGCTCATCGATACCTGCTGTTTTTTTCAGTTTGGGCTTGCCTCCTGAAAGCGAACGGTTAAGCATTGGGGTTTTGAAAAGTTTTGTTGTAGAGGACTAGGAAACCCGTAATCAGCCAAAACCACTGAGACCCAGAAACCGTAATATCCTGAGACCTAGAGACCATGAGACTATGATACCTTGAGACCCTAAAACTCTGAGGCCCTGAGACTTGGGACCCTGAAACCCTGAAACCATGAGACCCAGAGACCCTGAGACCCGGAGACCCTGAGAGCTTGAGAACCCGAGACCCTGAGACATTGTGGATATCCTGACTTAAGCCAGATGCACTTAAGCCGCTATAGAGAGCAACGTCTAGTATGGGAATGGTCATAGATTTGAGGTGTTATCAAACATTGCGAAGCAATTTGTGTCTTTGTCGTCGCCAAGAAGGAAGCTTCATCCAGTCTGTTATCCAGCACCTCCGGACAAACCTTTGCCTCAAATTAAGCTCGTGCCATGTTCATAAAAAATTCTTCGAAGAATCACCTTGAATTGTAACTAACGCATGCCATTAATCTATTCAAATCAATTATCAAATTCCAGGAAACAGAGACCCACTTGACTTCAATCAAGCTAAACGAATGAAATTACACCAACCAGTTAATTTGAATTAGACTGAGGCACTTAATGAATAGAAGGAGATACAGAAAGTGTTTCAGTATCGCCTGTCAGAGCAGATCAAGATGAAACCACTTCAAAACACGAGACAAATAGAACTGATTAACATTCGGATCAGCAAGATGCTGCATGGGAAAACATTCCGAGCGTTTTAAAATTCCTGTCACCGGAGCGTGAGTCAGGGAGAAACCCTCGACCAGCTCAATTTATTTGGTTGCGTAGCACAAGTGAGAAATGATTTTAAAAATAAATCAAATCAGTCGTTAAAATCCGTCTAAACGGATTTACCGGTTTTGATGGGTCCAATGGAAGTGACGACGTTTGCAGCATTCGCAAAACCGGTAGTGATTGATTAATTGAACGGGGTGCTTGCTTAGAGATGCAGAAATTTGAATCTCAGTCACGAATGGGGGCGAGTTAAGAGTGAGGGTGAGGATATGGCTTTTGATGCGGGGAATCTGTAGGAATTTTGGAGTGCAATGCACAAAACCGGATGAAACGTCAATCATGAAACCGAGTGAAGGATTGAAGAGGAGACTAACTCATGGCATGACACTACAGAAGAATAGCAGCTAAAAATGATGTAAGGCCAACTCATTGAAATTTTGGACACTTGCACATTCCGTGTGTTTGAAGTGAGATCAACTCAGGAACGGCCTAGTCGTGTCGTTCGATTTCTGTATTAAGGCCAGTCTATAGAGGAGGCTGCGGGCTTAGATAAACGGTTTATCTATCGCTATGTGCAGAGTGGGCCACCTAGTGGTTTTTTTTAAATCATTTAAATATTTTAAAACTGACAGCTGTTTCCCGCTCGAAATCTTGACAGAATGTCAGTATCATACCTCCGCGGCACGAGATGAGTCGCTTTGCGCTTGAACAATGTTGGGAAATATTGAAAACTTATTTCCAAAGTGACTGCTGTGTAGACCAAACATTGCGGTGCACTTTTGAAAAGAAGTTTTGGCCGAAATGAAGCACCCACCGCGACTGCTGTACGCTAGTTTGTGCAGAAAGTTCGTTAGACTTGTATGCTTGTGGACAACCCGTCGTCGTACGGTGCGTACAGATGAGAATGTGGCTGCTGTGACCAAGAATGTGAGACTCAATTCAGGAACATCAACTCGCCATCGATGTCAACAGCTCAACATTTCACGCACTAGCCTGGGGAGAATTCGAATTCTGCACAAAGATCTCGGATTATTCGCTTACAAGGTCCACTCCCAGCAGTAGTAATCCCTATCAGAAGTGACCAAATTACCGTTGAATTAAGTGAATCAACTTCTGTAAGTTACAGAAAAAGTGGTCTGGAAGCGCCCCTGCACCAGAAAACCAAGATAAACTAAAGTCGGAACAATGGATACCAGTCATCGTTCAATCACTCCGTGTCGTCACTTTTGAACATATGGGGAATTTGGAGCGACTGCTAGTGAAACTTACAACTTCGCCCATAAAACTTTATGTGGTCTGCATGGATTCAGAGCGTAAAAGTGACTTCTCGAGTTGAAATTGAGCTCATTTTCCATAAATGCATCGTAAACGCCATCCAGTACCAAGGGTAGAAAAAGCTTTTCGTTGTCATTTGGTATTACGTGACCCATAAATTTGAGCAGACTAAGTGTGAAACATTCTGCGATACGAGACGATAATTCAAGGACTTCGCTGCAAAAGGGTGGGTTCGGAAATTATCAAAAAAGGGGATCTCCGGCAGTTAAATAGAGAGTTAAGTTTTTATGACAGACGTCAATGCGTAGGTGTGTACTGAAGAGCAGAGCTGTGAAGGAATTAATTCCTTTAAGAATTTAGCCCATTTCATTGATTTCATACTTACGAGTAAATGGTGACTTACAAGGGCAAAAACCCATTCATGTCGTTATGAGAATCCAATTTATGAACTCACACGATGTTGCAAACATCAATCATGAACCATGCGACAATGAATCAAATCAAATAACCGAAAGTCGTTGAATGCAAGAGAATTAACTTGCATTCATTTAAAGGGCGTGTGAATTCAATTGATGTCTTTTAATTTACTCCCATTCAATTGAATTCAATTTAACATTTATTACCTGTCAGTCAAATTCCTTGAAGAGTTTAAATTTGAGGTCACCAGCAAAACGAAAAGGCTGCTTAAAACTCTTTACGCCTGCTTCTCAAAGACATCCCATATGTGGTGCACTCGGGGGAATGACTTTCCAAGAGACTCCTTGAACTCCGTGCTGTTCAGAGACAGTTTTCGAAAATGACTTCTTTTTTTTCGGAGGATTTTTGAAACACTACTCGAGCACTCAGACTCAAAACTGGTCCATTGTACTGTCAGGTAGCAACCTACTCCATTGCCGTTAAATTGATCCCAACGGCAAATGGTGACTGAACCAGATTCGCTTTCACTGGGATTCGAACCTGGGACCCTTCGAACTTGGTGCAGGCACTCAACCAACTGTGCCGTCCAGTCGCAAACATTTGGAAGCTAAGCAAATTTCGATTTGGCCATTTGACCAACATTTGAATTCCTGACCAAATTCTGGCAGACCTCTTCTTCTGAGGCCTGGTTTCCTTAGCAATGTTTCTCACTTCCTCAATAATTTCTTAAATTCGCACTTCTTATTCTCGTCACGTTGTGGGTACCGTGGAGTAATTGTGTAAGTGCGTCGATTCCTACGCTCGAAGATTAGGTTCGATTCCCGAAAAGACACCTTTGATATTTTTTTCACTGTTCCACCTCTTTCGAGTCACTGACAATACCCAAAGAGTATTACTGTCTAGAAAAAGCTTCTTAATCTCGCTGTTTGGAGTCGGCATTAAGCTGTCCCGTCCACTCGAGAGAGAACAATTGCACGTACAACACGAGTGGCTGCTAAGAAGCTAGATCCAGGTGCACTTCGGACACTAGCGCCGCCATTATTATACAGTAGAATTTCGAAAAAATGAACAGATTTAAAAGAGGCTTCGTTCATGTTTCCAAGCATAGGAATTTAGAATAACTTATAGCCACATGTAAAAACAATCAAAATAACAATTTATTTTATTTTTAAAAAAACGAGATTCATATCAAAGAATAACAAAAAAATGGTCATTAGAAGTAAAGAAAAAAACTCATTTAGACGTTTTCGTTAAAAAAAAACAGGTCTAGAGTCGCCCGGAGGATAGATAGGAAAAAAAATCGTTCATCTTTCCGAACTGTTCATATTTTAGAAGTGTAGGATATATACTACTGTATATTACATGATTTATTATTTTCGTCATATTTACTTAAGACTGTGCTTCGCGTATTCTGCCGTCCTGCGTTAAGGAGTTCCCACGAATGTCGTGTTAATCAATACTACCAATGATTTGGGAACCTATGGACAACCTGATTTTAAAGTAGTGTATATGGGCTCATGTCGCCCTGTCTTTTTTTGTAGGAATAGAATTGTACCAGAAGATGTTCAATATAGTTGACTGCAGTCTTCTTGAGAGTAGCACTTTTTTGTGCTACAGACTCGACATTGGACTTTAGCAGTCTATAGCGGATTAAAATTGTTTGCCACATTTTCGATTGCATTCCAAACACGGGCTTTCCTTTATCGATTCTGTTCAACAAATTCAGTTCGTTTTCATCAAGTAATGACACATACGAGTAGATAGGTAGTCAGAATTCCCTTAACCGAATATCCTCCCATTTTTCTCTGAGCATATGGGTCTGTTCCAAAGCTGACGGTCTTAAAATCTTGGATCACTCAGTTATCCTCAAAAGAAGGACAATCGATATCCTTATCTTATCCGACTTCGGGTTTTGAATTCCTCTGACAACCTCTTTCAGATGAGACAAGGTGACATTAAGAGACGTCACAGAAAGTCCTAGCAAAACCAATTGACGACAAGCGGAACCCCAAATAAACTGTCTGTTGACAATTTCAAAAAATGTATTATGGCGCTACAGTCCAGCAATCACTTGGGCTGTAAGTTTTATTGTTCTGTCACGAGTAATTGATTACACGTGTACACGTAGCGAAGTGGGTGACTACTGCATCAACTACTATGCTCTAGACTTTCAGTCTAGGTTCAATTTTCAAAATTTCACGGCTCTAACTCTTATGAGCGACAGGTGACAAGCGTACACTTGAGAAGGGACTTCGTCAAGAGCCCTATTAAATATCGACTTATTTAAAAATATTAAACGAGGTTGAAGCGAAAAAAATTCTAACGAATAATTTCAACCGCTAAGTCATTTTCATACGACTGGATGGCGCAGTTGGTTAAGTGCCTGCCCAAAGTTCTAGGGGTCCCAGGTTCGAATCCCAGTGAAATCGAATTTGATCCAGTCACCATTTGCCGTTGGGATCAAATTAACGGCACTGGAGTAGGTTGCTACCTGGCAGTACAATGGACCAGTTTTGAGTCTGAGTGCTCCAGTTGTGTTTCAAAAATCCTCCCAAAAAAAAGATACAAATTATTGGCAAACACTAAAAATTTAGTTCTTAAAGTTCAAATATACAAATTTTGAATAGATTTAAATTTTCCCGCAGAATTCAAAAATCTAATTAATCAAAATTTAATTTTCTAACCATAATAATTTTTTATAGGTTTACTAGGAGTAAAAATTTCCTGGTCAAAGTTTGCGATACAATTTTAAACCAGAATTAAATTTAAAATTTTCATTTTTGACTGAAATTAAAATGGAAATTGAAACTATGTTAAATATTAATTTCAATAAACATCTGCATCGGAAATTACGTTCGTATTCAAAACTAAAATTCTTGGTAAAAATATTAATTTGATTTTGGAATTGAAATTGTTAATGAATGTTGAAATTTTTTTTTAAATTTGAGCTGTGAATTGTAAATGGGAATTATGGTCAAAATGAAAAAATATGATTTCGATTAGAATTAAAAGTCTGGATCAGAAAATAATTTTGAAGTCAAAATTCAAGTTTCTTGTAAGAATTAGTTTGATAATGGAATCGTACTTTTTGACGGATGGTGAAGGTTTGCCCTAAGGTTTTAGTGTTGATTGATATTGAAATTATTGTCAAATTTAATTTCTATTTAAATCTGGATCAGAAATAAAGTTTTTAGCCCAAATTTAAGTTTTTTTAATATTTTTTGAGGCTAGAATCAACTTTTTTTATTGATGTTTCTATATCTATTCTATACTATTGGTGGAAATTGGAACTATGATCAAAATTAAAAGAAAATAATTTGAATCAAAGATGGAAGTCTGGATCAGAAATTAATTTTTTAGTCAAAATTTAAATTTTTGGTAGGATTATTAATTTGAGTTTAGAATTGTAATATATGTAAAATATTAGATATTGGTAATGAAGTAGAATAAAGTTGCGCCCTCTAGTAATGAGTTATGTCATGAGCCTTCATATGGAAGGTAAAGTGGATCCGATGGAGAACTGTGACAGACTTCACTTTAAATTGTGCTCGAAAAGAGGAAGGTTGTGCGCAAGCGGAATAAAGATTGTAATTGCCTCAATAAACTAAACGAATAAATGAAATGAACAAAATTTAATAATCCAGAGTTTTACTGGCCATCCTAATTTTAATATTACACAACCGCATTTTCTGATGGATGTTATAAATCTTAAATGTAGATTGAATTATTGTAAAAAAAATATTTGAATAAAAAAATGTTGACCAGAAATTCAAATTGCTGTTCAACATTCAAGCTATTGATCAGAATTCAGATTCGAAATATCTTAGGATGCTTAAATTTGTGTCAATTCCTAAAGGAAATGTGAGCAGTCCAACAAGGAACTAAAAGATTACTTGAAAAAAAACGGACATTCTGACGGTCATAAATCAGAAAGAAAGTGTGTTTTTTATAGACTTAGAGGACTGTTTTTTTTTTTATTGCTGTATAACAGCAACAAATTAAGCACTCCTTTGTACATAGTTGCTTTTGGTTGATGCGAGAAAAAGAAGGACTAGCATTTTGTCACGTCTTTCTTATAACTAAAGCATGTGATTGCAATTATTTGCCACTCGCTCATCAAGCAGTATCCTCTCAAATATCTTAATTTCCCACGTACATAATTGAATGTATTTATGTTCTTCAACTAACTGTCAATCACTCGATGCCAATTCGACTACCTGTGGTTTGTTTTTGGCAAGAAGATCGTGCAGGTGTCCGCATACCGTCCCAAAAATGTTCAAACTACTGCGCAAAAATTCTGAAATAACCAAATCTATTTTGTTGTCTCCACCTTTGGCGCGGCATATTCATCCCCCAAGAATGGCGTTGTCAAACCACTGCCTCCCCACTCACGGCCTGACATCGGCAATCATCGTCGCCGTGCAAAAAATCAAAACACGCACTACACGAGCTCTGGTCACGACAAGCCAAGGTACAGGCTACACTGAACAGACTGCAGTGGGCCGAGTGTTTCTTTTAAGTCGGAATTTAGGAATCAAATTCAAGTCAAATTCAAAAATGTCAACATCCAATTTGACTCGCAAATTCATTGCGTTCTCTCGCCTAATTCTGAGTCAGTTTTATGTGTGAGATCAAAATTAAATAAAGAGAACTACATCCACCCGAAATGCTGTCACAAATGTCGCAAGCATTCAAAGATTCACGTCGAATTCGAAGGCGTTAAGATGGAAAACGTGCAGCAGCAATCCAGCACTGGACGTATTCAATGAAAAGGTACGATTTGAAGAGCAGATGTGTGTTCCGCTCGACCACCCAAAACTGTATCCGCCCGATGTGTGAGCCAGCAGGCGAGGAAAATAATAATAATCAGGCTCTTAATTAATTTAGTGACACGGAAACTTCTTCAAAGATTCATTTTGGACGTGTTCCAACGCCAAAAAACAAAAATGAATAAAATAACCATAAATCTCTCGGTTAAGCTCACTCTAAAGTATCTGTCAAATCGCTCGGTTGCTAATTTTAATCAACTCTTGCGTCACTGTCACTCGATGACGTTTGTGGTGTCACGACAAAGGAATGAGGCAAGAATTACAATAGTTCTCTGCTCGATAAGTTGTACACCAAAACCCGTTTGAGATACCAACACGAATCGATTCGAGCGAGAGGGGGTTGAACCAAAACAAGAAAAATTGCAAAAAATTCTCGTATTTACCGATAGTTTCTGGAAAATTGATTTGTTATGCTGCTTGCGATGGAATCTGGTGGGTGATGGAAGAATTCGCGCGGCTCCTGGAAAGCATTTTGTTAGCAACATTTTTCAGCTGTCATTAGCCACAGACTGAGCGAAGTTTGAAGGTTTTTGCAGACACACACGCGACCGTTTTCATGGGCGGCAACGAAAATCGATTGAAAAAACCGTCTCTTGTCACACAGTTTGAATTTAATTTGTTAATGACTTGGTTATCTTAGTTCTACACTGACAGCACTGCGAGAGTCCTAGACCAGAACTTCAGCGCGGAGCCGTAAAAAAGGACTGAAGGAGTCAAAACAGAAATGAGGAGCACACCCAAACAAAAGCGAAAGTCTATCCCACTCTACGTCCATGTCATGAAAATCGGGGAAAGTCAGAAGGACATCGCTGTGGGGGTTGGAATGCTGTTCAACTCTCGAACACACCCCATTCTGTAAGCTGCTTGGTAGGGAAGCAGACATAACTGCTGCTCGACGGTTGTTTGCCCTCGAATGGATGAGGAGGGTGAACAGAGAGAGAGCTTGCAGTCTTAGGAGCTTTTCCCTTGTGCCGATGGGTGGGAAAACCCATAAGGGGTTTTCACAGTGGGGGTGACTTATTTGATTTCCACTGATAAGTGCAGGAGAACGCGAATGCATGTTTCATTTGAACTTTTTGCCACCGACAAGGCACACTCAGAAAGGTCACGCATACGCCACAGTGACGCCAAGTGCCGTGAAAATGAACGTTTGAATCGTCGTCTTTTAGTGATTTCGAGAAACCGTAGTGGCAGCGAGTTGAATCTGTCTTGTGTTACAATCAATAAAAGTTTAAGTAGTTCATGCTACAAGCGACTCAGCGATATGGGCATAAACTTGTGGAATTCGCTGATTGTGAAACGAGATTGTCAACAGCGAGCGAGCAGACATTCGTCGACCTCGTCGCGACAATAGGACTTCATGAGTAGCATAAAATGGCTATGTAGTCTTCATGTGATAAAACGAACAGAACCGAGTTTGAGGGACTTCTCCTGGGAATGAATACACGGTTCGTCCTTGGTCTTGTTTTGGTGCGATCTTTTTATGTCTCCTCGTGGGCAAAGCTGAAAGTTCGGTATCATCCAAAGCAAATACGCATTTGAACAAGGTGGTGCCACTTAATTTAAGTATCAGTTCAGATCTGAGTTGGAGGGAAGTTGATAAGACAGCTCCTCACCTCTTAGCATTCAGTTGAATTCGCTCAACAGTTTAGATGCAAAATTATAAGCAACACTGAGCAGGCGGTCTGTATAGTGCGACTGGGCTATATAGGCGGCTTTCTGCCGGGTAGCTGTCTCACTTAAGCTAACATAAGCTCATCGTGGGGTATCGGGGATTTCCTACCCTTAAAAATAGCACCTGTTATGAAGCGCTTAAGTTGACTGATACTGCTGTTGTCCTGCTCATACAGGTCATCGACGAAGTATTTAGTGCTACTAGAAGGGCTTAGTCACGTGGCACGACTATACCCATAATCACGATATCCGAGGAGTGCCTTGAATCCGATTCCATCAGGTAGGCGATTGCTTGGCAGACCCAGGAAAAGATGGTTGGACCAAGTCGATGATGAGCTAGAGTCGATGGCAGAGGATCGAGTGGCCTGGAGGTCTCTCGTGAGTGCGTTGCCCCCGTGATCCCTTTAGCGGGTCATTGAAGATGAGATGAGAACGGCTTCATTTTTAAAATAAAAGTCTGATGGTTCATTTTAGAGACACTAAGAACCAGCAGCGACAGATTCAAAATGAACACTGTCCTTCATTAGACTTCAAGTTGAAGGCCAGATCAACAAAACTTCCCGTCAAAGCAGAAAAAAAAGTTTTCGTTCTCCTTAAAATTTGCTTACAGACTTGGAACGATGCCCAATCTGTACGATCTTAGGCATTATTTCTAAACTGTTGGACATAAATCTGATGAAAGATAGCGAGATTCTTAAAAGATTTTTTATAGGCTAGTGTGAGACTTCATTAGCAAAATAAGACTAATGATTAGTCAAACAGAGACAGTGCAACAGAAAACGTCTACATACAAGGTGGCGCACACAAGTTGAGGCGGACCTCGGCCGAATTGGTGTGCGAAACTGGAGACAGCTGGCGAAAGATCGTGCTGGCTGGAGAGGCATGTTGAGTGAGGCCCAGGTCCACCTCGGACTGTAGCGCCCTAAGAAGAAGAAGATTAGTCAAACAAGGCTGGGAGATCGATGCAAACGATGTTTCATCATTACAACAGATTTTGTCATTTATCGGGCGCCAGAAAACGGCAACTATTGAATAAATGCCGATTAGGTCTGAGGCCATATAGGCCTGATTAAGTCTAAGGCCATATAAGCATTATTTTACACCCCATTATAACTTATATGCCTGGAGTTGAATTCAAATGATTTTTAACCTCATTTCTTTGCTAAGGTGAAGCAACACCACTGATACATCAACATGCAAACTATTTCGACATAAGAATGAGGACATAGACCATAAGTTTGAGTGGGGGTCGAGCTGCTTTCAAAGGTTGATGGCGGCAGTTGCTATAAGACATAAATTTCCGATTGGAAATTTCCATTGGATTTCCAATGAGCGGTGGAGAAGGATTCATAGCTATATTTGACTTAAAGACTGGATCGGGGTCTAAGAACAGGAGACATACAAACTCTTGGAAAAGCTGAAAAGGAACCCTTTGAAGTTTCAGCAAAATACAAGAGGACTTTCGGTTCGGCACTCATAACAGAACATAGCCGATGAATTTGCGCAATCTCTAGGCTGCTAGAGATTATGTAGTTAATGGGCCAATCTACTTCAGGGCAACAATGAACTCTACAAACGTTGGGTTAGGTTAGGTTAAGGGTGGTGGCTGAGCCCCACATAGGTAGAGATCCGACGTAAAATCGTCCTCGGCAATCGCTGCTACTTTAGATTGTCCAAACAATTTGGGTAAAACCTTTTGGCTCGAAGGTCCAAAATTATGCTCCACAAATCGCTATCCAGCCAGTCTTGCTATATGGAGCCGAAAACTGGACTGGAGTAAAGCTGATTCTTGATGCCTTCGAAAAAGGAATTCTGCGTTGGATATTAATCCTGTCTTCGAGGAAGGCGAATGGAGAAGAAGACATAAACTCTAAGTCTACGAGCAAAGATGTGTATGTAGCATTAACGGTAAATGTTCGTCCAGTAAACTGGGTTGTTTACATCGACCGAATGCACCAATGCTGTCCTAAAATTCGCGCCTCCTGATTCAGTACAAAGCCATGTGATCGACTTCATCTACATGACGGCAAGCAGCTAACGCTGGATCATCAAGAAGTGAATATGGCAATAGCTTGGCCTCAGACAATTTATGGTTAGTACTAGACGCTAAGGTGTGGGCGCCGTAGCCATGTCGGTTCGTGCGTAGACCCATGCGCATTTGACTTTCAGAGTCTAGTTTTGAATCCAAGTTCAGACAAACAATTTTTCAAACAAAATTGTTCACGGCTCCACCTCTTTCGAGTCACTGACAATGCTCAAAGAGTATAACTGTCTAGAAAAAGCTTCCCAATCTCGCCGTTCGGAGTCGGCACTTGTGAGAGTACAATAGCACGCACAACACGAATGGTTGCTGAGAGGCTAGGCCCAGGTCCACCTCGGACTGCAGCGCCGCCATTATTATTATTATTATTATTATTATTATTATTATTATTACTAGACGCTAAGGTATTATATGTGCTTGTGTTTGCGTTGATCGCAAATGCGGGACGGGACAAAAATACACTGAGTCTAGTCAAATCGTTTAGACCATGTGTGGCTTGTAGATAACACAGCTCCAGGCCGGAGAAAATATGGACTCTCATCCAGTAATCACGAAAACGATATTGATGATGACCACGTTTAATGTGACGCAAAACCCTGCCTTAAACCAACTGCGAGATTGCCGAAATCTATCGAAAGATGGCACTAACGGTTGTTTCAGACCCAGCTTTAGCCTGGACTGTAGCGCGGTCTAAAAAGACAAAGGAAGAAGTTTAACTCCACGGTCACTGTCAAGACCACTTAAACTAATGCAATTTTCTTCCGACAATGGTACAGGTCCTCATTTTGGTTGAAACTTTTGTTTCATTTGAATGTGAAATTTGTTAGATTGGCTTGGAGATGTATTCGACTTTTTATGTAATGTTTACACAAATGTGGGCGCCCTGATGTAGTGAATAAGAGCATCGACTCCAAGCTGAAGGTCTGCTGTTAGATTCTGCATATAACTTTTATATTTTAAGGTACCACCTCTCTCGAGTTAATGAATCTGCTCAGAGAGGCTGTGCCCTTTCTCAATATTCGTCATTCGGAATCGTCATATAAAACTGAAGGATTTCCATTCGTGAGAGAACAAAAGCAAGCACAATATGAGGTGTTGTCGGAGAAACTGGGCGAAAGTCCAGTCCGGACTTAACATCCGAAGAAGAATTCAAGAGATTGTCTGTATTTCTTGTTTAGCTACTTTGCTAAAGTCATTACTCACAGCAGATGTAAATACGTCATTAATCTATTTGAAAGTCTTGCACCGAATCGGTGGCCTTATACTTCTCAGAGTCGGGTTGATTAATTTACGTCTCTTAACCTTTTCCCAAGCTGTTTGTAACTCCTCTGACATCATCCTCATCTTTGTTGTTTACAGTATTCACTAAGTTGTTAATAAAACGTTGACTAGTCAGCAGCAGTTTTCTAGACCAATACTCCCCAATAGAGCAACCTAGGTGGTCTGTCTTGTCCTGTAATTGACAGTGTATTAGGGACGATAGTAAACCCTATCGTCCCTAATACACTGTCAACCTCACAGAGCCGTACACAACCATTATGAAACTACCAATGCCGGGAACTTGAATCTCCTCGTCTGTATGCCTTAAAACAGCTGCATCAGATCTTGTAAAAAACTGCTTACTGCCGATTAACCCTTCAACATCATAGCCAGTTAAGTACAAGAGTCTGGTATTTGCGATATAATAAGTCGATCCGAAGACTGCGACTGATACAAAAAAAGACTTGATCTTCTATAGGCACCTAAGTGATGTGCCCGACCTTTGCCTTAATGGGCTTGAAGGTCTCTATACAAGAGCTTGTCTCAAGCGATGTGTTCAACTTTAGCCTTTAAGCCCATCACGACTAGAGTCGGGCAGATTGTTTAGGTCGCTATACAAAAAACAGACACGACCATAGCATAACAAATCCGACAAAGCAGCCAGAAAACTACATGAAAGTGCTTTGAAAAAACAAGATGTAGCCCTTGAGTTGATTCATAAGCCAGTCAGCAGCGTCCAATGATCTATGCCTTTTCAAATTCACTGAAATAATCAAATGTTGACTTTCAAACTCACAAATTACCTGAACAACAGCAGCATTCTCCTCCGACTTCAGGCCATCCACTTCCAGTCTATTTCTCATTGCCGACGCCGCCTTAGCCTCTTTATAATCAATATCACCGGCCTGCAGGCGTTTGCTTAAAGCCATATTACTTGTGGCCTGTTCCGAGCTGAAGCCATCGGTGACCACTTTCGTTTTTGATTCGGTTTTTGTGCGCTTCTCCTCGAACTTGACCGTGTCGACGGTTTTCGAAGACCCACTCATGCCATTTGTCAGTGCCGCGGCCTTTGAAGCGCTCGCCAGGTCCAACTTCAGGTCGTGATGGTCATCCTCACCGTCGGGAAATGTGACCATCGGTTCGGTTGGACTGTCCACAAGATTCTCCAGAGATGATCTTATTCTGAAAAGAAAGGAGAAATTAGTTATCAATCCACTTTTTGGATCCTGGAAGGTAATGACTCACTTCTTTTGGATTTGTGAGGCCGTGCGGCTCATGGCCAAGTCGTTGATTTCAGACATCGAGTTCTTAATCTCATTCAGGTCCCTCTTCAGGGCGGTCGCCTTCATTTCGGATGTGGACGAGGATGACGATGATGATGATGATGTAACGTGATGCAAACGTTGGGATTTCTTTTCAACACGTGTCGTCGTACTGCTGCTATTGACGACCTAAAAATAGAAAACCAAACCGTGAAAGTGTACGCATTTTGCATCCCTAAGGCGGAAAGGCCGAGGCCCCTCCATACGTAGTTGAACTGAGAAGTGTTTGACGGAGATTTTGTAAATTACACCAAAAGCGTCAGAAGAACTTGTCCATCTACGCCAGTTGCTGGCCATCACACCGCACGCGGGTGTGAGGTTAGAATTTGCGGCTATTTTTATGCAATGACTTGGGTCTTTGACATGAGTTTCTATTTTCGACCGCTCCACTCCCACTGAAAGTGTGATTTATTTACACAAGTATCTATGAATTTTAATTGAGTGATTTTCGATTGGACCAGCGGGCAGCCGGGGGTGAGTTATGACAGCGATAACTGTCAGTGGGGCCTTTATCCGCTCGCCAGCGGATAGTTGTAGTTTTGAATGAGGGGTTTTGCATATTAAGTGGTCTTCGGGTGAGCCAATAATAGCGTTCGGATCGTTAAAATTTAATTTGTGGTGCGAAATGTGTGGCTAATGTTTACTGTCGGTGGTGGAGGTGTGGCGCTAAGAGAATGTAAACTGTTAAAGGGAAATCAAGGACACAAGATCTTAAGACTTGTTGAGATGTTTTAGTTCTAATTTTATACTCAAAAGAGTGGTTCAACAGCGTCTCCATCAATCAGGAAACAAATCCATAAGATCTCGTCAGATTTTTGAAAGAAACTTTCGAGAAATTTTGTAGTTAAAGGGCGATCCTCTTGTCAGACCGTTGCTGCGCTGGAAGAGAATTCAGAAAGAAAGCCTATGTAGGACATAAGCCCTCTCGCGTCAGTCAGTCTCCTTGTCCCTAGTCCCATAATTGTGAGAATGTCCAAAGGTTTTTTATCAAAATGACTCCTAGTCACCTTCAGGGCAGCATACCATATCGTAGATAGGCACCAAAAAAGAATAAGAAACATCAGAGCAGGAGTGCCGCAGGGTTCGGTTCTCGGACCACTTTTGTACGTCCTGCAATTAACACTTCCCAAAGGAGTGAAAGTCATTAAATCTGCTAACAACATTCCCGTCCTCAAAACTGTTGAGAAAACAAAAGACTGACTAGAGTCTGACGGCAAGGAAAAACGTAACCGCAGAAACCTAGGTTAGGTTTAGTCAGCCGGCCGACTGCAGGATAACAGCCTAACTTAAGCAATACAGGTGCGACCGGATGGCGCTGTTGGTTAAGTGCCTGCCCCAAGTTAGAGGGGTCCTAGGTTCGAATACCATTCAAATCATTTGCCGTTGGGATCAAATTAACGGCACTAAGTAGGTTGCTATCTGGCAGTACAATGGGCCAGTTTTCAGTCTGAGTGCTCCAGTGTAGTGTTTCAAAACCTCAGAGAAAAAAAAACAGCCAATACACCCCATGTGTGGCACCACGCGGGTCGGTTATCTTCGTCTTAAACCATTGATTTGCAAGAAAACAAATCCCCGGACTGATGCTAGGCGCCGTGCATTCTCTGAGTTCGTGGTAGACAAAGTTAATGAGAAATAAATTTATGCCTGCTGACAGATTTATTGCCGCTCTGACTTGATTTTCTGCAAATATTCGTCAGATGCTTTAGCTTTTGATGGCATTTTTAGTATTTTCCGCTCGTGCAAGTCAAAACACGCTTCCGTCAGGCGCCACTTTCGTGGTTGGACGTTGGATCACTTTTATAAGCAACTGCATGAATTTCTGTAAGACACTTTTTTCACCCCTTTTAGATGGGGCGGATGCTATTTCTCCTTAAAGTCCGTGTAGACCTACTGTGATATACATCTTTTACTTACTCGTAGGTTAAGTTAGGTTCAAGTGGCCGACTGCAGGTTAGCAGTCTATCAACATTGTGGTTACACGCAGATCAGGTGTCTCCTGCCCAATTAAATCATTTGGTGCTATGAAGTGTTTAAGTAAACTGATGCTTCAGCTCACTAAAGTCATCGATTCCTAAGTACGTTTTCCTATGAATGGAAAGAGCGCTACATGTGCAGATGAGCTGTTTTACAGTATCTTCCTCTTCCTATTCCCTGCGACTTCTTCAGAATTTGTTGTGAGGGAGGCCTAAAATTGAGGCACTTGTCTTCTGTGATAACACCGATGACAGTCCTTAGAGATGGCATGTCCTTCTTCTTCTTCTTCTTAGGACGCTACAGTCCGAGGTGGACCTGGGCCTCACTTAACATGCCTCTCCAGCCAGCCCGATCTTTCGCCAGTTGTCTCCAGTTTCACACACCAAGCCGGCCGAGGTCCTCGTCGACTTGTGTGCGGCACCTTGTATGTTGACGTCCTCTGTTGCGTTGTCCCACAGGCTCAGAGTCGAAGACTCTTCAGGCCGGAGGAGCCACGTTGTCCATACGCTCTACATGGCCTAGCCATCTTAGGCGTTGGATCCGTAGGCGCCTGGCTAGACTCATGTCGCTGTACAGCCCATACAATTCGTGGTTGAACCTTCTCCTCCAAATGCCATCAACGCAAACAGGACCAAATATGACATGTCCATTCTGATTAAATAGAGTTTTGTGGTGAGACACGTAGTGTCTTAGGACTTCCTCAAAAAGGTGGCTTTAATTGTGTGCTCGGCATTGGTGATGAGACCCTTTCACTTCTATCGAGTCATCGACTTCGCTGGCACTCACATGAGGTGAATCTTAAAATGCTTAGCCATCTCGTCAAGAGATTGACGAAAATTCAGGGAAGTCTTAGAATGTAAAGAAACTTAGGCTGCCCTCTCCGCCAGTCACTAGCAGGTTGTCTATATAAATGGTCAAGGAATCACAGAGAGGGAGTTGACAACAGCCTTTCCCTTAAGACCCATGTCAAGCATGTCAGTAAGAAGCCATCGCTTTCGAACAGCTAATGACATTGATAATCCTGTTTCCACGAAAAGTCACCACGATCCTCCTATACGTTGCTGCGGTTTGGGCGAGAGCATTTGCTGTAAAGGAACTGTTGTCAGCGTACAAAATCCCGTCTAATCAGGACTATAAGAAGCTTCAAGACAATTTGGATATGGGATACTAAGGGCATAACTTTGGTAAACCGTGGAGCGGCGGCTGGCAAGGTGGAACTACTCCACAAGAGGCAAATAGATCCACGAGAATTTATATATAACCGGGAGGTGTACGAATGACGGGACAAGCGCCGGTGTTTTCCATGAGCTAAGGCATCCAACTACAAGCTTACCGCCACCCTACTTATCGACACAGAAGCTACTCCAGTGACGCTGCCTAGCGTTTAGAACAAGACGTTTTATAGAAGACAGAGCTCATATCTATTCAGGTACCTAGTCTGCTACTTGTCTAAATCTGTATTCTTAACCCAATTGGTCTCAGATCTTATCACATAGCAGACGAGGTACCTGGGTAAACCCTGTCTTCTATTAATCGCCTTGCTGCAAATTTTAGGCAGCGTGACTCGGGCATTCTCGGTCTATCTCTCTCGCTTTCGGCGGTAGCTTATGGTTGCACGCCAAACTGGGCGGTTCTTGTCCTTACACGCCACACGGCTGCATACAAAATAGTGTGCCTTAAGCTTGTTAATAAAATGTAGAAGAAGGAGAAAAAACAGATGAGAGACAAACCTAATCCCCTAGCAGACCTTGCGTGTGTCTTATTGCACACGTTAGGCAGGCATCCGTCCAAGTGGATTGAGATCTTCTCCTTCGTATTTAGCTTAAAGGACAGCACTGAATAGGCAGTATCTTAAGTGGAAGAGTAATTGCTAAGCAGCTCTGCGTAATAATACTCAGTGAGGGTAGCACAGGATATGATGTACCACGAACCGCTCGCCTGATTTGATGCCCGGCAATCGTGCATGGGTGATCTTTGGAAGATCACGCGTCCTTTAGCGCAAAATAGGGACGAGTCACATATGTGCCATGTTCAGCATTGGCATATTTAACAATTAACTTGTCACGCCGTGAGGAATCAACATCAACATTGGTAATCAATTCACTGGGTTATGCAATGTTTGGAGCTTTAGATAAGGCGGCGCATGGTCGTTTGATGTTTCTAGCGGGACTTTTGAAAGAAACGGTTGAAATGAGTAGGTAAAAGTAATATATCACAATGGGACGGTAGATCCGCCGTGTCTACCTGCTAGCTAAGTAAATGATGTGTCTTCTGGAAGTCCATGCAATGGATGATAAACCCGAATGACGTTAATTCAACGAACAATCAAATTGGCGCGTGACGGAAGCGTGTTTTGACTTGCAGGAGCGAAAAATACTGAAAATACATGTATTCTGTCATCAAAAGCTAAAGCATCTGGCGACTATCAAGACAGTCAGAGCGGGAATAAATCTGTCAGCAGGCATAAATTTATTTGTCATTAACTTTGTCTACCACGAACTCAGAGAATGCACGGCGCCTAGCATCAGTCCGGGGATTTGTTTTCTTGCAAATCAATGGTGTTCGACTAAAATCAGTTAAATTTAAATCAGTTTAAGGTGAACATCAGTGACTTGCAAGAAAGCAAATCTATGTACTGGGTAGAGTAGTTCATCCTGCCCCTCACAAGACGACTCAAAGTGATTAACAGAGACGTGAACCGTTACAAAATTTACTGAGAGGACAAGGTTAGGCTAGGTAGATGGGTGCCCTTGCTGACATGAAGAACATGTCAACGGCTCACTAAGGCCACTGAGTCCATTGTGCCCAAAGCTTGGAGCGATGGTGAGTTTGTTAATGTGTGTCAATGGTAAATAGAGAGGGTTTAAAATCGGCCTGTGCAACGACTGGCTAGGCATTTTCTGATCTGTCCAATGTCCATATCGCCACCAAACCTCTAGCACGAAAATTCCTTGAAAGAAAAGAGGGTCACGTGCAAGGTGCTCCACGCTAGTAAAAGTGGTCCTTAACCAACTTGACATGATTATCTGAATTCAGGAGGTATGCGATTGTGGTCCCTGAAGAGCCTTCTGGGTTGACAGCCACTTTAAGTCAAAATAAACTGGGCAAGTGCGAGTTGTACTCGCACGGGTAAGGTTCCGTCGCATAGTATTGATAGAAGATTTCTGAATATCAAACGACGTTTCAAAATTATTTCAGTTGAATTTTCTTCTAACTTCAACCTAAATCAACTATTCATACATTTATACATCCGAACAAATATTTATCCATACATATACCTATACCTCTATCGAAGTCTATCCACCACAGAAAATCCCTTCCATCATACACATACCCAATTCCGTTTTTGTAGACGGAACCTTAAAAAGGGCAGATTTATGAAAGCTTCAATTGAGCTGACAGAAGGCCGGTGTTATAATCACACTATTTCTTGGGCTGCTAGGGGACTTCCTTCATTGGAATCAATTTCAGTCTTCTTTGTCCTTAGTTCCGAATTTGTGAGGTAGACCAAGACAATTTGGATCGAAATGGCTCCTTGTCACTCTCACGTTGAAAGTGATCAACCAGCAGAAGAAACGATGGCATATTCTAAACCGGAGCTCCACAGGGGTCGATCCTCGGACCACATTTATTTTAAAAAGCTGGGGCATTATTTTCATTGCCTTTTCAACATAAAATGGTGGCTTTTGAATAATCAGTACAAGACCGATCTCATGACAGAAAAAAAGGAAGTCTTTTCTCTTTAATTTTAAGACGGATGTCGGTAACAATCTGACATTTCAGAGCTCACGTGATTTGATTCATCATCTTCTTCAAAGTTGACGCATATCTGTTATCCGATGATAATCTTTAGTTGTCACAAAATCAAGTGGAATCCAAGGTGAGGTACATGTGTAAATTTGAAATAAACTCTTCATTTGTCACTTTAGATAAAGTTTATCATTTTGTCGACGGTTTTATTGACGTTATCTGGTTACAGCCACTTAAGGGAAGAGCAAGATTGCTTCAGTTTTAATTTGATTTGATCTATTTTATAAAGCGATTTATCTTTTTGTTGACGTGGCACGGAAAGGGGACAAAGCTTATCGAACTAAACACTTCGAAGTTGTTCAGCAAAGAGGCAAGATATTGAGTGAAATATAGTCATGATTAAAAAACCAGAAGGCAATATATATAGCACTGACAATACTTCTTGACACCGGCACTGACGTGAGATCAAGGCGTAAGAATGTAGATAAAATCTCTCTTCCGATTAAAACTTTCTAAAACAAAAATAAAGAAGGGACTTTGCACAAAATGCATAGTCGCCATTCTGTCAACTGATTGTTAGCTGATCCGGATGAGGAGATTGCTATTATCAAAGCTACATAGGAGGGATCAAGTGCTAGACAATGGTAGGTTCTTAGGGGAATTCGACATCGAAAGTAGAGTAGGACAAGGTTGCATCTTATCACACTTTTTGTGTCTTTTGGTGATAAGCGATGTACTCCAATGGTGGTAGAAGTCATCAGCCTTAGAAAGATCTTAACAGCTCAGAAATTCATTCCTAGAAAAACGTAAGAGTAGAGGAATTGCTGTGTCTTTGAAGTAAAGTGTGGGCCTCCTAGTGATTTTTTTTAAATCATAGGTTATTTTGGCACTGACAGCTGTTTCCCGCTCGAAATCTTGACAGAAAGTCAATATCATACCTCCGCGGAACGAAATGAGTCGCTTTGCGCTTGAACAACGTTGGGAAATATTGAAAACTTATTTCCAAACTGAGTGCTGTGCAGCCCAAACAGTGCGTTTTTTGAAAATAAGTTTTAACCGAAATAAAGCACCCACCGCGACTGCTGTGCGCAAGTTTGTGCAAAAAGTTCGTGAGACTAGTAGGCTAGTGGAGCAAACTCATGGTCCCCGTCGTCGTACGGTACCCACAGGTGAGAATGTGGCTGCTGTGACCGAGAGTGACAGTTTGGTGCGGATTGTGGAGTGGTGACATCATTGGACAACGTTTCGATCAACGGTGGGCGGTACAGACTTTACCGACTTTTTTTTACTGAAATTGAAGACATGGATTTGGACGACCTCTGGTTCGTGCAGGATGGCGCGCCATGTTACACAGACCATGCCACAATCGATCTTTTACGCATCAAGTTCCCAAATCGTGTTATCACCCGTCTTGGCAATGTCAATTGGTCGCCTAGGAGCTGCGATTTGACTCCTTTGGACATTTTTTTGTGGGGATCCGTGAAGGACCGATGTTAATGCAACAATCCGGAAACAACATTCAAGCACTTAAGGCCAATATCATCTAAGCAATCCGTGAGCTACACCCAAAACCGAACCAACAACAAGGTCGTGGAAAATTTGGGTGACAGAATGCGAAGCCAGCAGAGGCAGTCACTTGAACGACGTTGTATTTTGTAATTAATGGGAATTCTTCCTACTAACAAAGCCGTAATGCATTGAAAAGCATATATATATAGAGGAATTCGAACAAAAGAGAGGACGCAACTGAAAACTCTACGAACTGTATGTCGGAAGGCAAAGATCTGTAAACAAAATTGGCTCGTGGGCGCCGTGGCGTAGTGGGTAGGTGCGTCAACTCCTACGCTCGAAAAAAAACATAAATTTTTTCACGGCACCACCTCTTTCGAGTCACTGACTATGGTCAAAGAGTATAAGTGTCTGGAAAAAGCTTCTGAATCTCGCCGTTTGGATTCGGCATTTCACTTTAGGTCCCTTCCACTCGTGAGAGAAAAATAGCACACACAACACGAGTGGTTGCTGAAAAGCTAGATCCAGGTCCACCTCGGACTGTAGCGCCGCCATTATTATTATTATTAAATTGGCTCGGCCACATTGAGCGCCTCCTGGTTCGAGAAAGAGAGGAAGACCGAACTTCAAGTACAAAACTTCAAAACAACTTGGTTTTGATGACTGAAAGCAGCGTACCCGGGATTGTCAGCGATGGAAGGCGGCAATTGCTCAGTCTCACACCCTCCTAATAAGTAAATATCAGTGCCGTGGCTAAAAATGTGTGACCGAAAACCCAGATTTGTTCATTGTTCAAAACGATCACAGAATTTGGGCCTATCCTCAACCACTTTGGACCGCAATTTGCATACATACATGGCCTACATTCTTATAAAGTCCATTTGATACAAGAATTGGAGCTTTACACAATCGCCACTTCACTGATTGAGTGCTGGAAACTGCTTAATGATCCGAATTTTTTCCACAAAAATATTTCGAGGTACATGGTGAGGTACATGGTGTGCGTACATAAAGGAACCGGATCCGAAAATATAAGACAAATAGTGGAGCAACCTCTCTATCCGCACTGACTCACTGTTTGATGCGGTTTTTGGGTTGGCGTCCTTAATAGGTCATATTTTTATCTTCGATGATGCCGACCGAAACTCAAAGTTGTTGACCATCTCTCTCTTGCTCAAAATTGATCCAACGGCCGTGGACGACTTTCATTTTGACCTCACATGCCATACAATTGTTGAAATAGTTGCTCTCTTACGCGACAAATTTCCTAGACTTGCAACGTCTCAAAATTGAGCCGTTCGAAGTCGTGTGCTTAAGGTTTAGTTAAAGATAAAGTCCACGCCGATGCTCCATCAAGGACTGGAGCAACGAATCCAAAGTTCACAGCAATACGGATGGAGATGGATCAAGAACTGATGAAGGAACTGGGACTTCAAACCCATGGGCAAAACGCACCAACCAAATTTATGCCATAAACAGATGCGTTCAAATCAATTTCGACACGAACTCTACCAACCGCGACATAGCAATAATGTCAGACAGCCAAGCCGACGTAATGGCACCTACTCCATCAAATCTAAGCTCGTGTGGGAATGACTACAGAAGCTTAAAGAACTGAGTAGTAGAAACAGGTATCTGCTGGATACCTGGCTATACGCGCATAGAATGCAATGAAATGGTCGACTCTCTGGCAAGAAAAGTAGCGTCAGAACCCTTCATAGGCCCTGAGCCATTCTGCGCTGTAGGAGACAATGCCATCAGAGAAGAATTCAGGGAACTAGAGAGAAGGAATCGGTCAGAAAACTGGAACAAAGTTCATGGCATGAAGCAGGCCAAGAAACTCCTAGGGCAGTACAACCGAAAGAGGCTTGAAGCATCCATCAAAAGAACGATTGTTTGCAGGAGGAGATGGGGCAGATATGGGGTAGACATTGCATTCAGTTACTAACCTTAGAAATTGTTCATTAGATCAAAGCAAAATTATCACGAATTTCCGAAAGAATGTTGCATTTTTCTACTAATTTCAAATGACACGTCTTGTTGCGTAACCCTGTTCTCGCATACACGAGAGATAATCTACGTCTCAAGTCGATCTGTGTGCAAAGAATCAAAGCAGCGCATCAACGAAATGCAACTCGAAGCAGTCATCTGAAGAGTGATTCTCCACATAAAGTTCAGTGTCCTAAAAAGTGCTAAACGATTGCTTAGTTAACGAACGATCTGTGTCATCAAACCCGCACATGAAATACAAAAAAGTTATCTCACACATCCCACGTGACAACCACATGCCGGTTTGCGGTTTGTTTGCTCTCCTTCTGACTTTTGTTGATCAACAAAACAAACGACTGACGATAAGAAGAACGCACGACTGACTCAGTGAACTGTCCCTTCCGACGCAAAAGTCAACAAAATTCGGCCGGTGTCTGAACTCGATTTGCGTCCAATCAAAATTCCTTCTGAGACTAGAAGAATCGCAGTTGTCATTGCATTCCTTTCATTGAATCGTATCCGAATGACACTCGGTTCTAAAAACAGACACACTTTCGTTATTTTTACCCCGGCAGGTGGACATTCTTCAAAAAAATTTAAATTTTCATTTGACGCCGCAGAGAACAGTAATGAAAACAAGTTTGACAGAAAAAATAGCAACAACAACCAAAAATAATGAACAAAAAGTGCGACAAGAGATAAGACCGAAAATAAGAATGAATATCTAGAAAAGCTCACGTCTATTTTTAATGGATGATGAACGAAAGTGCCACCCTAATCCAGGCCCGGTGGAGGGTGCGAAGAGGTAGTCAAGAGCCTCAACTCGGGCATAAATTAAGATCTTCCGGGACACATCCGGAAGCCCTGACGTCGCTGCAGTCGTGATGCGATGATAATGACGGTGGTGATCACACAATGGATCGTGTCGGCGATACTAACCTTATTGAACAGCGGCTAAGTGGTACTTCCGCTTTGAGATACAGTTTCTACGTTCCACTGGAGTCTTGTCTTGTCTTTTTTTTGTTTCGAGGATCTGTCTTTTGCGTTTAATACTTGAAATTCGTTAAAATATTTCAAAATTTTGTTTTTTTTTTTCGTTCGATTATCGTTTTTTTTTTTTTAAATAAATTATCGTTGGTGACTGATCGACTGATCGGCGGTTTGAAAAATGAAATACGAAATGAATAAATTTTTCTACGCGCACGACAAAAGATCGTCTTCGTTCGTTTGACGGGAAAACTGAAAATGAACAGAGCTTCGGCCGTGCTACCGAGTCACGGCGTGGTGAAGATGAGAATAAGCTTTTTTCTGCTTAGCACTGAATGGGTGTGAATGTGTTTGTGGGGGGAGAGCTTGAACAGGGGTCTCTGCTGAATTGTGTGGTGAAATCAGAGTTTTTTTTGTCGCATTTCACCCTTAACCACGGCGGTTCTGGGAATTTGTTGTGTTCTATATCACGGTCGTGGACACATTTGTTTTGATTTTTTTTTGGTTGAGGAGGGGGGATCGTTGGTTAATTGAGGTCAGTCCACACATTCCGAAGAAAAATGTATTAATTTGACAGATGCAACTGACAGCTGAGTGATAATGGCGAACTGACAGCCGAACAAGTTGACGGATGATAAGGGAAACATGTTGTGTGGATTTTCGTGCTTAATCTCGAAGTTATCCGAAGACAAGGTAGCGAGTGATTGTGTTTTCTTCCTCTGATCAATTGAGGCGAGCCAGGGGAATGTGATATTTATTTCCTCGATCGTTGATGTTGATTTATGGTGTGAGCTGAATTTGGAGAAGTGTCGGATTCGTTTGTACTTGAGACCGCTTGTTTGAGGATAGGTGTTGTGAGCTGAGGCGTGCCAGCCCGTGGAATCGGTAATCAGTTGACATAATGTGGCTCATAATTGGCTTTGGTACACGTTCGTCGGTGGATGAGGTGCAAATAATTGATTGTCGTGAGGTGGGCCCGGGCGTGTGGGGCTGTTACAGTCTTAAGTGTGAGTGTGAGTCACTGCTGAGATTGTTGTCGATTTATGGTGAATTTTATTTGAATATGAATCATCTGCGATTAAATCAGTGTTTTGAGCAGAGAGAGACATGACCATTTGGGGAGATGCCAAAACAAACACCTCACCTGGGCTAATTAACTTCCCGCTGTGACTGGACCATGACTGAGACAACACCAAAATTACTTTCAAGGTCTGTGGGGATGATGGATATAAGGGTGACCAGATAGCATTGATAGTTTTTCCAATTGTCATGTTTCAGCAGCTGTCAAGGTTTTCAATGACATCCAGTTGTCAAAATATTTAGTAAGGTCATCGTACCTGTCGATCGTGCGGAAATCATTTGAAAGATTTATCGAAATTGTCGAAACTGATGAATGGAAGGTGGCAATATTTCAGTCTCGAGCCCTCCGGGGTGGCAGGCATGAAAAGTAAGTAACTGGTATCGAAATTCCGGCTCAGTTGTTAGTACGCAACGTGAATTTCACCGTGATGTCGGTCGTCATCATGGCTTCAGTGTGCAGGGTATTCGTCGAACGGTTGAAAAGTTTGAGCGTGAGTACACACTTTTGGACCTTAAGCCACCACCCACCATTTGGGCGCTGAAAATGTTGACCGGATCCGGACTTTGGACAAAAAGTCATCATCTCGGACGGTGCCCATTTTTGGCTCAGCGGCTACGTCAACAAGTAAACTTGCCGCTATTGGAGCGAACACAATCGGCAACTGTTCGACCAAGCATCAATGCATCCACAAAGGTTGACTGTGTGAAGTGGTTCGTGGTATGACGACATCACTTATTCTCTTTCTTGTGGCGCTACAGTCCGAGATGGACTTGGGCCTAGCTTTCCAGCAACCACTCGTGTTATGCGTGCTATTGTTCTCTCACGAGTGGTGGCGACCTACAGTTTAATGCCGACTCCGAACCGTGAGATTGAAAAGCTTTTTCTAGGCAGTTATACTCTTTGAGCATTGTCAGTGACTCGAAAGAGGTAGAGCCGTGAAAAAATGTTTGATCTTTTTTTCGAGATTCGAACCGACGACCTCGAGCGTAAGAGTCGACGCGCCTACCCACTACGCCACGGCGCCCTGTTAGCTATCGTTAATTGCGCATGTCAAGTTGGTCGAGGTCCTTCTCCACTTGGGTGCATCAAGTGGACGTCCACTGTTGCGTTGTCCCACTGGCTTAGAGTCGAAGATTCTTCGGGCCGTAGGCAAATTGTTAATGCGCTCTATGTGGCCTAGCCATCTTAGGGGGTGGATCCGTAGACAACTGGCTAGACTCATGTCGCTGTACAGCCCATACAGTACAGGTTGAATCTTCTTCTCCGAATGCCATCAACGCAAACAGGACGCAAGATCAACGGCGGTATTATGAGACCTTATTTCTTTCGAATTGAGAAAGGAGACACCATTACCGTCAATGATCTCAAGTGTAGAGCGATGTTAACTGACTTTGTGCGGCCGGAGCTTGATAACATCGACATATCCGAGCTGTTGTTTCGACAAGACTGTTCTACATGCTATACAGGGGACCCAACGCTCAAATTTGTGAGGTAAGAAGAAATTTGGCAACTGGGTCATTTCACGGCGAGCGTTCTGCAATTGGTCGCCGCGATCATGCGACGTTAGGTAGGTAGGTAGGTATGGTGGCTTCAAACGTATGCACATTAGATTCACATAGACCCATAGGGTCCATTGTGTTGCCACATCTGGCTTCCTGCCGCTCATTTCTGGAACCATTTCGATTTTTGGACGAATATCCACCATTTCTTGACGTCCTTTTCGGATATATCAGTTAGTGAGCTTAGATTATAACCTCCCAGGGTTTTCTTCGTTATGGAGGCTAAGGAGGACAATTGCATAGCAGGTGTTAGGGGGATTCCTCTTTCCCTTCATCCATGCATCTACTACAGTAGTCGTTAAATGGTGACCCTAGTCTTGAGGCATACCTACCCATAGCGCAGTGTCCTGTGAGGACATTTATTAGGTCACCCAAATTGTTTCTGCTTAGGCTAAGGATGGCTATGGTTTTCCGGAGATCCATTTTTGGTCATGTGACGTTACACCATTCAATTATTTTCTCTGGGACTATATCAAGTCCTTAGTTTACGCTAACAAGTCAACCACTTTGGACGGTTGAAACCGATCGCTTGCCAGCAAATGCCATTTGGATAATGTGCTATTCCATACATAATGGCACGAATGTGATTTCAAAATAAAGATAGAATCAATTTTATATCTCACACCGTTGTTCCTTTGCTCAAATTGTTTTTCCTATCATTCTTATCTGGTCATGCTGTAGAAGCGAGCTGCTAAAAAAGTCTCACTTAGGTTATTTGACGTTTCACTGTGACTGGACTTCTTCCATGGCAGTGACTGAGACTAAAAATACTTTCAGTGGCTATGTGGATGATGGAGGTATGTGCCATCTGTCACCTCCATATGTGGACTTTTAATGAAAACCACTCTACTCTTACTCGCTTCAAATTCTCAAGAACGTTGACTTCAGTAAAAAACTAATTCTTCAGCGTTTAAATTCTGAACGATTTAGCTTTTAATTAAACTGTGTCTGAGTGTGATTTGTTGGTTCTTTAAGAACCAAATTAGCACTGAGTAACGTTTTGAAACCAAAGCTCTGAAAGTTGGATGTACATTTAGAACTATCGTGCGGCGTTGAGGAACACTGTCAATTCTTTGATTTTCATTTTGGATGTCTTGCTGAGAGATTCGAGGAAGAATTTGCCTAGAGTCCGTTGCCTTCCTCTTGCAAGTGCTGGACAGGTACATAGGAAGTGAGTCAATTATTCCGCGTGTTTTGAGGAATTCCTAGTCTAACTTCGTAGTCCCCTATCGGCCAGTGCCCCGTACTTATCGTTGCAATATCAGTGCGTGGCCTCTTTAGAAGATCGTAAGTTCGTGATATGCTGTAATCTGGCCATGTTTTCCTAGCTATTAGTTTATTTAACCGCGACCAACTAAGATAAGTAATTTTCAAGAAATGTGATGCAGTTCGTGCTTTTACTAGCCCAAGTGGAATGTGTACTTCTATAGCAGACGAGCAATGGAGAGCAGCTCCCAGTTTTGACTGTTCGTCGCCTTTCTCGTTAAGGTTATTTTGAAACTTTTCGCAACTGCAGCAAGCTTAATGCTGTATTCCTGGACTAATTTTGAGGTTATGAAGCTCGATGAAACTGCCTTGATAGTAGATTGACTGTCAATGAAAATAGCTATTCTTTGCAGTGGCCTTGTAGACAGTTGAGATTTAAGTTGACGGCACGCTTCCCCAACTTATGACAGTCTGTAATCTGACTGGCTGCTTTAATTTCAATCTTGATTCATCTACGGGAAGAAGGTGCTTATTTAGAGCAAACACTCGAACGAAATGCAAACACAAACTAAGGCTTACATGTCACATCCTCTCAGATAATTGTTTTCCAGGAAATGATATCAACATATCTGCCGGAAAACGTGATGTTTTATCTACTTCCGATGATTACCATTTTTTACGTTTTTTGATACCTATTTTGGTCTCTAAGGTCTCTCTTTCTTTGCTGCACATAGCTTCGTTCCTTAGAAAGTGCTGAATATACTGAGTTGTTTCAATATGATTGCCACAAGACTTTACGTAAAAGAATTGTCAGAAAGTCCTGAAAAGGTTCCACAATGTTCTTTCTTTTTAACTCTGGCGCTAGACCTGGGCCTCAACCAACAGGCGTCTCCTGTCAGTATGATCTCCTGCCAACTGTCTTCAGTTTCGCACACCAAGTTGGTTGAGGTCCTTCTCCACTTATGCGAAACACCTCTGTTGCACCCCTTCGAACTGGAACTATGTTGTCCCGACGCTTTACAAGAACTAGCCACCTTGGGCGTTAGATCTGTAGACGCCTGTTAGACTGGATTTTGATCTAGATATCTGATTCACTGAAAAACATTCGTTTGCTGATAATCGTGCCGAATCGTATCGCTTACATTGCGACCTTAAATTGATTACTTATCAATGTTCGATTCGTGGGGTTTTTTCGATTTTACCTACAGATGTTTGATTTATTGGAGCGATGCAACGATATAGTCTATCTGAAGGTCATCTTAAGGAAGCCATCAGTGATCGACGCCGATATGGGTAATTGAATTGGCATTCCAACTCTGATTGAAATTAGTGGAATCGAACATTCGAAATGTTTCTGGAAAGTGGAAGAAATTTAATTAGGGGAATGGACTCGCTCATCAAAGATCTTCCCTGATTGTGACTTGAAAGTAAATTGGAATTTCACGTTGAACAATTTCCTCTCAAAATTACTTGCCTCGAAAGACGAAGAACGCCTTACAATCAAAGCTGAGACGTCTGTCAACAAAATAGTGGGACCTTAAGCGTCTAGGCCAAGCCTCATAAAATGTGTCCCCTAGGGTCACGCAAGATTTAAATTTGCCGCAAATAATTCAGGGTTAAACAAATGGATTAATAAAGGGAGAGCAGCGTTTTCATTGTTCAAAACATGGTGAACTGATTCGTTGATTGAATGTAAAGATATCAATTCCAAAAATGCATTGACACAATTTATGACTTAGACATTCTTTCCCTCCATCAACAAGTTGTGGAATTAGGTTAGGTTAGGTTAACGTGGCTGACTGCAGATAGCAGTTACATTTAGGCCAACTTAGGCCAATTGTGATACCAAGCGGATCGGATGTCTACTAGAAAACCACTTGTTGCTTGTCACGAAGCATTTTATTTGATGAAAGCCGATGTTGTCCAATTCGCTCAAGTCGTTGAAGAAGTAGGCTCTAAGGTATTTCTTCCTGCAGGGGGAGAGAGCGCAACAAGTGCAGAGGAGATGCGTTATGCTTTCCTCTTCTTCTTCGTCCCTGCAGCTTCTGCAGAAGTCGTTATGAGGGAGTCCCATTCTCAAGGCGCGAGTGCCAATGGCACAGTGTCCTGTGATAACGCCGATGAGAGTCCTTAGAGATTACCTCTTCATTCTATTGGGATAAAGTTAACGTTTTAAATCGAGTTTAGGCCAAATTTGTTTTGTGATGAGGCACGTAGTGCCGTCTGGCCATCTTAGGTTAGTGTTTTTAAAAGTCTGATTCTTTAAAAGTCGTTTAGCTGTAGCGAATGGCATTGGCGGGGGTTCTCCACTATCCTAGTGGTTTGTGGAGACCGTTTCACTCCTGGCGAGATCATCGGCTTCACAATTCCCTGGAATGTCACTATGTCCCGGCACCCACATGAGGTGAATATTAAAATACCCTGCCATCTCGTCAAGAGATAAGGGACAATTCAAGGAGGACTTAGAGAAGAAAGTGACCGAGCTCACGGATTTGATTGCTGCCTGACTGTCCGAACAGATGGTGATGTCCTCTTGGATATCATGTTGTTCTTGAGCCAAGACAGGACTTCTTTTATTGCCATCGTCTTAGCCTGGAGTACGAAAAATTTTCTGAAAGGTGGAGGGATATGCTTAAATTGAGATCCTTGGAGTAGACACCTAATCCTCGTCCGTCTTTGATCCATCTGTAAAAATACGTAGGTCTGTCTAAGGTCTGAGTATCAGAGTTCCAGTCAGACCTGGAGGGTGTGATGGGAGAGAAGTTTTTCTGAAAGATGAGGTGAGGTAGTGCTAGGTCAGTGTCGTGGGGTAGAAACTCGAGGAAACATTTCCTAAGTTCGAAACAACGTAGTCAAGAAAACATTCTGGGAAGCACTCTACAGCTTATTCACGATATTTGTTCATCTCTATGCAGGTAACGTGCAGTTGACTCAAAACGTATCTCCAGTTCGCAAGCACCGCGAAGAAAAAACACCAAGTGAATGGTGACTTTTTTTTAGACAAAATCGTTTCGCGCGATTAGACTAATTTATCTTAGTGTCTTTGATAGTCGTCAAAATTATCGAATTTGGTATTCAAAAAATTCACGAGTCATTGTTCAGAAAAATAAAACTTTAGTCACTCTTCGGTGCAGATTATGCGTTAGAAGCGTCATCGTACCATTCGTTTTTGAAAATGCGGTTGGTCAGGCAATAAAAGTTGATTGCGCTCGCTATCGCGACATGATAATTCAGTTCTCAATAAAATCGAAATATATTGATGAGATTTCCAGAAAACTGTGCCACTTGTCTTATATTCCAAGAATTAATCAAAATTACTGCATTAGTAATTTCCTGCTCGTATAACTTCCCAATCTAGTGATCAGAGTTGGTCATTTAATGACGTTGGGTTTTTTCTTTCGGATTTTCTGATGTCCAGGGCTTGTGCCAACAACTCCCCAATCAACCACGCCTTAAAGGAATAAATTGAGCTCCAGCCAGATCTATGCAGAACGAACATGATAAGTTTCGAGAAAAAAATGCATTTGTGGCATCGAAGCTGTGGAGCCGATTTACCCGATACAGTATTTAGTTCTCCCCCTATAACGCATTCTTTATTTAGTTACATCTTCTTCTTCTTCTTCTTCTTAGGGCGCTACAGTCCGAGGAGGACCTGGGCCTCACTCAACATGCCTCTCCAGCCAGCACGATCTTTCGCCAGCTGTCTCCAGTTTCGCACACCAAGCCGGCAGAGGTCCCCCTCGACTTGTGTGCGCCACCTTGTTCGTGGACGTCCTCTGTTGCGTTGTCCCACAGGCTCAGAGTCGAAGACTCTTCGGGCCGGAGCTAAGTTGTCCATACGCTCAACATGGCCTAGCCATCTTAGGCGTTGGATCCGTAGACGCCTGGCTAGACTCATGTCGCTGTACAGCCCATACAGTTCGTGGTTGAATCTTCTCCTCCAAATGACATCAACGCAAACAGGACCAAAGATCGCGCGCAGAACTTTTCTCTCGAAAAGACCAAGAGACTGTTCATCCGCTTGGGATATTGTCCATGCCTCTGCACCGTAAAGCAGGACTGGGATGATCAAGGTCTTATACAAAGTCAACTTGGTCTTCCGAGAGAGGGCTCTACTACTCAATTGCCTTTTGAGCCCATAAAAACAGCGGTTGGCAAGAGTAATTCTGCGTTTGATCTCGGTACTGATGTTGTTTGTACTGTTAACCGCGGAGCCAAGGTAGACGAAGTCCTTTACTACCTCAAAGTTATAGCTGCCTATGGTGACGTTCTGGCCAAGTCGTCGATGTTGTGCGTCCTTTCTCGATGACAGCATATACTTTGTTTTGCCCTCGTTTACCGCCAGACCCATTTTAGCCGCTTCCGTTTCAATGCCAGCAAACGCATCATTGACGGCTCGCTGTGTTCTCCCAATCACGTCAATGTCATCCGCATAAGCTAGCAGTTGAACGGACTTTTGGAAGATCGTGCCTCTTGTGTTGGCCAGTGAGTTTTGCACGATCTTCTCAAGAATGATGTTAAAGAAATCACATGACAGCGCGTCGCCTTGTCTAAAATCTTTTTTGACATTGAAGGTCTCGGTGAGTTCGTTACCGACCTTGATGGAGCAGCGAGAGTTCTCCATCGTCATCCTGCTCAGTCTGACGAGTTTAGCAGGAATGTTAAAACTAGACATGGCGCTGTATAGCTCGTCTCTATACACGCTGTCATATGCGGCCTTGAAATCGACAAATAGATGGTGTGTGTCAATTTGCATTTCTTGGGTCTTCTCCAGGATCTGCCGCAGTGTGAAGATTTGATCGATGGTGGACTTCCCGGGCCTGAAACCACACTGATAGGGACCTATCAGTTTGTTCACGAATGGTTTCAGGCGTTCACACAAAACGGCAGAGAAGATTTTGTAGGCGATGTTAAGGAGACTTATCCCTCGATAGTTGGCGCAGTCAAAGGGGTCTCCTTTCTTGTGGATCGAGCAAACGATACTGAGATTCCACTCATCGGGCATGCTTTCCTCCGACCATATCTTACAGATGAGCTGGTGCATGCGCCCTACCAGATCACCTCCAGCTGCTTTAAACATTTCGGCGGGCAGACTATCTGCACCAGCAGCTTTATTAGACTTCAGTCTCGATATCGCTATCTTGACTTCGTCTAGGTCGGGGGGACGGTATTCTCTTCTATCATCGTCCGTTGTGTTGAGTGGAACATTCTGCCTGACAGCGGTATTTGTGTCCTCATCGCCGTTCAACAGTCTGCAGAAATGATTTTTCCAAATTCTCAGTATCGACTGCGAATCTACTACTAGCTGTCCATTTTCGTCCCGGCAAGCTTCTGTCCGAACTTTATATCCATTCGATAAAAGTTTTACCCTTTGGTAAAACTTTCGGACATCATTCCTGCCATAACACCTCTCCATCTCCTCGATCGCGCGCTTCTCGTGCTCTTTCTTTTTCTTCCTGAGAAGCCGGTTCTCTTCCCTTCTTCTCTGTTCGTAGAGCTTACGAACAGCTCTCGTGGTTCGATGCAGCGTTGCCCTGTAGGCTTCTTTCTCAACTCCTTACTTTTTTACGTGGTGAGGAAGTTAACCCCACGCACAACCTCCAACTGGGAGGACAGGTCCATTTGTTTAGCCCCCGGACAAAGGGGTCCGGAGGGATCCGGTGTCGGTAGCCTCTTGCAGGCTGTGAGCGCCGCCGTTGGCCCTAAAAGGGCTCATCCGCCGCCATCTCTATTCCAAGGTCCCGACCTTACCATGGAAACCAGGTAGCTCCTGCTGACTGGAGTTGTGGATGCCGCCGTTGGCCAATCAGTTGACCAGCTCCTCCGCCGCCATCCTAAAAAGAGTGATGAGCCCTGGTAGACTCACACTCCCCCCTCTCTCGTTTGCAGCCGCCCAGACGTCCCACGAGGGTTGGTTACCCCATCTTCTGTCGAGGGTACTCGGCTCCCGGATTTCACCACGGGGAGGTGAGAGTAGGAGTTCGTTAATAGAGGCTAGGTGCAGACGCTTGTGTCTGCATGGTTCGCGTATTAACGCTTCGAAAATTATTTACATCAGTGTTAGTTTAACCCAAATGCTGAAATACAGCAGCAAACGTTGAGAAAAATTAACAAGCCAGCCGTTTTTCCATATTTTGACAGTGATTTTGATAGTTAATGGCAGCCATGTTGTTTTATCTGTTGGATGCATTTTATTTATTGGATGTCCGTCCGTAAATCTGAGGCAGATTGCTCTTTCATAGGACATAGGTCGTTCACCTCTCAACGGTTACTGTAGAGGCTACGCATGTCAACTTGACCTGAAGATTTAGAGGAATCGTTGCTGTTGGCCGATCGTCGATGGAAGGCGGAAATTCCTCAGGATCAGACCCTCCAGGGTCGTTGGCCTGATAAGTAAATGAGTATTTCATCTGTCATCATGGCAAGTTACAGCGTCTACTAATAAGTAAAGCTTGACTATCAAAATGGGTGTTTTCTTCTGACAATGAAGAGCGCATCGCGCCCATTTTACGATTTACATGGTCGTCCTTCCCACCTCTCTATCCAATGTTTGGTGGCCAAATTCGAGTCGACCGGTTCAGTTACAAAACACGTCAACAAAATGGAAGATCTGTCCTAAACTTCGGCTCTGCCCGTGAGAGCGAGCAGAAGAACCGGAGACAATTTCGCACTGCGCACAAAAACTCGACTTTTCACAGACATTAACTTGGTAAATTTTGCATCGCAGGATTTTTGAAACACTACTGGAGCACTCAAAACTGGTCCAATGTACTGACAGGTAGCAACCTACTCCAGTGCCGTTAATTTGATCCCAACGGTAAATGGTGACTGGACCAGATTCGATTTCACTGGGTTTCGAACCTGGGACTCCTCTAATTTGGGGCAGGCACTTAATCAACTGCGCCATCCAGTCGTCTAGCATCGGGGCTTACGCCTATATCTATTTTAAATCGGTATGCCATAGGATCTGAAGGAAAATATTTGTAGACAACGGCGTGTGTTCGTTGACTGGGTTTTAGAGCATCTGTGGATGATCGAATTCGTCGATTTCATGGCCGGATATGACAGCTTGCATAGAGATGAACTATGAGCTAGCCCCATCTGGGCGCCGTGGCGTAGTAAGTCCGTCGACTCCTCCGCTCGAAGTCTAAGGTTCGAATCTCAAAAAAACACCGAACATATTGCCACGGCTCCACCACTTACAATGCTCAAAGAGTATAACTGTCTAGAAAAAAGCTTCTCCATCTCGACGTTCGGAGTCGGCATTAAACTGTATGTCCCCTCTACTCGTGAGAGAACAGTAGCACGCACAATACGAGTGGTTGTTGCCCAGGTCCACCTCAGACTGTAGCGCTGTCATTATTATTATTATTATTATTATTAATTTGTAGGAGGCGTTAGGAGACCAACCTTTATCCTCTTCAAAAATGTCATGAAAATAATTATGTCAAATGCCTTTAACTAACAAGACCTTGCTTTTCATTGGTGCGTTTGATTGAGAAGTAATTTTTCGTTATTCGCGTATTTATTTCTGCATTCCGATGTCAAATAACCTGACTTTGATGCCAGACAAAGTCATAGACTAGGGCACATACAAGCTTTCTCTGGGTTTTCAGTCAGCTTGCGTCGAGTTCAAATGTTATTCAAAGTTCATCTGTCAAGCGCATAAGGCAAAGGATAGGGTCAATGCAGCCATCACGATAGAAGCTTGGCATAAATTCCCATGCACCATTGTTTATTCTACTTGACGGACAGATCATAAATATTTTTCTGCTTGAGATTGAAAGAGGGATGCGAGAGCAGATGATTAATGACTAGAAATCAATATTGTGTCAATATTGTGATGCTATCAATTATGAATTATTCACAAGACAGATTGTTGCAGAAGCTTATGTAAAAATATCCGACTGCTCCTTCCCTTCCTTATACCTCTACAACAGTACTCGCATATAGTCTACAGTTTCCTTGGCCTTTCCCGCAAAGGGCGGGCTTAACAGATGAAAGTTAAATTAGTTCAACAGAGCATCAAGAATTAATGGCTTTATAACAATCACAACTTAAGTTGAAGCAAATTAAGCTCATAAATTCCTCATCTGCCTGATACGCGGGCTCTTATGATGATGCACAAGCCGTAAACTTGTTTCTAACTCATTCATTCGCCAGAAAACTAAAAACAATTACTCTTTTGGCTTGATGTTTGCAACAGAAGTTGTTATCAAAACCGCAGATCATCACGCCGCTTACTGGACGAGTTCAATAATAAAATTAATTCAAAAAACAAAACCTCAAGCGCCTAGACTTCGACTGACTCATGACCGCACTGTCACCCCATTCGTCCGCAGTTAGTATGAATTTCTCTAAGCAGTTCGCAGAAGCGTTTTATCTCTATTCTTTTGGTTTCAGTTTAGAACTTATTGGTTACCCAAGTGAAGTCGATAAGAGCTTCTCTAAACTGAAATCTTAAGTGTCACGCGAAGCATTTGTCATTCAATTGGAATATTCAAGCTCTGAAGTGTATTTTTGCATAAGCGTGTGTCATTTCTTTGAACCACAAGTGATTAATTATCGAGTGAAGTTGAGGATTGCGACAGTCTCCAAAAACCGATACGGTCATTGGGATCTCATTTAATGTGGTTTGAGATTTGAAACGTCAGTGGACTCTGACGCAAGTCTGTTTATCAGTTAAATGTTATTTTTCTTCTTCTTTTGGAGCTACAGTCCGCGGTGGGAATGGGTTTCCACTAACAAGTCCCTCAAACTAGCACCATCATGTGTTAGCTGTCGCCAATTGAGCACACTTAGTTGGTTGAGGTCCCTCTCCTCTTATGTGCCCCACCTTAATTGTGGACGTTCTTTGCTATCGGTATCATCGTTATCGTACAGACTCAGAATCGAAAATCCTTCGGGCTGGAGCAGTGATGTCTATCCACTCTTCATGGCGTTGAATCCGCAGAAGCCTGGCTAGACTCATGTCACTATACAGCCCAAGCATAGAGCGACGTAGAGCAACCGGAATAATCTGGCCTTGTACACAGTCACCTAGGTCCTTCGAAAGAGGGTTCTGTTGTTTGCTTTGATTGAACCCAAAAATGTTCTGTAAAAAACCGGGTTCTTTTTCGAAGGAAAATATGAATTCAACTCCAACAGAGCAGTTTTTAAGGTTCCGTCTACAAAAATGGAACCTTTATAATTTCGGTGTGTGTGCCCGTCCGTCCGTCCGTCGTGTCTGTCACACTTTTTTATCTCCGAAGTTTATAAAAATATCGGCATGAAATTTTGGAATTAGATACTTCAGGCCTAGATGTCACTGCCCATGCACTTAAATTTAAAAAGTAGGGCCATTTGGGGGTGGCTCCCGTATAGGTAAAGTTGCCATTGATTTTGAAACATTGTCGCACCCCATCGGGTTGTATATTAATCGGCAGATCTTTTGAAATAAGGTAGAGGTTTGCTTTAAAAAATTTTTGATCCAGTATAGCTTGGTGGGAAGCAGTTAATACAAAATCCTACCTGACCAACTTAAACAACGTAGAAAAGCTAGCCTGTCTTGACGTTACTTATGCACTTAAATCCACGCCTCATACGGGGCTGGAAACGATGCTTCACGTTCAACCTTTGCAACTCTTCATCAAGAGCTCTGCCACCAAATCAGCCCTCAGACTACGGAAATGTCATAACTGGCACCCAAACAGCAAGGCTGCTCGAATCTTTCAGTCACAAGGGGCTCTGGACTACCACAGACTATGAAAAAAGGCAAGAACTTCACGATCTTTATCCCAGAAAGGCAGGATTGGGAAAAGCCTGACTTCATCAAAGGCACACCCATTTTCAGTGATTGATCGAAAACAGAAGACGGCACGGGAGCGATGATCTTCTGTGAGACACTAAGAATAAACAATGCCTGTTGGCTTACTATTCTAGTGTATTTCAATCAGAAATCTTTGCCATTAAGAAAGCTGCGCAGATTGCACAGCAAATGGACCTTCCTGACATGAAAATCACCTTCTACTCGGACAGTCAAGCGCCCTTGAAGGTATTGAATTCCCATTTCGTAAACTCCAAATCCGTCAAAGATTGCATTAAAGAGCTTAAAAGCCTGAACCGCCACAAAATCCTTCTCTGCTGGATTCCTGGACATTCCAGCATTGAAAGAAACGAAAAGGTAGATGAACTGGCACGGACAGGTTGAAGTTCAGGCGCAGAATCGGCTGACAATACTATCCATCCTCCTATTAGCTCAGCCAAAAGACTCATTGAGCAAGAATCTGTGTCATCAGCAAACGAACAGTGGCAAACCACCCAGGCTGCGTCATATCCCACTGCTTATGGTCCAAATACGATACCAACAAGACCAAATCGCTTATATCCAATAATAAGAAAATCATACTCATCTTAATAGGGGTTCTCATTGGCCACTGCACGGCGAACCGGCGAACGATTTCTGTAGAAGCTGTAGGGATGAAGAAAAAGTTGAATCAGTGGAGCATCTCCTTTGTCACTGCCCTGCTCTACAAGAACGACGACTCACTCACTTAAAAGCAAGGTTCTTTCACGAGCTCAGCGATGCGGCGAAGGTTCAGATCCTTGACCTCAGAAAATGTATAACAAGAACGAGTTGGCTTTGGTAATTGCATGTTGACTCTGCGTTATCCCTCGGAAAACATGCAGTCCTTACAGGGCATAGACAATTCGTCTCCACGGCCTCTGGGTGTAATTGCTGGCAACAGCAGAAAGCCCTCCTAACCTAACATAACTTAGCCTCTGTGTCCCTACGATACAACTTTTTGAACAATTCGGACTACATTCTGGAACAATGTATGGAAAACTGTTTAATTAATCGGAATTAGGTTCGTCTGAACTCTTATGGTCTTCAACAAAAACTGTTTTCCAACAGCAATTTGTGGAGAAAAAAACCATGTTTCGATTTGGATCATGTCCAAAAAAATCAGTCATCACCCAAAGATTTCGACTGAAAACACTTATCTCATCCCCACTTCAGCTGGCTATGAAAAGTGACACATTAACTTCGAACAAACATCAATTTTGACACCTGCGAGTACTTGTCCACAATTTCCTCGCAAAAAAATCGAATGATCAGAAAATTTGGAAATTTTCCAACAGAATTTAGCACGAATCGAACGTTCGGCTTACACTCTCTAGACAGATAATAAAACAACTTGATATCCAGTATCTGACGTGATATTGCAGAAATTTCTAGCACTGATTTAAGGCCCCGATAGCCAGGTAGCAGTTGGCATTGTGTACACCTTCAGCGATTCGAACACGTCACTTATCTTATCGCGCCCAAGCGCAAACATGAGATATCCGACTTATCGAGAGCCCCTTATCGTGGGTAAGGTGCGCCGCACAGTCTTAGCCAAAATTCACCACTACCTCCGCTTATCAACTGACAACCTTCCACGAACATGAATGTTCTCCCCTTCGTGCGAATTAGAAAATCAACTTGATTCCCAAGAAGAACACCTCGGCCGATACGTTTCGGCGGAAAAAGAGCTTATCCCCACGAGTTGCAATCTTTTTCACTAAAAACACTTAAGTGACTAAGTAACAGCCTTGAAGAGATCTCGCACGAAAGCTCCGCATCCGACACCGGCGAGACATCTGTCAAAACAAAAATACAAGCAGCGACAACGCGTTCCCTGCTTCCGCCCCCACAGGTGACAGTTCTGATTAGATGACTCACTTCCAATCCAAAGTTGAGTTTATTTTGATCCAAAAACCCGACAAGTGCGTGGACTGCCCGCTTGCTCATCCGTCTAAATGCAGATCAAACATCCCTCCAACTGAGCAAACAGAAAAAAATGAAAAATGAAATTCGTGGCACATGCGGTCGGGGTGCTTGAACCAAAACGGGAAAAAGTTCCCCTTGCGCGTTATCTTATCGCGCGAACTGCAATTTATCCGACGGCGTAGTAATTCTGGGCTTTCGGTTAAATTTAGTTTTAATGTTGCTGCTCAAGTGCCATGGCACATAGATTAGGCACGCGTGGTAAACACAACCAGGAGTCAGTCTAATTGCCGCCGACATGGCTTTGGCATTCTGCCCCACTCTGCTGCCGTGGAGCTATAAACAAATAAATCGCCCTATCGGACCGACCCGAGGCGAGCGAAACGGTGAGTTGTGTTGATTAGGCTAATTGCGGTTGAAGCGCGGACCAGGTTTATGGGTTTACTCGAAGATTTCACTGAATTCCGTTGCGTGTCGATAAGGGGCATGATCTTGAGGCTGACAGATTGGAAGTGCTCCAACGTCGGTGGCGAGCATGTTTTGAAATTTGTAATCACAAGGGTGTCGGTGGATGGCTTATCGACAGACTTTTGGGTGTGAAATAAGGCGATTGGGCAACATGGGGCGTTGGTGAGTTTTCTGGAAATCATTTCGCAGCTCGTTGGAATGGTGACTGATGCCATGGCCTTTTTATACAATTTTGACTTGATTATCCTTTTTGAAGACAGCTGTTAAACAAGAGAACATTCCTGGCAATTTTCAGAAATGACAAGTGAAGTGTCATGTTGCCCACATTTTTCCTGTTAAACCAGAGAACATCCCTGGCAATTTTCAGGAATGACAAGTGATGCTAACTGAAGTGTTATGTTGCTCACATTGCTCCTGTTAAACTAGAGAATATCCCTGGCAATTTTCAAGAGTGGCATGTTGCTCACATTGTTGCTGTTAAACTAGAGAACATCCCTGGCAATTTATAGGAATGATAAGAGGTAACGATTGAAGTGTAAAGTTTCTCATTTTGCTGCGTCATCGGGACACTTGTCCTTTTCTTAGACGCTCACAACCACTATCAAACGCCTTCAGTTCAATTTGAGGCAAGACAATCCAAAATCAAGTTCATCGAACTTACCTGTTGTGATGTGGATGAGGTTTCTTTAAGACTACTGCTAGAACTAGAACTAGTGTTGATTAAATTCTGTCTGGTGTTTGATGTTATCGAACTGAGACCGCTGCAGCTGCCAACACCAGCACTCGGTGGGCCACCGCTGACGGTTGGCGTGCTCGCTCCCGAGCTACCGCCCACACTGCTGCCGCTGCTGGTTGTGGTGGTAGCCGTCGATCCAATGGTGCCATTTTTCTTGTGGAAGTTCTCGATCAAACTTGCTGCCGGACTGACGTGCTGAGTGCTGTCCGAGAAGTCAGACATCTGTAAAGAAAAAGAACAAAGGAGAATTTAGCTCAAGATGCAAATCAATTGTCAAGCGAATAAATAAAGCAACAATGTGTTGGAGCGCCAGACGCGAACCGCTCGTTTACAAGCATTTAATTGCATCCGATGGCGTCGACAACAATTCTGTCTAGCACGTACCCCTTCGCTGAGCCAGCGACACCTTCTCTTATCGAGAAACAACCAACTGTCTGCACTGAACCGATAAAAGTGGGATTGGCAGGGGAATCAGTCAACTGGCGAATCCACTGAAGCGTTTCTTTAGCAAGCGATTGCCAACCGTGCGGCTTGCATTTCCGTGACGGTTAAGGGTGGGCCGGGCAGAGCCAGCTGATAAGACGAGCGTTTAATCGTAAGAAAACACCGAACGTGACCGGAGTCGGAAAACGTTATGTCGAATGCCAGTCACGTGGTGAGGAAATGCCAGAGGCACTGCTGCACCGCCAGCGAATCGATGCGACCCGTCCCACAACCGGACTGCGTTGCAATGCGAGCCAGCCCACAGCGGTGGACAGTTTTACGAGCCGAGAAGGTATTTATGAGGCCAGTTGTGCGACAACGTGTGTCGAGTGGGCCTGACTCATTGCCATGGGGAGGCTTTAATGAGTTTCGACAGCATGTAGCATTTTTGGGGAATTGGGCAGTTTTATGACCAAAGCATGGAATTGCTTCCTTAATTGTCTAGCATCTAGGCATGTGGCGTTTAAGTGCTTCGAAGGCAGCATTCGATTGTGATGAGTTTTGATGACAATTGAGAGACGGCTCGCGAGTGTTTATCTCTTCTGGGGGTAAGGCTTCGCAAGTGAGCGCATGTGTTGCAATAGTTTCTGTTGGTGAAGGTCAGGCGGGATAAGTGAAGTCATGACGAGAGTCACTGGGAAGTTTGACAGCAAAGACATGAGGCGGTAAGGGAAAAACACACTTGGGAAGTCAGCGTGTGTCTTCAAGTTGGAAACTAGGGATGTGTCACATTTACAGCAGATTATACGGTTCAAATCAATTTGAGACGCGGTTTGCTAGGTAGGCCACGGAGTGTACAAGGTGTTTGTTGTATGAGTTGACATTTGACAGCTGACAAGCTGTCTGGCAGAGAAAGTTACAGCGCGGTACGTGGAAGAATCGAAGCCGGGATCACGTCGCTCGGTTATGTAATACTCGCACAGATGCGAAACTTATTTTAAAGATGACTTTATGCTTCTATTTAAGACGTTGTCTAAGCTAGGCTTACCGTGGGCTGGGTAAAGGCTGATTTAATGAAGCAGCCGTTTGAAAGTAATTCAAAGTTTTGTCTCCACAGCAGGGTGGGCCATCTAGTGGTTGTTTTTTAAATCGAACGTTATTTTGATTTTTTTGTGAATCGTCGCAAGGCTTCACGTTGTGTCCTTATTGCTTCAACTGGTAAGTCAACTTTTGATTCACGGAGACTTTGAAGCAAGGTCGGATGGAAAAGTCTTCATGGCTTGCATCAAATCGATCTTTTGTATCTTCTCCAAGTTGCTTTCCACGCTTTTAGCACGAATTAAGAGGAAACTTTCTTGCCAGTACAGTAGCCTGCAAGGAGTACTGTTATGAGACATTGCATTTTGTCAGGCCTGGAAGATGTTGCATCAAATTTCCTCAGGGAAGCTGAAATATAACTACGAGTCTAAGGCTACTCCACTGGAAGGGATAAGCAAACGATAATCTTAACATAAAAGCAACGAATGAGTCAACGACACTGACAGCTGTTTCCCGCTCGAATATTGACAGAAAGTCTGTATCATACTCCCGCGGAACGAAATGAGTCGCTTAACGCTTGAACAACGTTGGCAAATATTGAAAACTTATTTCCAAAGTGAGTGCTGTGTCGCCCAAACAGTGCGTTTTTTGAAAAGAGGTTTTGGTCAAAATGAAGCACCCACCGGGACTGTTGTACGCAAGTTTGTGTAAAAAGTTTATGGGCGTTACAGAACCACGTTAACCAAATTTTTCTTCACTGAAATTGAAGACATGGATTTGGACGACTTCTGGTTTATGCAGAATGGCGCGCCATGCCACACAGTCCATGCCACAATAGATCTTTCGCGCACCAAATTCCCAAATCGTGTTATCAGCCGTCTTGGCGATGTCAATTGCCCGCCTCGGAGCTGCGATTTGTTATGCCAACAATCCGGAAACGATTCAAGCACTTAAGGCCAATATCATCCAACCAATCCGTGAGCTACAGCCCGAAACCATCAACAAGGTCTTGGAAAATTGGGGTGACAGAATGCGCTACTGTAAAGCCAGGCGAGGCAGCCACTTGAACGACGTTGTATTTCTTAATCGGAATGTTTGTTCCTACTAATAAAGCCATAAAACATGGAAAAAATTTAATTTTGTTCATTTTATTGCATTTTTAAAAAGAAACTTGTATTCGGGCCACCATATATGAGTCATTATGAACCGCAATGACAGCAAAGCCAAGGCGGTCATTTGAACGATTTGCTACCCCATATCATAATGGCATGAAAGTAGCTTCAAAATAAAGCTAGATTAAATTTTATATCTTACATCTTTGTCGATTCATTTAAACTTCATTTCTTATCGTTCTTATCTGGTCACCGTATAGTATGCCAAACACAAGATCCGTAAAGGGGGAAATACCTAACCTCCGGCATAAAGATCAAGTGATTTTACATGCAAGCCAACTTGGGCTTGATGACTGAAAGCAGCACCTTCATAATGGAAGGCAGTATGAATTTTAGGCTCAGATCTGGGGTGTTGACCTGAGAAGTCAGTAAGTGGATTTTCGACCACACCTTTCATGCAAAATGGTCTGAGGGTGACTGTGCTATAATTTACTCTACATCAGGGTACTCTAAAGAAATTTGAAGAAATTCTTGTACAATGGTCACTCTGTCACAGCGCGAGCTGACTGTCACAAAACCAAGGGACTACCATGAACCGCCTCTAGTCTCTCAGATACATAGCAGATCCAATGCAGCTTCAAACAACTCCACAAGGCACCATAAACCACAAATCTACCGACTCTGCTGCAGCTTACAAACATTACATCTGCGACGACGATGACGACTTCATTCCCCAGCAACATGTGTGCATAAATTACCCAAGACTGTCCTTGGCAGCACGGCAGAAAAAAAGCAATTTTGTCGTCACTCCTTCAGCCGTAGCTAATGATCTAAAATTAGCTCTCATTCCCCGTCCCCAATTGAGATTGCTTCCATTGATTGGCTCGTCTAATCAAATTGCTGCTAACTTTTGAATTTGCATTTGCACTTTACACCAGCACCCGTCGATTGCCGTTTATTGAAGTCGCACATTTCAATCACGACTTGCACCGCGTACATGTGTTCAACTGAAACTGTCCATTAATGCGGCACTGTTCGTATCTAATTGATTTCCGAACAAAGCCCCTTCCCGCCGCCGTCGCCGCCGCTCGGAATACGGGTCAAACGTGACGGCTTCCTGAGAATTCTTTAAGTGACCGTGGTTGGCTCGGGTGCTCTCGTAATGAAGCGATTGAAATTCCACTGAATGCACTTGGCGTTGCGCAACTCCCTTACACCCGGCAAATTGTCGGTTTTCATGCAGTCTTCGAATCGAAGCAATATCTAGCGAGCCGCCACTCAGCGCACCTTCCCCACTGGAGACCGTGACCCTTATCAGGTTATCAGTTGATAGAGCGAATGAATATATGGACCTGCACACATCCGGCATGTTTGTGCAGAAAAAATGCCAGGGACAGAGCTGCTACGCCGGCGGCATGCCGTAAAAGAGTTCTAAATACTTTGCAAAAAATAAACAAACAAGCAAACAATGGAATAGATAAGAGTTGTTGGCACACGCACACGGACAGGGTGTATCTGTGTGGTATGTGGCAACAATTTCAGTTGTATTTACGCGTAAATTGGTTTCTAATCCGCGATTCTGCGGTGGGAATTAGCTGTGACGAGTGGTGGACGAACAGACGTGCTGGCAGGCGGCTTTGGGATTGAGATTTTCGTGTGAATTAATTGCTCGAGAAATAAATTATCATTTGGAGGACATTGTTGCTAAGCAGCTTACCGAGCGTACAGAAATGACGCATCAAATAGTGCTGCGTAAAATAAATTGGAAAAGGCGAAAAGTAGATAATTGTGTTAAGCATCGCTGAGAGGCTTAGGTGTTGGAAATTACTTAAATGGCGGAAATAACCGAGGAGATTATGAGCCATTCTTGAGGGGATTATGTGCGAGAGATGATTTGGTGCGGTCAGTGGTGTTTGCGTCGACCACTGTTTGAGTGTTGATTCGGATCCTCAGCTTTGTTGACTTATAAATTTGAACGATTTGTCGTATTTGTAAACAGGTCAACCACAAGCTTCTTATGGCTTCAGATGCGCTGTCGTGTCACTTCTTCAACCTGGTTCTGGAGAAGATAGTGTAGCGGGCAAGTGTAAACGCGGAAGACACTATCTTCTACAAATAGGCTAGGTACAGGTGGCCGACTGCAGGATAGCAGTCTCACTTAGGCCAACATACGAGTAGATCCATTGTGGTTTTGCTTGGTTACGTCGATGACACAGGTATTGTCGCGGATTCACAGTGAGCCTTTGAAGAAGCATTGACGGCTGATGAGAAATAAGCTGGTCTTAAGGTTGATGAGGTGAAGACGAAATATATGCTGACGAGGAAAAATTGATCCGTCGCAGGACAGTAAAGAAAAACCGAAACGAAACGAGGTTGTTAAGGACTTTGCTTACCTCGGGGCATACATGAACTCTACAAACGACACATTTCTGAATATCTTACGCAGAATTGCACTTGAAACTGCTGCTACTTAGGTTTGTCCAAATAACTTGGGTTATTTAAACATCCGGCTCGAAGGACCAAAATCTCTGCTAAAATGGTATCGCGCCACTTTTACTTTAGGCTCCATAAAGCCGACAGCCTACAACGATAAGTTAAACGACAGAGGTGATACTTGACGCCTTGGAAAGAAAAATTCTGCGTCAGATACCTGGTCATGTCTCCTAGGAAGTCGAATGGAGGATAAGACACAGCCGCGAACTTTACGATCTATTCAAAGATGTGGACTTAGTCCGGAAGACAAAGATCCGCCGCTTAAACTTGTTCTGTCACATGGGATGGATGAACACCAATGATCGGTCTAAGAGAGTCATTGAATCCGAGCACATGGTTCGAAAAGGAGAAGAAGACCAAACCTCTTCTATAAAGATCAAGTGATTGACGATGATTTGGTCGTCGACATTTGCCATTCACGGCGATTGAAGAACCAGCGAAACAGCTGGTCTTAAGGTTAGGTTAGGTTAGGTTTTGGAAGGGGAGTGTGATGGTTAAGGCATCACTTCCACTCGGAGGCCATGGGGCCCATTGTGAATCCCTTCAAATGCGGAGTATGCAATCTAATAACCTATCCTGTCACGCGATGGCTGGAACCACCCTGTGCTCTTTATGAATTTTAGCAGATCCGATATGTCTGCATTCGCTAAGTCCGCAGTCTCTGTGAAGAATCTCTGGCCCAACGAAGCCAGGCGCCGATTCTGGAGAGCTGGGCAGTGGCAAAGCAGATGTTGGATCGTCTCGGTCTCTTCCTCGTCGCCGCAGCTCCTGCAGAGGTCGCTGGACTCCGCATTCCATTTCCGGAGCATTGCTCCTATGGGGCAGTGTCCTGTGATCACTCCGACGAGCATACGGATCGAGTTTCTGTCCAATGCCAAAAGCTTCTTTGTTGGTCTTAAGGTTAAGAAATGTAGCTGTCGAGCAAAAATCGATCCTCCTCACCCATTATTTAGGACAAAACGTCACAATTGGGAGCTAAAATTTTGGGGTTGTTAGGGCCTTTGTCTACCTCGGAGCAAAGGTGAACTTCACAAACGACCTTGAAAACGACCCGACGTAGGATTGTCATTGGAAACCACCATTTCTGCAGTTTGCCCAAATAACTTGGACTGAAACTTCCGGCTCGAAGGTCCAAAATTATGCTCATATAAAGCCCTACCCTGTCAATATTGCTTTATGAAGCCGGACGATACGCAGAACGGTAGAGGAGTCTACTTGGAGCTTTCAAAGGCAAAATCTAAGTCGGATATTTGTTCCTGTCTGCTAGGAATACGAATTCAGGAGACATAACTGCCATCTCTGTGAGCCGTACAAGAATGTGGATGTTAACCGTAAGGCAAAGATCCATCGCCTAAACTAGCTCGGTCACATTGGGCATATAAACACCAATGACTCGCCTAAGATAGTCTTTGAATCCGACCCTCCTGGATCGAGAAGGAAAAGAAGACCAAATCTCCGGTAAAAAGACCAGGTGATGGCGGTCGCAAGACAACTTGGTCTTGGTGTCTGAAAGCAGCGTGTCAGCGATGCAAGGCGACAATTGCTTAGGCTCATACCCTTCAGGGTTCGTTGGCTTCATAAGCGATGGAGACATGGGATGTGTTCGTGGTTAACTTAAAGCTGAATGCAAGATTAGCACGGAGGATATCCTGCCCAGGTTCAAGTTCATCTAAGCGAATTAAGACTACCGATCAAATGCAGAGAAGACCTGTTTTCCTGAATTATCCTGGAAGTGGTTAAAGGGTTGAGCAAGGCCTGAAGCACAGCTTGGCTATCGCTACAGTCACAAATACTTCGCCCCTTCCAATTATTCTTCATAATGTAGTTCGTGGCCATTAGGATCGCATAGGTTTCCGCTTGGAAAACCGACGCAAATTTACCTAACGAGATGTGCAGTCTAATGTTGTCGCTCTCCACGAAGGCACCAGCACTAGATCCTTCATTGCTTTTTTAGCCGTCCATGAAGATTCGACCACAATCCTTTCCTGGCTCAGATTCTGGCCAGAGCCAGTCCTGAGTGCAGGGAAAGTCGACTTTGTATGAACGTCGCAACTGGTGTATTGGTGTTTGTGCCTCAGACGGTACATTGTATTGTAGATATGGATGGTGGCTTCCAACGTATGCACATTGAATTCACTTAGACCAATAGGGTCAATTGTGTTGCCACATCCGGCTTGCTACCGCTCATTTCTGGAACCAATTCGATTTTTGGACGAATATCAATAATTTCTTGACGTCCTTTTCGGATGTATCACTTAGTGAGCTTAGATTATATTCTCCCAGGGTTTTCTTCCTTATGGAGGCTAAGGCTGGACAATTACATAGTAGGTGTGAGGGGATTCCTCTTCCTCTTCATCCATGCATCTACTACAGTAGTCGTTATATGGTAACCCTAGTCTTGCGGCGTGACTACCCATAGCGCAGTGTCCTGTGAGGACATTTATTAGGTTACCCAGATTGTTCCTGCTTAGGCTAAGGATGGCTGTGGTTTTCCGGAGATCCATTTTTGGCCATGTTTTCCTTGCGTGTTGACAGCTATTTAGGTTTCACCATCTCTCTGTATCCCTGCTGGTTGCTATTTCAGAGATTATGGTTTCCAATGTACCTACTGGCACAGAGATGTTGATAATGTTTGGGTGACTGATTATTGTACCCCTTTTGGCTAGCTTCGCAATTACCTGGTATATCTTTATGACCAGGAACCCATCACACCATGAGGCTACATTGTTTTGATATCTCGTTTAGAGATATACGACAGAGTCTTACCAATTTTGATCTTAATATTGGTGATTCGAATGCTTTTATAGCTACTTAACTGTCGATATACGTACTTACGATATACTCTTTCGATATCATGTTCATCGATAGCCATTCAGCGGCTTCACTCAAACTAAAAAAAACTCAAACCGAAAAAAGCTCCTGCATACGATTTAATCACAGGAGAAGTTCTTAAAGCGTTGCCCAGGAAAGCGGTTCTTAAGTTCCTGTATCTCATCAATGCTGCCCTTAGACTAGAACACGTTCCTAGTCAATGGAAAGTGGCAGAAGTGATTATGGTACTGAAACCTGGGAAACCGCCAACTGATAAAAAGTCATATAGACCGATCTCACTTCTTCCGATATGTCTAAAGTATTTGAAAGAATTCTACTTAGACGTTTAAGTCCGGTCGTGGAAGAAAAACGCCTTATTCCGCACCATCAATTCGGCTTTAGAAGTAAGCATTCTACTATCGACCAAGTACATCGCATAACTGATGTAGTGGAAAAAGCACTGGAACAAAAATATATTTGTTCGGCAGCATTTCTCGATGTTTCTCAAGCCTTTGACAAAGTTTGGCATGAAGGCTTGAAACATAAACTAAGTCAATTTCTTCCGGGAAAACTTTTCAGAATTATAGCGAACTATCTCTCCGATAGAATGTTCCGTGTAAAGTATGGAAACGAATACTCTGTATTCAAATCTATAAAGGCTGGAGTACCACAAACGGTGTACAACTCTGGGGTTGTACCAAACCAAGTAATAGGAACATACTACAGACTTTTCAAAACAAAGTTCTAAGAACCATCGTCAACGCACCTTGGTATATAAGAAACGACGATATCCACAGAGATCTTGGAGTTACAACAGTCCAAGATGAAATTAAGACTTTTGCTCGTAAGCATAAGCGCCGCCTAGAGGAGCACGTTAACCCTGTAGTCCTTCCGATTCTTAGTGGAAGTAATGCTATTCGCCGTCTTCAAAGGACTAGACCACTTGATCTAGCACGGTGAAATCAACCCGCGTGTATTAGCGGTGTAAGCAGGATCTTTCAGTGGAGAGTCACCTGCCTAATGTCTCTAAATTACGAAATGTAAACTGCTGGATAAGTGACTAACTTAGTTGTAGTATAAATATAATTTATTTGAAGAGAGGTGTTTTTTACTGGGTAAAAATCCCTTTCACTATGAGGGAACGGTCCCCAGAGTGTCTTTTGAAGATTTTCACCTACCCTCGCAAAAAAAAAAAAAAAATTCAGCGGCTTCACGAATGGCCGTAATTTCCGCTTGGAAGACACTACAGTGATTCGGTAGTCTAACACACAAATTTCTTAGACCTCTCGAAATGAAGACTAAAGAAATTAAGACTATAGTCATGCGACTTGACACTATTAGAACCTTGCCCTTGGTGGTTTGGTAAAGAAAAAGTCTAGATAATGTTCTGTAAAGAACTTATGCGTTAAAAGAACACAGCACAGCTGTTGTTCACGAAAAACAATCGTATACATACGGAAACGCGATGAAAGATTTCATCAAAGAATGCTGATTTATTTAGGAACTAGGCGACTATGTGTCAGATATTACATTTCATTCCTAACCCCAGAGTTTGTACCACAAATCAATCACATATAGATATCCAACTCCTACTTCTCTTGCCCCTTAATTTCATCTGACAGCGTTTTTTATAACATTTTCACCGACACGATTTACCGAGAATACGTGTGACTTCCCCTCCAAGCTGATGTAGTGAAATGGGCATGGACAGTGTTTACATGAACGGAAGAAGGCAGGAGCATCGAAAATAAAGTATTTGATTTTTCACAAGTTTGAATGAAATAGTGTAGATTCGGCGAAAATCTTACTTCCAATTTGATTTTACGGTGAAGCCGTTCCGTTTTTATCCCATGTAGTTCCATTTTCGACATATTTTCCTCAGAAAACATTTCATGCATATGCGATTTTCCCTGAGCCATCTAAACACTCATAAGTTTGTTATTTATTTTTCAAATGTTGTCATGGCAATTTTCAAAACAAAAAGTAGGAGGAGCTAAACAATGAAGTTAGTGTTCACAAAATGTATTCGTTAAACACTATTTTTTTAATATTTAGGGTCTGAAACATTTATTGGAAACAATACTGGAAACTTGTTCGGAATACGTTTGAAAATGGATAAATATTGAAACCAGTTCGGTTTGGAAAGGTTTCGGACAGTCTTTAAGGACTCAAGTTCCCTTATAAACAATAAAATTAGGTCAATGTTATTGGTGATAAAAATGTAGTACAACAAAAATGCACCAAACAGTCACTCTTTGTGAATGTAACGGCTTTTCAACACCCACTCGTGAATTCTCATTTGCCCAAATGCGGCAATTCTGCTTGTTAACGAATGCACTGAGGTGAAAGTGTAATTTGAACGACCATTTTCGTAAAAGGTTTCAACAATCTTAACGCGCTGCTCAATTGTGTACCTCTCATTGGTAGAATTTGTCAAACACTAAAACAAAGAAATTTAAATTGGGGAAAAAAACTTAACGATAAGGTGTGACTCACAATAAACATCGGGCATTATGGCTGGACTACCCTTTAGATAAGACAATTAAAAACGAAGAAAAACAATACAAGCGACCAACCAATCATAAGTCAGCGCTCAACTTTATATTACAATGTTGTTCGAAACCACAAATTGCTTTGTCTGCCTAAATTTATATTTAGTCAGTTTTAAGTATAAAATATTGTAAACCATATTAATTTGTTTACAAACTTTTTTCTAGATTTACGATAGTTTTTCACAAAGAAACAAGGGTTGGTCTCATTTTCTTTAATCTGTAGCCAACTTTTAAACGAATATTTCGACAATCTTTTAAAATTCTGTTTCAAAAAATTGTCTATTCATTTCCATAATAATTAAATAACTTTTCGATATTATCAATCGAAAATATCATAACAAGAGTACCATTCGGACGACGTGTTCTATTTTACAATTATATTTGTTTTGATTTAAAATTAGGTTATTTGACGATAAATGAATAAATAAATTATCAATTATTTGATTAAATTTAAAATCTAAAGGCATTTTAAAACATTCACCAATAACTAAAAATAATTGTTATTCCCAGAAGAAATAATGTTTGAATTACGTTTATAAAATATATGTGATACAAATCAGCTTTAGTTACTAAAGCCTGCGAACAGAGTCCTTAAAATATTTCCGGATAGCCGTCAAATTCACGAATTGGTGACTTAACTGAGGACAATTCATGAATTTGTTACGTTGCCGTGGGCAACCATTCATGAACGTGCCGCCATTTAAGTGGGGAAATGATGAGTCCAAATTAGTGTGAGTGAAAATGAGGAAATATTTGTGCATTCATCATCAACCGTCAAATTTATTGGAAGATTCGTCAGTAACTGTCAAATTTATTGGAAGATTCGTGAACAACTGTCAAATTTTTGAGTGGGCTAGGGGTTTTCCATCTGGAAAGTTACGCATCTTTATATGACTGATTTGTGGTTTGTACTTTTTTTTGTTTTTTCGGAGGATTTTTAAAACACTACTGTAGCACTCAGACTCAAAACTGGTCCATTGTACTGCCAGGTAGCAACCTACTCCAGTGCCGTTAATTTGATCCCAACGGGAACTGGTGACTGGACCAGATTCGATTTCACTGGGATTCGAACCTGGGACCGCTCGAAATTGGGGCAGGCAGGAGTTTGTACTTGAGATTAAATTGAAAATTTGAATGAATTTCTCCGGATTCAAAATGGCCACCTTTTGTTACTTTTGTTGGATGACATCTTAAAGATGACTTATTTGTACGGAGAACCGGAGCAGATATGGGTAAGATATTGTATTTCATTACATTTGTACCTTAAATTAATGTAAAAATATCATATTTTTTCGGAAATTTTTTATATTTATCAACTCATTTAAAATAACACCTCTTATTGGAAAACCTCATTTTAACTGATTATTTCTTGAGTCTTCAGACTGTTCTGTACATGCTGCCACTCGAAATAGTCTTGTCTAGTATTTACAAAAACTTCCTTCCATTGAAGAATTTGTGAACTGAGCTAACTCGACGCAAAATCAATAATTCGCTTCATGCAAGCACGAGTACATTTTTATTATGTGAACGAAAGGCAATAAAGTGCAAGTGCAATAAAGTCCGGCTCACAACACCATCGAATAAATTAATGTGCCCGAATGCTTTGCAAATCAGTGTTCGTTTCGAGGGCGCCACAAAACAATAGCGGTCCTCTGGTCGGGGTTCATTGTGAAAATCAAACAAGACCGAACAATGCTTGTAGAGTAAATTAGAAGGATGACGCGTCACAAATGTTACAGCGCCAGCAATAAACAGATAATTAATGTCTAACTTTTATTGCAGTGTTTAGAAGGGGAAAATTATTACTTATCAAGTGTTGCATTCAGCAGAATCTGTCATACTTTTGAGTGCACATCAAAATTCTTGGTCGCACGCCAGACGTTTAGTGCGTTGAAATAAATTTATGGTCAATTAATCGACCAACTAAACGCTGTATTGTTCGTTTGTCAGCAACGATTTATGTGCTCCGTTTTTGTCAAAGCATAAAATATTGCAATTTCTGCTCAACGTTGGTTTTTGGAACTGGAATTTTTTTAAATGACTTGAATGAATTTTGAATCACGACTTTCTTTTGAAAGAGCTTTTAGTCCAACTTTGAGGCGAAATGTCTCCGTTTACAACAGAAGGATGTTCGATATAAGTAAAGGATACTTTGGTTGACTTTCTCAAAACTGACACATTCTATCGACAGTCAGACTTGGAAACGGTCTTTCTAATTGGATGACTGTTTATAGTTTAGCAGAAATCCGCAGACGAATCAAAAATATATGAACTCAATACATCGTCTGAACAATGCAGCGCCTTCCGAGCGGAAATAGTGGCGATGAAGGAGCCACTGTCAAGGCTCTAACACATTGTTGTGTCGAACAGGGATATCATTATTTGTACTAGCAGCCAGTCTGCAATTAGAACCCCTAGTTGTTCAGACCTTCGCCTCTTACTTTCTTAACTCTTTGTAAAGATCGGCAAGCGTTCAGATGATGCTTTAAGGACAGCACCATCCACTGCACTGAATGAAGTCCTCCACCTTCCTCCATTCGACTTGTTCGGAAGACAGGTAGTAGCCATTACAGCGGTAAGACTCAAAACAAAAATAATTACCATTTGGTTCACACTATCATTCTTGACATTTTCGAGTTCATTCTCCACAACACTGTCCTTCCGCTACCCCAATCCCTCTTTGGGAAAAAAAACTTCTCTGCCAGCATCCTCTCCAGATCTGATTGGAAGTCTGACAATCAGACGCTGGACGATCTTCTGCGTATTTTCACAGATGGGGTCAAGATGGATGGGGGAGTAGGGTTAGGTGTCAACTCTAAGGACCTCAAAACAGTATATCCTTCCGTCTTCCAGAATATTGCAACGTCTTTCAGGCGAAGACAATGGTAATAAAAAAAGCTCTGTGTTGGCTTCCGAGCAGTGGGTTACGAGGATCTAGGAAGCACATCGCCATGTGTTAGCACAGCCAAGCAGCATTTACATTGCTGGGCTCAGCCACTTTCCAGTCTAAGTTCTCGCTGAATTGCCGCCAATCTCTTGACGGGATGACTGAGCATTTAAAAATTCACCTCATGTTGGGACAACATGACACCCCAGCGAAGCCGACGAAGTCGCTGAAGACACCTACTCTCGACAGATAAGTCTCCTAAGCATCGCCTGTAAGATCTTCTCTGCAGTGTGGTGTGAGCGCCTGAAGACTGAACTCTCTTGGAACTGACATTTTTTACCTTTTCATTGCCTCTCGCTCGACCTCCCTACTATTGATGGCATCAGTTGCAGATTCTCAGAGTCTGCCAAATATCTAAGGCTCATCCTAGACAAGAGACTGCCGAACATAATGGAGCGAACCCGCAAGGCGACGCTGGCTCTCTACGTATGTTAAAGAGCACTAGGAAAGAAATGGGGTCTCATATGATCCATCAGTCGTCGTTAGACCCATTTTGTTGTATGGAGTGCATGTCTGGTGGCTAATACTAGACAAAGCCATGCACTATAATCTCATCAGGAAGGTTCAACGTCAAGCCTGCATCTGCATAGAAGGTGCTCTGAGAACCACACCTTCGGATGCTCTGGACGTTATCATTAACCTATCCCCACTTGACATTTTTGGCAGACTACTAGCAAAAAACATTGCTATTCGTCGTATGGTCTCCGCCCAGTGGACCAATAATCCCCACTCGTCTATACTAAGTTCTTTAAACTTCCCGACGAGAATTCTAGACCATGCCACACCCCAATACTTCCCTGACAGACACTTTGAAACCCTGATTCCAGATAGACACTTCTTCATGGATGGGTCAAAGACCCAGGATGTGGTTGGCAGTGGCGTTTTCTCTAACGAACTAAACATAAGTCTCCTTTCGCATACCCGACCACTGTAGCGTGTTCCAGGCGGAGATAATGGCGATTAGCGAAGCTCTGTCCTGGCTCAAATGGAATGCAATATCGGCGGAATTGGAATATTTGTATTATCACCGACAGTCAGTCAGGGCCCTGGAATTAGTCTCTATAAACTCAAAAGCTGTAATAGACTGTCGCTCATCTTTAGATAAGATGGCCGATCAGTTTAATATTCGCCTGTGCTGGGTGCCAGGCCATAGAGACATTCCGGGTAACTGTAAAGCGGATGAGCTTGCCAAGTTCGCTACTTTACAGCCATTGCTACCTAAACACAGCAACTTGGGTATGCCCTTCACAACTTGTAAATTGCTGCTCTCATTAGAGGCTAATGAAACTCATGAAATAAACAACAGATGGGCGAGTGGCACTACGTGTCACACCTCCAGAATGATCTGACCTAAGCTAGACCTCAGAAGATCTAAGGATATAATATCTTTAGATAGATCTAATATAAGTACAATCGTCGGTGTCATCACAGGACACTGCCTCATAGGAAATCATGCCAGCAGACTAGGCGTCCCGGCTAATGATTTCTGTAGAAGCTGCTTAGACGAGGAGGAAGTGGAAAGCGTTTCACACCTTCTCTGCTCCTGTCCGGTCCTAGCGTCTCTTCGACGCCTTCATCTAGGGGCCTACTTCTTTGATAACTTATGCGAACTCAGTGTGGTTCCCATTGGTAATCTACTACGCTGCATTACAGGCTCCAAATTGTTTCCCACAAATACTCTATTGGATTGACCTCAGTCAAACCATGTGACTGCACAATGGATTAACACCGGTCTAAGTGCATACCTTAGCCACTTCTTACCTACCCACCTAACTAACTTTTCATTGATAAGGACAGTTCCAAGACTGAACTCTCTTAGAACTGTAATTTTTTACCTTTGATAAGGACCCATAAGGTGCTCATACCAAACTGCAGAGAAGATCTGCTTAGGAGGCTTATCTGTCGAGAGTTGGCGCAGTCAAAGGGGTCTCATTGGTCCCTCATCGCCGTTTTACAGTCTACAGAAGTGATCATTTCAGATTCTCAGTATCGACTGCGACTCTACAACGAGTTGTCCCTCTTCGTCCGGACAGGCTTTTGTCCAAAGATTATACACCATGGATAGTTGGTTAAACTTTCGAACATCATCCTGCAGTATCACCTCTCCATTTCCTCGATCGTGCGCTTATCCTCCTCTTTTTGTTTAGAGCTTCTAGCCTAATTTAATCAGACCTTCGTATGCCTTAACTTCTTTTTTGCTTCGAGATTTCATTAAGAACTCAATCATGTGCCTACACCCTTAAACTCAAATTCTTGTACCACCTTTGCAGGCCTTCCAAATTTTCCAGTCTTAACTTTAAGTTCCCTAAAGTGTCGCTGCAATGCAATCTGCGAATCCGGTTAAGCCTTTACAAGCGAAAGGATGTCTTTTTCTATTTGACTGCTAAAAAGCACATGTTGACAACATGTACTTCCTTGTAGGCTGCTTCAAGTGAATTTTTTCTTGCACAAGGATTTTTTCACGCAGGGTTTGATAGTCTGCCTCAAACGGTGCTCATGTCTGGCGACTCCGACAGATAAGTATCTTCAACACACAAAAAGTCCCCATGGAATTGTCAATTTCTTGTTAGAACTCATGTCACTGCATAAAACTCCACATCAATCAACTCACCATCCACACCTTGGCCCGAGAAGTTGCTCCCAACAGCCATTTTACCACCGACCACCAACCAGCCATAGGGAGACCCCATCAAACTCACAGAAATCCCAATCCGCCCTGTCCTACTTCGCAAGTGCCCGCCACGAAAGCAAATTAATGCCCGCCGAGCACGCAACGGTGGTGAGGTGAGAATCACCTTGAAACCAAGGGAATTTCGTATTTCTCTTCCCCCACCTGTGAGTCCCTCCGGAGGTGTCCTCCTCACACACAGTCCCCGGGTCCTTGCATGATTTATGACGGGCCAGCGAAAAAATTTTACTTTCTATTTCGTGCGCTCTTTTTCTAGGTTTGGCGACGGGAATGCCGCCTAAGGCCTCACCCACGAAAGCAAAACCAAAAAAAGAGCGAAAAAGAAAGCAAATTGGCTCTCGGACAGTGGAAGAGTTCAGTTCGGCACGAAGGTTTGTTTACGTTCGGCCTTTTTTGCGTTAATCCGTCACAGAGTCGCGGCTTCCCACCTCACCGCATGGCACGTGGCCTCAAGTGGGGTGATTCACTTTTTGCGGGAATCTTCTAGACTCCATATAAGGCGTGAACAGAATCCCATCCACAAATGAGTCCGGATTTGGTGGCAGCCCACACGAATTACACGCGACCAGAAGTGACACAAATCATTCTGTCGTGTCTGGAGGAAAATGCAGCTCACTTCGTTTGAATCCAATTGAAATGCTGTTCCCATTTGCATAGAGAAAGGTTCCACAGCGTGTGTGGGACGTATTCGGGGAGGGAAACACAACCGCGTGTCAGTTGGCCGCACTTCGAGCTAAGGTCAGGCCACAAGATCAATAGCTGAAGGCAGCTGTCAATGGGGCAGATGAAGGGTTCTCGAAGAGTGTGTTACAATTAATCACCGACTCATTGTTTACCCTGTTGGAGCAGAGCGGGGCACGAGGTCGACAGAAAAGCGATTAGGTTGCTTAACAACTTGACGCCGCAGAGTGGGCGATCAGGAAAAGATCGCCGATGCCGACTCACGGCAGGGGGGAGCTCACATGCTCGTACGTGCATACGCGGAGAGCGCGAATGAGTGCGCGGATTTCACAATAAAACCCCTTCGCCCACGTCGCCGTTTCTGATTTGAAAAATAGAATTTTATTTTGCAAACGAGAGCAGCGGCGCTGTATAATTGACTTTGTAATGCGCCAATTCTGAATCGGTGCCAGCAAATCATGACAAATTCATTCACATTTGGCGCCCGACCACTCTCAGTGATGACACTTTTCTGGCGAATTGCAAAGCACGGTGGCTGCGATGAAATTGTGTGAATTAGAGATTCTAAGGAAATATTTAAAACGGTCATTCGGTTGAATTGAAGATCTGACCGTTTATTGCACACTTTGCATACGAAGGCTTCGCATTGGACCGAATTGGGGCTTTAGTCGTTCTCGCTCATCGTTGCTTGACATTTTCATTTAGAGCCGTATGAGTGTTTTAATTTATGGGAATATGAAGTCTCTATTTAGTCAAGAATGAGTGGCCGAGATCAATGATAAGGCAATGGGACCTCTGATTAATTATTTTGCGCGTGCAAAAGGGGTGACGAATACCCTTAAGCGTCCGGAGTTAAGACATAGCACGAGCCGATGGTAAAGAGGGAGAAAGGGAGAGGTGGTACCGGTATGCATCGATACCCTTCCAATTCTACGGCCGATTTGCTGGGTTTCCTATTACTCTGTCGAGCATATCGGGCGGTATAGCCATGATTTCAGTACGAATACGTACACCTTACTTTTGACAAAAAGAAGTCCAAATCAAATCTGCAGATCTAGGTGTCCAGTCAATGTCGACATTTTTTGACTGGACACTGCATTGTTTGATTTGCAGTGTGCCATGGTGCACCGTCTTGTAGGTCCAGACCTTTTCCACAAATTTGAGGGCAGCCATAATGAGTCAACATCCACCGATATAGAGCCGACGATAAAGAGGGAGAAAGGAAAAAGTGGTAACGATGTACATCGATTCCCTTTCAACTCTACGACCGAAGGACAGGGTCATGAGTTTTGGAACGAATATGAAAACCAGAGAGTATTGTCAACCCTGGGGATCACCACCACTGAATTGAACGGACCGAAAGGTAGTTTATAATGTTTATTAAAATAGATTCTGAACCAGTGGCACAACGCAACAGAAACTGTCCAGAGTGACCTCAGCCAACTTGACGGGCGTAATTGGAGGCATCAGGCTAAAGATTATGACAGTTGGATAGACTTGTTGGTTGAGGTCCAGGTCCACCCGGTCTGTAGAGCCACAGGAAGTAGAAAAAGAAGCAGAAGAAGACGACGTCAGTCAGCATCAGCAGTTTTGTTTGACTGACATCGTCATGATGGTTGACTCTCTGCTTGAAGTTAGCCCTAAGCGACGAACATGCTCGCCGAACTTGCTCGTGCTCGCCGCATTTTCGTTGTGTAAGGTTCGCGAGCCGCTCACTGTTGGCGAAAAATTTCGATTTTGTCGTGTTCGTTGGCTTCGATGTTCGCCGTGTAGGGCCATGTTCGTGAGCAAACCCCATTATTGCTGTGAACGTCGCCGAGTGCATATCGCGGATTAAGCACAATGTCAACAGTCAGCCACAATTTTATCGAGAAATTCACCACTTAATCTTCCCTATCACACATGTTGACGGTTTGAAGAAACAACACGAAATGAATGTTCGCCAAATGTGTTCGCCGTGTAGGGGATAACGCAAACGATCAAGTTCGGCGAGCATGTTCGTCGTTTAGGGCTACCTCGATGCTCTCAGCAGTTCTAACATCTACTCACAGACCTATGCGGATGCTGTTCTGTGTTTCGAAATGTGCCTAGCGTCTGTGTGTTCAAAAGCGCAGGCTGCTCTAGACCTCTAGACCTGCTCTAGACCTGACCGAAGACTGGTGTATCAGGAATGGGCTTTCAGTTAACCATCTCAAAACCGAGGTTGTTCCCTTCAGGAGGAAGAGAAAATTGCCTGGTCTGACTCAATTAGTACTAAAAGGTGTCACTATTTGCTTTTTCGATGAAGTTAAATTTCTTGGTGTTATCCTAAATAGAAAGCTTCTCTGGAAAAACACACTGCCAGAAAACTGACAACGCTGTGGCAGTTTTCGGCAAATCCCGGGGTCTATCACCAAAAAGATCCGTTTGGATCTACACGGCAATGATTAGGCCCCTTCTCTCCTATGCATCGGTCTTCGGTGGAATAAACTTCCCCGTCAATGCGTAATTCCTACTTTCACTAAGCTTCAAAGAACAGTTTGTTTGGGACCTTCCCTAGTACACCTGGAATCTCCCGACACCCTTCCGCATCGCATTTCCTTTGGCTCCAGTCTTATGGATATGCTATCTGAAGCACGGACACCTGTACTCCAGCTGCGACGAACATACAAAGTCGACTTTCCCTGCACTCAAGACTGGCTCTTGCCAGAATCTAAGCCAGGAAAGGAATGTAGTCGAATCTTCACGGACGGCTCCAAGACCAATGAAGGATCTGGGGCTGGTGCCTTCGTGGAGAGCGGCAACTTTAGACTGTACACCTCGTTAGCTAAATCTGCGTCGATTTTCCAAGCGGAAACCTATGCGATCCTAATGGCCACGAACTACGAGTATATTTTGAAGAACAGGTGAAAGAGGCGAAGTATGTATTTGTGTCTGTAGCAACAGCCAAGCTGTGCTTAAGGCCTTTAACCACTTCCAGGATAGTTCAAGAAGGCAAGTCTTCTCTGAATTTGATTGGTAGCTTAAATTCGCTAAGACTTGTGTGGGTCCCGGGGCACCACGGGACCACGGGAAATGAGATCGCTGATGAATTTGCTAGGCGAGGATCAGGGGAGGTACTCTCAGGTCTTAAACCTGCGCTGGGACTGCCTGCGTCCTTGGTTGGGGCTTCCATCGATGGTTGGACCTCTCGAGAGCACAACCGCAGGTGACATGTCTCTTAAGGATGTAGACAGACCAAGCGCATGCTCCCTAACGTTTGTAAAAAATCAGCGGCATTCTTGTTGTCTCTTGACAGAAGAGACTGTAGACAACTTACTGGCGTACTAACGGTCCGCTACACTAAAATGTGCGTGGCCTAAGCGATAAGGACTGGATGGCGCAGTTGGTAAAGTGCCTGCCCTAAGCTACAGGGGTCGCAGGTTCGACTCCCAGTGAAAGCAACGTTAATACGCTTTTAACCGGTTTTTCAAATCTGGTCACCATTTGTCGTTGGGATCAAATTAGCGGCACTATCACTGGAGCCGTCGATCAGTGGTAGTAGTTTGACTGTGGGTATCACAATGGATCAACATGATCTAAGTGCGTTGGTGAATTCACTAGCTCTCTCCTAAGCTAACCTAAACGATGAAACCCTCTGCGAAGCCTGTGGAGAAGATGGCGACACTGCAGAGCACTTCCTCTGCTACTGTCTTGTCTTTGCTCGGATCAGGTGGCAGTTATTCAGCGCTGATGAGGTGAAAGCAAATAATGTAGGCTCCTCATCACAGAAGCGCCTGCTGGTCTTTCTCCGGAAGACCATAAAATTCCAGCAAAAGTTTGTATCTGAGTGCTCTAGTGTAGATCGCCTAGATCTGAGAGTATAGAATTCTTGTCTATCAGTGACTGATTAAGTGGAACATTAAATCAACTTGCGCCATCAACAAATGAGGCGCCTTCTTACACCGCCTCTGAGTCGACATTAAATTGCACTGTCCGCCCTCAGAAATGGCCTTAAAAAATATGTCTCAACCTCGCTTTATCTGCTGCATCCACTTAAGCAAGCAATGAGCAAATCTTGTTCATTCGATTCAGATAAGATCTGAGCAGCCTTACACGGCTCGTCCGGCCGTCCCACAAATCATTCCAACTTGACAGTTCGTGCAGCTGATACGCCCATCAGTTGAGCCACATGCCTACATATGCTGCGGCTTATCGAACGCGTCAAATTTCTCGTGATTGTCAAGTTCGAGCAGCAGTCTTATCTCGCCTCGAAACGTCAATTGTTGCATGTCACTCATTTACAGTCAGTCCGATGAATTCGGAATCAATTTCTGGAATTTCTGCGGCTGCCGCCCCCGTCAGAGTTGAGAACGTGCGTGAGGATGAGATACATTTCGATTTTGAAAAATATCATGTGTCTCAATTGAAATGCGCATACAAACACGCAACACGCTTGGACTTGAGAGCAGACCGCCCGGCAAGTGGCGGCTGGCCGCATCAAAGCTTCGCAGTGTACAGCCAACCACTCGCGGAGTAGACAGAGCTTGACGGTGGCCGGGTGGGGGGACGTGCCCGACGTGGCGTCGAGTGGGAAATTGGAAAAATTATGGGTGGGGCAGTTGAAACGAAAACAACGTCATGTCTCGACGCGTCGCGACACGGCCGCCGGCACAAACAAACGTTTTGAGTTGTTTGCTTTTGAATTTTCCCAGCAACCGGAGAGATACAAAAACCTCAAGTGTACCTTGTTGGCGAAGCGTATCTGAGCAAATGTTGACTTACAAATTGGCGAACGTTTGCCCGGCTGTGGGGGTACTTGTTTGCTAAATTTGTTATGCATTGTGACGGAAACAAATGTTCAACGATTGAGACGGTTGCTGCGAGACAATTTTTGTTCTTCCACGTCACACAGCACTTGGCGATCGATCTTTTCGGTGATCCACACGAAGTCAATAGAGCTGCCTTTTATCTTTTGTGTGAATGAGACGGTTGAGCTGTGCAAACAGGGAATTAATGCAAAGAGGGGAGTACCAAGAAAGCCTTTATCTCGCGGTAAGGTGCTGGAAGGTTCTTGGGAAAGACCTTTGAGCAGGAAAATTCCACTAAATCGGGGTCAATATTTGCAAAGAGACTTCCCATTGTGTCTTCAAGGCCTTAAGTCAGTTCTGTTCAGCAGAACAGATGATTTGGGCTTGAATAAATGTAGCCCTAAACGACGAACATGCTCGCCGAACTTGCTCGTGCTCGCCGCGTGTATGAGGTGGTTCGTGAGCCGCTCGCTGCTGGCGAAAAGTTTCGATTTTGTCGTGTTCATTGGCTTTGATGTTCGCCGTGTAGGGCGATGTTCGCGAGCCAACCTCATTTTTGCTGTGAACGTCGCCGAGTGCATATCGCGGATTAAGCACAATGTCAACAGTCAGCCATGATTTTATCGAGAAATTCACCACTTGCGCTTCCCTATCACACATGTTGACGGTTTGAAAAAACAACACGAAATGAATGTTCGCCAAATGTGTTCGCCGTTTAGGGGATAACGCAAACGAGCTTGTTCGTCGTTTAGGGCTACCTTAAGCGACTGAGGAAGTCGAAAGAGGGGAGCAGTAGTATTTGATCTGTGGGTGAAGCCTCGAAGCTGCATAAGGTCTTCGTTTAGAAGCTTCTCCGGTTAGCCCGATGTTCGACTGTGACAACGCTACAGATGACCTAAATACAGACCCAACTTTAAAGTCGTGAAATGAAAACTTCAATTCGATAGACCGTCTAGACTTCAGAGCGATCTAATCGAATTCTCTTTCATAATAACTCATAAATCTTTCTCTGAGTGCCTCAAACTATAAGCGCTGCCTTCTCAGGCTCCGTTGAAGAGATTAGCGCATCCGCTTTGTCACGGATCAAGTCAATCACTTCTAATTAAAAAAGATTACACTTGCACTCAATAAAAACACAGCCAACCAGCGAATCCGAGATAAACCGCAGAAACAAGAAATCAATTCCGTATCTCATCACAGATTACTCCAGCACCCGTCCGAAGCCCATTAAATCAATTTCAACGAATGTATCTGTGTATCTGTGTGCCTTCGTTTCAATGGATTATTCTTGGAATTCACTTTAATCGCATTGACACTACACACAGCCAAATGGAAAACCAGATTCTGCCAGAATAAATACGAGTATCTTCATTTTTCTTTTGGCACAGAATCGGCTGCTCATCCCAAAGATATTCAAACTATTCAACGATCCTAGATCATTAAAAAACATAAATACAAACGATGTACACAACTGTTATCTTAATGCGAGGAGAGGAATTTTAAAAAAAATCAGAATCTCGACCGTCTATCCCGTGGTATTTCCCCTGAAATATATGTATCTCAGACTCCGCGCCCCCAGCGTGCCCGAGGAAATCCCCGAAACAAAATATTTAAGCATTTCAGTCCGACCATTCAATTAATAAATTGCTTTCCAGATGAATTGATAAAGAAAATTCGTGAAGTCTTGCAAATAAACGAAATTGTGTATCTGTGGCGAGTGGCGGATCGCCAATTGAGGAATTGAACTTGGTCGAGTTTTGCAAAATTTGTTTTGGCTTTTTTTTGCTTGACTTTGTGGTCGTCAGAGAGTCAATTGAACGGGTTAAATGATTTAACTAGTTGTTATCGTGAATGTTTGTATCTTTTGGTTGAAATCAATCAATCTTTGACACTAGATTACATTTTTTTAACTCGAAAGGGAATGACTTTGTTGATGGTTAGATAATTTACCGTGAAACGGTGTGTTTTTGTCTGATTGAACGATTTATTGCGGAATGAAATGCTTCACATGTTAGTCTATTCTTATGTTGGGACATTGGACAAGTTTGAAGGCATTTCAGTGGGGGATTCCATGTTTGTATGATTTTGGCCCCACTTGGCAGTATAGAGAGATGTGCAATTCGCTACGCTTGAATCAAACACATATCTTTTAATTTTAAGCAAAATACATGCATCTGTGCCTTCCCTGGAGGAGTTCTTAGTCAGAAACCAACCAGAAAGGGGCAGTTGAGTGTTTAGTTACCTTATCTAGGGTATTATTTGGAACAATTAAACAAGATCTAATGTGTCCTTTCAAGCAAGAAGCCGCACTAGATCTTGGGGCCAGATAACTAGTTTTCTCCTAAAAAATAGAGGTTGTTCGCCGAGAAAATATATTATTTCGTTCAGTCGCCATTTTGAAAATCATTGGCATTGACAATTTATTTTAACACATTTACAAATGTCCGTATTCAGCCTGTATATTAAAGTCAAGAATAATCTGGTCATCTTCATTAAACCCACATTGTTGCCAAACTCAAAATGAAACCTCCTATTGAACACTTTCCTATGTATTAATGTGTTTCGCCATCCTTATTGATTAGATGCAATGATTCAGAGCGGGGTTTTGACATAAAAACAATAAAAAAAAATACAAAAAATTAACGACGGTTATTTCCGATCTGCAGTCTTTCTTAGGAATGTGCTGTCCAGTGTAATGCCCGCTTGGATGCGGTTTAGACTCCGTGTAGTTTCTGTCTTGGGAAGTCCGCATTAAACCAAATGTTCTCATGGCGGCAGGTCACGGAAAGACCCCAAGTGTCGATATCAAGGTCGTATATAAGAGTGCACGATCCATAAGAAAGGAGGCCCCTTTGTCTGCGCCAACTAGCAAGGGACAAATCTCCTAAGCGTCGCCTAAAAGATCAGGCGTTTTGTGTGAGCACCTAAAACCATTCGTGAATAATCTAATAGGCCCATATGAGTGTGGTTTCAGGGAAAGTCCAATATCCTCCAAATCTTTACAGTACCATAGATCCTGAAACTATCCAACAAATGCAGGTGACACGCAATCAAGGTTGCATATGACTGCTTGATTAAGGACGTGCTATATAGCGCCATGACTAATTTTCACATTCCTGCCAAATTCGTCAGATTGACCGAAGAAGAACTCTCCCTGCTCCATCAAGGTCGGTAACGATCTTAACGAGACCCTCAATGTCAAAAATTGGATTTAAGTAAGGCAACGCGTTGTCATTTTTGAACATTGTTCTTGAGAAGATCGTGCAGAACTCACTGGCCACCAATAGGCACGAAACACGATTTTTCAAAAGTCCGTACAACTGCTGGCATACGTGGACGGCATGGACGTGAATGGTCGAACATAGCGAGCCCTTAAGGAAGCGTTTACAGACATCGATTCGGAAGTGGCCAATCTGAGTTAAGGGCTGAATGAGGGCCAAACGAAGTATATGTTGTCATGGAAGGATGCACGACATCGATGATTTGACCGCATGACTTCGAGGTAGACAGAGACTTTGTCCGAGGTCCCCCTCAACTTGTGTGGGTCACCTTGTACGTGGACGTCCTCCGTTGCGTTGTCCTACAGGCTCAGAGTCGAAGACTCTTCGGGCCGGAGCTAAGTTGTCCATACATCTTAGGCGTTGGACCCGTAGACGCCTGGCTAGACTCATGTCGCTGTACAGCCCACATAGTTCGTGGTTGAACCTTCTCCTCCAAATGCCATCAACGCAAACAGGACCAAAGATCGCGCGCAGAACTTTTCTCGAAAAGACTAACAGACTCTTCAGCCGCTTGGGGTATGGTCCTTGCCTCTGCGCCGCAAAGTAGGACTGAGATATGCAAGGTCTTGTATAGAGTCAACTTGGTATTCCGAGAGAGGGCTCTACTACTTAAATACCTTTTGAGCCCAAAAAAAAAGCGGCGTCTGCGTTTGATATCCGCGGAACCGCGGAGCCAAGGTAGACAAAGTCCTTAACTACCTCAAAGTTATAGCCGCCTATGGTGATGTTCTGGCCAAGTCGTCGATGTTGTGCGTCCTTTCTCGATGACAGTATATACTCCGTTTTGCCCTCGTTTACCGACAGACTCATTTTAGCCGCTTCCGTTTCAATGCCAGCAAACGCATCATTGACGGCTCGCTGTGTTCGCCCAATCACGTCAATGTCATCCGCGTAAGCTAGCAGTTGAACAAACTTAGGGCGACACTTAACCAACTGCGCCATCCAGTCGTCATCTAACGCCTAAGCTGGCTAGGTCATGTAGAGTGCATGGGCAACACCGCTCGAAGAGTCTTCGAGTCTGACCGTGTGGGACGCAAAAGAGGACGTCCACGTCTAAGATGGTGCACCCTAGTGAAGAAGAACCTCAGCCAACTTGACGTGCCTAATTGTAGGCAGCTGGCTAAAGATCGTGTCAGCCCGAGAGAATTGTTGGCTGAAGCCCGTCCATCCCAGACTGTAGCGCCACAACAAGAAGAAGAAGAAGAATATCAAAGCGTACATAGAGACAAGGTATACCACACCACGTCTAATTCTGATATCCCTGAAGATCGACTACATCTCCTTGGCCAACACTAGAGGCTAGATCTGGGTCGGTGCAAATTCTGATTTAAGTGGATGACATTGCCATAATTATGTAGTTGATCAGGCGTTTGCTCGCATTGAAACGGAATGAAATGGACGACAGGGGGTAACATTTTTACAAAAGGCTTGGCTTGGCCACGGGAAGCCTTCAAGACATACAAGAATGTCGTGAGTTTTCCTTTATCACAGTGTTGACTCAGAATAAACCTTCTCCTTACACCCAAAGAGTCCAGAGTCCATCCAGAGCAGTGATGGTGATGGAAAAATATCTATGGAAAGCATGTACGTTCCACTGCTTCTTGAAGACCGGTTTTGTTCATCCTGGTGCTAGGTAGGAGTTGAAATTGTTCGAAAGAGTCGGGGCCTATTGTAATTTTTTGGACACATTGCATGAATTTAGGCCTCAACTGAGACGCAAATCAACTCAGCTTAAGCATCTGCAAATCTCTCCATAGACATCCGGCTCTTTGTAAAAAGACAGCTTTGCGAAGGTGCTTGTATCCAGGACCAACCGTCATTTACTCATCGACACCATTAAGTGCTGTTTAATTACCTTCAAATTAGGCTTGTGCATTTTAGTGTAGTTCGAAGAGAGCTCAGTTTAGTTCAAATCTGTTTATTGAACTACTTCGTTCTTCTAGTTCATTTAGTTTACTGTTCAATGCTCAATGTTCAATATAACGCATCACCCTTCACATACAGCACCGGGTCTCAGGTTCCAATCCCAGAGAATTGGATTTTGTTCAGTCACCTTTTGCCATTGGGATCAAATTATCGGCACTGGAATAGGTTGCTACCTGGTAGTACAATGGACCAGTTTTGAGTCTGAGTGCTCCTGTAGTGCTCCAAAAATCCTCCGAAAAAAAGGGTATACCTGAATTTTTGAACTACTGAACTAAATGAACTAAAATAAAATGGCAATGTGAACTAGTTCACTTAGTTCACTTGTTAGAGCTCTTTTTTGAACTAGTTCGTTTGTGAACTACACAAGATTACTTCAAATATCTCCAAGCACTATAATCCCCAGAACCTGATCATCGCGTCCTCGAGAAACTCCAAGTGCTGCTTTATCTCCTCTTGTTCACGTCAGCAGCATCTCAGTTTTCTCATCCTGACACAGTAAGTCTTCCAGTAATCCCCATGCGCCCACTTCAATTTCCGACGAATTGCCTTGACTTCCCCTCGAAACGTCCTCTAACGTGCGAGATTGTCACGTCAGAAAATTGAACAAGTGTTTCGGCAGGGGGGCACATCTTTCGTTTTAATTTTAAACCACGTCAATCTCTGGCAGTGCACTATTTTTAGCCGAAAAAGAAATACATCTGTGACAGCATATTTTCACAATAAAATGCCTTAGATTGCTTCCAAGAATCACAGGTAACCCCTTGGCAGCGGTCCATCTCATTTGGACGCGCTAAATATATCCAACACTTGGCGAGTGGCCTTCGTCCGCTTGGGTGGCAAACTCATTGGGCCACAGCCATAAAGCCAATGCGGATGCGTTCCCTCGTCGGCAACGACCTTCAAGAGACCATCCAACAGAGAGCGAGATCGGTCCTCTTCCGTCTTCGATTGGGACACAGAAAAGCACTCGGGCGACTGCACCTTGAACTGGGACTGCTTCTCAACAACGAACGCTGGGTTGCAAGTGTGATTGGTGTTCTGATCATCCCAAGGACGGCGTGAGACTGAAATAGCTTCCCGCAGGGCAGATCGAATCGGTGATGGCTTGTGTGACAATTTGTTGGGCCACCAGCCGCGAGACAATCGCTCATCATCTAGATCAGCTGGCTGATGCCTGGTTGATTGGTGCTGCAGAATAAATTTCCACAGAGAGCAGCAGAGAGCCGATGAATAATTCATCGACATTCTAGCTAAAAGGTGCTTAAATGAGACGCCAAGGCTCGCTTTTTATGGGATCGTCGTGACGAGATGCGATGTTTAATTATTGTAATTAATTTGATGGTACTGCTGATCGAATGGCGATGTTAGCTGGTTGGGAGGAGAGTATCTTTTATCCAGAAGGCGACTGGTTTTCGGGTGAGATTGGGAGCCGCATTCGCTGGCCGAAAACGAGATTACGACTTGTAAACAAAGGTTTTATGCAGAGCAGGCACCGAGCATTTCCATCGAATGAATCATTCGACTGGCGGTTGTTCCGGTTGAGGCTCTCGATTTATTATAGACTTCGATTGGAGTATCGTGATGTAGAGTGAATCGGAAGAACGGCACGTTTTGTGGCTCACGTAATGGCCGCTGTGCGTTGGGCATACATTTGTCGGTGCTGATAGAACAAGAGACGTTTTATGAGACTTTTTGATTTTCTCACAAAATTACCGGTTCCCAATTTGGGGGGGATTCACGCCACAGAGCACATATGACGACCATTTCATGGAGGCAATTGAGAGACGATTTGATTTTCTCCCACAATGACCGGGCTATTCACGATACAGAGCGGATAGAGCGACCATTTCGTTGGCACTTCATTTCATTTTGTCAAGCTAATGCTGCAGAAAAGACTGGACGGTTCTTCAGATGACCTACAGTTTAAGCCGACTCCGAACGGCGAGATTGAGAAGCTATTTCTAGTCAGTTATACTCTTTGAGCATTGTCAGTGGAGCCGTGAACAATTTTTTTGAAAAAATTGTTTTGTCTGAACTTGGATTTGAACCTAGGCTTGAAAGTCCAGAGCGTATGGGTCGACGCACAAACCCACACAGCCACGGCGGTAACATGACTATATTGCAAGTAATTTCGAGGATGTTCTGAACCGCTGGCATTCAAAACTGGAGTACTTTTGAGTGGATGTCGATCCATTGCTTGGTTTTGAAACCTGGCTTTGAAGCTACGACTCACTGGTTTAGCTTGGACAACTAGAAGAATTTTCAAATTGAACTTTAGTAGAAACTGCGAACTTAGACTGAAATAAATCTGTAAATCGTCTCGAAAAACTTAATAACAACGACGCACTCCACAGTGACTGATAGTTTGGTTCTGGGGGGCGAGCAATGCCATTGGGCCGTGATTTTTTTTGAAAACGACGCTGCCGTGCGATGTCGGTTGTCTCCTCTTAGCTATGATTGACGTTTTGGACGTGCGGTATCACGTGCCGCACAGCAGCTGTTAAGCCAATAGCTCTATTATGTGGCAAATTTGCTGGATGTGTGACTTTTCGAAATGAAGAGACTTCAATTGACCATCACTCGTGGTCCAGCGATTTAACACTGTTAGACTAGACTAACCTATTTGCATTGAGGCTACATTCAAGATAAAGCTAGACCCATGTCTCCAACGGGGATTTGTGCCTTACAAGAAAGCATCAGGGCAGAAACTTCAATCTGAGTAATTGTATCAAAGGAATGATGATTTGTGGACATAACCGAGATCGAAATTTAACATACAGTGGATCAACAAAGAACTCGGACAAAATTATTTTCTCTCAGCTATTTTGTAGTCAAACAAGAGTAAGCTTAATTTATTTAGATCCGATGGTCAATCTTTCATGTGCCGAAGACCAAACGAAGAGTTGAAGAATGTAATTTCAAAGCCACGGTAAAACTTTGCGGTGGCTCTCTTACCAGGTAAATGTCCGAGTTCTTTATTGATCCGCTGTATATTATATTTCATCACTAATTTCCGAGCTGGGGCAAGAGGGCGCCGTGGCCGTGTGGGATCGTTTCACACTCTAGGTTCAAATCCAAGCTCAGACAAACAATTTTTCAAAAAAAAAAAAAATGTTCGCGGCTCCACCTCTTTCGAGTCACTGACAATGCTCAAAGAGTATAACTGTCTACAAAAAGCTTCTAAATCTCGCCGTTCGGAGTCGGCTTTAAACTGTATGTCCCTTCCATTCGTGAGAGAACAATAGCACGCACAACACGAGTGGTTGCTGAGAAGCTAGGGCAAGGTCCATCTCGGACTGTATCGCCGCCATTATTATTATTACATAACTTCCGAGCTTGCACTTTAGGTTAAAGTAAAAATACCACCACTTTTCGAAAGACTGTTGCATTTTTCAATCGATTCAATATGACACCTCTTGCTGGATGACCCTACACAAAATCCAAGCCCAAAATGGCATTCTAATTTGAATTTCTAAATAGGAAGTGCGATGACGGTCATTGTATTGAAACATGATCGAAGACTCAGACTTTCCTCGATGCAGTCAACATAATTCAGTGCCAAGGCCGTAGTTTGAGTCAATTCATTTAAATTTGAGTCATTAGCTGGCTCGAGTTGGCCTTGTTAAAGTGAATGATTGTCTGACTAACCCGGTAAGTCTATGCATTTTTTAAGGTTCCTTGAACTTGTTGGATGCTGCTGTCACTTAAACTACTCCGAAGCTATTAAGTGGCCAGTGACCGTCTGGTAGTTTTGCCAATCTATTGGTCATTGAAAGAGAATTCGAAAATGAGTTGGAAGCAATTAATCAATGTGCATTCTCACCTGGGAGCTGAGATGCAGAAAATAGTCAACAGGAAGTGGAATACGACATTTTCGTCAGTATAGGTGCAATTTTTCCAAACCATTGACAGCTTTTGTGTTGCATGAGATTGCTCATCTAACCAAATTTTGTTATTTTTTTATTGATATACCATTCATTGGGGGCAGTGGCGTAGTGGGTTCTCGGTTCGATTCCCGAAAAAAACAGCAAACATTTTTTCATGGCTCCACCCCTTTCGAGTCACTGACAATGCTCAAAGAGTATAACTGTCTAGAAAAAGCTTCTCAATCACGCCGTTCGGAGTCGGCATTTAACTGTAGGTCCCCTCCACTCGTGAGAGAACAATAGCACACACAACACGCGTGGTTAATGAGAAGCTAGGCCCAGGTCCACCTCGGAGTGTAGCGCCGCCATTATTATTATTATTATTTTTATTATTACCCATTCAACAAAAGCTAATTTTGTTGCTAAAGAAAATTTTTCAATAAAAAACCGAATTTTCCTCCAGCTTTTCTAAGGGCCACTCACAAATTCGACCTTGTGGCCGTTCAGCTCATATCTCATTATGGGTGACTTATAAGTTTGAACTTAACAATTAACGACTCCTCCGGATTATCTATGATATCAAAATGGTTTCACTCGCAGTGTAAATGGGTCACTCACTTTCATTCCTGATAATCACCTCACAAAAGCTAACCTAACCTAACATATACAGAAACTGTAAGTAGAAGAGGAGCACGTTTGCTATGCTTTCATTAGGGAATTATCACTCCGGTCTTAATTGGAGATGTGGCCAGACTAAAATCTCAATTCATTAAAATTTGTAAGTCGTTTATGCGTGAAACACAATACTGCGTTGCTGCTACTTTCGAATGAAGTTTAACTTCCAACACAAGCAATACAATGGCACACCCCGAAATACTGGGTTCTGCTAGAGATGCTGCGTTTGTTTAAAAATGAGATCAACGTAAACAACGTAAACAATACACTCTCTCACGCATTTCCTTCAATATGTTGAAACATGTTAAAATATTGGCGTATGTTTTGAGACTTCTCATACAAATTGAACATTTTATGAGTGTAGAAAATCAATTTTTCGACTTGAGCTAAGTCACCTTGCAATATACAGGGTGGGCCATCTTGTGTTTTTTTTTAAATCATAAGATATTTTGACACTGACAGCTGTTTTCCGCTCGAAATTTTGACAGAAAGTCAGTATCATACCTCCGTGGAACGAAATGAGTGGCCTTACGCTTGAACAACGTTGGGAAATATTGAAAACTTATTTCCAAAGTGAGTGGTGTGTAGCTCAAATAGTGGGTTTTTTGAAAGGAAGTTTTAGCCGCAATGAAGCACCCACCGCGACTGCTGTACGCAAGTTTGTGCAAAAAGTTCGTGAGACTGGTGTGCTAGTGGACAACACTCATGTGACCAAGAGTGTGAGACTCAATTCACAAACATTAACTCGCCATCGATCTCAACAGCTCAACATTTCACGCACTAGCCTGAGAAGAATTCGAATTCTGCACATAGATCTCGGATTATTCGCTTACAAAGTCCAATTGAAGGCGCGCCACCATCCGTTTCGTTATCGCTTCGCAGTTTGGACCATAGAGCAGCTTGAATTGGACAACGATTTTGGGCGAAAAATCATTTTTTCTGACGAGGTCCGTTTCCATCTCGGCGGCTACGGTATCAAACAAACTTGCCGCATCTGGGGCTCGCGAAACCAAAACCTGCACGTTATTGTCGAGAAGGCCATGCATCCACAGAGAGTGACAGTTTGATTGTGGATTGGACCATTGCATCATTGGACCATTTTTCCTCGAAAATGAGGCTGGGAACAACGTTTCGGTCAACGGTGGGCGTTACAGAGCCATGTCAACGACTTTTTTTTTACTGAAATTGAAGCCACGGATCTGGACAACCTCTGGTTCATGCAGGATGGCGCGCAATGCCACACAGCCTATGCCACAATCGATATTTTGCGCACCAAATTCCCAAATCGTGTTACAGTCGTCTTGACGGTGTCAACTGCCCGCCTCGGAGCTGCGATTGGACCCCCTTGGACGTTTTTTTTGTAGAGAACCGTGAAGGACCGATGTTTTGCCAGGTAGGTAGGTAGGTAAGGTGACTTCCCTCACAGGTGAAGGATTCACTTAGACCCGAAGGGTCCTTTGTGATGCAACTGAGTCGGCTTCCAACCGCTACTCTTGCAACCATCTTGCTTTCGGGATGAACATCCACATTCTGTTGACACCTATTTCAGCTATGTCCGTTAGTTTATTTAAGTAGAAAACTCTTAGGGTTTCTTTTCTTGTGGAGACGATTGCAGGACAGTTGCAGATTGGCTCAGAAAATTTGATAATGGTGGGGTTAGTAATTATTGTGCCCTTCCTGGCTAGTTCGCCTTCTTCACAGTTTCCTGGAATATCTCTATGTTCAGGTAACCAGCACACCATAAGGCGCGATGTTATGCCAAAATGTTCATGAGTGGAATAGTTCGACAGGTCCGATAAGAGATTAGAAATGGACACAGAAACATTTGTTTGTGAACTAAGAGACATCTTCAAAACCAAAGTCATTTCAAAATCTGCCATTGTTCCCAGATTAGCAGTAGTAGTAGTAGCAGCATTGTTAGCAGTGTTTTCATGTCTGAAGCTGTTTTCACGCTCTAGCAGAGTCCCTTGGAACGGCAACGTTCAACATTTTTTTATTTTACTTGCTCCAACACCAACACTATCTTTGAGACAGATGAATTTTGAAAATTCCTTAAGTATTGACACGCACATCATCAGGAAATGATGTTGAATACTTTAACGCCGTCTCCAGCTATTGCACCGTTCTGGCACATTTTCGACTATTACGCACTCTGGTGTTGCATCAAACACCGAAGTTTGACTTTTTTTAGTCCTGCAACGCAACAATGCTCCAATGCTGTCAATTACTATGATACTGCTCGGCAAGGCACTGTCTGAAGTTTTCCAAAATAATCAAATTTCGATACCGCCTTTACCTCAGTTAGTAGGTATCTGAAATTAGCAACTGTCCGAAGTTTTATTTTTTTAAAGCTCTGGCCCCATCTTATCTCTGCTGATGCTTCAAAATATAGCTCTATCCCCAGCTCTGGCATTGTTTATTTCTCGAAAACTGTGTCTGAATGTTAGCACAATAGCTTAGTTTCGGTGCTGTCTCTGCTGTGGTGCGGTCCGGAACTGTCTGAAGTTTGTTTGTTTTAATAATAATAATAATGGCGGCGCTACAGTCCGAGGTGGACCTGGGCCAAACTTCTCAGCAGTTTGTTTGTTTGGCTTCATCTAGTCTTCGATATAGCACTGTCCCTAGTTCTGGAACTCTCAGGAGTTTTTCAAATTGACTAATTCCGTCCCTGTCCACAGTTTGACGCAATTGCTGGCCCTAACATTGGCTTTTAACGACACTCAAAGATGTAGACTCTGTCCTTTAATGTGGTACTGTCTTACGATTTAGGAGTACCTGTCGCTTTAGTACGAAATTTTACATTTTTACTAACCCTGACACTGTCCCTAACACCGGCACTATCCCTGGTACTGTAGCACTATGCGTAGCTTTGACACTGTGAGAAGCTTGGCACCTTTACTGCCTGTCAAGCACTAACTCCATCACTGTTCGAGTTTTGACAAATCTTCTAGCTCTGACGTTGTCTTTACTCCTTTAATGGTTTAACACGTCAAGTGCCACATGAGACCACTATGATCTCACACGAATTTGAGCTTGCTGTGCCGCGTGAGACCAGAGTGTATTGGAAGTGTCAATAAAAAAAAGATCCGTGGACAGTTTTTCGGATTGTTTGGTGGCACTCAACGTGTTAAGCTGTGTTACTGTCCTTAGCTCTGACACTGCTGTGGTTCCGGTTCTATTTAAAAACTGACGCTTATTCCAAAACGGTCCCACACATCATGACTGTTTCTTACTCTGGCACTATCTGTAAGATTGGCACTGTTCATTGTTGACGCTTCTAATAGCTTTAGCTTCCTCCCAAACTCGTCATATTTTATGAATCAAGAACAATCTCCTAACCCGGCACTGCCCGACATTTGAAACTCCGACACAGTTTTTCACCCTGTTCCTATCAATAACCTTAACTCCGACACTGGTCTTGGCCTTGGCACTGTTATTAGCCCTTATGCCTTTGGCTTATCTCCACTTCGCCTACTGTCTCTGCCCTTGCTTCTTCTCTTTGTTCTACAGACTGCCAGGCGATTGCACTGGGAAATGGTTGTTACACAGCCAACGACTGTTTCCCACACTCGTACTGCGCATATCTCCCTACAAGCCTACTCTGAACTCAAACATTCTGTTCGCCCTTGCAACTGTCATCGAACATGACATTAAACATCGTCGCTCGCTGCAACAAAGTCTACACTGTTTACACACTACACCATCGTCTCCTTGAATGAACCTCACTGTGGGCAGTGTCGAGACCTCTGAAGGCGAGCCGTTTCGATATTACGCACGCACATTGCTCCCACTTCTCAGTGTTTCTCTGTCAACCTTGGATGCACCGAGCAACGAGCAACGAGCACCGCGCACATCACCCAATGCCCACGGTTCTGTGCTTCAAGGTGAAACCATCTACACACAAAAGTACATGTCTGCAAAACCCACCTTCTCGACTCGATCAAAATCCTCGACTTCCGCGATTGAAGGTTCAATTAAACTCTCCGGCCTCTGACAGCAAATATCCTCGATTATGTGAATTCGCGTTAGTATCTCGCTGAAAACCAATTAATACACTTAGCACTTAGCACTGAACAAACATATTCTTTTGTTTCATCCGCTCGCGGAGATGAACAGAAGCCTCTCTCATTGAACACCCTCCGCCAACCATAAGAACACTTGACAGAAGCTGGGTAACATCGAAACACGTTTCTCAACCGATTCCACTGCACAGCACTAGACGCATCGATGCTGGGCGACCGGAAGGGGGCTCGTAGGTGCGCGCATATGCAAGGCCCCCCCGTTGAACGACCGCGACGACGAAACTCGGTCAAGCACTTGTAGCTCCTCCAAATTCTCAAAAGATCTATTCACAACGTCAACCTCGCTGCAAAGATGCCTTTTTATTCGAAAACTTTCCCACGAAAGTAACTACTTTGCACTCCAGTTGCGCGACACGCAAAAAAACAGAAAAATCAAAAAAAAAAAAATCGAAGCAAAAAATTCACCTTAACGCGGCAGCGTGTCTATTTCGCATGATAGCGAAAAATTATCTACGAACTACCCGATACTCTATACAACTACCAAGCGAATGGTGGTAGTACGTCGCAACCACAGGAACAGTCAACCGACATGGCCGCCTTCGACAATCGGATTGAGAACGTGTACGTAGTGTAGTAAGCCCGGAACTGAATTCACCACGAAGCATCAAACCGAATTCCACTCTCGGGTTTTGCTTGACGTTTTGCTCCCTCGTTCGTTGGTTCGCCGTTCGTCTTTCGTAAATATTGTTCGCCTCCGAATGTGGTCACAAAAGCGAAACCGAAAAAAGTGGTAAGAAAAGGCTGCTAATCGGTGGGGAAGACAATGACAGCGAACGGGGTGCCGGAAAAAACGTGTTCGAAGTAGATACACTTGCACATGTGTGCGCACACGTACGATATGTTCATTCATAACGAACACATGCGACAGTGTAATCAGACACACACCTCGACAAGGGAAACCCACTGCCAGTACCTGTTGTAATCTCAGATGTGTGTGGTGGAAATGCATCGTGTGGTGACTTGGCGTTGAGTGCTTCATGCGCATGACATTTCATTGTTACCCATGACGTGTGTTTGGCTGTGTGTTGCCTCCACGCGAGTGTCGTTCGAGGCTTTGTTGTGGAGAACCGGCTTTTCTGTTGCCGCGGGCTGTGTGCCCTTGTTCGCGACGATGTTGTTTTGGAGTGCGACTTGAGGACGACATGTAAAGTGTGGTGAAAACGCGAGCTGGCGACACAAATCGCTCACCCATCCATCAGTCATGGCATACTTTTAGGATGTCGTGTCTGTGGCGTGAGGATAGTTACAGAGCCCCTGCCACTGCACGTCAGACGAAACTGTCACCACCAAACGTCTGAATTCCTGCCTACAACCGACCTGTCGGTAGCTCATTAAAGTCACTCTCGCACGACCGATCAATTTTCACTGCAGTGTAAAACTTTTAATGACTCAGAGTGTGATATCCAACAGAAAATTCCGGGAATTCGAACACAGAGATACGAGTGCGAAGAATGCTGGCAAATTGGAGGTCGTAAATTTAACCACCCAATAGGGTTTTAATTCGATTTTGAATGACTGCCAAGTTGAAGTGTTCCGTGTTCGGTCGTGTGTGGAGATGGCAAAAGGGTAAGCTTTGAAGAAACTGATGGAGGGACTCTTGTGGGCACGAAAACAGGGACTTCCTTGCTTGCAATAGAGAAGACGGCCCACGGACACAGTTTTCCTTTTTTGACTCCTTAGAAGGACCTTCAAAATGTCTCCAATCACGTGACAGCATCGAGGAAAATATGCTGAACAAAGATGATGAGGTTCGAGAGATGACAAGAGATGCAGTGCTTAAACCCGCAGAGGAACTGAGGTGATTCAGTTCACTAAACGAAGCAAAAATAACAAAAAAAGCTGACGTCAAAAAAGATTCACCTCTATCAACCAATGATGCATGCGGTGGTGTGACACCGTTAATGACGTTCTTACAGCCGACGCGCTTAATCGTTATCTTTGCTGGAAAACCGCAAAAACAGCGATGATAGTCATAGCCAAGAATATTGATTTGTAGTGGAAGGTTTAAGGCTAGAAAGAGACATGTGTGGTAAAGTCTTTTTGGCAGTATGCCAATGTTGAAGAAAGGGGAGGAAAAATATTATCTGTGCAAAAGAATATAATTTTCCCAGGCCATCTGCTCAAGAAGGGGGAACAGTCAAGGGATAAATGCGAAACGAGTGCTAGAGGCTTGGCATTAGGTTTCAGAGGAGGGCGCCCAAGCACACCGACCCACAAAGAATAGTAAATGGGGTCAAGGAACATTTACAATAAGTCCTTATAGTGCACGACGAAGAGAGATTGGTAGAGTGCTCGTATAGTAAGGAGCAGGGCCGGCCCTACCATATGTGCAGGATGTGCAAATGCACAGGGCGCCAAGCGCTTGGGGGCGCATTGTGAGTCTAAACAAACAATGTGCAATTTATCGATATACTCACTTTCATAAAATTTTAGTTCGTCCAAGCTACCTTTGCCTTTCTAAACGCTTTCTGAACGCAATTATTTTCAAATAATACAAACTACATAATTTCACCTGTTCATACAATATGCCATTCACACGCAAGACTGTGCAAGATCATTTCTTGCACAAGCACTCAAATATATCCTTAGGAAAAATTCTCAAAATAATAAACTCAATCCTCAGTTCCTATGGAATCATTTGAGTGACAACGTGCAGGTTTTATTTCTGCACGTATGGCGCCTTACTCAATACAATTTACATAATTTCTCGTCTCTCTCTCTTCTCTTCATTCTTCACACAAAAGGCCAATCACACACAGGACTGTGCAAGATAATTTCTTGCACAAGCACTCAAAAATCTCAAAATAATAAACTCAGTTCCTATGGAGGAGAGAAAATGTGCAGATTTTATTTCTGCACGTACGAAAGAGATTTACTCATTATACATATTTGTTTGAAAGGAGAATGAGTACAGTGGGTATATATACACTACCTCATAAAATTGAGCACACACCCAAAACAAAAAAATATTTTTTGGTTTTTTCTTCTTGAAAAATGTAATGTAATGTATTAGAAAATTCAATTACACATATTTCATTTCTGGGTGATTTATGTACACATTGCCTAGCAAACTCTATTCTCTATAATTTTGTTTGTATTTTATTTGCAATGAACAAAAATTCCCATGTCTTGTCAAGCACAGATACAGGATGTTTTTCAAAAAAGTTTTGAGAACGGAAACAACAATAGACTCACCTCGATCTAAACTGAAATAAAATATTAGATAGAGCTGTTTTGCAAACACTAATTTTTCGAGGAACTTCTGAAGTGGTGTTTGAGCTTAATAATGGTAACTTTTTACAGATTGTTGAGGAAGTAGCCTTATTTGATTTGGTGTTAGGAGAGCGCTTGAGGAGAATAACGAATCAAGAAACCCAAAATAAATATTTAAGCAAAAATATACAAAATTAGATAACACGTATCTTTTCTACAACTGTTACTAATCACATTGTGTCCATGCTAAAAGAGGCCAAATTCTACGCTTATTGTTGACTATTGTTGTTTTGGGTTTTTAAAACGAGAAGACAAGACCGGAGAGGAACTTACAAAGTTAATTTTAAACAAACTTGAATTTCAAGGAATTTCAATAAGCAACTGTCGAAGTGGGCGCCGTGGCCGTGTGGGTTCGTGCGTCGACCCATGCGCATTAGACTTTCACAGTCTAGGTTCGAAACCAAGTTCAGACAAACAATTTTTCAAAAAAAAAAAAAAATTGTTCGCGGCCCCACCTCTTTCGAGTCACTGACAATGCTCAAAGAGTATAACTGTCTAGGAAAAGCTTCTCAATCTCGCCGTTCGGAGTCGGCATTAAACTGTAGGTCCCCTCCACTCGTGACAGAACAATAGCACGCACAACACGAGTTGGTTGGCGAGAAGCTGGGCCCAGGTCCACCTCGGACTGTAGCGCCGCCATTATTATTATTATTATTATAACTGTCGAAGTCAAAGTTACGATAATGGTTCAAATATGAAGGGAAGAGAAGCTGGTCTTCAAAACAGAATTCGACCAAGAGCATTTTCGTCCCATGCAGCTCGTATTGATTCAATTTAGTAGTCAATGATTCAGCTCGGTGCCTAATGAGCACCTGTTATGTTTTTTGAAACATCATCTAAACTTCCAGAAACATCTCCTTTACGATGGTGATGAATGTTACGAAACTAGTTTAGAGCCGAAACAAAGTTTTAATGTAGAATTTTATTTCAAAACACTAGATCAAAAGAAAGTTTTGAGTAGCTTGAAGCATATAAAACGAATTTTTCATTTTCAAATAACATTAAAATATTTTTTTTACTATTATTTTTCAACAAGCTAATGCTTGAACAATGGGCGCTAAACGCAAGTCTTGCACAGGGCGCTCATTTAGCTGGGACCGGGCCTGGTAAGGAGAGAAGAAGAAAACCCAACTCAATGCGAATGTGCAAGAAATAGTTCCCCGATAAAGTTGCGAAAGAGGGTGGAAGCACCCTCTGGCCATCCATTGGAGCTAGTGGAGATTTTTGTTATAACTTGCGCGCGGAAATGAGTTACAAATACCCTCAAAAGTCCGGAATCAGGACACAATATGGGTCGAAGGTGGGATGGATGAAATTGAAGAAGCTTCAATCAATTGATACGCACAATTTTAAAGGATTTTTGTTTTCCTTTTTTCCAGACGCAACTCTTGCAATAATTTCCATGCTCAAATTCATCCTTCTCATTCGACGAGTGTCGCTACAGTCAAAGTTGGACTTGGGCCTAGTTTCTACAACCACCACACGTGTGGTGGTTTGAGTTTCATGCCGGCTCGGAAAGCCGAAATTTGAAAAGTTTTTCTCTTGAAAATCATACTTCTTGAGTATTGTCAGTGAATTGAGAGAGGTGGTCCCATAAAAATGAAAATTACTGTCTTCGGAATCGAACAATGCACCTTTAGCATACGAGTCGATGAAATTACTCACTGCGCCACGGTCATCACCCAAAAAGTTACCCTTCAAATCGTAATAAGTTTATTATGTGAACGTCTAAAACTTTTTTACACCACGCAAAAAGACACGTACCATTGTCGCTTAAGGGCCGAACTATAGCCCCAATTTTCTAAGTTCGTTAAACTCTGAAAAAAATCAGCGAGTTCTGGTTTTATATCCAATGTTGTTCAATGACGGTGAACACGAGTGTCTTGTAACGCTGCCGAAAAATTCTGTGGCGTAAAAACGCACGTGTGCACCGTTCAATATATAGACCATAAAAAAATCCCCTGTCTTGCCTGGAAGGGATAAGCATTGTTGTTTATGGTAGCAAGTGGCTAATTCATTCACATATTAGATAGAGGTTTTATTATTGTTGCCATGAAGATTTGCGACAAAAATAGAACACCCGGGCTCCGCTGCGGCATACATACGAGTGTGTACATGTGCACTACTCAATATAGTTGGTAGGACTCTGGCATGCACATTTTTAAGTCGAGAAAGAAGCTGTGCTATCGTGCGATTTCTCAAACCTACTGCTGACCAAACGTGCGTGCGTAGGAAGATGTCAACAAGGAATGCGGTCACGTCTTTAAATCGGTCCACTTGGTGGGCTACACCGAGCATATTAACATTGTTGTATCATGTGCTGATTAAAGAGCATGCTGAACGAACAAATCTTAAGTCAATAAGTCAAAAATGGTAAAGGGTGGTCCAACCATAATGCACGATGTTAACTGTGAGTCACACCTTAACGTCAGGTTTTTTGCCCAACTTAATTTGACATTTCTTTGTTTCAGTGTTTGACAAATTTAACCATGGAGAGGTACACAATTGAGCAGCGCTTTAAGATTGTTGAAGCCTTTTACGAAAATGGGCTTTCAAATCATAATGCAATTCGTCCCCTTCGTGATTTTTTTGATCAGCATAATCGACCACATGTGTCCTCAATCAGTAGAATTGTGCGCAAATTTCAGCAAACCGGGTAGGAAATGTGAAAACACCTATGCATCCGCAAAGAGCCGATGCATCTACAAAGAGTGACTATTTGGTGCGGTTTATGAACTGTCGGCGTCATCGGGCCGTACTTCTTCGAAAATGAGGTTGGCCAAGCAGTTACCGTGAATGGTGTTCGCTATCGCGACTTAAAAACGGACTTCTTATGCCCAGAAATCGACGACATGAATCTGGACGACATGTGCTTCCAACAGGATGGTGCCACTTGCCACACAGTCAACGAAACAATGGCTCGCAAGAGAAATTCAATGGTGGTGTTATTTCACGTCATGGCGATGTTAATTGGCTGCCACGGTCATGTGATTTGACACCGTTGAACTTCTTTCTTTGGGGATATTTAAAGGAAAAAGTGTACGTCAATAAGCCAAGAACAATTCAAGAGCTAAAGGATGAAATAATTCGGCACATTAACGACATTAAACCTCAATTGTGTCTCAGAGTCATTGAAAATATGGACCATCGGATAGAGGTATGCCACCGAAGCCGTGGCGAGCATTTGGCCGATATTTTATTTCACACATAATTGTCAAACCCTCTCTACTTCTATCATAATAAAAAATGATAAGAAAATTCCCTAAAAACTTTTTGTTTTATTTACAATTATCGTTGAACCATTCTTTATATAAGTATGTTGAGTAAATCCAGATGCATCACTGTCCAACTATGGAGGCCAGCAGCAACACGAAATAGTGGCCGAAGTCCGAATCAGAATGACCCTGGGAAGCCGCGGCTTCTTCAGTCTGTCGTGACAGAGCAAAATATTCTTACTCGGGGAACAAAGATTGTGCTCCATAAGGTATTTATTTTATCCAAGACATCGGAATTCAGAGGAGAAGAAAAAAGCAGCGAAATGCACGAGGTGGAAGGTAGATAGGTTGAAGTAGTAGAGTTGGTCCACGTGGATTGATCATTCACTCCATGGATCTATTGATCATCCATTTGTCCGTTTGTAGAAAACCAGACTTATGCATTAGATTGATAAAAGACACCCCACTGAGGTTACAAATGTCCTCACAAAAGTCGGCGATGAGGTGGAAAATGTGGACGGATATGAGGGCACCAGATGCACCGTATCGTAGGCAATGAATGCACCGATGAATTAGCTCAATCGGAAATGGAAATAACATCCAACCAAGGGACACTTTTTTCAATTATTCCAATAGAGTTTAAATGGATGAATTTCCAGTCGTGCCAACTAAGCAGACAGCTTCGACTAACACTGGATACAAACTAGACCATCAGACTTCTCTCTATTCGGAGAGGAAGAGCTCCCACAAGCGTCATCACAGGACACTGCCTCTTAGGCAATTACGCATGAAAAATGGAGACTGCCTTTTACAACTTTCGTAGGGTATTCAAAGACGATGAGGAAGAGACCGAATGTAGGATTTTTACAAATCTGATCCGACTGCATCTCACCGTACTTCTCGAATTTTTCAACTTTTCGAAACTTGCCCTGGATTTCGTTACCTTTCTTGGCAACTGACTGACCAGTACCTACTTGCGGGAATAAGGAAATTAAAACGTGATGAATTCTTCAATAATCCACAGGAATTACCAATATGTATATCCGAAGTATTGAAATATTTACATCTACGGGACTCCCTATCTAGCTCTCCTTATTTTTAAAGGACTTGGCCACATAGAGACTGTTTTTCGGCGTTTTATATACCGAATCCTGTGACATCGCAATGAACTTTATACTGGTCTCAAAGGGTCACAGATCTTCTCTGTGACAGCCACATCAATCAAGGCCTAAATCTGTGATTTGGCTGAACTTACTACCTGTTACTCACGAACAGCATAGCTTCGGCTAAGCCCCTCCATGCAGACCAGGAAATTCGAACCTCCATTCATCATAACTGATGGAAGAGGCCATTGATTGAAGGCAATTAATTGAAAGCGTCTTGATCAACACCTTCAAGATATGGAAGTAACCCAACTGAGGATAAATTGTGGGAAAGTAAAGATGCCATGTACTCGTAGTTCCAAAAACCATCAAGTAGTTTAAGTTGGAAAGTTTTCAAATGGCGCCCGAAGAAGGACCGAGTGCAATTCTTTTTCAGATATGGGTGACTTGGTCTCTGAAAGGCCATTTTCATTGTAAAGAAAGTCTTTGGGTGAAACAGATCATCGCTCATTTTCCACTTCGATAACTAAGGCTCCTCACATAAGAGTATGAACTCGACGATGACAGCAAGTCAACGAGGAGTTTGAACGAAGTCCAATATCAATTTACCGTGCACTAGGATAAATTGACTTAAGACGAGAACTCAAATGACAGTGGTAGTAGGTTCAGACAGCCATGGTCTCTGCCTGATGGCAAACAGTAGTATAAAAATGTGCAATTCTATGGTTATTTTCTTTCTTCTCGTGCCAATCTGAACTAGTGATACGTTCCATTTTTGACGGTTCCGAGCACGCTGGCAAGTAGTTCTACGTCCGCGATTACCTTATGCCAGAAACCGGAAGATTGATCTTTCTGGCGTTCTCGACCCACGAGGTTCGGATTCGAAGACTATCTTAACCAGGGCGTTGATGTTCATGATCTCTATATGACCGAACCAGGTTAGTCAAAAGATCCTTCCGGACGACATTTCTTCAAGCTCAAGCTCGTTGGCTATGTCTTCTCCCCTTTGCATAGATAGGATCAAATATCCGAAGCTGAATTTTGCTTTCAAGGGCGCAAAGCATCACCTTTGTCGCCCTGCTTCTCGTCGAGCTTTCGGCTTCATAGAGCAAGACTGGCAGGATACCGATTTTGTACAGCATCATTTTGGTCCTTCGAGCCGAAAATGTTGACCCAAGTTGTTTGGACAAACTGGAGTAGCAGCTGTTGCCAAGGGCGTTTGTGAAATTAACGTTTGTTCTGAGGTAGACTCCTTAACTCCTAAGGGTGCAAGAATTTACGATTTATAGCTGCAGAGAAACACCTCAACTACCTCACAGTTGTAGCTCTCGGTTGTGACGTTGTATCCCAGTTACTAGGCTACGATTTTCGAAAAGACATTTTCAAACTGAAACTGAATTCCACGCCGCATCTTGCTACCCGACCACAATTAAATTGATATCCGAGTCACAAAAATTGCCAACAAACCTCAAACACGTGCCCCAAACGACAAAGAATCTTCTAGGTCAGTCTACAAATACGTACACTTCTGTATACAGAACTTAATTGTCAGCTAAAATTTCGTAATTCCACGAAACACAAAAGAAATCCCCGTCTTAAAATCCATCCACCATCCAATCCGAACGCCATCGTCCCAATCACACGATCCCCAACAACAAATCCCTTGTCCTGGCACTCGATAAAAGCCAAAAAAACATCTACCTAATAAAAGATTTCTTTATTTCCCCGAATTTCCCCCGAATCTATACAAAAACACTCGCGTATCTAAACAAATCCAAAAGCATCTTTCAGTGTCGACACGGAATTTTCAAAAATTGCTTTTCCTCCCCCCTCAGTGATGGACCAACAAGTGTGACGTCAAACATCGAAACAGAGAAAAATTTAAGATCTATGCGGGGAAAATCCGTAGATAAACCTCAGAAAACTGAATCTCCCTTGTGCGAGGTCTGTTCGCGTTCGTTTTCTGTTTTTAGACACAAACAAACAGCAGACAGTCCACATTTTCGAGCACCCATACGCTTTCGGACGCCCGATGGCGTATCCGAAAACATGTGCGCGGAATGTGGGTCCGCCGCGCATGTACCTAGCCGCATGCAGATTCCGAGGTCCTGATACCCCGGGTGACCCCAAGCCAAGGAGCCACACATCGCCTTAATCAAACCGTTCTAAATCAATCTTAATTAAAGATGTGTTTCGTCAATTAGAGAATGGTGTGCACTGTTCGCGGCCGAGTTTTGAGGAGCACATGTGCTCGCCCAGTGGAATGTGCATCGACTAATTCAATCTTTGTGGTCAATTGACACTTTGGCTTCGGGTGAGAAAGAGTCGACTCATTTCTGCCCAGTGGCTAGTGACCAGTGGGCATGGGCCTTTTCAAGAATTTAACTGCGCCGCCAACGGGCACAGTGGATGCATAAATTGTGTCTCTAATTGTCATGGGTCTTGGACACCGGATTCGTATGTTTGCCGAGCAATTATGTGTCAACGGAGTCGCGTAACACTGCGTTCCACGCGGTCTATGTGAATGACCGCCTGAATTGAAGCACACCCGCTGGCGGTATCTGACGCTCTTTGAAATTCATCCGGCATGGTTTTTGGGTCAACCCGTGTGGGGTATTTTATGAGTTTTTCTGTGAAACGACTTGACTTTGGCAGAGCGATAGAACGGGTATTTGGGGTGTTTACTTTCGATTTTTAATCGCTGTCGATAAATGCGTTCGATTGAACGAGGCGGAAGTCGTTAAACTACTTCGAGCAGATATGATCTATGGTGCCGTGCGGAGGCGAAAGAATTGATAGTCTAGACGACATGCACGGGGAAGCAGTCCATAGCGAGCCGAGAATGAAATTAGTGTGGGCAAGTGAGGCCTTGACTGTGGATGTCTCACTGTCTCATGTGGATTTTCGCAGTCAGTCTCAGGCTGAGTCATTTCCACTGGTACGCACTGAGTCAATCAAAAGCGCGACGATCAATTCAATTGTTCATGCTCGCGGACTAAACAAAAATCCCCGATGATTACGAAGCTTCCCGAATTCTGGCGTAAAAGCACTGAATCAAATTCAATGAGCTCTTGAGATTTATGGGGTTTACTTTGTGTGCGTCCTGGGTGCTAAAGGTGACTTTGATCAGTTTCTAATCGATACGCTGTCAATTGCCCGTCAAAAATATATATTCTACCGAGAATAGATCACCATAAATGGGATATTGTGAATAAAGCTCATTTATTTCGAGAAGAATGGAAGAGTGTGACTGTGGTGCATGATGCAATAACCTAAGGCGAACTATCATCGTCTACATCTATGAATTCTTGTGTTTGTTGATCCTCTTGTTGCTCTTCAAATGGTTCCGTGTGTGAGGTTCACTTCATTAGGAGTCGCTTTGTCAGTAAGCAATCCTCTAGGGACTGATGGACTTTTTGTTGGAATTTGCAGTTTTGTGGAATCATCGTCACCGTCAGGGTTGAATGTAGGGATGCAAACGATACATCGATGTTTTGCAAACATCGATGTTTTGCTAACCGATACATCGCCGATACATCGACGGCAAAATTGTCAAACATCGACATCGTTCATTCATTTCGTTAAACATTCCCAAAATGTGTTATATATAAAATGTGCTTGTATTCTTGTAATAATAATGGGGTGTAATCTTTTACACCTACACCTGCTAGAGATGCGCAATACAATGTAACTTTTTGCATATCTTAGCCTCTCCTTTTTTAATATCCTACTCCGAACTTCCAAGTGGTTTACTTTGGGCATCGAGCAACCCTCAAGGAGACCGGGTATACAACTCCTTTGGAACTGTGGGCTAATCGGAGAGGGCTCATGTTTCGTCATGTATTGGCTGGATGCGTAAGCATGGCAGACCTTGTGTCAACAGTCAAACTAGCGCCTGTTCACCAACGGGGTGCGGCTGGGAACGGGTGTCGGTCTTTGAGCAAGCGACTCGCTATATAAACGTGCATGAAGGGCCCGCTCGGGAACCCTAATCCCGAATCGTAGAATCCTCCAACGTTACTTTGGGTTTTTCGTTGGCCCGATAAGCCACAAAGTAAAAATTCAATCATCAACGAAACGGAAGACGGAGAAGGTTTTTGGGTTGAAACTGGTACGACTAGTATGTTTTGTTGTTTAGGTATAGTACATCGTAAATATAGCCAACAAGTCGTGTGATGTAGAATATAAATAAAACATCGGAAAAACATCGATGTATCGTTGTTGATACCGATGTTTTTTTAACATCGATGTTTGTCCTGGAACTATCGATGTTTCAAACATCGATGTTTTTAAGAACGATGTTTGCATCCCTAGTTGAATGGCGCCTAATATAAGGCTATGATCAGCGATCCTTTTTTTATTCTAAATCATGTTCAAGGTAAAACGGTCATTTAATCGCATATGAAAAACTCTTCAACTTGTGGTCGCCATTTTAGTCTCGATTACCTTCGTCGGTTTGCCTTGGGATTTTGAAATAGATTCTGCGAATATCATGAATTGTTACAGAAATTTATGAAGAAACAAACAAATTATGGTAAATCCAGACTCCCAAGTCTGTCACGCAGACGGGCATATGACAACAGACAAGACGGAGCTGGGATTGTCGAATTAAGATTACAAAACGTGATTGTCATATACAACTCAAGTAGCATCTTCCAGACTGAGATCTACGGAATAGAAATCGGTGTAAGGGAGTACATAAACAGACACCCCAACTAAGACCCTAAATTAAGCGACTGGATGGCGAAGTTGGTTCAGTGCCTGCCCCAAATTAAAGGGGTCCCAGGTTCGAGTCCCAGTGAAATCGAATCTGGTCCAGTCACCATTTGCCGTTGGGATCAAATTAACGGCACTCGAGTAGGTTGCTACCTGGCAGTATAATGGACTCAGTTTTGAGTCTGAGTGCTCCAGTAGTGTTTCAAAAATCCTCAAAAAAAAAGACCCTAAATTCCAATACAGGAAATGCTAGTCTGGGAAAGTCTCATCTTTCTCAAACTAGATGAACTTAGGAAAAACAAGATTTTTACTTTAGCCGAAAGGTTTCATCAGTTTTTTTTCGGAGGATTTTTGAGACCCTACAGAGAACTCAGACTCAAAACTGGTCCATTGTACTGCCAGGTCGAAAGCTACTCCGTTAATTCGATCCCAACGGCAAATGGTGACTGGACCAGATTCGATTTCACTGGGATTCGAACCCTTCGAACTTGGGGCAGGCACTTAACCAACTGCGCCATCCAGTCGACGTGCAATGATAGGGCCGATTGCCCTGCAAAAAGAGATACAAAACCAGAGCCCATCATCTTTCTGTCACCCTAAAGGGGATAACCAAGAACAGGCAGCATTAAGAAACCCTGGGATATCGGACTTATGTTTCAGCAATAAGACAGTATGATATATCCCATCTCTGTAAGAGAACAAATCTGAAAATGTGCTTTGCTATTGTCCAGACCTCTCCATTTTGGCAGCAGCATTTAAGGCGCATTTGAAATTTGGAATCTAGACCTTAAGGCGGCACGGATTTGATACAATCGGTACAAATTTGGTTGATGGTAAACTGGTCCATTAGTATCCATGGGTTAATCATACAGGGTGGGTCAAATACAAGTTTCTTTTTAAAAATGCAATCAAATGAACAAAATTAAAATGTTTCCACACATTAAGGGTTTATCAGTAAGAACAAACATTCCCATTATTTATGAAATACAACGGCGTTCAAATGACTGCCTCGGCTGACTTCGCATTCTGTCACCCCAATTTTCCAGGACTTTGTTGATGGTTTCGCGCTGTAGCTCAGGAATTGCTTGGATGATATTGGCCTTGCTCCTATGCTTGAATCGGCATCGCCAAGACGACTGATAACACGATTTCGGAATTTGGTGCAAAAGATCGATTGTGAGATGGGCTGTATGGCATGGCGCGCCATCCTGCATAAACCAGAGGTCGTCCAAATGACTTCAATTTCAGTAACAAGAAAAGTCGGTTCGCATGGCTCTGTTACGCCCACCGTTGACCGAAACGTTGTTCCCAGCCTCATTTTCGAAGAAAAATGGTCTAATGATGCCATCACTCCACAATCCTCGCTAAACTGTCACTCTCTGAGGATGTATTGGATTCCCGACAATAACGTGCGGGTTTTCCGAGCCCCAGATGCGAAAATTTTGTTTGTTAACGTAGCCGCCGAGATGAAAATGCGCCTCGTCAGATGAGAAAAGATGATTTTTCGCCCAAAATCGTTATCCAATTCAAGCTGTTCTAAGGCCTAAACTGCGAAGCGATAACACAGCGGATGGTCGGGAGCCTTCTATTGCTGAGTCAATTGGACCTTGTAAGCGAATAATCCGAGATCTTTGTGCAGAATTCGAATTCTCCTTAGGCTAGTGCGTGAAATGTTGAGCTGTTGAGATCGATGGCGAGTTGAAGTTCGTGAATTGAGTCTCACACTCTCGGCCATAGCAGCCACATTCTCATCTCTGCCCACCGTACGACGATGGGGATCATGAGTGTTGTCCACTAGCATACCAGTCTCATGAACTTGCGTACAGCAGTCGCGGTGGGTGCTTCATTTCGGCCAAAACTTCTTTTCAAAAAACGCACCGCACTGTTTGGGCTACACAACACTCACTTTGGAAATAAGTCTTCAATATTTCCGAACGTTGTTCAAACGTAAAGCGACTCATTTCGTTCCGCGGGGGTATGATAGTGACTTTCTGTCAAGAATCGAATCGAATTGATTTCAATTTTTTACCCCACCCATAGAGAATCTTCCATAATTCCACAATTCAGGGATGTGGAGAACCCACACTGCGCGACATTTTCAACCGCCCTTTTTGTCAAGATTTCAAACTCAAAATAAGCTATGATTTAAAAAGAAACACTAGATGACCCACCCTGTATTCCTGTTTTGAGTTTGAGACTCTTTCTTCGACATCGGTCAACATTCAGACAAAGAAATAGCTTCAAACAAATGAAGTGTCGCCAAAGCTATTCACTTCAATATGATCTCAGGACTTTGCTGAGAATTTCTTGTCAAGTTTCCATTCACCTTCAAGCATGCACTCAGTCATGAGAGAAAGGTCACTGCTACTTTCCAGCTCTTGTCTGCCTTTTGTCTCCCAGAGCGGTTCAAAGACACTTTGCTGTCTCTCTGATCAATCACCTCTCAGACAAACCAATTACAGTCTCCAGTCGACCGTCTAAATGACTTCTTCAATCTGAGACTTGATTCATCTACGGGAAGGCGATGTTTATTTCAGGCAAACACTCGAACGAAATGTAAACACAAACTAAAGCTATTTTCGTCGAGAGTATTAAATCCGTATGTCACATCCTTCGAGATTATTGTTTTCCGAGAAATGATACGAGTATCTAAACTTCATCCGGAGAACGTGATGTTTGATCTAGCCCCACCGAAGGTGTCTCTTGATTCATCGAACAAGCACTCGTTCGCTGATGATCTTGCAAAATCTTATCTTTCACCTTGTTGACACTAAATGGAGTTCTTATCGGTGTTTACGACTCATGGGTGTATCTATCGCAGCGATGCAATGATATGGCTTCGTTGACTATCTACAGGTCATCTGTAGTGATGGAGGCCGATAGGGGTAATTGAATTGGTGGGCGCATTTCATCGCAGATTGAAGTTCGGGGAATCAAGCGGAATGTGTCTGTAAAGTGGAAGGAATTTAATTAAGAAAGTGGGACCTTCATCGGTGGTGTTCCTTGATTGTGACTTGACAGTCAATTGGAATTTCATGTTGAACAGCAGCTTCCTCGGAAAGGCGTAGTTCCCCTTCGCCAGAGTCAAACTGCGTTGTCTTTCTAAGCAAAATAGTCATTCTTCAGGCCACTACGTTACAGATATCATCACAGGCCACCACTTCACTCGGAAACACCGCCTCCCCCACATTGCCTCGCCTATCGCCCATCAAACCGTGTTCAAATCGACCTTCCAACGTCTAACCCTATCGACACGACCGCCAATGAACCCCGGTGCCCTTCACAGGCACGACATTCAATTAATCAGCAAATCCACAATTCACTGTCAAAAATCGAAAAAGCAACTTAAAAACAAAACATTTTATTACGACGTGCTGTGCTTTATCTGAAAGATAAAACTGTTTCCAGCGCATTGCCGAGTTGCCGTATGATTTCGACGTTTAGATACTAAATGTTGTTCGTTTACGGTGAATGTCTTCAAAGTGATTAAGGGATGTGATTAGTTTTATGATCCCTTATCACGGAATGAAAGTGTTGTTGGATTCAAATCAACAGTCGGGAAATTTGAAATAAAAACAATTCCCGGGGAGTGAATACATTTGGGCATGATTTTGGCGAAATTTTTCTTCATCGTTGCGCGATCATTTAGCGAGGGGAAAATTTGGAGATACCAAATTGTGTGCTTTGAAGAGAAACACTCGGTGAGTTGTTGTTAAAAATGTTGGGATTCCAGACAGTTCAAGTATCAGCACTTTCAAAACCTTCGTCATAACCTCACAGAAGCCTTAAGTAGGCTCCCATCTTCATCACACCAGAATAAGTATGACCCACAACTATTCCGTAACCGCCAAAGAATGCTCTTTTGGTCTGAGGGAGGCGTGATGTTTGTTAACTTCATTCACAAACGCTGTCAATTATCACTTGCCTCTGAAGTCGCTGCCAAGTCGTCACGTTTTATTTTTCTCCATAAAAACGCTGTGGAAATTTTTTTTTGATTTAATTTCCGTTTTCAAAGGCAATGATAATGCTCAACACATTACTTGCGACAGGCACAGTGTTTTCAAGTGTGATTAACAGCAGAGCGCTGTAGCGTAGTGGGTAGACTTTCAGTCTAGATACCATTTTCAGCACAGGCAATCATTTTTCAAAAAATTGTTCACGTCTCCCTCCTTCTCTATCGAATCACTGACAATGCTCAAAGAGTATAATTGTCTGAGAGAAGCTTCTCAATTTCGCCATTCGGAGTCGACATTACACTGTAGGTCCCCTCCACTCGTGGGAGAACAATAGCACGCACAACACGAGTGGTCGATAGGCGCCAACATCGACTCGGACCATTTTCTTGTTGTAGCCAAGGCAAGGACACGGATGTCGAGAGAACAACGGAGTCGTGGAAGACAATCACAGTTTGACGTCGAAATCTATAATCGCAACAGATTGACAGGAACATTGCCGATCGAGTCTCCCTGAAACTCTCCGAAAGTTCGACGTCGCCTGCACTAACAATAGACGAAGAATGGAGACGTTGCCAAAAAGCCATCAGAGAAGCCACTGCTGTTGTGCTGGGTTTTAAAACGTCAACAAGGAAAAACCCCTGGTTTGACAACGAGTGCAGGCAGGCACATGCAGCAAAGCAAAAAGCCTACAAGGCAACGCTGCATCGAACTACGAGAGCTGTTCGTGAGCTCTACGAACAAAGAAGAAGGGAAGAAAACCGGCTTCTCAGGAAGAAAAAGAAAGAGCACGAGAAGGACGGAATGACGTCCGAAAGTTTAACCAAAGGGTAAAACTTTTATCGAATGGGTTCGGACAGAAACCTGCCGGGACGAGAATGGTAGTAGTAGTAGTAGTAGATTCGCAGTCGATACTGAGAATTTGGAAAAGTCATTTCTGCAGACTGTTGAACGGCGATGAGGACACAAAGACCGCTGTCAGGCAGAATGTTCGACGATGATGATAGAAGAGAATACCGTCCCCCCGGACTTTAAGTCAAGATATATGAAGTCTAATAAAGCTGCTGGTGCAGATAGTCTGCCCGCTGAAATGTTTAAAGCAGCTGGAGATGATCTGGTAGGGCGCATGCACCAGCTCATCTGTAAGATATGGTCGGAGGAAAGCATGGAATCTCAGTATCGTTTGCCCGATCCTCAAGAAAGGAGACCCCATTTGACTGCGCCAACTATCGAGGGATAAGTCTCCTTAACATTGCGTATAAGATCTTCTCTGCCGTTTTGTGTGAACGCCAGAAACCATTCGTGAACAAATTGATAGGTCCTCATCAGTGTGTTTTAAGGCCCGGGAAGTCCACAATCGATCAAATCTTCACACTGCGGCAGATCCTGGAGAAGACCCAAGAAATGCAGAGCGATACACACCACCTATTCGTCGACTTCAAGGTCGCATATGACAGCGTGCATAGAGACGAACTATACAGCGCCATGTCTATTTTTGACATTCCTGCCAAACTCGTCAGACTGAGCAGGATGATGATGGAGAACTCTCGCTGCTCCATCAAGGTCGGTAACGAACTCACCGAGACCTTCAATGTCAAAAAAGGTTTTAGACAAGGCGACGCGCTGTCATGTGATTTCTTTAACATCGTTCTTGAGAAGATCCTGCAAAACTCACTGGCCAATGCAAGAGGCACGATCTTCCGAAAGTCCGTTCAACTGCTAGTTTACCTGGATGACATTGACGTGATTGGGCGAACACAGCGAGCTGTCAATGATGCGTTTGCTGGCATTGAAACGGAGGCGGCTGAAATCGGTCTGGCGGTGAACGAGGGCAAAACCAAGCACATGCTTTCATCGAGAAAGAACGCACAACATCGACGATTTAGCCAGAACGTCAGCATAGGCAGCTATAACTTTGAGGTAGTTAAGGACTTCGTCTACATTGGCTCCGCAGTAAACACTACAAACAACATCAGTACCGAGATCAAGCGCAGAATAATAATAATTTTATGGGCTCAAAAGGCAATTGAGTAATAGAGCCCTCTCTTGGAAGACCAAGCTGACCCTATACAAGACCTTGATCATCCCAGTCCTGCTGTACGGCGCAGAGGCATGGACATTATCCCAAGCGGATGAACAATCTCTTGGTCTTTTCGAGAGAAAAGCTCTGCGCACGGTCTTTGGTCCTGTTTGCGTTGATGGCATTTGAAGAAGAAAGTTCAACCACGAACTGTATGCGCTGTACAGCGACACGAGTCTAGCCAGGCGTCTACGGATCCAACGCCTAATATGGTTAGGCCATGTAGAGCGTATGGACAATCTAGCTCCGGCCCGAAGAGTCTTCGAATTTGAGCCTGTGGGACAACGCAACAAATGACGGCCACGTACAAGTTGGTGCACTCAAGTCGAGGGGACCTCGGCCGGCTTGGTGTGCGAAACTGGCGACAGCTGGCGAAAGATCGTGCTGACTGGAGAGGCATGTTGAGTGAGGCCCAGGTCCACCTCGGAAATGAAAAAGGAGAATAAGCAAAGGAGCGAATTATAGGCGGCGTATAATGTGGACGGCTTAATCACACAGTCTACAATTGTAGTAGTAGTGGCGAGGCCCATTTTTTATTGAATGGTCCCCTAAAAACCGAAGAGTGAAGAAGATCCAAAAGGTGGTTCATCCATGAAATTGTCTGCGTCCTAATTGTCTGAAATTATTGGTCCATATATGTTCTTCGCACAGAGGAACATTTTGAACGAAAGCAAAGTCTTTTGGTTCTTAGGTCACTGACCAGACAGAGACTGCTGCGAAATCAGAAAAACATAGCCGCCGTAGCGGCCAGTATCAGAGAAGACCCAGAAATGTCTATTCAGTGCCGATCAGCTGAATTGGGCACCGCTAGTGTGAATCCGGCTTATTTTGAGATTGGATTTGGGCGAATTGAAGCTGGACGACCATAGCCGTGAGTTCATTTATTGGGCGCTAGAAATTTGGATTTTGACCAAAAAATCTTTTCGGACGAAGTCTATTTTTGGCTCAGCGGCTATATTGACTAGTACGACTGCTTGTTACATTATTGGAGCGAACACAATCCACAAGTGTTCAAATAGCATAAACGTGTCCACAAAGATTGACTGTTTGGTGCGGTTTATCGCATGGCGGCATCATCGGGTCTTATTTCTTTGGAAATGAGGAAGGAATTGACCGTTGCTGTCAATGATCTCAGGTACAGAGTGATGTTAACCGACTTTCTGTGACCAGAGGTCGCAAAATCTATATTTCCGAGCTGTGGTTCCAACAAGACTGCGCTATAGCCATACAAGCGATGCAACGCTCGAAGTTGTCAAGAAGAAGCGACTGGGTCATCTCACGCCAAGCCTTCATCAATTGGGCGCCACGTTGATGCGACTTGAAACCATTCGATAATTTTCTCTGAGGCAACGTCAAGTGCTCAGTCTATGCTACAAGCCAGCAACTGTGAACAAACTCGAACTCGAGACCGACATTCGAGACACTACTGCTGGAATAACGCCGCACAAAGTGGACCGAGTCATCGATAATTGGACCGATCATTTGAAGTAAAGCCGAAATAGCCATTTGATACATATAATGGCATGAATGTAGCTCCAAAATAAAGTCAGAATCAATTTTAGATCTCACACCGTTGTTTTTTTTTATTTAAATTTGTTTTCCCATCGTTCTTACCTGGTCACCCGAACTTGGACCATTTAAGAAAGGATTGCTTGGAGCTGTGGGTTCATAAAGACGACGTAACACACAACACAGCCTGCGTTGAGGTCAGATTTTCTTTGAACCAATACTCTTTGTCTTTCTTTCTCTCGATGAACGATCCTGTTTTTGAGTAACTTAAGACTACACGATATCAATTTATAGAAAACAGTCAAATGGCAAAAAACAAAAATTCAAATTACCTGATGATAGCTTCTCGGTAGCACCAATCGCAATTGCCTTGTCTGAGGCATTGGATTTCTAGCTGATGTGACAACCATTTTGGGGCTTCTGCTTAGATTCGTTGGTGGACGTTGATGAGCGTAATTATTGAATAAATTACGATGATCAAATTCGTTAACTTTTATCGCAGCCAGATTGACTACTTTTCACTTAATCACTCGATTCACACACTTTGTAGCTGCTGCGCTTCAAAATAGAATCACTTTCATCTGAAGCACCCAAGGTCTGCTTCACTTTCTCACACTTTCGTTTCACACTTAACGCGTAAATGCTTCTAAATGACTATGAGTTACTGGGAAAAAAAGGAAAAAGGTTAAACAGACGTGTCATTCTTCGTGTCAGTGTCCCAAATAGACCTCCACTCAAACCAGCCGTCAATGGACAAGACCATTTACAGCCGAAAAAACAATTTGCATTGTAGGTCCGCTGGAGCCGGTAATGTGCTCGTGCTGGTAGCCCCGGTCGTGCCAATTAAGGCCGGGAACTTCTTTTCCGTTCCGAGCGCCGCAGCGCGAACGTGCGCTAGCGCTAGCTCACATCGGGGCCCAATGCATGCGAAATAACTCCTAAACTGGTTCCACCAGTTGCACACCGGAGGAGCTCGGAGATACCCATCTACCCACCCAACTGTTCATAGCGTATACGCTCGTCGAAGGTACGAGTAGTATTTCACAAGAGTAAACACGCAATCATGCGTGGGTCTGTGGGTCTTGATGTTGTTCGCTTTTCGTTCAGAATAATCGCGTCGCCACGATCGGGGTGGTGCACGGCGAGGGCTGGCGAGGGGTTGCATCCGAAGAACTCCCTGCCCACTTGAAGAAACAGTTGTAGCAAAACTGACTGAGTTGTCGTCTTTGGCGGAAGATCCAATCCAACCGCAGGAGCGGAAACGCGGTCTTCAGCCTGTGGCCAGGCGAACGGATGAAGAGTGACGCTAACCGGTGTACCGGAGTATCTGGAGGTTAGTGTTCGATTACGATGGAAACGACGAAGAGGAAGTTCAATGTAGGTTGACTCGCTTGACAGTGGAACGATGAAGAAGCGAGGCAAAGAAGCCAAAAAAAAACGAGGCAATGCGACAAGAGACAAGTCGAACGAACGTATGAACATGTGTGTCGGCGTGTTTTTATTGGGGTTTTCCTTTGACGGAGACAGTCTCTGTGCGGAGGTTGTGTAATACGATTGCGGACGGATAGAAGGATACTGTCGTAGCATCCGCCAGCAGGGATGACTAATGGAATTGTAAAACACGTTTAAGGCACTCCAACACGCGAAAGCACAGCATGCACGCGCAATTCGTGCCGCAGAAAGACTGTACGTGGCTTCCGAGGAAGCGGAGACTTTCGAAATTCGGCAACAGGAAGTCTGTTGAGAGAGAATTGCTGTGGGGCAAGGATTTGCGAAGAATCTTTCTTTGTCTTCGAACAGCAGGAGGTGGTTCGGAATGAGGATTTGGCCGTAGCTTGGTCAGATTTTGTAGAGATTCTTGCTTTGATGAGCGACAAGCTTAGCGGATTAGGACTTATATCCTCAGACCCTTCCAAGCGACAACTACGACTTGCCCGTTGACCTACTCGAATTTCTGACTGGGCCTAAAATTCGACCGATTAACTTGGATCTTTTCTGTCTTTATTACATTGCGTCGGAGGCAATCTTGCAAAAGTCTTCTCCCTTTGAACTAGACAAGCTGGCCAACTAGCTTGTGAGACACTTTTCATTGGGATTTCGTAAATTTTCGTTTCGTGGTAGATTCTGAGCAAGCGACTTAAGACAAGCCAAAAATGTGCTGTCCAAGCTAGTTGTTAGCTGCAAAAAGCTTTTGATGCCCGAAAGATTAGTTTTGGAACAGCATCTCAAATTTTCGAAATAGGAACCAACGTCAAATGTAATATGTTTTGATAGCAGGGACGCAACATTTTCTGATCGTTTTCCGAAATTTGGAAACGTACTTTGAATACTAACCCTAGCAAGCAAAGTTATGGTTAAAAAAAAACACTCCGACGACCGAAAAATTGGTTTTAAAACAAAATCTAAATTTTTCGAGCTGGAAAAAAATTGACAAATCAAAATTTTAACAGCACGGTAGTGGCAACATATTTTGATCACCGACCGAAATTTTGATGTCGAACTTTGATTTTGAGCCTTAGCAAGCGAAATTATGGTTCCAAGACAGACTCTGAATTCGAAAAGATTGGTTTTAGAACAATATTTGACATTTCTCGGATATGAAAGAACTTCACAAGTCAAAAGTTTGATAGCAGGGAAGACGTCAAATTTTCTGATCATCGTCCAAAATGTTGATATCCAACTTAGGGTCTTGACAAGCAAAGTGATGGTTTCAAAAAAATACTCCGACGTCCGAAAAATTGGTCTTGGAATAAAATCTGAATTTTTCAAGCGAGGAAGCAAGTTTACACGTCAAAAGTATGATAGCAGAGTACACTTTTTCCTGATCGCTGTCCGAAATTTTGATAAATGAACATTGAGTATAAGCCTGAAGTGATGAAGAAGCGAACGTTACTGTGGCAGACATGGACAAGGTTTTTGAAAGTTCCTCGATCTTTAAGACTGATGGTATGGAGGAAGAAGCAGACTGAAATACAGTTCCTTCGCATAGAAAAATGATTGGATGAACGCAGTAAATAAGAAAGTTATGCCAACGTTTCAACATTTCGAAAATCGTATGACTTCAGAAAATCTTCAGGACAAGTTCTTGTTGAAAATTTAGTCCAAAAATCGTTCACGGCTGATCTAAAAAACTGTATAGGAACAAGATAGTTCCTTTATCGGCCAGATTAAACTTCTGACTCTATGATTTAGCACGGAGACCTGACCAAGAGACGACTCAGTCAGGACCGTCCTGACCTAAAGCTTACAAATATGGCAATGAAAACGAGAATGGCAACGGAAACGAAACATGCAAAAGCCTTTGCCTAAGGTTTTTAAAAACGACTTGGCTTCTCCGTTCTACTAATCTCCCACGAATGAAGTGACTAAAAGTTTAGTGTCGATACACAAATTTTGAGTAGCTCTCCTTGACATACTATCGAAGAATTGTCAGCGAGTAACTGAAGGCGTTGGCGTGAATAAGACTCCGTCGTGGATTAAACTAGACTCGGTGTGCGTAGGAGTTGACGCACTTAATCGGAATAATACTGTCAATATGCATCTAGCTTGACGTTCAAATTTTCGTCAAAAAGAAGTTTGTCATCCACAGGGACTAAGACTTTCAGAAGTTTCTCAACCAAAATAATAAAGATTTTCATGACAAACTTCTTCTAGTTCAAGTTAAAGATGAAGAGGGTTATAGTTGTCCCTTTGGTGAGTCTAAGAGTCTAAGTTCTAATCCACTGTGCTAATCCTAATTCCACGTTTTTGCTGGAGATGTTAACTAACCAGAGCCGCCACGTAAAGATCTTGGCATCACAGCACGATGCATGTGCCATGTTTCTGCTGTTACCGATGAATGTATTATTTATCACCACAAGGAACATATGACAGCTATTATCTAAAGAGGGAGTTATAATATGGCATGGAGTGAACATTTAAAGATCATCCATCTGTCTTAATAATGAACGCCATTTTGAATAACCTTTTAGGCTTTTAAGAAAAAAAAATGCTGCGTCGTACGGTTGGTCTTTAATAGAGTAACTCAATCGGGATGAAAGAGACTGAAGAGAGACCGGAGGTGAACTTAGGCATTGCTTCTACAGCCTACTTCTTCAGGTCGCATGTAAGGGGCAAATTCAATTGAGATGATTAAGATAGACCGGGAATATCAAGGGAATTCGAGGCAAGATCACTGTAAAAATCATGGAAAGAATAGAAAGATCGCTTTACGAAACCGCGTAACAGGAACAAGTGTCAGTTGTCCGTCGATGAAGGCACTTGGCGAAGGAAAAATGATTGATCTGCTGCCAAATGGTATCGAAGATCGTATATGATCTGGACTACGATCAACAGCAAATTTTCTTTAAACAAACTTTTCGTTCGTCTGTATGAGTTAATCTACCTCTAATCGGTAATCCGAAAAGACGTTTGACTGTATTTGGGAGGATTAGGAGTAAGTCGACAGCTGTCGACCGGTAGTAGTCGAATTTTCACGGACAGCTCCAAGACCAATGAAGGATCTGGTGCTGGTGCCTTCGTGGAGAGCGACAACTTTAGACTGCACACCTCGTTAGGTAAATTTGCGTCGGTTTTCCAAGCGGAAACCTATGCGATCCTAATGACTACGAACTATATTGTGAAGAATAGGTGGAAGGGGCGAAGTATTTGCGTCTGTAGCGACAGCCAGGCTGTGCTTAAGGCCTTGCTGAACCCTTTAACCACTTCCAGGATAGTTCAGGAATGCAAGTCTTCTCTGAATTTGATCGGTAGCTTAAATTCGCTAAAATTCGCTATTCTGGGTCCCGGGGTACCACGGGATCACAGGAAATGAGATCGTTGATGAACTTGCTAGGCGAGGATCAGATGAGGCACTCTCAGGACCTGAACCTATGCTGGGACTGCCTGCGTCCTTGGTTAGGGCTTGTATCGATGGTTGGAGTTCTTGAGAGCACAACCGCTGGTGGCATGTGCATGACTCTCCAGGATGTAGACAGACCAAGCGCATGCTCCCCAACGTCTATAAGAAATCCGCGGCTTTCTTGTTATCTCTTAACAGAAAAGATTGCAAACAACTCATCGGCGTACTTACGGGGCCTTACACCTTCGCCAAACACCTAAGTGTGCTTGGCCGAAGCGATGAAACCCTCTGCGACGCCTGTGGAGAAGACGATGACACTGCAGATCACTTCCTCTGTCCTTGTTCCGCCTTTGCTCGGATCTGGTGGCAGTTATTCGGTGCTGATGAGGTGAGAGCTGTTGATGTAGGCTCCTCATTACAAGAGGCACCTGCTGGTCTTCCTTCGGAAGACCGTGAAATTGCAGCAAAAGTAGGTTGCTGCCTGGTAGTATGATAGACCGGTTTTTAGACTGAGTGCTCCAGGATAGTGTTACAAAAACCTCCGACAACAAAAAGAAAAAAAAACAAGTCGACCGCTTGATTCGTGGAAATTATATTTGTCTCAATGGAAGTCTTGAGAGCAATCACTGATGCAATTTCCACTGAAAATGGAATCGAAATAGAATTGTCACGACGCCTAAATGAACAGTCGCGATCAAAATTGATGATCAGTCGCCACCTTGGCTGATCCTCCTTCATCGACTGGTTCTCCTACTGGGCATCTTTGATTTTTGGCGGACTAAAGTGCTTCGCAGAGGCAAATAACACAAAATTTCTAGCTAATGACAGTGTTCCCAGGGTTCACATGAAAATCTGAATCAATGCCTACGATCCACTCGTCCGCACATGAATTCGCACGTTTCTCAGAACATGAGTCGGTCACAAGGCCACAAAGCATCTCCCACAGCAATTTAGTCACCGTCAACACTTGAGCTGTCAAAACAACCATATCTTCGTCGTAAATATCTCATGTCATGTGTCCTCGCGTTGCCAAGCAGATACACTTAAAAGCAATTTCACCGTTCTTGTCACACTGCCACATCGTTTGCAAGAGAATTGCACCGAATTTCCCAAACCAAACGCACATCAAGTGGGAGATGGCGAACAATTTTAGTAACTATGTCAAGACAAGTGAATGGCATCTAAGACTGTTCTAGAAACAACGCCAAATCCCCTCTGACAGATAAAACCAGAAAAATAAACAACGACACGGTTCGTTCCCGTACACCGGTCAAGTGTAGCCCGACGGATATCTAATTTCAACAAAAGTAAACAGCTCGGCTCTGTATCTGACACAAAGAATGACAAATCTTTCACTTCCACAATTCCCAATCTTACGTCACAAAGTTCGTCAAAAAAACAAGAAAAAATTCAAAAAAGGAGCTACAGCTTCCTCGGATCTTAAATTTGGTTTGAAAGAAAACCGAACACAGAATCAGTTTAAAAATAACCTCCAACCCAACAATCGCGACAATCGCGACAATCTCTTCGGCGACTCTCGCTCTCATGAGCAAGTTCAATAGGCTCCCGAGAATCGCAGCTGAAATTTTATAACACATTTCATCGGCTATCTGAACGAGATTGCGAAATTGCGCGACATGTGATCATCGAATATTCACATAAAACAAAATCGAAAGATTTTGTATCTTTGTTTTATTTATTTTTTTTTGTATTTTTTTGTCGCTGCTTGTTTCACCTTTTAATTTGATTTGGTTTCATGAACCAACTCGATTCGATGGATTTATTGACAAAGAACTATCTGCTGCGGCCGTAAATTATACGCTCACGGGTAATTCACTTGTATTTCAGTGGAAAAATTTGTCGTAGATACTCGATTTTTCCGTTTTTTCTTTATTTTTTCAAGGGGGTTTGCAACAAAAGTGCTTTTTTTTCTCAATTCTCTTTTTTTTTTTCTCAAAATCGCGCACACTATACAAGAGTTTTCTTTCGAATTTTCGATTTATTCGAAACAAAATGCAATTTTTGTATCTATGCTCAGGGGGGAAAAAGAACTATCGGATTGAAAATACAAAAGAATTTTTGTAACACCGCTCGATCGGACATTCGTCTGGGATACTCGAAGTGCAACTAAATTTAGTCGGCTTTTTAAATTTTTTTATACTACAAGTTGCGTTGCGTCGACGTCGTTGATACGTTTACGAAACGTTCGTCTCCATTGAGAGTTCGAAAATGGACTGAGTTGCGCGCGGTGAACGTTGAATGAAATTTCAATGGTCGAACGCTGAGAGCGTGAGCTTAGCTGAGCGCGTATCTTTTTTTGTTTTTCTTTCGATTTGGACATGCACACAGCGGCTGGCGGCGTATGTGCGAGGCAGTCGCACTTGTATTGGAGATAGATAGATACTTGTTCTTTTATTTTAATCAGTTTTTTTGTTTTTTGTTTTGTGTGAATCTACATTGGGTTTGGGGTTTTGACTTGTGCGCTGGGTATGGCAAGACCTGTTCGCCTAAATAAGCCGCAACTCGCCCCATCGGGGAGCGGCGGCATGGCGGCATGGAGCCGAAGAGAGTGTGAAAGAACTGAGAAAACAAAAAACGCAAGCAGCGAATGAGAAAAAACGACACAGTTGGGTGTATGAGTTATGGACGGATAGTGCAACGGGTAGGGCGAATGTACGCACGAAGCGCAGCAACGACGACGACGCCAAGACGCACCTCTTTAGTGTTTTTGTTTTCTTTGAGCGGAGTACTGCGTTATGCAGTTTTGCATTTAATGAGTATCTGGATGAAAATGGATATTGTCGTAGTGGGGTTTTCCCGGCAAGAGCTTCACTTGTCAACCGTACATGAGTTGTGACATGCGTTGGACACAGTTAGGCGGTAAATTAATGTGCGGTATTTCAAGGTGAAACGAAGGCATTTGTATGCGGGCGTGCAACCGCATGTCTGGTGGACAGGGAAAGGGCTGGTTGGTGATGTCCCATCGTTCGACATTCATTTCTATTTCCTCACTTTAAGGCTTGAAACATTTCCTCATCCTAAGTCTTGAAGCCTTGAAAGAGGTTGATGTTATCTAACTTCACAAAGGGTCATCTGGAGTAATGACTAAGAAGCAGCAAAAATTTGAATTCGCGGCACCACTTCACATGAGTCATTGGCAATGCTTTGTCAGTTTAATTGTCACGGCAACTCACTCAAAATCGTGGTTTTAAGTCATTTTGAAGGTCCTTTCACTCGTGCGTCAAATGCGCAGAGATAAAAGAGCAAAGACCATGAGTAAGGTGACCTGCTTTTAATGGCGTTAAAAGCTTTCAAATGATAAGAGAGTTTCCGGTGATTTTTAATTTGTTTTAAAAAAAGACAAAAAACCCAATTTTTAAATACAGGGTGTTTTTTAGAGTTATTATTTTTGGAATTGGCAGCAGTTTCCTTAATTGATTCAAAACTGATGCTGGATAGAAAGATGCTGTCATATTGAACTATGATTTCTGACTTCTTTGCTTTTCATACGGAGGAGCTATAGTTTCAGCCAGGCGGCCTGCCATACACCGCGCGCTAAGGTAATTTTTTTTCTAGGAAACTTGCGATGAGTACAATTTACTTCCGTCTAAAATCAAAGCCTAATTTCACAGACAGTTTGAATAATTGTATTCCTCTACCCAATTCTAAACTAATCAAACAAACTCTGATCTCCTAGGGTACAATCTTAGCGATTTTATTCGAATCTTACCGAATTTGAGAATCCCTTTTTTCTTACCGGGAACTCAAAGATGATGAACGTCAGCATAGAAGCAAAAATTTACCGCGTTATTTCCTATATACGAGGCCAGTTAGCCGTAAATTTAATTTACTTATATCTCGACATGGCGCCCGAATCATGTCTTTACAGTCATGACGTGCAATTGAATATACAATAAAACCGAAACAACTTTCATATTAGGTTAAGTTAGGGTGAGGTAGCTGACTGCAGACTAAGAGCGTCACCTAGGCAAACGTAGGCCCATTTTAATATGCTCAGCCATCTTATCAGGAGAAAGACAGTAGTTCAGGGAGGTCTTGGAATAAAGTGTGACCGAGTCTGAGCATATGACGGTGTCATTTGTATATAACATTGTTTTTGAGCCATGACAGGGCCTCTTTAACCACCACAGCCTCAGCTTGAAAGATGCTACGGTGTTCTGCAAGATGGAGGGATATGTTTGTAAATATTTAGATACTTGGGGAGGACCGTCCAGCGTCCGAATATTGGACTGCCAGTTCCATCTGGAGAAAATGCTGGCTGATATGTTTTTTTCAAACTGAGATAAATGTAGTAGAATGTCGTTGTTTTGGGGAAGGAACTCAGATTTTTCGAGAATAGTAATGTGGCGTGGGTAGGTGCGTCGACTCCTACGCTCGAGGTCGTCGGTTCGAATCTCGAAAAAAAACATCAAACATTTTTTCACGGCTCTACCTCTTTCGAGTCACTGACAATGCTCAAAGAGTATAACTGTCTAGAAAGAGCTTCTCAATCTCGCCGTTCGGAGTCGGCATTAAACTGTAGCACGCACAACACGAGTGGTTGCTGAGAAGCTAGGCCCAGGTCTACCTCGGACTGTAGCGCCGCCATTATTATATAGTGGTGTGGCCAACGACATCACAGTGAAGATCCGACGTAGAATCGCCCTTGACAACCGATGCTACTTCGGTTTGTCAAAACAACTGGGTCAAAACTCCTCACTCGAAGGACCATCATGCTCTACAAAACTCTTATTTTACCAGTCCTGCTATATGGAGCCGAAAGCTGGACACTAAGCAGAACTGCGGAGCTGATTCTTGGTGCCTTCGAAAGAAAAATTCTACGTCGGATATCTGGTCCCGTCTGAGAGGAAGGCGAATTCAGGAGAAGACACAACCGCGAACTCTATGAGCTGTACCAGGGTGTGGATGTAGTCCGGAAGACAAAAATCCGTCGACTGCACTGGTTCGGCCACATCGAGCGCATGAACACCAACGCTCCAGTTAAGAGGGTCTTTGAATCCGAGCCTCCTGGTTCGAGAAGGAGAGGAAGACCGAACCTCCGGTACAAAGACGTGAGACAGCTTGTTCTTGATGACTGGAAGCAGCGTGCCCAGGACCATCAACGATGGAACGATGGAGCGATATTTCAGGCTCAGACAATTCATGAGTCGTAGGCCTGTTAAGTAAGTAAGTAAGCGGTGTGGCCAGAGGTGAGAGCATATGTAGGTAGAGAGGTTTAAGTCTAACCACTATGCTGGCTCCTTCTTGCCGTTTAAATAAGTTCAGTAGAGGAAGATAGGGAATTATATTCAGTGCAGGTCATCTAATAAGCACTCTGTCAGTTGCTCAGTTTTTTTGAACGAAGGCTTTGAAGATTGGAGATGTAATCCAATTCTGACCTTGTATTAATTACTATCCACTGTTCTCGCTTTTGCTAACCGCCTAGCGAACACGATGCTGTGATGTACTTCTGATATTAATAAAAATAACACTTCCACGTTTTCTCCGATCACTAAAGTGTCACAAAAAGCCATCCAAAAAAACTGGATCATCTAGTACATTTGTCTCAATACAACAGACTTGTGAAATGCACTACGTGCCACATCTTTGGAATAATCTGGCCTAAACTACAAAATTCCAAACGATCTAAAAGTTTGTTTTCTCTGCATTTTAGATTAGGTTGATACCAGAATTCTCCACGTAGCCGTCTGACACAGCACAATACTTCAGAAACAACGTCCATGCCGGACATTCCCTCTTTATTTTATAGCAACGATATTTCCCGACAAACAAGACATTTCGACGACGAGACGCATAAATACTCAAGACTTAGCCGAAATTTAGTGGCTTAATAAAAAAAAGGCTAGCTGATTATGCTGCCCATAAAAATCGATGAGACGTCTGGCGAAACTAACACAAATGTTGACTGTTTATTTGAAAAAACATATGAACAAGCTGTTCAACTGAATATTTGACATAAACAAGTGGACAGAATTGTAAAAATATGGCTAATACATATGACGCTATAAGAATTCTGTCTTTATTTTAACCTTTCATAAGACACTCACTTTTGATGTCCAAACCTACCAAAATTGGAAGAAAAAACTCATTACAATTTCTTCTTTTTCGGCTGGCCCTTTAGTTCGGTGTAGACTTGGGCTTTAACCAAAAACTTCTCCAGGTACGGGCTAGCTTTAACCATTTCGTTTGAGGTCCCTCTTCGCTTGTGCACGCCACCTTAACCATGGACGTTGCGTTGTACCAGAGGCTTAGAAGCTTCGGAACGGAACTACATTGTCTATGCATTCTAAATGCTCCAGCTACTTTAGGTGTTGGACTCGTATATGCCTGGCTAGACTCGTGTCGCTGTAAAGCCAGAATAGTTCGTGGTTAGATCTTCTCCTCCATTTGCCATCAACGTAAACAGGACCAAAATTCGTACATAGAACTTCAAAAAGACCAAGGTTCTCTTCATCTGCACGTCAATATCATCCTCCTATACCGACAGTTGTGTGGCCTTTTGGAAGAAAATGCCTTTTGTGCTGAGCCGTAAGTTTTGCACGATCTTCATAAGTGTGATGTTATAGAAGTGCTCATGGTAGCTTAGAGAATAAAATAATGGGTCCAGTATTTGCCTTCGGCCAGCATAACCGAATGGAAGTTAAGAAGAAGTTTTAATAATGAAATGTATTAGGTTAGGTTAGGTAAATGGGTGCCCTTGCTGACATAAAAAAGTCAGCTGCTCACATAGACCACTATGAGTCCATTGTGCCCAAAAAGTTTGAATCGTGTCGATCGATGGATTAGTGAGGATCGATTAGACACTAAATCTCCGTCCAAAGTGGAGCACAAACGAGTGAACGTAATAACTCCCACCAGATTGACTTGGGGCGTTTTCTTACCAAAATTTGCTACTAAATCGAGTACCTTGTCATGATGCTTACATGCTGATTGCTCAAGATTTATTACTCACGAGTTGATTTAAAATGTTGTCACTTACCTGAAAAGAAAAGAAAATCTAATTAGAGTTAAATATTTTGAATTTATTTAAAGTAAAAACATTTTTTGAAAATAATAGTTCGTTCATGCTGTTTTGCTAAATCGCCATGGATGGACGTAGTGTTTAACAACACTTGGAAATGATAAAATTATTTTAAAATTTATTTTAAACGTTCCGCGCGCTTCGCCCCTTCTACGGTCGCCGTAATCGTCCTACCGAGAGGACTATTCGCAGTGTGGTGGATACATTTGAGTCCACTGGTTCAGTAAACGATAAACCAACACCCGAACGTTGAGGAAACCAAAGATCTTCCGAAAACATCGCCGCTGTCCATGAGAGTATGCAGGAGAATCCAAGGCAATCGATTTCGCTCACAAGAACTCCGCCTTTCGCAGACCACAGCTTGGCGAATTTTGCGTGGTGATGGTCTGCACCCGTACAAAATTCAACTAAACCAGGAGCTGAAGGTAACCGACCATAGACCATTGTCTGTTTGTGTGTTCGTTGAATCGGCTCATCGAAAAATCACGATAAGGCCCATTTCTGGATGAGTTTGGGAACGTTTACAAACAAAGTTGTTGATTTTGGGACGATACCAATCCACGTGAGATCCAAGGGCGTCCAATGTGTCCCGAAAAATTAAAGGTTTGGTGTGGATTTTTGGCTGGCGGCGTCCTTGTTTCACATTTCTTTGAGAACGACGGCGAGCGCTATAGGTCGATGATTAGCAACTTCCTTTGACATGAATTGAATGATATGGACACCAACGACATATGGTTATAAAAGGACCGCCACGGCGCTACAGCTCAGGCTGTGTGGTAATTCTGCACGAGTGATTCGAGGGCATGGTAATCTCACGTGGAGGCAATGTAAGCCGGCCACCGAGATCGTACGATTTGACCCCCTTAGACTTTTTCTTGTGTTGGTTTTCTGAAGTCACAGGTTTATGTGAATAAGCCACAAACCACAGAGACCTTTAAAGCCAACATAACCCTCAAAGCCGTCAATCAAATTCAGCCTGATTAATGCCGTGGAAAATTGGACATTTGGGATGCGCGCCACCTGGAGAAGCCGCGGTAGACATTTGAACGACGTTACGTTCTATACATAATGGCATCGATAAGCCTTTCAAATGAATAAAAAATGTCGACGATAACTCACACACACTTTGTTTTATTTAAATTTCAAGATAAGAAGTGCTTAATGAAATACCCTTTACTTGTGCCCCATTCCATGCGAGGGACCAGAATCTCCACAATAAGTCTGTCTTCAGTCTCTGTGAGTGATTTATTAAAGCACTACACTCTACTCTATATTTCTCTTCAAGTCTCTAACTGATTTGTTTCTGTCAAAAAACAATAAAAATACGTCGGAAAAAATCCTCTATGCGATCCGAACGCCACCTGGCGTCAAAGTCACTGACTTGATTTGCAGTCAACTGAACCTCAGTAAACATTAAATAAGCATGACAGATGACTTGAAAGATAAACTGAGTCTGGAAGAGTCAACACAAATAAGACTCAAGGTAGCATCTGTGCTTACAAAATGAACAAGCGTCTGGGAAAGACAAGGCAGATGTATAAAATATAAACTATTCGCAAATCCTTGGCATTCTTGCTGCTGTAAGTGACAGTCATCTGGAATGAATAACACGGCTAGCGATTATTCATACCCAAGAGGTAACCACAAATGTAACTGATAACGTAGCGCAAGCCAAGAACTCTGGTCGTACGACAGCGATGACTAGTAAAAGAAAGACCGCAAGACACTTTCAGGTCGGTCCTACATTGTTTTTGTTGAGAATTGCGCCTGACGAATAACTGACGCACAACGAATCTTACAATCGCCTCACCATTTCCCCACACTCGGTACGTTATGACAATAAACAAAAAATATATTTCATCGCGCGCAGAATTTGTGCACTCAGTGCTGCCACCAGATTGCCTTCGCTCCACTCTCTCGGAAAACTCTCAAACCCTGCGAACGCAGCCAGTCGCCATATGTTTTCGAAAAACTCTTTCCCCAGGCACTTCGCAATCCTTTGCCAGTTTTAATTGAGTACACAAATAAATTCCGACTCAGTCGTAAATCAAGTTCGTTGAAAAACGAATATATCGTTCGCTTAATTTACAGATCATAAACTTCGTATCTCGCAACGATTATTATTAGCCACTCTAGATGACTGACAGCCTTCAGAACGCGGCGACTTGACGTGGGCTTTATTATAGACTCGGATGGCCAAAGTTGCACAACCCCTCAATTTGACAAAAATGGTGCTCGTAAAAATCGCCCAACACACCCGATCGCCGAACACAGCGCTGGCTTGTCAAATGTCAAGTGTCATGTATGAAGTTTGGAGCTGATGCAGTGAACTATCGTGGGGGTTTATGGTTTCCGAATCCGTTCATGGGCGTGTTCTGCTGCGCGGTTCGGTGAGATGCAAAGATAGAGTTTAAAAATAGCCCTTGGGCGGGCTGCTAAAAATGAACAAGATGCAGGAAGGAATGAGGCAACCGCTTATGCAGTTGTTACGCTCCGACCAAGGTCAATGACAACAAGAGCAGCAACGAGAGTCCGACGGGCAAGGATGTGAGGAGTGTTGCCGGGCACTGTGACCGGAGAAGGAGGATAAGGTTGGAGTCGTTCCCATAACCGTCGACTCGGGCATGGGTTTAATTGAATTTATTCACGAAATTAAGCCGGCATTCCGGAAAAATTAAGGGAAGACCGTAAAGTAGATGGATAATGAACTGGCGCAGTATCGCCGGCGGACGAGATACATTCGCTTGTGCGTCGCTGTGCGCGGCGAGATGCAAATTGGATAACGAGTGAGTGAGATGTTATGTCACTCGGGGGAATTGCTTGTTTTTGCTGTTTGTCATTCTTTTGAATGAAAAGAATTATGCCGGGGAACGGTTTGTGCAACGGTAAAGTGTACTTTTGCTTGTGGGAGCTGTGTTATTTGTGAAATTCCTTGTTCGCATTGTTGTATCTTACGGTGAACATTTTTGCTGATGCAAAGAAGGGGACAATCTAATCAATTCCAAGAAACAAATATAAAGCGAAAAGAATGTCATATAATCAAATGTATCGAATGGACTAGAATGGCAGTTTGCGATTCATCCACAATAGCAAAAACCAGATGACACAACCGAATTATTCAAATTTTCCTCTAAAAAAGAGGACAGATGGTCACCGTAACCAGCTGGCCAGCCAGGCAGCCAGGCAGCCAGCCAGCCAGCCAGCAAGCCAGCAAGCCAGCAAGCCAGCAAGCCAGAAAGCCAGAAAGCCAGAAAGCCAGCAAGCAAGCAAGCCAGCAAGCCAGCCAGCCAGCTAGTCAGCCAGTCAGCCAGCCAGGGCTAGTATTCTAGAGCTAGAATTTTAGGGCTACAAATCTAGGGCAAGAATTTTAGGGCTATAAATCTAGGCCTAGAATTTCAGGGCTATAGATTTAGGGCTAGAATTTTAGGGCTATATATCCAGGGCTAGAATTTTAGGGCTATAAATCTAGGGCTAGAAATTTAGGGCTATAAATCTAGGGCTAAAATTCTAGGAATTTTAAGGCTACAAATCTAGGGCTAGAATTTTATGAGTATATATCTAGGGCTAGAATTGGAGGGCTATAAATCTAGGGGTAGAATTTTAGGGCCGTATTGTATCTGTATGTCTAAGATGAACGTCAAAACGTCGGAGATGCAACTAAAAATGAAATATTGATGTCATAGATGGAGGGTATTATATCAAAGATATTTAGGTGATTAAGACGAAGCCTCCTTGTGAAAGGATATGTTTTAGTCGAAGTAGATTCAAATCTTTTCTAAGCTCCTTCCAGTCCCCAGCAATCTCGTGCCACAGACAGAAGATCGAAGCAACAATGATCTGAGGCACTTGACAAAAAAATATCCGCCCTAAGTTCAGGCCATGTGGGCAAAATTTTCCAGAGGCTTAGCTCTATCGACGGCAAAAGCGCAGATTGGCCGTTGAACATAAATTCGGCAGAAGCTTCAAGACATTTTCAATGAATTGCCAAGTCTGACAAATGTAAGCGGTTAATTATGATCATCATCATTTTCAGTGACCCTCATGTTCCACTAAAGGGGTCGCGGGTGTAACGCACGCACGAGAGATCTCCAGGCCACTCGATCCCCCGCCATCGACTCTAACTCATCAGGAGCGATGCCCAAGCGCAACCAGGGGAGTTTTTGGACTTGGTCCAACCATCTCGCATTGGGTCTACCGGTCGGGCTCAGCCCGAAGCAGTTACGAGCAACCTGGCAGTGACCTCGTGAGCCACTACGGGAGTGGGAGGGGGATCACACCATGCATGTAAAAACAATTGCATGTAAATTGACATATGTAAGTATATTATCGTTTCCTCGAGCGAAGGAACTTCTAAGAAATATTGTAGCCAGATGTCAATAGGTACTAGATTGTGGTTTTAGGTCAACTACATTATATAGTTACCTTAAGAAATGGTGTTTAAGCATTTTGTGTCTGGTTTTGGCCAAGTCGGGCAGGCACTGAAAGTGTTCCAGCCTTTCGCCGATTGTTGTCCCTCTGCGAATGTCATTTAAATCGAGTTTGCGAGGATGGCAGCATACGAAATTGTGCCCCGTGATGATACTAGCCAGCGTAATGCAGTCGTAGTCAGTTCACAAAATCTTGTTTACGCAATAGGAATTATTCTAGTTATACAACGCTTTTTCTTGATTACTTGATTTATACGTGAACTTCTCTTATTTCCGCCAAATTCCACATCCCACCCATTTCAGTACAAATTCCTCTAAAATTCCTTCCCACCTGCGTGCAGGTTTCGTCATCTGTCAAGGCCGACATAATCTTTACCATATGTGGCTGGTTGATGCAGAGCACGGATACGCTCCGATCTCCAAACTCACTCGCCTTCCATCGTCCCACAAGAGGCACAAGTTCCCGAAGACGCTCGCCCAGAAATGGTTTATTTTCGAAAGTAAAATCTCTGTTTTCGAAGAATTCCGGCATCAATCGGCCGGGCTGTCTCAGCACTCATCCTCCTCTCTGGTCGCTAAGTAAATATGTACAGATATTTATCTCCAGACCTCACCCACAACAATTGGACCAACCCGTGCTGATCGCGCAAACAAACTGATTCGGCGGGTGGACGCAGAGGGCACGAATATGAGTTCCAGTTCCAGGAAAACTTTTCTTTCTTTTTTCGTTTTGTTTGGCGAAAGTATTTTGGTATTTTATTTTCGAATTTACACGTTCGCGTGTGCTGTGTTGTGTTTTGTTTGCCCGGTTGTTTTGAAATTAATGCACACACGGGGATGAAAGGAGGTAGGGCTGGGGAGGAAATAATTGCGCAGATACACATCTGTGAGTAATCGAAAAGCCCAAAGTGAAACTGCTTTAAAGGCAGCAGCAGAAAAAAAGACGATCGAAATCGACCATCGACATGAGATATGTGGAGACTTGATGGAATCGCCGATACACCCGAACGGGGGTTAATAGATTCCAAGTGCGTATTTCTCCTCATCATTTGAAGGTTGAGATAGGGGAAAGCCCCTATGATCTAGGAATGGTGGCTTGACGTAAGCAGAGAGTGGTCCGAGAGGAGCATAATGTCGCATCTCCCGCAGTTGCATTCGTCAGGGGACTTTCATATAAGGCATTGTTCACTGGGCAAGCGAATTGTTTGTTTGTATATAGTCGTGAGGGAATGGGAAGTAAATCACTTGACCAAAAATAGCAAACATCACAATGGTCAACCATAGGAAGTGTAAATAAGTTAAGGTGAGGATATGAAGTTACCCCCAAGAATGCATCTGGAAAAATTTATTAATTTCTTTAGTCAGGAGTCGATCATCACAAAAATGATTAATTTATGAAAAATTTCATCCTACTAACATATTTTGGTAACTGGATGGAATGAACGCATTTGGTCCAGTCAACTATGGTCGAACATCATCGTTCAACACTTGAGTCGTGATATTAAACTTTAACTCAGAAGAATTTAGTGGTGTAAAATCGGATAATCTACAGGGTGGGCCAAATACAAGTTTCTTTTTAAAAATGCAATACAAGGAACAAAACTAAATTCTTTTCCATGTATTATGGCTTTATTAGTAACAACAAACAATCCCATCAATTACGAAATACAACGTCGTTCAAGTGGCTGCCCCGGCTGGTTTCGCAGTCCATCTGGCGTATACTGTCACCACAATTTTCCAAGACCTTGTTGATGATTTCGGGCTGTAGCTCACGGATTGCTTGGATTATATTGGCCTTAAGTGCTTGAATCGTTTCCGGATTGTTGGCATAATATCGATCTGTTACGGATCCCCACAAAAAAAAGGCCAAAGGGGGCAAACGCAGCTCCGTGGCGGCCAATTGTCAAGACGGCTGATAACACGAGTTGAGAATTTGGTGAGCAAAAGATCGATTGTGGCATGGGCTGTGTAGCATGTCGCACCATCCTGTATGAACCAGAAGTCGCCTAAATCCATGTCTTCTCATCTCATTTTCAGTGAGCCGCATGTTCCACTGAAGGGGTTGCGGGGGCAATGCATACATGAGAGATCTCCAGGCCACTCGATCCCACGCCATTGACTCTAACTCATCACGAGCTATGCCCAAGCGCAACCAGGCGAGTGCTTGGACTTAATCCAACCATCTTGTTCTGGGTCTGCCAAGCGGTCGCCTACCTGATGGAATCCCATTCAAGGTACGCCTCGGAAGTCGTGATGATGGGGACTTTCGTGCCACGTGACCAAACCAACGAAGTACAGCCCTTTCCGTTCGAAGAAGCAACTGCCCAACGTTGAGTTCCTCGCGCACTGCCGTGTTTTTCACCCTATCCCGCCGAGTAATTCCCACAACAGCACGAAGAAATCTCATCTCGGCAGCTTGTATTCCTGATCTTATTCTTTCGGTCATTACCTAAATTTCACGACCAAAGGTAAGAATTAGAACAAATACTGCGTTAAAAACAGCTAACTTGGCTTTGAAACCAAGCTCGGCCTTCCTGATTACAGATCGACCAAGCTGTTGCAAAATTAACCCAGCTTGACCAATCCTACAGGAAAGCTCAGCATTATTCCTCCCATCACTCGTGAAGAAGACCCCGAGATACTTAAACTTCTCCACCTGTTTCAATGGGACTCCACTAACATGTAGAGTGCATTGAACAAGTGTTTTGGAAATAACCATGTCTTCAATTTCAGTAAAAAAAAGTTGGTTGACTGGGCTCCGTAACGCCCACCGTTGACCGAAACGTTGTTCCCATCCTCATTTTGGGAGAAAAATGGTCCAATGATGCCACCATTCCACAATCCGCTGAAAACTGTCACTCTCTGTGGATGCATTGGCTTCTCGCCAATAACGTGTGGGTTTTCCGTTTTCCAAGCCCCAAATGCGGCAATTTTGTGTGTTAACGTAGCCACCGAGATGAAAATGCGCCTCGTCAGATGAGAAAAATCGTTGTTCCATTCTAGCTGCTCTGCTCTAAGGCCCAAACTGCGAAGCGATAACGAAGCGGATGGTCTAGCGCCTTCTATTGCTGAGTCAATTGGACCTTGTAAGCGAATAATCCGAGATCTTTGTGCAGAATTCGAATTCTCCTTAGGCTAGTGCGTGAAATGTTGATCTGTTGAGATCGATAGTGAGTTGATGTTCGTGAATTGAGTCGCACACTCTCGGCCACACCAGCCAACTTCTCATCTGTGCGCACCGTACGACGACGGCGACGGGGACCATGAGTGTTGTCCACCAGCATACCAGTCTCACGACCTTTTTGCACAAACTTGCGTTCAGCAGTCACAGTGGGTGCTTCATTGCGGCCAAAACTTATTTTCAAAATATGCACTGTTTGGGCTACACACCACTCACTTTGGAAATAAGTTTTCAATATTTCCCAACGTTATTCAAGAGTAAAGCGACTCATTTCGTTTTACGGAGGTATGGTGCTGACTTTCAGTCAAGTTTTCGAGCGGGAAGCGGCTGTCAGTGTCAAAATAACCTATGATTAAAAAAAAAACCACTAGATGGCCCACCCTGTACATCTGAAGACAGTTTTTCCTTTAAGGTGACTAGACAATGTTCAAACTTTATTTTCTTCTAAGTCTGCAAAATGTTTAGGCGCCCAAAGAAATCAAGGACCATTTTGTACTGTATTTTCAGTCATTCATCAAGTCTCGAAGACGATAAAATCTCATGATGAGACTTCTACAATGTTGTCGACACGCACTCAATTGAGTTCATTCCCTCAGATCTGACATCAGACGACCCGCCAATGGCCTTACTCTGGTCTCGTTCGATTTAATGTCCAAAGTCACCAGATCAGATGTTCGTTGGAGAAACCCCAGATTTCACGATCTCGTTCGAAAATGTGATCCAATTATGCTTACTCTCAGTTGCCAGCGACTTCCTCAACTCATCACCTCCCTCGCAGCGCAGCAGTCTAAATTGCCACTGCTCCACGATGTCTGTTCAGTTCGTGAAGTGATGTGAGGAAACTAATTATGTCGAGGAACATAAAAATTATCCGCGCACGAACGAGTCAATTTTGTGGTCAATTACATGGTTCCGTCAATACGCTGCCATCGGTGGCGTCACAGCGGCCATCCAATTCGGTCCTCAGCTTCGATTGATGCCGCATTAGTCTATATTTGGAGTGTTCATCGTGCTGTGCGTGTGCGCTGCTCTCTGCAGTCCTGAGACGTGCTTTATGTAGTTTTCCACTTTGCAGTCTGGGTGTGGTGGTGGTGGAAAATCGCGAACGGTACGGGTGTCGGGAAGGAATTCATGCCATTCGGTTGGATGAGGGGTTGGCGTGGCAATGTCGTCGTGCTCTCTCTCGAGCGGAACGAAGCGGACTTGTGGTTTGCGTACTATTGGCGCCAATTTGGCAGCCACTACTTGCCATGGAGTGACAACGTGCTCATATCTTCCGTCAATGCTAAGTATTTCTGGATGTGGAACGCGTTTGTTTTGTTCTTTTGTTGTTGCTGCTGCTGCTGCTGCTTGGGGGGACATATCATTCGTCAGAATGTTCGTATTCGTTGAAGTGTTGAGACGGTCGTAAAAAGAGCCAATTACCATGTAAACGGTTGAGAGGAGCTGACGGGAAGACCATTGGCTTCCTGCTCTTCATCTCTGATGAGCCACAGTCCTTTCGGCAGTAGACAATCACTGATGACGGATCATATGTTTGTTGGAAAAGGGGAAAAAGCGGAATTTTTAAATTAAGGGCCATATGGAGGTAATGCTGGGTCTACACGGTCCCAGTCTTTTTTCTGGGGTGTTCCGACACGTGCTGTGACTTTCGATCGGATAATGGCACTCTTCGGATAGTACTGGTATCCGAAAATAAAGGGTCTTCCAATTGGGACTTCCGAACTTTGATAGTTGATTGCGGCAATATTGTTACATCCACCAAATTGGGTGTCATTTGTTCAGTCTGTTTTGCCAAATCATCATGGTCGGACATTGCCTTCAATAAAACGTGCAAATGACAAATTTGTCTTATCAAAATGGGTGTTCTTTTCGAGCAACTTTTCGATCCTTCGCCCATTTAACGGTCGCAATAATCGTCCTAACGAGACGACTACTCGGGGTGCGATGGAGGATAAACTTGAGTCCACTGGGTCAGTAAACGATAAACCAGAACCTGTACATCGACGAAACGCAAAATCTGCCGGAAACATCGCCTCTGTCTGTGAGAATGTGCAGGAGAATCCGTGGCAGTCAATGTCGCGTCGCTTACAAGAACTTGGCCTTTCGTAGACCACAACTCGGTGAATTTTGCGTGACTTGGGCCTGCACTCGTGACAACGACGTGTGTTCGCTGAATGGACTCTGGAGCAGTTGGAAACTGACCCTAATTTTCATCAAAAATTCATCTTCAGCAATGAAGTACATTTCTGGATGAATGGGTGTGTCAACAAACAAAAATATGGAATTTGGAACGATCACAATCCACATGAGATCCAAGAACGTCCAATGCATCTCGAACCGAAAAATCATTGTGTGCTGCGGATTTTGGGCTATCATCAGTCCATACGAGTATTTCTTTGAGAACGACGTTAGCCAGGCCATCACCGTCCACAGCGAGGCGAGTGATATAGGTCGATGATTAGCAACTTCTTTTGGCCTGAATTGGATGATATGGACACCAACAACATGTGGTTCCAACAGGACGGCGCTTCATGCCATACAGCTCACGTCACATTGAAAATTCTACACGAGCGATTCAAGCCCATGATCATCTCATGTGGAGGAGATGTGAATTGGCCATCGAGATCGTGGTATTTAACCCGGTTAGACAATGTCTTGTGAGGGTTTTCTAAAGTTGCAGGTCTATGCGAAAAGCCACAAACCACAGTGGCCCTCAAAGCCAACATAACCCATTCCATCGGTCAAATTCAGCCCGATTTATCCACCCAGAGAAGCCGCGGTGGATACTTGAACGATATTATATTTCACACATAATGGCATTGATAGTCCTTTCAATCGAATACAAAATGTTGATGATATCTCATACAGACTTTGTTTCATTTAAATTTAAAGATGGGAAGCGCTTAATGGAATACCGTTTAGTAGCTCAGCCGAAATTGCTGGCTGTGCTCATAGGAGCTCTGCGGGAATGCCGTCAAGACCTATCGCCTTGTTGCCTTTTAATGCTTTGAGGGGGGAAATTATTACATTTGTACTGGGCTGTTCGGGCTGTTCTTACATCGGAGAGCTCTGTCCGGTTTGAGTGCATGTTGTTGGCGAATATACGGTTCATAACCGTAGCAACATGTTCCTTCCACTTTTTGAGCTGATCCACTTCCGAACTAGGCACAGTACCGTCTAGACACGGGGTGATGATTAGAAATGCGACCACCAGTCAGCTCTTTAGTGATCCCGGTGCTGCCATCACACCTATTTGCAGCTTTCTCTGCTACAGCGGCCAGTGCGTTGATGTTGTCATGCTTCTCACGTCGCACACTACTCTGAACTTCTCTCATTCTCTCAAGAGTTCTAGTTCAGGCCAGGGACTGAAACAACTGCGGCTGGATTGCGAGTTTTTAGATGTTTCCTTTCGCTAATCAGCCGCCAGGTATCATCGGAAATCCAAACTCTGTATGGAGCGCTCCAAGATCGACCGACAACATTCTCAGCACCCGATGTGAAAACATTTTTCACAGTAACCCAATGTTCTGCTGATTGTTTCCACACCTTAAGCGAGGTGATCCTTTAGTTGCGCACTAACCTGCGGGGTGTAACATTTTCAGTGGATGTTTGGACTGCTGCTGTCCAGAGCCGGAGATTAGCTACAACAAGATGGCAGTCTCGGACTAGTCTCTCCCCACATCAGCTCCTCGTTTGTTTCGGACGTCAAGGAGACTACTTTTGAAGCTCTGGTTTGATGGCGAAATGGGCAATTTGGTTGGAGGTTGTCCAACTGGCTCTGTGGCAGGCCATGTGCTCAAACATGGTGCCACCTATAACAAGACCGTTGGCATTGCAGAAATCTACAAACCTCTGGTCATTGTCATTGCGATTGCCTTGTCCATGTTTTCCTATAACATGTTTAAGCCCTTCGTTTTTGCTGCCTACCTTGGCATTCAAATCCCCCATTTCAATAACCATGTCTCCATTTGGTGCTGTCCTGCAGACGGCACATAGTCTGTATAAAGCCTCCTTGTTATCCTCAGACGAGCCTTTTGTTGGGACGTAACACTGTATAGTTGTAAAGTGCCGTACCATAGTCCGAAATCGGGGCGTCAAAATCCTATCACCACGAAGCTGCCAGAGGCTCGCTAATGGTGCAAGTAGGAGTCTGACTCCATTTTCCCGTGGGTTGCTGCATGGTCTCACGGAGAGTCCGAGTACCCGAAAGTAGTTCTACGGGTTACCGAATATCCGAAATTTCCAAATACGTTACAGCAATAGTTCCGATATCAAACACTCGTCATCAATTCCTGGTACAGGCCACGCACGAGAGTAAGGAGAATCCACCAAACCACTGACCACTGCCCTTGGCCTGCATACATGCCCTCCTTCGGTAAAATGTCCCTAACATGAGCACTTCACGAGCCATAAACGCGCCGCCTGACAAGACACGACAGACATGTCGTTCTCTGTTGCACAGCCGTCGAATAAATGTGTCGCTTCAAAGTCAAAACAAAATATGAGATCATCACTCATTCGTCCAGCCTCCCACCGGCTCTGCACAAATAAATACCAATCACCGGTCCATTGACGTCAATTTAGAGCAAAATCAACAACGTTCAAGTGGGTCTTATGGCATCGTCAAGTTCGGGGAAGCCGTGACGCACGCGAACACGGCCCAGCCACCAAGCCCCAGCCCGTGCTCAATGGACCAGATTAGATGGAGGCAGGCACATTTGGTTCCCAAATATCTGCAGCACTGAGTCACGCCGCGTGCCTTCGAAAGGGGCAAACTCGTTTCTCCAAATACCGTCGAATAAGTACTTCAACCAGCATCATGACACGGCGACAACGACGAGAAGGCGAACGAGTTTAGTCATCCGACGAGACGGTGCACATTCCACGGCTCGTCTGGCGGATCATTCCATTTCTCCGACGACGTTAGTGTCATCTTATCACAGAGACGTGGCTCCTGAGCACACGAACTTTCTAGCCCCCAACGGCTGGGCTTCTTGGGCGCTGACGGGGTCACGGCGGATTACCGTATCCGCCTCGTCCGATGATTCATCAAGTGCGGGCTCATCGAGAGAGTTTCCCATGATCGGCGAGTTCGCAACGCAGGTGAACGGATACGTGTAATATAACCCGATCACCCAACATCGGCCGCCGGCCGTGTGGGAATGTGGGAGGGACGGCGTGCACACATGGATGTCGATGCCACCCCGGGGGGACGGCTCGAATTTAATGGAGGATTCCAAGAAATCGCGATCAATTACTACCTCGTGGCGGTGATAATTTTTAAATTTGACATCGAAACACAGCTTTTGCTCGTCGACAAAACAACGAGCGAGCGGCGGTGACTCAACGGGCCGGACATGCGGATCTCACATGGAGCAGCGATTCGGTGCGGGCTCTGATTTGAATTAATGACTGGCAGTCAAATTGGAGGAAACGATGAGCAAGACAAATGTGTCTTCGCTCCGGAGCTCAGCATAATCGAGGGCAAGCAGGCGTGAAAATCATTGATTAGATGCGAGAGATGTTACGTCGACGATTGGCAAGGTCAATAGGCGGAGGGCCGTTGGAAGCTGATCATAATCGGGTTAATTACAGCCTCTTTGAGGGATTTGCGTAAGAGCCAGTCGATTGACTAATGCACTTCGGAGGGTAATACACAGCGTAACAACCTGATGGGGTTTTTTTGGAGTTTGGTAGAAAAGTTGGTTTCTGGCCTCGAATGGGAGGGATATATCGGATACACTTTTCGGTCGATGACACATGGTTTTTCAAGAAAAACACAACAATTGTGTGTTTAAATAAAACACGGAAAAATGCAGACATCGGTCTACGATTTATTGCAGGTGTAGTACACATGTTAATTTAAGTGTCGCATTTGATCTTCTTCACATCACCATTGTGAGCCCGTTTGCAGCCATCAATTCTTTGGACAACATTTTCACCACCTTTCCTCAAAAATCAGTTTGTAAATTTTGTTTGTTTGTTTATTCGATTTGTTCCTGAGCTTCTTTAACGTTGTTGGCATAAGCCAACTACTTTATGCAACTCTTGAGACAGCTTGAAAAGATTGGAGTACGGGGTCACATCTTAGCATGGTTTGGAAGCTATCTAAGTCACAGGTCATTCCAGGTAAAAATTGGTGACTACGTAAGCAATGAAGAAAAACTCGAATATGGTGTTCCACAAGGCTCAAAATTAGGCCCGCTTCTTTTTATTATATACGTAAATGATCTGCTGTCACTGCTAAAGTATAGTACGGGCTATGCGTATGCGGACACAGCGATCGTAGTTAGCCATAAGAGCGTTGACGAAGCAGCGAAACTTATGCAATCAGATTTTAATAGAGTCGCAGCTTGGTGTCACGACCATGGATTAATTATCAACGCACTTAAGACGAAGGTAATGCACATTCGCCCGCCGCATATTCTCAGAACAAAACTAAAGATTAAAATGCACAGACATGGCTGTGATGGAATAACATAAGAAGATGACTGCACCGTAAATATTGATTATGTGTCAACATAAAAATACTTGGGATTGACGATTGACTACAATCTTAAATGGAGCTACCATATAGAAACACTGAAGAAGAAATTGTGCCAAGCTGCTTACGATCTTTTCCACCTAAGCAACCTCTGTACACCACCAGTCCTCAAACAGTGCTACCTTGGGTTGATGGAATCACATCTAAGATATGGAATTTTAGCGTGGGGAAGAGCGTCTCAAATGCAATCGCTACAACAAGTTCATAGAAGGTTGCAAAAACTTGTACTAAAAGCAGGAAGTACTAGAAAAGATCAACAACAATTACGTTTGCTCAACATCTGCCAAATATACAACTTGGAAATCTTGGCCAAACTTCGGTGACGACAACACCTACAGGATCCAAACACAGCAGATAGTAAACACAATAAGACGACAGCAGCAGATCTGTGAAATTCCAAGGTACTGAAATGAATATGGTCGAAGGACATTTAACGTGGCAATTCCGATGATCCTGAACGAACTCCCAAGAGAAATTTGCAATCTTTCAAAAAGAGAAATTATTAAAAAAGTAAAAGAATCGTATTTGAATTCCTCAAATTAAAGTATTAATTGTATTAAATTGTAAAACTCACTTTCTTTATCTTGTGTGCTATATAGTAATGAACTGTAAATTGAAATATCTTTGAATTGTAAACTATATTGTCCATACTTGTACTACTGTTTTTTTAACTATAATGTACTTAATGAACTTCAACATTTACAAATAGAAATGCTTTTATGATTAGTCTTCTGCAGACAAGCCCTTCAGGCTTTGCAGATAAATATATGTAATAATTGCGAAAACAGAATTAGTAAATAAATAACAACATAACATAACATAACTCCATAATAAACTGGGCAAGTGCGAGTTGTACTCGCACAGGAAAGGTTCCGTCGCATAATATTGATGAATGATTTCTGAATATCAAACGACGTTTCCAAACTATTCCAGTTGAATTTTCTTCTATCTTCAACCCAAATCAACCCTTCATTCATACATTCACAGATCAAATCAAACAAACAAATGCCTGCGGTGTGTGTGTTTATTTCTGTTGGGCATTTAGGGGTAGAGATCAAAAGATAACACTCATCAACGAATAGAGTGGTCGAACGCAGCATGAAATGTATGTGTGAAAATGAAAATAGTGATCATTTTAAATCTTAGATATCTCAAAATTTCAACATGAATTGATAGTTTGAAATTTATCATTTCTTAATGCTTACATTGATGTCTTCAAAACTGCGTTTTCAGGTCTTCAAAATTCGCATGTCGATGATTGACCGTTTTTGGCCAATATCTCGAAAATTATTATGGCCAGAATGCTCGAAATTGTTGTAAATGAAAGTACTCAATGAAGCGAAGTTTTTGCGATTTTTTCAGATTTTTAAACACTTTGGTTTAGAAATGGCAGGGGGGGATGCATTAAAAAAAACTTTGGAGCTCCATATATTCCAAACGGTACTTTGGATCAAAAACTGTTGAAGCAAACCTCTACCTCATTTCAAAAGATCTGTCGATTGATATATATGTCGATGTGGTGCGATAATGTTTCAAAATTAATGGCAACTTCACCTATACCGGAGCCACCCCCAAATGGCCCCAAATTTTAAATTTGGGTGCATAGGCAATGACATCTAGGTCTGAAGTACCTAATTCCAAAATTTCATGCCGTTATCTTTATAAACTTCGGAGATAAAAAAGTGTGACAGACACGACGGACGGACGGACACACCGAAATTATAAAGGTTCCGTTTTTGTAGACGGAACCTTAAAAAAGAAATCAAACTACGAGATCGCATGAGTGAGGACCACCTCCGTTCGATTGGACCATTTCTCGAGATTACATGATCACTTCCCCTTCAATAGATCAATTGGTTTACCACCTGCGTTGCTTGTGGTTGGAATCCCTCCAATTCTGGCCAAAAACAGTCTTCCAACTTGGCACGATAGGAAACCCCATTGACTGCAACATGGCGATCATTATCATCGACGCAAAAATACGGTTTACCTACATCTTCGATATGAAATCCACACCACACCACGTGGTTCTTTTTTGTTGATGGAATGGAGTCTGTGGAATCACATGTGATTTGTTTGATATGTTTTGCCTATTCAAAAACCAGTTAGCCAAATATGAGTTTCATCGCTGAAGATGATTTTAAAGTCTTGCAGAGGCCAAACGAAGAAGATTCTGCGTTTTAAATGAGTTAATTTAGTCCTGTTAAGATATAGGCCAAGATCTTTATAAAAAAAATTCCCTACAATGTCGACTGAGAGATTCGTAATTCCTGCGAACGGCATAGAGCAGACTGATTCGGGTTATTTTGAACCGAAGTACTTTGACCGGCGCGTTGTCTCATTGACACAAGAACATTCAGTTGCGAATATGTCGACTCCAATTTATCAACAGCCTCTCTGGTGGAACAATTTTTACGCCCGAAAACTGAAGAATCGCTTCCAGTTCCACCTTCTCCATATTCATCTTGAGTCTTGACTAACTTTCTGATATTGACGGATCATAAACAACATTTTAAGGATGTATTTGTATTAATAATGGCGGCGCTATAGTCCGAGTGGACTTGGGCCTAGCTCCTACAGCAACAACTCGTGTTGTGTGTGCTATTCTCCTCTTATGATCGGAGGGGACCTATAGTTTAATGCCGACTCCGAACGGCGAGATTGAGAAGCTCAACTCTAGACAGTTATACTCTTTGAGCATTGTCAGTGTCTCGAAAGAGGTGGAGCCGTGAACATTTTTTTTTAAATTGTTTGTCTGAACTTGGTTTCGAACCTTGATTTGAAGGTGAAGTGCGTGTGGGTCTATGCACAAACCCACACGGCCACAGCGCCCACAAACTGGTTATTTAGGTTAAGTTGTTGTTGTTGCCAGCAATTACATTGCGTATGTAAGGATTGCGGATTCACAGACGGCTCCAAGACCAATGAAAGATCAGGTGCGTTTGTGGAAAGCGACAACTTTAGACCGCACACCTCCTTAGGTAAACTTGCGTCGGTTTTCCAAGCGGAAACCTATGCGATCCTAATGGCTACGAACTATATTGTAAAGAATAGGTGGAAGGGGCGAAGTATTTGGGTCTGTAGCGACAGCCAAGCTGCGCCTAAGACGGCTAGGCCATGTAGAGCGTATGGACAACTTAGCTCCGGCCCGAAGAGTCTTCGGACGACGTCCACAAACAAGGTGGCTCACACATGTCGAGGGGGACCTCGGCCGGCTTGGTGTGCGAAACTGGAGACAGCTGGCGAAAGATCGTGCTGGGTGGAGAAGCATGTTGAGTGAGGCCCAGGTCCACCTCGGATTGTAGCGCCCTAAGAAGAAGAAGAAGAAGCGACAGCCAAGCTGTGCTTAAGGCCTTAATAATAATAATAATGGCGGCGCTACAGTCCGAGGTGGACCTGGGCCTAGCTTCTCAGCAACCACTCGTGTTGTGCGTGCTATTGTTCTCTCACGAGCGGAGGGGACCTACAGTTTTATGCCGACTCCGAACGGCGAGATTGAGAAGCTTTTTTCTAGACAGTTATACTCTTTGAGCATTGTCAGTGACTCGAAAGAGGTGGAGCCGTGAAAAAAATGTTTGATGTTTTTTCTTTTCGAGATTCGAACTGACGACCTCGAGCGTAGGAGTCGACGCACCTACCCACTACGCCACGGCGCCCACTTAAGCCCAAATAAGCTTAAGGCCTTATTCATCCCTTTAATCACTTCCAGGATAGCAAGTCTTCTCTGAACTTAATGGGAAGTCTAAATTCGCTAAGACTTTTCTGGGTCCCTGAGCACCACGGGATCACAGGAAATGAGATCGCCGATGAACTTGCTAGGCAAGGATCAGAGGCGGTACTCTTAGGACCTGAACCTACGCTGAGACTGCCAGTGTCCTTAGTTAGGGCTTCCATCGATGGTTGGACCTCTCGAGAGCACATCCGGAAGTGGCAGGACTCTCCAGGATGTAGACAGACCAAGCGCATGCTCTTCAACGTCTGTAAGAAATCCACCGCATTCTTGTTATCTCTTAACAGAAAAGACTGCAGAAAACTTACTGGCATACTAACGGGGCACTACACCTTCGCCAAACACCTTAGTGTGCTTGGCCTAAGCGATGAAACCCTCTGCGACGCCTGTGGAGAAGACGATGACACTGCAGATCACTTCCTCTGCCATTGTCTCAGCTTTGCTCGGATCAGGTGGCAGTAATTAGGTGCTGATGAGGTGAGAGCTTTTTAAGGCTCCTCGTCACAGAAGCGCCTGCTGGTCTTCCTTCGGTAGGCCATGAAATTTCATTAAAAGTAGGTTGGTGCCTGGTAGTACAATGGACCAGTTTTTGAGTCTAAGTGCTCCAGTGTAGTGTTAAAAAAACCTCCGACAAAAAAAAGGACTGCATGTTTTCCGAGGTTAACGCTGGGTCAGCATGCAATCATCAAAACCACCCCGATCTAGTTAAAAATGTCCTTAGGTCAGGGATCTGTACCTTCGCCACATCGCTGACCTCGTGAAAGAACCTTGCTTTTAAGTGAGTAAGAGGTCGTTCTTGTAGAGCAGCGCAGTGGCAAAGGAGATGCTCCACTGATTCAATTTCTTCTTCATCCCTACAGCTCCTACAGAAATCGTTCGTCGGTTCGCCGTGCAGTGGCCAGTGAGAACCCCTATTAAGTTGCGTATGATTTTCTTATTGTTGGATATAAGGGATTTGGCCTTGTTGGTATCGTATTTGGGCCATAAGCAGTGAGATATGACGCAGCCTGGGTGGCTTGCCACAGTTCGTTTGCTGATGACACAGATACTTGCTCAATGAGTCTTTTGGCTGAGCTAATAGGAGGATGAATAGTATTGTCAGCCGATTCTGAACTTCAACCTGTCCGTGCCAATTCATCTGCCTTTTCATTTCCATCAATGCTGGAACGTCCAGGAACCCAGCAGAGAAGGATTTTGTGGCGGTTCAGGCTTTTAAACTCTTTAATGCAGTCCTTGACGGATTTGGAGTTTACGAAATGGGAATTCAATGCCTTCAAGGCTGCTTGACTGTCTGAGCAAAAGGTGATTTCTAAACTGGTGATTTAGTTGCATTAAAAAATTCTTACTTTGATCTGTACTGTGTAACGGGTTACAGAGATATGCCAGGCAACGTGAATGATTTTGCCAGTCATGCCACCACATTGTCCCCATCAACTGAAAACAGTAATGTAGACATGCACTGTTGCTACATGAAGTCAAAACTCAAAAGTAACTGAAAGGCACTACGTGCCACACCTCCTGAATGACCTGTCTATCCTTAGTTGGATTCAGAGCAACCCAAAAAGCTGATAATTGTTAAAAGATTTTAAGAATTAAAAGAACATTTTATGATATGTCATAGATCCCTTAGCCGAACATGCCAGAAAACTCGGTGTTATTACAAACGACTTCTGGAGAAGTTATCTAGACGAGGAGGAGGTGGAGAACTGTCTTAATCTTAGTTTTACCACTTCGACCCCTGCGTGCGTTTGCCGCCTACACTTGAGAGCCTACTTCTTTGCCAACTTCCGAAACCTCAGTGAAGTATCTATCGAAGGCCTACTATATCACATCGAAAGCTCTAAATAGCTTATGCTGATCTTAGTGCACTGTCGAACCACTTCCAGCTATCTTGTCAAAAATATTGACTTTGACACTGACTCGTGCCTAATGTTATGTCTCGGACTTATATCCGAGTCACTTTTTAGATAAGAGAAAATAGATCTGCTGAATTTAGTTTTCGTTTACGAGTTTTTGGCAAACCTTTGATGGGTTTATTAGCTGAAGGTCAATGTTCTACTTTTGTCTTAAAGTTGCGTCTTCAAATTGTATTCCTTTATAAACGTATTTGGGCACAACTTCGCATTTAGGGGTTGTCATTCTGCTTTTGGACGCCTTAAATGCATTATTTGCCTAAACTCGATATAGAGTTTTCTGTCTTGAAGAATATTCAGTCTCAGAGCTAGACATCATGTTCTATTTTACCTTAACCGACTACCGTAGAGCATGGCACAAGGTTCTGTCATGAAATTCGAGACAAATACATCGCTTCGAGTTGGATACATCAGACTATCAGGCTATCATACTCACACACACTACCTTGTGCATAGAATTTCTTCATCATAGGGCGCAAGTAATCCTCTCCATCCGGCAACACAGCCATTCCATGGACGCCTTGCTGTCTGAAGCTCCTCAATTTGTATGCGAGACCTCCTCCGGACAGCCCCTCAGACATGTTCTGACTGCAAAGTCGACAAAATCGTCCCAAAAATCGTCGAGCGAAAGTAAGGCGAGATGAACGAACTCGAAAGTTGCCAAAACCACAGACACACAGTGCCGTAGCATCCAATTGAAGTCGTAAACTGATTTACAGTCTCAGCCGTGGGTGACTAATCCGTCGACGGATAAATCACTGAAAGGCGGCCAATGCTAGATGAGATGTCATTGAACCATAAATGGCAACCTCAGGGGCGTCTTGTGGCTTGAACAATAGTTTTGTCCGAAAACCTCTGACTCATCACTGCCTACGACGATCGTAAATGTCACTCAAAGTGCCATCTCATGTCACCCGAAATCAATCGAATCTCTGCCTCCGTCGATCTGATCGTAGGCGGGCGCTGTTCATTCGATTGACATCTAGATCGAGATTGCGAAGCAATTACGACTGTCACCGAGTGACGCTTAATTAACTTAGCAGCCCACGCGTTCTAAGATCGTCCGGACACCAAGAACGCCCCCGTGCTTTGGCCTAAGGCCATTCACTGCTCACCATCTTGGACCAGCCAACAACTCAGCAATTCGAGGTCAGGACTGTGCGCTAGTTGAGCTGAATTTATCACCAGACTTCTCCGGAATGACACGCCACGGCTTGCATTCCGAATAGGCCCGCTCTCAATTCACTGAATCCACCAGCTAAGCCCGCAGATATTTTATCTCCCGCCAAGGCACACAACCAAAGCACATAAATGCACGAGCAAATAAATAAATACTAATTGAATGAATCAACATTTATTGCAGTTTACTTTATCTAATTGCAGGCTGCGGGGCGGCGGATAAAGGCTTCGAATTTCCAGCGTGCAGATAAGCGCCTGACACTCGCAGATGTTGTGATTTGTATCTCGTTCGGACGACCCAAATCTGTCGGGCGCTTGCAAGTCGACTGGGCACATGATATACTCGCACTTCTGGTTGACAGTTGACCTGTCAAATAATTTGAATTTGACACCTGTAAAGTTCGGCGGCGCTTTGGTTCGGCTGAGAGCCGGTGTGGATTTCACATGCAAACGCAAAGTGTGCGTTGCTGACAGGCGACGGGCTCGTTGGTCTTGTTTGCTGATTGTGATCTAATCAGTTGGCTAACAAGTTTTATGATGAGTTTTAGTCTGAATCTGAGGCGAGGAATGTCAAACGCAAATAGTGGTAGATAAATGAAGCTTTGCCTTTTGAAGGTTTGCGGTTTACAAGCGTGTGGCGAATTCTGTTGAGTGACTTTTTGGTTGCTTGGTCGAGAATTTAAACGTTTTTCTTCGAGAATTGTCTTCAGTGCTCTGGTTAAGCACACCAAATGGACCAGTTTTTGGCCCTAAAACACAAAAATATTGCCAACTTTGATGACAGACACTCTTTGTCTAAGAATTGACGAGTTTCTTAACTGAAATTTGGAGGAAGTTCTTTACCCGAATTCCGGACAGGAGAGGTTGGGAAGAGCTATCAGCGAATGGCGGCGAAGAGATCTCCATATACACTGATGGCTCGAAAACAGGTGCAAGAACGGGGGCAGGGGTCTTCTGCAATCTGTTTGAAAGATCCTTAAACCTAAGCGACGAATGGAGCGTTTTCCAATCAGAAGTAGTAGCAATAAATGAGGCGGCACTACGCTTAAAGAGCTTAGTTTGACTGAAAAAATGATAACCATATACTCCGACAGAGAAGCGGCTATAAGAGCCATAGCGTCGGATATTGTAAAGTCGAAACTAGTTAAGCTATGCAGACAGAACGTCAACGAAATCTCCAGTGTAAACACGGTGACTCTCTGTTGGGTACCAGGACACACAGGAGTTCAAGGAAACGAGAGAGCAGACGTGTTGGCGAAGAGGACTCAGAGTTAGATAAATTTCCGAGTCCGACGACCTGGGCCTCACTCAACATGCCTCTCCAGCCAGCACGATCTTTCGCCACCTGTTTCCAGTTTCGCACACCAAGCCGGCCGTGGTCCCCTAGGTAGATAAATCTCTAGCACTACCTTATGTCAACATGCCGTTAAATTTCCTAAGGAAAGAAATAGAGGACGAAGCCTTAGAAAGAGGAAATGAGTGATGGCTGAATCTGGACATTGGTTGGAGACGAGAGCTCTGTGGCCGGTGTTGAACAGAAAGAAATCATTATCAATGATTAGCACAAGTCGCAAGGATATTCGGCTGGTGGTGGGAGTTCCCACCGGACATTCTCCGATAGGCACCCATGCCAGAAGGCTGGGTATCCCCCATAGCGACTATTGCGGAAGTTGCAGGGACGAGGAGGAAATAGACTCCGTTCGCCACCTGCTATGCGATTGTCCAGCCCTACGGGGAAGGAGACTGCTAACACTAGAAAATAACTTCTTCGACGAGCTGTAGAATCTAAAAAAAAACTAGAACTGAGGCATCTCCTGAGACAGTCTGGGTGGTCTCACGAGGTATACCCCCCACACATAGGGCACAATGGAACCCAAATGTTGGTCTCAGTGAGGCCCGACCCAGTCGCAAGGGCACCCTATCACTTACCTACCTTCCAACTGAAATTTGTCCCGCTTAGTCAGCCAGTATAAATTATATAAATGATATGGCTGAAGTTGGCCTTAATCATAACCTACAGTCTACTTAACCCCGATCTTAGACTTTAACATCGAATACAGAAGCGTGATCCGGAGCAGACAACAAAGGGGAACGCACATGGTTTTAAGCAGTTTCAACACTAAGGAAATCTACATCGACGGATCTAAGACTGGTAGTGAAGTTTACTCGGAGCATCTCCAAAGCAGTCAATCTTTTAGAATGTCGGACCATTGTAGTGTTTTCCAGGCGGAAATTACGACTATTCGTAAAGCCACTGGATGGCTATCGATGAGAACGATATCGGGCGAGAGTATCGTCATCTACACCGATAGTCAAGCAGTAATTAAAGGACTCGAATCACCAATTTTATGATTTAGATTGGTAAGAATCTGCCGCATGTCTCTTAATGAGATATCGAGACAATTCAGCCTTATGGTGTGCTGGGTTCCTGGACACAGAGACATTCCAGGAAACTGCGAAGCAGACGAGCTAGCCAGGAAGGAAAAATTATTTATCTCTACCATTGCCACTATTGCCTACGTTTCTGTGCCGATAGAAACTTTGAAGGCAAAGATCTCAAATCTCGCAATTAGCAGGGCTTGTGAGTGATGGAGAAACTTTAGTACCTGCCTAAATGAGAGACAACAACACAGCCACCCTCAGCTTAGGCAGGAAAAATTTGGGCAATCTAGTAGAAGTCCGCACATGACACTGCGCAATGGCAAGACACGCCGCAGATTTTTTTTTCATCTTGTACAACCCTGCCGTAGAGGCAGCGACTTATGAAAGATAGTATATCTTTTGTACTGGAGTTTTTCAATTCCACTAAAGTAAGTATGTATTTCCCGGAAAATACGTTTCCTTAAAAATTATACTGGTTACACATTCACATGAAATGTGTTCGGACGTTTCGTCCTCTTCGAGGCATAACCTACATTCCTCATTCTGGCACAGACTCATTTTGTTAAGGTGGTAATTCAGGCTGCAGTGGCCAATAAAAAATCTCGTTAGCTTTCTAAGCTTTATTTATGTAAGGTAAAGATATCCTTGTCGGAATAGGGTCTGATTAATCCTTTGCATTGCCTAGAACCCGACCCATTGGTCCAATGGTCTAGGCGAAGTTTATTTTCCCATTCGTTAACCAGCCTTGTAGCTGTTGTCCAATTGACACTACAGTACAGTTCAGGACCTATGAACGCAGTTTCCGAACCAGCCCTAGCGAGTTCATCTACGGATTCGTTACCTGTAATCCCTTTATGCCCGGGGACCCAGCCAAGTCTCACTTTGTTGTCTTTGTCGAGGGATTGAAATGCATCGTAGCAGCTTTTGACGATTCTCTTTCTACGATAAGCATGCGACCGCACCAACTTTTGACGGCTTTTGAGTCCATTTGGTTAGGCGATGAAGCCTTAAGTGCTGCCTAGCTACCCTAAAAGATTTGTATTTTGTTCTGTTCCCCATTGCATTATTCTATGATGATTGTGATTAAATTGACTAACGCTGATGTTGTCAACGCACTCAAATTGTTGAAGAAGTATGCCTTCATGTGAGTTTTCATACGAAAATTATTCATCTCTCTACAACTACTGCAGAAGTAGTTGCGTACGAAACTTACCCTATTGATACGCTTTTGTCTTGTTACAACGTCTTTGAGCGCCCAACGGCTAGCTTATTCCTGCTGATTGGATAGAGCGAGCGATAAGGGCTTAGGCTGAGCGAGATTTGCTTTGTCATGAGGCATACTGTGCCCTTGGATCATTTAATATTGGTGGAACAAGCTTTATAAAATGTTGAGTTTTCGGCTTTTAAATTGTCTGAAATGTCATGAGCGAGCAGTTTCACCTCAGGCTGAACGTTTTAGGGTTTCCGTGTGACAGAGCATAGGAATTTGATTGTATGTCATGAGCGAGCAGTTTCACCTCAGGCTGAACGTTTTAGGGTTTCCGTGTGACAGAGCATAGTAATTTGATTGTAGATCAACTGCTGGAAACCGATATCCCACCATCGGATATCACCATCTTTTTAGACAGCCAGGCTGCACTGAAGTCGAAGGCTGCTATGAACTGCCACGACTCACTGAGGTCTATCAGTCACCACAAAGTCCAACTCTGCTGGGTCCCGGACCACAGTTCTATCGCAGGGAACGAGAAAGAGGACGAATTGACCAGACAAGGGTCTGAAATGGACATCAGATAAGCGAACACGTCATTGCGACCACCGATTACGTCTTGGCTTGCAAGAAATAACTATCACACGACAAGATCAACGTGGCCAGAGCTTAACAACGGCAAAGAAAAGAAGCTTCTGTCGTTGGAACGAAACTTGATTCGTGTGCTCGTCGGAGTGATCACAGTACACTGGCCCGTCGAAACAATGCTCAGAAAATGAAATGCGGAATCCAAGCGATCTCTGCGGGAGTTGCGGAGATGAGGAAGAGACCGAGACGATCCAACATCTGCTTTGCCGCTGCCTAGCTCTTCAAAATTGGCGCCTAACTTCGCTGGGCGAAAGATTCTTCACAGAGACTGCGTACTTAGCGAACGCAAATATATCAGATCTTAAAGAATTCATAAAGAGCACGGAGTGGTTTCAGCAACCACGTGACAGGATAGGTTACCGGAATGTGTACTCCACAAATGAAGGGATTCACAATGGAATGTAAGGCCTCCGAGTGAAAGTGATGGTTCACAATCACACTCCCCTTCCTAAAACTAACATAACCTAAACTACTGTTTGAAAGGCGTATTGCTACGCAAATACTATCTTCCCTCGAGATGGGCCGTACTCTTTTTTTTCGAAGGATTTTTAAAACACTACTGGAGCACTCAGACTCAAAACTGGTCCATTGTATTGTTGCTAGGTAGCAACCTACCCCAGTGCGGTTAATTTGATCCCAACGGCAAATGGTGACTGGACCAGATTCGATTTCACTGGCATTCGAACCTGGGACCCCTCGAACTTGGGGTAGGCACTTAACCAACTGCGCAATCCAGTCGTTTACTCGAGGCTAAGCGAAGACGAAAAATGACCCCAGATTGGTGGCCAGAATCGAAGGCTAAAGCAGGTCATCATATTCCCTTCCAATTCCAGAATCTTAAGGAATTAAGAACCACAGCGTCACAAATAAATAAAAAAATGATCCTCCAACTGCCCTAGATAACAATTTGCAAACATAATCGATGATCGCTTGACTATTAGTTCTTAAATCACATTTCAGAATAGGATCATATCAGAATTCTCCACGCAGTCATCTAAGAAAGCTTATTACTTAAAAAAACGCATTTTCTTCACATTCTCTCTTTGGATTATAGCAAAGAGATCTCCCACTGATCGAGCCATTTTGGCGACACGCACAAGTGCTCATAACTTAGTTTGAATTTGAGTGGTATAATAAAAAATTTAATAAAGCATAAGTGCTGGCAGTTTATATTGGTCATAAAAATCTTCAAGTTGTCTAACGAAACAAACACAAGTTTTGAAAAATTGTATACAAGTTGTTGAACCGATTATTTGATACAAATAACTGAAGAGAATTGAAAAAGAAAATACTACGGCTGTAGCTGTATCAATTCGGTCTTTTTTATGTCTACGGCGGAGGCATAGAAATTATACAAATTGAAAAATAAACCTTTAGCAACTTTGTTGCTAAGCTTATCATGACACGTTTCTCGGGGCGCCGCGGTCCTTCGCTAGGTGTCTCCAGTTGCGCATACCGAGATGGTGGAAGACCTTCTTCACTTGTATATGACATCTTACACACGGGTGTCCTCTATTGCCTTGCCTAGGCTCGAAGTCGATGATTATTCCAGCAGGAGCTACATTAAGGTAGCCGTGTTCGCCGTGGTGGGCCATGTTCGCGAGCAAACCTCAATTTTGCGGTGAACGTCGCCGAGCGCATGTTGCGGATTAAGCACAATGTCAACAGTCAACTACGATTTATTGAGTAATTCACCACTTGCGCTTCCCTATAACACATGTTGAGGGTTTGAAAAAACAACATGAAATGAATGTTCGCCAAATGTGTTCGCCGTGTAGGGGATAACGCAAACGAGCAAGTTCGGCGAGCATGTTCATCGTTTAGGGCTACCTTTATCCATGCGCTCTATGCACTCTACATGGCCAAGGCACCATAGGTTTTGGATCCGTAGAAGCCTGGCTACACTCATGCCAGAACAGCTCGTTATTGAGTCTTCTCCTCCAATCGCCATCAAAGCAAACTTTTTTCTTTTTTTCAGCTGGATTGAATAGGGATGAGACTCTGCGCCATAGAGCATGACTGAGATGATCAAGGTCTTTTACAAAGTGAGCTTGATCTTTTGTGACAGGCCTCTAATACTCAAACTCCATTTGAGACCAAAGACACTTAGATCGACAAGAGATATTTCTGAATTTGATCTCGGTGCTGATATTGTTCGTAAGCTGAAATAGACGTAAAACTATTTCAATGCCTCAAAGTAATAGCTGTCTACTATGACACTCTGGCAGAGACGTGGATGTCATGCGCTCTCTCTAAGAGCGCATACATTCGCTTTCCGCCAAAACCAATTTTAGCCGCTTCCATTTCAACATCAACTGCGGTCTGTGTTAGAGCAATCACGTCAATGTCATTTGCATTTTTTTTCTGAGGATTTTTGACACACTACTGGAGCACTCAGACTCAAAACTGGTCCATTGTACTGCCAGTTAGCAACCTACTCCAGTGCCGTTAAATTGATCCCAACGCCAAATGGTGACTGAACCAGATTCGATTTCACTGGGATTCGAACCTGGGACCCCTCTAACTTGAGGCAGGCACTTAATCAACTGCGCCATCCAGTCGTCACCTACTCTTACTCCCTCATTCGTCTAAGATTCATCTGTGAACAAAATCCTGATTCTTCGACTCCGAGCCTGTGGGACAACGCAACTGAAACCTAAGCTGAAAAGGAGTGTTGGATGAGACCCACGTTATTCCTGCGGCGCCACAAGGCAAGATATGGAAGAAACCCTGTTTAATAAGTTTGTAGTTGAAGACTTCAAATTCTAGAATATAACGGTTAGAAAGCAATAATGGGAATTTTGATCTCACTTTTTTCTGAACTTTTTACGTTTCGGATATTTTTTAAAATCAGTGTTTTTCGTGATGCTGTTGTTTTAGGAAGTAAGAGACAAATCAGACATTTCTTTTATTGGCCACAACCTTACTTTAGACTTTCCCAATGCTTCTATAAACTGATTTTCTGCAACATGTTGTTGTCAGATGTTTGACTTTTGGTCGTTTGCATGTGTAGATATGACCCAAACTGCGCCCTTAAATTCTTGCTCCATCTTATCTTTTCTCTGAAATTACTTTAAACCTATTCGACGTATTTCAATCCCATTGTGTTACTGTTGAATACTCAATAATATAGTGAATCTCAGAGCATTCAAGAACTGAAAACGAAACAAAAAGACGAAGTCCAAAGGAATCCATAAACTAGAATCTATCCTTTGGAATCTTTCACGACCTTTCCCACTACTGACTCAATCCTCACCCAAAATGCGCCCTTTCTACTAATTCCACCGCAGGAACACCCTCACCAAACCCAACCAATTCCCGCGCAAGCGGCATAAATACGTGACCAAAGTTATCAACTAACGAATTTCTATCCAACAATCCAACAACACCAACTTAACGACGTCCATCGCAATAAGGCCAAGTCGTGGTAACACCTTTCAGGTTACACCACCAACAATTGTCAAGGTTACACACAGAAAACCGGATTTCACAACCGCTATCACCCGCAATTGTAGCCGCTAACTCAATTTCCAAGCCAATCCACAGAGCAGCCTACGCTAGTTCAACCCCAAAACGGAACCACGAAAGCACCCAACGAGAAATTCAAAAACATAACATTGGATTATTCTCACCTTGGGCGTGATATGCTCATTAGTATCTACGGTTGACGTCACTGTCCGAATGGTGTCCTTCCTCTGACCAGTCAAGTCCATCGGTTTGCCGGGTTTGCTTTTGTCGGAAATTTGAATAGTCTTCCTGCACCACAAGCTATGCACATTTCCCATGCTCATAGGCAATGCAAAACAACGCACGGTCTACCGGTTATTTCGGGTGAGCGCGAAACAATTGCGTCCGTATCTTTCACTGCTAATGTCGCTATCTCACAACCACACACGACCATTAAGACTGATGTCATCGAGCTAAGCACTCAGCAGTGGGAAGGAAAGAAAACACAAAACACAAAGCACTATCTGTCAGATACTCAGTAACTAATCGTGTTTCGACAAACCATCCAGCGAGCGTTTTGAGCTTCTTAGCAGCAGTTGCTGGAAGCAAGACTAAACAAACCGAGTCGCACAGACAGTCTCTCTATTACCCAAGCGCCGTCAAACACCCAACAGATACTGAGTTAAATGCCATAGATACTTTGCCGTTTTCAGAGAAAAAATGAAAATTGATTTATCCATCAGCGGGGCCCGTTTCGACAAATGGGACGGAACTGAAACTGAAATCGAAGACCGGGCGCAACCAGCCGGGCCGTGGAGTATGCCTGGAAGATGTATCTAATCGCTTCAAGTGCTACGATAGCATTCTCCGCCACGCCATTCCCTCGAACCAAGCATAGCCACCCAGCCAGCCACTGACTGAATGTGAATGGAATTTCAACGTTGTCGATACGAAGACACGACTAGACGGAGTTTGAGGTACTATTTCCCATTGCCATGTATTTCACATGATGTCTGCGCCGCGTTTCATTGGTGCTCTTCGGTTCCTACGCGGTGGCCCCGTTTCGGGCTCGAACTTGTTGCTAGCCGTGATCTTGCAGCACGGGGGCATCTCAACGTCGGTTCCACCTACCGTTTGTCGACTGATTGATATGTAAACGACTTCTCTCGCAGACGGGTGTGTGTGTGTGGCATTTGAAATGTGAAAATCTTTGAAGTTGGCTCTAGGGCCAGTGGGGTACTTACGTTATCCAATGCATAGCTGCGCATCGAAGGCGGGCTCAGGCTGAAGAGACGGTTGAACGTCGGCGAGCTGGAACTCGTCGATGGGGATATGGACGATGCTATTTCGGCAAAGATCGGTGAGTGCTCTGAAAGTGGACAAACAGAAGAGAATTTGAATTATTTGTGAGGAATGAGTTTACACGCGGTGAGAGGAGCATGGTCGTTGAGGCGAGGGCAATGACTGCTGACTGACTAGACACTGTGGCGTCGAAAAAAGATTTACTACTGAATGAGGGTTTAACAGTTGATCAGAGAAGTTGGTTTTTTTGCTAAGAAAGCCTTGTTTTGGGGGCCTTCTGGTTCTTTTTTCAACGTCATAAGGCATTCATGAGGAGTAAAGTTAATGGTGATTCAGTAGGAGGTTACAATGTAAATTTAAGTAAAGATACACTAATTTGTTTTGGCTATTGTTTGATGCTGAAATGCTGACATTAGCGAAGATTGATGGCAGGTCACGAGTTGATGGCACTAAAGCATTTCTACTCTTCTGTATCCTACGACAGCTTAGAAGCCACAAACCATGACATTCGACTTCAAAATTGGGTTGAGTTCAATCGAAGGGACCAGCTGTTTGATATGACTTTAAGAAGACTTGTTCAAGCTCCAAACAGGCTTTTTATTAAATTTTCGTCTACAGGCAGACGACACAATAAGTCTCACTTAAGCAACTAGTGGGTTATCTCCTGCATTGACTGCCAACCGAAAGTACGTTGATGACAACATGGCATTTCCGATCACAGTATAGGGCGTGTCTCATTTACGAGTGTAGAGTAGGTTCATCAAACATAAACAACCACATCAAACGATAACAACTGCCACAACTGAGCTGAAGATAAGAATTTGAAGACCAGACGTCGCTGAAGTCTTTCATGTGCTGTGGGTTTTTTTTTTTTACAACAGACGCCTGTTTGGGAAAATATTCTACAAGAGTTGTATGAAATGCTGAATTTTAGAAATAATATATTTTTTTTGTTTCAACTTCCGTTTGAGTTTGTCAATAAATTTATGGAATTATATGTTTTCATGTGGCTAAGTGACAACTAAAAAAAAAACTGGGCAAGTGCGAGTTGTACTCGCACGGGTAAGGTTCCGTCTCATAATATTGATGTATGATTTCTGAATATCACACGACGTTTCAAAACTATTTCAGTTGAATTTTCTTCTAACATTAACCTAAATCAACTATTCATTCATACATTTATACATCCGAACAAATATTTATCCATACATATACCTATACCTCTACCGAAGTTTATCCAACACAGAAAATCCCTTCCATCATACACATACCCAATCACTGCTCATGCCTGCGGTGTGTGTGTTCATTTCTGTTGGGCATTTAGGGGTGAGATCGAAAAGATAACGCTCAGCAACGAATAGAGTGGCCGAACACAACATGAAATTATGTGTGAAAATGAACATTTTTTCTTTTTTTAAATCTTGGATATCTCAAAATTTCAACATAAGTCGATATTTTGAAATATATCATTTCTTAATGCTTACATTGATATCTTCAAAACTGCGTTTTCAGATCTTAAAAATTCGTATATCGATGATTGACCGTTTTTGGCCAATATCTCCAAAACCATTAGGGCCAGAATACTCAAAATGGTTTTAAATGAAAGTACTCAATGAAGCCAAGTTTTTGTGATTTTTTCAGATTTTTAAACACTTTGGTTTAGAAATGGCAGGAGGGGGACGCATTTAAAAAAAACTTTGGAGTTCCATATTTTCCAAACGGTATTTTGGATAAAAAAGTCTTGAAAGAAACCTCCACCTCATTTCGAAAGATCTGTCGATTGATATACATTTCGATGGTGTGCGACAATGTTTCAAAATTAATGTCAACTTCACCTGTACTGGAGCCACCCCCATATGGCCCCACTTTTTAAAATCGCTGCATAGGCAATGACATTTAGGTCTGAAGTACCTAATTCCAAAATTTCATGCCGATATCTTCATAAACTTCGGAGATAAAAAAGTGTGACAAACACGACGGACGGACGGACACACCGAAATTATAAAGGTTCCGTTTTTGTAGACGGAACCTTAAAAGAGTAGCTAGGACAACAACCCACGTACAAGGTGGTGCACACAAGTCGAGGGGGACATCGGCCGGCTTGGTGTGCGAAACTGGAGACAGCTGGCGAAAGATCGTGCTGGCTGGAGAGGCATGTTGAGTGAGGTCCAGGTCCACCTCGGACTGTAGCGCCCTAAGAAGAAGAAGGACAACAACCCTTGAGATTAAGTGAGTATAATCGTTTTATTTACAATGCTTGCCGAACAGGCTATACAGAGCAAGACATTTTGGGTTTTTTTTTTGAATCACAGGTTATTTTGACACTGACAGCTGTTTCCCGCTCTAAATCTTGACAGAAAGTCAGTATCATAATCCCGCGCAACGAAATGATCCGTTTTACGTTTGAATAACTTTGGGAAATATTGAAAACTTATTTCCAAAATTTCATCTCGGCGGCTACGTTAACAAACAAAATTGCAGCATCTGGGGCTTGAAAGACCTGCACGTTATTGTTGAGAAGCCAATGCATCCACAGGGAGTGACAGTTTGGTGTGGATTGTAGAGTGGTGGCATGATTGGACTATTCTTCGAAAATGAGGCTGGGAACAACGTTTCGGTCTACGGTGTGTGTTACTGAGTCATGTGAACCGCTTTTTTTTTTTTTTTACTGAAATTGAAGACGGTGATTTGGACGAGCTTTGGTTCATGCAGGATAGCGCGCCATGCCACACAGCCCATTCCACAAAATTCCCAAGTCGTGTTATCAGCCGTCTTGGCGATGGCAGTTTGACGCCTCGGAGCTGCGATTTGACCCCTTTGGACTATTTTTTGTGCGGAACCGTGAAGGACTGATGTTACGTCAACAATCCGGATACAATTCAAGCACTTAAGGCTAAAATCATCCAAGCAATCCATGAGCTACGACCCGAAACCAAACTTTTGCGCTTTTTCGAGACAAAAGGAATGTGTCCTTTTTGCGTTGATGGCGATTGGAGAAGATGATTCAGTTATAGCGTGAGTCTAGCCACAAATCCAACGCCTAATGTGGTTAGAGCATATTCACTGCTGTGCAAAATAATAAGCACACATGGTACCTTATTTCTCTCGCTCTCTCTAACGCTTTGAGTGATAATGTAGAAGGCTCATTTTACATTATTTTTGTTGGGTATTAATAACGGTTGAAATAAAAGTAAACAGATGCCTCTAGTTTGTTTACTTTAGTAGTTCTGAGCAGTTTGTGCAAGAAAGTTTATTTTCACGTATGCAAAATAATAAGCACATACATTTTTTCTAACCACTATTTTCTGCAGTTTATTTTTGCATTTTTCCATTGTTTATATTTATATATTATAAGAGTAAATTTAGCAATTGAAAATGTTAGTGTTTTTAAAGAAAAATGGGTCGGAAGAAGCATTGCTCACCAGAACTAATAAGCATAATAAACCAGCTCAGAAACTAAGGCAATCACTGAGAGTTATTGCCAAAAATGTTTCTTGTTCTGTAGGAATGGTATGAAATGTAAGAAATACTTTAGAATTTGAATATTCGGAAGAAACTCGGGGTCGAAAGCACAAAACATCTTCTAAAACTTCAAATAGTTCGATGCGACAAAAAAGATCAGTTTATAACATCAAAACAAATCAAAACGGATTTAAACTTAATCATCGACGCATCGATGATATATACTTAGAAGAAGATTAATAGAACATAATCTAAAAGCTTCCCATCCAAAAAAGTGTCCCCTTCTATAAAAAAAAAATTATCAAGGATCGTATCAAATTTGCTGAAACAAATTGCAAGAGGATACCTGAAAAATGGCGAAACATACTTTGGTCTGATGAGACAAAAATTAATTTATTTGGACCAAAAATTGGACTAATTGAACTCCATATTTTTGCTTTTAGTTTTAAAGTAAAATTAATACAGAATAAGAAAAAAATAACTACCTAAGTATAAAAATGTTGTTTTGGCTTTAATAGCCGGAATTCAATTTTTCATCAACATGTGCTTATTATTTTGCACAGCAGCGTAGATCGGGTGAATAACGTGTCTCCGAGTCAAAAGAACATTCGACGAACCTGTGTCGACTGAAGATGGCAACGACTGATGTGACGCACACAAATGTAGACGCAGAATCAACTTCGCGTGCAACTGGAAAGCAAAAGATCATGTGAGCTGAGGAGGCATGTTGGTTGAGACTCTAGCGCTTAAAATAGAAGAAGAAAGGAGAAAAAAGCCTCATAAGCAGCACTGACAGGTTACATATTAGTATTAATAACTTTGTGGTCATAGAAGCTACGCTAAAAACACTGAAAAGCAACGTAAAGAAATCCAGAACTGTTCTTAGCTGCTGTTCTTCCCTCCATGTGATAAGCCGCAACAGCACAGTTTGTTAGGACTGGGTCGCTGGACAAAGGATTTTTCTGGAAACGAGAGAGCTGACATGTAGATTTTCCAAAGAGTTACACTATGGACCTACGCTGTAAGTCCCTGGCCGCCACTCAAGCCTATGGCCTTTAGAGTGATTTTTTTCAGCAGCAACACCAAGGTAATTTCAAACACTAATTTCTGACCAGTTCAAAACTTTTGAACCCTAGTGTATTTATTGTTTATTCAGCTCTGTATCGAATTTGATAAGCGATAGCACACGACTCCGAATGATTCAGCGATTTGTGGATCGAGGCGTGACCAGATCGGCGAAGAAGAGAACGCATTTGGTGTTGAATGAAAGCGGACGGCGATAGCGAAAGCAGTTTTTGCTAGCTGGTGCGTCCATACCTCCAAGAGATTATGTGGGACGCTTCATGATGAGACAGGTTCTAAGTTAACTGGGTTTAAGGGTGAAGAGACTAAAATCATGACAACACAATGAAACAAAACTTAACATCTATCCAACTCAAAGAAGTGAAGGGAATTTCATCGAAGAAATGCGTGTAGCGTCCCGAGAATCAGAGCCAGAAACAAATTGGGGAATTATCCACCTGGTCCTCAGGGATAAACGAAATTGAAAAGCGACCCCAAATTCATGGCCAGAATCGAAGGCTAAGGCAGATTATCCTATTCCCTTCCAATTCCAGGATCTTAAGGTATTTAGAACCACGGCGTCACAAATATCCACTCAGCAGATTTCTTTCCCGCCAAGTGTCCAAGTCAAGTCGAGCTGTCATGATTTTTGACAAGAGCTCCCGTGTACTTCCCGTAGAGGCTGCAAATTGAGTGTAAAAATTTAAGATTCATCGCAACTTACCGTTTATATGATCCACCGGAGAGCATTCCTTAGCAAACGCGAACATCTCGTTGTTGTTGGTCACATCGGCCGAGCTCAGGGTGATGCTTGGCTTCCGGACGCCCAGGAATTTGCTATTCATCGCCCCGCACGCCGACCCAAGCGAGGCATCTCGAATCGGTGACGTCGTCTTCATGCCGTTCATCGTTATGACCGGCGCCGACGGTGGCTTCGAGTGATGAATGCCATTTGATCGATAGAAGCTGCTCGCCGGTGAGTGCTGATGAGGCGGCGACACATGCGGCTGGTATCTGTGGCCGCTGCTGTTGTTCACCGACAGTCCACCACCGTTGTTGGTGTTGCCATTGATGGGGGTCGCAAAAGTACCGTCGTACTTGGGTATCGCAAGCCGGAGAGTGTGCCGGGCCGCTAGTCTACGTGTAGGCGCATATTTATTCGCCGACGAGTGGAGCGACGAAGAATCGCTCCCAACCGATGACGGCGTCGACGATGGTGTGTGGTGGTGGAGGTGTGCGTGTGGAGAGTTCATTTTCTCTCCCTCTCTGCTGGTCTCTCTTAATCGGCAAAAGCTCTTCGAATTCTCTTAACTCTGGAGGAGGTTGCTTCTGTTTTGTTGTGCTTCCGAATGACGTCTGACGCTTACAGTCTGTTCCTTCTCATGTAGTTAATTGCCGGCGCGCACTGGCGCATGACGCGCTCCACTGGCGTGTCAGTCGAACTTTCCTCTCTCGATGTTTTGTTTACCCTGCTCGCCCAGCGTCGAAATCGAAAATAGCCAACGATAACAAAGGCACGAAGCTCCGTGCAATCAGACACCGGATCGGACGTAATTTATGTCAGAAAACAGAAGCACGAGGGAAAACAAAAACAGGCTTTTGTGTAATGTCTCTCGGTTTCCGATTGATATTCAGCGTTACGCGTCAGAAGGCGTATTCACAGAGTCGGTGTGCTAGCGGGTCTGACCCATATTCGTCGGTGGACTGTTGCTGTTGCTCTCTGTCTGTCCCGTGGAGTGCTGTGTGTGTTCGCTCGCTCGCTCCTCTGACGTTGGCGATCATTTGGGGATGATGATTTATGGCCAATTAAAGTCTTCAACCTCTAATTGACACAGCGGCGACATTTGGCGGTCACAGAGCGCAGAAGGTTATCGCTGGTCGTCTGTAAAGAATAAGAAAAAAACGAAACGTCTTGTAGTCGCTTAGGTTATGGTTGCATTTGAATGAATAAATCAGTCGGATTCGAAATCATGTTGGTGGGCCGGCCTCTGCCGCAGGAATGAACAGCAAGGTACGAGTACACTTGAGACGCCGAAGGGGGCTGAATTATGTTTACCCGCAGATGTGTGTCACATCTGACAAGAGACATGCGCACATAAATCAAAACAAAAGTGGCAACCCGTCGGCGGAGTTGCCACTGGCTGTCAAGTGATTAGAGGGTTTAAGGTGTTTTTTCTGCGCTCAGTTCAGGGTCGATACACTTGCGCTCGGTTGACATTGGGTATTCGCTCGGATGTCAGTTGGAATTGGATTTGAAGTTACTCTTTTGAAGGCGAATGTGATTATGGGTGGATGGAGATGGAAATCTCTTCTCATAGTGTCTCGTTTTTCTTTGTTGAGGCCCTTAACTTCAATTTAATTGAATTTCTGAATGAAATAAAGACTGACATTAGCGGAGCTCACAGAAATGTCTCTTCTGATGGTCAATGCATTCTCCTTTGTTTGCATACTTTCAGTTTTCAAACATTCTGTGGCTAATGTCATCTGTCATCACGTTTCTTTTCCCGTCAGAAGTCAGCACCTGACGTTGAGGCACGTCTTGACAGAGGGTAATCGGTTTGTTAGCATGATGATTTACATAAATTACTTACAAAAGAATTCTAAGAGCTACGCTTTGTTTATGTTCAACGTCAGCCCCCGTTGTGAGAAGTTGGTTGGGTGGATGTACGAGTATGAGTTCGTATCAAGAAGCGCGATCTTTCTAAAAGACCGCACGATGTCTGTTAAATGCCTCCAAGACTGCTTTGGTACAACAGGTTACTCTTTGAAGCGAATTTTAAAGATGACGCAAAATAAGCTGCTGAAGAATGACGCAGAATCTAGTGGTTTGTCATCATCATCGGCTCGCAAATCGTCAGTCTTCACACTCCGCAAAATCCTGAAAAAGACCAGCGCGTTTCAAATCGACACACACCTCTTCACCTCTTCTTCATCGATTTCATAGCCGCATACGACAGCATTGATCGGAAGGAACCATTCGATGCGGTGACTGAATTTGGGATCCGGGAAGATTGATCCGTTTAGGTCTTGTGAAGCTAAGAAATACGTGACGCATCGTATAGTACAGTTCTGGGACACCCAAACCTTTTGAAAACTGGGCCGGACTTCGGCAAGAAAGTGCGCTGTCGTGTGAATTTTTCAATCTGGTTCAGGAGAAGATAGTACGGCGGGCAGGTGTAAACACGGAAGGCACTGTATTCAACAAAACGATCCAGCTGTTGGATTACACCGATGACATCGACATTGTCGCTCGTTCACAGTGAGCCATAGGAGAGGCATTCACAGCGATTGAAGAACAGGCTGAACAAGCTGATCTTAGGGTAAATGAGGAGAAGACAAAGTACAGTCGACTCCCTCTAAGTCGAATTTTCACGGGATATCAAAATTAGTTCGAGTTGGAGGGAGTTCGACTTAGAGGATGGTTTTTGCATGGAAAATGAGGGGAATGCCAAAATAAATATGGCGAAAAAATTCGAGTTAGAGGGAAATTGGACGTAGAGGGAGTTCGGCTTTGAGAGAGTTGATCTGCTGACGAGCAAAAAACGATTCGTCAGCAAGAGCAAAACGTCACAATCGGTCCATCATCTAGGGCAAAACGCTGCAATCGGCAACTACAACTTTTAGGTAGTCAGGTAGTTTGTTTACAGACGTGAACTCCACAATCGACTTCTTTGTGGAGATCTAAAATAGAACAGCCCTTGTCAGCCGCTACTGCTTTGTTTTGTCGAAACAACTTGGGTCAAAATATCCGACTCGAAGGACCAAAATCTTACTCCACAAATCCCTAATCCTGACAGTCTTGCTGTATGGGCGATAACCAGGACTGCAGACCTGATTCTTCGAAAGAAAACTTCTGCATCGGATATTTGGTCCTGTCTGTGAGGAAGTTGAATGCGGACGAAGACACAACTACGAGGTCTACGAGTTGAAGGTAGCGATAGTCTGGATAGTCCAGAAGGTAAGAATTCGTCGATTAAACACAAAAGCAAAGAGTCTTTGAATCCAAACCTCCTTGTTCCAGAAGGAGAAGAAGACCGAATTTCCAGTATAAAGACCAAGTGATCGCAGATGCAAGACAACTTGATCTTGATGCCTGTGAGATGCGTGCCCGGGACCGTCAGCGATGGAAGACGGCCGTTGCTCAGGCTCAGAACCTCCAGGGGTTGTTGGCTTAATAAGTAAGTAAGTAGACGGCCATTCTTGGAAAGTTCATGCAAAACTCACTGGCCAAACTGGAAGTACGCTCTTCCAAAAATCCGTACAGTTCCTAGCATTCTGTCACCAGCGAATGCAGATGATGACCTGGTTGGTCGAACACAGCAAGCCGTCAATAAGGCATTTGCTGACATTAAAACGGAAGAGACTAACGTGGGTTCTGCGGTAAATGAGACTAACGAAATAAATGCTGTCTTCACACAGGACGCACAACATCGACGCCTTGACCAGAAGTTCACAATTGGTAGCTATAACTTCGAGTTAGTCACGAACATCATCTACCTCAGTTCTGTGGTAAGATGTCTTAAAAACATCGGTACGATGATCAAACGCTGAATAGCTCCTGCCAATCGCTGTTTTTTTAAACAAATAAGGAAGCTTCTGGTCTATCCCAGAGAAAAGTTGTGCGAGCGACTGTTAGCCCGGTTTACTTTGATGGTGATTTTAGTTGAAAATTTAATCATGAATTGTTAGGGCTTGAAAACGACATAAGCCAGGCGTGAAAGATCCAAAGCCAAACACAGGTAAAGTAGCTCCGGCAAGGAGAATCTTCGACTCTGAGCCTGATGGACAACACAATGTTCACGATTGAAGTCAACACAAGTGGAGAAAGACACCGACCAATTTGATGAGCGCTCTGGAGATAGCTAACAAAGGCTCATAAAGCTTATTGGTTGAGGCCCAGGTTCACCTTGGACTGTACCGTCATAAGAAGAAGAAAAAAACTACCAACACTTTTGCTATGAGCCCACGACTAAAAATGGAGGTCGTAACAATAAACGAGCCATGCACATGTCTTTACAAAATGACAAACAACCACGTTATCAACTCCGGATAAGGTTATGGAACTGCGCATGTTTCAAAATAGCAAATCATCGAGATTGTTGATAAGGCTAAATTCTGTTATCTACTTAAAATCTGCATCTCCACCTCTTGCAAAGGCGGGTATGACCAATCAGACTGGTGATATCCAATAGGGCAGTGCACACAGAATACTGTTATGACAAATAGTCAATTCGTTGGTCGTACATGCTCCCTTGGTTTAGGTAGCGGATTATGATGCCGTCGTCACTTGAAATCAGCATTGGAAGTGTTCCCTAAGTGAACATCGGAAGACGACTGGATGGCGCAGTTGATTAAGTGCCTACCCCAAGTTAAAGGGGTTCGAATCCGGTCCAGTCACCATTTGCCGTTGGGATCAAAGTAACGGCACAGGAATAGATCGCTACCTGTCAGTAAAATGGACCAGTTTGGAGTCTGAGTGCTCCAGTAGACTTTCAAAAATACTCCGAAAAAAAAAGAAGCGAACATCGGACCGGCTGAATATTGAACGCATAACATTTGAGGTGAGGGCTGTATCGATAGTGTTTTGGCATGCCAGGTTGATCAACTCCACTGAGGGCCTATAGATTCAAAAGTTTGTCCCCATTATTGATGCTCTGACATCGTCCCCAATCTACCATCTTACTCAGTCCCTGTCCGGTCATCCCTATCGGCTATCATAAATACTTTCGCAGGCATGTTAGTTTGTCCTTCTGTGCTGAATGTCCGCACTTGTACGAGAACGCAGAATACATGGGCTTTTATAGCAAACGCTTTGCAGAAGACAAGGTATAAAAGGGAGTTTTAGAAAATCTTGTTGTTACGTAACAAGATCTGAGGGTAAATGGATTGAGATCTGTTAATACGAAGTTAATGTAACCATAATCCAATGAGAGCAGAGACTCTGAAAAGTGTCTCGTGAAATGGAGAGTATTTGCTACCAAGCCCCGCGTAAATATGACTGAATTTCATCAAGGCCAAGCTACAGAGATTTATTCCCAAAACACTGAATAGGGCCGGTAGTGGACTTGCTGACATAAGCATTAGACTTCAAAAAATTTCATTATATGAAGGCCAAATGAACTAGACGTCCAATTCTGATCACCAAAATGAGAAATAACAAGACCATTGCTGGGCTGTATTGCATGTCTTGTTGAAAGCAAACGTCGTCTATATCCATATCTTACAATTTTGGTAGAATAAACTGAACTATTATATCATGGCCGCCGTGGCCGTGTGGGTTTGTGCGTCGACCCATACGCACTAGACTTTCACAGTCTATTTCATATCGAAGTTAAAAAAAAAAATTTTTAAAAAAAAAGTTGTTCACGGCTCCTCCACTTTTGAGTCACTAACAATGCTCAAAGAGCATAAATGTCTAGAAAAAGCTCCTCAAACTCAACGTTCGGAGTCAGAATTAAACAGTAGGTCTCCTCCACTTGTGAGAGAACAATAGCACGCACAACACGAGTGGTTGCTGAGAAGCTAGGCCGAAGTGCACCTCGGACTGTAGCTCCGCCATTATTACATTCCGTCGGTATTTGGATACAGTAAGAGATTGCCGTATGAGATTCTATTCATCGGGCATACTTTCTTCCGAAAATATCTCAAATATAAGCTGATGGGCTGTACCAATTGTGTCTCCAGCTGCTTAATAGAATTTACCAGACAGTCCCACTGCGCCAATTTTTATAAATTTTATCCTGTGGGGAGTAAATTCTCATCTTTCCTAGCCGCAAATTGAACAGAACCCATAATTTTCTTCATTTAAGTATTCAATTAAAAATAAAACCATAAAAGTAATAAACGAGGCTATAAAATAACTGCTCGTACCTCGTTCTCAAGATTCCATTGCAAGAAATTAACATAAAAACCCACTTAACAAACAGATTACACACTTCAAGTGATATGCTGTCGTCATAGTCATTATTTCCTCAGCCTTGTCATTCATTAAGGTCGCCCTTCAAGTCACTTGGCCACAATTGAATCTAGCTCCAGGCGAGAGCTTAACAGAATGACTTTAATTAGACCCTTTACGAGATACCTGTCACACAGGTTGTCATATCGACCGGTCTATTTAGAGAAGCGTCTAGAGCATTGTCATTTTAAATCCTCATTAGATTCACTTGCACCAAAGACAAGACGAAGTTTTAAAACTCTAGTTTACGTGTAGCTTCCTAATTAGTTCCTCATTAGCGTTCTTTTTGGTTTGCTTTGCGGCTATAGTTGCATGTTTTCGAAAAATACTGCAGGATGTCCTAAAATTCTGAGTCGATACTGAAAATCTGGAAAGATCACTTCCGTAGACTGTTAAACGCTGATGAAGCCGCCAAAACTATTAGGCGGAATATTGCACTTAACACAACAGACGACGATAGAAGAGAATTTCGACCCCGATAGCGATATCGAGACTAAAGTCGAATAAAGCTGCGGCTGCAGGACTGTCTGCAGAACACCTTAAAGCAGCGGGAGATGAGCTGGTATGGTGCATACACCAACTCATCTGTAAGATATGGTCCGAGTAAAGCATGAATCTCAGCTCGATCCGTAATAAAGACAACCCCTTTGACTGCGCCATCTTTCGAGATATAAGTATTTTAAACATCGTGTATAAGGGCTTCCCTGTCGTTTTGTGTGAGTGCATGAAATCATTCGTGAATTATGTAATAGGTATCAGTGCGGCTTCGTGGCCCGTGGCGTAGTGGGTAGGTGCGTCGACTCCTAGGCTCGAGGTCTAAGGTTCGAATCTCAAAAAAAAACACCTCACATTTTTTTACGGCTCCACCTCTTTCGAGTCACTGACAATGCTCAAAGAGTACAACTGTCTAGATATAGCCTCTCAATCTCGCCGTTCGGAGTCGGGATTTAACTGTAGGTCACCTCCACTCGTAAGAGAACAATAGCACGCACAACACGAGTGGTTGCTGAGAAGCTAGGCCCAGGTCCACCTCGGACCGTAGCGCCGTCATTATTATTATTATTATCAGTGCGGCTCCAGAAAATCCTTCGTAGACCAAATCTTTACACTATGACGGATCCTAGAAAAAAACGCAAGAAATGTAGATCGATCTCATCCCTTATTTGGTCGCCTATGACTGCGAAAGAGTACGCGCTGGGCATTTTCATTGATATAGAGCGTGCTTTTGACAATACGTCTTTTGAGTGCATGCGTAACTCGGCCAGAGAACACGGTGTAGATGAATCATTAGTGCTGTGGATTAAAGGAATGATAATGAATAGAACTATTATTGCGGACGCGGATTGTGGCCAGTATGTAATGGCGGGGGTAAAAAGGGGCTGCCAGGGTGACGTATTGTCTCCTCTGCTATGGTGCATGCTGGTTGACTCTCTGCTCGATGCTCTAAATAGTTCTAACATCTACGAGTACGTCCAGGCCTATGCGAATGATGTAGCTGTTCTGTCTGTCGGATCATGCCTAGCGGATGTGTGTTCAAAAGCGCAGGCAACTCTAGACGTGATCGACGATTGGTGTACTAGAAATGGGCTTTCAGTCAACCCTCTTAAAACCGAGATTGTTCTCTTCACGAGGAGGAGGAGATTGGCTGGTTTGACTCAACTAGTACTAAAAGGTGTCACTATCCGCTTTTCCGATGAAGCTAAATATCTGGGTGTCATTCTAGATAGGAAGCTTCTGTGGAAAAAAACACGTCGAAACGAAAATTGCGAGGGCACTGTCAGTTTTCTGGCAGTGTAAGGGAATTTTCGGTAAATCCTGGGGTCTATCACCAAAAAGAACCGTTTGGATCTACACGGCTATGATTAGACCCCTTCTCTTCTATGCATCGGTCGTTTGGTGGAATAAGCTTCCGCTTAAATACGTAACTGCTATTTTCATCAAGCTCCAAAGAACGGTCTGTCTCGGCTGCATAGGGGCCTTGCCTAGTACGCCTGGTTGAATCTCCCCCCCCCCTAGATATCCACATCATGGGGTAAACTCTCACGGCCATCTTCCGTTTAAAAAGAAGTGGTTTTTGGTACAACTCGCACTGGAGTTTGGGCAACCTTGCGTATAGCATTTTCCTTGACCCCAGTCTTATGGATATGTCCTCTGACGTACGAACACCTGTACTCCAGCTGCGACGAACATACAAAGTCGACTTTCCCTGCACTCAGGACTGGCTCTGGCCAGAATCTGAGCCAGGGAAGGAATGTAGTCGAATCTTCAGGATGGCTCCAAGACCAATGAAAGATTTGGTGCTGGCGCCTTCGTGGAGGGTGACAACATAAGACTGCACACATCGTTAGGTAAATTTGCGTCGGAAACCTATGCGATCCTAATGTCCACGAAGTGTGTTGTGAAGAACAGTTGGAAGAGGCGAAGTATCTGTGTCTATAGCGACAGCCAAACTGTGATTAAGGCCTTGCTCAACCCTTTAACCACTTCCAGGATAGTTCAGGAATGCAAGTCTTCTCTGAATTTGATCGACAGTCTAAGATCGGTAAGACTTGTCTGGATTCCGGACCACCACGGAATCACGAAAAATTAGATCGCCGATGAACTTGATAGTGAAGGATCACAGGGGGTTCTCTCAGGACCTGAACCTACGCTGGAACTGCCTGCGTTTCTTGGTTAGGGCTTCTATCGATGGTTCGATGGAGCACAACCGAAGATGGCATGACTCTCCAGGATATAGACAGAACAAGCGCATACTTCCCAACGTCTGTAAGAAATCCACCGCATTCTTGTTATCTCTTAACAGAAAAGACTACAGACAACTTACCGGCGTACTAGCGGGCCACTACACCTTTGCCAAACACCTAAATGTGCTCGGCCAAAGCGATGAAACCCATTGCGACGCCTGTGGAGAAGGCGATGACACTGCAGAGCACTTCTCTTGCCACTTCCGCATTTGCTCGGATTAGTTGGCAATTATTCGGTGCTGATGAGGTGAGAGCTGTTGATGTAGGCTCCTCATCACAGAGGCGCCTGCTAGTCTTCCGTCGGAAGACCATGAAATTTCAGCAAAATTAGGTTGCTGCTTGGTAGTACAATGAACCGGTTTTTGAGTCTGAGTGCTCCAGTATAGTGTTTAAAAAACATCCGACAAAAACAAGAAATGAACCCGCATTGGTTACGGGACAAAGTCATTTTTCTCAGTCCATTTGACCAATGCTCTCTTGATGTCTTTTTCGAATACCTTACTGACATTCGGAAGAAGACTTATCGACCGGAGATTTCCCGGATTGGAGGCGTAATTTCCCCTCTTGCGGATCGGCTGTACTTAAGCTTTTTTCCCAATGCTACAGTCCTGGGTGGACTTGGACCTCAGCCATCAAACCTCGCCAGCTAGCACGATGTTTTACTTGCTCTCGCCAATTGCACATACCAAGATGGTTGAGGTTCCCCTTTACTTCGGTGCGCCATCTTAAACGTGGACCTCTACTGTTGCGTTGTTCCATTGATTCAGAGTCGACGACGATGGTGCATATTATTTAGAGCATTATTCAATAACATGGAGCAAATTTCCAGTGCTACTAGAGGAAGGTGCCATAAAAAAAAGTTCGATATCCTATCGACTCCCACTGACAACTAGACAAGAAGACGGTCTAGTATTTCGAAGACCGCTTGGAGTACCGTCATTGATACGAACGAGGATACGAGTCCCTTCATTGGCGATGGGATTGAATGCCCGTAACTTGTCGCAGTCTTTGGCTTTGTTGTTCGCCATCTTCTGGATTGCTTTGCCTTTCCCTTTCAAGCCCGAATAAAGCTATTAATTTATCAACTCAACTTAGGTTTTCTTCATACCAAACCACACTATCTTGGTTATGCTTGTTAAGTAGTTTTTTTTTGAAAATGCTGCTGGAGCACATGCATTATTCCCTGCGGGTAGGTGACGACATAATCCCTGCATATACCGCTTTTTTGGAGCACAAAATCATGGTTTGAACAGAGAGAAATCCCGACGTATACGCAACGACGCAAGTCGCAAAGGACATATGGCTCTGCTTTGCGACATCAACAAAGGATTAATCTCCAGCAGTAGTCGCTGTGTTCGTAGGATTTTAAGTCACCCGACTGTTCTTGTTCTATGGGCTCTCGACTGTTGTTCTTGTTCAATGGGGGGATTTGTAGCCCATCGACAATCTCACAACTGAAGCCCAAAATTCACAATTTAATGCGCTGCCTAATCCCTGCAAACGGAGATGGAGAATGCATCACAAGGAGCACGAATATCCCACCGCGCAAATCGCCATAATTTACGAGACATAATCTCTCACGTTGAGAGCAATAAAATTCACAATTTGTGCACAGCACTTAAAAAAAGATATAATTTATTGTGAAATAAAAAATGTTGCAACGACTCCGAGGAGCAAAAGGTTATTCTTCTCCGTGCCATATGCCCCACAAGTCAAAGCTTAAATTTTCCCCAGTCGAGACATTTCACAAGCGGACAAGTGTGACTGCGACGTAAATTTCACGCTGAATATTCTTAAAGTCCAAATCCAATGCCATCGGTAGAACTTTGCGCTGGTCGTAGTCGGACAACAAAGCAAACGTTAAATGGCCCATCAGCCATTAAGCGCTAGAAGGCATTAAACGGTTGATCGTTTTCATTCTTCCACGTGCTCCGTCGCTTGACAGTTTATTTTTAACAATTCCAACGACGAATGCTTCCCACCCGGCACCTTGTTCGGCTGTCAGCTTGCGAACTGCGCGAGAGAGCTTGTCGAAGTGAGCAAATTAGCTTGACAGCGCACGCTAGAGGAGCTGTCAAGTGAACTGAAAATAAGTGCGACCTGTCACAGGGAGCAAGTTCTGCGGGTGCCCACAAGCCGTCTGCTCACCGAAAGGGGTTGTGCTCGCACTCGAGGTGAGATCGTTGACTCGCCACGAAACGACTTTGTATTTCTTTTCGTTTTCCAGCGGCAACGCACAGCGTGCGAGATACGAACGTATTTCGGCACCTGGCTTCTGTCAGTAGTCATAAATCCACTTGAATACAATTTTATTAACTCGTTCGATATTCAGGCACTTGAGCGCTAAATAGATACTCACAAGTACCGTGCGGTCGATGGCGCAAGTGCGCCTTGGCGCAGCTGAAGCGGCAGAGCCTTGAAAGGCTGTTACGCGTGATGTATGTCTTGGGAGACTGTGCGCGCTTTCTTATCCTCGAACCGAAACGAGTGGGATTAGCAAACCCGATCTAAGGCAAGCCATATCGGATTCTCCACGCTGCCGCAGTGACAATATGTGACTGCACGCAGTTCCATGCCGAAGCATTCGCGCTGATTGACAGTCCAGGCGTCGCGGGCATGTTTACATTGACGATAACAAAGCATCAGCTCCGTGTGTACGTGAGGTATTCTCTAATGGTGGCGACATGTGAGCGAGGAAAAACAAGTGGAACGAAATTTGAAACCTCAAAGCTGCTTGGACCGGCGTAATCCGCTTGAGCACATACGCTACGTGTTTACATTTAGCTTCTGCTGCTGTGCTGCCGTGCTGCCGCTGCGTCCGAGGGGTGAAGGAAGCCCGCGAAGCTGGGGAAGGGAAAGAGTGATTGAATTTATTTTTTGAGATTTTGCTTTTCACGCTAGTGGGCTTAAGGTATTGAGCGCCATGACGTCTTCTGACGTGAATGCTTGTCACTGCAGGACAGCGGTTTTTTGTGTCAAAGTGAGACGAAGAAAATGTTAATTGATTCAGCATTCAAGACGTTTTACTGTCGAACTGAGTCATGGCCTGCTCTTCGCTGGGAGCTGAAAGGAAGTGGTTGACATTTGGAACGGAGAGACACAATGAGGCCATGAACTGCTCCGAAACATGTCGGGGACATTGGATAGAGTGTTAGAAGCAATCTAAATATACGATTCGAATGTGAATAGGGATCGAGAGGGGATTCCTGTGGCACTTCTTGCTTACATTTCGACGTACAATCGGTTTTTCAAGGACAGCACAATTTTGTATAAATAAAGCACAGAGTTGAGATATCGGGCTGAAATTTATTTCAATTGTATTACATATGTTCACATGGGAGCGTGTACCAGATTATCTACAGAATTTAGGAAGACGAAAGCATGCCCGACGACTGAAATATGTGCTCCATATACCCCACCGACAAAAAGGGCGATCTTACGAGTATCTCATGTAAGAACTATAGAGATATATCCCTGCTCAAAGTCGCGCAGAAGATCCTATCCAGCGTACCGGTGGAACGTCTAAAACTGTTTTGCACCGCGCAGTGCGGCCAGTGCGGCTTTCAGCCTGGCAAATCGAATACACAGGGTGGGCCATGTAGTGTTTTTAATTTAAAGTGTAAAATGGCACGATGACGCGCCATGCCACACAGCCCATGCCACAATCGATCTGTTGCGCACCAAATTCCCAAATCGTGCCGCCTTGGCGATGTCAATTGGCCGCCTCAGAGCTGCGATTTGACCCCATTGGTTTATATATTGTGGGGAACCGTGAAGGACCGTTGTTATACGAACAATCCGGGAAAGATTCAAGCACTTAAGACCAATATCATCCCAGCAATCCGTGAGCAACAGCCCGAACCGAACCATCAACAAGGTCTTGGGGAATTGGGGTGGCAGAATGCGCTACTGCGAAGTCAGCCGATGCAACCATTTGAACGATATTGTATTTCATAATTAATGGGAATATTTGTTCTTACTGATGGAGCCATAACACATGAAAAAAATTAGTTTTGTTTATTTTATTGCATTTTTAAAAAGAAACTTTTACTTGGCCTTCCTTTACATAAATAAATAAATACATACAGTTCCTCATAAAAGTATTCGGAATTATGTTTTTTTCCTGGATTTTAGTATTGTTAAACAACAAATAATTATTATAATTATAATAAAAAAAAAGTTTAAATTCAACATTTATCCTCTGTTAACAAAAAATCCAAAAAATAATGCATTATTTCTGTCTGCAATAACAACAAAATGCAACAAACTAGGATCTAGCAAAAAACATAATTCCGAATATTTTTGTAAGGCACTGTATATAAGAAATCAAACAGAAGTCCGATTGGACCTTCGCCACAACTAACAGACTCTACTGGTCTGGTCTCTCCAACTATGGTCAATGTTGTGTTGCGCCACTGACTGGGATGGCCATTTCTTTCTGCATGATCTAGTCACTCCAGGTTAGGATTTGAGTCCGTGGAGGACTGAGTAGATTCATGACGTCATCCAATTATAAGGAAGCTAGAACAATGTTCGTTGCCAAGGCTTCTTTATCCGATAACGAAATTGTTATGGCTTCTGCTCCAAAACAAGCACGACTGGGATGATGAGATGATGACCGATTTAGGTTACGAACTTTGACTACATTTTCAGAAAGCCCAGTTTCTTTGAACGCTATCTCGATTTGGCCATATGATACTTTGTAGACAGATAGATACCTATCTATCATGTGACGCTCAATAGCTATCATTATGGAAATATTTTAGTGACAACAGGGCAAATCTCCGAACAAAAAGCTTTAATTTAAGTGATTTACGAGATATTTATCTCGTCGTATCACGGTGTAGATACTACTGCCATAAAAATTTACATGAGGGGAAAATACGAGAACAGTCAAAGAACAAGAACATTGAACTCCCAACGTAGTATGGGTGAAAAGCAGATGTCTCTAGATATAAAATTCTGTGGATTTAATTCAAATGAAGCCGAGGAAGTAAACCCCAGAAAATATTCAGGTTCAACTTCAACTGTCTGTGGCTTTAGGACAGAATTTCATATTTTTTACCCTTAATGCCGAGGGTTTCCATGCGTTCTTCTACATGCAGACTTTATTACAATTATGTTAGAAACATTCTCTGTCGCCGTTGCTACATCCCTTGTTATATCACTCCCTTCACTCGAATAGGGTCATCAAACAAGAAGTGTAATTTTATATCAAAAGAAAAAACAAATTTCTTATAAAATCTGGTGATATTTTGAAATTGAACACAATTTACAACTCTGCGGTTAATAATGGAATGCGATGCCGCCTGCCTCGACTCTATTTTGATTTGATTTTTTTTCCTTTTTCATCACGTTCTGCCATAACCGAACTTTTCATTGTTGGAGCACTGGTGTAGACTATTTTATCTTCAAAAAATGTTTTTAAATCACATGATTTTAGCGGCGTTTGAAAGTCGCCATTTCGAGAATTCGCACGTCTATGAAATTTGTCACGAACTTGAGCAATCAGCTGTGTGGCATGGTGGAGTCGGTTTGTTGAAAATAAACTTCGTCCACGTCTATAGCTTCAGTTTTATGTAAACATCGTTCAGTAAAGCAACCAATTCAGTGGCATGCCATCGTCATAATTTTTGAAAAAATTGGCTTCAATGGGCTGGCGGAAGAGGTTGTTACACTATTTGTTTCAGAGCTCAAAGTTTTGATATTTTTGGTGAATAAGGCCTCCTGAGAATAAGTTTGAGTTCATAGTCTCTTCATTTTCAGCACCCAATCAGCGACAGCCGTGTAGTGCCTGGTCTGCTTTGCTCAATTATTGTGTAACACCAGTCGCAAAAACGACTGGATGGCGCAGTTAATTAAGTGCCTGCCCCAAGTTCAAGGGGTCCCAGGTTCGAATCCCAATGAAATCGAATCTGGTCCAGTCACCATTTGCCGTTAGGATCAAATTAACGGGACTGGAGTAGTGGCAGTACAATAGACCAGTTTTGAGTCTGAGTGCTCCAAAAGCGTTTCAAAAATCCTCAGAAAAAAAAAACACCAATCGCAGTCTTCAGATCACTATGAATGTGCGAAAAGGCGGTTGATGATCAAAATCGATACGAAGTTTAAGGCACAAAGATTATAACGAAATTTCTTTCATGTTCGAAATGCGCCCAGTGCTTCAACAATATACCGATTGGTCCAGCGTTTTCAGCAACAAGGGGCTGCCTGTGATCGTCCGCGTGCTGGAAGGTGTAAGGAAGTATTGAGCAAAAACCCTGAAACTTCCACCAGGCTACGTTCTCAGCAGTTGATGATGTCTAGGCGGTCTTTGCAAAGAATCTTAAGTCAGTTACACTCTTTTCCATATAAGATTCAATTAGTTCATGAGTTGAACGCAAATGACCCACAAATACCGACGGAAATTTCTGGTGATTGGATAATATCGCGTTTTTCTAATCTTAACTGGCCACCGCGTTCGCCCGATTTAACGGCTCCAGATTTTTTTCTTTGGGGCTACATAAAAAGGCAGTTTAAGCGCAATATCCGAGAAGAAATGAGGCCGCTGGGACCTGAAATTCTAAGAAAAGAAATGGAAAATGCTTTGGAAAGAGCAAGTCAGGTCGAGGCAAACAATGGGCACCATTTGAGGTATATTATGTTTAAACATACATGTGAACATACAGCCAAAATTGGTTATAATGACCTTTAAGGGACTGACGAATTTGGTCGTTATAAGCCATAGGTCACTGTAACCGATAACTCGAATATAGCAGACAAAGAGCGGAAACCCTCTAAACTGTGCCAACAACAGAAGGATCAGTGTCCTAAATATCGCATATCAGATCTTCTCTGCCGTCTTATGTAAGCGTCTGAACCCCTACGCGAACAGTCAAATTGGTCAATATCGGTGAAGGAAAACGTAAAGTTAATGTGAAGAGCAGCAACTCGGAGGAACTCTAGACGCACGTTCAGCGATGCCTGGCGTCCACGACAAACAAATGTTGGGCAGCCGCTGCTTGGATGTTGGTTTTGTGTCGTCGCAGAGTCAGCTTCAGCGGCGTTTGGGGCCGGAGAGCGAACAGCGAAGTCTACCATCGACCAGATATTCATATTTCGACAGATCTTGGAAAAGACGCAGGAGCTTCAAGTCGATACCCACCTTCTGTTTATCGATTAAGATTAAAGCCGCGGGAGACAAGTTATACAGCGCACTGCCTAATCTTAGCATCCCTGTAAAACTCGTTTGTCTTTGTAGGATGACGGTGGGGAATGGCCGTTGTTTCATCAAGGTCGGTTAAGACTTCGCCGAGACCTTTGATGTCAAAAAAGGGTTTAGACAAGGCGACGCACTGTAAGGTGGTTTCTTTAAAGTAATTCTTACGAAGATAGTGCGTAACTCAAACGTCAACACCAGAGACACGATCTTCAATAATATTATCAACCAATAATAAACGCAAAACAAAAAGAATAACATGTCAAGGTGAATTTTCTTCTCGAAAACCATTTTTAACAAGCCTTAAATGGTGCTTTGGTCATTGTCATGCATGAAAGTCCATAGTATGGGTATAAAATCATTGGTGTATGGTTCTCCAAAATGTATTGGATTGTTGTTGCTCGAGAATACCCTCCATTTTAACTACACCAACTCCACACATATCATATTGCTTCCGTCGCCATGCTTTACGATCTTCATAGTGTATCTAGAATCGTTTTTAAAGCTTCCTGTTCGATTAAATCTCCAAAATGGGCATAGACTTATCTTTCTGAGCGTTAGCAAGTCTTCTCTTAAGTCCCTTTCGGACACGAGAATTTCCTGTTTGGCAATCATTCCATCGACTGTTTTTTTTCGGGAATCGAACCCAGACTTCGAGCGTAAGAGTCGGCGCACTTACCCATAACCTGCCCCCCAAACTCCCCAAAGGACAATGTAGACATCATAAAGACGTTAAGCCTTTAAAAATTGAAAGTAGCACAATTTCCTTCAATGGTCCATCATCATATCACGTTTGAGTTCAAAAGCTTGCAACCCCGTCAACCTCCTTCGGCGCCATGAAACCATGTCAACGACATCGTGGAAGTCAGAGGTCAGTTGAATGGTCAAACAAATCAATTCGCTCATCAACTCTCGTCGCGCCAGCCGTTACCCTTTTTCCCTGCTTTGTGAATCAAATCACGCACACGCCAGCACTCCGAAGAGCCTCTAATCGACTCCGAAAGCGGATCTGCATGTCATGCGGGAAATTACTTACGAACCGACACAATTGAAGTCGTACATTGGTCACGAGAGGTGTTTATTTGTATTTTGATGCGACCGCGTCCACGCCACCACCGCCACCGCCACCGCTACCATCATCAACATCATCATCGACATCAACAGCGGCGCCGATGGCCAAGCGAAGCGTCGTCGTCGTCTGAGCCATTGTTTGACCACAACCAAATTGGCAACAAGCTTGCAATCGGCTGATTGAAGTAGCCATGCATGTCCATTGAGGTCATGTAAGTGAGGGGAGCTTGCGAAACCGCTCAAGTGTTGCCCCGTCTCCAAGAGCGGGAGCCATAATGAATCACACTTTCACACCGCACGGGGGAGGGCTAGACATATGGACGAGCCCCCCGCCCGCCGTCCACTCACTGCGCCACGACGGACGACTCAAGTGAAATTTCACGAGAAGCAAACCGAAGTTGCGGCTTGAAAAACTCGAGTCTGTCTCCGAGCGGCCCTCAAATATGGTCAAAGATGTCGGGCTTTAATTTATTTTTAATGTTATTGGCTTTTGTTTAGCGACGGCTGTCTGTTCTTTTTTTGTGTCGCTTGGCAGTGCTTTTGTGACAGCGTGGGTGCGAGCGAACGGAATATGACGCACGGCTGCCATCGCCGGTCGTCACCAGAATCGAGTACGACTTTTAATGCCATAAATGGATTTCACCAAAATTCACCGAGATGATGGCCCGTCGTCGAGGGGTTCTTGCCCGAAATGTACTTTCACGAGAAAATAAATCAACGGACATGACAAGCGGGAAGATACGACGGCGTCGTTGTGTAATGCCGCGATATGGTTGACATCTGTTACGACCGAGACGCGACACAAAAGGGCGGCTGTAATTTTTTGGGCTGCCAGCTTGAATTTCTGGAGGATTATGTAAACCTCGCGACAGAACGGGCGCAAAGCAGAAAGCGGTGCATACGACGAAACTGGGTGACACGGAAATGTGAATGTGACGCGTCAGGTATTCACTTTTGTTTACATTCTCGATGAAAGGGCTTATGTGTAATGTTTCAGATTAAAAGTGCCAAGTTGAATATCGGTTAGCAAGGCGGTTGGTTGCGTTGGGCGGCGGATTTTTGTGGGTTACTGGACGTCTGCTGAATATGCTCGCCCGGAATGCGGCGGATGAAGCAAATATCAATTGATTTTGAAATGGAACAGCTGCGCAGGGAATTTGGAACGGAATGAGGGCGCTTTGTTGTGCAATCACGCGACCGAGATGAGGGGGGGAATCTGTGTTATGAGACCTACTTAGGGGCGTTGTGTGGCGCTAAGCAAAATCGGATCAAAGAATGGTGAGGAAAATGTGAACGAAAACGCAACTTTTCGGGCAAACATCGGGGCAATCCAAAAATGATCCAAATTTGCCAGAGATAAGCATCTGCATAAAATCAAAAGATTTTCGGAAGAAGGAGACTTCTAAAGTATTTCCTTGCGACGAGGAGTAACATTTACCTAAACGACTTCCGGCCGCGCCTTGGGAAAGAAGGTCAAAAATCTTGGTCAAAATTTGACCGAAATTCCGAGGGCAACAAAGACAGAGACAAAAAGTCAAAAATCTTGGTCAAAATTTGACCCGAATTCCGAGTACGACAGATACAGAAACTTTCGAAAGGAGGAGACTTCTGAAGTAGTTCCCTGCCCGGATGCAGCAACATTCACCTAATCCACACGCGGCTGCGCCTTGGGAAAGAAAGTCAAAAATCTTAGGCAAAATTTGACCAGAAATTCGGTCAAAATTTTGTAAAAATTTACAAACAATCGTGCGGACTGGAGAACAATTTCAAAGTTTTGTTCCCACACTTTATCGTTGAAAGTCATTCCTATGACATGACACACTTACTTCATCAATTCTCAACTCAAACTCTACTGAAAGTGTCACAGATGTCACTTAGTATCAACCATCTGTCAAGATCTCATTTGTCTTGATGAAAATCTCCTAAAGCATGTGACCTCTTAAGTAATGTCTCATTTCTTTTGAATTGTCCGTCGTGCCAAAGTCCGCATTGTTTCGTCGTCATTTTCTACCAAAAATGTATCTCGTACTCGTCGTAAATGACATCCGAGTGATTGATGTGTGCGCGGATGATGATGAATTTCGATTTAATTCGTCAAATTTTTTGTTATTTTCTTTTTCATCTCCACTGACAGAAATGACGGCGACTGGTGTTTTCTTTTTGAAAAATTCAATGGATGTAGTCAGACTGTTGTGCGAATGAATGGGATCTCAAAGATGTTCTGAAATTTATTTCGGGAGAGATACGCGATTCATGACGGAGCTTAGCGTATGGCATGCGGGTCAGTTGAAGAATTATCATTTTTGGGGGATGTGTGCGTTTGAATTTGTTATTTGTTTTCTTTTTTTTATTGCATTCAAGGCAAAATTTTCGTCTGTTTTTTTCCTAGACTAAGAAAATAAGTCTATTTAATGAAAATTCTCCAACGAAAGGGATAAATGTTCCCTAATGACATTGAACTAGACGTCAATCAGAAGGGGTCACAGGAAATAAGCCCGAATGAAATAAAGTCAAAACGTCAAAAGTTTGGTATTACAGTCGCCTAAGTCAAACTTCCTCTAAGTCGAATTTCCCTCTAACTCGAATTTTTTCGCCATATTTATTTTGGCTTTCCCCTCAATTTTCCATACAAAAAACCATCTCTAAGTAGAACTCCCTCCAACTCGAACTAATTTTGATATCCCGTGAAAATTCGACTTAAAGGGAGGCGACTGTATTTCGTTTTCGAAAGGGAAATAAGCCCAAAATCCCATTACACCTTTATTTCACTTCAGAAGATACAATTTAGCCAATTAGGCATTATTTCGATTTGAGGACGTAACATTTGGTCTTATTTCCATAAAAAAAATTCAAATAAAACAGAAATAAGGAAGCCAATCGTGTTGTATACGCTACATTTTTGGAACGAATGAAAAGGATTTACCGCAAAATTCAATTTTGGGACAAAGTTTGTGTAACTAACCGTGAAATTTCTACGGGTTTTCGCTTTGACCTTAATTCGGAGCAGTCATAGAAAGACGTTCGTATACACGTCAATGACTCTTACGCTTGTTTTCTCTTTCAAAGCCACAAGAGTAGTCTGAAAGGTTTTGAGCCTCATCACGGAAATTAGTATTTTTTGGTCAAATTAAAGGGCCCACCACAATAGCCGTACGAAGTATTAAGCTTATGTCAAAAGTAAACGAAAAGTAATCAGAATCTCCCTTTGTGGTTGCCTTGTCGTGGCGAGAGGGCTTAAGAGTCAAAGATCCAGGTGAGACATCGAACCAGAAGTCAAAAACGTCTTGACTTTGACGTAAACGAGTTAAAAAAAGTATGAAGGACAAACAAAGATTGGACAATACTGCAGGTGGTACTCGCGACAGCGAAAATCCATAGGCTCCAGCTATCATACTACCACCCTCCTCCGCCCCCCGTGGCGCTGACCAAGGAATCGCTAGAACAATTGAATCCGAAGATTCTTACAACTCACTCTACGACACGTTCGATAGGCTGATTTGGAAAGTTGGAGAATGGAGCGGAGAGGCTTTGCCTGATACGCTTAATCTCCAACCACATAGTCAAGTGGCTGATCAGAGTGTTGCTTCTGATGGTACGACCCGGAATGCCGAAAAGGTTGAATGGGCTCCAAACAAGGCAGACTCTGAGGGGCCCCCGACTAAGAATCAAAAGAAGAGGAGATAAAGGCTAGCGACAATTGCACGGCGCAAAGAAACTCCGAAGGAGGTTGAAGGCGCAAGTGCTGAGAGTTGCACCCCTTTGGTGGCGATGGCAAAAAGAAACGGGCCGGCAGAGGTAACTCCAACCGAAACCGATCAGTTTATTGGAGCCAACGCTACCTCCTTTTCTGCTGATTCGAACAGGATCAAGAGGAAGAAGGTCTCAAACGTTCATGATCCCTCTGCTGATGGCTCTCCACGCGCACAACGTCCGGATGAAACTAGTGCTGCAACCCTCAAAGGACGCAGTTCTGGCGGACGGAGGTTGAATGACGCAGGAAGATCCACCAACAGAAGTATCCCAACTAGCGCAACGCGTATTTGGAAGTCGATTTTTTAATTGTGTGCATCGTGGCGTAGTAGGTAGGTGCGTCGACTCCTACGCTAAAGTCAGTCAAAAGCCTCGCAATCTCGCCGTTCGGAGTCGGCATTAAACTGTAGGTTCCCTTCACTCGCGAGAGAACAAAAGCACGCACAATACGAGTGGTTGCTGAGAAGCTAGACCCTGGTCGACCTAGGCACCGCCATTATTATTATTTATTATATATTCCTAAGTTGGCGCTACAGGGCCAACTGGGCAAACATTCCGACGCTTAGCTACTCAACTCGAACACACTGGAACCATAGGAGACCATGTATTGCGTGGCCGCCACCGGACTGGTCTTTCGGCCGAGAATATCCCGTCTGTGGCTGTAGATGTCGCTGAGAACGAAGAAACATCAAACAGATGACGGGCCACGCATTTGGGCATCACCAGACGGACCCTACAGCGAATTTTAGTGAAAGACTTACACATTTTCCCATAAAAAGTGCAATCAGTGCATCAGTTATTGCCTCCTGATCGTCAGTCGCGTGTGAATTATTGTCAAGCCAACGGAAAGGACGATTTTGTGTCGAAAATCATCACGAGCCACCGTATATCCACTCAAGTTGTTACGCCAATAAACAAAATCTTTGTTTCTGGGGCACTGAAAATCCGCGTGTGATGCACGGAGAGCCATTGTCCACTCAAAGCCACTGTGTGGTACGGGAGAAGTGATTCGGCCGTATTTTTTTGATGACGCCATCAACAATACGGTCACTGTTACTGGCGAACGCTACGAGGCCATGATAAACGACTTCTTTCCGGTCGAATTGGATGAGCGGGCTTGGTGAACATGTGGTTTCAAACACACAGCACGAGTCACAATGGATATTGTAAAGGAAGCGTTTCCTGGTCGCGTAATCTCCCGATTTGGCGATTTGACATGGCCAGCAAGATCGCCCAATTTATCCAGCCTAGACTTCTTTCTTTGGGGCTCCTTGAAATCGCGGGTTTATGCCAACAAGCCTCAGACAATTGCAGCCCTTAATGAGAATATTCGGATTGCGAACAGTTATCACCGGAAATCTTGTGGAAAGCCATGGAAAATGCGATAAAATGGGCGCAAATGCTTGATGATGAAGAATTTTGCGCCACCTTGTATAACGACTTTGTCTTCCCAGGTTATGTAGTCAAATCAAACACCACCAAAGACAGTGAAATCGACGATCCGGAAAGACTTTAACTCTACCCTCGAGGGATAACACGATAAAGGAAGACGAGGTCACAATCAACTTTGGATGAAATTACGTTAAATATGAAATTTAGCAGAGCGGGGAAAGATATCGTGGTGATTATCGTACTTAAACATGCTTCTTCAGGCCCTATGAGGTCTCGTATACGTTATCCCGTTTGACTTGTTCCAACGAGTTCTTACTCGAGTTCATTTTGTCGGAGTTGTCAAAAAAAAAACGGACTTTCATAATCATATGAATTGAATGTACTCTGGCTATGTCAGAGGATAGTCAATGGAAACGATTCATATCATTTCTAACGAAAAGGATAGGCAACCATTCGTGTTGTGGCTGCTATTGTTCTATCACGTGTAGAGCGGAACTACAGTTTAATATCGACTCCAATTGGCTGTTTGAGAAGTTTTTCCTGACAATTACACTATCTGCTTGGAGTCAACGCACTTATTGACACTTATTAACGCACACCACGGCGACCATAACAACCAAATCTCTCCACACAGCTGATCAGCTAGTGAAGTCAGTGTTTCTAGTCAAAAGCTTGTGTGTGCATATTTAATGTGTGTCTAATGTACTATGACTACTAAATACTTAAGTCGTAGACTATTGCTTCCTGCTTAATTTTTTTCCACGAAAAGTCTCAATTTCGTAGTCAGCTTATTCAAGGTCGACGGTTATCAGGCTGTTTTTAATGTGAGCGAGTGTCTCATTCATGGCTCATGGGCAGTCACATTCAGTCCGTGTCGCCGCGTTTGAAATTAATTAGATTTCAGTGGAGTCATTGTTTGGCTTTTGAAAGGACAATGTTTGAAAGAGAAGGGCTTAATTTGGACTTGTATGTCATCTGTCGCCGCTATGTTTTCTAAGTAAAGCTAGAACATGCTTGGAAAAAGCGGATAAACGATAACTTAATTTAGATATTTGAACAACGACAAGAGACCTGCGGGTGGCGTTGAACGAAACAGAAATCATTATCAGTGATCAGGCTATTTCGCAAGGATGTACGCATGCTCGTTGTACTCCATGAAATAGGCACTCACGCTGTGGGTATAGGCATCTCCCACAGCGACTAGAAAGAAGAAATAGAACATGTACGTCATTTGCTCTTCTATGTTCAACTCTAAACGACTGGATGGCGCATTTGGTTAAGTGCCTGCCCCAAGTTAGAGGGCTCCCAGGTTCGAATCCCAGTGAAATCGAATCTGGTCCAGTCACCATTTGCCGTTGGGATCAAATTAACGACACTGGAGTAGGTTGCTACCTGGCAGTACAATGGGCCAGTTTTGAGTCTGAGTGCCAGTAGTGTTTAAAAAATCCTCCGAAAAAAAAAAAATGTTCAACTCTAATTTCACCTACTGGCAAAAACTTCTTCGCGGAACGGAAAGATCTTAGCAAGATTGAGACGAAAAGCCTTCACACAAAAATCTTTCTGGTTTTAGTCATCAGTGGAGATCTTACAGTCCATTCCGAGGGCACAATGAACACAAACTGTCGGTTTACGTAAGTCGCAGCTGTTAGGTGTTAGAGTATTGCTTCGACCACTACCCCTCCGAGACAAAAAAAAGTGGTACCATCGGCTGGGAAGGTGGTGACATTTGTTTGACATCGTCACAAATTTTGAGTGATCAACAGAGCCAGGAACTGAACTTTGAATTGCCGGACCCAGGTTCGCAGTTTGTTCACTTTAAGTTTCAAGTTTTGATGAAAGGACAGAGATTTTCATTACAACGAGGATGACATCGCCTACGGAGATGCCTATTTTGAGCAGCAGGCGTCAATACTACAGTAACACTTTGTTGGAAAATAAAACGCTAAGCTCCCAAACGTCTCAAAAAGCCCATCGTCTTCTAGAAAGTAACGCATCCACCGGATGTCTTGAATATAATACTGGAGCAGAAAGTATGGTAGTTGTCAACACGAAAGACACTGGCTATTGTTGTAACTGCCCTTTCTCTATAAAGCGGCTCAGAGCTTTTTATGGAAATCTGAGAATAGGCCGATCAAGCTGGTCTTAAAATATTGGAAGAAGACAGCATTTTTGACATATCTGCACTATACCTGGGGGAAAATAAAGAGGGAGATAAAAAGAGGTGTCCCGGTGAGTAACACACGGCAACCGCTGCCTCATCGGCCAGTCGAAAGAACTAGGGCCAACAGCTTTTAAAAAGATCATCCTCTTCACAACCGTCCTTCCGTCAGTTCCACTCTATGGACCTGGGCGGTAGGCAGGACGGCACACCTAGTTCTGTATCGAAATTAAAGGAGAAAGTCAATGTTGTATATTTAGCTTCTGTTAAAAACAAAGATGAATAAAAAAAAGAAGACAAAATCGTGAACTTTATATGCTGTACAAAAACGAGGGAAGCATAAATTCATCACTGGCCACGTCAAGTTCATAAAGAATACTGCCCGAAAGTGTGTCCGGTTCGATTCGACGAGAGAGTCCAAACTGCAGTTTCGAAGGAAAGATGAAGACTGAACTTCACAAGTGCGCAAGAAGGCCTAGTCAAATATCAGCAAGCAAATAGCCCAGCACTTAGAAGAAGGGTGGTGATACCGATGCCACCACTACACATTCCGTACCAAAATTTCACTCTCTGTGGATGCATTGGCTTCTCGGCAATAGGTAGGTAGGTAGGTATGGTGGCTTCCAACGTATGCACATTGGATTCACTTAAACCAATAGGGTCCATTGTGTTGCCACATCCGGCTTCCTGCAGCTCATTTCTGGAACCAGTACGATTTTTGGACGAATATCCATAGTTTCTTGACGTCCTTTTCGGATATATCAGTTAGTGAGCTTATATTATATTCTCCCAGAGTTTTCTTCCTTATGGAGGCTAAGGCTGGACAATTGCATAGTAGGTGTGAGGGGTATTCCTCTTCCTCTTCATCCATGCATCTACTACAGTAGTCGTTAAATGGTAACCCTAGTCTTGTTGCGTGCCTTCCCACAGCGCAGTGTCCTGTGAGGACATTTACTAGGTCACCCAGATTGTTCCTGCTTAGGCTAAAGATGGCTGTGGTTTTCCGGAGATCCATGTTTGGCCATGTTTTCCTTGCATGTTGACAGGTATTTAGGTTTCTCCATCAATCTGTAGCCCTGCTGGTTGATAGTTTTCAATGTACCTATTTTGGTTTTCAATGTACCTATTGGCACAGAGATGTTGCTAATGCTTGGGACACTGATTATGGTACCCCTTTTGGCTAGCTCGTCTGCTTCGCAATTACCTAGTATATCTCTATGACCAGGAACCCAGCACACCATGAGGCTGCATTGTTTAGATATCTCATTTAGAGATACGGCAGAGTCTTACCAATTTTGATCTTAATATTGGTGCTTTTATAGCTGCTTGACTGTCGGTGTATATTACGACATCCTTTCTCGATATCATGTTCATCGATAGCCATTCAGCGGCTTTACGAATAGCCATAATTTCCGCTTGGAAGACACTACAGTGGTTCGGTAGTCTAAAGGACTGGCTGATTTGGAGTTGTTCCGAGATTCTCGACAATAACGTGCGGATTTTCCGAGCCCCAGGTGCGGCAATTTTGTTTGTCGCCGAGACGAAAATGCGCCTCACCAGAAAAGATAATTTTTCGCCCAAAAACGTTGTCAAATTCAAGCAGCTGTAAGGCCCAAATTGTGAAGCGGATGGTCGCGCGCCTTCAATTGCTGAGTCAATTTCACCTTGTAAGCGAATAATCTGTGATCTTTGTGTAGAATTCTCAGGCTCAGGCTAGTGCGTGAAATGTTGAGCTGTTGAGATCGGTGGCGAGTTGATGTTCGTGAATTGAGTCTCACACACGAATTGAGTCTGTGCGCGCCGACGACGGGGACCATGAGAGCTGTCCACTAGCATACCAGTCTCAGGAACTTTTTGCACAAACTTGCGTACAGCAGTCGCGGTGGATGCTTCATTACGGCCAAAACACACACACACAGCACTCAAATAGAGCTTAACAAAGAAATAAGTTAAGCGACTCATTTCGTTCCTCGGGAGTATTCTGTCAAGATTTTGAGCGGGAAACAGCTGTCAGTGTCAAAATAACCTATTATTTAAAAAAAACAATAGATGGCCCACCTTTTATTCAATGGTCACCTGCGGTGCGCCAGTGAACTGCCAGTGAACAACATGTTGGCCATAACAGTGGCAACTGCCGACATAATTTGCCACGTTTTTAAGACAAACGTCAGTAAATAGAACATCTAGGGACTACCTTCAGCCTGTGCCCAAGTTTGGTCTAAAATGTAACCTCTATTTGAATGAGTCGCTACTTTCATGTTGAGATTATTGTTTGTTCATCCCTTGTACTAGATTAGCCTTAGAATCATAGTCATATTGCAGCTTTCCTGAGCAAATTAAAAACAACATCCTCCAGGCCTGATAAAATGCAACGTCTCATAGCAGTGCGCCTTACAGGGTGCCTTACTGCCACGAAGGTTTCCTTGTAGTGCGCGCTAAAAGCGTGGAAAGCAACTTGGAGGTGAAACAAAAGATCGACTTAATGCAAGCCATGAAAACTTTTCCATCCGACCTTGATTCGAAGTCTCCGTGAGTCAAAAGTTGATTTACCGGTTGGAGCCATAAGGACACAACGTGAAGCCTTGCAACGACCCACAAAAAATTTCCATCGAAACTACAACCGGTTGGAGTAGCGTCATCTGCACACCACTGAATTCGTGGTGTTTCGTAACTCAATCACCTGCTACGTAGTTATTTCGTAGATGAATCATGTTCCCTCCCCCCCCCGCCATCAGTTCCATGCGCACTGCACGGCGCGCCATAAATTCTTGCCAAAGCCCACTGCTACTGCATCTTTTTATAGTTCCGTCTAATTCGGTATTCCCCCGTCGATGTCCGCACCCCACTTCCGCTTGGATTCTGTTGTTTAATTAAAGTTTCTCGAAAGTTTATTAGCGCGAGCTGCTCACTATTTCGCGTCCAAAAATACCCCAAAACCAGTCGATCCCTAAAACTAGAACGACCACAAAAATGTATCGCCGATCTCTCTCTCTCGGTAAACATAAAAGGGAACACACACACACACACGCTCTGGCTCTCGCATCCTGGTGTTGGTGCGCATGAGTCTTTGTCTTTCTAAAGTCTGTGCGGCTGACCTAGGATCATGGCTGGAAGCGCCTACGTGACCCTCACTACCTCGCTGCATGTTTATTTACTCAAAAATTATTGGCAAGTGATCTTCCACAGGCACGGCATGTGGCGGGCGGTGGTGTACCCGCATCTCGTGGATGTGCGTATATCTGTATTCACTTTCATTACCACCTCCGCCGACCTGACAAGCGGAATAAACGAAACAGAAGCCCAAGCCGATCGGATGGTGGTTTCTTTTCTTCTTTTTTTCCGGTTAAAGCCCACCAGGAGCCAAGCGATCCGCATTCAGCCGATTCAGCAATTAAAAGCGTCTCACTACCGGCCACATTCAGGTTGTTTCTGAAAGTAGCTCCGCGTCGGTCCCTCGCATGGATTGTTTTCCTCGGAATCGTCTAGATTATTTTAATTGAAGGCAATTATTGGCGTAAACAAAACGAAACGATCGGCGATGGTGAGAAATGAAAAGTTGCTCGTATTCAGCGTCGCAGAGGACCAAGGCGAGGGGGAGACCGAGTGCTTGCCGCTCGACTGACGTTGGGCTTGATTGACAGGCAGTTAAAGTGACATTTCATGAGGCTACGGTGAATTGGCTTACACACACGATGGCTGCTCTGGGAGCTGGATACAAGATATATCATGTCGACATTAAGCGCTGAATACGATTAACAAGTATCCAAATGTGGAGTTTCTGATGAGAATAGGAAATTCAAAGATACTCGCAATTCATTGCGGGCGGGCCTTTTGGGCTTAGTTCTCGACCATCAGCAGGTCGACTGGCTCTTACATCACGTGTTTCGAGGCTAGACGATGAAGCTAGCCCAGACCCGCAGGTTTATGGCCCTACTTTGCATTCAGATCGAGTCGATCTTGTCGCTCGTGAAGTGTAAAGTGAAAGTATTTGCTGGACCTTTGCTCAGATGATTCTGGCGATCGTAACTTGACACGAGACAGTATCCGTGTATTTGAATTAAAATGGGCTATGGGAGGGGATCAAATTATGCGGCTTGACGTCAAAAAGAGTAGTCAAGGCTTTTTGTCAGACGTTCTTTTTAAGACGTGAGGCTCGTTTAGGAATACCCGTAGTTTTGAAAAAGCGTCAACAAATTTTTGAGCACTCAAGTGTCTACAATGCTCGTGAATCCCTTGTTTGGTAGCAAATTTTTGTTTTGAAACCAATTTCGAAATTTGCGATAAGAAAACGGTGACCAGAGAGCAATGATAGCTTTTCCAATAATTAAGACTCAGCAGCTGTCAAAGCCATCAATGACATTTAACTGTCAAAATATTCAGTAAGATTTTCCATTCTATCACACATCGTTTCACGCTTGCCGAACGTGCGAAAGTCATTAAAGCGTATTATCGAAATTCCGGCCCAGTTTTAAATACACGTACGCAACTTGAGTTTCGTCGTGAGGTCGGTCGGCATCATGGATTCAGTGTCCAAACAATTCGTCGCAGCGTGGAAACGTTCGAACGCTTCTGGACTTTTAGCCATCAACCAGACAGAGATTGGTACGAAATGAAGAAAACATAGCCGCCATAGAGGCCAGTATTGAAGAAGACCCAAAAATAGCGATTCGGCGCCGATCAGCTGAATTGGGCATCGGAAGAGAGTCAACGCAGCTGATTCTGCTGTCGGATTTGGGCCCATGTTCGTAAAGTACTGTGCTAACGTAAGAATTGAATCCAGACGACCATAGACCATGCCGTGAGTTTGTTGATTGGGCGCTGGAAGTGTTGCCCGGAGATTCGTATTTTGGTCAAAAAATCATCTTCTCGGACTAGGGCCATTTTGCAGTCAGTGGCTATGTCAACAAGCAAAATTTCCGTTATTATTGTGAACACAATCCACAATCCACGGCCAAGCATCAGTGCATCTACAAAAAATGACTGTCTGGTGCGGTTTATGGCAAGGCGACATCATAGGACCTTATTTCTTTCGAAATGAGGAAGAAGACACCATTACCGTCACTGGTCTGAGGTGTAGAGCGATGTTAACCATCTTCCTGTGGCCAGAGCTCGACAACATCGATATATCCGAGATGTGGTTCCAACTAGATGGTGCTGCATGCCATACAAGCGACGAAACGCTCGAAGTTGTGAAGGAGAAAGTGATCAACTGGGTCATCTCACGGGGAGCGTTCATCGATTGGCCGCCGTGATCATGCAACTTGACATTAATCGATTATTTTCTCTGGGTCTACGTCAAGTCCTTTTTTTTCGGAGTATTTTTGAAACTCGTCCATTGTACTGCCAGGTAGCAACCTACTCCAGTGCCGTTAATTTGATCCCAAAAGCAAATGGTAACCGGACCAGATTCGATTTCACTGGGATTCGAACCTGGGACCTATCTTACTTGGGGCAACTGCGCCATCCAGTCGTGTTACGTCAAGTCCTTAGTCTACGCTAATAAGCCAAGCACTTTTGACGATTTCGAGGTCAACATTTGAGGCGCTATTGCCGGAATAACGCCGCACATATTGAATCGAGCCGTCACAAACTAGACCGACCGCTTAAAGCATTGCCATCGAAGTTGAGGCGGCCATTTGAATGATGTGGTTTTGCACACATAATGGCATGAAAGTAGCTTCAAAATGAAGGCAGAATCAATTTTATATCTCATACCGTTGTCATTTCATTTAAATAAATTTTCCTATCGTTCTTATCTGGTCAACCTACAAGTTTGCCTGTAGCATTTTCCAAAAGCAGTGAAACTGTCTTTCAAAGCAGCTCTTGAAAATGTGAAGCATCTCACAAACAGTGACTTGGAGACAAAGTAATGGCTCATGAAACGTTTGATCTTCAACACCTCATCGCTTAGTAGAGATGATTCAATTGAAAATGTCGCGGTCAAAATAAAAAGGTTTTGGTTGTACTTTATATGAGATCGGCGTTCTTCTTCTTCTTCTGATGGCGCTACAGTTCGAAGTGGACCTGGGTCTCACTCAACATGCCTCTCCAGCCAGCACGATCTTTCGCCAGTTGTCTCCAGTTTCGCACTCCAAGTCGACCGAGGTCCGAGATCGGCGTTAACTGACTCAAAATCTTAAACATTTTCGTCAACACTCGTCGCAAAAGTCTAAGATTTTGTAATCTACTCGTCGGAAAGCGGAGGTTTAAATCCCTGAAATGGTCTAAGTCCTCTTAGGATCGTTGGCAAGTTCTTTAGCTACTTCATTGTTATGTCCCAGTGTACAGGAGGCCAGCATAGATTTATCAAATGCTTTGAGCCATGAGCCTTAGAACTTTCGTGACAGCAGTTTTCGATTTGGCTTTGATTTTCGGTGCCGAAATTGCCTTCGTAGCCGTCTGTCTGTCAATAATTATAATAATAATGGCGGCGCTACAGTCCGAGGTAGACCTGGGCCTAGCTTCTCAGCAACCACTCGTGTTTTGCGTGCTATTGTTCTCTCACGATAAGAGGGGTCCTACAGTTTAATGCCGATTCCGGACGGCGATTTTGAGAAGCTTTTTCTAGACAGTTATACTCTTTGAGCATTGTCAGTCACTCGAAAGAGGTGAAGCCGAAAAAAAAATTTTTTTTTTTGAAAAATTGTTTGACTGGATTTGGATTTGGGTCGGCTCACAAACCCACACGGCCACAGTGCCCCGTCTGACTGTCAATAAAAAAGATAACATCAGCTGGTGGTGTTGCCAGCAACTTATTCTTATCAATTTGAATGCATCTTTGACTGCCAACACCATTTGTCGTTTTCCTAAAATAGTATTCAAAACTAATCTTTATAAGAATCGTTATAATACAACGTGTCGGTGCTGATTTGTATATTTTAGTCGTCAGTTCTTTCAGTCTTCAAGAGGCATAGGCCTTCACAGTCTCTAAGCCATTCAACCCGATTGAGTAAATTAAACTCAAAATCCTGCATTTCCTGGCACGACTCCATTCGATTTGATGCAATTTGTTGTGTGTTACCAAAGCCAAGGTGTGACCTCTCTAATGACTTTTTCTGTCGAATTATAATTCTGCGCACGTTCTCCAGTAGCATTTGTCAATAAAGATCCGGTTCGGTCGAAAAACCCGTAAAATGTTGCGAACTCTTCGGTAACAAATATTTGCAGCTCACTTATACATGCACTTACCATCGAAGATATAAAACGGTTTAAGCTCAATTTACCGCTTGATATTGGACAGACATTTGACAGTATTCCAAGTCCAGGTTAAACACGTGATCACATCACGTGCCGTGAAGACGTTGTGGATAGATGTGTTAACCTACACAAATTTCAAATAAATGAAAATGATGAAAGAATACACAAGAGATGGAAACATTTTACTGTGCCAACTATCTGGGGTTAAGTAACCTTAGCATGGATTTTTTCTGCTCCTTTGTATCAACGAGTTCCTTCAAATTTTGGATCAAGGTTAGTCACAAGGGATACGAATCGAGGAACTACTGATCACTCAAGCATGCCTTAGACCAGTAGCACAACAATTTACTTCAGGTGAAAGTGCTTTCTTTAAGCATGCCCGTTGAGTGGAATCACAGTATCGTTTGCCCGATCCACAAAAAAGGAGACCCCTTTGACTGCGCCAACTATCGAGGGATTAACATCGCCTATAAGATCTGTTCTGCCATTCTGTGTGAACGCCTGAAACCTTTCGTAACCAAACTGATAGGTCCTTATCAGTGTTGTTTCAGGCCAGGGAAGTCCACCATAGACCAAATCTTCACACTGCGGCAGATCCTAGAGAAAACCCAAGAAATGCAGATTGACACACACCACCTATTTGTCGATTTCAAGGCCGCATATGACAGCGTGCATAGAGACGAGCTATACAGCACCTTCTCTAGTTTTGACATTCCTGCCAAACTCGGCAGACTGAGCAGGATGACGATGGAGAACTCTCGCTGCTTCATCAAGGTCGGTATCGATCTCACCGAGACCTTCAATGTCAAAAAAAACCAGGCAACTACGGATCCAACGCCTAAGATGGCTAGGCCATGTAGAGCGTATGGACAACTTCCCTTGGACCCGAAGAATCTTTGACTCTGAGCCTGTGGGACAACGCAACAGAGGACGTCCACGTACAAGGTGGCGCACACAAGTCGAGGGGGACAACGGTCGGCTTGGTGTGCGAAACTGGAGACAACTGGTCTAAAGTCCACCTCGGACTGTAGCGCCCTAAGGAGAAGAAAAAGAGTAAAAGCTCTGGAACACCATCCTTACACCAAAATCATAAAAAAAAGTCAAATTAGGGAGCAATGAAAAGAAGTTTCATGGGGAAATTACAAGCGCTCATTGGTAGGCATTGACGCCCTACGCAACCTTTTCGTGTCTTCAACGAACGTCTACACTTTCATACACATTCAACGACGGAATCGGTAGTGGAAATGGATCCGTATAAGAAATGATGACGGAATATCTGGCAGTCGGAAGAGAAAGGGCACAATATAGTGGAATTGCAGCACGGCAGAATAAAGCATGTCAAAAATATAAGGAGACGTTGCATAGTTCTGGGTTCTGGGGTCGACTCTACACCCCACAAGGGTAGCAAACGACGATCACCTAAAGGAACCTGGTATGCGATACTAAAGTGTAGGGGGGTCGAGAACACAATGACACTTTATTCCTTTTGGTGCACCTCATCAATGAGGCCTTTAGGTGGCGTCCGTTAAGTCTGCTAAGCGACTTCGCTTACGAGTCATCGGAAGAAAATATTACAACTAATTTTATACTCTACTCGTGCTCATTGAAGTCTGCTTAAACTGATATCGCCAACCGCATGGCACTCACAGCAGCAGACTTCCTTATTGGCCTATCGTTTACTTCTGTACAAGATGCACCGGTACTGGAAGTACCAAAACTGTTAGGTAGGTAAGATAGGTAAAAGTGGCGGTGGACATACAGATCCTGTTTGTCGCACCCAATTAGCGTCATGAAAGCGCCGTTTTGATACCACATCCAGAACCAAAACTGTTAAGGCCAGGTTAATTTCCAACCCTTCCCTTAAAAGAAGAAGGAATCTTTGTTTACAGTTGACTAACTTCGCCCAATGAGTTGTGTGACAAATCGCAATATTTTGTTAAAATAAGTCTTAGTTTATTTTTAACTAAAAATATTTCGATAGCACATTTCTATCACTGTCGTCATTGACCGTAACGTGAATGGTCTCGTTCGTCATAAAAGGCAAAGTCTGGCAACGCCTTAAAGTCCAACAAATAGTGATGGAGGCAAAACACCTTGATTTTATATCGGAAAACTACAATCGCAACAGACTGAACTTTGCCGATCGAATCTTGCAGAAACTATCAGAAACATCGATGCAGGCTGCACAAGCAATGGTAGAAGATTGGAAACATTGTCAAAAAAGCATCAGAGGAGCTGCTATTTATATCCCAGCTGTGATAAGTGATAAGTCTCGTTGAGCTCGCGCATAAGATCTTCTCTGACGTTTTCTGTGAACCCCTTAAACCTTTCGTCACCAATCGGATAAGTCCTTATCAGTGTGGTTTCAGGCCAATGAAGTCCACCATCGACCAAACCAAATTTCACTACGGCAGATCCTGGAAAAAACTCATGAAATGCAGTTTGACAAACTCTACCTATTCAAGGCCGCAGGTGATAGCGTGCATAGCGACGAGCTATACAGCGTCATGTCTAGTTTTGATATTTCTGCAAAACTTGTCAGACTGTACAGGATGACGTTGTTGAATTCCCGCTGCTGCATCAAGGTTAGTAATAAACCCACTCAAAAAGGGATTTAATCAAAACGAGGCACTGTCGTGTGACTTTTTCAACATAATTCTTGAGAAGATTGTGCACAACTCACTGATCAACACCAAAGGCACCATGTTACAAAAGCCCCTACAACTCCTAGCATATGCGCATGACTTGATGTAATTGGTCGAACAAAGCGAGCTGTGAATGAGACCTTTATGGCATAGAAACGAATGCGGATAAAATGGGTCTGACGGTAGACTAGGGAAAAACGAACGAAGAAAAACAAGAAGGGACATAAAACATTGACGACTTGCCCACAGTACCATTACCCCGGTGCCGTGACAAGCAGTAGGAACAACATCGAACAGTATCGAGATCAAAAGCAGACAATTGCGTTTTCCTTGGACTCAAGAGGCACTTTAGTAAAACAGATCTTGAGACCAAAGCACTCAAAAGACAAAGATGACTTTATAAAGGATATTGACCATCACATGTGCGCGAATATAAAAAACCATTTCGAGACTTCTGTGAGCGATAATTGCTTCTGTTTGCGTTAGGAATGTTGAAAAGAGAGGACTCAGCTTCTTCTTGTGGCGCTAAAGTCCGGGGTGGACCTGAACCTTGACAAACAAACCTATCCCGCAGTCTAGCTGTCGTCAATTGCGCACGCCTACTTGGTTGAGGTGCCTCTCTACTTGGGTGCGCAACCTTAGAAGGCTCAACTTCGAACAGTAATATGAGTCTACGAATACAATGCTTAGAGCTTAGGGCATGTAGAATGAACGGACGATAAGCCTCTGGCCCGAAGAATTTTCGACTCTGAGTCTTAAGTACAACACAACAGAGAACATCCACGGCTAAAGTGATGCAGTCAGCGGTCAACCAATTTCGTGTGCGATATTGAAGACATTTGAAGCGGTATCTTGTTGGCTAAAGAGGTTTGTTAGTTTAGGCTCATATCTAGCCCGGTCTGTAGCGCCATACGAAGAAGAAGAAATAGTATTTTTCTAGAAATGTTTTATTTATTTCGAAATCTGGATTATCTTCTTATAGGCCAGTGATCTATGAAGTTTCTGAACATAGGGTAGGACTACCTTCCACTGCTGAGGATCCTGGGCACATTTTCCGTCATTGACCCGATTTTTAGAGTTCATAGTTCGACTAAACAGAAAATAACTCTAGCCAACTGCTACTCCAGCCCAAAGTCTTTGACTACGTGCCCTTGGAACTGCAAAATAGAGGACGCCCATGAAATGATGGCGCACACAAGTGGAGAAGGACCTCAGCCAAGTTGAAGTGCGTTATTGGAGGCAGCTGGCTAAGATCATACCAGCTGGAGAGGCTTGTTGATTGAGGCTAATGTCCACCCCGGACTGTAGCGCAATCAGAAGAAGAAATTCGAAAATTTGTTCAACTTTCTGAACGAACCAGTCGCTGGGAATTCGAAGAGACTCTAAGCCAAATAAGCACTTTTGCAGTGATCCTTATCCCCCAAGTGCTTTATCACTTGTTCATTTTTAAGCAAGGATCTGGTTTAAATAACGATCGTTATGCAAAGTCTTTCTTGTAGTCCGCTGAGAATGGGTCAGGTTTTCTTTAAGACGAAATTCGGATTTTTTCAAAAGTTCGGATGTTGTTTCTTGGTTAAGTGACTAAATGGTCAACACATCTGCAACTGGATTGAGTCTTTAAATTTTTTATGAGACAGTGAATTTTCTCAAGCAATCAAAAAGTCTGGCCAAACCCCCCCGCCACAAATTCGGACAATGTATACGAATTCTTCGGTTTCCCTGAGACAGTCCAGTTACACAATTTTGTTGTTCATCAGTTCAAAGTTCTGACACTGTTATTGGTAAAATCTCTGCGTAAACACCGAGAAGTAATGAGAATATAAAAATAGTCGAATGTATACAAAATCGACGGGAATGTTTATGTGGCTATTTTTAAATGTCAATTTCTCAGCATTTCAACAAATCGAATGTATTGACAGGTTAACATGATTTTTTTTGAAATTAGACGTATTTTGAAAGTGTAACTTCTGGGTGAATCATCGGGTTAGGGCAATGTTTATGGTGAGTGTTGAAAAAACCTGCTTTGCACTCATTGTTTGGAATGTTCTCACGTTTCAAAACCACCTTGTCATTGCTCCAGATAGCATTGACAAATGCATCTCATTTCATAAACAAACACTGGCTGGTAGACGATGCCCACAACAAGCCCACTATTAGCCTCCACTCGTCTACCACATAAAAAACAATTCCTACGTTTCATTACCACCATAAATCTTCACCTAGAGTCCAGTAGATACGAGAATGAATAATTTATCAGCACCTCAACGTGAGCAGTTCTTATTTGGCCCTCTGCCACTGTCACCCGGTGCGGTTTCAGTGCGAAATGCATCTTGTCTCATGTTGGAGCTTTATTTAACGACTTTTTCAAAAGACTACCTCGCACATAACGTCCGTCATAAAACTTGATACTTAAATTTTTAATTGAAGTCACACCGAACAGGAAAAAACCGAAAAAACTGAAAAAAAAAACCTCTGAAAAAGCGCAAAAACGACGAACAAAAAAGTATCAATCAACAAGATCGCTCTCGGAGATGAATACATTTCCATCGGATACTCGTACACAACCGCACGTTCAAGAACGAGCAGAAGCAGAAAAAACCAAAGAGAATGAACGCAAAAAAAGGCACGAATTGAACAAGAAAAGGCACAACAAAGACGACTTACGACCGGTTCGTTGCGCTGGATTCGGGCAAGGAAATAAAATCCAAAAACGGAACGTATAAAACCCGAAGAGAAACTCTAAAAAAATACACAACAAGACACAAAAACAAATGATTTCGCTTCGGGTTTTGTTTTGTTTTGCAGGAGAAGTCGAAGAGGGCGTGTGATAAATTTCATAAGATCCCCACACAAGTGAATCCGCGGCCGGATTCTGGACAAGATTTTATTCGAAAAACTCAAATTCCAGTCACATACCTCGTGAATTTTTGCCACAACCGGAACCGGGTCGATGGAGCGCAGAGACAGTGGACGGAACAGCTGATCGGGTGGAAGGTAATTAACTTTGCTGGCGATTGGCTTGGACGTTTGGTGCTCCAGACGCAGACGGAGATAAGTGAACTATTTCATAACTCCTATCCGCACCACATTTCAGAATATATCGGGAGGGAACAATGATTGATGGAGCCGTAACCGCACTGTGTTACACACGAAAACCACTTTAGATACGCTGCGATACGGGAAACTGAGATATTTGATATAGACCGGCTTGTGAAACCGCGTTATTAACACTCAAGTGACATTCTCGATTTATGACACTGTCAACAAACTATCGCGCACCACGCGTCTGCACTCACTGCACGAACAGACAAGCCCGCAGATACACCCGTCGCCGACAAAGATACACTGATAAAATAATGGATTTGGATATATTCCACTCCACCCACATGGGGGATGTTGTGCTGGAGAGACTTTCAACACCTTTTGGGCCCACCCGGCGCCCGTTTCGAATCGAAATCGCACGGACGCACAAAACTGTATCTATGAATGAAAATTCCCGCACAGATTGAACCGGATCTGGTCGAATTGATCTTATTTTTGGAGAACAAAGCCCACACTAGTTGAATGCAATCAATACGATAAACAACGCGAACATTTACGAAATAGATCGGGCTCCTAAGCTAAACCGAACCGAACCGAACTGAACCGTTTCGATTTCCAATGTTTACTGAGCATGCCGAAACGTTGGAGAGCTCCAACCAGCTGCTTGGCCCCCAGAAGCAGTTCCCTGACAATGCCCGACGCTTTTTTTCGGTCTTTTTTTTTTTTTCAGTTTTGTGTTTTCTTGTGGGGGTAAAGCAGCAGAGAGGTTTTCGATTGAGTTGGACTTTTGTCTCGATGGGTTTTCTCTTTAAGATTGGAAGCGCATTATTTTGTTTTAATAAAACGTTGAGCTTTTAACGCGAAGCTTTCTGCCGGTGTGTTCAATCGGTGTTTGGGAGGGTGGGGAGTGTGTGGGAGTTTGTGAATTATTGGGTTTGGTGGGGGGTGTACGAGTGGCGGAAGAAGATGGACATTTGTTTACATTGGCTAGCAGTTTGTAGCAAACAACTTTGAAAGTTACGGTATTTATTGACACCACCACGCAACGGTGTTACTGCGCAAATGCATTCTTCTATGACGCAGCTGAACAGATGCAAAGTGAGAGAGAGCTAGGCAATTCTTGGAAGTTACTCAGTGTTTGACTATCAGCAAACTTGCATGAGGTTTCTTTCAAAGCACTTTCTCCAGTCTTTTCAAAATTTAAATGTGGGAAAAAGATAACGTCTGATGGGCTGTAGGCACCTTTGACTAAATGATCCAAACATCTTATCTCGCTTAAGAGGTCAAAATATTATACTATGTTTGATGCCTCATTGCTGAGAAGCTAGGTCCAGGTCCACCTCGGACTGTAGCGAAGAAGCTCTTGGTTCTGCGTGCAAACTTTTGTCCTGTTCGCAATGGTGAATATTAAAGAAGAAGATTTAACCACGAATTACAGCGACATGCATCTAAGTGGCTGGGCGCATGGGCAACTTTGCTTCGGCTCGACATATCTCCGACTCTGAACCAGTTGGATGACACAACAAAGAACATTCACGTCTAAGGTGGGGAACACAAGTGGAGAGCGACCTCAACCAACTTGACGTGCGTAATTGGAGACAGAGAGTAAAATATCGTGCTGGCTGAAGAGGATTGTTGGTTTCTCTAACTGATTCTTTAAATTCCTCGTAATGTCTAAATTATTGACTTTGAAAACGATCGGCTAGAGACCAGAGGTATAAATGACGGGTTCGAGGACTGAATCTCATGGTGTCAAGTTAATTATTTAAGGGATTTGAAGTATTCAACAAAGTGTATTCTCCAATGCAAGCTTGAGAGAGTCTGATGATCCTGATGCATAACGAATGACAGAATAAAAGAAGTAGTGTCGTGCCGGCTGTGTTTACCAATGATTCTAACAAAGATGTCCTGAATGTTATACATCATCTCCTCCTCCACTCGACTTGTCTGCCAGGCAAGTAGCAGCTTGCGCAGCGGTTAGACTCAGAGCACTACACTATACGAGATAACCTCGATTTTCTACCGCACGGCACTGACCTCCTACTACCTTATCTCCTCTTTGAGAAAAACTTCTCTATCAGCATACCCTCCAGGTCCGACAGAAAGTCTGACACTCAGACGCTGGACGGTCCTCTGCGTATTTTCACAGATGGATCAAAGACGAGGGACGAGTCTACTCCAAGGTTCTCAACTTTAGCATATCCCTCCACCTTCCATATCATTGTAGTATATCCCAGGCTTAGACGATGGCAATAAAAGAAGCTCTGTCTTGGGTCAAGAACAACGTGATATCCAAGAAGGATATCATCATCTGTTCGGGCAGCCAGGCAGCAATCATATACCTGAGCTCGATCACTTTCTTCTCTAAGACATCCCTGAATTGCCGCCTATCTCTTACCAAGCGACTGGATTGCGCAGTTGGTGAATCCCGGTGAAATCGAATCTGGTCCAGTCACCATTTACCGTTGGGATCAAATTAACGGCACTGAAGTAGGTTGCTGCCTGGCAGTACAGTGTACCAGTTTTGAGTCTGAGTGCTCCAGTGTAGTGTTTCAAAAGATGGTCAGACGTGCCTCATCACAAAACAAATTTGGCCTAAACTCGATGCAAAACGTTCACTCTATCTTAGTAGACTACTTACTTACTTAGCGGGCTCCCGACCCGTGAAGGGTCTCTGCCGGAAACCGCCAGCCTTCCATGCCCTGCGGTCCCGGGCACGCTGCTTCCAGCTATCCAGACCAAGCGCTCTGGCATCCGCTATAGTTTGGTCCTTGAAACGGAGGTTCGGTCTTCCCTTTCTTCTCGAACCTGTGGGCTGTGATTCGAAGATCCTCTTTGCTGGACTGTTGTTATCCATTCGCTCGATGTGGCCGAACCAGTGTAGTCGTCGTTTTTTGGCTTTTTGGACTACATGCACATCTTTGTACAGCTCGTAGAGTTCGCGGTTGTATCTTCTCCTCCATTCGCCCTCCTCGCATACGGGACCGAAAACTCGACGAAGAATTTTTCTCTCCTGCTTATCGTCCAACACCCGGCTCCATACAGTAGAACTGACAGGATTAGCGTTTTGTGGAGCATGCATTTTGTCTTTCGAGTTAGAAGTTGTAAACCCATTTGTTTCGTTGAGTCTCCACTAGGGTGTCATTCGTGCGGTTGATATTTACTCCGAGGTAGGTAAACTCCTTAACCACCTCGAAGTTATTGCTGCCAACAGTGACGTTTTGTCCTAGGCGGTGAAACGATAATTCTTTGATTGTTGACAGCAAATACTTGGTCCACTTGGACCAACTCGTTTCGCCTCTTCTTCAATGGCCGTGAATGCTTCTATAACGGCTTGCTGGGAGCGACCTATGATGTCAATGTCGTCTGCGTAGTCCAGCAACTGTAAGGATTTGTTGAAGATAGTGCCTTCTGTATTGACGCCTGCCTTGCGCACTATCTGTTCCAGTACAAGGTTGAAGAAGTCACACGACAGGGCATCTCCTTGCCGAAATCCGGTGCATGTTTGGAATAGTTCGGAGGAACTGTTGCACATTGCCCTGCTTGTTTTCCAGCGTGACACGGCACAGTTGGATCAGGGATCCCGGGATCCCGAATTCGGCCATCGCCTTGTAGAGCTCAAGACGATGGATGCTGTAGTGCAGACGCATTGTTCGTTATGTAAACGCTTTCAAGTCCTGGTGGAGTCATTGGGCCATATTTCTTCAAACATCAAGCGGTTCAGAGCGTTAGGGACAATGTAAACCGCTATAGATCAATGAAACCTAATTTTTTCCACCGATTAATTGGTCCAGAGTTCTGGATATTAACACAATGGCACAGTTGGTTAAGTGCCTGCTCCAAGTTCGAGGGGTCCCAGGTTCGAATCCCAGTGAAGTCGAAACTGGTCCAGTCACCATTTGCCGTTGGGATCAAATTAACTGCACTCGAGTAGATTCACACTATGGCAGATCTTGAAAAAAACCCAGGAACAACAAATCGATACCCACCACCTTTCCATCGATTTTAAGGCCGCGTATGACAGCATCTATAGAGACGAGCTATACAGAGCAATGTCTAGTTTTGGCATCCGTTACAAGCTCTTCCGTTTGTGTAGGATGACGATGGAGAATGCACGCTGATCCATCAAGGTCGGTAAAGACCTAACAGAGACCTTTGATGTCAAAAAAGGATTCATACAAGGCGACGCGCAGTCATGCGACTTCTTCAACATCATACTTGAAAGAACTGTGCAAAGCTCGCACGCACGCACACCAGAGGTACAATCTTTCAGAAGTCCGTCCAACTACTTGCATATGCCGACGATATTGACATAATCGGAAGAACACAGCGTGATGTCAATGGCGCTTTTGTGAGTATTGCGACGGAGGCCGCGAAGATGGGTTTAACGGTAAATGACCAAGTATATGCTGTCAACCAGAAAGAACACCCAACACCGACGTCTCGGACAGAACGTCACAGCAGACAGATTTAACTTTGAGGTAATCAAGGACATTGTATACCTAGGAACCGCTATCAACTCAGACAATGACACCAGCGCTGAAATCGAACGGAGAATAACTCTTGCTAATCGCTGCTTCTTTGGGCTAAGAAAGCAATTGATAAACAACTACCAAGGTAACCCTGTACAAGACCTTAATCGTCCCAGTCCTGCTATATGGCGCAGAAGCATGGACTTGGTCAAAAGCGGATGAGGTTGCTCTTGGCTGCTTTGAGAGGAAAATTCTTCGGGTGATTTTCGGTCCCGTCTGCATAGAGGGTGAGTGGAGGAGAAGATATAACAACGAACTGTACGAGCTGTTCAGCGACATCGACTTAGCCAGAAGCCAGAAGGGTGAAGATCCAACGATTGTGATGGCTAGGTCATGTAGAGCGAATGGAAACCAATGCTCCGGCCCGGAAAGTCTTCGAATCCACCCCCGAGGGACGGTGCAGTAGAGGAAGACCACGACTCCGGTGGCGCACGCAACTGGAAAGGGACCTCAACCAACTCTGCGTGCGAAACTGGAGGCAGCTAGCTAAAGATCGAGCTGACTGGAGACGCTTGTTGGTTGAGGCCCAGGTCCACCCCGGACTGTAGCGCCACCTTAAGTAAGTAAGTTTGTTCTTAGTAATAAATCCATAATACATGGAAAATGTTTGATTTTGTTTGTTTTAAAAAGAAGCTTGTATTCGGCCCTTTGGCCCCCCTTGTATTTTAAGCTTAAGATATTTTGCCTAGGTCTGCTTCGAACAAGAAAATCATATCAGAATAAACGCTGCTCTGTAGCATTCGCCTTAGATATCGCAGTTTTTCTGCGTCTTGTTGCACCGCACTTCCTGTATTGGAGTAAAGTCTGCTTTATCATATAGCAGTCTTGGACTTTCGCGAATTCATCGAGTGCACGTGGTCTGTTAAGAGAAAGTCGTTGTCCTTTTTCTGTTTCCTGGGGTCACCAGCCATCACCTCGTTATTTACTTCCTTTACCTCTCTGCTTCTTTATTTTCGGCTCGCGCGGTGTCGTGATATCGGCCCTAAAAGAAAAGTCACAAAATCTTTTGCGCTTAAAACAATTCCAATGATGTTTTGCTTTTTGAACTTATTCCTTCACAAGATTTGTTTCCCATCTTCTCATTATACACCAACACTAGCCGGATATCCACTGTCTCACAATCGTGGATCTTAGTAATTACTCTAAGCATCAATCCTTCCATAGTTCCCTATCCCCACAGAACACAAGACATCTTAAAACTTCTATCACTTTATTTTGTTGTATAGAACGGAATTTCAAAAAACTGCCACTTCATCGGTTTCAGGGCGTCAAATTTGTACTTTATGCAGCGCTTCCCGAAGACTGTACTCTGATAATCCAAGCACTCGACAGCGGGAAAAGCTTTCTTGAAACACTGACTTCGTGCTCCAAAGTACGCCCGATCCATCAGATTCGAGACGAAATCGTTGGACGACTGCAGACAGTTCAGGAACTCCTGCTCACAGTCGCAGCTCAATCTGAGACACAAAACACTTTAGAATCACCCACAAGCTCTGCACGCACAACTCACCTTGGAAAAATGTCAGGATTGTTGAGGCCGTGCAAGCTAGTGCGTGGCTCGATCACATCCGGACAATGATCGTGAGCCCGACAGCACCGATCGGTCGTACTGAATGTGCCCAGATCATTGTAGCTGGTCGATATGTTGCCCGGGCCGCACCACTTGGTGCCGGGAACGATGGTTGGTGTGTAGGGGAGAGGCGGCAAAGCTTTGTTGTAGATATCCTCATCCTCGAAGATTGCGTACTCTTCGAATGCCAGAGTGAATGGCACCGCGACAAGCAGGAGAACACCCAAAATCGACTTCATCGTATGACACGATCGATACAACTAAACAATTTGCGTTGAGAGTGCCGATAAGCTCATGCAGTGCGGGAGTTGAATTTTATTAAAGGGCGTCGGACTGACCTTATTGCGTCGCGTAATACTGATAAGACGAGAGTTGATAAGACTTTCAAGATCAAAAGCAAGCTTGCATTGTCGACCGGTGGGGGGGAGTGAAGCTGTGGCGGTTAATAAGCGGTAATAATTGAATTGAAGGCTTAAGAGTGACTGGAGGTGTACGTGTTTGTCATGGCAATAGCAAGGCATTGCGCGATAAGAGAAAACGAAAAAAGAGCGTGCAACGCAACGATGAAAGCTTAAAAGAATTGAATGAGCATTAAGTTATCAGCAAACTGAAAGCCGATTTAAATTCCCAAATGCAAACCATTGACCATTTTCACAAAGGTGTGTACAATACCGTGGCGGGTGACGAAGCCCTTGGTTGGGATTATAGGTGTTGCTTGGTAGGGATTTTGAAGGGCAAAGACTGAGTAAAGACCAACTTATAAAGGTGCCGTACAGTTCTCCAGTAGTTTTCATAGGGTGGTTGTATCTGTGGATGATCATCCAGATCAAATGGGAGGTATCATGGATCCGTGAAGGAATGCATATTTGAGACCTTTTAGTAACTGACTTGTAGAGCGATGGTGGGATCTAAGGCCTCTTGTTATAAAAGAGGGCTCGTTACAAATTCTTTTTCTTGTGGTGCTACAGTTCGTGGTGGGCCTGGGCCAAAAAAAACCTCTCCAGCCAGCACGATCTTTTGCTAATTGTCGTTAACTGTGCTCAACTATGATTAAAGTCCGGACTTGGGTACGCCACCTTAAATGTGTACGTCTGACGAGTTTGACAGGAATGTCCAGACTAAATATGGTGCTACATTTCTCGTCCCTATTCACGCTGTCATATGCGGTCTTAAAATCGACGAATAGGGCTTATTTTCCTCCTACAGATGAGCTTGTGCACGCAACAAGATCATCATTAGCTGCTTTAAAGATTTCAGTAGGCTTTGTTAGACTTCCGCCTCGATGTCGCTATCTTGACTTCGTCTAGGTCGGGGAGATGAAATTCTTTTCTATCATCGTCCGTTGTGTTGAGTGGAACATTCTGCCTAACAGCGGTATTTCGGTCTTCGTCGCCAATTAACAGTCTCAAAAAGTGATTCTGTCAAATGTTCGGTATCGACAGCTACTCTACAACAACTTGTCCGTCCTCGTCCCGGCAAGCTTCTGTCCCTATCTGATAGTCAGGGCATCATTCTACAATCATTCTACATCTCCATCACTTCGATCCCGATCTTTCTTTCTCTTCCCGACAACACAATTCTTTTCCTCCTCTTTTCTGTTCGCAGAGCTCATGAACAGCTCCCGTCCTTCGATGCAGTGTTGCCTTGTAGGCTTCCTGCTTTGCTGCATGTGCCTACCTGCACTCGATATCAAACCAGTGATTCTTTCTTGATGGTTTCATTAAACAATACATCAGTATAGGAGGCTCTGAGGTATTACAAAACACAAACAACATGCAAACCAAGCAGGAGATCAAAGAGCAACTAACCTCAGTTCTTTGTGTCTGAGCTACCCCATGAAGTGCGTTTGGGTCACATGCCAGAATGAGAAGGATTGGCAAGTCGTAAGTCATGTAAGTCAGCCAGTCGATTGATTGTCCAAGGTCAAATTTGATGACAGTTGTATGTGAATTACTGAAGTTGGAAAAGGGACAAGTGTTAAGGGAGGACTTGGGTAGGATACTCGTACAAGTTCTGTGCCATCAGTCTTAGAATGGTGTCGGTTAATCGCGGTTATCTTCATCATTGCTGTTTACAGAAACCTACACCACAGTGTTGATGACAAATTCTAAAGGAATGTCATCCGCCCCAATCTATATCGGTGTGCGCAGGGAATTCTGGCACCATTTTGGAGGCTGTTTTATACACTTTTAAGGGTACTCTAATAAAACCGATTTGTATCTTGCGTTCGGCTTTAGATAACAGTGATAGAAACTCCTCATTGATCACAAAGACTGCTGGATTCTCCCTTCAGCTCCTCTAGTATGGCGAAGAGTTTGTAACGGATGCCAAAACTAGACATTGCTGTATAGCTCGTCTGTATAGATGCTGTCATACGTGGCCTTAAAATCGATGGAAAGGTGGTGGGTATCGATTTGTTGTTCTTGGGCTTTTTCCAAGATCTGTCGCAGTGTGAATATTTGGTCGATGGTGGATTTTCCTGGCCTAAAGCCACACTGTTATGGACCGACCAGGTTGTTGACGAATGGCTTTGGTCGTTCACACAACACGGCAGATAAGATCTTGTACGCAATGTTCAGACGACTGATGCCTCTATAGTTGGCGCATTTCAGAGGGTCTCCTTTTTTGTGGATCTCTATGGATTACAATCCTTGTTAATTAAGATTGGTGAGCCAATCCATAGTCTCAAATGATACACGAACGCACAGTCTTTTATGGATTTCGACCCACAGACAGAACCTCCAACCAAGTGTCTGGCCATACCTCTAGAATCTTCGAACTTTGGCAGCCTAATGATCTTTGGCCACAACTAGCTTGACAAGTACCTGAAACCAACCAGTATCTTCGCTTAGGAAGACGAAACAGAACAGCGGCTATTCTAGCCTCCGCTTTCCTAATCTACCACAATGCTCCCATCTAGAGCCGTCCGCGCCGTTAATGGTATCGATCTATTTTTTCGTCATCTACTACGCGCCTGTAAAAAGCGCACGAAACCGATGACGCACACAAGTGCAGAAAGACTCAGCCAACTTGGCATGCTGACAGCTGTCTAAAGATCATGCCAGCTGGAGAGGCTTGTTGGTTCACTGTACCGGACTATCAGTACCGGCGCGATCAGAATAAGGAGAGAACCTTCAAGGTCCTTAACAACTTCAGATCTTGACATGGTAGCCATAATTCTGGGTATCAACTCAAGAAGAGGTGGGGTTGCCTTCCGACTTTGGTCCATAAAAGACATTGAGTCGGTTGTGGTTGAAGAAAATTTAAGTAGTAAGGGAGCGCTTGTTGCCGTGGTAACCTTCTAAGTAAATGTGTTGACTTCGATCAACGCAACCGTTCGTGGTTAGAATACAAGTCAATCAAAAAAACGTTCACTTTTGCGGCACCATCTCTCTCGAGACACTTAAGGTGCCGTAACTGTGTGAAAAAGAAATGAAAAAGGGAACGGGAATACAATACCCCTTGTCTTGAATGAATAAGAAAGGTCTTAATTAGGATGTAAGCTCTAGGCTTAGGGTTTACATTAAGCATTTAATCGTGAGGTGTTCTGAGTCTTCGCCTAACGATCAAGTGTTCTTGAATAAGAACAATCTTCTCTGCTGTCAACATAGTAGAAAACAAGGTCGGCGCCTTGGCTGTTAATTTGGACCGTCCGCATTATTAAAATTGGATACAGACGCCTCCTCTAAAGTGTTGTTGGTCGCCTCCGAGACGTTTCAGTCCTGAAAGAGGAATTGAACTTATGGAGAAGATATTAGATTCCTCGTTCATGCAGGTCAAATCCGAACCTTCCGCGACTAAGCCATGGCGGATCCAAGATTCAAATTAAAATCTCTGTATCATCCCATAAAGGTTTAACTCAAAGATCTGGTCAGATCCCTACACCCGCATGCTGAGATAATTCCGAAGGTCCTAATGCTTAAATACAATATCTAAACTGCATGATCGCATCGCATTTGCCCAGCAATTATCCAAACAGCCATGTGCGATAGAATGTTCCCTCCACACCCAGACATTCTCGAATCACCATGCACAAGCCTGCAATCAATTCTATTTGTCCAGCCCGAGACAATCAAACCAGCAATCCGTCGTCATCGTCTACGTTGAGTTGTATAATCGTCGCTATCTCGGCGAATTCAGGTCACAGCCATCGATCACCATAGCCCTGGAGTTACACGATCAGAGCTGAAAACTGAACTCCATATGTCATGTGTCAGCGTGCGCTTGTCATATGTGCATGTTTCTGGCACTGTCTTCGTTTTGACATTTATTAGTCGATAGACGTTTGCGATGACAGCCGACACATTGGCTGGCGACGAGACGCTGCGTCCAGTTCCTCAGTTTGAATGTTTGTCTTCATTTACAAATCCATTAGCGGTCCTTCATGCCAGCAAACTCCTACTCCCGCAGTCGCAGTCTGGGCATTTTAATTCCAACGCGTTTCTGTCCCAGATCCGCTGATCACTGGCTAGAGATCGTGCAGCTATGCTAGCGCACCATAAATGATCGTGGTGGTCCGCTAGCATTGTAATTGATGCAAGGCGCTCAATGACCTACAGCACCATTCGCATACACAACCGCCGGCAATAGATGCCTGCCGGCGAACTCAACCTCGATCATGCATCTTCGCGATGGCATCTGCAGTGCGAAAAGCGAAAGATCGCAATCTTAAGTGCTTAACACTGTTTTCAATTGATGCGACGCGGGCAGCCCGGCTTCGGTTGATGCATGAGCACGCCAACAATTGACACTGTCACACTTACCGCCACTGCAGACGAACGAACTCTGAAGTGCTGCAAAAAGAATTGATTTACGGGCGCACAGATCAAGGCGGTTCAATTGGAGCAGTGGCGGCAGCGAGTGGGTGAGCGGGCTGCAACTTGCTATCAGCGAGTGAGTCTACGAAGTGTCAGTTGCTGCAGACGAGATGTCAGCGTATTGCGTTGGATTGTGTCAGTGGAAGCGCACGCATGATCACTTCACGACTTGTTATCCGCTCATTCTTATGCAAAACTGCGTCTCCAATTAGTCAACAAATTGATGGCGATTGGGGCGCGCAAATCCAGTTCGAGATGCTCGTCCGGATAAGATTGAGCTGCCAGCTGCGAGACGTTGCACGATCAATTCCGAGGTCCACTGGGTGTTTAAGTCGATGGGCTGGGCAACAAAAGAATCAAACAAATTGTTGTCGACACTTCATGGCTTCTGTGGTCGTTTGGAGTTTGACAAATGGTCGTGCTTGATAAGGCTAAATGGCTTTCGGTTTGACACGCAGGTAAGACAGGCGATTAAGGGATTAGGGCTACTGCTGAAGATTACAGTGATTTGGGAAGAAGATATCTCTTACGTGTCGACACAAATTCCATCCATCTCACGATGGGAGATAGAGGTCAACCCTTTCCGTAATTGGTGAGCTCGGGTGCGGAATAGGGCGAGGCTGGGAATTTGATCTTGTGGAAATGCTTATTGTTTTTTAAATATTCGTAAAAGAAGCCATGCAACCCCGTTAGCCATGAGCTGATTTTTAAATTTATAATTTCGGTGTGTCCGTTCGTCCGTCCGTCGTGTCTGTCACATTTTTTTTATCTCCGAAGTTTATAAAGATATCGGCTCGAAATTTTGAAATTAGGTACTTCAGGCCTAGATGTCATTGCCCATGAACCTAAATCTAAAAAGTGGGGCCATTTGGGGGTGGCTCCAGTACAGGTGAAGTTGCCATTAATTTTGAAACATTGTCGCACCACATCGAGTTATATATCAATCGACAGATCTTTTGAAATGAGGTAGAGGTTTGCTTCAACAGTTTTTGGTCCAAAGCTCCATTTGTACGAAGCTCCAAAGATTTTTTTAATGCGTCTCCCCGTGCCTTTTCTAAACCAAAGTGTTTAAAAATCTGAAAAAATCACAAAAACTTGGCTGCATTGAGTACTTTCATACAAAATAGTTTTAAGCACTCTGGCCCTAACAGTTTTCGAGATATTGGCCAAAAACGGTCAACCATCGACGTGCGAATTTTGAAGATCTGAAAACGCAGTTTTAAAGACATCAATGTAAGCATTAAGAAATGATAAATTTTAAAATATCGATTTATGTTGAAATTTTGAGATATATTAGAATTAAAATGATAACTATTTTCATTTTCACACATAAATTTCATGCTGTGTTCGACAATTCTATTCGTTGATGAGTGTTATCTCTTGGAGAAATCTCAACTCCTAAATGCCCAACAGCAGTGTACACACGCACCACACGCATGATCACTGATTGGGTATGGATGGAAGGGATTTTTTGTGTTGGATAAACTTAGATAGAGATCTAGGTATATGTATGGATGAATGTTTGTTTGTTTGGATGTATGAATGTATGAATGAATGGTTGATTTGGGTTGAAGTTAGAAGAAAATTCAACTGAAATAGTTTGGAAACGTCGTTTGATATTCAGAAATCATCCATCAATATTATGCGACGGAACCTTCCCCGCACGAGTTCAACTCGCACTTCCCCAGTTTATTTGATTGGCTAAAGATGATGCTACATATATATATTACCAAAATAGAGGTATGTAAACTCCTTAACCACCTCGAAGTTATTGCTGCCAACACTGACGTTCTGTCTTAGGTGGTGGACCGATAATTCTTTGTTTGTAGCCCATCAACTGTACGGATTTGTTTAAGATAGTGCCTTCTGTATTGAAGCCTGCCTTGCACACTACCTGTTCCAGTACAAGGTTGAAGAATTCACACGAAAGCGCATCTCCTTGCCGAAATCCGGTGCACGTGTGGAATAGTTCGGAGGAACTGTTCCCAAATTGCACATTGCACAGCGTGTTTTCCACAGTGACACGGCACAGTTGGATCAGTTTTCCCGGGATCCCGAATTCGGCCATCGCTTGTAGAGCTTATGACGATGGATGCTGTCGTATGCGGCTTTGAAGTCGATAAATTGGCGATGAGTCTCAGCTTGAAACTCGTTGGTCTTTCCAGGATTTGTCTCAGTGTGAAAATTTGATCGATTGTCGATCTGCCGGGCCGGAATCCGGTTAGTGTGCCCGTTAGTGTGTTGCAGAAAGATTTCAGACGTTCACACAGTACGTTGGATAGAATCTTGTATGCGACATTCTGCAGGGCTATGCCTCGGTAGTTCTTGCAAGACATAGGATCGCCTTTCTTGAAGATGGGGCATACAGAGCTGATAGTCCAGTCATCGGGCATGGCTTCATCCACCCATACTTGGTTGATGATTTGATGCATGCACTCTACCAAAACCTCACCTCCATGTTTGAAAAGTTCCTCTGGGAGGCCATCAGAAAGGAAAAGGGTGTAACTGCCAGAACGTCGTCTGGTGTAAGTTTCTGGGTTGTCCTCAATACTTGCTTGCACTCGAGCAATGTTCACATCATTTCGAACTGTACGAGGTCTTAGAAGCCCTCTTGTTGCTGAAAATGCTGGACCAATCGGTGAATTGTTGAAGCACTGGGCGCATTTCGAACATAAAAGAAATTTCGATATAATCTTTGTGTCTGAATAATTGTCGACTTTCAAAATGAAATTGAATCACTTTGGTTCTTTATTCAATGCTGAATTTTTCCATCATAAATTTCCCAAGTTCTTCAAAGCTAATTCTGTCAAAAAAAAAGTGCGTAAACAAAAAAAAATATTCAATAATTAAATTTTTACGTTTCTTATGCACCACCTTGTACAATGAAGTTGGTATACCAGTAGTCGGGAAACCAAAAATCTAAAAACTAAACTGGCTCGACCATATCGACTGTTTGAACACAAATGCTCCAGCTAAGACAGTCTTGGAACCCGAGCTGGAAACAAAGGAAAGAAGACCGAATCCCCAGACCAAATGAATGTAAGAAAACTTGGTCTTGATGTAGCAATTATTGTGCTTGAGACATGACAGGATCTCTTTAGTAGTCATAGTCATAAGTCTAAAAAGAATGGAAACTTTGAATCGAGGAAACAGCTATTCCACCCTTTTGACTATTAAGCTCCTGAATGTCAGACCTCTAGTCAGATCTAAAGGAAAGTTGAAGGGATTTTCGAAGGGGAATTAAGGAAGTTTGAGGGCGTTATATTGAAAAAGGAATCCAAATTTATCAAATAAAATGCCGGATACAATGAAGAAGTATCTTTAGTATGACCGTTGTACATACTGATACTTGCTTACAAATATTTATGTCAAACGAAAGAAGTTACAGAAATATGCTTAGTGCAGCAAATGGTGTGGTTTTTAATGTTCCATTGACCCAAATACATACCGACCTTTGTACACAATTGAGAATGTTATAATTAACAGCTTTGTCAACAGCTGTCTGAGACCCCATTCATCAGTCTGACCAGACTGCCAGTAAACAATGTGCGGCTGTAAATTCCATTTGCATCTGATGACCTTTTTTCAGTAGTGTGACTCCGAGCTCAGGCTCACACCCTCCACGTGTCGCAGGCCTGACAAGTAAGTAAGTAGAGTGATATGGAAATGGCGACGTGTTGTAGTTTATGAGTTTATTGAATCGTATGCTGAAGGTCCATGGTTCGATCCCGGACACAAAACATTTATTTTATCAAGTGTCTTAATTCACTGAACTGACTCGCTGATACTCAGAGAGAATATCAGTCAACATTTGCTTCTCCAAATTCGGCGTCTGGAGATGGCATAAAGCTGTAGATCCCCACCACTCGTGAAAGAACTAACGCACGCACAACATGAGATGGTGTAGAAACCATACTCTAGCTCACCACGGACTGTAGCACTGCCCAAAGAAGAAGAAGAACATTCATTATTGATATGTTCAAAGTTGTTGTGCTTCCAGCTTAATTAATTCAAGTCTGTATAAAAACTCTTAGTCCGTAATACTCGGGACCAACGACCATCCGGATTATCGATATTTCCGGCTTTTTGAGTTTAAACAAAATTGAAGAAAAGTATATATATTCCGTTTTTTTAAACTAAAAGACACATTTTTGGTGGGATCTGAATGGATGTGCATATGTTCCGGATATTTGGGATTTATCCGGATAACAGAGTGAATAATAACAAAATACTTGCTTAATAAAGGGTCTTTCATTAAGGGCTTCCTATCTTCAAATTGATGTAAAACAAAGAGTGTATGAGACATCATTAACATTTTGTATTTGTTTGAAAGGTTCATCGATGCCATTATGTATGGAATATAACATCGTTCAAACGTCCGCCTCGGCTTATCTGGGTGTCGCACATCCGAGATGTCAAATTTTCTAAAACTGCTGTGGCTCGTGGCTTATTCGCATAGATTTGCGTCTTCAGAAAACCCCACAAGAAAAATTCAAATCGCACGATCTCGATGGCCAGTTCACATCACATCCACATGAGATGACCATGCTCTCGAATCGCTCGTGCAGAATTTCCAATGTATTGTGAGCTTTGTGGCACGTAACGCCGTCCTGTTGAAACCACATGTCATCTCCATATCATCCAAATTAGGTCAAAAGAAGTTGGTAATCATCGACCTATAGCACTCGCCGTTGACGGTGATGGTCTGGCCAACGTCGTTCCCAAAGAAATATGGACCGGCGTCATCGGTTTTAATAAAACAATTTCATCATTCGCACGTTTTGTTGAACGCTATGTCCGTGGTGATTTGGCAAAATAGACTCAATAAATGGCAGCCAATTTGACGAATGTAGCTTCAACAATATGGCCGCTAACAACAGTCACACTTCGGAAGTCACGATTTAATGATGCAGTTGGTTAAGTGCCTGCCCCAAGTTAGAGGGGTCCCAGATTCGAATCCCAGTGAAATCGGATCTGGTCCAGTCACCATTTGTCGTTTGGATCAAATTAACGTCACTCGAGTAGGTTGCTGCCTGGCAGTACAATGGATCAGTTTTGAGTTTGAGTGCTCCAGAGGTGTTTCAGAAATACTCCGAAAAAAAAGAAAAGTTCGGAGATTCCCATTACAAGACCCTTTAGATTACAGTGTGTTTGAGGTCGCCGGTTATTGGAATTCCGTATAAAAGAGTTTCAACTGTTTTGTGTTCTAACCCTTCAAAAAAAATGACGCAGAAATTCTTCAACAATTCGACAAGTATTTAAATAAGTTTTTAAAATTCTCCGAATAATCTCATTGCGTTATGTGGAACGATTATTTACGTAACAGTTCAACGCGATTGGAGGACCTCCTGATCCGCCGACGATCAGTGATCAGGTGGCAAACCTGTCTTACTTTATGCGGCATTTCTTGAAGAAAAATAAACAAATTAAGTCACAAGCAACACATTTTCTGGGTTCTTTCAAAAGTTCAAATTTTGGTATCACAACGTCATCGTTGTGGCATCGTCAGCTCATTTACACTAAGCAGCTTCAGAAATAAATGTCAAAATTGACATTTCTGTCATCACCAAAATCTCTTGTCGCAACTCACTCTAAATGAGTGCCCCTCTCTAACGACTCACAGTCGCTTACCTTGTGCTTTCAATTAAACCAAAAGCACAAAGAAAACTCAAAGAAATATGAAAGAAATAAAACCAAACGAAAGAAGAACAAACGGACTTGGCCTTCGTAAAGTTCAACAGCTTTTCGAACACGTCAAAAAGACAAACGAATCAAACAAAAAACGAGGCACGCAAAAAAGCTAAAGACTTTGGTTTCAGGCAAAACGGCGCTGATTCATATCTAGTTGAAGTGAAGCGGAACCGAGGGGAGCGGAAAAAGACTGTTAGTCTTAAGATGAACTTAATTGAACCGAGTTTAGTGACGGGACGGTATGGGGCGGCATGAGTTTCCATCATGATGTGGTACCGTAACTAATCGCTTTCAGGTTCTTGACGATAAATCCATTTCGCCAGGATGTGAGTAGGTAGCGGGAAGAGATTAATTGATTAATCAACTCACGGCGGCATGCGAGAGAGTAAAGTTTTGCGACAGACAGATGCTCACAAGTTGGCATTGAATGCACACCGCGCCGACGATAATGACGCGAAATTGTGACTTCGGGATTGTATCAATACGAGTTAATCAGCTTAGGTCAGTGGAGCTGCATTGTTTCCTTTCGACTCCCTTCACCACCAACTTTTGCGGCTGTCGTTTGATGTCTTTGGCTTTTGTTTGGCTTATTTGAGGATGCTTTGCTTGGAGTTGGTGGTGGTTTTTCAAATGAAGTGTAGGACTTGAGGGTTTTGTTTGGTAACAGTGTAACACTTCAGTTTAGTGTTTATTCGTTTATCTTGTCTCGTATCCAAAATCAATTTTATGAAGGTAACTAAGGACAGGACAACTAAGGAGTTCGACTTTCTGCCTTACAAACCCATGAAATAAATTCGAATGGTAAGAAATCGTCGACCACACTGGCTGGACATCGAACGTACAGCTTCGAAGAAGAGTACTCTTAAGATTTAAATATTTAATATTGATCCAGGAAGGAGCATGAGAAAGAAATATTTGGTACGTATATCAAGACGGCTTCGAAGCGTTAATACGCGAACCATGCAGACACAAGCGTCTGCACCTAGCCTCTATTAACGAACTCCTACTCTCACCTCCCCGTGGTGAAATTCGGGAGCCGAGTACCCTCGACAGAAGATGGGGTAACCAACCCCCGTGGGACGTCTGGGCGGCTGCAAACGAGAGAGGGGGGAGTGTGATTCTACCAGGGCTCATCACTCTTTTTAGGATGGCGGCAGAGGAGCTGGTCAGCTGAATGGCCAACGGCGGCATCCACAACTTCAGTCAGTAGGAGCTACCTGGTTTCCATGGTAAGGTCGGGAGCCTGGAATAGAGATGGCGGCGGATGAGCCCTTCTTTTAGGGCCAACGGCGGCGCTCACAGCCTGCAAGAGGCTACCGACACCAGATCCCTCCGGACCCCTTTGTCCGGGGGCTAAACAAATGGACCTGTCCTCCTATCCTATAGACTGCTATAAAGCGGACGTTACCGCAATCCAGGAAGTGCGAAGTGCGATGGGCCGGGCAAAAAGAGGATGAAAAACGGCGATATCTACTACGGCGACTGTTACAGAGAGCGAAGGCAGCGATTATTTGGATGTGGATTTGTTGTTCGAGGCAGACTTAGGCAAAAAGTCTTAAGCTTTAAGTACATAAGCGAGCGCCTCATAACAAACCGCATCAAGGCTAAATTCGGCAACATCAGCCTAATCTGCGCCCACGCCCCAACGGAGGACAAAGATGACGATAGCAAGGATGACTTCTATGATCTCCTAGAAAGAACGTACGATCAATGCCCCAGCTACGACACCAAGATCGTTCTAGGAGATTTCAACGCTAAGCTGGGTAAAGAGGACATCTTTGCTAGAGTCATCGGTAAACACAGCCTGCACGACACCACGTCCGAAAACGGACTCAGGCTGGTGGACTTTGTTACGGGGCGAAACCTCTCTGTAGCTAGCACGCGGTTCCCACACCTCAACATCCATAAAGGGACCTGACGGTCCCCTGATCATTCAACCGTCAACCAGATTGATCACGTTGCGATCGACGTCAGACACTCCTCCAGTATTCTTGATGTCCGAACGTTCCGAGGCGCCAACATCGACTCGGACCATTTCCTTGTTGTAGCCAAGGTAAGGACACGGATATCGAGAGAAGAACGGAGTCGAGGAAGCCAACCACGGTTTGACGTCGAAAAGCTACAATCGCAACAGACTGCCAGGAACTTTGCCGATCGAGTCTCCCTGAAACTCTCCGAAAGTTCGACGTCGCCTGCACTAACAATAGACGAAGAATGGAAACGTTGTCAAAGAGCCATCAGAGATGGATCAGCTACTGATGTGCTGGGTTTTAAAACGCCAACAAGAAAAAACCCCTGGTTTGACAACGAGTGCAGGCAGGCACATGCAGCAAAGCAAGAAGCCTACCGGGCAACGCTGCATCGAACCACGAGAGCTGTTCGTGAGCTCTACGAACAGAGAAGAAGGGAAGAGAACCGGCTTCTCAGGAAGAAAAAGAAAGAGCACGAGAAACGCGCGATCGAGGAGATGGAGAGGTGTTATGGCAGGAATGATGTCCGAAAGTTTTACCAAAGGGTAAAACTTTTGTCGAACGGGTATAAAGTTCGGACAGAAGCCTGCCGGGACGAGAATGGACAGCTAGTAGTAGATTCGCAGTCGATACTGAGAATTTGGAAAAATCATTTCTGCAGACTGTTAAACGGCGATGAGGACACAAATACCGCTGTCAGGCAGAATGTTCCACTCAACTCAACGGACGATGATAGAAGAGAATACCGTCCCCCCGACCTAGACGAAGTCAAGATAGCGATACCGAGACTGAAGTCTAATAAAGCTGCTGGTGCAGATAGTCTGCCCGCTGAAATGTTTAAGGCAGCTGGAGGTGATCTGGTAGGGCGCATGCACCAGCTCATCTGTAAGATATGGTCGGAGGAAAGCATGCCCGATGAGTGGAATCTCAGTATCGTTTGCCCGTGGGTACAAGAAAGGAGACCCATTTGACTGCGCCAACTATCGGGGGATAAGTCTCCTTAACATTGCGTATAAAATCTTCTCTGCCGTTTTGTGTGAACGCCTGAAACCATTCGTGAACAAACTGATAGGTCCCTATCAGTGTGGTTTCAGGCCCGGGAAGTCCACCATAGACCAAATCTTCACACTGCGGCAGATCCTAGAGAAAACCCAAGAAATGCAGATTGACACACACCACCTATTTGTCGATTTCAAGGCCGCCAAATCCCAGTATATGCTGTCATCGAGAAAGGACGCACCACATCGACGACTTGGCCAGAACGTCAGCATAGGCAGCTATAACTTTGAGGTAGTTAAGGACTTCGTCTACCTTGGCGCCGCGGTAAACAGTACAAACAACATCAGTACCGAGATCAAACGCAGAATAACTCTTGCCAACCGCTGTTTTTTTTTGGCTCAAAAGGCAATTGAGTAGTAGAGCCCTCTCTCGGAAGACCAAGCTGATTTATACAAGACCTTGATCATCCCAGTCCTGCTGTACGGCGCAGAGGCATGGACAATATCCCAAGCGGATGAACAGTCTTTTGGTCTTTTCGAGAGAAAAGTTCTGCGCGCGATCTTTGGTCCTGTTTGCGTTGATGGCATTTGGAGGAGAAGATTCAACCACGAACTGTATGGGCTGTACAGCGACATGAGTCTAGCCAGGCGTCTACGGATCCAACGCCTAAGATGGCTAGGCCATGTAGAGCGTATGGACAACTTAGCTCCGGCCCGAAGAGTCTTCGACTCTGAGCCTGTGGGACAACGCAACAGAGGACGTCCACGAACAAGGTGGTGCACACAAGTCGAGGGGGACCTCTGCCGGCTTGGTGTGCGCAACTGGAGACAGCTGGCGAAAGATCGTGCTGGCATGTTGAGTGAGGCCCAGGTCCACCTCGGACTGTAGCGCCCTAAGAAGAAGAAGAAGATATCAAGACGGCGCCGTGGCGTAGTGGATAGGTGCATCGGCTCCTAGGCTCCAGGTCTAAGGTTCGAATCTCGTAAAAAACATCGAACATTTTTTCACGGCTCCACCTCTTTCGAGTCACAGTCAATGCTCAAAGAGTATAATTGTCTAGAAGTAGCTTCTCAGTCTCGCCGTTCGGAGTCGGCATTAAGCTGTAGGTCCGCTCCACTCGTGAGAGAACAATAGCACGCACAACACGAGTGGTTGCTAAGAAGCTAGGCCTAAGTCCACCTCGGACCATTATTATTATCAAGATAATTCCAGGTATTCCAGATTAAGAAAAAGTCATCAAGATAACTGAAGACATTGAACTCAGAATAATAAGCTTTTGAAAGACGAACTGTTATGGCAGGAAGATGATAAGTCAGTTGTAATAGCTTTTTGGAATCCTGGTCCGGCATATCCTATGTCAATTTTTGAAATTCATTATTTCTCTCTCCTACAAGGTGGGCCAAATACAAGTTTCTTTTTAAAAATACAATAAAATTAACAATATTAAATGCTTTCCATGTATCATTGCTCCATTAGTAAGAACAAACATTCCCATTAATTATGAAATACAACAATGTTCAAGTGGCTGCCTCGGCTGGCTTCGCAGTAGCGCATTCTGTCAGCCCTATTTTCCAAGACCTTGTTAATGGTTTCGGGCCGTAGCTCACGGATTGCTTGGATGATATTGGCCTTATTATTATTATGGTTGAGGGTATATTGCACCGCGACCTTTAAGATCTATTAAGCCCGATATTGGCCTTAAGTGCTTGAATCTTTTCCGAATTGTTGACATAACATCGGACCTTCACGGTTCGCTACAAAAAAGTCCAAAGGGGTCAAATCACAGCACATCGCCAAGACGGCTGATAACACGATTTGGGAATTTGGTGCGCAAAAGATCGATTGTGCCGCCATCCTGCATGAACCAGAGGTCGCCCAAATCCATGTCTTCAATTTCAGTAAAAAAAAAATAGGTTAACATGGCTCTGTTACGACCACCGTTGACCAAAACGTCGTTCCCAAACTCATTTTCAAAGAAAAATGGTCCAATGATGCCACCACTCCACAATCCGCACCAAACTGTAACTCTCTGTGGATGCATTGGTTTCTCGACAATAACGTGCGGGTTTTTGATGATAGATGATTTTTTCGCCCAAAATCGATGTCGAATTCAAGCTGCTCTAAGACCCAAACTGCGAAGTGATAACGAAGCGGATGATCGCGCGCCCTCATTTGCGTTTGAGTCAATTGGACCTTGTAAACGAATAGTCCGTACAGAATTCGAATTCTCCTCAGGCTAATGCGTGAAATGTTGAGCTGTTGAGATCGATGGCGAGTTGATGTTCATGAATTGAGTATCTCACTCCGGCCACAGCAGCCACATTCTCATCTGTGCGCACCGGGGACGGGGACCATGAGTATTGTCCACTAGCATACCAGTCTCACGAACGTCTTCCACAAACTTGAGTACAGCAGTCACGGTGGGTGCTTCATTTCGGCCAAAACTTCTTTTCAAAAACGCACTTTTCGGGCTACACAGCACTCTCTTAGGAAATAAGTTTTCAATATTTCCCAAAGTTCAAGCGTAAAGCGACTCATTTCGTTCCGCGGAGGTATGATACTGACTTTCTGTCAAGACTTCGAAGGAAAAACATCTACCAGTGTAAAAATAACCCATGATTTAAAAAAAAAACACTAGATGGCCCACCCTGTATATACTGCCCAAAAAAATCTTTGATTCACTCATCATCTGTTTGTCTGTGTACTTATTGCCCACCTCGCATGGGCATCAAGGCCACCTCGCAGAAAGTGTACTTATTGCCCACCTCGCACGAGCATTAAGGCCACCTCGCAGAAAGTGTACTTATTTCCCACCTCGCACGGGCATCAAGGCCACCTCGCAGAAAGTGTACTTATTGCCCACCTCGCACGAGCATTAAGGCCACCTCGCAGAAAGTGTACTTATTGCCCACCTCGCATGGGCATCAAGGCCACCTCGCAAAAAGTGTACTTATTGCCCACCTCGCACGAGCATTAAGGCCACCTCGCAGAAAGTGTACTTATTTCCCACCTCGCACGGGCATCAAGGCCACCTCGCAGAAAGTGTACTTATTGCCCACCTCGCACGAGCATTAAGGCCACCTCGCAGAAAGTGTACTTATTGCCCACCTCGCATGGGCATCAAGGCCACCTCGCAGAAAGTGTACTTATTGCCCACCTCGCATGGGCATTAAGGCCACCTCGCAGAAAGTGTACTTATTGCCCACCTCGCACGAGCATTAAGGCCACCTCGCAGAAAGTGTACTTATTGCCCACCTCGCATGGGCATCAAGGCCACCTCGCAGAAAGTGTACTTATTGCCCACCTCGCATGGGCATCAAGGCCACCTCGCAGAAAGTGTACTTATTGCCCACCTCGCACGAGCATTAAGGCCACCTCGCAGAAAGTGTACTTATTGCCCACCTCGCACGGGCATCAAGGCCACCTCGCAGAAAGTGTACTTATTGCCCACCTCGCACGAGCATTAAGGCCACCTCGCAGAAAGTGTACTTATTGCCCACCTCGCATGGGCATCAAGGCCACCTCGCAGAAAGTGTACTTATTGCCCACCTCGCATGGGCATCAAGGCCACCTCGCAGAATGTGTACTTATTGCCCACCTCGCACGAGCATTAAGGCCACCTCGCAGAAAGTGTACTTATTGCCCACCTCGCATGGGCATCAAGGCCACCTCGCAGAAAGTGTACTTATTGCCCACCTCGCATGGGCATCAAGGCCACCTCGCAGAAAGTGTACTTATTGCCCACCTCGCACGAGCATTAAGGCCACCTCGCAGAAAGTGTACTTATTGCCCACCTCGCATGGGCATCAAGGCCACCTCGCAGAAAGTGTACTTATTGCCCACCTCGCACGAGCATTAAGGCCACCTCGCAGAAAGTGTACTTATTGCCCACCTCGCATGGGCATCAAGGCCACCTCGCAGAAAGTGTACTTATTGCCCACCTCGCACGAGCATTAAGGCCACCTCGCAGAAAGTGTACTTATTTCCCACCTCGCACGGGCATCAAGGCCACCTCGCAGAAAGTGTACTTATTGCCCACCTCGCATGGGCATCAAGGCCACCTCGCAGAAAGTGTACTTATTGCCCACCTCGCACGAGCATTAAGGCCACCTCGCAGAAAGTGTACTTATTGCCCACCTCGCATGGGCATCAAGGCCACCTCGCAGAAAGTGTACTTATTGCCCACCTCGCATGGGCATCAAGGCCACCTCGCAGAATGTGTACTTATTGCCCACCTCGCACGAGCATTAAGGCCACCTCGCAGAAAGTGTACTTATTGCCCACCTCGCATGGGCATCAAGGCCACCTCGCAGAAAGTGTACTTATTGCCCACCTCGCACGAGCATTAAGGCCACCTCGCAGAAAGTGTACTTATTGCCCACCTCGCACGAGCATTAAGGCCACCTCGCAGAAAGTGTACTTATTTCCCACCTCGCACGGGCATCAAGGTCACCTCGCAGAAAGTGTACTTATTGCCCACCTCGCATGGGCATCAAGGCCACCTCGCAGAAAGTGTACTTATTGCCCACCTCGCATGGGCATCAAGGCCACCTCGCAGAAAGTGTACTTATTGCCCACCTCGCACGAGCATTAAGGCCACCTCGCAGAAAGTGTACTTATTGCCCACCTCGCATGGGCATCAAGGCCACCTCGCAGAAAGTGTACTTATTGCCCACCTCGCACGAGCATTAAGGCCACCTCGCAGAAAGTGTACTTATTGCCCACCTCGCATGGGCATCAAGGCCACCTCGCAGAAAGTGTACTTATTGCCCACCTCGCATGGGCATCAAGGCCACCTCGCAGAATGTGTACTTATTGCCCACCTCGCACGAGCATTAAGGCCACCTCGCAGAAAGTGTACTTATTGCCCACCTCGCATGGGCATCAAGGCCACCTCGCAGAAAGTGTACTTATTGACCACCTCGCACGAGCATTAAGGCCACCTCGCAGAATGTGTACTTATTGCCCACCTCGCATGGGCATCAAGGCCACCTCGCAGAAAGTGTACTTATTGCCCACCTCGCACGAGCATTAAGGCCACCTCGCAGAAAGTGTACTTATTGCCCACCTCGCATGGGCATCAAGGCCACCTCGCAGAAAGTGTACTTATTGCCCACCTCGCATGGGCATCAAGGCCACCTCGCAGAAAGTGTACTTATTGCCCACCTCGCACGAGCATCAAGGCTACCTCGCAGAAAGTGTACTTATTGCCCACCTCGCACGAGCATTAAGGCCACCTCGCAGAAAGTGTACTTATTGCCCACCTCGCATGGGCATCAAGGCCACCTCGCAGAAAGTGTACTTATTGCCCACCTCGCATGGGCATCAAGGCCACCTCGCAGAAAGTGTACTTATTGCCCACCTCGCACGAGCATTAAGGCCACCTCGCAGAAAGTGTACTTATTGCCCACCTCGCATGGGCATCAAGGCCACCTCGCAGAAAGTGTACTTATTGCCCACCTCGCATGGGCATCAAGGCCACCTCGCAGAAAGTGTACTTATTGCCCACCTCGCATGGGCATCAAGGCCACCTCGCAGAATGTGTACTTATTGCCCACCTCGCATGGGCATCAAGGCCACCTCGCAGAAAGTGTACTTATTGCCCACCTCGCACGAGCATTAAGGCCACCTCGCAGAAAGTGTACTTATTGCCCACCTCGCATGGGCATCAAGGCCACCTCGCAGAAAGTGTACTTATTGCCCACCTCGCATGGGCATCAAGGCCACCTCGCAGAATGTGTACTTATTGCCCACCTCGCACGAGCATTAAGGCCACCTCGCAGAAAGTGTACTTATTGCCCACCTCGCATGGGCATCAAGGCCATCTCGCAGAAAGTGTACTTATTGCCCACCTCGCATGGGCATCAAGGCCACCTCGCAGAAAGTGTACTTATTGCCCACCTCGCACGAGCATTAAGGCCACCTCGCAGAAAGTGTACTTATTGCCCACCTCGCATGGGCATCAAGGCCACCTCGCAGAAAGTGTACTTATTGCCCACCTCGCACGAGCATTAAGGCCACCTCGCAGAAAGTGTACTTATTGCCCACCTCGCATGGGCATCAAGGCCACCTCGCAGAAAGTGTACTTATTGCCCACCTCGCATGGGCATCAAGGCCACCTCGCAGAAAGTGTACTTATTGCCCACCTCGCACGAGCATCAAGGCCACCTCGCAGAAAGTGTACTTATTGCCCACCTCGCATGGGCATCAAGGCCACCTCGCAGAAAGTGTACTTATTGCCCACCTCGCATGGGCATTAAGGCCACCTCGCAGAAAGTGTACTTATTGCCCACCTCGCACGAGCATTAAGGCCACCTCGCAGAAAGTGTACTTATTGCCCACCTCGCATGGGCATCAAGGCCACCTCGCAGAAAGTGTACTTATTGCCCACCTCGCATGGGCATCAAGGCCACCTCGCAGAAAGTGTACTTATTGCCCACCTCGCACGAGCATTAAGGCCACCTCGCAGAAAGTGTACTTATTGCCCACCTCGCATGGGCATCAAGGCCACCTCGCAGAAAGTGTACTTATTGCCCACCTCGCACGAGCATTAAGGCCACCTCGCAGAAAGTGTACTTATTGCCCACCTCGCACGAGCATTAAGGCCACCTCGCAGAAAGTGTACTTATTGCCCACCTCACATGGTCATCAAGGCCACCTCGCAGAAAGTGTACTTATTGCCCACCTCGCATGGGCATCAAGGCCACCTCGCAGAAAGTGTACTTATTGCCCACCTCGCATGGGCATCAAGGCCACCTCGCAGAAAGTGTACTTATTGCCCACCTCGCACGAGCATTAAGGCCACCTCGCAGAAAGTGTACTTATTGCCCACCTCGCATGGGCATCAAGGCCACCTCGCAGAAAGTGTACTTATTGCCCACCTCGCATGGGCATCAAGGCCACCTCGCAGAATGTGTACTTATTGCCCACCTCGCACGAGCATTAAGGCCACCTCGCAGAAAGTGTACTTATTGCCCACCTCGCATGGGCATCAAGGCCACCTCGCAGAAAGTGTACTTATTGCCCACCTCGCATGGGCATCAAGGCCACCTCGCAGAATGTGTACTTATTGCCCACCTCGCACGAGCATTAAGGCCACCTCGCAGAAAGTGTACTTATTGCCCACCTCGCATGAGCATCAAGGCCACCTCGCAGAAAGTGTACTTATTGCCCACCTCGCACGAGCATTAAGGCCACCTCGCAGAAAGTGTACTTATTGCCCACTTCGCATGGGCATCAAGGCCACCTCGCAGAAAGTGTACTTATTGCCCACCTCGCATGGGCATCAAGGCCACCTCGCAGAATGTGTACTTATTGCCCACCTCGCACGAGCATTAAGGCCACCTCGCAGAAAGTGTACTTATTGCCCACCTCGCATGGGCATCGAGGTCACCTCGCAGAAAGTGTACTTATTGCCCACCTCGCACGAGCATTAAGGCCACCTCGCAGAAAGTGTACTTATTGCCCACCTCACATGGTCATCAAGGCCACCTCGCAGAAAGTGTACTTATTGCCCACCTCGCATGGGCATCAAGGCCACCTCGCAGAAAGTGTACTTATTGCCCACCTCGCACGAGCATTAAGGCCACCTCGCAGAAAGTGTACTTATTGCCCACCTCGCACGAGCATTAAAGCCACCTCGCAGAAAGTGTACTTATTGCTCACCTCGCATGGGCATCAAGGCCACCTCGCAGAAAGTGTACTTATTGCCCACCTCGCACGAGCATTAAGGCCACCTCGCAGAAAGTGTACTTATTGCCCACCTCGCACGAGCATTAAAGCCACCTCGCAGAAAGTGTACTTATTGCCCACCTCGCATGGGCATCAAGGCCACCTCGCAGAAAGTGTACTTATTGCCCACCTCGCACGAGCATTAAGGCCACCTCGCAGAAAGTGTACTTATTGCCCACCTCGCACGAGCATTAAGGCCACCTCGCAGAAAGTGTACTTATTGCCCACCTCACATGGTCATCAAGGCCACCTCGCAGAAAGTGTACTTATTGCCCACCTCGCACGAGCATTAAAGCCACCTCGCAGAAAGTGTACTTATTGCCCACCTCGCATGGGCATCAAGGCCACCTCGCAGAAAGTGTACTTATTGCCCACCTCGCACGAGCATTAAGGCCACCTCGCAGAAAGTGTACTTATTGCCCACCTCGCACGAGCATTAAGGCCACCTCGCAGAAAGTGTACTTATTGCCCACCTCACATGGTCATCAAGGCCACCTCGCAGAAAGTGTACTTATTGCCCACCTCGCACGAGCATTAAAGCCACCTCGCAGAAAGTGTACTTATTGCCCACCTCGCATGGGCATCAAGGCCACCTCGCAGAAAGTGTACTTATTGCCCACCTCGCACGAGCATTAAGGCCACCTCGCAGAAAGTGTACTTATTTCCCACCTCGCACGGGCATCAAGGTCACCTCGCAGAAAGTGTACTTATTGCCCACCTCGCACGAGCATTAAGGCCACCTCGCAGAAAGTGTACTTATTGCCCACCTCGCATGGGCATCAAGGCCACCTCGCAGAAAGTGTACTTATTGCCCACCTCGCATGGGCATCAAGGCCACCTCGCAGAATGTGTACTTATTGCCCACCTCGCACGAGCATTAAGGCCACCTCGCAGAAAGTGTACTTATTTCCCACCTCGCATGGGCATCAAGGTCACCTCGCAGAAAGTGTACTTATTGCCCACCTCGCACGAGCATTAAGGCCACCTCGCAGAAAGTGTACTTATTGCCCACCTCGCATGGGCATCAAGGCCACCTCGCAGAAAGTGTACTTATTGCCCACCTCGCATGGGCATCAAGGCCACCTCGCAGAAAGTGTACTTATTGCCCACCTCGCATGGGCATCAAGGCTACCTCGCAGAAAGTGTACTTATTGCCCACCTCGCACGAGCATTAAGGCCACCTCGCAGAAAGTGTACTTATTGCCCACCTCGCATGGGCATCAAGGCCACCTCGCAGAAAGTGTACTTATTGCCCACCTCGCATGGGCATCAAGGCCACCTCGCAGAATGTGTACTTATTGCCCACCTCGCACGAGCATTAAGGCCACCTCGCAGAAAGTGTACTTATTGCCCACCTCGCATGGGCATCAAGGCCACCTCGCAGAAAGTGTACTTATTGCCCACCTCGCATGGGCATCAAGGCCACCTCGCAGAAAGTGTACTTATTGCCCACCTCGCACGAGCATTAAGGCCACCTCGCAGAAAGTGTACTTATTGCCCACCTCGCATGGGCATCAAGGCCACCTCGCAGAAAGTGTACTTATTGCCCACCTCGCATGGGCATCAAGGCCACCTCGCAGAAAGTGTACTTATTGCCCACCTCGCATGGGCATCAAGGCCACCTCGCAGAATGTGTACTTATTGCCCACCTCGCATGGGCATCAAGGCCACCTCGCAGAAAGTGTACTTATTGCCCACCTCGCACGAGCATTAAGGCCACCTCGCAGAAAGTGTACTTATTGCCCACCTCGCATGGGCATCAAGGCCACCTCGCAGAAAGTGTACTTATTGCCCACCTCGCATGGGCATCAAGGCCACCTCGCAGAATGTGTACTTATTGCCCACCTCGCACGAGCATTAAGGCCACCTCGCAGAAAGTGTACTTATTGCCCACCTCGCATGGGCATCAAGGCCACCTCGCAGAAAGTGTACTTATTGCCCACCTCGCATGGGCATCAAGGCCACCTCGCAGAAAGTGTACTTATTGCCCACCTCGCACGAGCATTAAGGCCACCTCGCAGAAAGTGTACTTATTGCCCACCTCGCATGGGCATCAAGGCCACCTCGCAGAAAGTGTACTTATTGCCCACCTCGCACGAGCATTAAGGCCACCTCGCAGAAAGTGTACTTATTGCCCACCTCGCATGGGCATCAAGGCCACCTCGCAGAAAGTGTACTTATTGCCCACCTCGCATGGGCATCAAGGCCACCTCGCAGAAAGTGTACTTATTGCCCACCTCGCACGAGCATTAAGGCCACCTCGCAGAAAGTGTACTTATTGCCCACCTCGCATGGGCATCAAGGCCACCTCGCAGAAAGTGTACTTATTGCCCACCTCGCATGGGCATTAAGGCCACCTCGCAGAAAGTGTACTTATTGCCCACCTCGCACGAGCATTAAGGCCACCTCGCAGAAAGTGTACTTATTGCCCACCTCGCATGGGCATCAAGGCCACCTCGCAGAAAGTGTACTTATTGCCCACCTCGCACGAGCATTAAGACCACCTCGCAGAAAGTGTACTTATTGCCCACCTCGCATGGGCATCAAGGCCACCTCGCAGAAAGTGTACTTATTGCCCACCTCGCATGGGCATCAAGGCCACCTCGCAGAAAGTGTACTTATTGCCCACCTCGCACGAGCATTAAGGCCACCTCGCAGAAAGTGTACTTATTGCCCACCTCGCATGGGCATCAAGGCCACCTCGCAGAAAGTGTACTTATTGCCCACCTCGCATGGGCATTAAGGCCACCTCGCAGAAAGTGTACTTATTGCCCACCTCGCACGAGCATTAAGGCCACCTCGCAGAAAGTGTACTTATTGCCCACCTCGCATGGGCATCAAGGCCACCTCGCAGAAAGTGTACTTATTGCCCACCTCGCATGGGCATCAAGGCCACCTCGCAGAAAGTGTACTTATTGCCCACCTCGCATGGGCATCAAGGCCACCTCGCAGAAAGTGTACTTATTGCCCACCTCGCACGAGCATTAAGGCCACCTCGCAGAAAGTGTACTTATTGCCCACCTCGCATGGGCATCAAGGCCACCTCGCAGAAAGTGTACTTATTGCCCACCTCGCATGGGCATCAAGGCCACCTCGCAGAAAGTGTACTTATTGCCCACCTCGCATGGGCATCAAGGCCACCTCGCAGAAAGTGTACTTATTGCCCACCTCGCATGGGCATCAAGGCCACCTCGCAGAAAGTGTACTTATTGCCCACCTCGCATGGGCATCAAGGCCACCTCGCAGAAAGTGTACTTATTGCCCACCTCGCATGGGCATCAAGGCCACCTCGCAGAAAGTGTACTTATTGCCCACCTCGCACGAGCATTAAGGCCACCTCGCAGAAAGTGTACTTATTGCCCACCTCGCACGAGCATTAAAGCCACCTCGCAGAAAGTGTACTTATTGCTCACCTCGCATGGGCATCAAGGCCACCTCGCAGAAAGTGTACTTATTGCCCACCTCGCACGAGCATTAAGGCCACCTCGCAGAAAGTGTACTTATTGCCCACCTCGCACGAGCATTAAAGCCACCTCGCAGAAAGTGTACTTATTGCCCACCTCGCATGGGCATCAAGGCCACCTCGCAGAAAGTGTACTTATTGCCCACCTCGCACGAGCATTAAGGCCACCTCGCAGAAAGTGTACTTATTGCCCACCTCGCATGGGCATTAAGGCCACCTCGCAGAAAGTATACTTATTGCCCACCTCGCACGAGCATTAAGGCCACCTCGCAGAAAGTGTACTTATTGCCCACCTCGCACGAGCATTAAGGCCACCTCGCAGAAAGTGTACTTATTGCCCACCTCACATGGTCATCAAGGCCACCTCGCAGAAAGTGTACTTATTGCCCACCTCGCACGAGCATTAAAGCCACCTCGCAGAAAGTGTACTTATTGCCCACCTCGCATGGGCATCAAGGCCACCTCGCAGAAAGTGTACTTATTGCCCACCTCGCACGAGCATTAAGGCCACCTCGCAGAAAGTGTACTTATTTCCCACCTCGCACGGGCATCAAGGTCACCTCGCAGAAAGTGTACTTATTGCCCACCTCGCACGAGCATTAAGGCCACCTCGCAGAAAGTGTACTTATTGCCCACCTCGCACGAGCATTAAGGCCACCTCGCAGAAAGTGTACTTATTTCCCACCTCGCACGGGCATCAAGGTCACCTCGCAGAAAGTGTACTTATTGCCCACCTCGCACGAGCATTAAAGCCACCTCGCAGAAAGTGTACTTATTGCCCACCTCGCACGAGCATTAAAGCCACCTCGCAGAAAGTGTACTTATTGCCCACCTCGCATGGGCATCAAGGCCACCTAGCAGAAAGTGTACTTATTGCCCACCTCGCACGAGTACTAAGATGAAATTTCGAAACTTAAATTTGTCCTACCTTTTCAAGTGACAAAACGTGTTTCTTATTCATGTTGCGATCGTTACTTAGAATGCAGGACGTTTCGAGAGAGTACCTTTTCGCAAAATGTCTCTCCGTTTGTAAAATCTCGACCTCATCGAAATCTGGCTGGTGGATGGTTTGGACACAGTGGTTCGCCAATGGTGTTTTCGCAGAGCTTTTACTATTGACATCGGATTTGTGCGCAGCCATCCTCTGTCGCAGGAACTGCTAAGTTGTGTCAACATAGCGAAAGTTGCAGCTTTCACCACCTTTGCCTTTGTAGTTAATTTTATAAACCACATCGGTTTTTTTTTCCTTTTCAGTCTGTGGGTTAAATTGTGTGAAAGTACGAGTAGTTTCTCTATCTCCGTGCAAACGTGAGTTTAACATATTTTCGGAGATCCGACGTAGAATTTCCCTTAGCAGCCGCTGCTACTTCGGCTAAAACAACTAGGGACAAAACTCCTGGCTCAAAGGACAGAAGTCAAGCTGCCAGTCTTGGCTATATGGAGCCGTAAACTGGACGGTATGACCTGATTCTTGTCGCGATTAGAAAAAAACTCTGTGCCGGACTAGAAGACATAACTTTATGATTTTAGAGATGATATACGCATAGCTCCTGATTAGTTAGAGTCGATGGCGGAGGATCGAGTGGCCTGGAGATCTCTCGTGCATGCATTGCCCCCGCGACCGCTTTAGTGGAACACGCGGGTCACTGAAAATGGAATGAGAGATGAGATATACGCCGGTAGGTCCGTCGACTAATCTAGATCCGCTAAATCGAGGGAAGGAGCACCAAACTTCTTCTTTGGCCGGCGCTACCGTCCCGGGTGGACCTGGGCCTCAGCCAATATGCCTCTCCATTTACCTAATCGAGGTCCTTTTCCAGGTGCGTACGCCACCGGAGGCGTGGTCTTCTTTTACCGCGATGTCCCTCGGAGTTGAAGTCGAAGACTTTTCGGGCCGGAGCATTGGTGTCCATTCGCTCTACATGACTTAGCCATCTGAGACGAGAGACTCGACCAGATCGATGCCGCTGTATAGCCCGTACAGTTCGTCGTTCAGTCTCCTCCTCCAAACACCATCAGTAATATAATTCGAAGGACTTTCTTCTCGGAGCGACCAGTAATCTCCTCGTCCGCTTTGGTTAGTGTCCATGCTTCTGCGCCATACAGTAGGACTGGGACTATCAAGGTCTTATAAACGGTTATCTTGGTCCTTCGAGAGAGGGCTTTATTCCTCAATTGCGTTCCAAGCCCAAAGACACAGCGGTTGGCAAGGGTGATCCTTCATTTTATCTCCGCGGTGGTGTCATTGCTTGCATTTGCCTCGGGGCTTAGGTAGGCAAAGTCTTTCACTACTTCAAAGTTATAGCTGTCTATAGTGACGTTTAGTCCAAGACGTCGGTGTTAGCAGACCTTTTTCGTAGATAGCATATACTTTGTCTTGTCGTCATTGACCATAAGATCCATCTTAGCCGCTTCCTTCTCGATACTCACAAACGCCCTACTGACAGCCCGTTGTGACCTTCCGATGATGATGCGAGAAGTTGCACAAATTTGTGGAAGATCGTGCGTCTGGTGTTGACGTTTGAGTTACGCACGATCTTCTCGAGAATGATGTTTAAGAAATCGCATGACGGTGCGTCGCCTTGTCTAAACATCACAGATTTTCATCCTTCTTTTGCCCGGCCCGTCCCACCGCATTTCTTGGATCGCGATGATGTCCATTTTATAGCAGTCCAGGGCCTCCGCAAGTTGTTCGGCCTCACGTAGTCTATTAAGAGTCCGAACGTTCCACGTGCAGATCCGAAAATCATTGTCTGCTTGGGCCGTCAGCGGTAAAATCATCCATATCCGAAGCTTGTTGCAGCTTCGTAACTATGCCCATGGCGGGAAAGTTAACCCCACGCAAAACTCCCAAAACTGGAAGACCGGGTCCTGGCTTAAACCCCTGGACAATGGGCCGCTGCATACATGGGTTCACCTTTAAGCGGTTGCTGTAGACGCCTCCAGGATGCTGTATGTCAACTTGTCCTGTGCATTTACAGAGATCGTGCTGGCATCTCACCAGGTTGAGAACAATCAACAACTTTGCTCTAAATTCACAGGCCCATGCCCTTGAACACCAATGCTAAGAGAGTATTCGACTCCGAGCCTCCTGGTTTGAGAAAATGAGGAAAACCGATCATGCGATCCAAGAAACAAATGATTGCGGATGTGAGACAACTTGAGGACGGGAGGCAGCATTTCCCGTCAAGAATGGAAGGCAGCTCAGGCTTAGACACTCCATGGCTGACTAGCCTAAGAATCGAGTTAGTTTCAGTTCAGAGAAGCTGAAAAAAGTTACCAACTATCACATCTTCAATTTTTTTAAGGATCGCAGTAGGCCACAAAATCTGTTTCATTTCAGTCCCTGTATCGCTTTGATGTCTCCTACAAAGTCGGCGGAGACTAGACAATCATCATACACATTGTATCAAATCCATGCTAATCCATGCTAACAAAAGAATTTTTATCACCTAGTCACCTAACTTAAACTCGCTGTTCCGTCTACACGAGAAGCAAAAATTGAATTCAATTATCGCAACATATCGGCCACATTTTGAAAGTGTCAGAATGATGTAAAGCCTTCAATCCGCTCGAGGTAATTAAAAATAATTAATACCTTCATCAACCAGCTATAAACTGAAACCATCGCCAAGGACGATCCCATAAGACCGACGCGACAGCAATTTGCCATCAAACAACAATAAGAAACACCCCATTCAGGCCGGACTGGTCGGGTGGTCGTAAATTAAGCAAACCCTTTTCGCCTCTTTTGTGTCCCCATATTTTACGGCAGAATGACATTTGCTTAATAGAACACATTGTAGCGCGTCAAAGTGCTTGCATCGACGCTGCATGAGACGATTAATACGCGCAGTGGATATTTCGGCCCACCCACCCTGACAGGGGCCGGCGGGCAACAAGGCTAATTGCTTGTTCCCATTTCTTTTTGCCCACATTGTTGTTGTCGGTCGTCGTCGCAACTGCTTGAGCAAACGATTCTATCTCAGTGACAGACAGGCAGCAGCAGCAGCAGACGCAAATGCAAATAAAAACATAAAAAAGTGGTAAAGTATGTAAATTATTTTCCGACGGTTTGTCAGTCATGTGTCCGCTGCAAGTTGCCATTTGCATATCGCCGACACCCCGGGGGCGGCGACGGCGGATGAACGATGACAAATGTTCGACGAGCCACTCGATCATGTCTCCGGTCTACGGCACGAGTGTAACTCTGATTTTTTTCAAAGCATCAATTGACTCAAATGCGGCCGACAATTAATCTCGGTCTTTTTGTTTTATGGTTTAATTGGGGGCCGCTTTTGAGCTTGATTTGCCGTACAAGTAATTTTTTGAACCCACTAAAGCAATTAATTTGTTAAGAGCATGCTCTGCGGCAATTAGTTTCAAATATTGCACGAGCATTAATTAAACCAAACGATAGCCGGCATGAAATACGAGGTACGTCTGTGAAGGAGACACACAAGTGTGACAGTCGAACAAGTTTACAGCGCCGGCATGAACGTTGACAAGCTTCTCCGGCACCCATTTATACACAAATGGAGATACTTATTTCCTGTCATAAATTACAAATTCGCAAATGTCTGGGATAAGTAGCATTTTCCGGTGAACTTATATTTTTTTTTTTGTCATTTTTTCTTCTTCTTTGTATGGCGCTACAATCCGGGATGGCCCTGGGCCTCAATTAACAAGCCTCACCAAATAGCCTTCGTTTTCAATACTGCACAAAAAGTTGGTTGATGTCTTTCTCACTATGCCCACGCCACCATAATTATGGACGTCTTCCGTTGCGTTGTTCCGTTCAGCCTCGGAGTTGATGATTAATTGCGCCGGAGCTATGTAGTCCACACACTCTACTGACATTAGGCGATGGATCCGTAGACGCATGGTTTGAATCTTCTTCTCCAACCATCAACTCAAACAGGTCAAAGGATCACAAGCAGAATTTTCCTTTCAAAATGATAATCAAAGTTTGCTTGGTGTTTGGAGAGAGTTCTATGAATCAATTGCCTCTTGAGCCCAAGGAAATAGTGATTGGCAAGAGTTATTCTGCGCTTCGTCTCGGTACTAAAATTGTTGGTATTGTTCGCTGCAAAACCGAAGGAAGACGAAATTCTTGACAACTTTAAAGTTATAGCCGTCGATTGTGACAGCTAAGTCCTCGATGTCGTGATGCACTACACTGCACTCAGACTCAAATACTCGTCCATTGTATTGCCAGGCAGCAACCTACTTTTGCTTAAATTTCATGATCTTCCGGAAGAAGACCAGCAGGCGCTTCTATGATGAGGAGTCTAATTGCCATCTGCTCCGAGCAGAGGCGGGACGGTGGCAGAAGAAGTGGTCCGCAGTGTCGTCGTCTTCTCCACAGGCGTCGCAGAGTGTTTCATCGCTTGGCCCAAGCACATTTAGGTGATTAGCGAAGGTGTAGTGGCCCATTAGTACGCCAGTAATTCGTCTGCAGTCTTTTCTATCATGAGATAACAAGAATGCCGTGGATTTCTTACAGACTTTAGGGAGCATGCGCTTGGTCTGTCTACATCCTCAGAGACTCATGCCATCTCCGATAGTGCTCTCGAAAGGTCCAACCATCGATGGAAGCCCTAACCAAGGACTAACGCATTTCTAGCGCAGGTTCAGGTCCTGAGAGTACATCATCTGATCCTTGGCTAGCAAGTTCATGGTCGATCTCATTTCCCGTGATCCCGTGATCCCGTGGTGGCCCGGGACCCAGACAAGTCTTAGCGAATTTAGACTACCGTTAAATTTTAGAGAAGATTTGCATTCCTGAACTAACTTGCTACTTCTAATCCAATTCACTCTTTCGCTGATGACAGTACACTCAGCTTTTCATATTCGTTCCAAACCTCACGTCCCTACTCTTCGGCCGTAGAATTGGAGCGGCAGCGTATGTTAAGCACACTAAATTCCGACCTTGAGAGCATATTTAATTGAGGTAAAAACAATAGAGTGAAATTGAATGCTTCCAAAACTCAATGCTGTCTACTGTCACTTAAGCGATCTCATTATCCCCAAATGGCACTTGCCCCGACGAAACTGAAAAACTTTCCATCCTCGGTATGTGTATCAACTCAGCACTTAGTTGGAATGACCACATATTCGAGGTCGACAAAAATGCTGCGAAATGTCTAGGTTTCCTAAAACGCTGCAAGAAATACTTTACCCCCTCTGATTTGGCTTCAAATTATAAGGCCTTCATTCTCCCCAAGCTTGAGTATAACGCTCATATCTGGTCTGGTGCTCCCAAAACTTCTCTGCACCTACTAGATAGAATACAACAGCGACCGGTCAAACTCATAGGAGAGAACAATATTTCGATGTCAATAGACTCGCTTGAACATCGCCGTAATGTCTCTTCCTTATCACTGTTTTATCGCTATTTTAACCAACGATGCTCAAGCGAGCTAGTCAATTGCATTCCTCCCCTTCAAGAATTCACCCGCAATATCCGTCTCGCTAGGAAGGCCCATCAATATACCCTTAAGAATGCTTTCGGACGTAGAGTAAAGTTTAGAGACTCGTTTTTTAGCCCCACAACACGAATATGGAATGCTCTTCCCAGCCTAATATTTAATAATAATAATAATAATGGCGGCGCTACAGTCCAAGGTGGACCTGGGCCTAGCTTCTCAGCAACCACTCGTGTTGTGCGTGCTATTGTTCTGTCACGAGCGGAGGGGACCTACAGTTTAATGCCGACTCCGAACGGCGAGATTGAGAAGCTTTTTTCTAGACAGTTATACTCTTTGAGCATTGTCAGTGACTCAAAAGAGGTGGAGCCGTGAAAAAATGTTTGATGTTTTATTTTTCGAGATTCGAACCGACGACCTCGAGCGTAGGAGTCGACGCACCTACCCACTACGCCACGAGTTATGTTTAAGAAATCAAATAAATTAAACAAAAGGATTGTTTTACAAAATGTGCCTTTATTGGTTGCACGCCAAAACACGAATGAATACTCAATTTTTACATTTTTATTCTTATAACATATACTTAACATAACGTTAACAGTTCACTCACAGATAACACAAATGTAGAGAGAGCACAGCACAGAGCACAGAGACAGAGAGTATCACAAAGGACGCCAGATCATCCCATATTGCGGGATCTTGTTTTTGTCGATCGCGCTTGATTACAGTTTGTTTACTCTCTGGTCTAGGCATTCATTCCAAGCTATGTAGACTGTACTCTGCATGAAAACAGCATGTTTGTTTTTTACGTATCATGCATGAACTCAGTGATCGGCATGAGTACATATGTATATATGTACGCATGTTTGGGCATACATACATACTCATGGTTAAACGCTGACAGGCTTCTATTGCAGAACATGTCACTCCTCCCGTCGTAGAATGGACAAAACGTGAATGTGAATGTCCATTGAGCTCTGCTATGTATGAATGGATACTGTGTCGTATGCGTGCTCTTCTCTTTCCAAACATTTTAATATGATGTTCTGTGGAACATTTGATTTCATTGCTTATGCTGTATTTGGCTGTGTAAAATTTTTATTAACGATAATATAAAGTAATTTAAAGTAAACGTATTCGATGTGATTCGTTTTGATAACATATAATAGTAGCATTATAACTAAACTAAATTTCTTGTACATGTATTTATAAATTCGTATTTATAGTATTATTACATAGATTTTAGTTGAGTGTAAAAGAAAAAAAAAACAATTTTCAGCTATAATTTCAATAAGGTTGTTGTTGTTTGTTTGTATTATATTTATGTGAGTAATTACATACATACAGAGAAATAAAAGATTAATTCTATATAAATTGTATAATCAGTATGTTTTACTAGTGCTAGGGTAATTATTAATAACGAAAAAGAAAAAAGAAAAAAAAAAAAATATGGAGAGTTCATTGCATATGAAGTCAAAAAGGCAGAATTGTAATTACTTCTTTCTTTTAGAGTAATCTCTTCCTGTCAACTTTCTATCGAATAGTATATTTTTAAGGGGTTTTTGATATTTGTATGGTCTCTTTATTATCTGTCTATCGCGTTTGATTCCGTTTTGGTCTTTAAAGAATGTGCGACCTTTTTCGTGAACTTCTTTAATTATATATCGTGGAAGATGTTTTATATTATGAAAGCCTAAATTTTGCACTAACTCACGGTTTCTGTATTCTGGAGGATCATGTCTTGTTTCGTTGATCTTGTTAATTTGTTTATTCTTACCTTCAATAACACGTCGTTTTAGTTCTTTCCACTCTGATGCATTTAGTTTTGAATAGAGAAGTTCGTTAGGTTTATAGCCGGTAGAAGAATGGGTGGTGTCATTATATATTTCGACAGCTTTTAAGACTAATGTTTTATCGTCAATGTCTTGATTTTCTTTATTCAGTTTGAATAACCTCATATGCTCATTTAGAGTCGAGTGAAACCTCTCTATTACTGAATTACCTGTATGGGTGTTTGGGCAAGTAAAGTGATATAATATATTTTCCTGTCTTAGAAAATTCTTAATAAATGCTGTATTGAATTCGTTATCGGCTATTATCTTAGATGGTTTACCTAGAATTGCAAAACGTTGTCTTAATATATCGACTAAAGTTATTGAATTTCTGTCTGAAATTGGGTGAATGGATACGTGTTTGGTCAGTTTGTCGATGCATGTGAGGAAACTATTAAATTTGTTCAAAAACCATATATCAATATGGATAATTTCATTTGGTTTTGTTGGTGTTTCACTTATTAATAATTTTGGTTTGATAGGGTTCCTGTCGTACTTACACATACTACAAAGCAAGCAGTTATTAATAAATTTATGTATTTCTAATTTAAGGTTTGGGTAATAATATACATTCTTTAGTTCTAAGTATGTTTCTTCTATTCCTCTATGGTTCTTACTGAAGTGAGTTTTTTCAATTTGCTCCAGCAACTTTTCTCTGCAGGTTATGTCTTCTAAAAACTTGGTACACCTAAACATTTTCATTTTTTGGAAATTTGAAAAATATTTTACAATAGTTTTCTGGAAATTATTAAACAAGTCGTCAACCTTGCAATAAATACCTACAGTTCCGTTTAATGGAAAAAGTTCTCTGAGAATTTTCAAAACATAGGTTTCATCATATTCTTTTAAATATATAATTGACCTCCTCTTCTTTTTGTATAAAAATATGTTTTTGTGTGCGTTTGAACTGCTTTTTTCTAAAACAAGTTGATGCTTGTAGATGTTTACTGGAGATTCTTTAATGTAAATATGGTCATTTAAATTTTCAATGCCACTATGTATTGTTGCTACGTCCGATCGTATATCTTCGTCATCTATATGATTCACTTCTAATCGACTCAAAAAGTCAGCAACTCTATTTTCATTTCCTTTGATGTATTCAATGTCAAAATCGAATTCATTTAATTTTATTTTCCAACGTTGTAGTTTTGAGTTGGGTTCTTTTAAAGTATTTAACCATACCAACGGTCGATGATCTGTTTGAATTTTAAATCTACGTCCGAACAAGTATGGCCTAAAATATTTTGTGGCCCATACTATAGCGAGCAGCTCTTTTTCTATTGCACAATAATGCAGTTCATGACGGTTTAATGTTCTAGAAGCAAATGCTATGGGATGGTGGTTTTGGGAAAGGACTGCGCCCAAGGCTGCATTGCTAGCATCAGTTGTCAACGTGAATTGTTTTTTGAAATCGGGATATGCTAAGACTGGGCAAGTACATATAAGTGTTTTAAGTTTATTAAAAGACTCAATGTATTGCTTGTCTTTAATGTTTATTTTTCCGTCCTTTTTAAGGCATTTTGTCATTGGAAGAGCTATTTTAGAATAATCCTTAATAAACTTACGATAGAAGCCTGTAATACCCATAAACGATTTGATTTGTTTTTTTGTGTGAGGAATTTGAATTTGTTTAATTGTTTCGATTTTACTCGGATTTGGTTTTATGCCTTCCTGTGAAATAATGTGTCCTAAATATTCCGTTTCTCGTCTAAGAAAGTTACATTTGTCTATTTGGCACTTAAGGTTATACTCTTGAAGTCTTTTAAAAATTTTATTCAGAGAAACCATGTGCTCTTGAAGAGATGTCGAAAAAATGAGTATGTCATCCAAATATACGACACATATTTTGTTAATGAAGTCATGAAGCACCTCATTCATCATTCTTTGAAATGATGCTGGTGCATTTTTCAAACCAAATGGCATTCGAGTAAACTCGTAATGACCATTTGCGGTTGAAAAAGCCGTTTTATGCCTATCTTTTTTGCTGACAGGGACTTGGTGGAAACCTTTTGCAAGGTCAAGAGTCGAGAAATACTGAGCGTTCCCCAGTTTCGACAAAATATCCTCTATATTTGGTATCGGGAACTTATCCTCTATGGTCACGTCGTTGAGCCTTCTGTAGTCAACGACTAAGCGCCATTTTTGTTGACCGGAGTTGTCAGCCTTTTTTGGGACCACCCAAATTGGCGCATTGTAAGGGCTAGAGGAGTTTACGATAATTCCAGAACTTAACATATCTGAAATCTGTTTATTCACCTCACTCGTATGTGCTTCTGGGTATCTGTATATCTTTGAATAAATTGGTATGTCATTTTTTGTTGGAATATTATGAGTGTACTTTATAACGGAGGATAAATAATCACCATCAAGGTAAAAAAGCTCTTTAAATTTACTAATGACAGATATTACAGATTTTATTTCTTCCTCATTTAGGTTATCTATTCTCAATCGATTGGTTAGGGTATTTATATCTGGTTTTGTTTTATTAATTTCTATTTCATTGTACTCTAAGCTTAGAATGTCGTCCTGTGTAAAACGAGTTGGGGTATTGTTAAATACTATTGGTAAATCGGCTTCCTTTGTAGACAAAATTGCTGCGTTAAAATCTATTTTAGCTTGTAATGGCTTTAAAATGTTGCACCCAATTATACCGTCGAAATTACCTGTTAATTCAGTTTCAAGGAGTTCTATTTTTGCTTTCGGTCTGTTAAACTCCTTAAATAGGGGTATTGTAATCTTGGAGTTAATAGAAATGTTTGAATTTATTGACTTGAGTTGAAGTGGTTTATTAAGCAGTGTTTTGAATGACTTATGGAAAAGATTTTTTTTTATAAGAGATGTGCTAGCTCCGGTATCGATTAGTAACTTAATAGGTGTAGAGTTAGTTTTTACTATTATGCAGGGAAGAGGTCGGGGCTGGTTAATTGAAAATTTCCTACCTGAGGATATTGTTCTTGCTGTTCGGATGATTGAATATGTTCAATATCCATTGTTTCGGGTACCGAATTATTTCTGAGTGTTCCAGAATTATTCGATCGAAAATATTTGGTGCTATTTTGCCTCGAATTCTGCGAAGCGTAGCTGTTAAAATTACCACCTCCTGAAATATTGGTATTTGAAAGATTCTGGTTGCTTTGCCTATATTGTCTTGAACCGTGTGTAGAACAATTTTGAATATTTCCTGATCTATTGTTCGGTAAATGTTGTGAATTACTGTTATTATGGCTTTGAAAATTGTTTGGACCTTGATAAAAAGTACTGTTTTGTCTATTATTTGCACGTGAGAATGTTTTGTACTGTTGGTGAGAAGTGTTGTGAGCATTTTTGTTGTAATAATAGTCTGTATCGATTAAGATAGCTTTCGCCTCACTAAAACTAGCAGGGTTTCTCGCATTTAAAATAAGCTTTGGTTCGCTAGGCAATTTATTAATAAATAACCTGAGAACCATAGTTTCGTTTTTTGTACAGTCAAACCAACCGGTAGTATCTGGACTTAACGAAGATTTTATATTAAGTTTTGTTAGAAGAGACAGCATGTTTTCATACAAATTTTCTACTGAATTTGTATACTCTACCATCTTGACCTCATTAACTATGCTCTCCACACTTTCACTAATACCACAATTAGCAATAAGAACATTTTTTATATCTTCCCAATTTGTTGGATTTTTATTATTTATTAAAGCTACATTAGCTTTACCTTTAATTTTTTGTCTAATTCTTAGATCAAAAAAACCTTTTGAATAGTGGTCTAAATCCCTTATTACAACTGAATATAAATAATCTACCTGTTTAATAAAAATATCCAGTTCTTCGGGTAAGCCGGTGAAGTCCGAAATTTCCTTCGCAAGTTCCAGTAGGTTAACGGTAGCCATATCAACTGCCTTTTGATTGCTTCTTCACGTTTCACAAAATCCACTTAGTATTGTAATTTGTTCTCTTTTTTTTTTTGTAATCACTTTTTATTTTATATGTTTTGTCTTATTGTTTTCACAAATTTGTTTGTTTTGTTTTTTTTTTTTTTTTTTCAAAGAAAGGAAAAATTCACGATTGTGTACCAGTTTTGTTTGTTAGATTTAGGTTACTTCTCATTTATTACTTTATAACTATCACTTATTTCAATATTTCACAAATTGTCCTGTTCTGTTCTATTTCTTTAATTAACTTTATTTTTTTTATTCACATTGAATTTTAAAATAAAAACGTGAAAACGTGGCTTGAACCGACTGCGCCAGTTATGTTTAAGAAATCAAATAAATTAAACAAAAGGATTGTTTTACAAAATGTGCCTTTATTGGTTGCACGCCAAAACACGAATGAATACTCAATTTTTACATTTTTATTCTTATAACATATACTTAACATAACGTTAACAGTTCACTCACAGATAACACAAATGTAGAGAGAGCACAGCACAGAGCACAGAGACAGAGAGTATCACAAAGGACGCCAGATCATCCCATATTGCGGGATCTTGTTTTTGTCGATCGCGCTTGATTACAGTTTGTTTACTCTCTGGTCTAGGCATTCATTCCAAGCTATGTAGACTGTACTCTGCATGAAAACAGCATGTTTGTTTTTTACGTATCATGCATGAACTCAGTGATCGGCATGAGTACATATGTATATATGTACGCATGTTTGGGCATACATACATACTCATGGTTAAACGCTGACAGGCTTCTATTGCAGAACATGTCACTCACGGCGCCCACCTAATATTTCCCACACATTATAATCCACAGACATTTAAGGCAAATGTGCATAGGTACCTTCTCTCCCTTTCTCCCTCTATACCTTCGGCCCGTGCTGTGTCTTGATTCCGGACACTTAAGGGTAGTCGTAACCCCTTTTGCAAGAAATAAGAGGTTAAAAGCCAGTTGGCAGCTGACAGTTGGCTGTCGCTATAGACACAAATACTTCTCCCCTTCCATCTGTTCTTCACAACATAGTTCGTGGCCATTAGGATCGCATAGGTTTCTGCTTTGAAAACCGACGCAAATTTACCTAACAAGGTGTGCAGTCTAAAGTTGTCGCCCTCCACGAAGCCACAAGCCCCAACTCATTCATTGGTCGTGGAGCCGTCCGTGAAGATTCGACTACATTCCTTTCCTGGCTCAAATTCTGGACAGAGACATTCCTGAGTGCAGGGAAAATCGACTTTGTATGCTCGTTGCAGTACTGGTGTCCGTGCGTCAGACGGCATATCCATAAGACTGGGGTCAAGGGAAATGCGGTGCGCAAGTTCATCGAAACTTCAATGTCAGTTATACAAAAGACCACTTCTTTTTAAACGGAATATGGCCTTGAGGGTACACCCCATATTGTGAATATCACAAGTGGGTGGGGGGAGATTCGGTACTGCATCAAGAGAAGAGCCGACGTACTAGAGAAGGCCCCATATACAGCCGAGACAGATCGTTCTTTAAAGCTTGGTGAAAGCAGCAGTTACTTATTTAATCAAAAGCTTATTCCACCAAACGACCGATGCATAGGAGAGAAGGGGTCTAATCATAGCCGTGTAGATCCAAGCGGATGTTTTTAATGACAGACCCCAGGACTTGCCGAAAACTCCCTTCCACTGCCAGAAAACTGACAGCACCTTAGTCATTTTCGATTTGATGTGTTTTTTCCAGAAGAAGTTTTCTTTCTGCCAAAGTTACCAATGACATCAAGCTGTCAAAATATTCAGTTAAGTTTGCCATTTCATCATACATCGTTTACCGCTTGCCGAACGTGCGCAAAGTTGTAAGTAAATACGCAACATTTAGTCGTGAGGGCGGTCGTCATCTCATCATGACTTCAGTGTACATCGTGGAAAAATTTGAGCGTAAGTACAAGAGATTTAAGCGAAATGAAGAAAACATCGCCGACAGGAAGACCCAGAAATGTTGATTCGGCGCCAACCGACTGAATTTGGCATCATCAATGAGCCAACCCGGCTTATTTTGCAGTTGCGGCAGGACTTAGGCCTACATACGTATAAAAGTCGAACTTCCTCTAAGTCGAATTTCCCTCAAACTCGATTTTTTCGCCATATTTATTTAAGCATTCACTCAATTTTCCATACAAAAAACCATCTTTTAAGTCGAACTCCCTTTAACTCGAACTAATTTTGTCTTCCCGTGAAAATTCGACTTAGAGCGAGTCGACTGTATACGCATTAGTTGAAGCCGGACGCCCTGAGATTGCTACTTGGGCACTGAAAAGGACATCGGGAGTTTGGTAAACAAAGCATCTTCTTCGACTATGCCCATATTTGACACAGCGGCTATGTCAAGAAGCAAAATTGCCGTTATTGGAGTGAACGCAATCCACATCCAATCGAATTGACCAAAACATCGTTATCAATGCATCCAAAAAGAGCAACTGTTTGCCGCAGTTTATTGCATGGCAGCATCAACGGACCTTATTTCTTTTGAAGTGAGGAAGGAGACACCGGTACCACCAATGGTCTCAGGTATAGAGCAATGTTAACCTTTCTTCTGTGTCCAGAGCTCGACAACATCGATATATCCGAGCTGTGGTTTCAACAAAACAGCGCGGCGCTACATGACACAAGATAATCAACGCTCGACGTTGTGAAGGAGACTGGGTAATCTCACGGCAAGCGTTCATCAATTGGCCGCTGTGGTCATGCGACTTGACTCCACTCGATTATTTTTTCTGGGGCGACGTCAAATCCCCAGTCTACGCTATCAAGCCAACCACTTTAGATGAGCTCGAGGTCAACATTCAAGATGCTACTGCCTAAATAACGCCGCACTTATTGGATATAGGACCGAGTCATCAAAAATTGTACCAACCGCTTGAAGAACTGCCATCACAAACTGCATTCACAAAGCTGTGCAAAAGATGGTAGTCAGAAAAATATACAAGGGTAATAAAGAAAGAAGCGGATGGTTCAATCGATACTTACGTGATTTGAAACAAATACGTGATTTGGACAAATACGAGCGATGACTGGAACAAATATAAACACAAGAACAAGAACGTCAGCAAAAAATAATTATATTGCAAGGAAAGTGGATGGCGCCAGTGATTTAAAAATTAATAATTAAAGATACGATGAATAGTATGAACAGTTAAAAAGATTTTAACCTCTTATCTGTAAAAACGATACTAAGCGCATTCGAAATCATTGGTCCAATATTCCTTCATATAGTCAATGAATCGCTTCGTTCAGAAATCTTTCCTGACCTTTAGAAAGAATCTGTTGTGGTACCTATCGAAAAGGTAAAAAACACTGATAGGCCTGTGGAATTTCGTCCAGTGGAATTTCCATATATCTAGTACAAATTATTGGATTTCGAAGCGTTAATACGCGAACCATGCAGACACAAGCGTCTGCACCTAGCCTCTATTAACGAACTCCTACTCTCACCTCCCCGTGGTGAAATCCGGGAGCCGAGTACCCTCGACAGACGATGGGGTAACCAACCCCCGTGGGACGTCTGGGCGGCTGCAAACGAGAGAGGGGGGAGTGTGATTCTACCAGGGCTCATCACTCTTTTTAGGATGGCGGCAGAGGAGCTGGTCAGCTGATTGGCCAACGGCGGCATCCACAACTTCAGTCAGTAGGAGCTACCTGGTTTCCATGGTAAGGTCGGGAGCCTGGAATAGAGATGGCGGCGGATGAGCCCTTCTTTTAGGGCCAACGGCGGCGCTCACAGCCTGCAAGAGGCTACCGACACTGGATCCTTCCGGACCCCTTTGTCCGGGGGCTAAACATGGACCTGTCCTCCCAGTTGGAGGTTGTGCGTGGGGTTAACTTCCTCACCACGTAAAAAACGTACGAGTTCAGAGAACACAAACTGCCTCGAATATGGACGGATTAACTGTTGACGACCCCAGCAAACGAAAAAAGGACAATGATTTTCGGTTCTGCACGTGGAATGTGAGGTCCCTGAACAGACCACGGCAACATCAGCCTAATCTGCGCCCACGCCCCAACGGAGGACAAAGATGACGATAGCAAGGATGACTTCTATGATCTCCTAGAAAGAACGTATGATCAGGAGATTTTAACGCTAAGCTGGGTAAAGAGGACATCTTTGCTAGAGTCATCGGTAAACACAGCCTGCACGACACCACGTCCGAAAACGGACTCAGGCTGGTGGACTTTGTTACGGGGCGAAACCTCTCTGTAGCTAGCACGCGGTTCCCACACCTCAACATCCATAAAGGGACCTGACGGTCCCCTGATCATTCAACCGTCAACCAGATTGATCACGTTGCGATCGACGTCAGACACTCCTCCAGTATTCTTGATGTCCGAACGTTCCGAGGCGCCAACATCGACTCGGACCATTTCCTTGTTGTAGCCAAGGTAAGGACACGGATATCGAGAGAAGAACGGAGTCGAGGAAGCCAACCACGGTTTGACGTCGAAAAGCTACAATCGCAACAGACTGCCAGGAACTTTGCCGATCGAGTCTCCCTGAAACTCTCCGAAAGTTCGACGTCGCCTGCACTAACAATAGACGAAGAATGGAAACGTTGTCAAAGAGCCATCAGAGAAGCCGCTACTGATGTGCTGGGTTTTAAAACGCCAACAAGAAAAAACCCCTGGTTTGACAACGAGTGCAGGCAGGCACATGCAGCAAAGCAAGAAGCCTACCGGGCAACGCTGCATCGAACCACGAGAGCTGTTCGTGAGCTCTACGAACAGAGAAGAAGGGAAGAGAACCGGCTTCTCAGGAAGAAGAAGAAAGAGCACGAGAAGCGCGCGATCGAGGAGATGGAGAGGTGTTATGGCAGGAATGATGTCCGAAAGTTTTACCAAAGGGTAAAACTGCCACCTCGGACTGTAGCGCCCTAAGAAGAAGAAGAAGTACAAATTATTATACAATAGCGTAATGCTACATAAAGAAACCAATCAATTAATCAATCAATCAATCAATCAACCAATCATCAAAGCCGTAGGGAACATTTGAATGATGAGTCATTATGAAATTGACATGAATGTATCTTCAAAATAAAGCTAAAATCAATTTTATAACTCACACCGTTGTTGTTTTATTTAAATTTATTTTTCTATCGTTCGTTATCTGGTTAGTCAGTATGGTGAGAGCAATTTATTGAAATTCTCCCCTTTAACTTCAACCGAATGCAGCAAATTTTATAGATAACTCGGATGCTAACCTTCGTGAACATAGAAAACCCTCATTTTAGACAGGATGTCCCCAAAAAATGGAATTCCAATTATAAACTAAAACCCATATTGCCACATAATTTTGTTCGAGTTATAAAAATGTCGAGTTAGTAACGTACGAGTTGCCGAAGACTAAATATGAACATCAATATAAAACAAACGAAGAGGACTAAATATTTATGAATGAAAAAAGTAAATGCCCCGGGTGAGGCTCGAACTCACGACCTTAAGATTATGAGACTTACGCGCTGCCTACTGCGCCACCGAGGCTACGAAAGTTCTATTCTCCTTATTTGATACACTACACAGGGGAGAGCTTTATTTTTGAGAAAAAAAATCACATATAGATCCAACATTGTGGTTATGAAAACTTTTGATTAATTTTCTTCAAACTTTTGAAGCTTTTGATAACCCCGAGTGGAGGAAGGATAAAGCTATCTGAGAAGCTTTCAGAGCAAAATGCAACTGAGTAGGAGTGATAATGATTTCTTGTTAGTCTAAAGCTTCGTAAAATTAATCAAAACCAGTTGACAAAAAAAACACATACATAAGTGATAGGACAAAGCTTTTGGAGATTATGATTTTGCATTTCAACGGTTTACATAAGAATGCTTTTTTTTCTTCTTTTTTTAAATGCATATTTTTTACATGAGGCTTATAAAAGTTCTCCGCTAATGGTGTACTTTAGGTGGACACTTATTTTACATAAGGGGAAAAGTACTCATCCTCCGTATCATTCGTTTCCATCGCTAATGGTCACTCACCAGGGTTTCCCATTAGGGAACATAAAGTTGTATATGCACATAAACGGATATGTATTCTTTTTTTGTAACTAGAGACTTTCTCTTTAAACTTTGGACAGGACCGAAGGTAATTCAACAGCCATGATGGGCACGGCAAATGTATGATACTTAATTTTAAAAGCAGAAACGCAATTGCAGTAAAATTGTTTTCTATTTCAAACTAGTTTCCTTCGTTACACATTTTGATTGTAGAGCTTTATGGTAAACAACTTGTTATTCCAGCTTTTGTAAAAATGGATAACGATAACGATTTTTCTAGTCGTGAGCATGCAACATAGAGTTGTCCGTGCGAAAAGTCTGGATACTCCAAATTTATTTCCGCTGGTTGCCAACGACTGATCTTATGCCCTCCTCATAGTGATCGCGAAGGCAAGACGAACTGGAAATTAAATAAGTTTTAAACCAATTGGCAAATCATGGTATTCGGAGAAGCAAAATGTTTTCGCCTTTGTATTTTTACTTCGAAATGGTTGAAGGAAATTTCATTATTCGTGGGCTGTTTCGCACCGGTTTAATTATATTGCGAAACATATACAGGATGGGCCAAATACAAGTTTCTTTCTAAAAATGCAACAAAATTAACAAAACTAAATGCTTTCCCTGTATTATGGCTTTATTAGTAAGAACAAACATTCCCATTAATTATAAAATACAACGTCGTTCAAGTGACCGCCTCGGAAGGCTTCGCAGTACCGCATTCTGTCACTCCAATTTTCCAAGACCTTGCTAATGGTTTCGGGCTGTAGCTTACGGATTGCTTGGATGAGGGCTTGAACCGGTTCCTGATTATTGGCATAATATCGGTCCTTCACGGTTTCCTACAATAAAAAGTCCAAAGGGGTCAAATCGCAGCTCCGAGGCGGCCAATTGACATCGCGAAGACGGCTGATGACACAATGTGGGAATTTGGTGCGCAAAAGATCGATTGTTGCATGCGCTGTGTGGCACGGCGCGCCATCCTGCATGAACCAGAAGTCGTCCAAATCCATGTCTTCAATTTCAGAAGAATAAAGTCGGTAGATATAGTTCTGTAAAGCCCACAGTTGACCGAAAAATTGCTCCCAGTCTCATTTTCGAAGAAAAATGGTCCAATGATGCCACCACTCCACAATTCGCAATCCGCATCAAACTGTCACTCTCTGTGCATGCATTGGCTTCTCGACAATAACGTACGGGTTCGTGCGTCCAAGCCCGAAATGCGGCAATTTTGTTTGTTAACGTAGCGCCTTGTCAGAAAATATGATTTTTCGCCCCAAATCGTTGTCCAATTCAAGCTGCTCAACTCTAAGGCCCAAACTGCGAAGGCGAAGCGATAACGAAGTGGATGGTCACGCGCCCTCAATTGCTGAGTCAAGTAGACTCCGACCGAACTTCGGCCACCTTTAGCTATAAATATCACCTTTGGCAAAACATTCGGCTTCGGCCAAATTAGGCCGCAGATTTTGCCGAAGCCGAATGTTGATATTTCTGTTTTCTGTAAAAATAGAAGTTGCAAGGAACCGTGTGTTTTTTGTTTTGTTATTGTCGGATATTTTGTATTTTGAAAGTGCGATTGTTTACAGCTTTAAAATCAAAAGATTTTGCATTTGCAAGTTGGTAAACTAATAAGTGGTCTGTATAAAAGCATTCAATTTATTTGTACTGCTTTCAGGTAGAAAGAGCATCAAAAATGGCAGCTAAAAGCCAATTTGGGATTATTTCGTAAAAATGATGCGAATGCAACTTGCAAAATATATTCCAAATAGAGTCCGACTGAACATTCGGCTTCGGCCGAAGGTGATGAAAAAGCCGAAGTTTAGCCTCGGCTTCGGCCGAAAAACTGGCCCTCTTTGTGAAGAATTCTCCTCAGACTAGTGCGTGAAATGTTGAGCTGTTCGATGGCGACTTGATGTTCGTGAATTGAGTCTCATACTCTCGGCCACAGCAGCCACATTCTCATCTGTGCGCACCGTACGGCGACGGATTGACTGACCATAAGTGTTGTCCATTAGCATACCAGTCTCACTAACTTTTTGCACAAACTTGCGTACAGCAGTCGCGGTGGATGTTTCGTTTCGACCAAAACTTAGTTTCGAAAAACGCACTGTTTGGGCTATGCAGGACTCACTTTGGAAATAAGTTTTCAATATTTCCCAACTTGGTTCAAGCGTAAAGCGACTCATTTCGTTCCGCGGAGGTATGGTACTGACTTTCTGTCAAGATTTCGAGCAGAAAACTTCTGTCAGTGTCAATATAACGTATGATTTAGAAAAAAGCCACTAGATGGCCCACCCTCTATGTCCTGCTTAAGTATTTTACCAAGTTAATGTGTGCTGACTTAAGTGATGTTCAGACCAAGTCTTCCGTTGTGTGCTAAACAGTAATTTATGGATTGGTGATAGCCAATGTTGTGATATGGAGTCTGTGGATTACCTTCAATGACGCAAGGTGGTCGTACAGTGATATCGTCCAAACTACAGTCGCATCCTTCTAACTCGAACTAATTTTGATATAGTATCGATTAAGATATTGGAGCCTTAATCGTCTCAACAAATAAAAACAGTAACTACAATTACAAATCAAGTTCTTTATTTTTCTGAAACTACACCGGATTTTACAAGTGTTGTGTATTCTTCTTCCCAGTTGAAACAGAAATGACGCTTCAATCTTCAAAACGTACAAACAACCAAAACGGAATAGGGCCCGTGCTTTAATTTAAGCGTGGCTTGGTTGCTAGCCAGTGGTGTTCGAAATTATAGGAAAGCTGCGCTTATCTTCGCAGAAAATGAAGGTGAAGAGAGAAACTTGTTTTCGAACAGTACCCACGTTTGTTTGTTAGTCTAAAACATCAAGCGTGACTCAAAGCTCAAATTTCATATTATAGGGGGGTTGTGGGAGCACACTTCAAAATATAACTATATCCTGTGAAAATTCGACTTAGATGGGTGCGACTTTATTTTTTTTTTTGAAAGCCCTTTCAAGGGTATCTCCTTTTATTTGTTACTTCTTAATTATATTACATGATGTAGTATTAACGAAAACCGTTGGCAGAAAAAACCGACGAACTTGACTGTTTAGAAACTTGGACCAATGGTAATGACAGTCAATCAGGTTTATAAATATTAGCCAAGTAAGCAGTGTGTTCAATATTTCGTGTGAGAGAGATGTGCCCATGCACATGAGAATAGCCACACCATCATCACTCGGATGTAAACGATTTTACTTCACTTCTTCTCATGACTTGAGGCAGAGAAGTTGTACGAACCATGCTACAAGCAAAGCGGTAGGTGGAAGCAGATTCGCTGTAATAAGTGTAAATACAGTGCCTAGCAAAAGTATTACCGCACCCAGAAAATACTGGTTCAGAGGACATTCGTGAATCGTGACTGAAAAACTGCAAGTAACCTTGTACTGTAACATTTGAAATGTCTTAATCTTATAAAGTCAAAATCGCTTACAACGATATCGGTTATAACGGCCATATTCTAACCCATCGGCTGAGCTCCATTATAATCCCACTGAATAACAAATCATTTACAACGACATATCGCTTACAAAGTCCGACTTTTGGTAAAATATTGGTTATATCGACTAAAAAAGACGCAACTGCTGGGGCGACCGCATTTTTTTCTAAAACGTTAAACTGTTTATCTGTAGGTGCGATGTACACCATCTGTGTAGATAGAATTTTGGATATGTTACAACTTACCGTTTGTTGACGTGTTATTCTTTCTGTTTTGCATTTATTGTTCGTTGATGACGACTGGATGGCGCAGTTGGTTAAGTGACTGCCCCAAGTTCGAGGGGTCCCAGGTTCGATTCCGAAATCGGTCCAGTCACCATTTGCCGTTGGGATCAAATTAACGGCACTGGAGTAGGTTGCTACCTGGCAGTACAATGGACCAGTTTTGAGTCTGAGTGCTCCAGTAGTGTTTCTAAAATCCTCCAAAAAAAAAAAAAAAAATATTGTTCGTTGATAATATTGTTGAAGATCGTGTCTCTGGTGTTGGCGTTTGAGTTACGCATGATCTTTGAAGAATTACCTTGAAAAAAATCGCCTTACAGTGCGACGCTTTGTCTAAACCCTTTTTTGACATCAATGGTCTCGACGAAGTCTTAACCGACCTTGATGAAGCCACGGCAATTCCCCACCGTCATTCTACGAAGACGGTTTTGCAGGGTTGCTAAAATTAGACAATGCGCTGTATAACTTGTCTCCCTAAATATTGTCATACGCGGCCTTAAAATTGATAAACAGATTGTGGGTATCGACTTGCAGCTCCTGTGTCGTTTCCAAGACCTGTCGCAATGTTAATGTCTGGTCGATGGTAGACTTCGCTGGCCCGGACCTGCACTGATATTGACCAATCTAACTGTTCACGTAGGGTTTCAGGCGCTTACATAAGACGGCAGAGAAGATCTAATATGCGATATTTAGGAGACTGATCCGTCTGTTGTTGGCACAGTTTAGAGTGTCTCCGTTATTTATGTGCTATCTTCGAGTTATCGGTTACAGCGACCTATCGCTTATAACGACCAAATTCGTCAGTCCCTTGGCTGAAATTTAACCTCGATGGATCAATAACGGGTACTAGCATGAGTTGCGGAAGATACCAGGACTTCTCTCAAAACGGAAGTTTGGCGTTTGAATTGGTATGGAAAGCTTTTTGCGCACGCGGTCCAGTCTCTCTCTTGTCTTCACTTCCACCAACAAGAAAAGTCGAGCCTCCAACCCCGCTTTGGATGAGAACCTGGTTCTTATTTGGGACGATGTCATAGCGCATGTCTAGCAAGACAATGCCGTAATCTACGTTAGTCGTAAAGGCACTGTATACAATTTCTTGCGTAGCTGTGTCTATACAAATTCCATACAATAACAATCAAAATACAATAAGAAACCGAACAAAACAATTATTTGTTTCATTTTACACAGAGCATAGACTTGTTTCGATAGCCCAAGGAAATGATATCCTAAGGTGGTGATGGAAGGTGCGCTAGAAGTGGAATGAGTGACAGGAGATTAAAAGCTCTATGACATCATCTTTTAAGTGAGGTTTTTTTCAAGTGACCTTAGAAAATGAAAATAGAAGCTTCAGCAAAGTTTCTTTAGGCAAAAAATGAAATAGCCTATGAAGTCATCGCTTGAAAAATAATTAAAGAAATTTGGTATCGACCGAGAAAGCTCTTAGACGCAATGAGGCGACAATAATTCATTTGACTTTTATTGCTGCTTGTGTTGATTAAACTACAAGAATACAGTGAACGCATTATCCAAAACTGAAATGCGATGTACACAGAAAGCAGAATAGATCGTACGACGGCGCACATGCGTAACTCCTTCGTTGCAACAGGAAACATTTCAAAGTGCAGCCTGAATCTATAGGCCAAAACTAGTTTACGCCAAATTTCTTCAATGAAGACAATTTATTCTATTGAGGACTTATTGATGACTACAGAATTTTTGTGAGATATGAACTTAATCTTTTTTTTTTGCAGAAGTTCGTGCTACGGATTATGATCGCGTAATTACGAGCGAATGAAAGTTCTTTTAAAGCTTTTCTTTTAACTCTAAGAAAAAGAGAGCAGAACACGATCAATAAAAACTTTTAGTTTAAAAAAATTGCTATGAGTCCATTTTTGATGACAACTCAAAACCAGGGTCACTCACAAAGCTCTTTTTAAATTTAAAAATAAACGAGCTTTTAATCCTTTTTTTTTGTCAATTTCGTTCAAAATACCCAAAAAGATCATTTACTTACCAACACCCAACAACCAGCATCGACAGTCTACCGGTTAAAGTCCTGTCCGTTTAAACCTGCTCAGGTGATCGTCGATCGCATAGTCTCTCTCAATTCTCAGCTATTCCTTCTCCGCTTGTATGGCAAGAGCTTTCACTTCTAATCTGCTATGCACGCATATTTCTCTTTTGGTCTAAAGTGGATCACATATATACTTATGTGGCAAAATACATGGTATATAACTTTTGTGCTTTTTCTTAAGTAGAGCTTTGACATCCAGGAAGTTCTTTGGGTTTGCCTCTGTGCAGATGCCATCGTTTGCAGCTTTTAGTTCGTTGTATTGATTCAACGGTGGTGACGACTCGCTGGCGATACTCCTCTCCCAACAAGGAGTCTATTTTGATATTAATTTGAAAACAAACCTCAACCACGTGTTGTGTGACCTTAACCTCTAAGCAGTGACTTGCTTTGCTAATTGCGGTTCTTTCATTTCGTGAAATTAACTAGTTAATGAGGTAAAGTACGATTTGTTTTTCGGTGAATTGTGCTGAAAGTTTCGACAGAAAGTTCGACGAATACAGAAGCTTTCGGCAAAAACAGAAGAAACGTGAAAGCTCAGCTTGAAAAAAACAGAAAAACAGCTTTTTCTTGATAAAGTGCTTTTCCATTCGTAACTAGAAGAAACATCATCAACATAATGAACAGCAACAGCAATAGCGGTGGTCTCACAACGGACACAAGTCGAAGGAAAAGCTCAGAATCTGTGGGCAGTGCGACGAGGAAAACAAGCAGAAGATGCATGTTCGGGTGCATCGATGGATCGTCGACGCTTTGTCGCTTCCCCGTCCATGACCCCAAAAGGTTTGTTGTTTAGTCTTTTTATGAATTCACGTGGGCACGGGTATCTACGCGGTGTTGTGCATGAGTGCGGGGGAAGAGAATCGCTAGGTGTGCTTCTTGAAGGGGAAACGATGGAGCTTTTGTTTGATGTTCTATGTGCTTCGTGGGCCGCATAGTCATCCGCTTACTGTCAGCTGTTGCGTTTTGGGTGTGTTGTTCTTTCTATCCTCGTCGGCGTCGTGGTTGTCTCCACGTTCGCTCAGGGGTAATTGAACTTTTCCACTTTGTTCTTCTGCTCTTTTATCGTTTTTTTCTGATTCTGGACTGAAGCGGTTAGGTTTTTGTTAAACAGGAAGTTTTTTTGTTGCATGAGTGACGACGGCCACAAAGAGAGGGAGAGAGAATAAGACAAATTGGGTGGAGGCAATCCAGATGCTATGTGAGCTTGTGAGTGTCTTTTTTTTATTGTCACTCCACATGCTGGTAGTTTGTACGCATAAACGATGGTGGGATGATTCATGTTCGCGGAACAGAAAGGGGGATCTGCATCAGAGGCCAGCGGCGGCTGGTGTTTATGTTGGTGGAAAAGCTGTTGCACCGGTAAGCATAGAATGTGCTTTTATTTTCAACTTCTGTTGGTTTATTTTGCGATTTTGCGTCTTCCTTGCAAGGGCATTGGATGAGGTGGAGTATTTTTAGATGCAGACGGTCGAGATTTCTTTGTTAAGACATTTGTTGGCTTTTGTTTTATCAGTCGGTTGTTTTGTGTGTTTGTTTTTTGATGGTATGTAGTTAATTTATTCATCAAATTGGTAAGGCACCTGAATGAAGTGTGAAGGTGTATCGCGGCTTTGACTCAAGTGTTTGTTTGGTTCAATGACTCTTGCAGTTTGATGTTTTTTGTTTACATTTTTGAATGCTGTTAAATGCTTTCTTGCTTAAATTGTTGAGGCAGCGTCTGAATGGCATTAAAATGTTATCATTTGGCTAATCTTTGACGTTTGCACGAAGGTGAATAAACTTTTTGTTTTCTTCTGTGTAACGATGTAGACTGTAACAAATTAAATTGTGAAGAATTCAGCTTCATTTGTTTCTCCTCCATAACTAGATCCATCTGTCAAAACAATCCAGAGGATAAAAGTATGCAGCTCCAGAGCAGGTTAAGTTTTAAACCACCATATTCACCTCATAAGTGTCAAAAATTAGCCAGAGGATACAATTTTAACGTGTGAACTACACAGCCTATGTGATAATTTTCTCAACACGACAGTGATATCTGAGAGGCTTCAAAAATGTAAATAATTATTAATTACAAGCAATATAAAGAATAGCGCTTGGAATTGTTTTAGAGTTGAAAAGTGACATTCTTACTTATTGTATATAGTAAGAATCAGAAATTTGTATACAGTCAGTTCAAACTTGTACAAAAGTAAAGAAGTATGTAAACGTGTATGCACAGTCAGCGTCAAAAGTGTGTGAACAATCAGTCTTCTGGTGTAAGTTTATTCGTCGAATTAAAATTCACCGGAATAAGCTAGGACAGACAGGGATGAATAAAATTAAATGTCCGAAGCCATATTTTAAAATATCCTGCATTTTATTGAACACAACAACATGAAATATTTAAACAAATTTAGAAAAGGAAAGTACTAAAAACGACAGTCAAAAGTGAGTGTACACATGGTAGTGTCAATGATTGTAAGACGTAACAGCTAGTTTTCATTAAACATTTGTATAGACCGACAGATACGAAAACTGCAGACATTGGTTTGCAGCATACAAAGTACGATCTTTTTTCAATAAAATACTGCTTTTTAGAAGAATGTTAGTGTACATTAACGCTTGTTGTTGGGCTTTTTCCTTTTGAAATAACTCAACTGGTTTAAGTTTACCACTATGTAAAATAAAATATAGCGTATCCTAAAGTAGGATTTCAGAGCTTTTATTTGAATATTTGAGTAGATCATTCCGGTTAATTCTAATTTAGAGGATACATTTTCAGTTACTGACTGTTGATTAACTTTTGATGTTGACTGTATGTATTAACTTTTAGCGCGTTAGGCCATGTAACAGGTGTTTATGTCTGATGTGAAATTGTTACTTTTGACTTCTGTTTTCACGTTTCGTGAATAATTTCGGAATTTCCTTTTTTCCAAATATTTTTTATAGAATGATAAAAAAAGTGACTTGTGAGCTTTATTTGTGCGTTAACATTTTTTTTAGTCGTTCGTGAAAAAAGCGCATATTTGCTTCTGTACTAGTGGGTACTCTTTGATTCTTACTGTGCTTTCAAAATTATAATACAATCAATTAATTTAATTTGATGGGTGAAATAAAACCAAAATAACGTGCTCTTGTTTACCGCCAGTTCCATTTTATTCGCTTCCGATTCAATGCCAAGAAACACCTCATTGACGGCTTGCTGAGTTCGATCAATCACGTCAATGTCATCCTCGTATGCTAACATTTGTAGGGATTTCTGGAAGATCGTGCCTTTAAGTGTTGGCCAATCTTTTCAAGAACTACTAGCTAACTAACTACTAACTAGGTTAAAAAGACGCATGACAGTACGTCTGCTTGTCTAAATCTTTTTTCTGAAGGTGAATTTCTTACCGACCTTGATGGAGCAGCGAAAGTTCTGTCATCCTGCACAACCTGACGATATTGGCATGAATTTTAAAACTAGACTTGGCGCTGTATATGCACGCTGTCACATATGTATGTCTTTCAAATCGACGAATAGGCGGTAGGTGTCGATTTGCATTTCTGAATCCTTTCTAGGATCTGTCACAGTGTGAAGATCTGGTCTATTGTGTATTTCACTAGCCTGAAATCTCACTTAAAAACTTTAGTTTTATCGGAACAGCACGATATTTCAAACGTATTTTGTGTAAGGCTTAACCTGCAATAATGAGGCACAATATAATATAATACTTGTCCTATTTATCTTCATGTTTGTCGCATTTGATAGTTTTATTTCCTTTTTGTTTAGTGACTGATATCCATAATGTTCATGTTCCGTTCACTAAAACGGAAGCTTTATAATTCCACTGTCTGTCTCTATATTTATTAAGATATCGGCATGAAATTTCGGAATTACATACAGTACAAACTCGATTTTGGCAACTAATAGAAATTAAGGCAGTTGCAATAACCGAGGTTGTTGCACTTACTGGGTTATGTTTTTTTAAATAGAAAATCATAACGAGAATGTTATAAAAAAAACACAATTGAAACCAAAAGAAATCGTTATTGTTATTGAACACATTTTTGTTTCATAAGAAAACGAAATGTTAGAAAAAATGTCTTCTACTAGAATGTTGTTCTCTTCGGCCCATTGTAAGCATATGTTTAAGGATCGAACTGCAACTTCTGTTTTAACTTTCGATAAAAAGAGGGCCGGGGAAGCTTCACTTTCACTTTCATTTGTGCTCTTAATTTCTGTCGGATCCTCACAATTTGCAGAGGACTCAACGTTTCCGTGAAGCCAATCATTGATTTCAAAAGGAGAACATGCAAAAACACATGAATACACAAGAACACAAGAAGTTGCACTAATCGAGGTAACATTTTTGAAAAGTTGCACTTATAGAGTCAAGACGTGCTGCGACTTTAGTGTTGCGAAAATCGAGGAGTTGCGCGAATCGAGGGTTGCGTTAACCGAGTTCGTACTGTACTTGGGGCCTAGATATAGTTGAAAAGTGGATCCATTTGGCATTAAGTTGAGGTGGATATTGAAATACCGGCGCGCCTCATCGCGTACTATATTCGGCCAAAAAACTTTTTGATCTAAAGTTTCATTTGAGAAATATTTATCTCCAAATTTAGTTTTACAGCGTCCCCCTCCCATTTTTACACCAACGGGCATAAAAATCTCGCTTCAATGACTACTTTTCATCTCATTTTCATTAAAAATTATTTCAAACATTCTGGTCATAAACACTGATATTTGAATTTCAAAGATCTGAAAACGCAGATTTGTAGATATCAGTAAAGGTATTAAGAAAGGATAAATATCAAAATAACGATTTGTGTGCAGATTTTGAGTTATCAAAGATTTAAGATATCCCAATTCGTACACTATACTGCTGTGACCGACATTTTAACACGAGTCTCAGTGGATCTCGCACATTCATTTCAACGCTCAATGCCCATTTACGCGCCTCTCTTGCCCCTTGACTTCATTTTACAGCGTTTTGCATCGTTTTTTCCCTATCTGTGAATACGAACAGCTGATAGCCATCCAAATTCAAGCAAATCAGATGAACAACATTTTTTTGAAATATCTATCGTTATTTGAACGTTATTTTAAATTTATATTTTCAACATGAAAAGGAGGAGGAGCTTTACAAAAAATGTTTACATCCAGTGGTACATTCATTTGAATTTTTGCGAGTTTAGCTCCAAATAATTGAACTGGAAGAACTGGAATATGTTTATTATTACTTTATTTGAATATTTGATCGTCAACAAATTTAAAAATAGATGAATAGACATTTTTATTAAGAAGATAAATGGAACAGGAAATTATTTCTTTTAGAATATAATGCATACAGTCAGGTTTACAAAATCATACATTTTAAAACGATTATTATATATTGCAAATAAGACAGCATATATGACACCAAATTTTTTTAAACAAAAAAACCGTCAATAAGCTGCGGAATATGAATGGCATTATAAAATCAACGATTTATCTCTACATTGCAAATACAATTGCATTTCAAGCAAAACGTTACTTAATCAAATGCAAAGAAAAACGGGCTTTATTAAGATGACTACCATACATGTAAGGTTAAAATGGATTTGAATAATCGGAGACCAAGAACGGGAAAAAAAATACTCAAAACCAGGTTTTGTGTGAGTTGTGTATGTACAGTGTATCAAAGTAAAACTCGTACAAGTAAATAATATTTTATTTATAACAGAAAAGTAAAAACATCGTTATTTTATTCAACTGACATAAAATTAAATTAAAAAGAAAACCGAAATAAAATAATAAATAAAATGATTGACTGCTGGAAGGGGAGTGTGATGGTTAAATCATCACTTCCACTCGGAGGCCATGGGGTCTTCAATTGCGGATTACACAATCTAAAAACCTATCCTGGCTCGTGATGGCTGAAACCACCCCGTGCTCTTTACGAATTTTAGAAGATCCGATATATCTGCATTCGCTAAGTCCGCAGTCTATGTGAGGAATCTTTGGCCCAGTGGAAGCTAGGCGCCGATTCTGGAGAGCTGGACAGTGACAAAGCAGATGTTAGATTGTCTCGGTCTCTTCCTCATCTCCGCAACTCCGGCGGAGATCGCTGGATTCCGCATTCCATTTCCGGAGCACTGTTCCGATGGGGCAGTGTCCTGTGATCACTCCGACGAGCATACGGATCGAGTTAGGGTCCAAAGCCAGAAGCTTCTTCGTTTTGCCGTTGTTAAGCTTTGGCCACGTTGATCTTGTCGTATGTGACAATCATTTTTTGTAAGCCACGTTGGCCTCTTTTTATATTGTTTCGCTTATGATCTGGTACAATGCACTAATCGGTGATCGTAGTGACGTGTCCGCTTCAGTGATGTCCATTTCAGACCCTTGTCTGGCTATTTCGTCCGCTCTCCCGTTCCCAGCAATTGAGCTGTGGCTCGTGACCTGGCTGGCTGATGGACCTCAGTGAGTTGCGGCAATTCATAAAAGCCTTTGATCTCGCACAAAACTGCGTTTTCGGATTTTAAAAATTAGCATGTCGACGATTGACCGTTTTTGATGTCTCCAAAACTATTTGGACCAGAATATTCGAAATGATTTTAAATGAAAGTACTCATTGAAGCCAAGTTTTTGTGATTTTTTTCAGATTTTTTAGCACTGGTTTAGAAATGGCATGGGCGACGCAATAAAAAGGACTTTAGAGCTCGATATTTTTCCAACGGTACAGTGGATCGAAAAGTGTTTAAGCGAACCTCAACCTCAATTGATATATAACATCAGTGTTTCAAAATCCATGGCAACTTTACCTAAACGGAAGCAACCCCCAAATGGCCCCACTTTTTAAATTTGGGTGCATGGACAATGATATCTAGGCCCATCTCATCTCTCATTTTCAGTGACCCGCATGTTCCACTAAAGGGATCGCGGGGCCAATGCATGCACGAGAGATCTCCAGGTCACTCGATCCTCCGCCATCGACCCTAACTCATCAGAAGCTATGCCCAAGCGCAATCAGACGAGTGTTTGGACATCTCGTCCTGGGTCTGCCAAGTGGTCGCCTACCTGATGGAATCGCAATCAAGGCACTTTGGAAGTCGTGGTGTTGAGGACATTCGTGCCACGTGACAAAACATCGAAGTACAGCCCTTTCCGTTCGAAGAAGTTCCTCGCGCACTGCCGTGTTTCTCACCCTATCCCGGCGAGTAATTCCCACAACAGCACGAAGAAATCTCATCTCGGCAGCTTGTATTCGCGATTTTATTCTTTCGGTCATTACCCAAATTTCATGACCATAGGTGAGAGTTGGAACAAATACAGCGTAAAAAACCGCTAACTTGGCTTTGACACCAAGCTCGGCTTTCCTGATTACATCGATCGACCAAGCTGTTTCAAAATTGACCCAGCTTGACCAATCCTACAGGAAAGCTCAGCATTATTCCTCCCATGACTCGTGAAGAAGACCTCGAGATACTCAAACTTCTCCACCTGTTTCAGTGGGACTCGACTAACATGTAAAGTGCATTGAACAGGGGTTCTGGAAATAACCATAACTTCGGATTTGTCCACGTTAACCTTAATCCCACCATCAGCACATACGGCCACATACCTATCTAGCGGGCGATGGAGTTCTATCTGGGAGGATGTGAGGATGACTAAGGCATCTGCAAAAAGAAGATGACTTACTCTCAATTCTCCCAATGTGAAACATTCCTCGCCTCGACTGCGCTGTAACTTCCACTCCATATATATAATGAAAAGGAGAGGTGACAAAACGCACCCTTGGCGAAGTCCAACAGTGAAAGGTGTTGATTTACTACCGTTAGTCCAAATACAGCTGATAAAGTTTGTGTATAGAGACTGAATGGCCTTCAACAAAGACCCATCAATCCCATACTCCTGCAGATCACTCCAGAGTTTACCTCGAGGAAGTGTGAAAAGCTGGTCGGTTGTACTTTTGCCGGGACGAAAACCGCACTGTTCATCTCCCATCCCGGCCCAAAATACCTAATTCCAAAATTTCATTCCGATATCTTTATAAATGTAGGAAATAAAAAGTGTGACAGCAACAACACATCGAAATTATAAAGGTTCCGTTTTTGTAGACGGAACGTACAAAACTCTTTGTTAGGTTAGTGATTCTTTACACATTTCTACTACATATGTATCAATATGCTTATAAGAAATAAGAAAAAATATTCTGTTGTGGTTGGCATATTTGTACGACTTTTAGTGATATCTTGTCAAAAGCCATTTTTTTAACAACATTCATTCTTTTTAAAACTTATAAACCTAGCCAACAGGATCCCTGGAATAATTCCAATCATTTTTGACATTATCATGAGCAAACTCGCAATTTTTTGACTTTATTGCCGACAATTCTTAAAAACAAATGGTGCTTAGAGTTAGAGAGTGTGCGTGAAAATAAAGTAGTATGCGTGACTTTAAAATCTTAGGTGAAATGGACTAGGGGTTTTCCACTGGAAAGGTGAATATCTATTTATAATTAATTTCTGAGTTATTCGTTTGCTTGATTCTTTGAAAATAGTTTATGTATCTTATAGTTTTGTGACACGAAAATAGTTCAAATAGTTCAAAACAATGTTCTGCATTTAATACATACATTTAATATAAGTTACACACGCAGTGTTCTCACAGTGATTCCAACGAATGATCAGACAAAGATTAATTTCGATTTGAATATTGACATAATCGTTCGGTTTAAAAGGTAATTGAGTGAAAAGCCCCTCACGAAGGATCGAGTTTAGTTGAGTTGATTCCTCTAAGGCGCAGGGGCATGTACAACATCCAAAGTGGATGAAGAAATTCTTAGTCTTTTTGAGAGAACAGTTCTCCGTACTATCTTTGGTTTTGTTTGCGTTGGTTGCGATTGGAGAAGAATAAACTATACTGCACTGCACAGCTACCTGAGCCTAGTCAGGCTTTCATAACTCTCGCCTAAGTTTGTTTCACGCCTTCCTGAGCTCATGAAAAATTTAGATAAGGCCCGTAGACTTTTTCGAATCTGAGCCTGTCGGATAACGCATCAGAGGACGTCCACGATTGAGGTGAAGAAAAGGACCTTAACCAACTTGTTGTGTAGATCTAGAGACAAGTAGTGAACGATCGGCCCATCTAGTTCACTCCGTCCTCTAGCGAACTGCAAACAAGATGTAGACCCTTCCCCTCTTACTTACTTACTTAATAGACCTACGACCCATGCAGGGTCTGAGCCTGAGCTATCGCTGACTTCCATCGTTGACGGTCCTGGACACGCTGCTTCCAGTCATCAAGACCAAGCTGTCTTACGTCCGCGATGTCTCGGTCTTTGTATCGGAGGTTCGGTCTTCCTCTCCTTCTCGAAACCAGGAGGCTCGCATCTTTCCTCTCACAGATGTTCAAATACGTTTAATCACAATGAATTCCAGTGTCATAAAACTGATAAGCTCGGGGAACGCCCTGCTATGCTTTGGAGTCTCATGTATAGCGCTGGAGTAGACAATTCACATTTTGTAGATGGTTAAATGAATAGATTTGTCTACCTCAACATTTTGAAAAAAAAACTTCAGTCTAAGGGAAAAATCAAACGGTCCCCTCAATTGATATACACACAATTGTCAAAACTTCGCCATAACAAATTCGTAAAATTCACTTTGCTTCAAATATGTCAGTTCTACTAATAATAATTCAATTAAAATAATGGCGCTACAGTCTGAGGTGAACTTGGGCCTAGCTTCTCAGCAACCACTCGTGTTGTGCGTTCTGTTGCTTTGTCCCGAGTGGAGGGGACCTACAGTTTAACGCCGACTCCGAACGGCAAGATTGAGGAGCTCTTGCTTGAGTGCCGCTTCTATAATTACTGTTTAAAGGCGCTAGATAAAACTCGTCAATGCAATGCCACCTAAGAAAATGTATTTGGCCACAAAACATCTTCACTTCACAGCTTTTAATTTCCCTCGTCCTCAGCACCGCACTTATTCTGTACAGCAGTACATATGGTGTTGCAAATTTCAATAGTGTGTCATAAAGTGTTCATGGCTTATTTTGTCTAGAACAGAATACAGATAACACCAGTCAAGCGTTTGAGATCGCCTGATCTTGGGAGTCAGTTGACATCATTTCTTCATATAGCTCATCATCTTACTCTTTCTGGTCTCACATCAGTTATTCTTACACTCATCTGAAAATTCATATTTGCTGACCACTGACGCTGTTTTGTCTTAAGACGCTCTGAAAATATTTTTTTTTTTCCTTTTTTCTTCTTTGAACATTTTTGATGAACATCTCGTCGAAATTTCTTCTGATGCTGTTCCTTCACAGGGCAACGTTGTTATTAGGTATAGGTTAATGCCGACTCCGAACGGCGAGGTTGAGAAGTTTTTCTAGACAGTTATACTCTTTGAGCATTGTCAGTGACCCAAAAAAGGTGAAGTCGTGAAAATATGTTTGGTGTTTCTTCGGGAATCGAACTGAGAACATCGAGCGTAGGAGACGACGCACCTACGCCACGGCGCCCCATTTTTAGGTAAAAGTCATAAAAAGGCAATGGAATAGCAACTAAGTAGTTTACAGTGCAGATTTGAGCATTTGGGTTGATGTATTCATCACTTTCTCTCCTGTACGGAGTTGGTAAACATACATAAAGGAGTTGGAAATCATTTTCCCATGAAGAAAAACCCATAAACTGAGTTCGTTCATGTTGACATTTTGTTGCACATGTCCAATTAATCCTTAAATTTGTCCTGCAAACTGAAAATATTCCCTTTTTATTCTCCGATGAGTTAAGCACAGTTTGCTCTATTACATCTTCCTTTTTAGCATGTATTCAGAAAGCATTCGCACAAAAGCTATCCCCCGTGTCTTTCCTCTGTTAAATACGCATGCATTTTTAGTCACCCAAAAGTCTAGAGCTATGTAATAATTTCAAAGAGATAGCGGTGGGGTGTCTGCATCTATGAGTAGAACTTTTCATCAATCAACGTGCTTTCACTCCCCAAGCACGAGTCTGTCTATTTGTGTACAAAAAAGTGTCTCGTTTGCGGGTTAATAGCAGTATAATTTAGGTAAGAAGCTTCACGGTTAAATTATTGTTTTATTAGCATTCACGCGAAGCTCTCATTGCCAAAATCTGAGCAATAATGCAGCCATATAATTTCGGGTAAAACACTGACGCAAGTGAGTGCTTTGAGTCGAAATGCCTCCACGTCCCAGAGAGTTTTGCTGTTTATTCTGAATAAGCTGCCGGAGAAATTGACTACAATAGCTTTGTCACCTCCCAACCTCCCCATCAATCTGTCTCCAAAGCAGATCCAGAAAAACTGTTGGACACACCTCGTGGTATAATCTCCGGCAAAGAACTGTCAATTGTAGCCACACCACGGCCAGCGAAGTACGAATAAGTAAAAAATACGAGCAAAATAAAATTAGCAAACTTATCTTAAAGCTGCTGGGAAGTTCTGAAGTTCTCTCGAATGAAAAATGCTTTTCGAAAAGTTCCCCCCTCCCATCATCAGCGATATTGATAATGCTTCTTACTTCTTGCTTAATCAATAGCCAAGCTCCGCTAACCACGCACTATTTTTGTTCTGTTGTTCTTTTTCACACAGGTGCCAAGATTGGATAGATTTCTTTCAAGTCAGCGAGAAGCACATCAGAGAGAGCAGCCTGGTAAATTTGAGAGTGTGCATGAAGCATTTCAAGGAGAAGGTCACAATGATTAATGGAAAACTAACCCGGCATCCATCTGTCGACAGTGTCAGCTCAACACAATCCTCGAAGGGAACCAAGGTATGTGCCACTTTAACACTTCACAGAACATTTGCAATCAACTTTTCATTTCTTGCAGCGTTCCAGACACAGTTCAATTGCATCATCCAGTCACAGCGACTATACGTCAGATTCTGAACCCAGATCGAAGCGAAGCAATGATTCCACAAAATCAACAAAAAAGCTTTCCCTCGGTGATATTAACGGTGGAAATCGAAAGCTTTTCGTTATCACTCAGAGTGACGAGAACAAGACTGAAGGCGGTGCGCCGGGACAGAAGAGCAAGATGTTTTTAATTTTGGAGAATGGCGACGACAATGATGAGACGAAGAGACATCAAAAGATAACACTTATCGCTGACAAGTCTGATGCACAAACTGCAGAGAGAATTGAACAATTACTGCCACAGCTCATCCACCGGATTCAGAGTGAGAACGAGCAAAGAAATCAGAAAATCATACTCGATCTGGTCAACCCAGAGGATGAGCAACCCCAGCAGACTGTAGTGGATGAGAAGAGCAGTGATCTGCCACTTCAAATACAACGTGTCGAAACATTGAGCAACATTTCGCCACCTCGCGAACAGAAGACAACTGAAATTAATCTCTCCTCGGATCTTTTGTTCCTGATGAAAATGCTACCCAAACTGGAGGCGATCGAGGAACCAATTAAGGAACATATCAAAAAGAGAATCGAGAACATACTAACAGAACCACTTGAGGAGATTGTCATGGAAGCCTACTCCACGAAGGGATGTCGAAGATAAAAAGCCATTTTAAATAAACATTTATTTTTCTATGAAATTTCTATGATTTTTATTAACATTCCTGTGGGAATCAAATTCGTTTGATTTGTACGCCTTGATGAGGAGGAGATTACTCCACTTGATCTCAATGCGTCATATGCGTCTTTGCCTTCAATCCTCATTTTCTCTAAATTTCCTTTCGATTATTAGTAGAGGATTCTTCATTTGCATAACTCAAAAGGAGTCTTTGGTAAACAAACTTCTTTGGACCAAAGTTAATACCGTTTAAAACGTACCAATTGACCTCTTGTCGCTATTTTAAAACTCTTAACAAAGATTTACGCTACAAACTTCACCAAAGGTAGGTGGACAGAAGTTGCTACATGCAACATGCCAGATTTGTTAAACAATAAACGCTTCCTCTGCTTGATTAGAAGAAGAAGAAAATTGGAAAAATGTGGGACATTATCATTGGAAGACGAGCCAACAACTTCTTTCTTCCAATGACTTCTGCTGCAGTTGTAATTGGCCTTACGCAAGAACGTAATTAAGAACTTCTAAACGGACTATGAATAAATAGACTTCTCCAGGCAATTATTTGTGAAATTGACATACAAACTTTAGACAAAGTCTTAAGGAAAAGTATTTTGTTATTTGTTGGTTGCATTTTGGGAAGGTTGTCCAAATGAATGAATGGATACGCTCCCTTTATATGTATTTTTTCAAAATTGGAAAAAAAGATATGCCTTCGAAGCACTATTCTCCATGAATCGAAATATGAAAAGTAAATCAAATGAAAATGTGCTGCTAGCTAATAGGACAGAGGATGAGGTGAGGAGATAAATTGACAAGATAGTCTAATTCCCGTAAAGTCATCAGACGGGTAATTTAAAAAGCCAGAGTCGTCGCTGTTACCAATGACATCCAGCTGTCCAAATATTCAGTAAGGTTTGCCATTTCACACTTTCCGAACGTCCGGAAATTTGAAAAAAATATCAAAATTCTGCCTCAGTTGAAAATATCTAATCTGAAATTGATCGTGAGGTCGACCCTAATCATGGATCAGTGTGCTGGTAATTCGCCGCACCGTGGTACACTCTTTTGGACCTTAAGTCACCAAACAGATAGATACAAACTGAATAAACGGTCAGTATCGAATAAGTTCCAGTTCGATTTAGCGATTCAAACCGGCTTATTTTGCGGTTGGATTTGGGCACGACCATAGACAACGCTGTGAGTTCCCCAATTGGACTTTGGAAATGTCGGGTGGAGATTCGGATTTTTGCCAAAAAATCATCAAGCCCATTTCTGGCTCAGCTTATATATCAAATTGCCGTTATTGCAGCGAACACAATCCACAATTGTTCAACTGAGCATCAATGTATGCAGAAAGATTAACTATTTGGTGCGGTCTATGGCATGATGGCATCTCGGACCTTATTTCTTTCGAGCTGTGGTTCCAATAAGACATTTGTAACGTTTGTGAAGAAAAATTTTGGCGACTGGGTTATCTCACGGCGAGTGTTTATCAATTGTCCTCGGCGATCATAATGGCATAAATGAACCTTGAAAATACAGCCACAATCAATATTATATCTCACACGACTCAGACGACTGGATAGCGCAGTTGGTTAAGTGCCTGCCCCAAAGTAGAGGGGTCCCAGGTTCGAATGCCAGTGAAATCGAATCTGGTCCAGTCACCATTTGCCGTTGAGATCAAATTAACGGCACTGGAGTAGGTTGCTACCTGGCAGTACAATGGACCAGCTTTGAGTCTAAGTGCTCCAGTAGTGTGTCAAAAATCATCCGAAAAAAAAATATATATCTCACACCGTTGTTGGTTTATTTCAATTTCTTTTCCTAACGTTTTTATCTACCTTGATCATACCAGTCCTGCTGTATGGCGCAGAGGCACGGACTATTGTCCCAAGCGGATGAACAGTCTCTTGGTCTTTTCGAGAGAAAAGTTCTGCTCACGATCTTTGGTCCTGTTTGCGTTGATGTCATTTGGAGGAGAAGGTTCAAACTGAACTGTATGGGCTGTACAGCGACATGAGTCTAGCCAGGCGTCTAGCCAGGCGTCTAGCCAGGCGTCTACGGATCCAACGCCTAAGATGGCTAGGCCATGTAGAGCGTATGGACAACTTAGCTCCGGCCCAAAGAGTCTTCGACTCTGAGCCTGTGGGACAACGCAACAGAGGACGTCCACGTACAAGCTGGCGCACACAAGTCGAGGGGGACCTCGACCGGCTTGGTGTTCGAAACTGGAGACAGCTGGCGAAAGATCGTGCTGGCTGGAGAGGCATGTTGAGTGAGGCTCAGTTCCACCTCGGACTGTAGCGCCCTAAGAAGAAGAAGAAGAACGTTCTTATCTGGTCATGTGTATTTTTTGATGGTTGAAGGAGGAATGAACAAGGAATGGTCATCTCGTTGGCAATGATATCTGGTTTAAGTGTTTCAGAATGCTTTTTTGTACGGTGCTACATATGCTTTTTTACACGACTTTTTATGTTTTCTTTCCAATTTAGTTTGGAATAAAAATACGCAGTATTTGGCATAGCCATCTTGAGCGTGTTAATCGTAGACGCTTGACTAGGCTCATGCCGCCGTATAGTTTGTTGTGGAATCTTCTCCTCCAGATGCTATCAACGCAAACAGGACCAAAAATCACACGCAGAACTTTTATCTCGAATAGACCAGTAGGTTCTTCATTCGCTTTTAATAACGTCCATGTCTCTATACCATAGAGCAGGACTGGGATGATCAACGTGGTATATAAGGCCAACATGGTCATTCGAGAAATGGCTCTATTACTCAATTGTCTCTAAAACATCGGATGACAAGAGTAATTCTGCGTTTGATTTCGGTACTGGTGTTGTTGTCCCTATTTACTGCAGAGCCGAGATAGACGAAGTCCTTCACTACCTCGAAGTTTTTGCTGCCAAGTGTGACGCTCTGTCCGAGGCATCATTGTTGTGTGTCCTTTCTCGATGACAGCATTTACTTCGTTTTGCCCTCATTTACATTCAGACCCATTATGGCCGCCTCCGCTTTAATGCCAGTAAACGCCTCATTCACAGCTTAACTTAGCAGTTGAACGGACTTTTGGAAGATGGTGCCTCTAGCGTTGGGATGTGAGTTGTGCACGATCTTCTTAAGTATTATATTGAAGAAATCACATAACAGCACGTCGCCTTGTCTAAAGCCTTTTGTGACATTGACGGTCTCATTGAATTCATTTCCGACCTTGATGGAGGAGCGAGTGTTCTCCATCGTCGTCGTACGTACGTTTGGTGAGTATGCCAAAACTAGACATGACGTTGACCAGACATGGCTCCTCTCTATGCATGCTATCATATGCGGCCTTGAAGTCGACGCGATTTGCATTTCTTGGGTCTTTTCCAGCATCTGCCGCAGTATGAAAATTTGATCTATTATGGACTTCTCTGACCTCAGACCATACTGATACGGACCTATCAGTTTGTTCACAAATGGTTTCAGGCGTTCACACAAAACGGCAGAGAAGATCTTATAGGCGATGTTAAGGAGACTTATCCCTCGATAATTTGCGCAGTCAAAGGGGTCTCCTTTTTTGTGGGTCGGGCAAACGATACTGAGATTCCACTCATCGGGCTTGCTTTCCTCAGACCATATCTTACAGATGAGCTGGTGCATGCACCCTACCAGATCATCTTCAGCTGCTTTAAACATTTCAGCGGGCAGACTATCTGCACCAGCAGCTTTGTTAGACTTCAGTCCTGATATCGCTATTTCAACGTCGTCTAGATTGTGGTATCCTTTTCTGTCATTGTCCGTTGTGTTGAGTGGCAATTACCATGTCAATCTACCTCAGAGAATTCAAAAAGCTTCACACACTAAACCTGGCTCCAGATTTAATAAATATATCAGTCTCAATATGGTTATAATGTCAGTCTCGATATCGCTTTCTTAACTTCGTCTAGGACAGGGGGACAGAAATCTCTTCTATCATCGTCCGTTGTGTTGAGTGGAACATTCTGCCTGACAGCAGTATTTGTGTCCTCATCGCCGTGTAACAGTCTGCAGAAATGATTTTTCCAAATTCTCAGTATCGACTGCGAATCTACTACTAGTTGTCCATTCTCGTCCCGGCAGGTTTCTGTCCAAACTTTGTACCCATTCGACCCTTTGGTAAAACTTTCGGACATCATTCCTGTCATAACACCTCTCCATCTCGATAGAAGTCATCCTTGCTATTCGGGCTAATGTTGCCGAATTTAGCCTTGAAGCGGATAGTTATTAGGCACTCGCTTATGTACTAAAAGCTTAAGATTTTTTGCCTAAGTCTGCCTCGAACAGCAAATCCACATCCAAATAAGCGCAGCCTTCCTTCTCTGTAGCAATCGCCGTAGTAGAGATTGCAGTTTCTCATCCTCCTTTTGCGCGGCCCTTTTGTGGTAATGTCTGCTTTATAGCAGTCATGAGCCTCCGCAAGTTCATCGGCTGCACATGGCCTGTTTTTTCTTTAGCTGAGGTTGTCAGCAGTTGATCCGTCCATATCTGAGGCTTGTAGTCGTCTCTGAACTCGATTTTTTTTACGTGGTTAGGAATTAACCCCACGCACAACCCCCAACTGGGAAAAAGCAAGTTTGCTTTATCGGGATTTATTTGCAAGCCCCGAATTTGTATTCAGTCAATAAATAACTTAGTCCAAGACTACGCCATTCTCTTATCATTCGAACAAAATTGAAAAACGACGAGTCGTCCGCGTATGTGGCTAATGTTAGTTCACCCTCTCAAAGGTCTTTACGATCTCATCTACCCCTTAGTTTCATAGAAACGACAAGAGAACCAATCAAAGGACTTTGATATAATCCTATTACTCCTGGAGTCGATTGTTTTAAAATAATGCATACATACCCGGTCTGCAACCATCATTCGCATCAGCTTTCTCTCCTCGTTTAATTTAACAAAATAAAACCAAGCTGTTACTTTTTTCTTCAAAGAACTATATTCAAATGAAAGCATATTAATTACAAATATAATTGCTTCAAATTTACAAATATTTACATTCATATATAACAACTTGTTTATGTTTTTTTGCTTTGTTTTCTTTTCATGTTTTTTTTTCCTTTTTGAGAAACTTTTTTTTCTTTATTTTCACATTTTCGCATCAAGTTTTGTTTTTCTAGCCAAGATATCTTTAACTTACACAATTCTTTTTTTTTCTTAAGACCATTTTGCTGAATTTGTTAAATATACAGATTTTCTATCGCTAATTTATTTTTTCCCAAATTATTTAAATATACATTTTCTTAAGTATTTAACGAAAGTTTTTAATAAAATTAAATTGTTTATATTACATTTCTTTTGATAAATGGTTTTTGCATTGTCTCTTAGTGGAAAAAAAGACCATGATTTTTTTGGAATCTCCGTTTAGTTGTTTACAAAAAATGGAACAATTTATAAAAAAAATCTTTTAATATTTTAAAGTTCTTGTTAAGGTTTAATATTTTTTCTTTTAGTGCAAATACGTTAAGTTCATGGAAATACGTGTTGCTAGCAACAATATTTGAATTTTTCTCATTGTCATTTGATAAATTATTTTGTTTTTGCTTTTGGTTAAATTTTACTATCATACAGACAATAATAAATGTTTGTTTTGTGTTGTATATACTTTGGTTATAAGTTTATGTATATGCATACTGAAACACATAGAACTACATACATACGAATGAGAATTTAGTTTATTTTTTGTATTTATCATTTTCCTTTCGCAGTTTTATTTAAAATGCTTTGCTTTAAAAACTTTCATTCAAAATGTTTTTTTCTTTTTCTTCTATTCAATCCCAATGAATTATTTCTCATGCGATTCATGTATCATTTTTCATTTAATTCTAAACACAACATCGAAAAGCTTTTCAAAGTTAATTTATTCATTTTTTGGGTTACAAAGTTTTTTTTTTGTTTTTAACAGCCTTTTGGTTTTTCTTTAACTTGATCTACATTTTCTTCATTTGATAAGACAAAAAACAAGAAAAATAAATTAAATAAAGATTCGAATGAGTGAGAGAAGTAAATACACATTTTTGTTTGATTTGGTGTTTATTCGAATTTTTTACGTTTGTTTTAAAATTCTTTTAGCTGCCATTACACCAATGAATATAGTTTTCGTTAAATTTAATGAATACCAGGAATAGAGAAGAGAATTGGCTAAGATTTGTTTTTCTTTTTAGTGCTAAGACTTTAAAAAAGGTTCTCTAATTTGTCCTGAGAATGGAAAATGATCACAATTTTACTTTACTTTTGTTAAAAAAGTTTGCTTTTACTTCATATTGCAATGTTCCAGATTTAAAACACGAGAGAGCCTTCTAGTATGTCATATAATTTTTTCAATATTTATCATAAAGTTAGGTCTTTCGGGCAACGAAAGAGCCCAAGAGAGCAAAATTACCTATTAACCACCTGTTATCAACCAGGATACACCTATCCCCAATTTCAAATAATCAATCCATGATTACTGCAGCATGTAACTTTAGAACCGTATTGGGTTTTGTAGTACATCAAAGTAGATGATTAATTAATATAACAGTTCGAGGTGGACCTTGGCCTAGCTTCTCAGCAACCACTCGTGTTGTGCGTGCTATTGTTCTGTCACGAGTGGAGGGGACCTACAGTTTAATGCCGACTCCGAACAGCGAGATTGAGAAGCTTTTTCTAGACAGTTATACTCTTTGAGCATTGTCAGTGACTCGAAAGAGGTAAAGCCGTGAAAAAATGTTTGTAATTTTTTTTTTTGAGATTCGAACCGATGACTTCGAGCGTAGGAGTCGACGCACCTACCCACTACGCAACGGCGCCCACTAGATGATTGGAATCTTAAATATCCTTTGCCCGATCTACGAGAAAGGGCAGATAAATCTCCTATCTCTGCCGTTCTGTGTTCTATAACAGATCAGATCTTCATTCTTCTCTGACAAGGCTAAGAAATGCAAATGAGAACACACCACCCATTCTTCAGATTAAAAGTCTCATACGACAGCCTGAATGGATGAGCTATATAGTGCCATGTCTAGTTTTGACAATCCTGTCAAACTCGTCAGACTGAGCAGGATGACGACAGAGAACTCTCGCTCTCTGGGTAAGGAACTCGTCAGTATTTTCAAAGTCAAAAAGGATTTTAGTTAAGATTTAAGTGAGAAGATCGTGTCAAACTCACTGTCCAACACTAGAGGCCCTAAACAACAGTCATTTGAACTGCAGCAAACGCGGATGACATTGATGTGATTGGTTGAACAAAGACAGCTTTTGCTCATATAGAAACTGGGGCAGCAAAACTAGGTTTAACGTTTACCGCAAAAACTAAGTACGATTATATGCAGTACGACTGGATGGCGCAGTTGGTTGATTACCTGCCCCAAATTAGAGGGTCCCATGTTCGAATCCGAGTGAAATCGAAGCTGGTCCAGTCACCATTTGCCGTTGGGATTAAATTAACGGCACTGGAGTAGCTTGCTATCTGGTAGTACAATGGACCAGTCTTGAGTCTGAGTGCTCCAGTGAGTGAGATGAAATTATTTGTAGGGCTATTTCTTTGAGAGCATATGTGATCTCGACGAGGCACGTATTAGCAATGTACTACCCTATATTGAAAGCTCGAAATGATTTCCTACAAGTGGGCAAATGGATTAATCCATGTTCAATCTACATAACGGCACAATGGACTAGCTCTGGTCTAAGTGCACTATTAAGCCACTTCAACATGCCTACCTACTTACCTTATGTGTCAGGCCCTGGACTGTAGCGCTAAATAAAGAAGAGCAGAGAACTTATGCGTCAAGGTTAAGTATTGAACATCCTTGTGTTGATTGGCGAATAATCGTGAAGATTATTCTAATTTCGAGATATCTGAAACAATCTAGTATTATTTTAGGTGAAATTGCTTTTGACATAAAATTAAAGTCATCATTTTCAACTCTCTTCACCACTCCTCGAATACAATTTCTATTTTTCATCAATATGATTATTTTTCTAACTCCACTTTTTCACCACTAATTTTAAAAACAAAAAAAAAGTTTTAAAAAAAATGTTGGTTAATTTTAACCACTAGTATCCTGAGTACAAAATGTGTGTATTTACCTAACAAGTAGAGTGTCATTTATATTTAAGGGCGTGTTCAAAGAGATGATTCAATGAAGAAAAAATAAATGAATCAATTGAAAGATTAAGACTTTTACAAAAATGTTAAATTACGTTTCATTTAAGTGGTTAATTATACTTAATATTGTCCATACTATACATACATATACAGAGATAACGTTAAAAATGTGATCTTAATTGTTTAAATATTTCCTGTTGTTTGCTACTTCACGCCATACAAACATCTTATTGGTTAGTTATAGATACATTTATGTAAAAAGCTGCTTTATTTGTTTCCTATAATTGTTGATATTTATTTAACGGTTTCCCCTTAGTCACGTGTGTATATAAAGATTACATAGCCTACATTCTATAAGAGTGTGTGTATACATATTTATTTACTGACTATACACTGAGTTAATCTTGGTGTATACGTTTTTATCTTGTGTTTAGATAGGTAAATACTTTTTTTTTTTTTTACAAAAAAGAAGGTACGATTATTTAAACATATCAAGTTTTTTCATTTTATGTTTTTCTTTTCTTTTCTTTTTTTGAGGTACAAGATGATGAACATTTTATATTTACTTTTTATGCGTATGATATACATTTATGGTCACAGTGACGGTGAAAAGTTTAGAAGCACTCCATAAATTCGAATTAATGGTAGAAATGTATTTTTTTTATTGGTTGGTAGAACTTTGTTAAGAATGAGTGGAATCTGTCAATCGTTTTCTAATTTTCAAATTGCAATTTCATGAATTAGTATTGCTCAAAGTACGATAGCTTTCGTCTATTTTTTTTGCCTGAAATGGTTCCTTAAAATGATATTTCTTAAAACTACACTCGATCTTGTCTGGATCAATAGTATGGTAAAAAAGACGAACAAAATTAAATCATAAACAGGATTTTTTACTTTTTTAACGTTTGGGTACATTTCTTTCGTTTCTTTACGGATTTTTGGTCGACTTTGAACTTAAAAATTCTGAGAAGATTGTGCTAGGAAATAAGGAAGATTATTCTGAAAAAGGATCTTCGAGCTGTGATTAATCGTTACTATCCGAACCCGAAAAAATCAGTCTATTGGTGAAACCATTCCATTTAATGTAATGTACGAGTACACCACCAAAGGCTTGGACAAATAGTGAAAATAGAAAATTGTAACCCCTTCTTTGTGCTAATAGACTTCTGACGTAAGCAAAGATATCAAAAGAAGGACAACTGTTACCAGACGGTATTTCTTCCGTCTAAAGAGAGAATCGGGTAGTGAAGACCTCTTTTACTAAGACAACTAAGACAATTCCTGTTCTTCCACGGACATAATTCCTGTCAAAATTTGGAAAATCCAGTACCAAATTATGTCCCAACGGCTTTTTCATAAAACATAATAATAATAATAATAATAATAATGGCGGCGCTGCAGTCCGAGATGGACCTGGGCCTAGCTTCTCAGCAACCGCTCGTGTTGTGCGTGCTAATTGTTCTTTCATGAGTGAAGGGGATCTACAGTTCAATGCCGACTCCGAACGGCGAGATTGAGAAGCTATTCCTAGACAGTTATACCATTTGAGCATTGTTAGTGAACCGAAAGAGGTGGAGCCGTAAAAAAAGTGTTAGGTGTTTTTTCGGGAATCGAACCGACAACATCGACCGTAGGAGTCGACGCACCTATCCACTACGCCACGGTGCCACTTTCATAAAACTTTCATAAAACATGGAGTTTCTTATAAAATTCTTGATTTCTCTTACATCGTTTTTGTGAGGTGACAGAAAACCGGGAGGGTCCAAGCTCAACAAGACTGGTAAGAACGATAAGAACCTGTCCAAACAACATCCATATTGTCCAAACAACAACATATTTCCACGCTCTAAGGAACCAGCCTTAGCAGCTATCTGCTCTACCATTGCTAAAACCTGACAATTTAACAGAAGGCCTAGAGGTCCTCAATCTCTTTCAAGTAGAGCCATTCGGAGAATTCGTTTCTTTAAGACATACGATGTTATTAGTTACAGAAAAGCCATTGAAAAGAATGAAATATTAAAAAAAGCCAAGCTTCCAAATTTTGTTTGAAAGATTTCCAAGATCCAATTCACAATTCTCCCGAAAGGTGAACGTCGATGAAATCTGCATGAGAAAGTGTTTACGTAGACTCCTCAACCGTGGTAGTATCTACATTTTTGACCCCTTTAGTCCGGTCTAGTCTTGGATTGTCTGTTACAACTAGATGAATTTGACAAAAACAACGTGGTCAGCAACGCATGATGCCACGAAGGTTTCGATGACAACGATTGCCTCGTAAAAAGAGGTGCAAAACATTTCTCTATCACTATAGAAAAAACGAGCACGAAGAAGCAATAATATATACAGTGGACTCTCCCTAAATCGAACTCTGCCTAAGTCGAATTTCTCCCTAACTCGAATTTTTCGCTTTATAATTTGTTGGCATTCCCCTCAATTTTCCATACAAAAAACTATCCTTTAAGTCGAACTCCCTCCCTTGATCAAAATGTTCCTCCATCATGACCGTAACAAGTCTCAAAAAACTCCTTTCACTAAAAGGCTATTTCACTGACTACCTAGTTTTGAGTATAATCTGAAATAACACGGTGTCTTAAAAGACGATACATTTCTGCTCTCATGGAAGAAGGGGAAAATATACACATACAGGCTATCTCCCAAACTATTTCGCCGAAGGAAATAGCGAAGATCATGCCGATTGACATGGGGGATGGACAAGCGTACTTGTGCCAATAACAGCAGGCACCCTCGGGTTCTTAACTAACGTGTATCGCCAAACGTCTCTGGAAAGGGTGTTGCTTCGTGTTAGGGCTAAGCTAGATACTTTTAAGGTAGGTTAAATTTAGTTTAGGTAGAGTTTTAAGTTTGTATGTTAGTTTAGGCGTAGGTTAGGTTAGTTCGCTTAGCTTCGCGAGCTCCCTTCCGGTCTCTTTTGGTGGAAAGGCCTTGAACACATTTATTTTCCTCTTTCTTGTCTCCTCTTTCTCTTCTCTGTCATCATCTTTTAGTTGTCCGTCCGTGGTCTGTTAGGGTATTAGGCTTTCTTCTCTTTCTATCTTTTCAGCTCTTTCTATTCTCTCTTAGCTAGCCATAGGCCCGACATTTTTTTGTTTGCAATTGGTGTACGAGTGAGAGGATAAGAAGCCCCCTCGTCCCAAGAGCTAAGTTGCTCAACCGCAAGTGTGCCGTCATCCTACTCACCGTCACCGTGGCTCAGCCAAGCCTTTTGCAACAAAATGTACACATACCCTACCATTTTCTCGATATACCCAGAAGCAGACTGTGTCACTTTAGTAACGACTGCGTCCAACTAAAACTTGAAGCCTAGACCCTATGTCCACTAGGATGACCGTCCAATGGTACAAAAGACAAAACGGGATCAGACGATGACCTATCTGTCGAACCTGCCGGGTTAGTTAGAACCTGGCGATGGGTTAGTTTTGATATATTGGCAACTACACAAGTATTTTTAAAGCATCAACAAGCAATATCAGCCTAAAATAGGTAAAAATTTGGTCTATCACGAAAATTAACAAGAAATGTCGATTTTGTCTTTAAGCTCCAGCAATGGATGCTGCTTAACTTAATTTGCCAACTTTAGTCCATATAGTCCAATATGTATGATGAAATTGAAATTAATGTTGGTAAGTCTTGACAAAGACAGTAAATAGAGTCCCTTCAAATTTAGGAAAGGGAATTTTTCTGGAAATCATTCTGGTATAGTTTAAGTTCTTGGGTTGGTCTAAGTGTGACTGCTTTCTGCAGTCGGCCACCTAAACCTTACCTAACCTTAAATTCTTGGGTCGTTTTTAAAAACTGCAGTGATAATTTATGAGTGCTTCAAAACATTTCTCCCCCACTGTGCACTGATTTTTTCTTAAATACATTATACAAGTGAAAGATATACATTTGTTGTGTTCTTGCATGGCACAAACAAAATGTATCTACATATTTTCTGCGTCATGAATTCATTTAATTATTCTGATTTTATACATTAATTATAACTCTTACAACATTAATTATGAATAGAAACAGCCATCAGTTATTTACTTTAAATATTCTTTTATGTGGTATAGAATGTGTGTTTATATTTATCAGTAAAAATTCAGAAAACCGTAGACATAGTTAATAAGTTTGATATTCAGAATTAAAAATACACAATAGATGATGAATTTGCCTTTACATGCACATATATAGATTAAGTAATATTTAATTAAATATGAGAATAAAAATTGTGTGTAGTTTTTGAAATAAGTTAAGTTCATTTGCAAATAGGTTTATTATCGAAACTGTGAAAAAAAGGTGTTTGAAATGTACAAAAATATGTGAAAATATGAAACTGTTATATTCAAATGTATAACGGCCAAAAATTAAAGTTGTGAATGATGTAGACCTTGTTAAGAACCCCTGTAAAAAAAAAAAAAGAAACTTTATCGACAACTACTTCTTGGTTATTTATCAGTCCGTCTTGTAATTAAAACATCAGTTAAACAAGCTTAGCTTTATGAAATTATACCCCTAAACTCGATGAATTGAATTCCCTGCTTGAAATGATCCACTCTTAAATAAACTATCACACTATTAAAAAGACCTAAAGAGCCATCTTTAATAGCCGTACGAAAACGTAAGCTTCTGTTAAAAGCAAACGAAAAGTAACTGGAAACATCGTCAACATTTCAAATTGCCCATAATTTCTTATAGAAATTAATATTCAGCTGTCCACTGACATTGGCATACGTAAAGAGCGATTCATTCCGTTCCCGCGTAAATAGGCAAAAGTGAACGAACTTAACGAAACTTAGCAAAGCAATATATATAATAGTCATCGTGCTTAATTTTCGAGTATTCTCTCGGTTGCTTCAGTTAATTTAAGTTTTCGTACGGCCGTTATAGTTAAAATTCGAGCAGATGTTATCTAGTTTTCACAGTAACTATTTTTTTTTCTAATTTTGATATTGCTGATATGCAAAACTACTTCCATCTTCACAAAATTTAAACAACTTCAACCGAATTCATGTATAGAACTTCAAGCTCAACGATCTAAATAACCTCCTTTTATAACACATGTATCATCATAGTTATGTATATCTTAATGTATCTTAAAAGTTATTAAAATTAATGATCCTGTCGTTTTTTTGGCGTAACAATTGCGAAGTTTAATAGAAGATGAAATTTACTAAAAGCTAAACTACAAGAAAAACATTTTTAAATCCTTTTTACTTCCCTGAAATACGTTAAGTGCAGTTTAAGAATGTACTTCTGACAAAAACCTGTTCAGGGTTAATTGGTTCATTTTTCTGCCATGTTCTTCTTCTTATGGGTGGCGTTTCAATCCGATGTAGACGCCCAGATTCTAGACCAAATACTCCTATTGATTCTTACGAATTGAGGAGACCCACAGTTTTATGCTGACTCCGAGCAGCAAGTTTTTCAAACTCTACATAACAGTTATATTCTTTAGACATTATGAAGAGAGAGATGGTGCCGTAGCAAAAAGCTTTGGTTTGTTGATCGGAATTTGACCTTGGGTGTATGAATCCACACACTTTTTGACTATACCATGGAAGCCATTGATTCTTTTCCTCTAACTTTTTAATGTCGATTAGGAATAACTTATAATCTAATGCTGCTTAATAATAAAATAACGAATTTTGGTAGAATTTCACAAAATGCACTGCAGCACACTAGTTAGTGTCGCTAAAGGCCACTGTCTCGTGACCTACCATGCTCGTAACCTTGACGTAGTCTGTCATGTGTAGAAACTTCCAAGAGTCAGTGGTTAGCAAAACCTTAACCATGTCTGGTTTTGCCCGGCTCTGGCTAAACTACAAAATGATGTAGTTAAAGTCACATCTTCTCATCGAATTCGCACATACATACCTTTAAATCATTCTGCCTCAACAACGAATCTGATGGCAGCATTTGGAGTTATTTTGTGAATTGGTATCACTATGGACCAAAATTGGTCTATGTGAGATTCAGGTACCATCCTCTAAACTAAACTAAGTTTGGTGGACTTCCGTCAAGCAATAAGATGGAGCGAAGATTTTCATGGGACAACCCAAAGAAATTGTAATCTTATACCTTTCATTGTGTTATCTACAAATATCATTGATAAATTTGTTTAAAATACTTCAAATGTGTTACCCTCTAAATTTTCGGTCCCGTATGCGAGTGGGGCGAATGGAGGAGAAGATACAACCGTGAACTCTACAAGCTGTACAAAGATGTGGATGTAGTCCAAAAAGCCAAAAAAATGACGACTACACTGGCTCGGCCACATCGTGCGAATGATCTTCGCGGATCTTCGAATCCCAGCCCACAGGTTCGAGAAGAAAAGGAAGACCGAACCTCCGTTTCAAGAACCAAGCTATCGCGGATGTCAGAGCGCTTGGTCTGGATAACTGGAAGCACTGTGCCCGGGACCGCAGGGCATGGAAGGCTGCCGTGTCTCAGGCAGAGACCCTTCACGGGTCGGGAGCCCGCTAAGTAAGTAAGTAAGTAGTTACCCTCCTAAGACTTAAATTCTTTGGAAAACAATTGAAGGTGTAAATTCAAAAACATAACCTAAAATACAATTTCCTTCATTTCAATTTTTTGTTATTGTCCTAGTAGCCTTTCTAGCTATGCCAATCGTTCAAATTTGATCATTTATGATAGAGACAGACATATTGTATTGGTTCAACAGTACGATCACCAACTCAAGTCAGAGTGTTTGCATTGGATTGGTTCGGCGACTTTTACACGAGTTGCGACAATTACTGCAATTCTCTAACGTTCATTCTCTTAGTTTTACTTAAAAGAATGAAAAGGGGATGGGCAAGATAAACAGTACGTGACACTCGGATGTAAAAAAAAAGGCTCAACACCACGCCTATTACACCTGGATGTTGGTATCGTATTTAAATAGAGCGAGGGAAACACTTTTTTCAATACTTTTGTTTCGTTCGTTCATATCATTCAGGACTAAAGAAACATGACAGCAGAACCTGAGTATGCTGGCAGCAAAGTATTGATTGATTGATATGTAGCTGTATGAATGCTATTATCAATAATTTTCAGCGAATAGCTAAAATAGATCAAATCATTCACGATCTACTGCTTTCTAATTCCTAATAGTTCTCAACTCTCAGTGGAACTTTCCGTATTTCCGATTTTCTCTTTGAACTTTTAAAGATTTGAAGTCGTTTCTACGCTTCGCGGAAGACTTTCATACGGTATTTTATGGTCCTATTTTACTCTATTTTACTCGTATACAAATTTGGCTACGACTCAAAATAGATTTGAGGGAGTATGGAAGGGAAACATGTAAATATATAAAATGTCACGGGAAATTTTTCAAGTTTTTATTTAGGTGTAATCTTTATAATCGTACATGTGCAAGTATGTAGAAAAGGATTCTAATAGCAGAAGAAAGACGATTTCCGCTACTGAAATGTTCTTGTGAAAGCAATTGCGTGAGGTGATGGCAAATCAATACTCCATGGTAAGGAAGAAAATGGAAAAATCCCGCAAAATAAAAAAGTAGAAACGATGCAACGATAGTTTATGATAACTAGAAAGATCCAGTGAATAAGCACAGCCACATTCCAGAAATAAAAACACAATCCACTGATACACTGATATGCCTTTCCTGCGCCGCGTGGTTTTCTACCTAATGAAAAGTACCACAGTGGTGAAATTGGAGGTAAGTAAAATTGAAGAATGAAGTTGTAAATTAAATAAAAAAAACACCTAATTGATATTTAATTTAGTATTATTTTTCGACATTGTCGATTAATAAAGAAAAACTACAGCAAATCACTTATTTACTTATTTCTAACTGTTCTTTTTGACGGCTTGACGTTTTCATAGCTGCGAAGATATGTATGCTTTGGTTTTTTCGAGAAGTCAAATGCAACGAATACGAGTGGTGAAATAGAAATTTGAATGCGATACTTTATATAACGACTTTAATTGTACGATTGTTTGAGGTGATGTTTTCCAAATTACGAACATTAAAAAATGTCTATTAAAAAATATGACAGAGTAAAATATGGCTGATTCTTAAAAAGTCGAAGAATACAAATGATATCTTGGCTACTAGCATTATTACACAAATGACAAGGATTCTAGGGTAGATGGGCCGAAATGGCATTCGGACTAGTAACCTAGCCTAGGTCGGGTAGGTGTATGGGTTTCCTAGCGGTTTACAATTGCGGCGAAATTAGATCAACAATTTTTTCCATTATGCTGATCGGAAGAAAGAAACTACTATCGAGATATTTCTGTCGTTAATCCTTAATCACCCAAATTTTAGTATTAAATTCAAGAGGCTTTTACGGATTTTACACAAGGAATTATTCAGTAATTCGGTTTGGTCGTAATTTTATCTTTTAATCATGTACTAGATTGGTATAGAAAACCTGTAAGAGCAAAAGGTAACCGCAAAAGAGAACTGCAGATGATTTAAGCTACTCGGTTGCTCGCGTAAAACACTCCTTTCAACTTAATTTGTAGATCAGTAGTTGTAATTGTCTTCTCATGAAAGCTAGACAGTCACAGACCAGCCTAAGAAGTGTTAACAAAAAAATGATAAACTACAATTTGCTGGTTGTTTCAATGTACAGAGGCTCCTTTAAAAAAAAAAAAAAAAAACGATACAATTAAATCCACAAACCTTGATGGAAACAAAACAAAATGTGTACCTGATTCAAAAACTAAAAAAAAAACTCAAATCTATCACATTTATTTTACGTGCATGTATTAAAAACGTTTCTCTTAACAGTAAATGAATTAGAGAAGCTATGTTTGTTCTACAAACTACTTTAATTTTTCATTTAAATGCATTTGCTGGATGAGTTGGCGACGATTTTCTTGTTGCTTTTTCTCAATGTACACCTTAAAAACTACGGTATTGATACATACGAATATATACCTATATACAGTGTGTGCAAGAAAAATGAAACTCAAAAATGAAATTGCAAACGACAACCAAATCGAAACCAAGGCAACAACAAAAATAAAAACACTTTAGTTGTTTACTTTTTAAAAAATATAATTGTCTTTATTTTGTTTTTTTTTTATTTTTATTTGTTTTATTATTTATCTACAATATTGTTTAATGTATATGTTAGGAAGGAAGAGAAAAAAAAATAACTTAAAAGCTACACATGGTTGTCTTCTCTTTTGTTTAAAGTTCAAAAAGAAAATAAAAAAAAAATACTAAACATATTCAAATCAAAGACCACTTACAGCTAAACGAGAGAAACAAGAGTAACTATGAATATTGTGAGATGCGCGTTGATGATTAGATGAATAATGATTAAAACTAGTTGCTTGTCTGTTGCATTACGAACACACAAAGCGGGAGCAAAAGAAGAGAATACAAAATGAGGTTAGAATCGAAACTAAAATACAAAAATATAAAAATATACTTTTATGTTCATATTTAGGTTGATTATTGATTATAAAGGACCAATAAAATATATTTATTTATTTAGTTACAGTTTCATCGCTTGATTGAACGAAAAGAAAAAATATTTAAGAATCGTTATATATAGTTTTATTTTTTTTTTATTGTTTATGGGTGATTAGTATATCTTTTTACAAATGGTCTGGGATCAGCTCCTCTCTTTCTTTGTCGATATTTACAAAATATTCTTATTCTCTACGTAAAAGTATGAAGAGAAAAAAAAACGAATCGGTTAAGTGCTATTTGATTTAAGAAATTAAACAAAAAGTAAAAACAAAAATCATTTTATTTATATAAATGGCTCTGTAAGAAACTCACATCACTCGATGAATGCATTTTTCGTGAGGAGAATTCCTTCGCTTGTTCATTTTACTTTGACTTTATACATTTTGCGATCAGATTGTTCAAGTGAACAGACTGATTTGTGTTGAAGTGAAAAACCGGCACACAATGAAAGTGAGAAAAATTTCCCGAACAGAGCGCATGCAATGAGATCGATATGAAAGATTGATAAGAAGTGTTTGTTTTGTTTAATTATATAATATATAATGTAATATAACTTGCAAACTATTTATCATTAATGGAAATTAAATATTAAAAACAACTAACTATTGGGTTAGGCGGGAAGTTCATGTTAATATGCGGGATACGGGTTGACTTGAGGCAAGGTAGTGTCCACGAGTTTATGAAATTTACATTTGTTTCAAAACAATTTTTGACAAAATCGGTACACAAATCACCGTTCATGGTTAACAGTAACACGCTTTATCTCTGGTGTGCTTTTTATGCTTTAGCTTCTTAGCTGCGACAAAAATGGTGACTTTTTTAAAATGATGAGTACCCAGTACCCAGACATAATTTTTTCATCCCATCGTTTTTAATAGCTTCCTAAAATTCACAGAATGTGCGCAAACTCCAGTTGGTGATGGCGGACATTGGTGTTATAAGCTTTAAAACTCGGCTGGTCTGCGATCATAGACTGCGCGTATTCTTGTGTTACAAAATAATGCGCAACCACTGGGGAGTTAACAGAAATAACTTGGAAAAAAATTTGATTGGAAAATAGAAGTATGTATTTTTCAGAAGCTACACCAGGAGTGACTTAAGCAAAGATATGAGATCTCTTACAGATTATGGCAATAGACAATTTTAATCAGAAGACTGCTTTTGCACTTGTAGGCAGAGAATTCCTATAACTAAGGGATATTCGCGTTAAAGATGCCGGAGAGACCAACCGTTTTATGCAGCTTCTGAAAGTCGAAGTTTTAGAAGATTTTTCTTGTCAGTCAAACTCTTTAAATAGAGACCCGAAAGAGATGCAGACGTGAATTATGAAAATTGTTGTCCATATCGGGAATTGAACGTAGACTTTGGGCGTAGGAGTCGACGCCTCTGGCAGACAATGTAATTATAAACGATGCTGAAATTTCAAACACAAAATTGTGATCATTCTCGAGCATAGGATATAAAAATCGTCCTCTGCTTTGTGCACGTCTGGTTTACTCGTGTAGCGTCTTTGCTTAACTTCTTCAACAAGAACAAGTATGTTGTATAAGTGACTCTTCTTACACAGATGGAGAGGTATACAAACTGTATAAAGAAATGGTTCAGTTGTTTTACTTATGAAGAGTCTTTGCTTGACTTTTTTAGACGATTGGAGGGGCGATTTTGAACGTCAAACAGTTACATAAACCCATAAGAAATGAGATATCGATCGACTTGATTATTTGCAATGAATAATATGTATAAGTCCACCATGTGATGAAGAAAATGGCGGATGAAGTGTTAGACAAAAAATTTCCTCAAAGGTCACTCATAAATTCATGGTAATCAAACGTGATTCAATCTAAAATTATTCAATGATGACACCGAGGATTTTTTTTTAAATTTAAGAACATTCTAAGCATCAAACTGTTTTAACTCTGCATCGGATTTCGGCAAGATGATAAACTGTCGTGCGACTTCTTCAATCTTGTTCTAGGGAAGATAGTGCACATGGAAAGTGTAAGCACGGAAGGCATTATCTTCTGCAAATCGGTCCAGCTGCTGGGTTGTGCTGATGACATATACATTTTAGCGTGTTTCCAGTGGGCTCTTGTAGACGCATTCACCGCGATTAAAGAATAGGCGAAAGAATTTGGCTTTAAGCTAAATGATGACAAGACGAGGTACATGCTGTCGAGCAAAAATCGATCCGCCGCGCATCACCAAAGAGAATACGCCACAATAGACAACTATAACTAGTTACGGAGTTTGTTTACTTCGCAGCAAACGTGAACTCAACAAAGGACTTCTTGGTGGAGATCCAAAGTAGAATCGCCATTGAGAACCGGCTACTTTGGTTTGTCGTAACAACTGGGGTCAAAATTCCTGACTCGAAGGACCAAAATCTCGCTCTACAAATCCCTATTCCTGCCAGTCTTGCTGTGTGGACCCAAAAGCTAGGCAAAAACAGCACGGCAGAGTTTTTAGTGTCTTTGACGACATCCCGTCTGCGAAGATGGGGAATGGAGGAGAAAACACAACCGTGACGAGGATGTGGATATAAAGGACTTTGACAGTTGATAGCGGCCATATTTTGAAGCTACAGCTGACATTTATTCAGTCTGTTCTGCCAATCACCATGGACGAACATAGCGTTCAACAACACGTGCAAATGATAAAATTGTTTAATCAAAATGGGTGTTCTGTTCAGACAACGTTCCATGCGCTTCGTTAATTGTACGGTCGCCATTCACAGTGTCTTCTAATCCGAGACTCCTAGTTCGAGAAAAAGAGAAATACCGAATTTCCGGTATAAATCATCAAGTGATCGCGGTCAGAAGACAATTTGGTCTTGATGACTGGAAACAGCGTGCTCGGCACCGTCAACGATGGAAGGCGATAATAACTTGGCCTCAGACCCTCCAGTGGTCGCTGGCCTGATAAGTAAGCGTATTTAAGCGTACCAGAGGATCTTATGTTTTGATGAGTTTTCTGTTTCCTTAAATCCCTGCACAATGCCAGCACACAATCGGGATCTAAGTGGGTCATATTTGATTCGTACCGTGGCAGTTTCTATAACCTCAAATCCCTGGATGAGCTTTCCGCATATAACCCAATAATTTGCCTCTTAAGGTTTTCTGTGCAAGAGCAAGCCAAGTTAAGTAAATTAGTATATACTGTTGTTCTTAATAAATCTTTCTTTTCCGCAATCGAATGTTAATGAACTGTTACTGAGCTTACATAAGCGCTTACATATCTCTAAATATAAGTGTTTTCTTACGTAAAACAATGCATACGTTGAATAAAATCGTAAAAATACGTAAATATTTACATGGACAAGTGTAATATTAGTTTGTTGCTGTATTTCCTTTGTGTTTCAATGTCAAGTGTACAGATGGATAACATAATTTCAGTTCCTATGCATGTCGGTTGCTTTGCTTACAAATTAAAAACCTAAATCAATTTTGAATCCAATTTGAATGAAAATCAAAACCAAAATCATAACAATTTTGTACTATCTAAAGAAATAAACGTTAGTTTTGGAAAAATAAACAAACTCTCACATCTACCGATACCTTAAATAATGCTCTTGTAAGACTCAAGCCACCTTCTTCCTTTTTTCTGGAAAGTTGTTTGTCATTTTTGTTTTTTGTGATTTATGAAGCATACGAATATTATTTAAGACACACTATATTTAGGTACAAGTAATACAATATTTATTATTTAAACTTCTTATACTTTGCATTCAAGTTATTTACCATGGACACCAGGACGACATTGCAAGTCCTCGGTGTGCCAAAACCAAAAAAATTTTATGGGCTTTTGCTGTCGCAGGATCTTCTCCAGCTGGAGAAAGAATTTATCTTATGCCTATCATTTGTTTTATTCAAATTGTCAAATCATACACACGTAGGCTTATGAAAAGAACGAAATGAATTCAGTCTTAAAAATAGTACATTTTTTCAATCATTTAATATTTACTAAAAAGAGAACGGGGTCGCTGCTGTGGCGCAGGCGATTCGTTTGTCAAACACAAAGTCGAGTCAAGTGATTTCGAAATGAATTTTGAAAAAACTTATCGTAGGTTACATACAATTTAGGAATATGTAAATTTTGTTTACTTAAAAAATAATTATTCACTGGGGCAGTGCGTCCACTTGGTTAGTACATTTCAGTAATAATGTACAGTTTCTATTTTCTACGTAATTGTTAAATGAACAAGTTTAAAAAAACAAAAAGAAAAGAAATTATACTAAATTTAACTAAGAATGTTGAAGAAAATTTAAAAATAGACGCTCCGATTGATGGGAGACGCTTGGGAGGAGAGAAAATTGTTTGAAAGGATTTGAATTTTAAGTCACAAGAGCACAGGCACAGGGACCAGTTTTGTCAACTCCAGAGTATGGTTTTATTGGCTGATGCCCAGGTCCACCCTGGTCCGTAGTGCAATCAGAAGAATCAGAAGAAGAGTATGGTTTTATGATCACTCTCCAGAAGAAATTCCAATTCACAGTCGTCGCCAAAAATGTGAACTCTATTCGCTTATTGGATCCAGGCGGACTGCGTTTATGGATCTAAGATGATGATTACAGGAGCGGAAGAACACCAGAGAGACAGAATATAGTATTTTCACAAGCGAGAAGGACATGGGTTAGATGCGCCGAAAAATGGCCTTCATCACCCGAAAATCCACTTTTAAAGTGAATTCTCGGGTGAAGCATGTCTGTTTTCTTTACTCATCGTATCGTTTTCGACATATTTTCCTCATTTTCAGGTGTTCCACACGCAGAAAATCTTGCCTGCCAAGGAGGATTGTCCACACGTTTGTACACACTTTCTAATGAGCGTTCAAGAATTCAAATTATATGCGGAAAGGTAAGGGAATTTTCTTCAAATTGGTGTGGTGGAGACGATACAGCTAATACCGCTATTGGAATGAAGAGGCGAGGGGAGAGGATGTATAGGAGCTGTACAGAAGAATTAGGATTACCTCAGATGGAGGTTCAGGTATAAAGTGGGGTATGGTCATAAAGACAAGCGTAGAGGATGAAAAGGAGCTGTCTGGAAATAGAGACGAATACAAATATGAATTCAATCGTTTCCAAATATCTCTGTTCTTCTGCATGATAATCGCTTGGAGTCTTTTCTTCAGCAAGCTGATGAGACTGACATACCCTTACACAACCTAACGTGGTCCAATAGGTTAAATATTTTTAAAGTTGAACGTTCACATAAACCCGTGACTTTAAAAAAAAACCCATAGTCATATGTCCTCGGCTCGCTTGAAATCCCCAAAACGCGATATTAGACAACTGGAAAACGACTACTTCCAAATGTAGGTTGTAGCTCGTGCAGTATGCGCCGTTCTGTAATGTTGTTCCTCGAGGCCAAATTTATTCAATTGAGAAAGGAAAAATTGATTGGCCGCGGCTCTGTAGCGCTCACCATCTACCGCGCAGGCATAACATACAGTCACTTTGAGTCGATGTAATGGCTCTTGCAGTGTCACAGAACGCGTTGGATGTAAATGTAGCAGTTTGAAGAGTACCAACGAAGAATTGCGGATATCGCCCCTGAACCGGTGGGACAATGCAACAGAGTACCTCCACGTTAAAGGTGGTGATGCACACAAGTGGAAAGGGACCTCAAGTTGGAGTGCGTAATTGGAGAGGGCTTGCAAAGTGATTGCTGGTTCATTGTGGACTGTAGAGCTATCAGAAGAAGGAGCTTGTTAGATATGTGTGGACGTATAAAGATTCATGAGGGGAGTACATTTAATCAGTCTAACTTGGGAAAACGGAGAAACATTTTTCACGAAGCTAACAATGAAAATTTTAATGTGTTTCTCAAGAATATGGTCCTGTCTACGAGGTGTACAAGGATGTGGTTATAGTTCGGAGGGCAAAAATCCGTTAATCAAACTGATTCGGCCACATCGAACGAATGAACAACAATACTCCAACTGAAAGAGTCTTCGAATCAGGGCCCCTTGGTTCGAGAAGAAGAGGAGGACAGAATTTATATAGACCAAGTGATCGCGGAAGCAAGACAAATTGGACTTGATGATAGAAAGCAGCGTGCCTGGGACCGTCAGTGATTGAAGGCGGTAATTTCTCAGGTTCAGAATCTTCAGGCGTCGTTGATCTAAAAGGTAGTTAAGAAAGTAATTTTTTAAAAGCAGGAATACGTCAAGGTTGTGACGAGATTCTTGAAAGTTCATGCTTGAAACAGACCGCATTAAAATGATTGCAGTAAAATTGAAGAACAAAGCTCTTTATCTAAGTGGACACATTTGTTTACTGCACGGCCACGCATCGATTCAAGCTGTCTATTTTTAATTTTAATGCAATTCACATGTAGTAGATCAGCAAGACAGTACAATTTGGTACAATTTTGGAATTTAATGTATATGTACTATTAGGTTATTTCACAAAACATTTGAAAAGTAACAACACATTTTTTTCTTTAATTTCTAACTCCTTTCTACATTCATGGCAAATTAATGTAAATCAATTGTCACTTTTCACAATGACAGCAAACGAATGAGACGAGATGTCAAAATATACTGCACATCTGTTTCGTTGTGTTTTTCTGCACCCATCAATGCATGCAGTATTGCTGCACATCTGCTCCAGGCTTTACACAGGCAGGAATTATCTTGAAAGTGGACAATATAATTATACGTTTATTTAGTTGGAAGTCTATTTGTTTGTCTTGCTCGATTGAACCTTATTTACGCCACGTGATCATAAAAAGGAGTTATTATAATACAGTCAGGGGTAAAAGGAATAATAATAACATTGTGGCGCTACAGATCGTAGCGGACTTGGACTACAGGTTTCTACAGCAACCACTCGTACCATGCGGTCTATTGTTTTCATCGCGTAAGACGTAAGTGATGGAAATAAACACAATTAATAATTGTTCTGTATTCAATCATTCCAAGCCATCTCTGTTATTGTACATGATAATCGCTTGGACTTATTATCTTCAGCAAGCTGATGAAGACTCCTCTCGAGTGGAGCAGATCCACAATCATTTCGTCTTTGGAAGGTTACATTTGAAAGGCTTCCTCTGGACTTTTATACACTGTGAGCATTGTCAGTGACTCAAAAGAGGTGAAGCCGTGAAAATATGAAATGTGCACTTTTCGGGAAATCAAACTAGATTGTGAGCGCAGGAGTCGATGCACTTACCCATGGCCATGGCGGTATTAAGATAAAAAAGGAATATAAGGCTTAAATTGTAAACTGTTCGTTAAGTTTGTCTTCATTGCATTCGTTTCGTTTAAACTTAGAACACATATTCAAATTGAAAAGGACAGGTGCCGATGGTATTCTCCTGAGTCAGCCTATCTTTGCCTTCATTTGGGTAAGGTAAAGTTTTTTTTCAAATGTGTACCTTTCTAGATCATCAAATGTACCCTTCTAGAGCATCAAATCCTCAAACTTCTCAGATAATGGCGACTTAAGCAAATAAAAAAGAAACGAAACAAAGGACATACAAAAATTTCTCATAAAAATGCCAATTCTGTTACTGTTCTCATTTACCGCGCTATTACATAAAATTTTATTAAAATAACTTGTTGCCTCTTATAATTTCATTGACATCGACTTAAATCAAAATAATTTTCCTAAAAAAAGAACTAAATTTACAAAAAAAAATAAAGAAATGGTCAAAAAATTAAATTTAAGAAAAAATAAATTTGAATGAATAAAAATGAAAAAAAACTCGTATGGGAAATCACATGAAATACATGAATGTATGTATATCTTCTAAATGTATAGGATGTTTCTCTTCGTTAATAAATGTTTATATCATAATTTTAAACTAAATTGAAATCAGTCCATAGTTAAATGTGTTACTTTCTAGCTTTTCGTACAAATTAAGAAATATAAGAAATAATTAATTGTACATGCATATAAAGAGTAGGTTTCATTTCTGTTTCGTTCGTTTATGATTCATACACAACATTCGGTCTTTCTTACTCAAAGAAACTATATATATGAATGCTTACAATTTTTTGTGTGTAAATTGTTTTTTTTTGTTTTTTTTTCGTTTTCCTTGATACTTTTTTAAGTGGTTACAAGTGTTTTTTGATCTCTAATAATTACTGACACCTCACAATAACGATGAATTAATTAATTATTAATTATATTTTGTTTTGTTTTGTTTTCCATTATTACTACAATACATTTTTTATATTGTTTAAAATAAGTTATGTATATGTGTTTGTTTTTAAATTTACTTATCGTTCCAATATTACATTTCAATCAGAAAAAAGGAAATTATTTATTTATATTTATTTTTTGTTTTGTTATTAATATAGTTTAGGACATTATAATCATTAAAAGTTTGTGATGAGATTTTTGTTTTTTTTTTCTTACAAAGACGACATACACTTTTGTTATTTGTTTTTTCTTTAAATTGAATATTACTTGTAATAGTTCTTTAAAATGAAGTATTTTTTCTTTTTTGTTTCATTTTCTTTAAATGTAATATAACAAGTTATGTTTTTGTTTTCCTTAATCTTCTTTTATTTGTTTTTTTTTTTTTGTTTTTTGAGGTAAATTTGGCAAACAAATTACGACGATCGTTCGAGTATGCTGTTCATGTTCCTCTTTCTCCATTTCGCTGTTCAGCTTTGTTGTTTCTCTTATTTATTCTTTTGTTTTGTTTTTTTGTTATCGACTAGTGTGGTGAGTAGTAGTAATTTATTTATTTTCGACACAATGGTGGAATGATTCTGTTTTGTTGTCCAAAAGCTAATTTAAGTCCAATTTGTAGTTAATTTGTTTTTTTTTTGTTTTGTTAAAATTTTGATTTTATAATAATGCAAATTTTGTAGTTAGGTTGTGTTTTATTTGTTGTTGTTTTGGTTAAGAATTAAAATAAAATTTTAATTTGGCAGAAAGTAATCTATTTTAGGCAGCTATCGCCTCATTTTGCCGTCATTCCCATTGATGAGGTGATGGAGGCAGTTCCGAAGGATGGGCAACGGTTGAACTGTTAAAGAAAATGATAGAAATGAAGAAGAGAAAAAATTAAATATTATTATTTGGTTTATTCAAAAATTGCTAAAGAATTTTGATGTGAGTTTATATTTTTTTCTGAATTTTGAATTTTTACATCAAAGCACAAACAACGAGAAATATTTCGTTTCATTCAAAAGCTAACGCATGCAAAAACGAACTAAATGAAATAAAAATTCTAACATTTCAAACCCTAAAAATGTATCACATATATTTTGTTCATTAAATGTTATAAACTATCCGTGCTAATACTATTTACGAACACACCCGCTTCAATAGAAACAGTAAAGTTATTTTTTGGGTTAAACATACATTCCACTGTGAACCTTCAACAAACGAACAAGTCACAATTGTTGCTTTATACAAAAACCACAGAAATATTTAAACAGTGCCTGTTATCAGAGGACATGTTTGATAAATTGTAAAGGGTGACCAGATAGCAATGATTTATTTATTTATTTAAGAAACTTATAATTGAAATTACAAATAAGTTTAAAAGCCGACAGCGCCAAAGGCCTTATACTATGTTCCCACTTTTACTGAAACATCAATAGACCGTTCCCATTGAGTTGAAGTGTTTTCAAATGTCATTTGCTGTCAATTTTGAAGTGCAAGTCAAAACAAATGATAGTGTTGAGAAGAAAAAATGAAAAATGAGTTCTGCATACATTAAAAATAAAGTTGTTGCAATTTATAACAACACATGTTGTTGCATAAATAATTAGAAATATTTCTATTGAAAATATGACCTCTTAATTTTCTGACATCTAAAAATTATCACCAAAACTGAAGTTCGCGCTGTAGGCTTGTTCTGTTTGACAACGTCTTACGGACGCATGAACTCAAGGGGGTTTCAACTAGATTTCGCCGAAACCGCGTGATTTCGAAACCCCGATAATGTATGGCGAAACCTCGGAGGTTTGGATAAATTTGACGAAGCATCGCGACTTCATTCGGTGGGAACATAGCTTTGGACAGCAATGATAGTTTTATTCTCAAGTGTTACATTTCAGGAGCTGTCAGTCATTAATAAATGACATCCAGCTGTCAAAATATTCAGTAAGGTTTGCCATTTCATCATGCATCGTCCCATTCTTGCCAAACGTGTGGAAATTGTTAAAAAATTATCGGGATTCCGGCTCTGTTGTAAATACAGTAGAATCTCGAAAACATGAACGGCTGTATAACCTGAGTTAATTTAGAAATATGAACAAGGCCTGTTTTATATCTGTTCTTCTTTTCAAGATTTTTACTGTACGCAACGTGAAACTCGTCCTGATGTCGGTAGTCATCATGGCGTCAGTGTGCACGTGAGAACACCCTTTGGATTTTAAGCCCCCAATCAAACAGATGTTGGTGCAAAGTGAAGAAAACAGAGCCGCTTTAGTGGTCAGTATCGACGAAGACCAATAAATGTTGATTCGGCACCGATTAGCTGAATTGGGCATCGCCAGAGTCAACTCGGCTTATTTTGAGGTTGGATTTGGGCCAACATAAGATTGTCCTGATCCAAGAATTGACCATAGGCAAAGCGCTGGAAATGTTTTGCCAGAGATCCAGGATTTTGGACGAAAAAATCATCATCTCGGACTATGTCCATTTATGGCTCAACGCCTACGTCAACAAGTAAAATTGCCGTTATTGGATTGACACAATCCACAAGTGGTCGAGCAAGCACCAATGATCGCTGAAAATGTGCCGGCGAACCAGATTTTGGCATAAAAAAAACTTTGTCTCGGACGAGGCCCATTTTTAGATCAGCGGTTATGTCAACACAAAAATCTGTTATTTGCAGAACAACGAAGACAATCCTAATGTTCGAACAAGCATCAATGCATCGACAAAGATTGACTGTTTGGTGTGGCTTATGGCATGGCGGCATCATCAGACCTCTTTCGAAATGAGGAAGGAGACACCGTTACCTTCTATGGTCTCATATATAGAGTGATGTTAACCGACTTTCTGTGCCCAGAGCTTGACAACGTCATACAAGCAAGAAAACTGTGAAGCAGACGAACTAGCCAGGAAGGGTACAATAATTACTAATCCCACCATTGTCAATTGTTTTTGTGCCGATGGAAACCATGAAAACCAAGATCTTAGAGCTAACAAACAGCAGGGCTTGTGAGAGATGTAGAAACCTTAGCACCTGCTTACATGCTTGGCAAACGTGGTCAAAAATGGATCTTCGGAAAACCACAGCCATTCTCAGTCTTAGCAGAAATAAATTGGGTAGGAGTCCTCACAGGACATTGCGCAATGGGAAGACACGCCGCGAGACTAGGCCTGCCATACAACGACTTCTACAGCAGATGTATGGATAAAGAAGAGGAGGAAACACCCTCGCACGTTCTTTGCAATCGCCTCCACAAGGGAAGAAACCCTAGGAGCTTTTTACATAAATGAATTAACGAACATATCAGAAATAAATTTCAAGAAAATCTTAATGTTTATCCAGAAATCAAGATGGTTTTAAGAGTAGTGGTTGGAAGCCGGCTCAGTGGCTTCACAATGGATCCTCTTGGTCTAACTGAATCCTTCACCTGTGAGGGAAACCACCTTACCTACCTATGGCATTCAATTGACAATTGAGTTATCCGTTTTGTGGTTCTAACAAGAAGGCGTGGTACTGCATGCAGTACAAGCGATGCAATGCAACGCTTTAAGTTATAATAATAATATAATAATGGCGGCGCTAGAGTCAGAGGTGGAACTGGGCCTAGCTTCTCAGCAACCACTCGTGTTGTGCGTGCTTTTGTTCTCTCACGAGTGAAGGGGACCTACAGTTTAATGCCGACTCCGAACGGCGAGATTGAGAAGCTTTTACTAGACAGCTATACTCTTTGAGCACTGTCAGTGACTCCAAAGAAGTGGAGCCATGAACAAATTTTTAGGTGATTTTTCGGGAATCGAACCGAGAACATCGAGCGCAGGAGTCGACGCACCTACCCACTACGCCACGCTCGAAATTGTGAAGGAGAAATTTGGCGATTGGGTCATATCAGGGTGAGCATTCATCAATTGGCCACCGCTATCATGCGACTTGACTCAAGAGACTTATCTAGGGCTAGGTCTCTTCTAGGGCTAGATTGGACCGATCGCTTAAAACATTGCCAGCGAAACTAAGACAAATATTTGAATGGTATGCTATTCCAAACATAACGGCATTAATGTAGCTTCAAAATAAAGTCAGAATCAATTTTGTTTAAATTGATTTTCCTATCGTTCTTAACTGGCACTACGATTCAGGGTGTACTTGGACCTCAAACAATAAGCAGCTTCTTCAACTAGTACGATTTTTTTGTTAGCTGTCTTCAATTACAGACACTATTTTGTTTGAAATCCTCCTCCACTCGTATGCGCGACTATAATCGGGGACGACCCCTGTTTCGCTTTGAGAGGCTTGGAGTCAAAAATTCCAAGCATCTACAAGCAATGAAACATATTTGAAGTATTAAGAAAAGACGGCAGAGTTTTCTAAATAAATTAATGCAATAATAAGAATTTTCACTGTAAGGGAGTGGAAAAACGATAGAACTCCCAGGGCATGTTCTTCTCCTTTTTTGTATAGAGCTACAGTCCTGAGCCTCAACCAAGAAGCCTCTCCTGCTAGCACGATCCTTCACTAGCTGGACCACAGGCTCAGAGAAGAAGAACCTTCGGGCCGAAGCCAAAATGTCCATACGATCAACATGGCATACAGCTTTAGGAGTTGAATCCGTAAACGCTTGGATAGACTCATGTCGTTACTCAGACCTTACGGTTCGAATATTGAATCATCTCCTTCAATCGCCATGAACGCAAGCAGGACCAAAGATCGCATGCAGAACTTTTCTACCGGGCGAATTTTCTATGGGCGAATTGATTGCAGAAATGGTAATGTTTAAGAAAAATTGTAATTCCTTATAGAAATTTAAGAACAATTCAGGGGACGGGAGTGACATTTGGTAAAGTAGAGTCATCCATTTTGTTCCCGCATAAGTAGACAAAAGTGAAGGAACAAAACTGAGCGAAGGAGTTTCAATACATTTTTCATTCGATTGCTTTAGTTCTCTTAAACTTCTGTACGGCCATTATATTACCGTTAGGGTTGTCAGCTATTTTAAGCAGCTCAGACGTATTTATAGATACAGGAAAACAAATTGGTATAAAATTGCCACCAAATGAAATCAAATGAAGAAGTTGAACGTCTCTGTATAACTTGACTTCTGATTTAAAGTCAAGATTGTCGGTATTAATTTGAAACAATAAATGTTGTAACGACTTTAAACTGGAAACTGACTTTTATCTACACATCTTTTATTGTTCAACAGATGATTTATTTCTTTTTTTTTGAATTTGTTTACAACTCAGTTAAACTAGTTGTGGCAGCAGTAAATTAACAACATACTCGTATTCTAAATAGAAGAGCGTATACAAGGCGGAAGTCAAATCTGCTGGCATAAATTATATCGACTCTTGAGTGATTTGGTAAACAGAAATGACTATAAAATATATATTTGTACGTATCTACGTTCTTTAAGCTGTAAATTATCGAATATTTGAACGTGCGAACGTTCAGTTATCCGAACAAGGCAACAAAGAATAAAATAATTAGAGTCTCAGTTGAAATAAAGACGAAGTGACAATTGATGCAGACGGGTTTTACAACATTCTTTGTGTCTTGTGCCTTAGGTAACTGATTATGTCGTTCCATTTGTACTTTGTACTGTAGATAAAATAAAGACGCTTGTTGTACAAATCTGATTACGCGTCACTATACAACATTGGTTTGGATAATTGGTGTTCACCTATTGACGAGAACAACTCGCGAACCTTTGTCCTTCTACCTCCGCAACAACTTGCGCTGGAAGTTCCTTTATTCTTATACTCATACACAGTTTGATGACAGATCCTAATCATGATCTTTTTGAAGTACCCCATGACGATTATCCACACACACATACATATAGCGAAAGCTGTGAAAGTGGAATTAAATTCCCTACTCCTGTCACACTTATCCACTTTTCTCTGTTAGGCAATATATGGTTCCTAGAAACGGCCTGCACAGCGGTTCGACTAAAGTCATTCATCGACAGGGCATGCTATCTGGCACTCCACTATTCTCAGCAATTTTGGGTTCTTCCTCAAGATACATACGTGATGACAGAAGAACTTTACAACCAGAATTTCTTCCACATCTGATATGAAGAGTCTGAATTGTCTTCTGCGACTTTTCACAGATCGATACAGGATTGAGGAGGGAGGTGGGATTAAGAATCTTCTCGGAGGATTTCAATATGAATATATTACAGTGCCTACTCAAACATTTTTGTGCCTTTCTGGCGGGTACTATGCTGCTCATGGACATTCTGCCGCGGTTTAGGTACGATGTTGTATCCAAAAGAGACATCGTTATCGATACAGATAGTCAAACTACTTAAGTATCCCTGACCTTTGATGCAATCTACTCAGGGAAAGCATTTAAATACCGCCTGCTTATTATTGATACGGCATGTGGGTGCCCAGCGAAAACGCAGACACATAACGTCGGTGTTCAAATCAGACGATCGATTTCGCGATATTTCTCCCTTCTATGAGTTTTATCGCACGCTTTTGGATTTTATTCAAAAGGTGAAGAGAGGTAGTCGGCCTCTCTTGCCGTTCGGAGTCGGCATTAAACTGTAGGTACCCTCCGCTCGTGACAGAACAATAGCACGCACAACACGAGTGGTTGCTAAGAAGCTAGGCCCAGGTCCACCTCAGACTGTAGCGCCGCCATTATTATTATTATTATAAGAGAGGTATTAAAGACACCAGACTATTTTATGGACGTTATACTCAAGCTTGGGCGGATATAATAATAATGGCGGCGCTACAGTCCGAGGTGGACCTAGGCCTAGCTTCTCAGCAACCGCTCGTGTTGTGCGTGCTATTGTTCTCTCACGAGTGGTGGGGACCTACAGTTTAATGCCGACTCCGAACGGCGAGATTGAGAAACTTTTACTAGACAGTTATACTCTTTGAGCATTGTCAGTGACTCGAAAGAGGTGGAGCCGTGATAAAATGTTTGGTGTTTTTTTTTTGAAATCGAACCGACAACATCGAGCGTAGGATTCGATGCACCTACCCACTACGCCACGGCGCCCATTGGGCGGATATAGGCTTCTTAAATTAAAGCCAAATGGGATGGGGTGAAATATTTCCGGGCCGCATTTTTTTGCGATCTCAAATCGTGCCAAATGTTACGTTATAAAACGTGAGTAACAATCAATGGAAACTAAATAGAATCTGGTGTTTTGCTTCATCTTTACGAAGATGACAAAACTACAATAATTTTTACTAAAGAGAGTAAAGAGAGACAAAAATATTAATTGAGCATAACGCTATCTGATGAGTTAGATATACTCTTCCACCTCTCTTCGGTAGACAAGATATACAAGGTGGTGTAAAATTAAAAATCCAATTTTGTTTTTAATTTTGGATTACTTTTTAACTAAATAAAAAAAATGATTTTGAGAAATCTGTTTTTTTTTTGCCCTTTACAGTTTTTTTTTGATAAGTGGAAAAGATGATATCCGCCAAGTTGCTGTCGCCAGTGTTGATACACATTATTGTGACCGTTTTATCGCATTTTCCAAGACTTTTCACAAAATCTAAAAAAAAATACGGCCCAATCACTCCTCCCGCGTGAACGCTCTACCACACAGTGGCTTTGAGTGGATGTAATGGCTCTTCGTGCATCACACTCGAATTTTCTGTGCCCCAGAAACGAAGATTTTGTTTATTGACGTAACCGCTTAAGTAGAAATGCGGCTCGTCGCTCATGATCATTTTCGACACAAAATCGTCCTCTCCATTGTTGAGATTGAGGATAGCTTAACATTTGAGACGTACGACGCCATTTGGAAAAATTATAAAATCTTCCGATAGGATGATTAATTTTGCGTCACCTTGTATAATCATCGCTTTACCCAAATTTCAGTCTAATATACTTAGCCTCAAATCGAAAATATTAGCCCTGCGGCTGTCGTTTGTCGTTCGATGATGGATAGCATTACATCTGTGGCAACAATACAGAAAAGTTGAAGTAGAATCTAAGTATGTCCAAATGGTTCATCTTGAGCCTGGTCACAAGGCTTCGTATAATAACTGTCTAATTATTTTATCCACAAAACAGTTATATTCGTTGAAAAAACAAATATGATTTTTAGAAGCTTTGAACAAAATCGCTCTTTTTCTCAAAGTTGTGTTTGCAGACATAAGTTTTTCTGTTTTATAACCTCAGATATTACTAAGCTTGTTAAGTTAATACTCGTAACTCGCCCAATGTAGCACAGTCTTGTTGAAACCACATGAAAACCTTCATCAACAGTCCCTATTGCGGTTGTCTATTGTCGATCGAATCGACTATCGCTGGGTGCATCGCATTAAGCATTATTTAAATTTTTTGGTATTTTGTAACTCAATAGACAGAATCCTGTTATTGTGAATGATCTCATGCATATTGTGAATTTCATTACATTTGACATATTTTGCATTTTTGTGATATGAACTGGGTACCAAGGACGGGAGATCGCCATTGAATTTGTTTTCGTGGGGCTATGCAAAAGATTGTGTTTATGAACACAATCCTCTGGACGAAAAAAATATTCGTCAAGTTATGGCCAAATTATCGCCCGATATGTGTTAAAAACTCATCGAAAATTACCTTTTTCGAATCGAGTCCAGCAAAAACTCCCGTGGAGGACATTCACAATGGCAATATTTGAACAATAAATCTAAATCAAAAATGTGTTTTGTCTAAATTTACTTTTGAAACCTCAAATTGGATGATCCTGGACAGTTTAGTTAGAAAGTTAGTTGTTAAGTGTAAGATATTAGTAGAAGCCCTTAAATTAAACCATCACCATAATATATTTACAAATCCATTAATCAATAAGTATGAACTGTATTTTGCAGAATTATTTTCTAAAAAAAAGCAACAAATATGAATAACATGTACAAATTGTGTATCCAAAACAAAATAAACACTGACCTTATAAATTGATAAATGCAAATGCAATTCTTTGTATTTTTGTATTTATTTATAGCTTGGGAGAGACATCCTTATACCTATGCGTGACCACAACCTTGTTAGTCTTAGTCTTGGTTTTATTTCGTTTTTTTGTTTTGTTTAAGCGGCAAATAAAAACACAATGGGTTTCAGAATAATTTGCAATGATGCCTTCTTAATGGAATGATATGTAAGCGACTTTCGTAAACCGAAGCATGGTCTTTTTCTATTTGTTCTACAAGCGGTATCGGCAGAAGCAGTTTTGAAACAGTTTAAAGATCTAAGGAGTTTTCTGTAAGAGAGAAGTTGTTTTTTTTTGTTGTTGTCGGTTTCTTTATATACATTGGGGGGAATTGTTTTTTTTTTGGGGGTAGACTGTGTGAATTTTGTTTTTCCTTTTGAGTGTTTAATGCAAAAATACAGTTCATGCTGGTCTTTGAATTTGCTTTCTTTTTGTATTATCACTTGCATAGTCCCTTAACCAATTTAGAAAGTACACAAAATTAAGGAGGAGTAAAAAAGACTACAAATACATCCAAGTCTACAACATTTCGAACACCAAATATATTAAAAAAAAAAAACACCAAAAAAGAAGAAATTAGTACGGATACAACAAATCGAAAACATATTACCATCCATTTCAAAACAATAACAGAACATACATTTTTGACATTAAACAAACAAATATCCAGTGGAAATAAAAAAATAGGAAATACGAAAAAAAGCGATATTTTTGAATTTTTTTTTCTGTATTTGTTTGGAGATATCTACTAAAAATCACTGCTGCTTTCTTAATTTTTTTTCATTTATAATAAAGTGGTTTTCTTTTTGTTTTTCGAATCATCCAAATTTTGAATTATTGTAATTTTTAGTACATTCTTTGACTTTTTTCTTTTCATTTTGAGGGGGAAACACAAAAATTTCAGTTACAATAAGTTGGACTTCTAGGGGCCGATTAAAATAGGTAGGCACATAGAAATAAATACAAGTGTAGGTAAAATTAAATAAAGAAATACGTATTAAATGACAATTTCGTTTTCAGAGGTTAGTTACAGTTTAACTTGAGTGTGTACATAAAATATGATAAAACACGTTACATCTCAAATTTTGAGTCTCTATCATTTCTTATCTACCTCTAAGTGCGACTTCATCTATCTGCCTAAAAACAAATATCATGACAAGGAGTTGCAATTTTTCTCTTGCGGCATAAATTAAATTTATATTGATCAATGTCGGCGTAGTCTATTCCGAGGTCTATTCGATTTTTTAAAGTTTTTTAAACACTATACTGGAGCACTCAGACTCAAAACTAGTCTATTGTACTATCAGATAGCAACCTACTCCAGTGCCGTTAATTTGATCCCAACGGCAAATGGTGACCGGACCAGATTCGATTTCATTGGGATTCCTGGGACCCCTCTAACTTGGGGCAGGCGCTTAACCAACTGCGCCATCCAGTCGCTGTCTATTAGATTGGTATTACATTATTATTTCGCTTCCAAAATTCCTCGTTCTAATTGATAATTTCAAATGATAAATCACACAACAACATCTCAGTGACCAGTCAAGCAGAACTTAAAGCGAACTTAATAAACGTCTTAAAATCTAAGCTGCTACATGCAGTCGTTCAAGTTTGGTAGTTTGGTAGGTAAAAACAAGGGACTTGCTTCAAATATTTATTTTTGCTCAGAGTAACAAATGTTATGTCCTATTTCCTATGAGACTGGTTTTAACAGCAAATTTCAATGCCATCTCTTCACCTATTAAACTTTGTAGACACATCTTTTATCTATTTTCACATTGAATTTCATACAGCTCACATTGTTCGAAGCACTTCTGGTACTCGAAGGCCGGAATAACCTTAAGGATGTCGGTCATAGCCGTCTGGGTGGGAGAAATCGTAACCTTCAGCGGTAATTTGAGTTAAGGAAACAGCCAGAAGTTACACAAGGCTATGGCAACTATGCCGTATGTTCGAGCGTTGTGAGACGCTTAATTATGGCTCTGTGCGATGGCGCATTGTCATGCAAGAAATCTTCCCCTTTTCCAATCCTCGGTAAGAATAGAATGGACCACACTCTTGGGAGTGTCAGTCACCTTCTCAACAAGTCTCTCGGAGACACAACGGTCAGAGTAAAATATTTTTCTGACTTTCTCAGTGTTTTTTTCATTCCCCAAGATTCTCGGTGTTGGCTTTCGTCGTTTTCGAGGTCTTCACAACCATCACGTTGGAATCATAAGTTGCACTGTGTTTTGGCATATTGAAGAGACGAGAATTTCTCGGGTGTTAGTGTGAAAAATGAAAATAAGGAATTTTAGAGGGTTGGACAGCCAAAACAAATCAACATTAGTGGAAGCGCCAGCAAAGGTGGAAAGAACTGTGATATGCTAAGCAAACATTATGCAGGACAGTAAGTGTGGAATTCAATTATTTAGAAATGTGTTGGCAACAGTTTAAGAGCTTTGTAGATGATTGAACATGATGCTTGTCAATGCTCTGTGCTCTCAGGGGAGTGCAGAAATGCAACTAAGGAAGCAGGTAAGTCCGTTGAAGAAATTTCTTAATAATAAAAAAAACAAGTAAGCCATAATTACTATCAGGAGGATATATGTATACGTATAACAAAAATAATATTGTGGCGCTATAGTCAGGAATGGTCTTGGGTATTATATCACAGCCACCACTCGTACGTACGTGTGTACTATTGCTCCCTCGGGAGTGGATGTTTTCACGTACTCAGTCGTTCCTGCGCAGACTCTGCAGTATTTGCTTCGAAGTGTAATATACTCAGAAGATTATTTAACCATCCCTCGGTGTGACTTCAATTTTGGACAAAAAGAAACATAATTTTGGACAAAAAGAAACATCTACTCCATGCGTTATTTCAATGTAATACAAGTCTCCTGGGCTCGATATGTCTATCTTAAATTTACAATTCCAAGGATCCGAAAAATAAAAATAAGGCTCAAAATATTTTGAGTACGAAGATAAGTCCTGAGGTTTCGCTCAGAACGTTCGTCTTTAGAAGAAAAAAATCGTATAAAATAAATTTTCGTCATCGTGTACGCGTTGCGTTGGTGCTATTGCGTTGTTTTGTGGTAGCCCTAGTTAGCCGATATTATGGTTGATCCTGTGGGTGGTGAGCTTACATGTTCTTGAAATATGAAAGTTTAACTTAGTTTTGTCCTCCTTTTCAGCAAGACTTTCGAGCAAAGGCCTCAATGAAAACTTGCATTATTCACCCAATCACGTCAATGCAATTTGTGTCTCGAGTAATGGCCTCTCAAGCAGTTGAAATATTCTTTTTGGCTTTTTCAGAATCCAAAAGTTCTCACCGGGAAGGGGAAATTTGACCCACGCAACTAATAATAATTTGATATGTCCGATTGCAGATATCGATGATCTTGTTGAATTGAAACGACTGATTATCACCTACACTGCCTGATGTATTACAATTAATGGTAACTTATTTCTTTCTCTTCTACTTTCCAATGACTGGGTTGGAAAAGAATGCATTCATTTAGGATTCCATTCATCGAAGCCACGAAAATTCCTCCGTCATAAAGACTTCAATCAATACTTCAATGTCAAAATGAATGACGTTACCAACTTCGAAATGTGACGGCACACATTAAGTTTGAAGTCATTGATTCAATATTCATTTCAATGAAGTCAAAAATAGCCATGAAATGATTTGTGATTTCAGTGAAGTCATTGAAGTTTTTTTTGAAGTCGGGTTATTTTTTTCAAATGATTGCATTCTTTTACAACTCAGTCCCTAACCTACAATCTTTAATCAATAACATCTTCAAGTCATTTTTAGCTTTTATTCATACTTAGAAAAAAATGTACACAAATTGTAGGTTATTTTAATTATTTTATGGCCGATAGATGTACTCGTATATTTAATGAACAAAAACCGCCCTTACACCGAATGGGGTCCACACTGTCTGTGCTTAGTCCTTACGATGATTTATCCAGTCACTAAGTTTTAGATACATAATTACAAATAAGCAGGTGTCGTATATACACTTAAACAAACTATTTAAACATACGGATGATGGAAGTGCACCCTAGGACAGTTAAAATACGTACACAACTAAAAAGCATACCAGGGCGGACAAAAGATGAGTGTTATTATGAGGTCTTAGGCATACTTGAAAATAAGAAAATGAAATGCTTAAGTTTTGTACATGCTCCCGCAGCGTTTATGTGGTCAGTTTTGTATACAAAGACATGAGGGGGACAAAATAGGTGTGAATACATTGAATACTCTAAGTTGTTTGTGCTTTCTGCTTTGTTTTCTGAATAATTTCCAAAAAAAGAACATAAAATAAGACTAATGCGCTAAAGGAAAACAAAAAAATGCCACAATCATTTCACGAATCACATAAGTAAATGAATGAAACAAACAAAAAGTTGATATATATAGTATATATGTACAAAGAAAAGAACATAGCATATATTTTGAACACACCTATTTGAAACGGAATGCCTGGTGATTGGATGCAATAATTTTACTTATTTTTGGTTGCGGACAAGTAAATTGATGACTTGATTGTGAGATTATATCGAATGACTGACTGACTGACTGTTGGATAACCCCATTTCATATTTTTCTGTTATTCTCGTGGTAAAGTGTTACAATTTAAAGATGGCAGCAGGACATTTAGATATCTTTGTTTCATATATAAATTTATGCACATATGTGTACACACACACATGTGTATATTCTGCAGTATAAAATTGTTGTTGTTTATTTTATTTCTACATTTGATTATTATTTCATATATATATATGTATATGTGTACGTTGACTATAGACATTCATTACTATTATTATTTGAATTGTTTGCTTGTTTGTTTTGTTTATTAAAATACTTTCAGCATCAGCAGCAACAGCAGCAGTGGTACTAGTAGATTATCTCATTGGCTATTTTGTGATATATGTTCAATAACAATTAAAATTATTATCATTATCAGTTTGCAATATGCGATATGATTAAGTATAAAAAGGAAAATTAAAAAACAAATTTGATACAGAATTGAATAAAAAAAAGTACATTACTAAACAACAAACCAAAAGTGTGTTTCTCGATCGATAATCTATTACATTTTGTTTTTATATTTTTTTGTCTTTTTTGTTGTAAAAAATAATAACCGAATTTTGCAAGAAAAAAAAAGTACAACAGCACAATAGAAAGTCTTTTTTTAAATTTAGTTTCGATTCAGCTACGTTATGTTTATTATTTTTTTTGGTTTTTATTAAAGACGGAAGAAAAGATGAAGATAAAAGAATGCGATAGATAGAAAAGAAAAAATGAGAAATTTAGAGAAAATACTTGTATTCCATTGAGGCACTTACCTTGCAAAGCTTTTGAATGCAGCACTTTGAGGATTGATACAAAGTGGAACACGACCGGTTTGGAGTTGCTCCGCAATGAACTTGTGCATTTCCTCTGAAAAGAGTTGAATGATTTGAGTGAAAATTTGATTTAAAATAAGGAATAAATACGCTTGTCTAATACTGTACGAGGGGTGTACGATACGCGTTTGGAGACTAATAGCATCACCGAAGCAAAATGTGTATGGCAACATTGAACGCTATCTTTAAAACGATAGCTTTGCAGACAGAGAGACAGATTTATCAAATAATTTTGTTTTGATAGCTGCTAAAAGTCGCTAAGTTCGTGTTTATCTGCAATCATGGAGAAAAAGTAATACCGATCAGTGATTCGATAACTTTTTCTGAATAGGAAGACGTTTGAGTGCAGTGACGTAACATGCCTTTTTTAAGAACCTTCAAAGACCTACATCAGACATTGGCTTAATGACTTCAACCGTGGTTGAAAATCCGTTTTTGACGAAGAAAAGCCGCTCTATTGAGGTGACTATGGAGGATATGGTTAACAAAATACATGATATCGTATTAGTAGATCCCCGGATGAAGATCAGACATATTGGTGACATTGAAGACATTTCAATTTAACGCATACAAAATATGCATTGTTTTTTCGAAGGACTGACTCTTAATCTGTCACAATTGACAGCTAAAATTGTGAGGTAGTTAACACGTTGAGTGCCACATGAAACCACTTTGGTCTCACACGAATTTGGGCTTGCTGTGCCACGTGAGACCAGAGTGTATTCGAAGTGTCAATAAGACAGTTTTTCGGATTGTATGGTGGCACTCAACGTGTTAAGGAAGCGGGACAAACGTGAACTCCACAAACGACATCTCCACAAACGATTCGGAGTCGGCCTTGGTAATGCTCTTGGTAAACTTGTCTCAAAACCCCTGTACTTCAAAACTGATTCTTGGTGCGTTTGAAAGAAAAATTCTTGTATATTCGTTCTACGAGGAAGGCGAAAAAAGGAAAAGACACATCCGCGAACTCTATAAGCTGTACAAGGATGTGGAGATATTACGGAGGACAAAAATTCGTAGACTAATCTGGCTCGGCTACATCTAGGCAATGTACCAACCTTGATAGTCTTCGAATCCGAGCCACATGGTTCGAGAAGAAAAGGAGACCGAAGCTCGGGTATAAAGATCAACTGATGGCGGACATAAGGCAATTTTGCCTGATGAATTAAAGCAGTGCGCCTAAAGCCAAGGGGAGGCAGCAATTGCTCAGGCTTTGACTCTTCATTAGCAGCTGGCCTAATAAGAAAGTGAGTAAGTAGAAGGGAGTGAAGAAAAAGAAAATGAAGGTACGCTAGTTTTCCCAGAGTTCAAAAAGCGCTTCAGTTACTCATTTTCTTTCAGAATTCTTTAGGAAAGAAAGAAGAACCCATCAACAACAAAACCATTCAAATTTACACCGATGAGTCGAAGATGGTGACACTGTCACCAAGAAGCACGGGCATATTATAATAATAATAGTGCAGTGCGATGTGGACTTGGGTCTAGCTTGTACTGCAATTCCTTGTGTTGTTCCCACACGAGTGGAGGGGACATACAGTTTAATGGCGACTCCGAACGGCAAAGTTGGAGCACTTTATGTCTGAAAAACCCACAATGCAAATGAGATCTACCAGGGACAACATGGACTACCTTTGAAATGGTGGAATTTTTCACGACGTTCAGGAAATATTCAGGAAATATTGAATGTACGATCGGATGGCAAAGAAGTATGCAATAACACGAGAGTCCCAATTCCCTATCTGCGCATTGTCATGGATCCACAAAGACCTAAGTGAAACGTGGTCTTCAGGTTACCTACCTACTTGTTCCTTCCATAATGGAGCATTTGGTTTACCTGTACGATTTTAAAATTATTTGGTTATGTCACTTCCGATTAAATAGAGAAACATATCCAGTTAATGAAACTTAACTTAATTTCTTGCTTGCAAAACGTAACGGTACACAATCGACGAAAACCGAACAGCGAAGGTTGAAAAAAAAATGTTTCACTCCAGATCTTCTGCAATCGATGATCACCAAGAGAATGTTAAATGCTGCTGCTTGGATCAGTTAAAAGGCACAGGGACATCAAAAGATAACGCATTCCGCTGAGTGGAGCAGCAGAATATGAGCACCACTCTTTTTCGAATGTAAGCTGTAAGGTAGTGCATACAGCTGGCATCCAGGCTTTCCGAAACCCTGAGGGTTATCGACAAGGGATTAGTGGATGTATTTAAGCAGCATTTCCAGCAGCTGTTTAACGAGAATGACCAGTAAAGCATGACAAGAGTGAAGAAACCCCATCTTCAGTCGATGAAATGGTCCTTTCACCCAGTGTTGAAGAATTTAGCACAACTATAAAAAGCCGAAGAACGCCGAAGCCACAGGTTCAAATGGCTTGCCGTCAGAGATCGTGAAGGCTGATGGTGATATTCTTAAAGCATACACCAGATCCTCTGGAAACTGGGAAGACGAAAGCATGCCCGAAGACTGAAATATCAGTCCCTATTTGTCCCATCCACAAAAAGGCGGTCCTACTTCGAGAGACAACGATGGAGGAATATCTCTAATCAATTTCGTCTATAAGACATGTCTAGCTTACTGTGTAAACTTCTAAAGCCTTGTACTAATTGGCACATACCGTATGGCTTTGGGAGCAGAAGAAATATTCACATTTCATCACATCCTTGCAAAGACAATGAATTTCAAATGGATACGCTTCAATTTTTCATCGATTTCAAAGCATTTATCGCAAGAAACTATTCAAGGCGTGACCGAATTCGGGACCCCGGCAAACGTGATCCACTACAAAGTACGTGATGCACCAGGCAGTAGGTTGTAGGATTTCTGAAACTGCGCTGTTAGTGGCTTTTTGAATCTAATTCTGGAAAAGATAGTATGGCGGGTGGGTGCAAACACGGAAGCAATATCTTCGGTCCAGCTGCTGGGTTAAGGAGATGACGTCGACATCGTCGCTCGCTTCCAGTGTGCCGTTGTAGAAGGTTTTACGGGTGAAGAAAAGGCGAAACAAGCTAATCAAGCAGTAAATCATTGTAGACTAGATCAAAACTAGATCAACATGTCAGAATGAATTCAAGTCCTTGAATTTGTCCCAAGCCGCTTATATTACAAAAAGCACACTATCAATCTAATACAGGATTCAGTAAACCTTGTTGAACGAAAAGCTTATAGCTCGAGTATTCTGTAAACCATTTATTGCATAACTCACCTTTAACTTGCTGCACAGACGTTAGTTTTCTCTCCCACAAATCATCGAACGGTTGTCCTGCAGATGGCTCAAAGTCTCCCGTATATTGTCGCATACCGGATGAGGTAGTAAAGCAGCATTTACACATGCATGAGTGATACCGAAGGCGTCCTTCGTCCAAGTATGAATGCGCCAAAGCATCTGTCACCGATATCCTCTTGTCCTAAAACCAAACATCACACATCAACAAGAATCAAAATGGAAAACAAAGAAAAAACTTACGGGATCAAATACCAACATTTGACACAACAAATGCACGGCCTCATGTGTCGCGTGTGAGCTTAATGTGTACAAAGCTGAAAACGATGGTGCCTTGGGTGCTCTCCTCAGCATATGCGTCCTGGCACCCTCGCACGCATGGCGCATATCCTCTATTGAAGGTGTACCCAAAAGTTCTGTGATCAACTCCAACTGCTGCACCGGATTCTGTGCTTGGAACAAGATACGACGACCCAACAGCTCGCCAAATATACAGCCCACCGACCAGACGTCAACGGCTGCCGAATAATGACGAGCACCCATCAGAATCTCCGGTGCTCGGTAGTACTGTGTGACGACCTCCTGTGTCATGTGCTTCGACTGGTCCGGTTCCTCGACACGGGCCAGTCCAAAATCGCATATCTTCAGAACGCAATTACTGTTCACGAGAAGATTGCCCGGCTTGATGTCTCTGTGCAGGATCCGGGCGGAGTGCAGATACTTCAGACCGCGTAATATCTGGTACAAGAACACTTTTATGTGATCAGCTAAGAGGTGTTGCGGCGATACGATGATCTTGTGCAGATCTGACTGTAGGAGTTCAGTTATCACATATCTAAGCATTTCTTGGTTAAGGAATAACAAAAATTGAAGCTGAAATTCAAATGGTTAAGAATAATTATTCGCATCACGGATTCACATCCGTCATGATGGAAACAAAACCCACATTAACTAGGCCAAAAGTCTCCACAATCTCTTTGGCCTCCTTGTGATTAAAATAGTAAGTCCTGTTAGTGATTCTCTTTCTGTGTACACAACTAATATCATCTCTGTTGGATGCCAAAAGTGGTCGAGAGAGTTTTCAATTTTCCTTTTTTTTTACCCAGATTTTGTAACAGTGATTCCGGGCAAAAGGGTCGCTTCGCTTTGCGTTAATTACTCACCCGAAAATTGAATATGAAAGGATGGATTGTAAAACTTTTCAGATAGAAGTGTAATTAATTCCTTCGTCTGGGAATGAGTCCTTTTTCCTCCATAGCAGGGAGGAGATATTTGGATGAAATGATATTTAGACGTCGGTGTGGTATTTTGAAACGTGGGTTTAACGGTTGTGTTCGTACAGAGGTTAGGCATTTGATGGGTTTAAAGTTTTTGTTATTTTTTTTTGGGATAACGTAGCTTTCGCTTGCTTTGATTCGTTGACATTTTAAAAAGGGAAACTCTTGGAAAGACAGAGGAAAGTTATGCATTTGAACATAACCCTTCGGCAGAAGAGAAGTCACGATTGACTGCAACGCTAGGGCCGGACAGGAGCAGAGAAGATGTGAAACGCTTTCCACTTCCTCCTCGTCTAAGCAGCTTCTACAGAAATAATTAGCCTAGTCTGCTGGCATGATTTCCTATGAGGCAGTGTCCTGTGATGACACCGACGATTGTACTTATGTTAGATCTATCCAGAGATATTAATTCTTTAGATCTCCTGAGATCTAGCTTAGCCCAGATCAGTCTGGAGGTGTGACACGTAGTGCCACTCCCCCCTCATTTTACGGTCGACATAATCATCAATCTGAGCAAGTTATTTGGGACACGATGAATGGTTTTCGATTCACGCACATTCTAGAATATAATACGCAACCCCAAAGACGACCAACAGTGCGAACAGAAGAAGTTATTGCCGTTGTGGAGCACAGTGTTGAGGAGAATACGAATGAATCGATTCGTCATCCACCTTGAACAAGAGTTGAAACCGCGTGACCATTCTACGCGTCATAGGTTCGATGAATGGGTCGAAAACATGATTCAGCTTGATCCTAATTTTCACCGGAAAATTTTGTTTTCTGATCAGGTCCACTTTTGATTAAACGGATACGTAAACAAGCAAAATTGCCGAATTTGGCACAAGGAAAACCCAAAAACCTTTGTCGAGACGCCGTTTTTCTTCTTCTTAGGCCGCTACAGCCCGAGGTGGACCTGGTCCTCACCCAACATGCCTTTCCAACCAGCACGATCTCTCGCCATCTGTCTCCAGTTTAGCACACCAAGCCGGCCGAGGTCCCCCTCGATTTGTGTGCGCCAACTGGAACGTGGAACGTACGCCCGTATAACCATTAAAAATCACTGTTTGGTGTACTTTATGGGCTGGTGGAATCATCGGCCCATATTTCTTTTAGGACGATGCAGGTCAGAATTTTACCGTCAATAAAGAGCGCTATACAGACTGGGCCATCTTGTGTTTTTATTTTAAATCATAGGTTATTTTGACACTGACAGCTGTTCCCCGATCGATATCTTGACAGAAAGTCAGTATCATACCTCCGCGAAACGAAATGAGTCGCTATACGCTTGAACAACGTTGGGAAATATTGAAAACTTATTTCCAAAGTGAGTGCTGTGTAGCCCAAACTGTGCGTTTTTTGGAAAGAGTTTTGGCGGAAGTGGAGCAACCACCGCGACTGCTGTACGCAAGTTTGTGCAAAAAGTTCGTGGACTGGTGGTAATAGTGGACAACACCCCTGGTCCCCGTCGTCCTATGGTGCGCACAGATGAGAATGTGGCTGCTGTGGCCGAGAGTGTAAGACTTAAGTCACGAACATCAACTCGCCATCGATCTCAACAGCCCAACATTTCATGCACGAGCCTGAGGAGAATTCTGCACAAATATTCGCTTACAAGGTCCAATTGACTCAGCAATTAAAGGCGCGCGACCATCCGCTTCGTTATCGCTTCGCAGTTTGGGCCTTACAGCAGCTTGAATTGGACAACGATTTTGGGTGAAAAATCATCTTTTCTGACGAGGCGCATTTTCATTTCGGCAGCTACGCTAACAAGCAAGATTGCCGCACCTGGGGCTCGGAAAACCCACATGTTATTGTCGAGAAGCAAATGCATCCACAGAGAGTGGCAGTTTGGTGCGGATTGTTGAGAGGTGGCATCATTGGACCATTTTTCTTGGAAAATGAGGCTGCGAACAACGTTTCGGTCAACGGTGGGCGTTACAGAGCCACGTTAACCGACTTTTTTTTTACTGAAATTGAAGACATGGATTTGTACGACCTCTGGTTCTTGCAGTAGGATGCACCATGTCATGCCACAATCGATCTTTTGCGCACCAAATTCCCTAATCGTGTTATCAGCCGATGAAAATTTTGCGAGCAAATTTTCCTGGCCAAACCAATTACACCCTTGATGCTTAAGGGGAACATTTGACACCAGAAGTCTCTTGGCGCCACGTCCAAAAAAGCAGTCCGTTTCGAGTAAGGGTTACTGTTCTTCTCCTTCCATTTATTTCCTTACATCTGAAAATCCAGTTTTGTTTGAATTATTATTTTCTTTGATAATCAGTTACTTGAATTATTGTGAAATTCGTCCCCTGTGACTGAGACTTTTTGCTGCCAAAACAATGTCTTGAACGAAAAATTGCGACAAAAAGACAATTGAACTACTTAAGTGAAGCAAATTTACACTACAGCCTAGAAGTATGCAATTAAAGACCAAATCAGGCAAAACTGTCTGTCTGACTGAACGGGCTCTCTGCTAAAATTCACTTAATCCTTAGCCCTTTCTCGATATCCAGGTGATTGTGACAATACATTTGTCCTTCACCTAAAATATGCCGGGCCAAATATAGCACATCACATCATGATCCTTTTCCTTTGTAAACGAAGTTATTCGAGAGGATAACTCATCATAAATCTCTTTGTTCCGTCCTCAAAGTTATACATCTCCTGACTCTAAATTTTTTTCTGTTAAATTCAATTTCGTTCCTTTTTCCCCATTTAATCCTTTTGTTGAACTCATTAAGCATTTCAGTCCCGGCCTATAAACGAAAACGACCGTTACCTGCGTATAATAAAAATGTTCTGATGGTTATGCATTCCGGCAAGTTTCCCACTCGTAATTAAAAAACGAAGAGAAATCCCCTCAAAGAAAAAAGAAAGGAGAGTTCTCCAAGTTCGCTGACTTTTATTGCTGTATCCTTTATTTTCGATAAATTAAATTCCGTACCGTAAATAATAAATCCTTGCGAAACAATGGAAAAGCGTCGCCTTAAAAAAAAGGAAAGGAGAGCAGCAAAACAAAGGAGAAATTCATTGGCCGTTGTGGTGTCCTTTAAATGACCCTCGCCATAATAAAGCACAAAGCAGATACATCATTTAATGTAGCCAAATAACAAATTTATATCTTTCGTGTCGCTGCATAATGCGAAAGGAAAAGTCTTGAGGGTATGCGAGAGGTACGCACAATGTGCATGGACTCGTGTATCTCGAACGACCAGAGCGAGAGGAGCAGCATGTGTCAACTTAGTTTGTTTAGTGCTTTTGGTTTTGTGTTTAACTTTTTTCTGCTTCTCGTAGTCGTAGTACTTTAACGTCTCAATTTTGAGCTTTATTTCGCTGGAAAGGAGGAAGGATACATTCGAGAGCCAGAAGAACTGTTTCATGAGTTGTCTTTGGAATTTGTTTGCTTGCAGTTGGATCTATTTGATGAATACGTCAGAGAAATGTTGTTCAAATAAAATGAATTTGTGGATGTAAAAGAATAAATGGAAGGACGAGAACAGTTACTCTTGCTCGAAAGGGACTGAATTGTTTTTTCTTTTTCAACAAAATCGATTTGTAATCTTTTTGTTTTTGTGATTAATTTTTTGCCGCGGCTTCTCAGTATGACGCGCGTACGAAATGTCAAATTTTCCATGACTCTCGCGCATAAATCAGGCTGGATTTGACCGATGGTATGGGTTATGTTGGCTTTGAGGGCCGCTGTGGTTTGTGGGCTATTCGCATAGACCCGAGTCTTTAGAAAACCCAGCAAGAAAAAATCTAACGGGGTCAAATTGCACGATCTCGGTGCCTAGTTCACATCATCTCCACATCATATGACCATGCCTTCGAATCGCTCGTTCAGAATTTCCAATGTGGCGTGAGGTGCGTGGCACGCAGCGTCGTTCTACTAAAACCACATGTCGTTGGTGTCCATATCATCCAATTCAGGCCAAAAGAAGTTGGTAATCATCGACCTTTAGCGCCCGCCGTTGACGGTGATGGCTTGACCAACGTCGTTCTCAAAGAAATATGGACCGATGACGCCACCAGTCCAAAATCCACACCAAACAGAGATATTTTCGGGGTGCAATGGACGTTCTTGAATCTCATGTGAAAACCCAAATTCGACGTACCCATTTATCCAGAAATGGGCCTCATCGCTGAAGATGATTTTTCGATGAAAATTAGGGTTAATTTAATTATTATTATTAAGACACCGGCTGTGAGATATTTTCGGCAGATCTTGCGTTTCGCCGACGTACGGGTCTTGGTTTATCGTTTACTGAACCAGTGCAATTAAGAAAGCTGTGCAGATTGTACAGCAAATGGACCTTTCTGACATGGAAATCACCTTCTGCTCGGACAGTCAAGCGGCCTTGAATTCCCATCTCGTAAACTCCAAATCCGTCAAGGACTGCATTAAAGAGCTCAAAAGCCTGAACCGCCACAAAATCCTTCTGTGCTGGGTTTCTGGACACTCCAGCATTGAAGGAAACGAAAAGGCAGATGAACGGGCACGGACAGGTTCAAGTTCAGGCGCAGAATCGGCTGACAATACTATCCACCCTTCTATTAGCTCAGCCAAAAGACTCATTGAGCAAGTATTTGTGTCATTAGCAAACGAACAGTGGCAACGCCACCCAGGCTGCGTCATATCCCACTGCTTATGGCCCAAGTACGATATCAAAGTACGGATTCAAATTTATCCACCACACTGCGAATGGTCCTCTCGGTAGGACGATTATGGCGACCGTTAAAATGGGTGAGGCGCGCGGAACGTTGCCAGAACAAAACACACATTTTGATAAAACTATTTTATCATTTGCACGTGTTTTTGAACGCTGTGTTCGCCCATGGTGATTTGGCAAAACAGACTGAATAAATGACAGCCAATTTGACAGATGTCAACCCAGCAGTTTGGGGTCGCCGTTAAAACTGTAGGTCCCTTCCACTCGTGAAAAAACAATAGCACGCACAACACGAGGCCGAGGTCCACCTTGATCTGTAGATTGGCTAGGCCATGTAGAGCGTATGGATAACTTAGCTCCGGCCCGAAGAGTCTTCGACTCTGAGCCTGTGGGACAAAGCAGCAGAGGACGTCCACGCACAAGGTGACGCACACAAGTCGAGGGGGACCTCGGCCGGCTTGGTGTGCGAAAATGGAGACAGCTGGCGAAAGATAGGGCTGGCTGGAGAGGCATGTTGAGTAAGGCCCAGGTCCACCTCGGACTGTAGCGCCCTAAGAAGAAGAATTCGACAGATATAGCTTCAACAATATGGCCGCTTAGGTGTCAAAGTTCGAAAGCCCCTATTGGAAGACCCTTTATAAGACCTTGATCATCCCAGTCCTATTCTACGACGTAGAGGCATGGACAATATCCAGAGCAGATGAAAAACCACTTAGGCGCTTCGAGAGAAGATTTCAGCGTATCCTTTTTTCGTTTATGGCGATTGGAGAAGAAGATTTAACAACGAACTCTATCAGCTGTACAGTGACATGAGTCTGACCAGGAGTCTATGGATTCAACGCCTAAGCTGTAGGGCGCATGGGCAGCCTAGCTCCCGCCCGAAGAATCTTTGACTCTGAACCAGTAGAACAACGCAACAGAGTGCGTCCACGCCAACGCTGGCGCAACCAAATGGAGAAGGATATCAACCGACTTGGTGTGCGAATCTGGAGAAAGACAGCAAAAGTTCGTATTGGCTGATGTCCAGGTCCATCTCGGACCGTAGTACCGTACGAAGAGGAATGGCGTCTTCCTTCAGAGCTGGGAATTACGTTTATAAATGTAGGCATTCAACCACTGGGACTGGAGCAATGAATCCATGGTCCACAGACTGAGCAGCAACACGGTAAAATGATATACAGACGGATCAAGAACTGATGAAGGAACTGAAGCAGGAGTTTTTGGACCCAGGCAAAATACTTCGAATCAATGGCCAAATGTACCAGCATCTTTCAAGCGGAAATTTTTGCCATAGACAAATGCGTTCAGATCAATCTTGAAAGGAATTATACCAACTGCGACATAGTAATAATGTCGGTCGGTCGAGTCGCTATTATAGCACTGGACCCCTACATCATCCAATCCAAGCTTGTATGGGAATGCTTGCAAAAGTTCAAGGAGTTGAGTAGGAGAAACCGAGTAAAACTCTGCTGGATACCTGGCCATACGGGGATAGAAGGCAATGAAATGGCCGACTCCCTGGCAAGGAAATGAGCATCAGGAAGCATGAGGAATGCTTTTGCAGGCATTCCTCAGAGAAGAATTCAGGTAATTAGAAAGAAGGAACCGGATTGAAACCTGGAATAACGCTCGTGGAATGAAGCAGGCCAAGAAACTTTTAGGGCAATAAAACCGAAAAAGGTTCGAGGCATGCATGAAAATGAGCTTCCGTATCTTAACAGGCTTCCTAACGGGGCACTGTACCCCCGCATCTACGGAAACTAGGGGTATCGGAAGAAGGTCTCTGCAGATTTTGTGATAATTTAATGAAATTCCAGAACACATACTTAGATTTTGTGAGGCACTAGCCCACAAAAGAAAAAAAAGTCTGTGCAAGTACCTACCATCAAAAGAAGAAATGCAATCACTAGAATCATCTCTCATTTTCAGACCTGAAGGCTTAGGCTTAGGCTTAGAGAGAATACTCTAGAACAGATTTTTTTACCTATACGCAATAGGAGTCCATTACCCTCAATACAACTCTGAAAAAAACTGTATTTGAGGGGAACTCATAATTGTGCTAAGGTTTTGAAAGGGGGCACAATAGATCTTGAAGGTCGCGGTGCAATATACCCTCAACAACAATAATAATAATAGGCATTCAACCAGGAGTCGCTGATGGACGTTTCGTGAACTGTTCCATTATTTTCGTCCTAAAATTGCACATTTTGTAATCATTGCTTCAGAGAAAGTCCATTCACAATTCAACGACAAAGCATTTTGACAACCAATCAACTCTCAACTGTGACTACAAACATTGCTGCCAATTTACAACTGAAAACTCTAAAGAAAACCCCCTCAATTCTAGTTAATCGTCAAATAATAATTGAAAATAATTGAAAAGCTTCTACTCCACCTTATGCTCATCCCTCCTCCTTCACATATCAACCTATCAAGAGTCAATTCAGAGCAGGAAGACTGACTATTCATCGATTTTCATAGAACAAAGTCAAGTTTTCAATGCATTCACTGAAAACTATTAAGTCTATCGATCCTTGGATGTGAATTTCAATTGAATGCAGTTTTTCTTTCTCATCTCTTTTTCAGTCGAAAACAATGCAACCCATTATCTGATAATAGATTCACTCACTACTTCCCTTGCAACAGTTAGAATATATATATTCTTTGTTTCAATTTAATTGAAAAACTTTATCCACGATGGTTATCCTTTTACTATCCCATCAACATGCAAACACACCCTTGCATAGGGTACCTCCCTGCACTAAAAGTGTATGTGATGCTCATCAGAAGCATTACTCCATTATCCAATCCATTTAGAAAAGTTTTCATCTAAAGTACATTCTGCCACAAAAGTTATTGAATTCCAATCGACGTCATCATCATCATCATCATCGTCATCCCCGGCACTCTCATTGGAGGGGTGGTTCAATATGGTAATCACAAACATCTGCACGCATAATAGGAGTAAAATAACTTTCTTTTTTCTTTGTGTCCTTACAGTATCTCCCTAATGGAAGTTCTTTATTTGGCAAAACAAAATCCTGTGCAGGTGCGGGTATGGAAATGCTATCGGTGTCGATAGTACAATATATCCCATTATTAGGTAACAATTTGAGTGTCCCGTTAAATGAATTCTTGTGAATTGGGTTCAGAAACTACTAAAAAGAAAATGGTCTCATTCAGACTCAAACAGTGTACACTAATCTCGCCTGACGTCATTCAGATTTGGAAACTAGTTTCCTGTTGTCAGAAACAGCGGTAAGCTTGCAACAGACGTCAATCAAAATGCGTGCAGTAAAATTATAGAACATGTTTTTATATGTAAGTGGACACATTTGTACGCCGTGCAAGTGCAAAAAAAAAGAATGGGCAAATATATCCAAAAACTTGAACGCACCAAAGTTTTTCCCAATGCCGTTGAATAATAAAAAATATATTGTCTCATGCTTTAAAGATGTTTAAAGTTGTATCAATTTTGTGTGAACGCCTGAAACCGTTCGTCACCAATCTGATAGGTCCTTGTCAGTGTGGTTTCAGGCCCGGGAAGTCCACCATCGATCAAATCTTCACACTGCGGCAGATTCTGGAGAAGACCCAAGAAATGCAAATTGACACACACCATCTATTTGTCGATTTCAAGGCCGCATATGACAGCGTGTATAGAGACGAGCTATTTGACGGCATGTCTAGTTTTGACATTCCTGCCAAACTCGTCAGACTGAACAGGATGAAGATGGAGAACTCTCTCTGCTCCATCAAGGTCGGTAACGAACTCACCGAGACCTTCAATGTCAAAAAAAAGTTTTAGACAAGACGACGCGCTGTCATATGACTTCTTTAAAATCGTTCTTGAGAAGATCGTGCAAAGCTCACTGGCCAACACAAGAGGCACGATCTTCCAAAAGTCCGTTCAACTGCTAGCTTACGTGGATGACATTGACGTGATTGAGCGAACACAGCGAGACGGCAATAATGCGTTTGCTGGAATTGAAACGGAAGCTGCTAAAATGGGTCTGGCGGCAAACGACTGCAAAACCAAGTATACGCTGTCATCGAGAAAGGACGCACAACATCGACGACTTGGCCAGAACGTCACCATAGGCAGCTATAACTTTGAGGTAGTCAAGAACTTCGTCTACCTTGCCTCCGCGGTAAATAGTACAAACAACATCAGTATCGAGATCAAACGCAGAATAACTCTTGCCAACCGCTGTTTTTTTGGGCTCAAAAGGCAATTGAGTAGTAGAGGCCTCTCTCGGAAAACCAAGCTGACTCTATACAAGACCTTGATCATCCCAGTCCTGCTTTACGGCTCAGAGGCATGGACAATATCCCAAACGGATGAAAAGTGTCTTGGTCTTTTCGAGAGAAAAGTTCTGCGCGCGATCTTTGGTCCTGTTTGCGTTGATGGCATTTGGAGGAGAAGATTCAACCACGAACTGTATGGGCTCTACAGCGACATGAGTCTAGCCAGGCGTCTACGGATCCAACGCGTAAAATGGCTAGGCCATGTAGAGCGTATGGACAACTTAGCGGTGGCGCACACATGTCGAGGGGGACCTAGGCCGACTAGATGTGTGAAACTGGAGACAGCTGGCGAAAGATCGTGCTGGCTGGAGAGGCATGTTGGGTTAGGCCCATGTCCACCTCGGACTGTAGCGCCCTAGGAAGAAGAAGATGAGTAATCGGCTTTTTTTTATTTGGCAGGTTACTACATATTTAAATTTATTAAAATGAATGCTTGGGATACCCAAAAGATATAGTGTAGCGGTACCATGTTTTGCATTCTTTCATTTCCGTCCAAGTGGAATTTAGGCGGAAGTTTGGTGACACTTCCCCGAGTAGATGGACCATTATGAGTTTGGTAAACATGTTTGCCGAATCTGGAAGCATCGCACGAAGACCGTCGAGATCGAGATCCCTATGTTCGGGTTCAAGACACAATCGCGGCTGTAGTATCGTCAATTCAGGCAAAATCAAGCGCTTCAACTCGACACTTATCGGCGTAAATTGGAGTTAAACCGAATGGATGGTTAAGTGCCTGCCCCAAGTTAGAGGGGTCCCAGGTTCGAATCCCAGTGAAATCGAATCTGGTCAAGTCACCATTTGCCGTTGGGATCAAATCAACGGCACTGGAGTAGGTTGCTACCAGTACAATGGACCACTTGTGAGTCTGAGTGCTCCAGTAGTTTCAAAAATCCTCCGAAGAAAAAAAAAATTGGAGATAGCAGTCGGTCATTACAACGGATGATTCATGATGGCTTAAACTTGTTTCCGAACAAAGTCCAATTTACAAGCAAGTTAAACCCTCTGGATTTGCCTTTTCGCCTGGATATTTGCCAAAAAATGATTGAAATGGCAGAGGAAGACCACAGCTTAATAAATTGCTTGTTTTTGTCTGATGAAACCCATTTTGATCTAAGCGGCAATGTTATCAAGCAAAATTGCCGTATATGGAGTGAATCTCATCCAGAAATACTCCATGAGACGGAACTGCATCCAGAACGAGTCACTGTGTGGTGAGCAGTTTCATCAAGGTGCATTAAGGTAGCCCTAAACGACGGACATGCTCGTCGAACTTGCTCGTTTGCGTTATCCCCTACACGGCGAACACAAAATTTGCCTAGCACGAGCAAGTTCGGCGAGCATGTTCGTCGTTTTGGGCTACCTTTATGGGGCCATACTCCATTGAAGAAAACGGTGTAACAGTAACTGTCAGTTGGGACCGTTATTTGATGATGTTGAGGGAGTTTTTAGTGCCCAGAATTGCGCCGAAAACGTATCCGTTTCAACAGCATTTGGTTGCAGCAAGATGGAGCAACTGCACACATAGCCGGACCGGTTATTGCAGAACTCCAAAGAAAATTCGTAAACTAAATTCCCATTTCCGGTAGCCCCCACAATATCAACTGAGCTGATTGCACCATACTTTTATGGGATTATGTCAAGCAAGAGGTGTACAAAACGAAACCAAGGAATATGGTTGAATTGAAGCAGTCCATTAAAACAATAATTTGTGCACCACCCTGTAGCTATAATACCCGTACAGAAAGTTTAAAGAACTAAAGCAGCCGAACGAATGTACAAAAATGATACACTGTGACTCTAATATGAGCTTCGATCAGTTTCGTTAAGTTCCTGCACTATTGGCTACTTAAGGGCCAACTATGATAAACGTTCGAAAACTTAAACTTATGTCCAAAACAAGCGAAGATAAACCAGAAAGATCAGATTTCAATGTGTGCATAATTACTTTAAGTAGAGAGCGATTCATTTCGTTCTCGCACAAGTAAACGAACTTATCGAAAGTAAGCAAAGTGGTTACTATACTCGCAGTATATTATTTTTGTACATTTTGTTTCATTCTCTAAAGTTCCCGTTGTTTACACGGGAGCGGAAAAGAAGGACTTATGGACACTTTGAAATTTGATGATGCTTCTGGTTACTTTTCGTTCGGTTTTGACAAAAGCTTAGGTTTTCGTACGGCTATTATAGAAGATTATACAATATTTTGACTGGTGCACCCTCTCGATCTTAAATCAATTCCCTCTCAAATAAAATCGCCATCTCATAAGAGACACAAGCAAAAATATAGAATTTTGTAGAACCTCCCAATTGTGTCACCTTGTCTGAAGACATCTCACGACGGAGTGACAGAAATGTAGCCGGTAAACAAAAGACAGAAGTTTGACTCGATCCCTTCAAAAGGCAGATGAGTTTTTTTTCCCCGTAACCGAAACACGATTTCAAATCAAATCAAAAGACTGGTTTTGTTAGTTAAGAAAATGGGCTATGAAGACATTTTCATTTGCATTATCTCGTTGGGGAGCGGAAGTAACCCTCCACTTCACTTCCAATTCCCTTTCCCATTACCCACTTCGTATTTTCCACTCCTCCGCGCGTTCTTAAAAAGGATACATTTCCTGGAAGAAATCCAAATGAGGTGGTTGTAATATGTCCAAAGCTGAGAGTACCTGCAAAGAGAAGAGCAAACAAAGAAAACAAAATCAAATTAAGTTCCACCAAATGAAGATTACTCTAGGGAATATAAAGAGAGAGAGAGAAGTTTTTAGTTGAAATTTTACAAAATTAGTTTCCACCAGTGCAGGGGTGGCGACGCGGCGATGTGACGGTGGTAGGCGCGTTTCTTCCATTTTTTTTTTGTTTGCTTTTGTGTTGGTGCGTCGTCGTCCTCACCTCTGGTTCACCTTTTCGATTAAATGAGGAGAATAATGGAGAATTGATGGCACCACCATCACCGCCTCCGTTAACAGAAGCCATACTTATAATTACCGGCGGAGAGGGATGCCCTCCTCCTCAGGAAAACAAAAACGATAAAAGAAAAATAACAAGATAGGCAACGCGGCAAAGGAGAAAAACAAGAAAAATAAAATCAAATCAAGACCCCAAATGATTGGTGGAAGAGGGACTAGAAGTAGCACCGGCCCGCTACCGTGGTATGTGGGCACCTCACCATGCAGGGTATGTGAGAACTCTAGGAGTCATCTAGGGATGAGTGGCCATTAGCATGGGTTAATTGAGTAAAAAGTCTGTTGAAACTTAATTATAATTCAAAAGTAATTAAGGCACGATCGTCTCTCTCTCCGCGTTGGTACATCGTCCTCAGCAGAGGACGCTGAAGGAGACGAGAAGCAGCAAAAAAAAAAACAACGAGTGCAGATACCTAACCCACATTTATGTCACAACATTGTGCGATGAAGTTGGAAGGGTTGGATACGCTCCGTGCCAGATGATGGAAGCGATGACGATGGTTTACTTGGGCATGAAGTGCACTGGTGTGGAATGACATGATGGATTTTGATGGTAAGAAATTATAAGATAACCAAGTTTATGACGACGCTCTGGTGGAGAACTCTTGATGGATAGGGGCACACACAATGTGTACTTGGGTTGATAAATACTCTCGTGATGAGCAACTGCCTTTGGGGTGGTGTATTCTAAATGCAGGTAGGTTGGTAATAAAGTCTTTAAAGTTATACGTACACAGTGGTTGCTAGATAAGGTCATGGTAAACCACTTTGTTTTTACTTTGAAATTGACTTTAAAATGTGTGCTGCATGCAGCAAAATATTTAATGAAATTCTAAGCCAAAGAAGCGAACGTACATGTTGTAGCCCAGTCCCTAGTCTGATGTATTCAGGTCTGATATATCCTAGTATATATTCAGGCGGATTATCGACCTGTAATGCTTGAAACAGATGTGCAGCAAAATACGTGCAGTAAAATTATAGAACATGTGTTTACTGCACGCATTTTGATACTAAGCGATGCAGATGCCAGTCCCTAGTTTGATGGACTGTATTCAGGCGGATTATCGACCTGTAATGTTTGAAACAGACATGCAGCAAAATGCGTGCAGTAAAATTATAGAACATGTGTTTACTGCACGCATTTTGATGCTAAGCGATGCAGATGCCAGTACCTAGTCTAATGTACTGTATTCAAGGGGATTATCCACCACTAAACCCAGTAATCCTTGAAACAGACGTGCAATAAGATAATAGAACATGTTTTTACTGCATGCACTTTGATGCAAGCTATGGAAGATGTGTTTACGCATTAATGCAAATTGTCTCTTTTTCTAACTTTGATGCAAGTCATCTGTAGTAGATCAGCAATATAGTTCTCAATTTGATACAATTTTGGGAGTTGACATTCCATTTAAGTGATTTTTATTTATTCGGAATCGACTGCGAAAGCAAATATGAAAGAGAAATGAGGTGGGTTCAAAAGCAGTAACAAAGTAAAGTCGAATCCTTCTAAGTCGGACCTCCTTTGAGTCGAATTTGACTCTAACGCGTATTTTTCGGCCCTTTTTTTTGAATTCTTTTCAGTTTTCCTTTCAGAAAGAAAAATAATCCTTTAAGTAAAAACCGCCCTAACTTGAACTAATTTTAATCTCCCGTGAAAATTCGACTTAGAGGGAGTGAACTGCAATTATTTTCTTTAATATAATACGCCCTTCCACATCCAGATATTAATTGTCACTTTTAACAATGACAGCAAACTAATGCGACGAGATATCAAAATTTACTGCACGTCTGTTTCATTGTGCATTACTGCACGCATCGATGTATTGCTGCACATCTGTTTGATGCTTAATAGTTGCGCTTTTTAACCCTGTACTAGCTTATGACAGGTATATCTGTCAAACCAATTGTCAGATGGAAAACTGCCATTTTTATTCAGTAGCACTTGGCAATTTTATAGCGATGATTTACACGCTTCAATAATATTACTAAACTTTTGAAATATGATTCCAAAATTATGATCGCACAGTATTACCGACATAATCAACCATCCGAGAGACCGCTATTCGCCGTACTGTTGACAGTTTTTGCACACCATTTCCTTTGCAAGACGCAGTTGTACCGAGACGCATTAGAAGAATGCGCTCTGAAGAGAATATTGCATACGTTCAGGAGACTTTTGAAGAAGTTCCAAATTTATCGATTCGACGTCGTTCACAACAGCATGGTTTTGGTCCCTACTATTTATGAAACATTTTACGCAAAGACTTTGGTTTGAAAGCATACAAGATCCAGCTCGTGCATGAATTGAAGGCGAACGACCATCGCATCCGTCGAAATTTCCGTGGATGGGCCCAAAATTTACAGGCATTGGATTCGCTGTTTAATCAGATGCGTTCAGCGATTAGACTCATTTTTAGCTTTAGCATGTTACAGTCAACGGTATTCGCTAAAGAGCCATGATGAATGATCCTTTCGTTTCCAGATTGCACGGGATGAATGTGGAAGAGAGAAGTTCCAACAGAATGTCGCTACATGTCATATAGGAAACATCGACAAACTTTGATCGGTGGTGCTTGGTGGTGGTGATCTGGTCAAACGAGTCCGAATCTCCCGCTCAGATGACTAGGTCATGTAGAGCTAATGGATTGGTGTCCATACTCAGGCCCGGAAAGTCTCCGACTCTAATTCCGAGGAACTACGCGGTAAAGAATGACCTCGCCTCCGGTGGCGTACACTGCTGGATCTCAGTCAGCTCAACATACGTCGCTGGATGCAAGAAATTGGCGGTTGTAGCCAATTGGCGGTTGAAATTAGTTGCTGGCATTGACTTAGACTGTAAAAGAAACTTGACTTAACGCCCTTTAACACATTTCATCAATCATTGATGCCCACCTCCGATGTAACTATTCAACTGCCAAACTGCGTTTACTGCCTCCACTCAATCCATTTCCATCCACTGAGCAGACATGAATCGCAAATCGATCCGACCTCTCAAATTCAAGCCTCAATAGATGAAAATTGAAAAGCTGATCCGAACGACTCTCCTCAACCATAGAATCAACGGCAGCAGCATTTCTCAAATCATTCCAATCACGATCCCCATCAGTCAACGACCACATCACACAAATACGCAACACAACCGCCTGTTTTCAATATTCATAATGCCACACGATTGGCAAGTGCAAGGCATCAAAACAGAATCCCCACAAGCCGCTGCGACAATGTGCGACTCATGGGCTTCCCTTCCGCTGACGCCAGCAGAGCAACTAAGAGGATGTCGAGAAATGGGAACACAACACCAATCCCGGGTTTGAATATGTATTTCTTGAGAATTACTCTGTGACGGTTACCCAGAGGACGACACCGAATGGGCCAAGTGGGTGGCGAGAGAAGCAAAGGAATTCTTTGTAATTGTTTTGATTTGCTAATGAGAGAGGGAAAGAGGGGAGGAGAGTAGTTGGGAACCAAATCCAATTCGAGAACAAAGTGCCGGAGGAAATCCTACAACAGCTCCAGTAAGTGCGGATAAAGGGGGTGCCCCGTTGGAAGTCCTTAACTCGTTTTCAGTTTAATTAATTGTGAAAAGTTTCGCTTTCCACAGGTGAGCGGGGGAGGGGAACTCCTCTAATATGAAGTGCAGTACAAGTTGGCTCAATTGTTCTTAAGTTTAAAGTAATCAATAGTTAGTTGAGGTTTGCGGCTTCTGTCTGAAATGCCCACACGAGTGTGGGATTCCTGGTTGCGGTTTGGGGTGCGGAGCGATCTCGAGAGATTAAAGGGATTAGATGAGTTCTGATGGGTTAAGGAGTTATGAGAAGGGTTTCTCTAAGTGCGGCGAAGATGTTGTGAGCTGGAGGGTGTAAATGTTAAAGTTGGGGAATTTGTGATGACCTTTTATTTGATTTATATAATGAAATGTCACGTCTACTGGCTGGCGTGTCTTATGAAATTCTTTGCAAACGAACAACCGGAGGCGTGATTCCGAGACTGTTGTTCTGTTTGAGTAGGTGAACACACGGTTCTTCTGCCTCTGACAGTCTTCTGATACAAAGGGAAATCTAATTTGGGTCGTTATCTCTTTCTCAAAGCTGCAACCAGTCTTTGAATGCTCCGTCTATCCACCGACTCACTGCGTTCACGTCTGCGGATGGGAATGTTAAAGAATTCAACTTGAGTGCTTCTGGAAAGGAGGGTTATGCGACATTTTGCGAATAGACTGGTGGAATTTTATTTGATTTCTATAATTCCTTTGTAGGTTTCCAAGGTAACGACTTTGTGAACTCGTATGAATAGGAATCCTCTAGAAAGTTTGATGCCGCCTGCACAAAAAAATATAAGAAACGTTGTCAAAAATCGATCAGAGAAGCCTTTATTGATGTGCTGCCTTCTACAACACCACCATGAATAAAAACTGCAGGCAGGCACATGGAGCAAATCAAGAAGCCTACAAGTTAACGACTCACTCAACTACGAAAGCTGTTCGTAAACTCTCTCGAACAGAAACGACTTAATGAGATCCGGTGGTGCCGTGACATTGTGTAAAATTGGCATAATAACGCTTTTGAAAGTGTCATTGGGCCGAATATTAACATTTGGCATAATGTCGCTTTCAAAAGCGTCATAGGGCCAAATTAGTTTGCGACATTATGCCAAAATTGAGCCTATGACACTTTGTTATCCTTCGAATCCTATAGTTACCCAGGCAGGGGGGTTGCAGGGAGGCAGCATACCTATCCCGAGGTGGACCTGGGCCTCACTCAACATGCCTCTCCAGCCAGCACGATCTTTCGCCAGCTGTCTCCAGTTTCGCACACCAAGCCGCCCGAGGTCCCCCTCGACTTATGTGCGCCACCTTGTACGTGGACGTCTTCTGTTGCGTTGTTCCACAGGCTCAGAGTCGAAAACTCTTCGGGCCGGAGCTAAGTTGTCCATACGCTCTACATGGCCTAGCCATCTTAGGCGTTGGACTCTAGACTCATGTCGCTGTACAGCCCATACAGTTCGTAGTTGAACCTTCTCCTCCAAATGCCATCAACGCAAACAGGACCAAAGATCATGCGCAGAACTTTTCTCTTGAAAAGACCAAGAGACTGTTCATCCGCTTGGAATATTGTCCGTGCCTCTGCGCCGTACAGCAGGATTGGGATGATCAAGGTTTCGTATAGAGTCAGGTTGGTCTTCCGAGAGAGGGTTCTACTACTCAATTGCCAAGGTAGACGAAGTCCTTAACTACCTCAAAGTTATAGCTGCCTATGGTGACGTTCTGGCCAAGTCGTCGATGTTGTGCGTCCTTTCTCGATGACAGCATATGGTTGGAACTACCTTGGATATAAAGATCGAACAGATGCGCACCGGGTCTAGGAGGGACAACTTGTAGCAGAGTCGCAGTCGATACTGAGGATTTAGAGAATCATCTCTGCAGACTATTGAACTTTGACGAAGACGCAAATATCGCTCATCATCATCATCATCATTTTCAGGCAATGCACACGCACACGAGATCTTCAGGCCACTCGATCCTCCACCATCGACTCTAACTCATCAGGAGCTATGCCCAAGCGCAACCAGGCGAGTTTTTGGACTCAATCCAACCATCTCGTCCTGGGTCTGCCAAGCGGTCGCCTACCTGATGGAATCGCATTCAAAGCACGCCCCGGAAGTCGTGATGATGGGGACATTCGTGCCACGCGACCAAACCAACGAAGTACAGCCCTTACCGTACGAAGAACCAGCTGCCCAACGTTGAGTTCCTCGCGCACTGCCGTGTTTTTCACCCTATCCCGGCGAGTAATTCCCACAACAGCACGAAGAAATCTCATTTCGGCAGCTTGTATTCACAATCTTATTCTTTCGCGATCTATTCCTCTATTCACGACTGGATGGCGCAGTTGGTTAAGTGCCTGCCCCAAGTTAGAGGGGTCCCAGGTTCGAACCCCAGTGAAATCGAATCTGGTCCAGTCACCATTTGCCGTTGGGATCAAATTAACGGCACTCGAGTAGGTTGCTACCTGGCAGTACAATGGACCAGTTTTGAGTCTGAGTGCTCCAGTGGTGTTTCAAAAATCCTCCGAAAAAAAAAGATCTGAATTTTATTCTTTCGGTCATTACCCAAATTTCATGACTATAACCGAGAGTTGGAACAAATACTGCGTTGAAAATCGCTAACTTGGCTTTGACATCAAGCTCGGCCTTCCTGATTACAGATCGACCAAGCTGTTTCGAAATTGACCCAGCTTGACCAATCCTACAGGAAAGCTCAGCATTATTCCTCAAAACAATCGTGAAGAAGACCCCGAGATAATTAAACTTCTCCACCTGGTGATTTTTGGCAAAAATCCGGATCTCCGGTAAAATATTTCGCCAATTAGCAAACTCACGGCTTGGTCTCACGGTCTATGGTCGGACGGTTTTAATTCGTGCGTCAGCACAATCTTACTTGGATGTAGGTCCAAATCCAACCGCAAAATAAGCCGGGTTGACTCTCCGGCGATGCCCAATTCAGCTGATCGGTGCCGAATCGACATTTCTGGATCTTCTTCGATACTGGCCCCAATAGGGGCTATGTTTTCCTCCTTTCATACCAATCTCTATCTGGTTGATGACTTTTTTTTTATAATTTGTGCGCGCACAACGGGTTACGAATACCCTTGAGTGTCCGGAATCAAGACTCAACACGTTTTAAATGTCTGCGGATTGTAGGGAGTAGGAAATATTGGGTTGGGAAGAGCATTCCATATTCGTGTGGTGCGGCTAAAAAACGACTTTCTAAATTTAACTGTACGTTCGGAGGCAGTCTTAAGGGTGAACTGCTCTCCCTTTCTGGTTGCCTTGACGTGGCGGGAGGGCTTAAGAGTCAAAGAACCTCGGTTCCAAAGATCCCAGGTGAGACATCGAACCAAAAGCCAGAAACGTCTTGACTTTGACGATAAACAAGTTAAAACAAGTATGACGGACAAACAAAGATTGGAAACTACTCCAGGTGGTACTCGCGACAGCGAAAATCCACCCGTAGTCTTCTCGACTACGGCTGGGGCAAGGATTCTGGAGGCCCCAACCATCATACTACCCCCCCCCTCCGCCCCCCGGGGCGCTGACCATGGAATCGCTGGTACCCAATCCGAAGATTCCTGCCACTCACTCTACGACAAGTTCGATAGACTGAGTTGGAAAGTTGGAGAATGTAGCGGAGAGGCTCTGCCTGATACGCTTAATCTCCAACCACATAGTCAAGTGGCTGATCAGAGTGTTGCTTCTGATGGTACGACCCGGAATGCCGAACAGGTTGAACGGGCTCCAAACGAGGCAGCCTCTGAAGGGCTCCTGACTAAGAGTCAAAAGAAGAGGAGAAAAAGGCTAGCGACAATCGCACGGCGCAAAGAAACTCCGGAGGAGGTTGAAGGCGCAAGTGCTGAGAGTCGCACCCCCTTGGTGGCGACGGCAAAGAGAAACAGGTCGGCAGAGGTAACTCCAACCGAAACCGATCAGTCTATTGGAGCCAACGCTACCTCCACTTCTGCTGACTCGAACAGGATCAAGAGGAAGAAGGTCTCTAGCTTTCCTGATCCCTCTGCTGATGGCTCTCCCCGCGCACAACGTCCGGATGAAACTAGTGCTGCAACCCTCAAAGGACGCAGCTCTGGCGGACGGAGGTTGAATGACGCGGGAAGATCCACCAACAGAGGTATCCCAACTCCTGTTGGCGACTCCTCCTGCGCGCAAGATCCAAATGAAGCAGGTGCTTCAACCAGCAAAGGTTGTAGCTCCAGTGGATGGAAATTGGCCGATGCAGGCGAAACCGCGAAGAGGAAGAAGGAAAAAACCGAGCGCAAGGAGCGAGAATTGCGGCCCTACAAAAGAGCTGCTATCTCCTCTTTGGCGCTCCGAATTGGAAAAGCTGGCAATGATGACAGTATGACCGACGCGGAGTGCAAACACTGCGAAGATCAACTGTGGGAGCTAGCTACGGCAGAGAATGCTTGCTTTCAAGTGGAGGGCTGTGGTTTGGAAAACGGAACCTTTGTGTTGAAGTGCTCCACCCAGCAAACCCTTGAATGGCTGAGCAAATCTGTGCCGAAAATCCCCCCCCTGGGAACCACAGCTTTTGAGGTTTTCAGGCCGCCAAAACTGACGCGCGCTGTCTGCTGGATTCCGGGGCAACTCAGGAAAACGGCAGATGTGCTGGCGCGATTACATATCCAGAACCCTGGCCTCGAAACCAAGAAGTGGAAAATCTACTCTCATAGGGAGAGTAAGAACCGGGAAAATAAGGACGGTTCTTCTCTCGTTGTGGGTCTAGACGAAACTTCGGTTGAGACCATCCGTTCTAGGTATGACTCCCGTCCCTATCTGCATCTTGGAAGGATTAATTTCCACTTCATTTCCAAGTAGTGCGGATAATGGACGAAAACCACGGTAAACATCAAAATAATTTTTACCCAGATCAACCTTCACCATTCCAAGGATGCTACTGCCCTCCTATGTAGCAGACTTTCCATGGTGAAGACAAAACTACATATCGCATCCATTCAAGAACCATGGGTGTGGAAAAATCGCATCTGTGGTCTTGGTGGCTTGCGAGGTTTCTCACCACTTTATGACGAGCGGTCTGAAAGACCGAGAACTTGTCTTATTGTGCCGAAATTTCTCTCAGCAACCAAGCTTGTACAGTTCTGTGGACAAGACTTGGTTGCTGCAGTTGTAAGCTACGAAGCGAATGGAATGTGGCGTAATTTCGTCGTAGCGTCAGCTTACTTCCCCTACGATTCTGTTCTGCCGCCACCACCAAGAGCGGTATCGGAACTCGTAGAGTACTGTGAAATCAGAAAATTAGGCCTAATCATCTGCTGTGATGCTAATGCTCAGAATACCTTCTGGGGCAGCAGCAAATGCAACAAGAGAGGGAATGATCTTCTGAATTTCTTACTATCGTCTGATTTGGACATCAACAATGTTGGCTCCCAACCAACTTTTGTTACGACAAGGAGACAGGAAGTAATCGACTTAACGTAATCCAACAGATACATTAAGGAGATTACAGACTGGAGGGTTCTGTCGGAAGTGTCCCTGTCAGACCATAGGTACATTGAATTCCGAATCGAATGCGAAACCACAACTTTGCTGAAGAGGAGGAATCCAAGAAAAACCAACTGGATACAGTTTAGGGATGAGCTAGATAATCGTATTGAACCTCTCCCTAAGCTCAGAACGAGACAGAAGGTAGAGAAAGCCGTTCTAGACTTGAACAACACTCTAACCAAATGTTTTGAACTGACGTGTCCAGCTAGAAATACCCCCTGCAGATCACCTGTTCCATGGTGGAACGCAGAACTGCAGACAATTCGCAAGGAAACCAGGAAACTTCTAAACAGATCTCTCAAGACCGACTTGGAAGAGGACTGGAACCTGTACCGATCAAAACAAAAAGAATATAAGAGGTTAATTCGGATATCGAAAAGTGCCTCCTATAGGGATTTTTGTGGAAAGATCGAAACACTCGGTGAAACCAGCAGACTGGTTAAAGTTCTTAAAAGGGACAAACCAACCAAGCTGGAAACACTCAGAAGACCAGACAGTACCTACACTGAGTCAAAAGCTGAAACGCTTAGTCTCATGCTAGAGACTCATTTTCCAGGTAACCGGATTACAACCGGCTCAAAACCATTTCCTATCCCTGGAAGTGAGGATGAGCTGATAAATGTAACACGACGATGCTGGTTTGTTTCATCGCTCGTGGTGACAGATGAAGCTATCAAATACGCAGTCGCGTCCTTCGATGGTTTCAAGTCGCCTGGTACCGATGGCATATATCCAGCCTTGTTGCAAAAAGGTATAGACAAGTTGCTGCCGGTTCTGAAAAGAATCTTCACAGCCAGCCTGGCACTCGCCTATATCCCGACCCCTTGGCGTACAGTTAGGGTAGCCTTCATACCAAAGATCGGTAAGGGGGACTACTCACTCGCCAAGAACTTTAGACCTATCAGTCTAACCTCTTTCCTGCTGAAAAGCATGGAAAGGCTGGTTGAGCTTCATGTGCGCAAAACCGCGTTGCGATTTCATCCTCTGTCTCAAATGCAACATGCCTATCAGCGCGGAAAATCTTGCGAGACTGCGCTTCAAAATCTCGTTGGCAGAATTGAATGTGCACTCGACAGGAAAGAGTACGCGCTGGGCATTTTCATTGATATAGAGGGTGCTTTTGACAATGCGACTTTTGATGGCATGTGCAACTCGGCCAGAGAACACGGTGTAGATGAATCATTAGTGCTTTGGATTAAAGCAATGCTGATGAACAGAACTATTATTGCGGACGCGGACTGTGGCCAGTATGTTATGGCGGGGGTAAACAGGGGCTGCCCGCAGGGTGGTGTCTTGTCTCCTCTGCTATGGTGCATGCTGGTTGACTCTCTGCTCGATGCTCTTAATAGTTCCAACATCTACGCCCAGGCCTATGCGGATGATGTAGCTGTTCTGTCTGTCGGATCATGCCTAGCGGATGTGTGTTCAAAAGGGCAGGCAGCTCTAGACGTGATCGACGATTGGTGTACCAGAAATGGGCTTTCAGTCAACCCTCTTAAAACCGAGGTTGTCCTCTTTACGAGGAGGAGGAAATTGACTGGTTTGACTCAACTGGTACTAAAAGGTGTCACTATCCGCTTTTCCGATGAAGCTAAGTATCTGGGTGTCATTCTAGATAGGAAGCTTCTGTGGAAAAAACACATTGAAACGAAAATTGCGAAGGCACTGTCAGTTTTCTGGCAGTGTAAAGGAATTTTCGGCAAAACCTGGGGTCTATCACCAAAAAGATCCGTTTGGATCTACACGGCTATGATTAGACCCCTTCTCTCCTATGCATCGGTCGTTTGGTGGAATAAGCTTTCGCGTAAATACGTAACTGCTGCTCTCACCAAGCTTCAAAGAACGGTCTGTCTCGGCTGCATGGGGGCCTTCCCTAGCACGCCTGGCTCTGCTCTTGATGCCCTGCTGAATCTCCCCCCCCTAGATGTTCATATCATGGGGTGCACTCTCAAGGCCATCTTCCGTTTAAAAAGAAGTGGTTATTGGTACAACTCGCACTGGAGTTTTGATGATCTTGCGCACCGCATCTCCTTTGACCCCAGTCTTATGGATATGCCGTCTGACGCACGGACACCAGTACTCCTGCTGCGACGAACATACAAAGTCGACTTTCCGTGTACTCAGGACTGGCTCTGGCCAGAATCTGAGCCAGGAAAGGAATGTAGTCGAATTTTCACGGACGGCTCCAAGACCAGTGAAGGATCTGGTGCTGGTGCCTTCGTGGAGAGCGACAACTTTAGACTGCACACCTCGTTAGGCAAATTCGCGTCGGTTTTCCAAGCGGAAACCTATGCGATCCTAATGGCTACGAGCTATATTGTGAAGAATAGGTGGAAGGGGCGAAGTATTTGTGTCTGCAGCGACAGCCAAGCTGTGCTTAAGGCCTTGCTCAACCCTTTAACCACTTCCAGAATAGTTCAGGAATGCAAGTCTTCTCTGAATTTGATCGGTAGATTGAATTCGGTAAGACTTGTCTGGGTTCCCGGGCACCACGGGATCACGGGAAATGAGATCGCTGATGAACTTGCTAGGCGAGGATCAGATGAGGCTTTCTCAGGACCTGAACCTACGCTGGGACTGCCCGCGTCCTCGGTTAGGGCTTCCATCGATGGTTGGACTTTTCGAGAGCACAACCGCAGGTGGCATGACTCTCCAGGATGTAGACAGACCAAGCGCATGCTCCCCAACGTCTGTAAGAAATCCGCGGCTTTCTTGTTATCTCTTAACAGAAAAGACTGCAGACAACTTATTGGCGTACTAACGGGGCACTACACTTTCGCCAAACACCTAAGTGTGCTTGGCCTAAGTGACGAAACCCTCTGTGACGCCTGTGGAGAAGACGATGACACTGCAGAGCACTTCCTCTGCCATTGTCCCGCCTTTGCTCGGATCAGGTGGCAGTTATTCGGCGCTGATGAGGTGAGAGCTGATGATGTAGGCTCCTCATCACAGAAGCGCCTGCTGGTCTTCCTTCGGAAGACCAGGAAATTTCAGTAAAAGTAGGTTGCTGCCTGGTAGTACAATGGACCAGTTTTGAGTCTGAGTGCTCCAGTGTAGTGTGACAAAAACCTACGACAAAAAAAAAAAAAAAAAAAAAAAAAAAAGGGTGAACTGATGAGCATTCCTGGCGAGACGAGTATTGCGGGTGAATTCGTGGACGGGAGGAATGCAATTGGCTAGCTCACTTGAGCATCGTTTGTTAAAATAGCGATAAAACAGTTATAAGGATGAGACGTTACGGCGATGTTCAAGCGAGTCTATCGACTTCGCGTTATTACTGTCTCCTATAGGGAGTGGATTGGATTAGAAGTAGCAGACAGGAGATCAGTTATAAAAATGAGGAAGAGTGTTGGATACAAAACAGAGCCTTGGGGAACACCAGCATTAATTTGGTGAATATCAGACTTGAACCCATCCAAAACAACTTGAATTGAACGGTTCGAAAGGTAATTTCTAATCCATAGAAGAGGAGACTCATCGATACCATAAGCACGCATTTTCGACAAAAGAGCTTGATGCCAAACTCTGTCAAATGCCTTTAAAGGTCTGAAATCAGCCGGCGCTGAAATCAAACGAAGAATAACTCTTGCTAATCCCTGCTTCTTTGGGCTGAGAAAGCAATTGATAAACAAAACCCTCTCTCGAACAACCAAGGTAACCCTGTACAAGATCTTAATCGTCCCAGTCCTGCTATATGGCGCAGAAGCATGGACTTGGTCAAAAGCGGATGAGGTTGCTCTTGGCTGCTTTGAGAGGAAAATTCTTCGGGTGATTTTCGTTCCCGTCTGCATAGAGGGTGAGTGGAAGAGAAGATATAACAACGAACTGTACGAGCTGTTCAGCGACATCGACTTAGCCAGAAGGGTGAAGATCCAGCGATTAAGATGGCTAGGTCATGTAGAGCGAATGGAAACCAATGCTCCGGCCCGGAAAGTCTTCGAATCCACCCCCGAGGGACGCCGCAGTAGAGGAAGACCGCGACGCAGGTGGCGCACGCTAGTGGAAAGATCGAGGTGGCTGGAGACGCTTGTTGGTTGAGGCCCAGGTCCACCCCAGACTGTAGCGCGACCTTAAGTATGTAAGTATGACTTAAGGTCTAAAAGAGTGTACTCACGCTTAAACTTTGCTGCGGTGTTACGATTTGCCTCCAAACGGAAGCCATGATGACGACCCATCCTCGACGAAATTCACGTCGCGAACAGTAGAATCTCGAAAAGGAGAACAGATATAAAACAGGCCACGTTCATCTTTCCAAACTTTTCATGTTTTTCAACCGCTCATGTTCTCGAGATTCTACTGTATTCACAAACGATGCACGATGAAATGGCAAAACATACTGAATATTGTGACAGCTGACTGTCATTGGAAGCTTTGACAGCTGCTGAAACATAATACCCTTTAACATGTTGGTAGCCACCATACAATCCGAAAAAATGTCCCCACAGACCACGAATTTTTTTTATTGACACTTCGAATGCACTCTGGTCTCACGCGGCACAGCAAGCCCAAATTCGTGTGAGACCAAAGTGGTCTCATGTGGCACTCAACGTGTTAAATGAATGTGCTCTCCACTGTGGAGTCTCAAAAGGATTCCTCACAGAACCTCAGAACTCCTTTCAATTCAATTCTACATCTCAATTTAAAACCAAAAAAAAAAGAGAAAAGTCTCTGTGCACACTCCTAACGAACCACTAATCCACTTCACTGAACAAATATTTGCAATTACTACCAGAAGTGACGATGTTATCTCTGCAACAGGATTACGATTAAATCCTTCAACCCAATCAAATCAACACCTAATCCGTTTTTATCTGCCCGTTCGTATCTGTGCATGCGGAACATATTTCAGTGCTTTATTTAATTGCTGTTGCTCCACAAACGAAGCGAACGCGCCACTATTTCACTTCAACTAAAAAGTGCATTCCGACGATGCGCACAAACAAATCGATTAGAATGTAAACACACACGAGTACATCTGTCTGTACGAGTCCTTTGCGAGTCTTTTTTTGGTTCAACTTTGTTTTTTTTCGTCCCGTTTGTGTGATGGTCGATGTGTTTTGAAAAATCCTTTTTTTTCGCAGAAAACTGTGAGTCACAGTCACAGTAACAGTCGGAGACTCGCGCTAAATTGACGTCGATGGGGTTTGAGAGGAGGGTCATCAGGGGTCCATCGAAGGATAACTGTTTGCCAATAGTGAAATAGGCGAAGGATTACACAACAAAACAGTGGTCTGGGGTGGATGGACTCGGTGTCACAGTAGACCGAAGTTTTATTCAAAAACTTTGCCCTACATTCGAAACCGATACTGAAAAGTTTTCATGCTCCTTACGGGATCTGTTGGTGAAGAGTTACTGTTGGCCGAAGAAAGTCGCAAGACCGGGAGTGGGAGAAAGGGTATTAAAACCCTGATGTACGTTGTGAAGATTTGAAATTGATTTTATCGATGTTCAGCTTCCCTGAAATGGAGCGGAGTGCAGGGGCGGTGTTTGGAGCTTTATGACTTCCTGCTTGTTTTTGGGTTCGTATTTCAAGGATTTGTCGAAGATCGACAAACAATCCCAGATATCAATGTCACGGATATTGAATTCCATCTGACCATGAATCGACTTAGGCAAAGTTGGGCCAGCGAGGATGGGGAGAGTTGTTCTTGCATAAATGATGATTGTCCTTTCAAGTGGCTCCAAAGCTTTTCCTCTGGGTTATTCGATTGCCGTAAATTGAAAATCTGTTAAAGGAGTTTGCTTAATTGATTGTGAGAGTCTCAATTGCATCGATAAGCACGAGAAATGATATTTAATACTTCGTCGAGCACAGATGAAATTCCAAGAAAAGCAGTCTGTTTAATTAAGAACTTTGAAAAAAATGAAACACTGAAATTATTAAATATTATTCTTTATTATTTGGGTGTTGACCCTTTGAATGCACACGACGGACTGAGTCGAGCTCTCATACAAATTGCACCTTGTGCGTACAAAAAATTGCATCGTAAGCTAATTCAAACCGTGCGACGCAACTGCAGCGGTGTCAAATATTTTGCTCGTGGAGAATACGAGACGCGTGAATTTTGTTTGCGAGTTCTGGTCCCACGGTTCGTTACAAAAATTATTGACATAAGAGCTCGACTGAAATATAGTAACTTAAACATACTCCCCCCCTTGAGGGTTTCTAAGCCTCTAAATTTAATACAATATAATTGAATAAGAATCGGACTAAAAAATAAACAAATATGTTATTTTGATGTGAGTTTACTGTATAATTATTAAATAATGAAGTTATAATTAGATGTCATTTGAATGCACTTGAGACTTAAATAACTACTTCAAACCGTTGCGGTGGTTGAGACCGGGGTGCAGGCGTAGGTCTTTGCCTTTTCGAATAAAAGTGCGCAACTATCAAGCCAATCATGCCAGCCAATAAGAAATACCCTAACGCATAGTGATGATAATCATGTGGGTTCATATCTTCTGGTCTCGGAAGAGACTTCGTTTGGTTAATTACGTCATCAATCATGCTCTTTAGTCTATCAAACTCCGATATGTCAACGTCATTTACTTCAGATGTTTCAGTGATGTCTTTTACAACGTTGTGATTTCGTATCCAATTGGAGATATTTGCGCTGGGAATGAAGGAGCCTTTTATGATAGTACTGTGTTCTATTCGTCCGTGGATAATGAGAGAAGGTAACTTGAGTGTGCAAGACCTTTTGAATTCCAATAACACGTTTCCAGTTAAATGCAAAGGGCGGGTACTGCCCTGACAAATAAGATGCGCGGTTAGACTAGAAACAATGGAAAGTATCCATCCGTTGGATGTCTTTAGATTCTTCCATTGGTTTTCTGTGGGTACTAACTTGATAGTACATTCAGCCATTGCGTTATGAGCATCGTTCAATAAGGCCATTTCACAACTATGGTGATCGTTTTGATGTATAGAAACCGGGTGCGTTTGACCGCAAAGATAATTCCGGAGCTGAAAAACTTTGCACGACCCTAACTCCGCTTCTGTTAGTGAAAAGTACTTATCCCTTGTTAAAGTGACTGCCAAATACGAATAACTGCTCTCTATCATATAGCTTGAATTTTTGTGAAGTATGGGAATTTTAATTAGATTGAAAATTTGGAATTCTTCTGGATTTATGAGAGGCAACTGCATCTTAAATATTATTGTATTATTCATCAGGCGAGCCTTAACTGTTGCCATTTTGTAAATATCGATGCCAGATCCACTGGGTAATGTTAGTGTGCTTGGGAGATGGTTGCGTATTAGCTGCAGTTGCTGAATAAATTGGTCTGGCGTTATCAATTTTGGGTTTATTTTTTCATGGCTCAGATCTAGCATCACGTCCAATAAGACGTCTTGGATGCGTTCGAAGTTGGTGACCAGCAAGGTTAAATACGATGTTAGTGAGGACAAGTTTAAAATTACCTCATTTATTCCTTCGTTTTTTCGAATGGCGTTGGTTGTTTGAGAGAGATGTTCTCGAAGAGTCTTAAATTGTTGGTAGATTTCAATTGTGTTGCGTTTGAGAATATTTGCCGTAGTATCTGCTATAGAGCTTTGCTTGCGTACTAGTTCTGCTAGATGATGCTCATTTTCCTTAGCGGAAACAATTTCCTTTTCGATATGATTGGCATCATCTTGGTCTAACACCCCAAAAAGGCTATGGGCCAGAGTCCCAACAAAATCAAATGGAGATCTTCTCATTCTGGTTCTGATGTGCTGCGATGAATGAAGGTTGAATAACAGATCGTTGTTGTGTTCAATAATTTTCATTCTATGTCTTACGGATCCGATTATTGGATTACAGTTTGCTTGTTGTGATATTTCCCTTGTGCACATTGTATTTAATAACTCCAAATATGCCTTTATTTCTCCGTACTCTTGCCAATATGTAGTAATGTTATAATAAACATATATATTCCAATATGTATTAATTGTTTGAATTCTACCAATGTCCTCAAAATAAATTCCTGCTGCATCATCAAGCTTGCTTACCAGAATATCTTCGTTCGTTGCTGTTATGGATGTGGGTAAAATAAGTAACGTCAAAAGCATTGCGGCTAAGAGTGAAGGTTTCAGAGATTTCTTACTCCGAAGGTTTCTGCCCTGAGTACACGTATCTTCAGTTATGATGGTATCTTTTTTATTATTGGGCTCTTGGTTATCCTCTTCTATTGAACTTTCTATTGGTAGTGGGCACAAGTTGTGTATTGCTCTTAAGCAAGTTCCAGTTTGAGTTCTTACCCTTGCCACCCGCACTAGAGAATCACCTCCCTCACACACTTCTGTTACGCGTCCTAATTTCCAACTCATTGGAGGAATGTTAGCTTCCTTTATGACAACAAGTGTACCAGGAGTTAAATTATTCGATTCGGTCCTCCACTTCATTCGTTGCTGCAATAAACTTAAATATTCCAAAGACCAGCGCTTCCAAAAATGCTGCTGAAGACACTGAATTTGGCGAAATTTATTAAGACAACCCATTTTATTATTTGTAACATCCGGCTCAGGTAGAGCCGTCAGTGGTGCTCCAATTAGAAAATGTCCAGGTGTTAATGCTTCCAAATCATTTGGATCGGATGTCATAGCAGTAATTGGCCGGGAGTTCAAGATGGCTTCTATTTGAATAACAACTGTCGACAGCTCTTCATAGGTGAGAGATGCTTCACGAAGATAGCGGACAAGAAGGTTTTTTGCAGACTTTACAGCAGCTTCCCAGAGACCGCCGAAGTGTGGAGAACGTGGTGGGATATATTTCCAATTTATTCCATTTTCCAAACAAGCTGCCTTAATTGATGATTGATTGTTCTCATCTTCAAAAGCCATTTTAAGATTCATCAATTCATTTTTTGCGCCTACAAAATTTGTAGCGTTATCACAGAAAATGGTATGGCATAATCCTCTTCTGCCAATAAATCTTTTTAAGCAATTTATAAAAGATTCTGCAGAGAGATCTCCCACCACCTCAATATGTAGCGCCTTTGTCGCAAAACACACGAAAACAGCTAAGTACGATTTTGTGGGTCCTTTACCTCTGATTTTGTAATGTGTCTTTATAGGGCCACAGAAATCTACTCCGCAATATAAAAATGGACGAGACGGATTAACTCTCTCCTTGGGTAAATTGCCCATCATCTGTGCTAAAGGTCGTGGATTCAACCGGAAGCAGATTACACATCTGGAAACTGTTTGTCGCGCCATTCTCCCAACACTTAAGATCCAGTATCTTTGTCTAGAGATAGCGATTAGAGCTCTGGATGCTACATGCATATGCTTTTGATGTAAATATGCTAAAAGCAGTTTCGTTATATTATTGTCTTTTGGTAGCAATATTTGATTCTTAGCGTCGGCCATAATTGATGCATTTTTTAATCTTCCACCAATTCTAATTAATTTGGTCTTTTCATCAAAGAATGGTGATAGCGATGCTATGCTGGAATGTTTGAGTAGGCGCTTTCCTTTCTGCAGAGTACTATAATCATGTGGAAATTCTCTTCGTTGCACACTTATAAATATAAAATTGGTTCCTTGTTGAAGTTCTTCTACAGATAAAAGAGTGCCACTTCTTAATGATTTATGCTTCCTGCAATTATTATAAAATCTATAAACATATGCAAATATCTTTTGCAGTACGTAAAATGAATTTCTATGATTCACTTGCTCAATCAAATTTTCATAACTAATTGCTATCATTGTTAACACAGATTTATTCTTGCGCCGTTCTGGAATATCTTCTGGAAAACAATGTGGCGCCACCTTCCAGTATCCTTCGTCTTTGGTAAGAAAATCAGGCCCATTAAACCATAGTGGCTTTTTGAGAAGAGTTCGAAGATCCACACCTCTTGATATCATATCCGCCGGATTGTTGCTTCCCTTTATGTAATTCCATTGATTTATATCTGTTTTTGCTTGAATTTTTGCAACTCTATTTGCAACATACGTTTCCCAAGTATAAGAAGGGGATCGTATCCAAGCCAGCACTGTGGTGGAGTCAGTGTAATATGTAATTTTCTTTATTTTATCGCATAGCAGCTGTGATATCCTCTCTACTAACTCAACCATAAGCACCGCACCTTGTAATTCCAACCTCGCGATAGACATTGTCTTGAGAGGCCCAATTCTCGATTTTGAACACAAAAGTTGTGAATACAGTTTTCCTTGGTTATCAATGGATCTGAGATAGACACATGCACCAAAGGCACTTAGACTGCTGTCTGAAAAAGCATGCAGTTGGACATAGCTGCAAGGCAGTGAAACATATCTGGGAATATTTATTTCTTTCAACATGGAGAACTCTTTTATATAATTAAGCCATTTAATTGACAGCTCTTCGGAAAGTGGTTCGTCCCAAGATAAATTTGTTTTCCATAGATCCTGCAAAAAGAGTTTTCCAAGTACTATAACGGGTCCAAGTAATCCTAGGGGGTCGAACAGCCTGGCGAGATCAGCTAATACTCTTCGCTTGCAAACACGTTCATACGCTTCGTTGGTTACATCAATCTCAAACTTGAATTTAAATGCATCAGAAGAAGGATCCCAGATTAATCCTAAAGTTTTTATTACTTCACTTTGATGAAATGTGACAAGTTGTTCTTTATATTGCTCAGGAATATCTTCCAGTATTTTTGGATGGTTAGCACAAAACTTTCGTAATTCAAAATTGCCCTTTTTCAGCAGATGACAGATTTTAGTTAATAACCTTTTGGCATCTTCTATGCTTTCTGCCCCAGTAAGGCAATCGTCGACATAAAAACAGTTTTTAACAGCATGCGAAGCCAGATGACATTCTTCTCCATTGTCATCCGCAAGTTTTGCCAGACATCTTGTAGCTAAATATGACGCCGATGCTGTTCCATAAGTTACAGTATTGAGTTGGTATATTCGCAGTGGAAAACTCTGATGTGGTCTCCATAAGATTAACTGCATCATCCTGTCCTTAGGATCTATCAAGATCTGTCGATACATTTTACTTATATCAGCAGTAAAAACATATCTATGCATTCGGAAGTTAATGATGATTGAGAATAAATCTGGTTGAACTGTTGGTCCAACCATTAAAATGTCATTCAATGAACAACCAGATGAGCTCTTTGCCGATGCATCGAATACCACCCTCAGTTTTGTTGACGAACTTTCGGGTTTTATAACACAATGGTGTGGAAGAATATAATGCGTTTTACCAAGTTTGCAATCGCTGATTGGACTCATGTGACCGAGCGATTCATACTCTTCCATGAATTGCGTATATGCTTCTCTCAACTCACTATTTTTTTCCAATTTCCTTTCCAATGCCAGAAAACGTTTTTTAGCCATTTCGAATGACTCTCCTAATGTTTCATTAGGATCTTCTTTATATGGCAAACTTACTACAAATCTATTGTCTGCATTTGTTCTAATGGTTTTCTGGAAATGTATTTCGCAATCATGTTCCTCTTTGCTCATTGTTCTTATCGGAGCATCATGATTCTCAGTTTCCCAAAATTTCCGAACCAGCTTGTCCAATGATGAGATTGAGGGCCTTGTAGCTATATGACAGTGCGTCGTTGTCGCGTTCACTGGTATACTTCCGGCTACAATCCATCCTAATTTTGTGTTACGTAGCATTGGAAGGTTATCTGATATTCTTATTTCTCCTGGCAGAAGCAAATCAAAAAATATTTCTGCTCCCAACAGAATATCGATGCGTTGCGCCTTGAAATGCATAGGATCAGCAAGGTGCACGTTTGGCGGTAAATTCCAGGACGATGTGTGCATTTCATGAATGGGCTTGTATTCGCTTATACGAGGCATGATGCTGGCCTCAATTGCTGTTTTATAGGATGATGTCCTCGACTCAATAGTGACATGTGCGATAAACTCGGCCTTGCACTCATTACCTCCTATGCCGCTGATTGGAACTTCCAATCTGTGTTTCTTGAGTCCTAGCTCATGTGCAATGCTCGCCGTTATAAAGCTGATTTGCGAACCGGAATCCAATAGAGCACGACATGGGATGCGAGTGCCGCAGGCGGAAATGACGTTAACAATCGCAGTAGCGAGATAGACGTGACGTTTCTTAAGATCTATGGCTGCATTACCGGACATGACAGGTTGTAATTCGCACTTCTTATTCAAATAGGACTTACTTTGAGTTAGCTGCAGTTTCTTCTGTTGGTTAGATGTTGGTTGAAATTGTTGTTTTTCCTGCTCAGGAACCTGTTGTTGACGAGGGTGAAGGAGTGTGTTGTGCTTGCCATCACATTTTTGGCAAGATCTGGACTGGCATGATGGAGAATAATGACCTGTCTTGAGGCAATTTCGGCAAAGTTGTAGTCTGCGAACAGCCTTTTCTCGTTCATCCTGTGAAAGAGATAGAAACTGTGAGCAATTATAAATCTTATGCTTACCCGAGTTACACATAGTGCAATTGATACTATTGACACTATTTGTTGCAGTTAGCGCGGCTGATCTTTTCCTGTCATCCTTGGTACCCATCGCTTCCAATGTCTGGAATCTCAACTCCACAAACTTCAGGAACTCATCTAAGCTCGGGCTGGTTCTAGGATCTTGTAACGACTGCTCGAACAAACCTCTGCTTTCCTTATCCAGTTTCTGCAGCATTAGATGAACTATCAGTGGGTCCCAGTTATTAATGTCGATGCCCAGGTTTGCGATAGCTTGCATTCCTTCTTTCGTTGTGTCATGCAATCTTCTCAGACTATTGGCAGTTCCCATTGCTGAAGATTGTGACAGTAATCTTGTCAGTTGAGCCGTTAGTAGCAGTCTCCGATTATCGAATCGCTCAACTAACGTTCTCCAAGCCACTTCATAATTAGCATCTGTTGGCTGGAAATGCTGAATTAGATTATGCGCTTCCCCAGTCACGTTGGCACGAAGAAAGTACAGCTTTTGGGCCGGTGGTATTGGCTGTTCATGAATAAGCTGCTTAAAAAGATCGTGAAATTGCCGCCAGTTTAGATAGTTGCCATCGAATTTTGGCAATTCTATTTTCGGCAGTTTCATTGTTGTGGTAATTGGATTCGCTTGCATTTTAGGTCCTTCCAACCTTTCGCACAATTCGATAAGTGTGACCTCGACTACATCTCTCATATCGAAATGATCTCGAGTTTCTTGGATGGATGCTTGATCCCCCAACCTTGTACGAAGCTCACGAATTTCATCCCAAGTTTCCTCAATGGACCTTGCTCTGATTCTGTAAACGGAATCAGATTTTCTTTGGTCTAATTCTACCTTGCTCTTATCGAGGGATTGCTGAAGTATGGACATGAGCAAGGTTAGCCTTTCTTGTAAATTTACACCTTCCTTTGATCGCTGTCCCACTGACTGTTGCTTTATATTTCGCCTTTCTGTGGCATAGTGGTCAAAACCATACGTCCGTTCCGCTGCTGGGTCTGTTGGTGCTGCTTGAATTGCTGCTGCTGTGGCTGCTGGTACTGCTGCTGCTGTGGCTGCTGGTACTGCTGGAGCTACTGGTCCTGCTGATGGCTCCTTTCGCTCCGTCTGCACTGGCTGTTCCGATAGCCTCATGGCTATGTCTTTATTAATGTTTTCATATACTGACTTTATCTTGTCATAGTATGACTTAGCGAAATAATCGTGATTAACACTTTCACTGTAGTTGTCACGTATCTCGCTGTCATTATTATCGAATTCCTCCCATAAGGAATCCAATAATTGCCAACGTTGCTCCAGATAGCTTCTTGTCTTCCTGCTTGAACTGTCTTTTCCATAGTTGCGAGCAAGAATACAAATTTCTTCTCCAACTTTGTTCTGACGGTCCGCAAGTTCTTCTAGTTTACGCGACATATCACTTTAATATATTTTTTTTTTTTATTAAAAATGAAATCACTGGACACAACTTTTCACTTTTTACTTATTTGTTTTTTTTTTTTATTTCACAATTTACAGGCTACTAAACTCTTTTAGTAGTGTCCTGTCACGGTCGCCAATGTTTAATTAAGAACTTTGAAAAAAATGAAACACTGAAATTATTAAATATTATTCTTTATTATTTGGGTGTTGACCCTTTGAATGCACACGACGGACTGAGTCGAGCTCTCATACAAATTGCACCTTGTGCGTACAAAAAATTGCATCGTAAGCTAATTCAAACCGTGCGACGCAACTGCAGCGGTGTCAAATATTTTGCTCGTGGAGAATACGAGACGCGTGAATTTTGTTTGCGAGTTCTGGTCCCACGGTTCGTTACAAAAATTATTGACATAAGAGCTCGACTGAAATATAGTAACTTAAACACAGTCTTTAATTCACAAAAGTTTATTGTGATTTCAGTGAATTGTCTGCTGTCAAAGCGGAAAGTGAATGTTTCTGGACTCAATGGTCTAAGTGAGCCGTTAACATGTTCTTCATGTCAGAAAGAACAGCCATCTACCTAACCTGGACTCAATAACCATTTGTGGTGCCTATTTTTGAATGAGACAAGAAGGGGTATTCCAAAAAAGAACTGAATCAGCACTAGGTCCCTGTTTGTTGCCACTAGCTTAGGTAAGGTTAGGTTAGGGGGCTCCTAGTGAATTCACCAGTACACTTAGACCATGTTGGTCCATTGTGATACCCATAGTCAGACTACCAACACTGAACGACCGCTCCAGTGATAGTGACGTTAATTTGATCCCAACGGCAAATGGTGACTGGACCATTTGAAAAACCGGACAAAAGCGTATTAATTTAGCTTTCACTGAGATTCAAACCTGGGATCCCTGTAATTTAGGGCAGGCACTTAACTAACTGCGCCATCCAGTCGTTTTTGCGGATGATGTAGCTGTACTGTATGTCGGATCATGCCTAGCGGATGTGTGTTCACAAGCGCAGGCAGCTCTTGACATGATCGACGACTGGCGTTTCGGCCGCACATAACCTAGGGCACATTAATATCGACAGCCACAATTTTGAGGTGGTGAAGGAGTTTGTCTACCTCGGGGCAAACGTGAACTCCACGAACGACATCACAGTGGAGATCCGACGTAGAATCGCCCTTGGTAACCCATGGCACTTCGGTTTGTCAAAAGAATTGGGCTCAAAAATCCTGACTAGAAGGACCAAAATCATGCACTACAAAACTCCTTTTCTGCCAGTCCTGCTACATGGAGCCGAAAGCTGGACACTAAGCAGAACTGCGGAGCTGATTCTTGGTGCCTTCGAAAGAATCGTCCGATATCTGGTCCCGTCTGCGAGGAAGGCGAATGGAGGAGAAGACACAACCGCGAACTCTATGAGCTGTACCAGGATGTGGATGTAGTCCGGAAGGCAAAAATACGTCGACTGCACTGGCTCGGCCACATCGAGCGCATGGACAACAACCCTCCAGCCAAGAAGGTCTTCGAATCCGAGCCTCCTGATTCGAGAAGGAGAGGAAGACCGAACCTCCGGTACAAAGACCAAGTCATCGCGGACGTAAGACAGCTTGGTCTTGATGACTGAAAGCAGCGTGCCCAGGACCGTCAAAGATGGAAGGCAGCGATATATGTATCAGGCTCAGACCCTACATGGGTCGTAGGCCTGCTAAGTAAGTAAGTAAGCAAGTCTCTCTTTGCTTAGGTTCGCTAAGACTTGTCTGGGTTCTGGGCCACGACGGAAGCACGGGAAAAGAGATCACCGATGAACTTGCTAGGCAAGGATCAGAGGCGGTACTCTCAGGATCTGAACCTGCGCTGGGACTGGCTGCGTCCTTGATTAGGGCTTTCATCGATGATTGAACCTCTCGAGAGTATAACCGCAGGTGAAATGACTCTCCAGGATGTAGACAGATCAAGCGCATGCTGCCTAACATCTGTAAGAAGTCCGCGGCATTCTTGTTATTCCTTGACAAAAAAGACTGCAGACGACTTACAGGCGTACTAATGGGTCATTACACTTTCGCCAACGCCTAAATGTGCGATGAAACCCTCTACGACGCCTGTGCAGAAGACGATGACACTGCAGAGCAGTTCTCCTGCTACTGTCCCGCCCTTGCGCGGATCAGGTTACGGTTTACGGATCAGGACAGTTATTCGATGCTGATGAGGTGAGAGCTGAAGATGTTGACTCTACTTCACAAAAGCTGATCTTGCTCCGGAACACTAAGAAATTCCAGCAAGAGTAGGTTACTGCCTAGTAGTACAATGGAACAATTTCTGAGTGCCTGAATGCTCCAGTGTGGTGTTAAAAAAAACGGCATGAATGTAGCTTCAACATAAAGCCAGAATCAATTTCATACCTCACACCGTTAGTGATTTATTTAAATGTCTTCTCCTATCATTCTTGTCTAGTCACCCTGTAGTATCACCTCAAAACAGCATTTAAACTTTCCACACACCCAGCACCGAGTCCAGTGTCCGAGGTCCTTTGTTCAGTTATTCCATCTCATGCTCTCGGCGTGTACAACACATTTCATTATTCGCTTAGCTGGATGCAGGAATAAGTTTCATAAGAGCCACACAAAGGATTTCGCACTAAGCACTGTCAATAAAAATTACAACGCAACAGCCACCAGGTAGAGTCTTTGCCTTTGTTCCCCGAGCAGCTCTTTGTTCGGCCCCAACTCGGGCGGCAACAGGCTGATGCAGTCATTCAGACACACACGCACACGATGCCCACGAGAAGGTCAGAAGTTGAAGTTGGAAATCGAAGACAAGCAAAAACAAGACACGGCAGAGGGCAGAACCTTAACCGCACCAGCTGCACACCGCAGACCAGAAAATTATCGCAGAAAACTCGCATTTCCTTGTGCAATCGGAAGGGAAATTCACCGCCAGACACGCCGCCATTATGCCAGCTGCGTTCCTTTCATCTAGGTGCTGCTGCTGCTGCCGGTGGTGGTGGGCTCACAGTGATGCCAGATAACGCAACAAAATGACACAAAAGAAACCAAAATGAGCTCCACCGTTTTTATGGGAAATTACGCAAATACACACACCAAGTCGCAGCTGAGCGAGGAAAACAGAGACCAAAAAAGAGTCGAAAGAAAACGCCTGAAATATCGTTCCTGCGTTCTTGCCGCACTTAATCGGTGTAAATTATGTTGCACGACCATAAATGTGACGGCACCGGCACCGCCAGCGATCAGATGGGGGGAGCCACCGAGGCGCACTGTAATAAGAGCAAGCATCATGCGCGCCTCCTGCTGACGCTTAGCCGGGGTGGCACGCGGACTTGTCGTCGTTAATGTGATTGTAATTGCCTTTTTTTTCTGCACCGCTTTCCTGCAGCACCCTGTGTGTGGTGGATCTGGGGAAGGATGAAATCGAGAGAGCGTCGAGTCGCGTCGGGGGCATCATTTACCAATGAGGTGCAAAGTATTCTAATAATAATTAATGGCCTCGAGATAGAACGCAAATTATGATGTCGCTTCTGCTGTGAGATCATTAGCGTCTGCGATGACGTGAGATGCAAGACATCATCATCATTAATGAGAGGAAGCCGTGTACCTTAATAAATGGTCCCCGTTAAGCAGGAAGCAGGATGGTGGAGCAAAAAGGATTCTTGGTTTTTTTTTCTTCCCTCTGATGAACAATGAAGGATTTTCTTCGGTATCTGACAGGGACCGTGGCGTCTTGAGACTGTTGAAGTCTTTGTCTGTTTACTTGGAGATGTGATGAAGGGTGTGTGTCCATGAAGTGGTGTGTTTTTGTGAAGGACATCAAACTGAAGTCTGAGTCTGTGGTCGTGGTCAGAAACTGTTCGAGGCTCCAGAATTGTGTACACAAACTGAGGACGATGATGCTTAAAGAGGGCGATGAGACAAAGTTGTTGAAAGAGTTTACTGCGTTAATTTATTTAATAATAGTACTTAAAATTCAGGCGGGACCTTGGAGCAGAGACTGTCGCAAACGACCTCCTTTCCTTAGAGCCAATGGCCGCACTCACAACGCCAAAGAGGCTTCCTGACCCGTCTGATCAGGAGTAAAAAATATGGGCCTGGCCTTCGCAGTTGAAGTTTGTCTTCTTTTGAAACACCAAACTGACTTTGCATAAGCCCTGGATCATCTCAGTCCTGCTTTACGGCGCAGAGGCATTGCCAATATCCAAAGAAGAAGATAAAGATCTTGGCCTTTTTAAGAAAGAAGTTCTGCGTACGATGTTGGGTCCTGGTTGTGTTGATGGCGATTGGAGGAGAAGATTCAATGAGGAACTGTACGAATTGTACAGCGACATGAGTCTAGTCAGGCGTTTACGGGTCCAACGCCTAAAGTAGCTGGGCCATGTAGAGTGCATGGAAACCGTTGCTTCGGCCTGAAGACCCTGTGGGACAACGCAACGATTGAGATGGCGCACACAAGTGGAGAAGAACCTCAACAAACTTGGCGAATACCATGGAAGGCAGCTGGAGAAGGATCGTGATGGATGGAGAGGCTTGTTGGTTGAAACTCGGGTCCAACCCGGACCATGTGAAGAGGGACAATATGACAAATGCATAAATAAAACGCTTGAGCTTAGGAACAAGGTCAAACTCTGCTGGGTCCCTGGCCACAACTCAATCGCAGAAAACGAGGGAGCAAACGAATTGGCCAGACAAGGGTCTGAAATGGACATCGGACACGTCACTGCGACCATCGATTAGTGCTTTGCACCGGATCATAAGCGACACATAAGGCCAGCCTCGTCTTGACTTGCAAGAAATGATTGTCACACGTAACTTCCAGCGTTGGACCGTAACTCGATGCTCGTCGGAATAATCACAGGACACTGCCTCATCGGAACAATGCCCCGGAAATGGAATGCGGAATCCAGCTTTCTCTGCCGGAGCTGCAGAGATGAGAAAGAGACCGAGACGATCCAACACCTGCTTTGTCACTGCCCAACTCTTCAGAATCGGCGCCTAACTTCGCTGAGCCAAAGATTCTTCACAAAGACTACGGACTTACCAAATGCAGATATATTGGATCTTCTAAATTTCGTAAAGAGTACGGGGTGGTTTCAGCCACCACTTGACAGGATAGGTTAACAGAATGTGTACTCCACAAATGAAGGGATTCACAATGGGCCCTATGGCCTCCGAGTGGAAGTGAGGTTTCACCATCACACTCCCCTTCCTAAACCGAGTCTAACCTAGGAACGCACGAATTTAAAAAAGGACGAAAGAATTCTGCATCGTTTAGTTTTGGCACCGTGGTCTCAGTATGCAATCTGGTTTGGGTTAGGTTAGGTTCTATAGGCAGGCTATCATTAAACAGCCGCTCTTAGGCCAAACAATGCCCAGTATGGTACAACGCTGATCTTGTACGGTTTTACCGTCCAGGTACAATCAATTTACGCAGCGGTAAGATTACTTTGACATACAGCAGCGTTGAAAACGAGCTCTACATGTATGCGCATATATACAGTGTCGGACAAAACAATAGCACCGAATAGTCCGCGTAGACATTTTGCTCAATATCTTTCGTTGTACTTGAGAGATTTTAATAATTCTTTTTAGTTTCACTTATTTATAAACAAAAACTCAATTCCACCAAATTCCTACAAACTAAGAATATTAAAAAAGAGTGAACATGCCTTAAAAATTGCCGCGACAAAACTAAAGCACATAATTAAAAGCAAACATTTTTAAAGTCCGGGTGTTAGTATTTGAGTGAGTATTTATTGTTTTTGATAACCGCTGCACATCTTCAAGGCAAAGAATCAATAAAAGTGCTGACAACAGCCACAGGAATCCTTATTCACAACGCTTTAGGTTTAACAAAAAGTGCGCTATTTGGGTGCCTTATTTGTGTGGCTATCTCGTTCAATTCTCGGACCTATCTATCTATCTATCGGAAAATCCCACTTAATAGGCAAACTTTACTCAGAGAGTGACACTTTTATTTAAATGTAAGAGGTGTGTTTTGGATCGTTGTTGTATTGAATTCCTTTTCCTCTTCTGCGCGGAGCAATATCACGCTCTGTGTTACATCACTGTATACACAACGATCTATTATGTCGTAAAGGTTGTAAATTTGAACTATCACATGACAAAGAGGGCGACACCAGACCACCACACTTCTTTTTTGAGATTTTATTTTCCTCGGTGCTTCACACTTTGGGCTTCGTACACATCTTAAGCCGTCTAAGCCCGTCATGTTAAACCTCAATTCACCGGAAGAATTTTAAAAAGTCGGACTCAAAAGTCAAAAGTTCTCCATTTGACAACAGTCAGCCGTTACACAATTTCCAAAAGTTTGGGTTACCATGGAGGAAGAAGTCTGGTCTTTTAAAAAAAGCAATAAAATTAACCAAATAAATTTTTTTCCATGTATTATGGATTTATTAGTAAGAACAAACATTCCCATTAATAATGAAATACAACGTCGTTCAAGTGACTGCCTCGGCTGGCTTCGCTGTAACGCATTCAGTCACCCACATTTTCCAAAACCTTGTTGATGGTTTCGGATTGCTTGGACAATATTGGCCTTAAGTGCTTGATTCGTTTCCGGTTTATTGGCATAACATCGGTCATTCACAATTCCCCACAAAAAAAACTCCAAAGGGGTCAAATCGCAGCTCCGAGGCGGCCAAATGACATCGTCAAGACGGCTGATAACACGATTTGGGAATTTGGTGCGCAAGAGATCTGTTGTGGCATGGGCTCTGTGGCATGGCGCGCCATTCTGCATGAACAAGAGGACGTCCAAATGCATGTCTCAAATATCAGTGAAGAAAAACTTGGTTAACATGGCTCTGTAACGCCCACCGTTGACTGAAACGTTTTTCGCAGCCTCATTTTCAAAGAAACATGGTCCAATGATGCAACCACTCCACAATCCGCACCAAACTGTCACTCTCCGTGGATGCATTGGCTTCACGACAATAACGTCCGACTGCTCTGAGCCCCAGATGCGGCAATTTTGTTTGTTAACGTAGCCGCCGTCAGAAAAGATGATTTTCGCCCAAAAATCACCGTCCAATTCTCTAAGGCTGCTCTAAGGCCCAAACTGCGACACGGTAAGGAAGCGGATAGTCGCGCGCCTTCATTTGGTGAGTCAATTGGACCTTTTAAGCGAAAAATCCGAGATCTTTGTGCAGAATTCGACTGAGGTTAGTGCGTGAAATGTAGAGCTGTTGAGATCGATGGCGAGTTGATGTTTGTGAATTGTGTCTCACACTTTTGGCCACAGCAGCCACATTCTCATCCGTGCGCACCGTGCGACGACGGGGACCATGAGAGTTGTCCACTAGCATATCAGTCTCACGAACTTTGTGCACAAACTTGCGTACAGCAGTCGCGGCGGGTGCTTCATTTCATTTGGAAAACTTTTCAAAAAACGCACCACACTGTTTGGGCTACACAGGACTCACTTTGGAAATAAGTTTTTAATATATCCCAACGTTGTTCAAGCGTAAAGCGACTCATTTCGTAGGTATGTGACTTACTTTCTGTCAAGATTTCGACCGGAAAACAGCTGTGAGTGTCGAAATAACCTATGAATTAAAAAAAACACTAGATGTCCCACCATGTAGTAGCACACAACAAGAAATGCTGAAGGCTGCTAAGATTCAATAAAGTTTACTCCGATCCCTTTGGACATCGAGATCCAGCGGCATCACTCGATCTTAACCATATTTTCCAAGTTGTAATTGCTGAAGAAGTGGGCGCCGTGGCGTAGTGGGTAGGTGCGTTGAATCCTACGCTCGAGGTCGTCAGTTCGTATCTCGAAAAAAACATCAAACATTTTTTCACGGCTCCACCTCTTTCGATTCACTGACAATGTTCAAAGAGTATAACTGTCTAGGAAAGATTCTCAATCTAGCCGTTCGGAGTCGGCATTAAACTGTAGGTCCCCTCCACTCGTGAGAGAACAATAGCACGCACAACACGAGTGGTTGCTGAGAAGCCAGGCCCAGGTCCACCCCGGACTAGCGCCGCCGTTATTATTATTATTATTATTAATTGCTGAAGACTATAGTCCTCCCAGTAAGACATAGCGAGTTTAAGACTTGACCCAAGGGAACATCCTAGACTCTTAGCTACGATTGACAGAAAAGTGTGCGAGGAATTCTTGACTAATACGATCTTCACAGAAGTCGCGAGTGTGGCGCACTGAAAATTGGCTCGCCCAAGAAAAGACAAACTCTTTGAGAACATTTTGCGATAGATTTTGATCCAAGCTAATTTTGCTTGTTTCTTAAGGATGTCCTAACCTATTAAGTTGCAACCGGGATCTGTGGATAAACCCCTAAGTGTCGGATGATGACAAGGATAACTTAAAATCGGATTCATTAACGAGTTTGTGGGTTGAGCATGCCTTAAACTAGCCTTAGACATTTTCGTAAAGGATGACATTCTTTGAGAACAAAGTCAGGGAGAGACGAAGATGAAAAATTATTCAGTCAGATCCTGATGAAAGACGATATAAAGTTCCAAAGGCGTGAAGCAGACCAAAAAAAAAAATTCCCCAGTGATGCCAAAGTGTGGACCTAAGACTTTGAGGCAACGAGATAAATTCGCTACAACCTCTCTCTTCCTCGTAGTTTTTCAAACAATCTTTCAAAGAGTGCCTGTAGATGTTCACAACGCGCATGTAGCGACCTCATCAAAGACGTACACACGTAAACTGACTTCTCCTCACATGTCACAGGGTCTAACCACGTTTGCGCGCCTGCATGTGATCGTTTCTTTATTCACAGCAGACACGATTGAAAGACCATTCATGTCTGTCGTCCGACAACTAAATGCAAGTCACTAACACCTTATCTCGCAGGCGGCAATCATCTCCACTGCCGACTGTTCATTCACTTCATCTCAATGGAATCTCCTTTGTTCTTTGGCTTTAATGACGCTGACGTCAACGCGACACACGAGTACCACGCCAACAAAGAATCCAATGAATTTCAAAATATCTCATCGTTCGACAGCCGACAACCCCACGACTGCGTCGTCATCGCTCTTCTCCCATCGCATACATCGCTTGACCTTCAGCCTGACAGCAGCACAACCGATTTGTCAAGATGATGAGGGGGAGGGGGAAGGGAGGAAAGCATAAAATAAATTAAATTAAATGGAATCCAACCAAAAAACAAGATGACCACACCAGAGGGGAGGAAGAGGGGGGGCTGCCTGCTCCACGCCCATTCTCACAGGCAGACACGAAAATTACTTATTTATTCCTTAAAACGCTGCACGGAACGTGCCTAAACTCCAAATGCCCTGCCATGCGACTTTACAAAAGTTCAAGTGCTTCTGCTCGAACGAGGCGTGATTCGAGGAAGCAGAGGCCATACACCCGAGCGACTGAGCGGGTAAATCATTGAACCTCTTCTCAAGAAGCAATCCGAGAAGAGACAGTGGAACGTCACCGTGTCATCGGTCTCTTGCAGTGCGGCGCAAGAGAATGAACCAGTCATTCGGTCGGATGTAGGAGTTTCTGCTGCTTCGAGGCGTTAATGTAACTCTCCTCCGCGAGGGTGTTTCCATAGCGATTACACAAGTTCTCACATCTCTCCGCCCCCCTCTCGGACCGTTAAATGTTTAATTGTTTATGTGGTGCCAGTGCAGGGGAATCCGCCACCCGCCGCCAGCCACCACAGCCGCAGTCTATCGAGATTGAAAAGAGAACCCATCAAAACATGTGGAGGAAAGTTTTCTGAATAAACAAACGAGAAAAACGAAACGAAAGAATTCCCATGCAGGCATGCACCCCCCAGGGTTTGTGAAGGGAACTCGGGGAGACGATGCAATGAATGGGCACACAGTGCGCCGCAGCAGTGCAGCGAGTGATGCAAACGCTCGCCGGTGTGTGGGGAATTGAAAAATGCGTAAAAATGCACATAAACAGATCCACCGTAGCTCCGATTGCGATAGATATCTATCGACGTGCGGACATGGCGTACTCTAGCGGTACCATGCATCGGAGAGTACGTTGTAACTTATTTATCACGAATTCACAAAATGCACAAATTAAGTACGCGTACACGCTCGCTCGATAGTTCTCACATCTAGTCAGCGAACGGGGGCACGGCGGCGGTGGAGGGGAAATCGATTGAGCAACGTGGTCGGTTGCACGTTCGTAAAATCGAATGGAAACCGTGTGTTCGACGTCCTCTCGTTTGCAGAGTCTGTCAGAGGAGCTGTCAGTTCTGTCGTGTGATCTGACGGAGCTTGTGCGCCCGTCCGTTCTGCATATTGATGACTGCGCGGGGTTGCATCTAGCGCGCGTGTACTCCGTCCTTCTCCCAGTGGAAAGGATATCAAATTACGATGATGAGGATGGACTTTTTTTAATTTTGTGTGTATTATAATTTAGGACGATTTGATTGGCTGGGTTTTGGAGCGCCACGAAAATGCGCGTGTAAGCGGGGCCAACGATGGGCTCGTTCACGCTAAGTGCGAGCTTTTGCTGATTACGGCGGAATTCGTGGATTCCCGGTGATGTCATTTATGTGTAAATATTTGAAATGAATTGCAGAATACCCGGCGCACGAGGGATGACAGGGCTTACCTGGGTAAAGGCCTTAATTGAACGCCGATTGTTTTAATTGAGCTGTTTAATTTTTGCTAATGTCATGGAATGTGTTTTAGGCGAAGTTTTGTTGGAGGAGGTTGTGTTCAATAGAACAGACGACAATTTTCATTTACACGGTAACTTGGCAGTACTTTAAGAGTCATGCTCTGATTTCTCAAACTGCAGGAATTATTTTTTGAAAATTGTTTAACTTAAGGACCAACTATAATAGCCTTACAAAAACGTAAGCTTATGTCAAAACCAATCGAAAAGGGGCAGAAGCATCGTCAAATCAGAGTATCCATAATTGTCTACGGAAACTTAAGAAGGATTCAGCTGTCAATTGAAATTACACAGGTATGGAGCAATTCATTTTGTTCCGGAAGAAGTAGACAAAAGTGAACGAACTTAACGAAAGTGAACAAACTTAACGAAAGTGAACAAACTTAACGAAAGTGAACAAACTTAACGAAAGTGAACAAACTTAACGAAAGTGAACAAACTTAACGAAAGTGAACAAACTTGACAAACCTGAACAAACTTAACGAGTATGAACGAAGTGATTGTGTATCATTTTTGCATACTCACTCGGTTGCTTAAGTAGGCTTAAGTTTCCGTACTTCAATTATAGTAGGCCCTTTACGCTGAGTCTTGACAACTTGGGTTTACATTCAAATTTAAGGAAATCAATCGATTCTGGCGCAAGGTTAGTAGAAGGGCTTTATGCTGTTGCCAGCAATTACATCCAGAGGCCGTGGAGGTCCATTGTGTATATTCTGGCCCAAAGGAATGGACGATATCCTAAGCTCTTGTTTGTTCTGAGAGAAATGTCCGAGTACGATCTTCGGCCCTGTTTGCGTTAATATTGATTGGAGAAGAACGCTGTACAGTGACAGTGAGTGTAGCCAGTCATCAATTGGCCAGGCCGTATAAAGAGCATGAACAACTTAGCTCCCGCTTGAGAAATCTTCGATAAGTTGAGACAACTTAACAGAAAACGTCTACGATTGAGATAACGCCCGGAAGTAGGAAAGGACCTCAACCAACTTGCCAAACGATTGTCCTGGCTGAGGAGGCCCATACAACGAAGAAGAAAGGATTTATCAAGCAAATGGCACAAAAAGTGTATGCACTTTCGCTAAAAATTCGACCAACTTCGTTCAATGATCACTGTATTCGCCTGTTGTAGTATTGTGTGCGCATCATCTGACTGCTCAGCAAACTCAAAAGGCCTCATGTAATGTCGGAGTTAGCTCTTTTGGAGTCTGTGTTTTTGTTTAGGGTTGATGTGAGCAACGTTCGTGGTCTAAGAGCGAATCCTTTCGCTGTGTACGCCCACCTTTCCCGAAATAAACCAGCTGTCTTGGCATTGAGTGAAACACAGGTAGGTGAGAATACCGATTTATCGGATTTGAACCTGTCTGGATATAACTTGGTGCCCCCTTTCTACTCTCACCGCGATCTCGCCGTATACATACGTAGTGATGTAGCTTACCAACTTCAACCACAATACGGCCTCTGTTCCAATCCGGAATTTAATTTTCTGTGATCAAAAATCCATGTCCGTAAGTATTTAATCCACTACTGTTTCATTTATAGAAGTCAAAACCTGGATAGCAATTTAACTTTCAATGAGTTTGATATGCTATCCGATTCCATCACAAGAATTGTATCCCTGTATTCTCACATTGAAATTGCCATTGCGGGCGATTTCAATGTACACAATTCTTCTTGGCATCGGCACTAGGCCAGACAACACCCGAAGAACTGTATGTTTGTATGTATGATCTTCGCTGAGGTAAATAATCTGAACCAGCTTGTGAATGAGCCTACACGAAGACCTGACATTGTAGATCATTCCGCCAACACCCTGGACCTGTTTCTCACCTCTCATCCTAATATATGTATATTCTACTGACATATTGTCGCCTCTAAGCTCGTCTGACCACCGTGTCGTATCAGCTAATTTCTCGTATTCACTCCACGCAGTTAGAGAACAAATTCCTAAGAGAACAGAATAGCTATACGAGAAAGCTAATTGGAGCGGCCTTAACGACTTCTTTAGGAATTTTAACTGGTCACTATGTTTCCTCGATAGTGACGTGGATGCCGCTGCTGATACGATCACGAACATTCTGCTGGGTATGAGATCCTTCGTTCCTCACAGGTATGACTCGAGCTGCAAAGAGGCTATCAGCTTGAGGGAGTTGAGTTTCCGGACTTACAAAGCCAACCCTACTGAGGAAAGTTTAAATTGGCCAGAAATGACTGCAATGCACTAATAAGACGTGTGAAATTCTCCTATGGCCAAAAGTTGAGGCAAAAAGTGCTACAATGTCCCAAGGGTAGCAAAAACGTCATTTGTCATTTGTTCAAAATATAAGGAATTCAGCCTCATCTTCAATTCCCACGCTCATTTGCAATGACAAGACAAGACAAGGCCAATCTGCTTGCTGCGCATTTCGCGGCCAGCTCAACGCTGCCAGATTCGGCTTTGTCTCCGCCTGTACTTGAGAGCGTCGATTGTACCATGGGACAAATCCATTTCCGCACTCGTACAGTCGCAAGAGCACTAAAGGGTCTCAACGTGCATAAATCCGCTGGCCCGGATGGTAACCCCTCGATACTTCTGAAGAGGTGTTCTTTTGCGCTGGCAAAGCCACTGCGTAATCTTTTTCATCTGTCCTACTCTTCTAGTCTCTTTCCGAGTGGATGGCAAACAGAATTTGTCCAGCCCGTCCCTAAAAGGGCAAATCTTCGTAACCTCCTCCCACCAACCCATAGCACTAACGTTCCTTCTTTCCAATGTCATGGAAACGCTGATAAACCGTCAGCTTATGAAATATCTTGAATCGCGGAAGCTTCTTAATGACCGGCAGTACGGTTTCCGCAGCAACAGGTCCACTGGTGATTTGATGGCATATCTCACCGAAAAGTCGAACCAATCCTTGCACAATGCAGGAGAAAGCAAGATCGTTGCGCTTGATATTTCGAAGGCATTTGGCAGAGTTTTGCATCAAGCACTCTTGTCGAAAATGCGTGCTTATGGTATCGATGAGTCCCTTCTTCTATGGATTAGAAATTACCTTTCACCGTTCAATTCAAGTTGTTCTGATGTGGCTAAAATGAGTCTAGCCGTGAAGCCGAACAAATTGTATTAGCAATGCTGATTGGACATCCTTGAAACTTTAGCCGCTCGATATAGACGAGCCAGTGAAGTTTACAAATCTTCGCTTTATCCACTATGTCCAATCCTTGTGCAACTCAGAGAAGTTCCAGTTACATATTTATCCCCCAACATTTGTCATCCTCGCAGACAGAACCAGATGTTAAATGTTTAACCATGAATCAGCTGTCGTCTTGCTTTGTTTAGCTTCAGTAAGACTACAGTAAGACTGGCAGGTTGGTTTTGTGCGTTCGAGTCAATTGTTTTGATTCAAGTTGCAGCAGTTGACAAGGGCTATTCTATATGGATCTCCGCTACGGTGTCCGGTGTCCAGTGTCTTTTTTTTTCGGACGATTTTTGACGCACTACTGGAGCACTCAGATTCAAAATCATAGGCTACTCCGAATCAGTGGAGGAAGCATACCTTTTCGAGTGGATATTTCTGGTTGAAATGTTGGCCCTGTTCTCTTGGAAGGAACTTCAATGACCGACAACCTCTAATATCCGGTATTATTTTGTTAATATTCACTCTGTTATCCGAAAAAAAACCTCTATTATTCGAAAAATATACAGACTTTCAGATCATACGTAATTGTTTTTTTTTAACAAACGGCGAATTTATTTCTCTTCAAAAATCTATTATCCGAAATGTCGTTGGCTCCGACCAGTTTTTATTGTAATCGGAGGTAATGATTTAACCATAAATGGTCTCCGCAGCAACATAGTCTATTCAGGAATTTACGAATCCAACGTCGAAGGTGGCTAGGCTAGAGCGTAAAAATTCATGACTCCGAGCCTGTGGGGAATACAAAAGAGGACGACCACGATTGACACACAAGTTCAAGAAGACCTGAACTAAATTTGTGTTGGAATTGGAGACAGCTAGCGGAGGGCCGTCTTCTCATGGACTCCGAAAGATCAAGAACAGGATTTATGTTATATTCTTTTTGATTGGGCGTAGTGGTGTTTACTCACAACAAAAGTGTGTTTCTGTGTGTTCTGGCCTTAAAGCGCAGCAGCTCAACGACCCATTTACACAAGTCTCGCACAAATTAATGACTTTTTGGGCAGTTTTGTCGCGATTCTGTTGATCGACTCAGGTGGATATCATCACACTACCCTTGGAGGTTTAGATGGATTGAGTGTGTCAAAAAAATGGGACATTAGAGAGAAGGAAACCCTCTAAAGACTTCTAGAATGCGTTCGGAGAGAAGGAAACGATAGAGACCCCTGGAAAGACCAAAGAGGCTATATTAATGATTCAATGATCACCAGTCTTGATCCTTCACCTTTCAGTATGTCCGAAGATGACCAGGGGTGCGATGTTTTTAAGGAGATCACAGAAAATAGGGACACATGAAGATACAGCCTTGGCCAAATGTTTAGGCACCCTTCAAGATTCGTTGTTCAAAAAGCAAACAAATTAATGCAATGTGAGGAAAAACTAAAAATCGTTTAGAACCTCAGATTGTGTCGCCGACCATCAAATTCATACAAATTACTTCCGATAAGTGATTTGGCAGCTAAGACAAAAAGATAGAGTGCCTAATACATTTGGCCAAGGCTGTATTTTAAACATTTTCTTTTGGATACTCCCCACGTCCACTTCATCTGATCCGGGGGCACAACAAATTGTTCCGGCGACAAACACATCCCCATCCCCAATCCACGATAGTGCCCCAGCTGGACACACTCTAAGCAGACATCACACAACGACATCTCTAAGCAGCAGCCATGATTGGCACCAATCCTTAACTAAAGCTCATCCTTAAGTTTCAATTCACTGAATGGGAAAATCCCAGCAAATCCGACCACAAATCCAAACGCACAATCTCCCAGGGGCACATCGCTCATCTATATCAACTTATGGGGATGTCTCAGTCCCCCAGCCCCACCGCCCCCGCCACCTATCACCGAAACCGAACTAATGAGCAACTGATATCGGAAAAGTTTCCATCAATCCCCGGACCACACGGGATTGCACACGCCACACTCTCTACATAATTTTAACGCCACCCCCTGAATGTTTTCTTCGACTCTACTACAACACAGCAGACACATCTCCAAGCACATCTCCACCACATCTCTCGATCGTCTGAGCTTCTGTGTGCAGTCCTCAACCCGCTGCCCTGCTGTGCTCGGTGTTTATGTTGCAGATGAAGTTTTTGAAACAAAACCGCTTCGTTGGGTGGCGCCCTTGATGACTATGGTTTACGGTACTTACATTTTCATGCTTGAAGAAGCAAAGCATTTTCAGCTCACGGAATACCCGCTTCGATGACACCAACGACTGGAAAACGTTTGGTAGCTTCTTGAGTGCGACTCGCCGTCCATCTCTGGGATCTGTGACAGCCCTGAAAGTATACAACAAAAAAAAAAAAAAGAACAATTAATGAACTGCTTAACATGAATGAAGGGAGGTGTGCTGAGGGCGCTAAGGGTTAACAACGTCATTAACGGAACAAAAATGTTCATCCATCATTTGTCCCGGGCAGCGTTTTAATTAATTGTCGTCATCATCAGAGAGGTGCGCGCCCTCACGCACCGCCTGATACGCAAATTTAATTCAATTACTCCCCCGTGAGTGCCAAAAACGGGTCGAACCACCACCCAAACAGGGAATCGCAGGGGTGTTGCCACTAGAAGAGCTGCCTTTTGCAGGCCATTATCAAATCTGGATCTTGGGGGCGCACGAACCAAGGGGCGAACAGTCTTCCTTCACACACACACACACACATGCACACACTCATCCGTCGGTGTGCGCTGATTCGGGAGCAGGTATCAGTCATTTTCTGGAAACCGAGACGAGTGACGATGTGATGAATTGCCTCACTTGGAGTCTCACAGATGTTAATTGCGTTCCAAGGAACGAGAGCTAGAATGCCCGCCGCACGGAACGTGAGGAGGTGATTCTTCAGAATCAAGGGTACGGATGTAATTTTGGTTTTGTACCTGACCCTGGAGGGCGCAAACGAGAGAGCGAGAGACAAAGCAAACGTCAAGGTTAATGGATTTGATTTATGGCGACTGGAGCCTGCTGGCCTCTGCCATCACAGTAACACGCCACGGGAAATGGCTTTTTTACGTGTTCTTTCATAAAATAGGGATTTTTCACTTAACGAAGAACAATGCACACCGGCTCCCATCCTACACGGGCGGACAATGATTGTCGGCAGCTGAGTTGAGCTCCGCGTTTGTTTGACGAGAAAAAAGGTCAAGAGGTGATGGATTCAATGTCAAATTAGGAGAGGGAACACATGTAAGACCATTGGAAGCTTATGAACGTTTAATTGGGAACCGGGAGCAATGAATTGGGGCCTTCTAAGGCGGGAAATGCAACAACGTCTGTTCCGATGAGTACAGCATTTGTAAATAGAGACCCATTTGTTTAGTTTCTCATGGAAGAAGGGTGAGATAATTGTCCAACTTTGAGTTAAGGGAGTTTCTTAAGTCGCGAGTTTCTTTGAATTCAATTTGCATTCGGAACAACCTCTGTGAACAAGACCAGGTGACATCGATAAAAGAAGTATCCTCCCTCCGATAAACCTCGGTAATGTCTGCAAAATTTATCACTTGGTGATCAGGCATAGCGAGCGTTTATGGCTCAGGGAAGGTTATATTTGCTTTGTAATGAGGCATGTAGTACCTTCTAACGTCTTGCGGTTTGAGGAATTTGTAGCGACTGATTCAAAGCCTGGCATCCCGCAGAGATTTTTTCGTGCACTTTCGGTTTGTGGAGATCGTACCGCTTCTGGCGAGATCATCGGATTCACAATTCCCTGGAATGTCACTGTGTCCCGGCACCTACATGAGGTGAATATTGAAATGCTCAGCCATCTCGTTTTAGGGCAATTTAGGGAGATCTTAGAGAGGAAAGTGACCGAGTTCAGGAATTTGATTGCTACCTGGCTGCCTGAACAGATGGTGATGTCCTTCTTGGATATCACGTTGTTCTTGAGCCAAGACAAGGCTTCTTTTATTGTCATAATCTCAGCCTGGCTACAATGTTCTGGAAAATGGAGGGATATACTAAAATTGAGATCCTTATACCAGACACCTAAACCTACTCCTTCGTCCGTCTTGGATCCATCTGTGAAAATACGCAGAGGACCGTCCAGCGTCTGAGTATCAGACTTCCAGTCGGACCTGGAGGGTATGCTGGTAGAGAAGTTTTTCTCAAAGACTAGAGCAGGTCGGTGTCGTGCGGTAGAAACTCGAGGTTATATAGAATGGTGGAATGACCTGTATGGTGGTCTTCCCGCAGGTGCAGCGTTCTGAGTCTTACCGCTGTGCAAGCTGCTTCATGTCTCGCAAACAAGTCGAGTGGAGGGAGATGCAGTATAATATTTAATGCTTCGGGGCTTTATTAGTAAGAACAAACATTCCCATTAATTATGAAAAACAACGTCGTTCAAGTGGCTGCCTCGGCAGCCCTCGTAGTAGCGCATTCTGTCACCACAATTTTTCTAGGCCTTGTTGATGGTTTCGGGCTATAGCTCACGGATTGCTTGGATGATATTGGCCTTAAGTACTTGAATCTTTTCTGGATAGTTGGCATAACATCGCTCCTTCCCCACAGAAAAAAAGTCCAAAGGCGGGTCAAATCGCAGCTCCGAGGCGGTCAATTGATATCGCCAAGACGGTTGATAACAGAATTTGGGAATTTGGTGCGCAAAAGATCGACTGTAGCATGGGTTGTGTGGCATTACGCGACATCCTGCATGAACCAGTCTTCAATTTCAGTCAAAAAAATTCAACATGGCTCTATAAAACCCACAGTTGACCGAAACGTTGTTTCCAGCCTCATTTTCGAAGAAATATGGTCCAATGATGCCACCACAGTCCGCAATCCGCATTAAACTGTCACTCTCTGTGGATGCATTGGCTTCTCAACAATAACGTGCGGATTTTCTGAGCCCCAGATGTGGGAATTTTGTTTGCCGCCGAGATGAAAATGCGCCTCGTCAGAAAAGATGATGACAAAGCCTAAAATGGTTGTCCAATTAAAGCCGCTCTGCTCTAAGGCCCAAACTGGGAAGCGATAACGAAGCATATGGTTGCGAGCCTTCAATTGCTGAGTCAATTGGACCTTGTAAAGGTAGCTCTAAACTACGAATATGCTCGCCGAACTTGCTCGTGCTCGCCGCATTTTTGTCGTGTATGGGCTGGTTCGCGAACCGCTCGCTGTTGGCGAAAAATCTCGATTTTGGCGTGTTCGTTGGCTTTGATGTTCGCCGTGTGGCCGTGGGGCCATGTTCGCAAGCAAACCTCATTTTTGCTGTTAACGTCGCCAAGTGCATATTGCGGATTAGGCACAATGTCAACAGTCAGCCACGATTTTATCGAGAAATTCAACCCTTGCGCTTCTCTATCACACATGTTTACGGTTTGAAGAAATAACACGAAATGAATGCTCGGCAAATGTGTTCGCCGTGTAGGGGATAACTCAAGTGGGCAAGTTCGGCGAGCGTGTTCGTCGCTTAGGGCTACCTTAATCGAATAACACGAGATCTTTGTGCAGAATTCGAAGTCTTCTCAAATGTTGAGCTGTTGAGATCGATGGCGAGTTGATTTTCGTGAATTGAGTCTCACACTCTCGGCCACAGCAGCCACATTCTCATCTGTACGCACCGTATGACGACGGGGACCATGAGTGTTGTCCACTAGCAGTCTCAATAGTCTCACGAACTTTTTGCACAAACTTGCGTACAGCAGTGGCGGCGGGTGCTTCATTTCGGCGAAAACTTTTAAAAAAACGCACCACACTGTTTGGGCTACACAGCATTCACTTTGGAAATAAGTTTTCAATATTTCCCAAAGTTGTTCAAGCGTGAAGCGACTCATTTCGTTCCGCGGAAGTATGACACTGACTTTTTGTTAAGATTTCGGGCTGCGGGAAACAGCTGTCAATGTCAAAGTAACCAGTGATTAAAAAAAAAACACTAGATGGCGCACCCTGTATAAATTGTGATATCCCTGTTGTGAACCACATTGTGTTTTAGCCAAGATAGTGCCTCTTTTATCGCCAGTATTTCTGTCTGAAAGACACCGTAAGAGACAATTAACCAAAAATTGAAGGTCCTTTTAGGCAAATCTTTGAAGAAACAAGAAACTCATTGGCCCTCAGGGCGCCCAAGACTACTTTCCCTTTCAGTGACTTTTTGCTTTCATCTCGAATAGATCCCCTTCTCACATTTCCTCCCACAAAACTTCGACCTGAGTCCAGTGAAAACCAACGAACCGCAACACTCCAGAGCTCCTGAAATTCATGGCCTTCCCCCGAAACTTATTTGTTGAATCATTGAATTACCTCCGAACGAGGTCTCTTGTATTTCAATTATTCCCTCCCCCCTCCCAGAATTAAATTCCATCCCGAATCATTCAATTTCACCCTTCAAAGTCCAACAACAAAAGAGAAGACCTTTCCAAAAAAGAGTTTCATTTGAATAAATATCGGATTTTGAACTTTCCCCGAGTTCGGACTGGTGTTTCAGTCTTCCGTTGATTTAGTTACGATGCCCGGATGGTATAAGTGTCGACGAGATACAACCGAAAAGCCGCACAGAAGAAAAAGAAGAAATGGTTCAACTGAAAGTATCTGCATAACAAAAAAGTTCACCCTATCCGTAGACGGACTTTTTAAGGCAAAGTAAACTTTCAATTAATTTCAATTTCCCCCCACTCGCTGACCGGAGAGAGACTCACTCTCTCCCGCACTTTGTTGGCGTTCAAGGGCCGGCTGGAGAGTCCTGCAATTTGTCCACTTTAATTACAAAATAAATGTATTTGCATCTAACTAATGTCCATTTGTGAGATTCCGTATCCAACTCGGTCCCATCGATGACAACAGCAACCCTCACAGATCCCGACGGGGGATGAGGAGGCGATTGGGTGAGGTGTGCAAAGGGCTTCCTCTGGCCATCTTTGCGAATGCTGAGCATACGTGACGTAAATTTGAGCAATTTACCATGTCATCTGTCTAGGTCTGAATGTCCTCCGTCTGCCTGGCCCGGCCGCCCCCCTCCGGACGAACAATTACTTCCTTATAACCAATTTCAAACGCAATAATGATGGCTGCACACATTGCAAGTGTACAGACATTTAATTTGCACCCGATGTGCCCAAAGTAACCCCTTCACACCCCCCACACACACACGTGCGCACATTGCCCTGGCAGAGGTAACCACATTCAAGGATTACACGTCGCCGGAACTGAGGCCATCAATAAGGGCGAAAGGACGACTGCAAGGTACGTTTCGGAGCCGAGCAAACCGAGACACATCCCTGGCTCTGGAGAAATGGTCTTGGTCTGCTCTTCGAGTGCTTGCATCCATCGATGGAGGGGGGCGGTTACTTCATCGTTCGCAATTTCGATTTTCCGTATTTTTCTGCTTCTGCCATTTCCTCAACCAGTCGTCGTACGTCGCTATCGTCGTCGTCGTCGTCGTCTGCTGGAGGAGCCCAGACTAAGCTCTGGAAACTGAATTAATTCCTGGCGAGACGTGTCTTCCTCTGCGAGGAAATATTTCTATTTTTTCAATTCAATTCCTTTTCCCCGTTAATGGGATGAAACTTAATTTCAATTTGATAACTTAAAGTGGCGCATCGGGGATTAGCGCGCATGGTGACGGCGTGGCTAGGTGCGGGGGCCTTGAAAGGTGCCGGGGAATGGTCACAAATTTTTAAATCAAATTATCGTTCGTGAAGTGAAGGGCTTTGTCTTCCCCGACCAAGCAGTCACTCATCCATCCATCCATCCATCGTCCGCTCATTCAGGTCGTTCGTCGCCTTTGTTTTTCTTCCCCAGTCGCCTCTTCATGCATCGGCGAGATGATCGATGCGCTTTGTGTGCCGAGAGGAGAAGATGGGGGGAGAGGTAATTTTTATATAAATTAGCCTGTCAGCAGTGGGCCGTTGGGGCAATAAAGTTACTGACACCTGGACGCTGCCTGGAAGACGAAAAAATAAGCAAACGTATGCATCTGCCTTGACGAGGTTGACACCGATGCTCCATTGTGCGGACTGCGACAACAACTTCGTGGAACTCGAGGAAGAGAAGATGAATTATTGAAGGGAATCTGATAAATTTTTGACTGGACAAGTCTACTTAGCTTGACCTTAATGCATTTTCCTCCGAGTCACGTTGGGGAATGTGGATGCAAGGGTTTTGCTGGTGTGGTGCACGTTGTTGATGTGACTCAGAAAAAATGTGTTCCATGTGTTTTTTTTGCCTTGTGTTCGATGAATTATTAAGAGAGTTTCAGAAGAATGTTGAGATTTTTACAGATTCCAAGAAGAAGAGGAAAACAGGGTCCATTATGAGCTTTTGGAGACTTAAATGGACTTGAACAGGGGCTAGTCTCGCGCATCAAATAGGATCAAGTCCTTCAGACCCTTCAAGTCAGTCCAAATGTCAAGTTTTTTCGTGTGGAATTGTCAAGTCTATGTACTGTGCTACTAAGGGTGCTGAACTGCAATGCATAAAGAAGCCGAACTTGGAACTTTTTAACGTATTATGCGAATTGATGACTGTTTGAATATGGATATCAAGCGAAACGCCGTCATTGGGTCACCACTTTGGCCAGTTGAATCCGCAACATTGCAGTTTTTGAACACGCATCTTTTAAGAATCCTCTCTTAACACGTTGAGTGGCACATGAGACCACTTTGGTCTCACGCGAATTTGGGCTTGCTGTGCCGCGTGAGACTGGTGGAACTCAACGTGTTAAGGACGCGTTTTGATCTGTTCACTTTCTGACAGTTCACAACGCAAGTAACGCATTGTATGGACCAGGGCATCAATTTATTTTCTATTTTTTATTTATAACAAAAGTGTTGCGTGTGGAGTTTTTCCCGATTGTTTGAAAGTTTCTGAATTAATTCCTTTGTTTAAAAAAGGGGATACAAATTTAATAAATAATTATAGACCTATTTCCTTGTTACCTGTATTCTCGAAAGTATTTGAAAAAGCGTTAAAGATAAGAATGGTAAAATTTTTAGAAAAAAATAAATTTTTTAGTTGTCAATTTGGTTTTTGTCCGGGTCATTCCACTGAGAGTGCACTCCTAAATTTTTGTTCCGATATCTACAGTGGCTTCAATAACAGACTTCATACCGCTGCGCTTTTTGTAGACATAACAAAAGCATTCGACACTGTTGATCATAGTATACTCTTAGATAAGCTGTTCAAATGTGGATTTAGAGGTACAATCCATAATTGGCTCAATTCATATTTATCAAATAGATGTCAAAGAGTTAAAATTGATGGTGTGTTAAGTTCCGATAGAACCGTATCCATAGGTGTCCCGCAAGGCTCAGTGCTTGGTCCTTTATTGTTTTTAATCTTTATTAATTCACTCTTTACGCAAAAATATCGGAGTAAGCTCACAGCCTTTGCAGACGATATGGTATGTGCTTTTATCTTCAGATATCAATCATGACCTGGAAGTGCTTAGCTATTGGTTCAAAATGCGCAAATTGGTTATAAGCGAAAAAACCAAAATTATGTTTTTTAGTTCAAATGGCAATCAAGTAGATTACGGACCGTTCATTTTTCACTGTGGAAACTGCCAGAGATTTAAGCATAGTGCGTCTATTTGTAACTCTCAATACAATATTCAGACTTTTTTCGAGGAATGCTCTTGTTCGAATAAATGTTTCAGTATTGAAAAGGTAAAAGAATTCAAGTACCTTGGTGTTATTCTAGACTGGATGATGAATTGGTCTGCCCACGCGTATTCTCTCAAAAAGTATCTTATGGCAACTATTAGGCAATTTTACCTTTTAAAATCGTATTGTTCACTAAATGTTCTAAAGTGTATGTATTATGGTTTAGTGCAATCTAAGCTTGAATATGGCTTAGTTGTTTGGGGTGGCACTCACTATAGTAAAATTGTCCCTCTTCTTATGTCTCAAAAACATATCATTAGACTTATTTGTTCCAAAAATCGACGGTTTAGTAGTTTACTTTTATTCAGAAGTCTGAATATTTTGCCTTTAAAACATTCTGTTACAAAGTCTTAAAAATATTTTTCAAAAGATCGGGTTATTCTTTAAATAGATGCTCTTCTAATTACCAACTTAGAGTAAATGAACAGAATCTTGTACAAGTTCCTTTTCATAACCTACAAATAGTCTTTAATTTTTTTTCATCAATTGCTCCAAGACTTTTTAATAAACTGCCTTATGACATACGCATGATTCGAAATGAATCCACTTTCCTCAGAAAAGTGAAATCATGGCGGTTAGCTTTAAGTTATAAAGATGTTCTTGATATGCTCTGTGTTTTGGTTTAAATGGTTTAAATGTTTTTAAGTCCTAATGACCCCACTCACTCTGTTTATAGGCTTTTAATTAAATACTGTTCTTTTCTTATTCTGTTTTCGTTTCTAGTTCCCTATGAGCTAAAGATTACAGATATTTGTTTTTTAACGATACTTTTATATTTTATTGTATTTATTTATTCTCCTTGTGATATTTGTTATGCATTGTATTGCTAAAAAATGGATTAATAAGTCTAAATCTAAATCTAAAAAAAAAGAGCTCAATTTCTGCCGCTCGTACAATTCCTTGTATCGAGTTATTAGTTTAAAACTCATCATTCATTCCCTCAAGAAATCGAAACATTTCACCAACCGGTCCTCTAAAACACAGATTCTTTGTGTCTGATCATTGTTCATTTAATTCAGTTTATCATCTTTTATTGTCCATTGTCCTGTTAATTGTGATCTTAAAAATGGCATTTTAACATCGACTAAGTTTACTTAGACGAGATCAAGAATACATTTTCGAGGCGGAAGACCACTAAAGCTAGTGCAACAGACGAACTATCTGAGACATCACACAAACAGCTGGAGATGATCAGTTCAGACGCTATGACAAGTTCATCTGGCAAATATGTTCATGGAAAAGTTGTGCCCAATTCATTTCAGCATTTTCTGCGGATCTATCATGCCAACTACGCCGATTGTTATAATAATAATAATAATGGAGGCGCTACAGTCCGAGATGGACCTGGGCCTAGCTTCTCTGCAACCACTCGTGTTGTGCGTGCTATTGTTCTATCACGAGTTGAGTGGACCTATAGCTTAATGCCGACTCCGAACCGGCGAGATTGAGAAGCTTTTTCTAGACAGTTATACTCTTTGAGCATTGTCAGGTGGAGCCGTGAAAAAATGTTAGATAGAACCTGAGACCTCCAGCGTAGGAGTCGATGCACCTACCCACTACGCCCCCGATTATTATACATCAACCAACTAATGTACTAATGTTACTGGGTAGATGCGCGTCGTACTTACTACATGATGCGCGAGGTACCAGATAGGATTTATGTTGGCCTAAGTGAGTCAGTCAACTTACCTACAGTCGGCCACTTAAACCTAACCTATCCGTAGATCTTTTCTGACACTTAGTGTGAGCAGTTCAAAATGTTCGTTAAAAATCTGCAAGGAATGCTTTCATAGAGCACAGCCTCACTCGGCAAAAGGCTTGAAAAGGACAAAGGAACTCAAACCACCAACACCACCTTTCCGTAGATTTTGAAGACCAGATATGACACACTGTATAGAGGTGGGCTGTGTGGTGTCATACCTCGTAATTGGTTTTTCAATAGGGACGTAACAATTTTGTACTTTAATACAAACGCACCCTTAGGCTTTTTTATGATCTGCCAATGTCAAAACGCCAGTCAAGGTCTACTTTCACCATGACGACGTTCGTGAACAAGAAATGAGACCTTTAACTGCGCCAAATGTCAAGGGATCAGTCTCCTCAACAGCGTGTACAAGATCTTCAGCCGTCTGAAGGCCTTTTTCAACAATCTAACACTTCCTTATTAGTGTGGTTTCAGGTCGGTGAAGTCTTCTTTGGACCAAATTTTTACAGACCGGCAGACCCTCGAAACTACCCTTGAAATGGAGATTGACACCCAACATTTGTCAATTGAGGCCTTGACAAGCGAGTACAGAGACGAGCTACGTCTAGTTTTTTTTTTTTGTTCTTGACATTTTGACATTTCTGTCTACACACATGACAGCGCATCGCCTTGCCTAAAGCCTTTTTCACATTTCAAGACTCGGTGAGTTCATTAGGGACATTGATGGAGCAGGGTCACCCATTGTCATCTTGTTTGTATTACAAGAAAGATTTTAGACAAGCCAACGCGCTGTCATGCGATATTTTCATCATCATTCAGAAGATCGTGCAAAACCCGCTGGCCAAACCTAGAACTGCGATTTGCCAAAAGTCCGTACAACTGCTAGCATACGCGGATGACATTGAATGTGATTGGTCGAAGACAACGCGCCATCAATGATGCGTTTGCTAGCATTAAAGTGGAAATTGGTCTGGCAGTAAACGAGAACAAAAAAAAGTAAACACTGTCATGCACAACATCGATCACTTGGTCGAAACATCACAATGGGCAGCTATAACAAAGTCCTTGCCTACCTTGGCTCAGTAGACAGTAAGAACAACATCAGTACCGAGATCAAACTCAGAATAACTCCTACTAATCACTCTTTCTTTGCCCTAAACCAAGAATTAAGTAATAAAGCCTTTTCTCGAAAGACTAAGGTGATTTTATACAAGATATTGATTTTCCCAGTCCTGCTTTACGGTGCAGTGGCATGGACAATATCGAAAGCGGATGAAAAAGCTTATGGTTTTTTTGAGAGAAAAGTTCTGCATGCGATCTTTGGTCCCATTTGCTTTGATGGTGCTTGAAGGAGAACATATTTTAGCGACATAAGCCTACCCCTACGTCTGCCAATCGAACGCCTGAGTTGACTAGCCCATATAGAGCATACGGGCTACTTAGCTCCGACTCGAAAAATCCTTGACTCCGGGCCTGTGAGACACGCAAGTGGAGAAGGACCTCAACCAACTTGGTGGGTGCGCCTGTACACATCTAGTGAAAATGGAGAGTGCTAGCTGGAGATGCTTGTTGGTTGAAATTCAAGTCCACTCTGGACTTTAGTGCCACAAGAAGTGGTCAAATAAGAAGAAAATCATTAATTTCAACAACCTTTACCAATAAGTAAAATATGCGTTATTGGAGGGACAGCAACAAAACCACGTGTGCCTCAAGAGACTCCATTGGATCCGCAAAAAATGACCGTGAATTGTGATTGGACCTTATTTTTTCTTCGATAAAAATGATCGCTAAGTTACGGTCAATGGAGTACGCTATTGGGCCAGTTTGGAAAACAATTTTTGATCAGAATTGGCTGAACTTGACATCAGTGATGGTGCCACATGCTGGATAGCTGGTTGAAAAATTAATCTATCGAGGGGAAAGTCATGGGATGGCAGCACATAACCTGAAATATTCGAGGACTGCCATCTGCAAACGTGTCTGCGGTGATCATGGGAACAAGATCGAATTCCATACTTAAAGTGGGGGTTCTACTTTCAAACTTCTCATTCTGAGCTCCATTTGAGAAATACGAAGCTTCAAAGTGCTTTATCATGTGTTTGAGTACGGACAATAAAAGCAACTGTTGTTGAACTGACTGAAATAGAACTCTGTAGCTGCTTCATCTATTCCATGAGATTCCTTAATTAGGACAAGTGAACAAAATGTTTCCATTCGCCGTGTGCTAGCAACAAAACCCCACTGAAAACGACCTCAAAACGCAAGGTTTTCGGATTTCCGCTTCAAAGAGAAAGAGAGAGAGAGAGAAGAAAACAAATGAAAAATTGAAATTCTCTTCCAGCACGTTTCGCTTATCGGGAAATCTTTCAAGTTGGATAAAAATAAACAACTCCTTTTAAGGTCAATTCCGTAATCCATTCAGCCGTCCAATTACCATTCGCGTCCACCCCCTCCTTCATGTTCAAATACAATTTGTAAATCTCCATAAAGTTGTTTTCCTTTCGCATTCCTTGCGTAGGTAAAGGTTATCCTTATCCCTCTCCCACCCCCGCACGCCGCCATCCAACATTTAAGAGTCCACCCACATCTCGTTGGCATTGCGTGCCGCTCTGTCGTAAAACGTCAAAATTGGGTTATGGATTGAGTACTTGACAACTATTGGGTACTTTGTTATACCTAATGTCCGTGGACACAGGCCAAGGAATGTCTGACATGCGATCCGGTCTCGAGGGGGTTTAGCCTCTTGGCCTGCTCTGTTTTGTGTGTTTTATGAACTGAAGGAGCCCCCGTATGTGCATTCGAATGCATTCGATTCATAAAACCCCACATAAAATTCGACAGAAAGTCATAAACACAACTGGAGCGGGGCAGATTGAGAAGGATACCCGTTGATGAGCTAAAAGGATTTTTATTAGCCTTGTGTGCATGTGTGTGTGTTCCTCCGATAAAGGAGGCACAGCCGCCAGAGACGGTAGGGGATGGGTTTATGACAAGCAGACATCGGTGGCACTGGATTGGGTTAATTAAGTTGCTCTAGCCGTAGCGCCCCATCCCTTCGTTCTCTTATCAAGAATGTGTCCAATCTGGCGCGACTAATCGATGGCAGACTTCTTGCATTAATATTAATCACACGCCGGATGAGTGGCTCTGTGAATATTTTAGCACCTGTCTAGGCAAACAAATGTGAGAGGGTGTGTGCGGTATGTGAGAGAGACAGACGATCGGATTGCATTTTATCAGCTGTCATCGTGTCTGTTGACGCTACCTTTGCTGTTGCTGTCGATATGCCGTCTGTTGCCAAGTTGATGTGTGCGATGTTGAGCGAATTAATTAATTCTCGGGCGGTGGAGAGGGGCATGTGCATATTTTCGCAAAATATATTTAAGTCACAGAATCGACAGACGTGTCAGAAGGCGTCCGGCCATTAGTGAGCTTATGTTGTGGATTTAAATTAACTTTCAATTAGCCATCATTGACTCTTGGAAATTCGGAATTAACCGAGAATAATCTGCTACCTTACAATTTCCCCCATTAACTCAACCAGGGACGGTACATAGGTAAAGAGGTGGATGAGACGTTTTGTGCTGCATAGTCTCGGAAACGAGCTGGGTAGGTACCTCTTCAACTGTGCTATGACGGTCGAATCCTTTCGCATGATATGACGATGAATTTTGAGGGGTAAAGTAGAAGTTGAAAGTAGAAAACCAACACAAGATCCTAGTTCTTACAGACATCGATGCGTCGTAGGATACTTTCAGAAAGCTTTAGACCTCAAACTTCATCCTCATAACATGAGAGAGTATTTAACGTGCTGCTCCTACAAAGTAGTCTTCCGATGATCGTTATTCGGTTGTTTCGTTCGCCAGTCGGCAACACGTTTAACACCCAAGAGCTTGTATTAAGGACCTACGAGCAATTCCCCTAAATTTCGGCCTTTCCGGTAACCCATGCCTTTCCAAAGATTCGTGCAGACAGGGCGAATTGCCAAATGCTCAGCGGGTCTCTTGAAGGGACGCCTTGTTGCTATCGTCGATGTAATCGATCAAAATAGGTTCCTTGTTGATGGACCATTGACTGGCGTACCACGTCAAGAATACAGTTTAAACAACCTCCACTTGACAAAATTCAAGTTCCCGTTCACAGCTCCAACCCGGATTGTGCGCGAGGCTTGGGTCGACAATGACTTGAAGGGCCAGTGGAAGCAGACTGCATGGTCTGTTAAATCACAAAACATTTGCAAGCGCACTCGCCTGAATGATTTCGACAGGTTCAAGTTGAGCGTCAGAGGAACAGGCTCCTCACAGTCGCCTTCAATTCCCTGAACAAGAGGACAATGAGCGACGGAACCACTTGTGTGTTGAAGAAGGACAGACGCGAAAGGATCCTCAAGCTGAAGGCGGAAAAGGCTGCAAGCAAAAAGTAAACTCTGACTAGTTTTTGTCGTCAACATTTTTTTAAAGCGCAGTTAAAATAATAATAATGGCGGCACAACAGTCCGAGGTGGACCTTGGTCTAGCTTCTCAGCAACCACTCGTGTTGTGCGTGCTATTGTTTTCTCACGAGTGAAGGGGACCTACAGTTTAATGCCGACTCCGAACGGCGAGATTGAGAAGCTTTTTCTAGACAGTACTCTATGAGTATTGTCAGTGACTCGAAGTAGGTGGACATTTTTTTAGGTGATTTTTCGGGAATCGAACATCGAGCGTAGAAGTCGAAGCACCTACCCATTCATTTAGCGTTCATTTAGCTGTCTATAAATTCGAATGTTGTTATAAACTGAGGGGTGAAGGAATTTATCTACCCCGGGGCAAATGTAAACTTCACAAACGATATCCAGGTGGAGATCCGACAACCTGCATTGGTTGTCAGGCCGTAGAGACATTTCAGGGAGTAATCAGCTTGCCAGGCATGCCACTAGACTGTCCCTAGACTGCAGACTTTGGTTGTGGCTACACCCTTAGCCATTTATAAACTGTTGCGCAAAGATATAGCAACTCGAAAGGCTAACATTCCTGACATGGACTAGATCGTTATTGCTCTAAAAGTTTGATCTCTCCCTCAAGGGATACAATTTAGTACAACAAAATAGCATTGATGATTTTTCCAATTGTTATGTTTCATGTTACCCATGACACGCTTGCCGAGCGTGAGTTTGAGCGTGAGTACACTCTTTTGGACCTTAAAACGTTGAGTGCCACATGAGACCACCTTGGTCTCACACGAATTTGGGCTTGATGTGCCGCGTGAGACCGGAGTGTAATCGAAGTGTCAATAAAAAAAAATCCGTGGCCTTTGGGGACAGTTTTTCGGATTGTATGGTGGCACTCAACGTGTTAAGCCACCGGTGCGAAATGAAGGAAAAATAGCCGCCGTAGCAGTCAGTGTCGAAGAAGACCCAGAAATGTTGATCTGGCGCCGATTAGCTGAATTGGGCATCGCCAGAGAGTCAACCCGGCTTATTTTACGATTGGATTTGGGCCTACATTCGTAAAGGATTGTGCTGACGCAGGAATTAAAGTTGGACGACCATAGATAACCCCGTGTGTCCGCTAATTGGACGCTGGAAATGTTTTGCCAGAGATCCAAATTTTCCAGAAAAAATCATCTTCTCGAACGAGGCTCATTTTTGGTTCAGTCATCGGCTCTGAGCCAGTGGGACAACGCAACAGAGGACGTCCACGTACAAGATGGCGCACACAGGTCGAGGGGGACCCGTGTGCGAAACTAGAGACAGCTGGCGAAAGATCGTGCTGGCTGGAGAGGCATGTTGGGTGAGGTCCAGGTCCACCTCGGACTGTAGCGCCCTAAGGAGAAAAAGAAGAAGAAGAAGAAGAAGAAGAAGCTTTGTTGACAAGCAAAATTGAAGCGAACGAAATCCACAAGTGTCCGACCAAACATCAATGGACACTGGAAATTCTGGCAGGAGATCCGGATTTTGGAAAAAAAAAATCTTCTCGGACGAGGCCCATTTTTAACTCAGCGTCTATGTCGACAATCAAAATTGACGTTATTGGAGCAAACATAATCAACAAGGTATCGACCAAGCATCAATGTATCAACAAGGAGCGACTATTTGGTGTGGTTTATCGCATGGCGGCATCATCGGACCTTATTTTTTTTTAAAAAGAAGGAGACAGCTTTACCGTCAATGGTTTCAGATAAAGAGTGATGTTTTAAACGACTTTCTGTAGACAGACCTCGAGAACATCGATATATCCGACCTGTGGTTCGAAGAAGACGACAGTGCCATACAAGCGACGTGACGAAACGCTCGAAGTTGTGAAGAAGAAATTTGACGATTTTACCATTCCGCGACGAGCGGTCATCAATTTGCCACCGCGATCATGCGACTTAACTCCATTCGATTATTTTCTCCGCGGCTACGTCAAGTCCTTAGTCCACGCTAGTAGGCTAACCACTTTGGACGAGCTCGAGGCCAACATTCGAGACGCTATTGCCGGAATAACCCCGCACATATTAGACCGATTCATCAAAAATTGGACCGACCGCTGGAAGCACTGACAGCTTCAAAATAAAGCCATAGGCTCGTAATGGTTGTTAATAATGGCGACGCTACAGTCTGAGGTGGACCTGGGCCTAGCTTCTCAGCAATCACTCGTGTTGTGCGTGCTGTTGTTCTCTCAAGAGTGCAGGGGACAGACAGTTTACTGCTGACTCCGAACGGCGGGATTGAGAAGCTTTTCCTAGACAGTTATACTCTTTGAGTATTGTCTGTGACACGAAAGAGGTGCAGCCGTGAAAAAATGTTAGATGATTTTTCGAGATTCGAACCTGAGACCTCGAGCATAGGAGTCGACGCACATACCCACTACGCCGCGGGGCACCCACTTGTAATGGTTGTTATTTTATGTAAATTTCCAGTATGATCCATCGGTTTCCTACCGAGGATTTGCGAAAGCAAAAGATCTGCGCGCTATTTGTTCCAAATTCGCTTACGGAGGAGCAAAAAGGCATGAAATCTAGAAACAAGTTTTACGTTTAGCCATATTTCACGGCGAGTAAATGTACATAACAGTTCGGTTTCTTTTCGAAGCTACACTATTTCAGGAGTGCTGTGCGAGACTCAAGAAAGTCTCTTGTGGCTTGTGAGTTGCCTAAAACTAAAATCTACCAGAATTTTTGAGATGGATAGTCTACATTCAAAGCATGTCGTTCTCAGGACGATAAGTCTCATGGTCAACAATGGATTGCTTGTAATTCAAAGAAAAATCCATTGACTTTCCAGGTGATGATCTCAAATAAGACTCCCGGCAAAATTCCCACCCTCTGTTTGTAACTGCACTCAGAAATCAACGCCAGGGTGGTCGCAACCAATTTCAACACACTCTCAGTCAACCCTCTGCAAGTGAAGCCTTTCAAAACTCTCAAAATCTGCGAATTTTTTACGACTTCTCGTCGACCTTCCTTTCACCGCATTTCCACAGAAATCAAAGCAAAAACTTTCACTCCATCATCACTGCGCCGTCGTCGTCGTCATCCGCCTCCTCGGGGCTCCGCAAAAGTGAAACACGAAATACAATTGTTACATGCACTCTCGAAGCCCCATGTTGCCTTATGTAACAATCGAAATCTTCTCACCTCTTCCCAGTCCCCTCCTCCCGCACATGCAGACAACACAGAAGCCAGCAGGAGCTCGCAGTAATCCTAAACAATCGGAACACTTCGATACTACCGTGAACTCATTAATCATTTCCAGAAACTTTCCTTTCTCCCTAGACAAAGCCCCCTATGTGTGTGTGTGTGTTTGGCTGCGCATGGAACACACGGAGCAATACCCTTTTGCTTTCATTAATCACTCGCGTTAAATGTGAAGCAATCTCCTTCACTTCTCTCGGAGAAGATGGAAAATGAAATTAATTCCGAGGAATAACTCATCATCATCATCAGCTGAAGAGGATTCCGAGTCCAGTCTGGTCTCCCTTCTTCGAGACGCGTCGTCCTGTGTGTGTCACTCTTTATGACCATCTATCAATTCCGTTTCATAGTCCAACCGACCGAGACGGGAGCACAGAGAACAGAGCCGAGTGAGAAGTGTCTTCTACGGAAGCCTCGGGATGGATTCCTCCTTCGTAATGAACTCCCCTCGTTTATCACCGCTCCTTCGAGTCACAGACGGACGCAGTTGATGTTGAGTGCTGCAATAAAATCTAAATCCCCGGCTAAAATCGAATCTCCGCTACGACAACACCATGAATCCCTGGATCGCTCGTCTCTTTTCACGGAAAATTTCATGTGACGTCCCAAAAACCCACCAAATCTCTGGTCTGTCTATCAGTCTGCCTTATCGTCAACGAAGATCTTCCATCGTCGCCTCTCGGATGGGGTTCGATGGTTTGAAACTAGCTTGACATGAATTGCTGGCTGCCCTTTTGACGCATCACCCTCTCGGGTGTGCCTTTGCCTCTCTCTCTCGGTCCTCCCGCTGCCATGGATAGCTCGAAATTCCAATCACATTTGTTTTGGCTTGGACACAGCACCGTTTGGCAATAAAACACGACACACAACTTTATAGCCCTTCACCACTGTTTCGGGGGATGGAGGACGTGGAGGAACAGCGACTCCAATACCGACCTCCACTTCTCACAGTCTGAGGTGATCAATACCCAATCTGGCAGAGTAAGAATTATATTCGATGTTTTTTTGTTTTCTTTTTACGACTCCACTACGGCGGGGGGTGGGGGCAGGAAAGTTGTCCCGGCAAAGCGAGGAGAGAAACGAAAGAATATCAAACAAAAAACCATTAAGTCGTGGTAATTGGTTGCGTTTTTATGACGCTATGCAGCAGATTTGTAACAAATTAATGCTGAGGACTTTTACGAGCGTCACTGTATGGGATTGTGTGCGTGCTTGGTTCATCTGCGGCAGATGATCTGTGGCATTGATTTGGGAACGGAAAATTTAATTCAGAAAGGGAGACCGATCCAAGCGACTGGACGACACGAGTTGAATGAATGAAGGGTGACCTGGGTCGAGACAGAGACGCGATTGGGCGCATTCTTTAGATGAGCACTGACATTTGATGGTGGATGCTCTTTCACTCAACAACAACTCCCTTCAATCGTAGAATGACATAGAAAATCTTGTTTTTAGTCGCAGTCGTTGGTCTGGGCGTTCAGGGAAGCTGAGGGCTTCAACATTGCTTAAGATCCGCCTCTTAAGCGAGCTGTGAAGACTCTAAGGTGGTATTAGAGTCACTAAAGTGCTGCAGTCTCGACGAAGACGAAAATGGCGGAGAAAAAAGAACAGAACAGAACAGAACACAAAAGCCATTGCGTTGCGCCAAAATAATTAAGGGAAACTGTGCATTTGGACCGTGAGAGATCGTGCTGGCTGGAGAGCCATGTTAGGTGAGGCCCAGGTCCACCTCAGACTGTAGTAGCGCCCTAAGATGAAGAGGAAGAAGAAGAGCATTTGGAACAAAATCTGAAGAAAAGTAAAAGGCTCGGTCTACTCGGCCTTGGGCTTGGACTCTGCAGGAACCACTTGGGCCTATAATTTTTCTTAACAGTTGAACTGTCAAGCCGACAGCTGAACTGCCAACATAACAACTGAACTGTAAACATGACAACTGAACTGTCAAGAAAACAGCTGTACTGCCAAACTCACTGTACTCTAAATTGACGGTTAAACTGTGAACCTGACAGCTGATCTGTTAAGCTGACAGCTGTAGTGTCAAGCAAACGGCTGAACTGTCAACCTGACAACTGAACTGTCAAGCAAGCAGCTGTACTGTGTACTGTACTGTCAAATTGACAGCTGAGCAATCTCAGTGACTCTAGAGAGGTTGAAAGCTACCGTGAATAAGAAAGTTTTTGTGTCGGCGATCGAACCATGGAACTTCAGCGTAGAAGTCGACGCACTGGACTACTCCTCCATAGCGGCAACGAGCACTTTGTATTCCTCAGAAATATTCTTCTCCAGCTCAAAAACAAAGTTTTGGACACCACATGAATGGATGATTGGTCTAGTAAGAGGTTTAGATCATAAACTGTATGACTACAAGCTTAAGACGATATGATCGACGGTGTGTTCGACACCAAACACATTTGAAACTTCTAAACGATCTCTGCCTGCCTGACATAGTCATAGTCACCGTGTTAACTTATGCATTCAGAGAGCTTATCTTCCCATTCATTGACATTTGCCTCTGTGAGACTAAACTCAATGTTATGTGAGCATGCGAGCTTATTCCATTCTTTGAAAGGTGGTAGGTTATATCAAAGTGGGCGCCTCTTTCGAGTCACTGACAATGCTCAAAGAGTATAACTGTCTAGAAAAAGCTTCTCAATCTCGCTGTTCGGAGTCGGCATTAAAAGTACCGTACCCTCCACTCGTGAGAGAACAATAGCACGCACAACACGAGTGGTTGCTGAGAAGCTAGGCCCAGGCCCACCTCGGACTGTAGCGCCGCCATTATTATTATAGGTTATATCGAAGCACCATCTTGAGAAGCTTTTTCTGAAGACTATTGTTTGCCCTGCGCATCACTTTAATCATGTAGTCAGCATTTGCTTTAAAGGTAAATTTGAGGTAAATTTGAGGAAGACCAGATTCAACGTAGATGGCATATGAGGGAGTAGTTGGCGGAAGTTTAAAGATCTGTTGGAGCGATTCACACTGTTCAAACTATTTATAGCCAAACACTTGGTTTGCGTAGTAGAGACATGTCTTAACAGTGGCATTGAACACCTTGAACTTTGAAGCACAGCCGGTTCGTTGTTTGCCAAAAAAAACTTCGCCACAATAGGCTAATGGCAGTTTTAGCAGCTACGGCTACTATATGAATATGTGCTTTCATGTCAAGATTCGCCTTTATAAGAAAACCCAGGTAGTTAAACTTGACTCCTTGATAATTTCGATCGGCTTGCCTTTCTAAAGTCGAAAAATTGCCCTCACAATCGAGACTACTTAATGAGCTCTGCTCGACGAGGCCACAAACGGCTTCCTATGAAAGGTCATATTCTCGAATCATTGTCAGTAACTCGCGATGCAGTGCTGAACTTACACCCGTCAGAAATCAAACCTTAAATATCTTCCGATTTGTATTCGACGTACTAACGTTCTAACGACGTACCATAGTTCTGACTAACGTCATGGTGATCCCATAGTTCGATTCGATACAGAGTTTTTTAAGAACTTTGATTGTTGAAATAAATTCACGTTTTCCAGCGGCTATCAACTTGACTTCTGACAACAAAGAACTCATGCTTCTAGTGGAAAGATTAAGTGATGGAGGATGTAAGGCAACTTGGTCCCAATTCATAACTGGATGCAGAGAGTTTTAGAACGTCAAAGATGGAGGGCAGTTTTAGCCCAGATTCAAATCTTATATAGGGATACATGTTATAACTTAGTAAGTTCGCGCAATGTTGCTTGCAGGTAAGAGTGCAGGGTGTTTTTTTTTAAAGGTTCGTTTTGGGAATTTTGCATAATACATTTTTGCAGTTAATTCGTGTTGAGTTTTGTGTATCACTTCAAAGATTGTTTTTAGTAGAGATGGGTTAGTGCGTTCTTACTTCCATTTTTAGTTGAGCCAAGTTTTGAGCACAAATGCATAAGCAAGCAGAAAATGTCATTCCTTTGTCGTGCTTAGAATCATTGACCAGAACTTAGTAGTTGATGGAGAGCGATCTAAATTTTATATCACTGATTACTGCCTTTTGTGTTGGTTAATTGAATGCAGCATGCTACAGAGCATGTGAAGCACAAAATTTACTGAGAGAACTATTTGATAATCGCATCATTTTACTTAATGGACCCGTGAAATGTTCAGATCGTGAGATTTAAGATTTTAATTAACGTTGCGAAGTAGTGAAGTGTACGCTGATGGTTCCGTCAGTTGTGCCAGTATTGCCAACTCGAAAAAGTGGTAAAATGTTGATTTAAATTGGTCTTCAAAAGATTGTGCTCTATTCAGTTAGAGAGTTAGGAAGAGTTCTTGACTTATTCTCGTAGATCACAAATCTTGGACAGTAAATGAAAAGGGATTAATTGAAATTACCCGATTTATACGATTTATATGATGTTAAGAGCATACAATAAGGACCACTGATCGAAGGTTTCACGAAGGCATTACTTGCTTCATTTTAAAACAGATATCGCCTTAATTCGATTCTAACTTCCATAGGTGTCAATACAGAACACTGTGGCATTGGCACACACGCCTCAACCTCTGCAGAAGCTGCGTAGACGAGAAAGAGGAAGAAACTGTAACATATTTCCCGGCACATGCAGCGCCTTCTCCATGAGTAGGAAAATTTACCTAAGAGCATACTTTTTCTATGACTTGAATGAGCTGATCAACGTCCATATCAGTCAACTTAAGCGCTTCACACCAAGCAGCAAGTGGCCTAAGTGAGACTGCAAAGCTAACCTAAGCAAATGGCGAGTGAATATAATTACACGCAATGCAACCTCCTCATTGACCAGGAGTTGGGCGCTATTTGATAGAATTTTGATAACATCCATGGCCATTTTGGCCGCCTTCCTTCAAAGAGATTCCCGAAGCAATAGTTTCAGAAACGTCCATCCCATTCATTCCCGCTTTAACTCTCGTGCAATTCAATCCGCTGCCAAATCGCTCCACTTTGCGCCATCAGTTCAAAGTCATTTCTCAGACTGCACGACTGAAGGCGAATTACAATTCCAACCATCCAACCGGAAGACTGTTTAAAAAAAGGAAACCCTTCTCGGCAAGCGCTCGTAAATTCTCTGCTCAAAGTCCTTGGCTTGACAAAAATCCACGCCAAATAAAACTTTCGCCTCCGTCTGCCATTGGCGACTGACATCCCCTTTTGGCCAGCAGCCCACATACAAGCGCAGGGCGATGGTTGTGTTGTCCAGCCCGTGCAGTTGTCCTGCCACCACGGACGTTGGTCGTGTATTTCTTTTGGATTTTTCCCTTAGAATTTGCACGTCATCTGAGTGTTCGTTTCCGGCGGCTGTTACAACGAAGATGACGGCGGAGCCTTATGACGTCGGTTGATGATGTCTTCGGGAGGTGCTCTCTATTGATTTTGAACGATTTTCATTTGTTCCCTGATGAACTGCGTCGTCAGTGGGTAGTTGTGCCTTGATGAGGACAAAGGAAGAACCGAGTGGTTGGCGGTGTGGGTGATGAGAAATATGATTTGAAATTGAATTATTTCATTTCCCCCGCTTACGGGTGCTGTGGTGGGAGTTTGTGTTCCACAATGTCACCTCTGCTGCTGGGGGGGAGGGTGAAAGGGAGGACCTCTCATCGACTCGTCGGATAGTGATGCAATCAGCAAATTTGAAGCAACAAAAAATAATTCCAACGGTCGAGGGAGATTTATGCGTACACGTCACACATTCATCTCAAGACGAAGAGGAATGACGATGACGCCGACGATGAGAGGGTGATGGAAGATTGAGGTCAATTTATTTTCTTGACTCACTGCTGTCGGGCGTATCCGAAAGTTTCTCATTTAAATTATGGGACAGTCGTTGTTTTGTAATAAAATGAAACGAACCTGCAAGAGGGAGTCAGTTTTTACGAGGCGATATGGATATTTGTCGCCCTCCTCACGGATTTAGTTTGGCAGACGACTTTGTTTGCTTCCTCAGTGGCATGGCAGAGTGGGGAGTGAGAGAGAGAGAGAGAGAGAGGGATTTTATGAGATAAATTTCATAGATAAATCTTGAGGATGTATCTTCAACGTTCGAATGGATAGATCCTCTCCATCCGATTGTCTCTAAATTGATGGTAAAGAGATGGAATTGATTTTTCTTTCCTCCCCCGAACACCGTTATACACACATACACACACGCTAACGGTGAGATGAAAAAGTTCTGAACGAATTTGCATTAAATATTTACGTAGATACATTCAAGATATTGAATCTCGTTTGCACTCACTATTGGTTGGGATTGCCTCTAGGGCAGCATCATCACGGCGGCGGTTGTTTCAGGGATTTTGTGTGAGAGACAGAGAGAGGAGATGAGTTGACATAACTTTATGAAAGTGGTTTCGATTTGTGAAGTTAATTTTGAAGAAGGACACGCCCCCGCATGAAAGTGGGAAGATGGACTTGTTGGTGGTTTAAAAGCCGGTTGAGTGCCGATGTCTTTGACTAGAAACTTCAAGCAATAGACACTGAAAGCATTGCAAATGGCCTGCGATAGTTGGTGATTTGAACACATCTAAGGTCCAGAAGGCGTCTGATAGTTTAAGAGGGTCTTTGGTCTCCCTCGGCTGGGAAGAAATTGAAGTCTTTTCGGAGCTAACTATTATAGTAGGTGATTTCTTTTGGAGGGTTTTCTACTGTCGAACAACTGTAATTTTTCTGCTGAGTGGAAAATATGATATCCACCAAGTTGCTACCGCTAAGGTTAATACACATTTGTGCCCGTTTTATCGCATTTTCCATGACTTTCTACAAGATTTTCGGTGATAACTGTTCACATTCCTGCCGAATATTCTCCTTAAGAGTTGCGATTGTCTGAGGCTTGTTGGCATAAGCCCGCGACTTCAAGTAGCCCCAAAGATATATGTCTGGGATGGCTGAATCGGGCGATCTTGCTGGTCACAACAAATCGCCAAAACAGGAGATTGCGCGGCCAGGAAAGGCATCCTTCACAAAATCCATTGTGGCTCGTGCTGTGTGTGCGGTTGCACCGTCTTTTTGAAACCACATGTTCACCAAGCACCGCTCATGTATACTGCTTAATCACTTGATAGCAAGATGAGTACACTATGCACTCTCTCTGAAACATATGAATGTTTTGAGCGATTTCATATGAGTGCAATGTTTACTTCACAAAATATACCGAGTACACCGAGTGCACTGAATACAATGAGTGCGAGGTTTAGTAAATGAGTCTTGACTTGTTTATTTTGCTTCTACAACACACTCCCCTCTCGCGCTACTCTTTTTGGTAATATAAGAGGATTATTGGTGTTAGAAGAAAAACATGTCCCGACAAGAAACTTAGACTACTCAGTGTACTCAGTGTAGTGAACACTGTTTTATGAGTATCCATATCGTTACACATTTGCCTCAACCATGTTCGCCCCTGTACCCTCTTCCTTCCCAGATGAGGTAATTGGTTTGGCGACACTTGGTGTTTGATCTATGCAAACACAAAGTGTGCGTATCAAACCCGTGACATTTTTGCAACATTTGCTTCATTTAGGAGTGAAATAGTCTTCTTATTTCTCGAAGGGTAGGACAAAGGTCAATAAAACGAAGCACATCCTCTCTTACTCTTAAATTGCATATATCACAATAAAGTAGATCGTCTCTATGAAGTTTGTAGTTCAGCTTAAGTAGTTCACTTCTAGCTTACATCAGCGTTAGCGAAATTTGATCGACACGGTTTTCATCTCGAAAATAGTTCTTTTCTGCCAGATTGTAGTTTAGTCTGCTATAAACTGACCAGAGGTAAAAATCCAGACGCACTGATAATGAATCCTTCTCTACATTTCTCATCTACTTTAGCGATCATCTCGTAGAGAGTCTTCTTAAAAGTATCTAACATCGAGGTTTGTAGATTGAGTTTAAAATTACATTCTTGACAGTTCTATCCATTTGTTAAAGCAACCAGACCAAACCAAAAAACCAGGCCCTATTGTGTATGATCTTCCAGGCAGCTTTTTTAGGAAGACTCGTATCAGGCATGTTTAACGCCATAAGAATATAATCTACCTGCATTTTTAAAGTTTTAATATAAAGTGGAGGCAATCCTGTTTCTAGCATAATTATATAATTAGGCGTAGACTGCGGTAAGCGAAAAACTCTTCTTGCATAAAATCTGAGCAGTTTTTCCACCGTTTCATATTTTGCATGGCCCCACACTGGTGCCGCAAAAAGAAGAATAGTTGCACCTGTAGTCTCAAAACACTAAATTTGCAGCTACATATGTGGTATATTTTTGTTGGAGAAGTATCTCATCCAGGCGCAGTTTAGAGCAGTCTTTGCTTAAAAAAGTTGTTCCTTTAGATGCTTCTCCATACTTAGATTGTAAAGTATACTCCAAGATACTTGTATTCTTTGACTAGTTTTATGTTTTCACCATTCAATCTCCACTTTTCGTTAGCTGCGTTTCTTCCGCCCCCATTTTTAAAAATCAAGATTTTAGATTTATCCAGATTAACCACGAGTTTCCAAAGATAGCAATACTCTTGTAGTTTGTTGATCATAATCTGCAGTGAATCTGGGAAGTTAGCGAGTATGACGATGTCATCGGCAAATAGCAGAGTTTTTATGAGAGTCCCTGCAAAATTTACCCCACCAGGCAAATAATCCACAAAATCATCGACAAAGAGAGCAAATAAATCAGGACTTAAAGTACATCCTTGTCTTACACCCGTTTCCGTCATAAACCACTCAGAGAGCTGCTCCCCATTCCAAACTGCTGCTCTAGTTGAGGAGTAAAGACTTTGTAGCACTCGTTCGAATTTCAGAGACATCCCCATTCTATAGTTTATAAAACAGTGCATTTCGGACACGGTGTCAAATGCTGCCTTAAAATCGACAAGAGATTGAGGATAGCAGTTCTCGGCAGCCGCGATATTCTCGGTCGAACGACCAGTACCGGACTGCATAGTCTCCTGTAGTTCCAGTTATTCGAGTCGGGTAGCTAAGCGCAGGAATATTTGCCCAGTTAGCGCGACACGATTTGGAAATCGACGTTGAAATTCTAACACCACCGACCGATTATTGGTCAAAAAAATCGACACAATTATTCCACGCTCTTGCAGAGTATAGCGCTCCATTGCTTGTTCGTTTGTATACTGCAGTTGTCTAGTTCACAAATATGATTGACGTACGACGCCATTTGCAAACATTATAACATCTTCCAAGAGAATGAGTAATTTTGCGCCACCTTGTACAACTTGTTCATCAAGATCTTGTATTGTGCGTACTTGTGTACCCAGGCGATCGTTAAAACTTTCAACTGATTTTGCCCCCGTCAAAATATGAACGTGAAACAGTGATATCGCAATTGAAGCACTAGACCCCAAAGCCACGTCATTTAATGAGGACCTCTAGTGAATATGGAGACAATTCCCATCTACTGCGACGAAACAATCGACAACCATTCAAGTTTGAAGGTTATGTCAGATTAACCGGAAGGAAAATCGCATCAAACTCAGACCCGTTGGCCAACACAACTGCAACCCAGAATCCCTTCAAAATCATCATTTCCCAAAGCCCGAGGTAAGTTTACAAAACAGATTCGAATCGGGTCCTCAAACTATGTGCCCCCGCCTTTGCTTTAGGGCATCAATCACTCCCCCGAATGTTTAAAATCTCGAAACTGTGATTAAATCCAAACATCAGCTTACCTCTGTGCCCCTAGAAAACACACATTTCCAATCTTTTTATGAAATCATCTCGAAAAATGAAACCCCTCTTCGAGGCACTCACGACAACTCACCTCAAAACATCGTCTCTACACATGTAAACCCGTTCCCCGCTCGAGAATCTCGAACGTCTGACAGGGTGAATGTTACACACATTCACCCCGCCACCCTCGCAAACTATGTTCAAATGTGTTAGATACAACATTTTCCAACTTCAAGTCAATTTTGTTTATTTAATTTCAGAATGGACGACCGTGAGGGGCGACGAAGGGATGAACTCAAGCAAGGAGAAGATGTCCCCCGAGGTGGGCTGGGGGTGAGAGTATGAGCGTGTATTGAGAGAACGTTTCTGTATCAAAAAGTTGGTCCTGCGTTTCTATCGTCGCCATCGCTAGGCCTTCAGGATACGACGAGAGTAGCAGTCTTTCTTTTTTTCTTTTTCTTTTTTATTTCGCTTTTATTTTCACAAAACATTTCATTTCTTTGTTCTGTCGCCGTGCCGTGGAGAGCATCCCTCTTCTGTTACTGCTGAAATGGAAATGGACCGTGTGGGCCGAGGTGTGTGGGGCTGTAACGTACCCAACAATTGAGACGGTATTACTAGTGAGCCGCGCACTCAGTATTCATTTGACGTGTGATATCTAATGCATATTTAATGCAACGGAGAAAGTTTGTTTTTTACGTCGTTGTTGTTGTTGTTCTTTGAATTTCACCCACACCCACACAAAGTAAGTGAGAGAGCGAGAAATGAACTGTGTGCGTCAATGGAAGACAGCAAGCAATTAAGGGATGAATTTTTCAAAAGACAAACTTTTCGTTTTCCCAAAGCTACGTTGGACGTGGGAGGTAAGTATGCGTGGGCGTGTGTGTGTGTGTGTGTGTCTAGTTCAAGGATGACAAATAAGGGTAAAGCGGCAGAAAACAGTGATGCTAAAAACTTCCCGACTAAGTTGTCACGTAAGATGTGTTGAGCATGTTTCATGTGACATGTGCTACTGCTGCTGTTGCTGCTGCAAGTGGGAACTTACTAGAACTTTATTTGTTTCAGTTTGTTGAGAGAGCGGAGATCTGTAGCTTTTCGAGTTGTTCGAACTTCCACTTGTGATGGAGGAGATATTAGAACAATTGAAAATCAGGTTATCGTGCGATGCGGGCAAGTTCAAGTGGCGTTTAAGAATTTTGCTGCAAATTGCTTTTGAAAGTGGTGCTTGGCTGTTGAGACTGGATTTCAAACAAACGCGACAGTGACCATTTTTGACCAAGAACCAGTCGAAACCATCTTATCCGGAACACAAATAACCGACAACTCTACAGTGCGCGAAATAATTATATGGGACAAGAATAATAATTAAATAATATTAGAAAATAATTATTAGAAAATGCAAATGAATACATTTTCTAAAAAAAAAAAACAAAAATCTAAATTAAAGGATAATTTTCTTTAGTGTATTGAATGAGGATGTGTGATAGTGGAACATAACGGTACTTTTAACTTTTTCAATATCCTTATGTTTTTGTTTCGGGTTATTCTTTCGTATGCTGTCAGTTTTGCTGTGCGAAATAAATATAGCAGACGCGAGTTTGAGTCGTACGTTTAAGTGGAAAAATTTTGTATATTATTGATAACATTAAATGTGCTTAGTTAAGTTTTAATCAAATAAGCCTTATTTTTTTGCAATCAATAGAAAATGCCTAGGGCCAAAGCACTTACTGTGGACGAGAGGGTAGGAATCCTTAATTTTAGAAAAAATGGCTTAACCATTAGGCAAGTTGCGGAGAAAGTGCACAGGAATAAAAACACTGTCTAAAATTTCTTAAAAGATCCTGGAAATTATGGGAAACAAAGGAGATCTGGTCGTTTACCAAAAGTTGACGACAGAGCCAAAAGGCAAATTAAGCGCCTAGCGGTCAACAAACAAATTAGTCCTTCCCAGATTAGGGTCCAGTTATCTCTTCCAATAACAACAAGAAGATTGCAATAACTTTTAAGGGAGGATACATGTGTTAAATATCTAAAGCGCTTACCGACACCTAAGCTGCTTCCACGGCATAGGGAGGCAAGATTAAGTTTTTCTGAAAAACATCAATTTTGGACCACGGAATGGCAATCCATTATTTTCAGTGATGAAGAAAAATTCAATAAGGATAGCCCTGATGGAGGACAGAAATATTTTAGAGATATACGCCAGGAGCGTGAATCTCGGCACTAGAGAAACTTTCAAGGAGGCTCTCTAATGGTATGGGCTGGTTTCGGTTATCGAGGAAAGACTTCAATTTGCTTTGTTTCCCATAAATGAATTCGGAGAAGTATGTGGAATTATTGGAGAGTGTTCTTATTGATTTTGGTGAAAGTTTGTGGGGAGAAAACTAGACGTTCCAGCATGATAACGCTGCCATACATGCCTCGGCATACACAAACGACTTCTTTAAGTCGCATAACATGCCCACTCTTCTTTGGCCTGCAGTAAGTCCCGACTTAAACCCCATAGAAAACCTATGGGGCATACTGTCGAAGAGGGTTTACTCAGACGGACGACAATTCAAATCACTTTTACAGCTAAAAACCGCTATTCAGGAAGAATGGCTAAAAATTTACATATTCACTCTACAGAATTTAATTGATTCAATGCCTCGTCGCTTGGTAGCAGTTATGTATAAAGGAAAAAGGAAGAAGAACAAAGTATAAAAACATCAAAATATTTTTAAAAAAAATTCCAGTTTGTATCTAGAATGGATTTTAAAGTTCTTGTCTTTTATACTTATTTCGTTTGAACTAATACAAAATTTAATTTCCGTTTATCTTTTTAATAGAAAACTTTAAGTTTTTGTGTGGATTTCTTCCTAGTTTTATGCCTTTAACTTGAATAATAAAAAGTTTTCGAAAAAAAAAATTAAAAAATACGTTAAAATTTTTAATTTTTTTGCTTGTTATTTCGCGCACTGTAATATCCGACATTCAGTCAAGTATTTTGTTAATGTTCTCCCTATGATCCGGATAAACTTCTAAAACCGTAATAAACTGTTAAAAAAAATATTTTCTTTTCAATTTTGTTCAAACCGCAAAAATAGATTATCCGGAAGGCCGTTGGTTCCGAGCAATCCGGATAAAAGGGTTCTTACTATAATAAGGCATTTCATTAAGCGCTTCCTATCTTTAATTTTAAATAAAACAACGTGTGTGTGGGATACCATCAAAACTTTTTATACGTTTGAAAGTCCTATCGATGCCATTATATATGGAATCCAACATTGTTCAAATGTCCGCTGCGGTTTCTCTGGGTGGCGCGTATCCGATATGTTCAAAAACTCGCAATTAAAATGCAGAATTGGAAATATCACATTTTCTATGACTCTGTCTCATAAATCGGGCTGACTTTGATCGACGGCATGGGTTATGTTGGCTTTAAGGGACGCTGTGGTCTATGGCTTATACGCATAGACCTGCGACTTCAGAAAAGTCCACAAGAAAAAGTCTAATAATAATAATAATGTTGGCGCTACAGTCCGACGTGAACTTGGGCCTAACTTTTCGGCAGACACTTCTCCTTTCTCTCTTTGTTGTCTCTTCGTTCTCCCACGAGTGGAGGGTACCTAAAGTTTAATGCCGATTCCGAACGGTGAGATTAAGAAGCTTTTTTCTAGGCAGTTATACTCTTTGATCATTGTCAGTGACTCGAAAGAGGTGGAGCCGTGAAAATACGAAAGGTTTTTTCTTGAACCCAGATTTCGAGCGTAAGAGTCGACGCACCTACCCGCTACGCTACAGTGCCGTAGTCGAACGGGGACAAATCGCACTATTTCAGTGTCTAGTTCACATCATCTCCACGTGAGATGACCATGCCCTCGAATCGCTCGTGCGGAATTTCCAATGTGGCGAGAGCTGTGTGGCACGTAGCGCCGTCCTGATGAAACCACATATCGTTGGTGTCCACATCATCCAATTCAGGGCTTCGAGAAATTGGTAATCATCGACCTATAGCACTCGCCGTTGACGGTGATGGCCTGGTCAACGTCGATGAACCGATGACACCGCCAGCCCAAAATCCACACCAAACAGTGATATTTTTTGCATGGGACGCTCTTGGATCTCTTGTGGATTGGTGTCGTCCCAAATTCGACAATTTTGTCTGTTGACGTACCCATTCATCCAGAAATGGACTTTATCGCTGAAGATGATTTTTCGACGAAAATTAGGGTTAGTTTCGAACTGCCTCAGACGACTGGATGGCGCAGTTGGTTAAGTGCCTGCCCCAAGTTAGAGGGGTCCCAGGTTCGAACCCCTGTGAAAGCAAAGTTAATACGCTTTTATCCGGTTTTTCAAATCTGGTCCAGTCACCACTTGCCGTTGGGATCAAATTAATGGCACTATCACTGGAGCGGTCGATCAGTGGTAGTAGTCTGACTGTGGGTATCACAATGGATCTACATGGTTTAAGTGTGCTGGTGAATTACTAGCAGCCCCCTAACCTAACCTAACCTAACCTTCGAACTGCCCCATTTAGCGAACACCCGTCGTTGTCTACGGTCGTGTATATTCAGTTCCTGGGTTAGTTGAAATTTGTACCTGCACCCGTAGAAAATTTCAGGGTTTAAATGACTTCCTGGCTATCTGTGAAAATCCAAATATCGCGAATCGATATAACATTCCAATTAAGCCTTGTTTTTGAACTTTACTTAAGGGATAGGTTCCTCTAGAATAGCCCCTCAAACGATCACGCCATATCTTAAGACAGGACGAACAACAGAGACGTAGATCCAGTACGTCATTCGGAGTCATTCGGGGTCTAAACCCCATTTTTTCTGATGGCTTTCCTGCTTATGTCAAGTGTCAGTGTGTCAGTGTGGCCTTGTTGACCCATTCGGGTCACTGGGTCGAATCAATGAACTCAAGGCAGTTTGAACTGAAACATATACTCTTACAGTATGCATGCTGAGAAGCTGGCAACTTCAATTGATCTATGATGCAGCGAAGGTGGATAGCAATGACCTGCTAATGCAGGGTGTTTTTTAGTGTAACAAATACGTTTTATTTCGATCTGGCAACACTTTTTCGGGTGACAACCAATTTGACAGCTAACAATTGAGTTGGAGTTAAGTTTAAACTACGATTTCAAGAACTAAAGCCAAAGAGTCGTCGACGGTATTGGTTTTAAAACAACATTTTGTTCATTTATATGATGGTTCAACTGACCATAGCCAAGATGTTGGCAAAATAATGGAAGATGTTCTTAGAACTGGAAAAGTGTCAATTAGTGCATAGAAATTAGGATGCAGTCTGATGGACGTTATGTTGGACGAACGAATGAGATGCTGGCTATCCTGTTGCAGCCCTTGGCGTTGTATTCAACCTCGTCTTAATTTTGAATGCACTAAAGGGCACTTTCTAAATTCTGGCAACATCTTACCTTATTATGCCAAGGTCATGGCATCCGTGAATTGTTTATGAGAATACATGTTTTTTTGGTCAGAATGCAGTTAATTGGACAAAAAAGTGTCAAAAATATTGTAAAACGTTCAACCAAAATGCCCTGGCCAAACTTTTTGATCAAAATTCCGAGAATTCCAAACTTCAAAATTCAAATCTAAATACCGAACGTCTCTCTCATGTCAAAATTTCTCTGTGCATCTTCCCCTCAATCTCTCACCGCACTCCAACCAGAGTTCACGCACTTTTGTATCTCACTAATTGAATTTCATAATAATTGAATCTAGAACAAGGCGATAGATTCTAATGGAAATCAATATTTCATTACTCATTACTTTCGAATTACATCACACGTTGCCTTGGCTGTGAAGCCTCGGGAAACTTCCCTAGTGCTCTTTTTTCCCAGAAACCATTACCATGAAACGATTAGTGTCCCGCTCCCCACTAAAGAACAGTTAACCGAACGTTTCTCGTTGGGATACAATGAAAGAGAGGGAGGAGCGAGCGAAAGAGGGTAGAAAATGTGAATTTCCATATCCAATTTTCTTAAGTATATCCGTTCTCGTTAAATGTGGAACCTCTTGAAACAATAGAAGTTGAAGTGAAGTGATGGGAGGGGGAGGGGAGGCGGGAACGAGAAGGATCCTAGCAAAATTCAAGGACATTCATGTTTTCCTTATTTTTCACGAAACGAATGAGAGAATTTAGTTGAATTTTCCACGAAATCGAGGGGGGGAAAAGGGAGACAGGACATCAAGGGGGAGTTTGGTGGATGCCGCACTCGTGTCGAGCTTGATTTGCGGGGAGACTTGTAATTAAAGCGTAATCCAATTCGAATGAAGTACTGGAATTTGAGTTTTGTAAGTCTCTTTTCGCATAAAAATACTGCCAGAGATGTTCGAGAGTTGGGAGAAATTTATGATTTTTTGGAGATTTTTTGGCAGGAGTTCCCTTTGAGTAAGTTCTTTTTTGGATAATTTAAGAAGGATGTCAACGTGCTCGTGTACATTTGAGTGTTTATCATGTTAAATGTGTTTGTCGAACGTTCGTAATCACTTTGCTTAATTTGAGAACTAAAAAAGTGTTTTAAGAACAGTTTTTGAACATGTCACCTTTCATTCGGAAACGATCTTAAGTGGTAAGGGAGTGAATTTCGAAGCGTTAATACGCGAACCATGCAGACACAAGCGTCTGCACCTAGCCTCTATTAACGAACTCCTACTCTCACCTCCCCGTGGTGAAATCCGGGAGCCGAGTACCCTCGACAGAAGATGGGGTAACCAACCCTCGTGGGACGTCTGGGCGGCTGCAAACGAGAGAGGGGGGAGTGTGAGTCTACCAGGGCTCATCACTCTTTTTAGGATGGCGGCGGAGGAGCTGGTCAACTGATTGGCCAACGGCGGCATCCACAACTCCAGTCAGCAGGAGCTACCTGGTTTCCATGGTAAGGTCGGGACCTTGGAATAGAGATGGCGGCGGATGAGCCCTTTTAGGGCCAACGGCGGCGCTCACAGCCTGCAAGAGGCTACCGACACCGGATCCCTCCGGACCCCTTTGTCCGGGGGCTAAACAAATGGACCTGTCCTCCCAGTTGGAGGTTGTGCGTGGGGTTAACTTCCTCACCACGTAAAAAAGTAACGAGTTGAGAAGCAACAATATGCCTCGGATACGGACGGATTTACTGTTGACGACCCCAGCAAACGGAATAAGGACAATGACTTTCGGTTCTGCACGTGGAATGTGAGGTCCCTGAACAGACCACGTGCAGCCGATGAACTCGCGGAGGCCCTAGACTGCTATAAAGCAGACGTTACCGCAATCCAGGAAGTGCGATGGGATGGGCCGGGCAAAAAGAGGATGAAAAACTGCGATATCTACTACGGCGACTGTTACAGAGAGCGAAGGCAGCGATTATTTGGATGTGGATTTGTTGTTCGAGGCAGACTTAGGCAAAAAGTCTTAAGCTTTAAGTACATAAGCGAGCGCCTCATAACAATCCGCATCAAGGCTAAATTCGGCAACATCAGCCTAATCTGCGCCCACGCCCCAACGGAGGACAAAGATGACGATAGCAAGGATGACTTCTATGATCTCCTAGAAAGAACGTACGATCAATGCCCCAGCTACGACACCAAGATCGTTCTAGGAGATTTTAACGCTAAGCTGGGTAAAGAGGACATCTTTGCTAGAGTCATCGGTAAACACAGCCTGCACGACACCACGTCCGAAAACGGACTCAGGCTGGTGGACTTTGTTACGGGGCGAAACCTCTCTGTAGCTAGCACGCGGTTCCCACACCTCAACATCCATAAAGGGACCTGGCGGTCCCCTGATCATTCAACCGTCAACCAGATTGATCACGTTGCGATCGACGTCAGACACTCCTCCAGTATTCTTGATGTCCGAACTTTCCGAGGCGCCAACATCGACTCGGACCATTTCCTTGTTGTAGCCAAGGTAAGGACACGGATATCGAGAGAAGAACGGAGTCGAGGAAGCCAACCACGGTTTGACGTCGAAAAGCTACAATCGCAACAGACTGCCAGGAACTTTGCCGATCGAGTCTCCCTGAAACTCTCCGAAAGTTCGACGCCGCCTGCACTAACAATAGACGAAGAATGGAAACGTTGTCAAAGAGCCATCAGAGAAGCCGCTACTGATGTGCTGGGTTTTAAAACCCCAACAAGGAAAAACCCCTGGTTTGACAACGAGTGCAGGCAGGCACATGCAGCAAAGCAAGAAGCCTACCGGGCAACGCTGCATCGAACCACGAGAGCTGTTCGTGAGCTCTACGAACAGAGAAGAAGGGAAGAGAACCGGCTTCTCAGGAAGAAAAAGAAAGAGCACGAGAAGCGCGCGATCGAGGAGATGGAGAGGTGTTATGGCAGGAATGATGTCCGAAAGTTTTACCAAAGGGTAAAACTTTTATCGAATGGATATAAAGTTCGGACAGAAGCTTGCCGGGACGAAAATGGACAGCTAGTAGTAGATTCGCAGTCGATACTGAGAATTTGGAAAAATCATTTCTGCAGACTGTTGAACGGCGATGAGGACACAAATACCGCTGTCAGGCAGAATGTTCCACTCAACACAACGGACGATGATAGAAGAGAATACCCCCCGACCTAGACGAAGTCAAGATATCGATATCGAGACTGAAGTCTAATAAAGCTGCTGGTGCAGATAGTCTGCCCGCCGAAATGTTTAAAGCAGCTGGAGGTGATCTGGTAGGGCGCATGCACCAGCTCATCTGTAAGATATGGTCGGAGGAAAGCATGCCCGATGAGTGGAATCTCAGTATCGTTTGCCCGATCCACAAGAAAGGAGACCCCTTTGACTGCGCCAACTATCGAGGGATAAGTCTCCTTAACATCGCCTACAAAATCTTCTCTGCCGTTTTGTGTGAACGCCTGAAACCATTCGTGAACAAACTGATAGGTCCTTATCAGTGTGGTTTCAGGCCCGGGAAGTCCACCATCGATCAAATCTTCACACTGCGGCAGATCCTGGAGAAGACCCAAGAAATGCAAATTGACACACACCATCTATTTGTCGATTTCAAGGCCGCATATGACAGCGTGTATAGAGACGAGTTATACAGCGCCATGTCTAGTTTTGACATTCCTGCTAAACTCGTCAGACTGAGCAGGATGACGATGGAGAACTCTCGCTGCTCCATCAAGGTCGGTAACGAACTCACCGAGACCTTCAATGTCAAAAAAGGTTTTAGACAAGGCGACGCGCTGTCATGTGATTTCTTTAACATCATTCTTGAGAAGATCGTGCAAAACTCACTGGCCAACACAAGAGGCACGATCTTCCAAAAGTCCGTTCAACTGCTAGCTTATGCGGATGACATTGACGTGATTGGGAGAACACAGCGAGCCGTCAATGATGCGTTTGCTGGCATTGAAACGGAAGCGGCTAAAATGGGTCTGGCGGTAAACGAGGGCAAAACAAAGTATATGCTGTCATCGAGAAAGGACGCACAACATCGACGACTTGGCCAGAACGTCACCATAGGCAGCTATAACTTTGAGGTAGTAAAGGACTTCGTCTACCTTGGCTCCGCGGTTAACAGTACAAACAACATCAGTACCGAGATCAAACGCAGAATTACTCTTGCCAACCGCTGTTTTTATGGGCTCAAAAGGCAATTGAGTAGTAGAGCCCTCTCTCGGAAGACCAAGTTGACTTTGTATAAGACCTTGATCATCCCAGTCCTGCTTTACGGTGCAGAGGCATGGACAATATCCCAAGCGGATGAACAGTCTCTTGGTCTTTTCGTGAGAAAAGTTGTGCGCGCGATCTTTGGTCCTGTTTGCGTTGATGGCATTTGGAGGAGAAGATTCAACCACGAACTGTATGGGCTGTACAGCGACATGAGTCTAGCCAGGCGTCTACGGATCCAACGCCTAAGATGGCTAGGCCATGTTGAGCGTATGGACAACTTAGCTCCGGCCCGAAGAGTCTTCGACTCTGAGCCTGTGGGACAACGCAACAGAGGACGTCCACGAACAAGGTGGCGCACACAAGTCGAGGGGGACCTCTGCCGGCTTGGTGTGCGAAACTGGAGACAGCTGGCGAAAGATCGTGCTGGCTGGAGAGGCATGTTGAGTGAGGCCCAGGTCCACCTCGGACTGTAGCGCCCTAAGAAGAAGAAGAAGAAGAGTGAATTATTAAACCTGAAGAGGTATTTTTCGAATGCTTCAAGGGTCATTATTCATCACTGAAGAATAAAGCAATCCCTCCTCGTAGGGCTCCAAACGCAGTTAGAATCAATCAGAGTCTGAAGCTCACCGGAGTGACCCAGGCCATAACTTCAAACATATGTAGTCAGGAAATGTCGTTCTGAGATGGCTTTATTGGAAGAACAGTGCAGCGTCACCTTACTTTGGGTTCCAGGACAACCTTCTGGGAAATAAAAATGCTGATGAACTCACAAGACTACGATCCGCATTTCATCATTCGACCGCAATGGAAGTGACGATTCCGCTCGAGCTGGTCAAAGAAAGAATATCCGCCCAACTTCTGAAAATTGCCAGCCTTAGATGGGCCAGAGTAAGTAACTGTACAACTTCTAAGAAAACGTGTCCGCCTTATAATTTGGCTAGAACAACAGGTCTCGTTTACACAATTCGGACGGATGTCTTAGGAACAATAGGGGAACATGCAGTGAAATTGGGTATCCCCTATAATAACCACTGCCATAGCTGGGATATTGAATTTCAAGAACGGCGTTGCCAGGCAAAAAATCTTGTGATGTTGGATTTCTGTTGAAATATAAATGCAACATAATTTATCAACACACCCTTGAGTGTATTAACCTGCTAATTTTATGATGTTATGTTACAATTGTTTCTCTGTCTTTCCCTTAGAAACGTATTTTCTTATTATTAAAAACTTTTCATCGGAGTCAGTACGTGTTTCTTTTCCCTTAAGGTTTCTTCGTTGTGGGTTATAATTTTAACAATTTCAGAATCATAACCAAAACCGAAGAGGAACAAGATTCTTCATTCAAACAAAGGATTTGCAGACAAGGCCAGCGTCAGTATCGGACTAATCGATACTGATATGGGCCTCAGTGTACTTTGAAGATGTACACTTTAACACGTTGAGTGCCACCATACAATTCGAAAAACTGTCCCCACAGGCCACGGTTTTTTTTTTTATTGACACTTCGATTACACTCTGGTCTCACGCGGTACAGCAAGCCCAAATTCGTGTGAGACCAAAGTGGTATCATGTGGCACTCAACGTGTTAACCCTAATTCAAATGGTTTTTCAATAAGGGTGCCAGAACTTTGAAATATCACAGCTGCCTTTTACACGATTTAAGGCAAATTTCAGCTTAGAACTAAATCAAAATTAAGTGGGAAAGTGTTGTCTTATCAAATCAAATCAAATCAAACGTGAATAAAATCTTTGAATTAGCCGTCCAAATTTTTAATCATATTGTGAGGAGTTCCAAGTAATTGGGAAATTGACAAAACAAAGGAAATTTGTCAGGATTTTAAACATCTGGTACAGATAAGACGTCATCTGATCACAGATCTAAACTTATAATAATATTACAATGGCGGCGCTACAGTCCGAGGCGGGCCTAGCTTTTCAGCAACCACTCGTATTGTGCGTGCTATTGTTCTCTCACGAGTGGAGTTTAAGATTGAGATTGAGAAACTTTTTCTAGACAGTTATACTCTTTGAGCATTGTCAGTGACTCGAAAGAGGTGGAGCCGTGAAAAAATGTGTTTTTTTTTCGAGAATCGAACCTTAGACCTCGAGCGTAGGAGTCGACGCACCTACCCACTACGCCACGGCGCCCGCCAAATCTAAACATATCTCTTTTAATTAGTCTTGAAAAAAATAAATTTGGTCAAAGAACTCTTTAAATTTTGCTTAAAAAATTGTGACTGAAGGCTTATAAAGTTCAACAGATTCCAGAGTTAAAGCTAACCAGCTCGGGATCTTAAGCTCAAATCTGAAAAATCTACAGGCAGTCTGATTAAACAGATTATTGATTCATGAATAAGGAATAACTTCAGAAAATCAATGCTTAAAAAATGTTCGTCATAGCGAACATAAAAGGTGGCGGCCAAATCAAACAGACAAGCAATGCATCGCTATACTCCGCGTTGAGCGTTGAATAATTATGCCGATTTTTTACCAATAATCAGTCGGTGGTGTTAACGCAGCATGAATTTCGACGTCGAATTCCTAATTGCGTCGCGCCAACTGGGCAAACATTCCGGCGCTTAGCTACTCGACTTGAACAGTTTGGAACTACAGGAGATCATGCAAGACGTGGCCGCCACCGGACTGGTTGTTCGGCCGAGAATATCGCGGCCATCAACCAGACGACGGACCACGCAGTTGGCCATGATAAACAACTTCTTACTCCCGAAATTGGATGAGCGGTGTTTGGTGAACATGTGATTTCAACGAGACGATGCAACCGCACAAACAGCACGAGTCACAATGGATATTGTAATGGAAGCGTTTCCTGATTGTGTAATATCCCGTTTTGGCGATTTAACATGACCAGCAAGATCGCCCGATTTAACCATCCCAGACATATATCTTTGGGGCTACTTGAAGTCGCGAGCTTATGCCAACAAGCCTCAGACAATCGCAGCCCTTAAGGAGTATATTCGGCAGGAATGCGAACAGTTATCACCGAAAATCTTGTGGAAAGTCATGAAAAATATGATAAAAGGGAGACAAAGGCGGCAGCCACTTGGTGGATATCATCTTCTCCACTTAGCAGAAAATATTGTAAAGGTCCAAATAAAGATTTCCATCACTCAAAATCATTTCCTTTTTATTTAGTAAAGAAGTAATTCAATGAAAAAATTGAATGATTTATTTTGCGCCACCTTGTAGAACACGATGCTTTTCAAAAGCAAGTTGCTGTGCGACAGATCGCAACATTGTTGAAACGGGTTCAAAATAAGGTTTTCCTTTTCAGATGAGCTGCAACTTGTCACACAGCTTGTGATATGAACAAATTCTTGCAGGGAAAGGTGAAAATGTCGAGAAATGGTAATTTTGCCTGAACGTCAAATGTCATGCGATCTACAATACATACACTTAAGTTTTTTTCTTGAAGACTCTCTGTTATTCCCTATGGAAATAAATTAAGAATGATTTACGACCTTAAGCAAAATACTTAACGAATCATTGGACATTTTACATGCGATATGTGTGATATAGCCCTCGACAAATGAGTCCGTAGAAATGACTGGCGTCATTTGCTATCCTTATGCCCTTTTGCTTCTTTTAAATTTAAGACAGTATGAAGGTTCCCGAGTCTACAGTGCCTCATTAGGAAGCCTGTTAGGATATGGGGGTTGTTCTTGCTCATTCTGATGCATGCCTCGAACCTCGAAGGGTTCTGATGCCTTCTACTCCCGTATGGCCAGGTATCCAGCAGAGTTTTGTTCGGTTTCTCCTACTCAACTTTTTGAGCTTCTGCCGGCATTCCCATACAAGCTTGGATTTTATGATGTAGGAGGCTAGTGCCATAAAGCGGCTCGACTGTCCGACATTATTGGTATGTTGCAGGTGGTATAATTCCTTTCAAAATTGATCTGAACGGATTGATCTATGGACTCGATTGGTTAGTTTTTACAATTTTGTTTTTGAGTTTCACTTGAAGTTACTGCCAAAAGAGGCAAGTAAAGACGGCAGCAGATATAATCGCACCCGCAACCAGCAACCCAGCTAGCTGAACAGACGGCGGCAGATGGGCTACGCCAAGGGGACTTGTTAAGCTAAGTCGAATGACTAGAGAACAACGACCTGTTCTCCAAAATAAGTCAGGCATCCCATTTGGTTAAGGTCGCACAGGGGACGAGATACGGCGGTAACATACTGTGGTCAGGAATAAGACACTGGCCATATCAATCAACTTTGAGGTAGTGAAGGAGTTTGTCTACTTCGGGGCGAACGTGAACTCCACGAACGACATCACAGTGGAGATCCGACGTAGAATCGCCCTTGGCAACCGATGCTACTTCGGTTTGTCAAAAGAACTGGTCTCAAAACTCCTGACTAGAAGGACAAAAATCATGCTCTACAAAACTCTTATTCTGCCAGTCCTACTATAGGGAGCCGAAAGCTGGACACTAAGCAGAACTGCGGAGCTGATTCTTGGTGCCTTCGAAAGAAAAATTCTACGTCGGATATATGGTCCCATCTGCGAAAAAGGCGAATGGAGGAGAAGACACAACCGCGAACTCTATGAGCTGTACCAGGATGTGGATGTAGTCCGGAAGGCAAAAATCCGTCGACTGCACTGGCTCGGCCACATCGAGCGCCGAAGACCAAGAAGGTCTTCGAATCCGAGCCTCCTGGTTCGAGAAGGAGAGGAAGACCGAACCTCCGGTACCAAGACCAAGTCATCGCGGACGTAAGACACCTTGGTCTTGCTGATTAGAAGCAGCGTGCCCAGGGCCGTCAACGATGGAAGGCAGCGATGTATCAGGCTCAGACCCTACATGGGTCGTAAGCCTGCTAAACAAAACAAACAAACCATATCAATCAATGTGATGTCGAGGATCTTCGAAAAGAGCTGCAGACAGTAAAGGTTAGGTTAGGGGGCTACTAGTGAATTCACCAGCACACATAGATCATGTTGGTCCATTGTGATACCCACAGTCAGATTACTACCACTGATCGACCGCTCCAGTGATAGTTGATCCCAACGGCAAATGGTGACTGGAGCAAATTTGAAAAACCGTATAAAAGCGTATTAGTTTTGCTTTCACTGGGACTCGAACCTGGGACCCCTCTAACTTAGGGCAGGCACTTAACCAACTGCGCTGTCCAGTCGTTCCATAGTCTTGGTCGCCTTCTGTTCCGTTCAGTCACAGGAACTAACTAGAAGCTTCTTCGGACCAGAAGTTGAAACATCTTCGATGTCGAGACGACGATTATATGGATCAATTTGACTTGGTCGCGAAATCCGAAGACGCCTCATCTACAAAGTCCGCAAAGATCTTTGTTCTCTCCATCATCGCCGTCACTGCAAACTGAAAAAAGGAACTGTTGCAAACGCTAGGCAGGACCACTTAGGAAGCTTCGTCATCGAGGATTAGTACTTCGCCACGCTTGTGGCTGCTCGGCGTTGATTATCTAGATTCGAACATTTTGCTTTGGTCTTTCTCTACGGTGGAGAAGGACCTCAGCCAACTTGGCGTGCGTAATTGGAGGCAGCTGGCTAACGATCGTTCCAACTGGAGAGGCTTGTTGGTTGAGGACACCTAATGTCTATCTCGGGCTCTCTACGGTGGCGACGGGTGGAGTTTTTCAGAACTAGACCGACTTGACTAACTTCACTGACTTGACCGACTTGACTGACTTGACTGACTTGACTGACTTGACTGACTTGACTGACTTGACTGACTTGACTGACATGACTGACTTGACTGACTTGACTGACTTGACTAACTTGACTGACTTGACCGATCTTGCCTTAAAAACGAAATGACTCGGTCCAAAATTCCACAAATGATGGTCAACAGCCGACGCAAGGGGGCTTAGGTTTCTTAACTGAACCAAAACCACTCAGCCAGAGAAATTGTCTTCTCCTTTGTATGCGCTCCAGTCCGGGTTGAGCTTGGGCCTTAACTGAGAAGCACATCCAAGTAATACGAGGTCGTCTTGCTAGGCGTTTCCAGTGGTACATGCCAACTTGGTTGAAGTCCTCCTCAACTTAGGTGGACTTCCATAGTCTTAGGTTAGGTTAGAGGGCTGCTAGGGTTGCATGTTGGTCCATTGCGGTACCCACAGTCAGATTACTACCACTGATCGACAGCTCCAGTGATGTTTGATCTCAACGGCAAATGGAGACTGGATCAGATTTGAAAAACTGGATAAAAGCGTATTAACTTTGCTTTCACTGGAATTCGAACCTGGGACCCCTCTAACTTGGGGCAATCACTTAACCAACTGCGCCATCCAGCCGTCTTGCAGACAGTTAAGGAAATTTGCAAAAAATTGTTAAAGATTTCGTGCAGTCGTCCAGGGGCTCCGAAACGAATGATGAATGAAAAGAGACTTGTAAGACAAGGGTCCCATGGCTACGCTCTAATGAAGCTACACATAAGGTCCGAGTTTTAAAGTCAGCAGCGGATTTTTACAAACAAAAGCCTTGGTTTCTAAGGTCAGTAGTAAATGAAATTAAGTCAGTTTAATATTTTTTCACAAAAAACCCAAAAGGAGTCCTTTAAATGATCGGGGTCTGTTTATGGGTGCACACAGTTAATGACCGCCCTGCAAAAGTAAACAAACAGACGATTTAAATGAAAACAATTGCAAAAACAATACTTAATCCCCCAGCGCGACCGCATGTTTTCCCCCACGTCCAGACGGTTCGTGACGCCCGCACTCAACGCTTACCTGAAACGAAACAAACAGAAGAGAGAAAAAAATCAGAATAAAATAAATCCGACAGTTTCACAAAATATGTCGATTTTAATCGATAAATATCGCACCCAATAAAATCAAGTATCGGCCGAATAGCAATTTAATTCAACTGACAACGCCATTAACGCAATTATCCTCAACAATAACCAATAATCCTGCGACAGCCCCCCGCGAAACACGAGCACAACGCGACTCCATCTCCCCAAAGGACCGCGCAAATCCTTGACGGACGTTGTTTTTTCGTTTCTCCTCTTTTTTCCTGGTTGTTATTGTGTTAAGCTCTTTCACGCACAGAGTTTCCTTTGTAAATCCATTAAATTGTATGTTTTACTGAATCGACAAATCATAACCCAGAGCTCGTTTCGATTCCCAGGACTTATCCGGAAGCAGCTAGAGGAGCAAGGGAGGGAGATAAAGTCGTGATTGAAGGACACACACACACACGCATACGATGATGAAGAGCCTAACGAAACACTGACAATTTCCATTTTTATGCAGGTCTCCCCTCCACGACCGGAGATCTCCTTTGTTCCCAGAGTCTCTGAAGGAAAAGCAAAAAACTGCCAAGCATCAAGACACCAGAAGGACGAAGAAGAAATTGCAGAGAGAATCTTTAATATTTTTCCTACGCAATAAATCAACATCCTGGATCGGGGGGTCTAGTGTGTGAGGCGGTTGTGACCTTGTCGCAAGACTCAAACGAGAGAACGATTGATATTTCGTCCTTCCAAACGGATTGAGGCAAAAGCAGAGGAGAACGAAGGACAGAAGAGGAGGAAAAAATCAGCAGACATCCGAGGAATGTCAACCATAAATAAAAATCAATGAGGGGAGTGAGCGAGTGAGACAGGCAGAGGAGAACACTTTTCAAGGACATTCCCGGTCCTGACACCACACAGGGAGTTAAATTGACTTCTCCCCCCTCAAACTTCACCCATTCTCGTGCGAAATGAAGCCCCATCCGAGCGCATACACAATGCAGTCCCGAGGGGGTGAAGCCGACTAAGACAATGGCGACGTCCAATGTCGGAGGAGGCGTCAAAAAACGAGACCAAATAAATCTCATACATTATTCAAGTTGTTTGCTGGCTGTCTGATGTCTGGCGCGTACTTGTGTGCACCGCTCTGCATCATCCGATGTGCCGGGGCTGGTTTTGCATTTGCAACCCTCAAAAACAACCACCATGACACCGCCACTGGGCGACACGCAAACACACAGCCTCCCTGTTCGATGGAAGGGGTGTGGTGCGGAGCGGGGGAGCGACAACAATGCGTATCACTGTGTGCATAGTTTTAAGGAGGGACGCTTTAAAAAGCGAACAACAAAGGCCGGCCCGGGCTGGGAGAGGGTTGAAACTTCTTCTTCGGTAGCGATTTAATGTGTGATTAAGGGGATTCAGATTAGTTTGAGGCCCTGCGTCTGGTTGTGTCGTTCGGATGGTCTCAGGGATCAAAGGACAAAGGGAAGCAGTGTGATCACACATCATGCACATGTGATGTCTGAGGGGAAGAAGGAAGATTGTTTAGTTGGATACACCCATCTGCCTTAATTAAGGAACGACCTTTGGAATGGAGTTTGTTTTGGTTCGAAGGACATTCGTACACCCGCATGGGATGGGGGACACGAGAGCAGCGTGTGTCAGGAGAAGGGTTGGGCAGTGGACTTTTGGGATGAATCCGGTTTGAAGGACCGGAATTTGAACAGGGAATCGAAGGAAGACCATTCGAAGGACGGAAGTTTTTAAGGACAAATGGGGTTTGGACCTGAGCCAGGGTGTGGCATGGATTTGGAGTGTGGTGAATTTCTGAAACTGTCTGGAAATGAATGCGCATCGCCAAGAGATGTGTGGTCAGACAGCTGGTTTTTGGTCCATCACGGGCAATGAGGGAGTCGCCAAAGTTTCAACTTTTAACAGTCACATGTCTACCAAGAGAATCCTTACAGATAAGGACCTTCGAAGTATGTCACCAAGTCCCATGCCCCGAATCCTTTAATCAACGACATGTCCCCACTATAATGTCTGAAGTATGAGTTGATTAGTCCCAATTCAAGGTTGCCATAGAAGCTAAGCCCGATGTTCACGCCGCAGTGTAGCGCCACTATTAAAATGATCAATTCCAGCGCAAAATAGCAATAACTTGCCGGTGAGAAGAATGTTAAAAACCTCTTCAAAAGGACAAGTATTCCAAAATATCGTACAAAAGCCAGACAAACCAGAAATAAGACCTTAAATGTCATTAAAATGGAAACCGCTTAGAGCGGCGATGTCCTGTCATCATAGATCACCGAAGGACACAAAACTAAGAGATGGAACTCACTCGAGGTACACATTAGTCTTTTCTGTTGCTGTTCATCTGTTGAAACTGGTCAGGAAGAGCTGGTTTTGTGTGAAAAACCTCATGATTCCCGTATGGAACCCGTCAAAATCGTTGCAAAATTTAAAGGTCACCTGTACGATAGTGAACTAATAATGTTCTGGGGAAGAGTGTCCTTTGCTCAACGTGAGTTGGTTTAATTTGAGAAAGCAACAAATGAAGTCAGAAAAATGAAGAAAATAAGCCTTGTGGGCATAAGGTGTTCTGGCAAACCATTCGCCGGCTCAGAGGAAGGAAATTCAATATCATCGAAGGAGTCAAACCCAAAGATGGTGTGTTGCTTTCGAATGAGGTGGAGCTTTTCACTCTAAGAATGGTACTTAAGAAGGCGTGGGAGTACGCCAAACCGATCCATAATTGTTTTGTAGATTTGAAAAAGGCATACGACCGAGTTCCTCGAGGTAAACTCTGGAGTGTTCTGCAGGAGTATGGGATTGATGGTTCTTTGTTGAGGGCCATTCAGTCTCTATACACAAACTGTAGTAGCTGTGTTCGGGTTAACGGTAGTAAATCAACACCTTTCACCGTGGGCGTTGGACTTCGCCAAGGGTGCGTTTTATCACCTCTCCTTTTCATTGTATATATGGACTGGATGTTACAGCGCAGTCGAGGCGAGGAATGTTTCACATTGGGAGAGTTGAGGGTAAGTCAACTTCTTTTTGCAGATGACTTAGTCATCCTCACATCCTCCCAGATGGGACTCCAACGCGCGCTAGATAGGTTTGTGGCCGTATGTGCTGATGATGGGATGAAGGTTAACGTGGACAAATCCGAGGTTATGGTTATTTCCAGAACGCCTGTTCAATGCACTCTACATGTTAGTGGAGTCCCATTGAAACAGGTGGAGAAGTTCAAGTATCTCGGGGTCTTATTCACGAGTGATGGGAGGAATAATGCTGAGCTTTCCTGTAGGATTGGTCAAGCCGGGTCAATTTTGAAACAGCTTGATCGATCTGTAATCAGGAAGGCCGAGCTTGGTTTTTAACGCAGTATTTGTTCCAACTCTCACCTATGGTCATGAAATTTAGGTAGTGACCGAAAGAATAAGATCGCGAATACAAGCTGCCGAGATGAGATTTCTTCGTGCTGTTGGGGGAATTACTCGCCGGGATAGAGTGAGAAATGCATCCACAGAGAGTGACAGTTTGGTGCGGATTGTGGAGTGGTAACATCATTGGACCATTTTTCTTCGAATATGAGGCTGGAAACAACGTTTCGGTCAACGGTGGGCGTTACAGAGCCATATTAACCGACTTTTTTTTTACTAAAATCGAAGACATGGATTTGGACGACCTCTGGTTCATGCACGATGGCGCATCTTGCCACAATCAATCTTTTGCGCACCAAACCCCAAACCGTGTTATCAGCCGTCTTGGCGATGCGATGTCAATTGGCCGCCTCGGAGCTGTGATTTGACCCCTTTGGACTTTTTTTTTGTGGGGAACCGTGAAGGAGCGATGTTGTGGCAACAATCCGGAAACGATTTAAGCACTTAAGGCCAACATCATCCAAGCAATCCGTGAGCTACAGCCCGAAACCATCAACAAGGTCTTGGAAAATTGGGGTGACAGAATGCGCTGCTGCGAAGCCAGCCGAGGCAGCCACTTGAATGACGTTGTATTTCGAAATTAATAGGTAAGTTTGTTCCTTCAAATAAAAGCATAATACATGGAAAAAAAATTAAATTTGTTAATTTTATTGCATTTTTAAAAAGAAACTTGTATTTGGCCCATTCTTTGTGTCATCACGATAATCATCACATCACTACTGAATAAAAATTACACTGTCTGATACATGTAACTGCCTGAAGTTAGTAGTGTCTTATAAGAAAACAGTCTGTATAAACAACGTTTCGTGGTGTAATGAATCAGACCACGGTTTTGAGTTTCTTTTCGTTCCTCTTTCAAGATTCATCTGAGTCAGGGACACTGTCTGGATTTCTCCACAGCTTTTCTCTGATCTCAGTTCTTTTTGCAAACTTCAGCACCTGCCTAAGCGAGATCTTGGTTATTGTCTGAATTTTCAACAAGTAGTGACCAAGAATCTCTTTTCTTGGCGCGGCCAATACCAGGCATTGGCAAAACAGTCTCATCCACCTTCAGACACGTAGTCTAATCTTCAAGAAGTTATATTTTCTTTAGATGATAGGGCGATCGGCCATGTATTCGAATCAGGGGGATTACATGTAGTACTTAACTAGAAGTGCACGTGCCGTAAGTGAATCGATTCGTGGTAGTGCAACTAGAACATCCTCGGTTGGCCAGTTCTAGTTGGGCGGGGAGATGGAAAACTCCTAGTATGTATGAATGAGTGCATCGGATTGATGAATGAAAGAGTGAATGTGGAATTCAAAAACCCCAAATCCAAGGTGGAACAGCATATGCCGAGGGATGAATGGCTAGCGGGTTGGTTAGTCATTAATATGCGAACTTGGGGTGCTTGGTGAGGCATCATTTAAAGAACTGCCCGACTATACTATTCCGGAGCTCTAGTATAGAAGAAATATTTGACTTGCGGTACTCGTGGGAACACAATTTCACCAACAAATAAAACTAAGGGAGGAGACAGCCCTAAAAGTCTCAAAAACAAAAAGGATGAATCATCCTTAACACATCAAACACCTAAGGACGCAGAGGTGCCTAGTACCTTCGCCTTATGTAATCTTAAACAAACAGAGATTGAGCACAAAATGGACAAACTAAGTGTCCAAGAAAATACTAAGAGGCTAAGTGGTGCTGCCAGGAAAAGACTCTTATAACGTGAAAAAGGGAATGAGCATAGAGCTAGAGTTGTTGCTAGGCTAGAGTTGAAGCATTCAAACCAATACCAGGGGCTGCTAAATCGACCCCAAAAAGGCGAAGATCTGAGGAAAAATCGTCTCCCGAAGCCACAATGAAAAAACGGTCCTAGAGAAACAAAAGGGGACACAATAGATCTATTGTGGTCGCAGTGCTATGTGACTATACAGTCACATCCCATTCTCTTCAATTCAATTCAATAGATGATACTTCAAGTCCCCATGACCCGTTCCTCGCTTCAAGTTAAGACTTTTTTCCTAGGCAGGCTTGACAACAATTTTTGTCTGTCTACATTCTTCTAGGTTGACCAACCTCTCTGGCGTTTAGTTTTGGTCCATTTGTGGATCAGGATCAGACACCACATAGAGCAGCAAATTAATCCAGAACAATCAACTCCCAGAGCAAGCATTCTTGCTTCAAAATGTTCACAAAACGAATCGAGTGTATTATCGACAGCACATTGGACGACGTATTTACGGGCGTGGCCTTCACTACACTTCAGGCTTTACCAATTTAAGCTTTATTTAAGCAATATTACAAAGGAGAAACCATTCAAGTGTGACTTAAAATCAACGTCCTGGAGTTTAAATTACTGGAAATTTATTCTGCTGAGAATCTAGAATTCGATTCAATGAACAGTGCAGACTAATGAAAAGCAAATCTTCTGTTCTGGCCGTGACGAGAGGGTTGTGGAGAAAGCATGGGGTGCATACTTCAGTAAATGGTTAGCCACAGAGTTTCTGACCTGCAGGCCATTCCCCATTGACATCGAATTCATATCTTGCACCAGTTTTTAGGCCGAAGGAAGCTCGTTCGAGTGGCCCCTCAAGTGCCCTATCTTCAGGGCGGATCCCATAAAAAAAAAGACTTCAAATACCGCAGAGAACAAAAGCCAAAAGCCTTTTCCCCAGAAAGCCAAGTTAAATACGTTCAGATATCCCTTTTACGACATTACGTGTTTATCTGTTCAAAAATTCATTAAATCCCGTCGCTGATGGCTGCTCTTGTCTACCCTCGAGCCGCATTACACAACAATCCGAGATTGATTGAATTAAGACAAAACGTGGTGTACAATTACGCAGTCATCCACGATTGTTTGGGGCGACATCAAAGTTCAATGCGCTTAATTCCATGCCTGGTCATTGTCCTCATCGTCAACCCTCAACAATAAAAACGAACATACCCCTCTCCCCTGGAGAAACTCGAGATGCCCATTGGCAAATGAGCGAACAGAGTCTACAGAAGTACATTGCTCCCTCTGACTTTGACTTGGCAAAAGGAGATTTCGCAAAAACAACAGAAAAGAACGAACCAAAGTCATTGCCTTCCGTTGTCAAGGACTGTGCCTCCTTCCCGTTCGCACAGATGGTTAACGAATCTCGAGGCATTGCCAAAGATTTCCATTTTCAACCCACTTATCAGCTACGCCCATCGCGTGTGTGTGTGTGGAATGTATCCTTGTCAGGAGCAAGAACCAAAATTAAAATTAATTAATCGCTTTCCATACACAATCTCTCCCCCCACCTCCTCCGAGGACACAAATCCTCAGTAATTTTGGGTCCCTAACGAGGATGGGTAGCATCCCCCTGGACCACATATCCTTGTCGTTGGCGCCCGTTAAAGTTTTGGGCTCAATTAATAAGAGGCCATGTGAGAGCGTGCGTTTGCTTATGTTTTGGGAAAAATAAATTTCCTCTCTCTCACCATTCGATTGACGTCAGCAGAGGAACACCACCCAGGGCAGGTGAGACTGCCATCAACGACAACAAATACCTCGGTACAAATATCAAGCCCATCAAATTCCTGCTGCGGAGAGGAGGACGTCATTTACAAGGCGCGAGTGAAAAAAAAAACGGCATAAAACCAAAAATTCCCACTGAACGGCGGCGTTAAATAAAAGATGACACTCGCCCAAAAACACAACCGCCAACGAAGGCAAGGACTCGCTGCGCCCTCTCGGCTAAGGGATTCATTTAAAAAGCACTTCACTCTAATGAGACCGTCCAAAAACGGACGGTTGTCTGACGCACGCGGCAGAACGAGAAGAGCGAGCGAGAGAAGGACCGAGTGAAAGGATTAACCGACCAACGATGACGGTTGAATTAGTGGCCGATCAAACAGGATTCAATAAAAATTCTGACTCCCATATGAGTGGTCGACCTCCGGCGGGAAGATAGACGAACTATTTTCGTTTCCACTCACCAAACTCAGCTTCGGCACTTTACCGAGTTAACTGTTTCGCTTCCTGCAATTTTTTTGTTGGATGTGGGAAAATCAATAAGCAGATTGTAACCACCTCCACCCGCGACGTCCTCTGGCAAAAAAAAAACACAACATTTCGCCAGCCTGGCAGGCACAAAATTTCATTTTTCCACTCTCTCGCTCGTGCTCTCGCATTCTCTCTCGCAGCGAGAAGTCACAGGAGTTCCCTCAGTCATAAAAGGAGCAAGTTTTTCCCTTTTTTCTGTGGATACGTCCAGCCAGCCACACCCTGGAAGCAGTCGATGACTACGAACGACTACGGCCACAGGACGATGAAGTTAAGGACGATTGCGAAAACAAGGATCCTTTTCTATTTTCCTCCGCATTTTCTTCCCTTTTTTGGGGCAACGAGGCGATATTAACTGCCGAGGACCTGGATAAAGGGTGCGAAAGAGTCAGCGGCCAGGAGCTGGCTTTGCAAGGAGCTGAAAATGTTGTGTGCTTGGCTCCAGGGAATTCCCTAACACTCTCAATATTTATTTAGAACCGCCACCACTAGCACCGTTAACGTACTCTTCAGCTGAACGAGAGCTTAAGTGTGTGTGAGTGTGTTTGTGCATCCCTCGTTTTCTTCGATTTCCCACCACTCCGAGGGTGGCAGCGGATGGATGGTTGGTCCTTTTCATTTTTTTTGCTCTGCTCCTTTTGCCTTGAGGCAAATCGTCGTGTCGGTTTCATGTGTTTTTTTTGCTTTGTTTTGTTTTTGCCTCTCCATCACCGGCGACGTTGAGTCCTCGATAGCGTTCTTTTTTTGTGTACCGTAAACCACCATTTGCCACTATCGAAGGCGCAGGATAACTGTGGCCAGTCGTAGTCGCAGAGAGGGACTCTCGACTGTGTGTGGGTGGGGTTGTGCACGTTTTTTGAAGCGGTTTTACGTTAACACTCTAGGAAGCGTTGACCTATACATTCTAGGAGCGTACACCTCGTCGACGACTAGTTCCCTCGGATCTCATGCGGGACACGCCGTGCTGTACGGCAAAGTGTTGGCAGTTTTTTTCTGTTTTTTTTTTGTGTTCGTAAACGACTGCTCGTGAAGAAGGGATTATTTTTTTTTTGTTGTGGACACATTTTTTTTGAGTTCGCTTCGTTCCAAGTTGGCGAAAGTAGGCACGTTATGAAGTTGAAATTTTGTAGCAATCCCAAACAGTTTACCGTCGGCAGACGGGGTGGGGCCAGGAGTTGACAATTTTCGAATAGGATAACGTATTTAAAATTCGTTGCATAAGGGTTGGGGGTCATTTAATGGTATTATTCGGACCGAAGCGGCGCACCACACAGATTTTGGGGTAGATAGGGCGAAATAATTTGATTGCATGACTAGGGGTTGTTGTCCGTAAGGCCATTAATTAGCGGTTGTGGTTCTCCAAATGGGGCTTGAGTATTAAATATGATTTTCCGGTTGTGATGCGGTGGTGGAGGTCATCGAACCCGGATACATTTTTATGATTAAGTCAGTCAAGTCAGTCAAGTCAATCAAGTCGGTCAAGTCATTCAAGTCAGTCAAGTCGGTCAAGTCAGTCAAGTCAATCAAGTCGGTCAAGTCATTCAAGTCGGTCAAGTCAGTCAAGTCAGTCAAGTCAGTCAAGTCAGTCAAGTCAGTCAAGTCAGTCAAGTCAGTCAAGTCAGTCAAGTCAGTCAAGTCAGTCAAGTCAGTCAAGTCAGTCAAGTCAGTCAAGTCAGTCAAGTCAGTCAAGTCAGTCAAGTCAGTCAAGTCAGTCAAGTCAGTCAAGTCAGTCAAGTCAGTCAAGTCAGTCAAGTCAGTCAAGTCAGTCAAGTCAGTCAAGTCAGTCAAGTCAGTCAAGTCAGTCAAGTCAGTCAAGTCAGTCAAGTCAGTCAAGTCAGTCAAGTCAGTCAAGTCAGTCAAGTCAGTCAAGTCAGTCAAGTCAGTCAAGTCAGTCAAGTCAGTCAAGTCAGTCAAGTCAGTCAAGTCAGTCAAGTCAGTCAAGTCAGTCAAGTCAGTCAAGTCAGTCAAGTCGGTCAAGTCAGTGAAGTTAGTCAAGTCGGTCTAGTTCTGAAAAACTCCACCCGTCGCCACCGTAGAGAGCCCGAGATAGACATTAGATGTCCTCAACCAACAAGCCTCTCCAGTTGGAACGATCGTTAGCCAGCTGCCTCCAATTACGCACGCCAAGTTTGCTGAGGTCCTTCTCCACCGTAGAGAAAGACCAGAGCAAAATGTTCGGATCTAGATAATCAACGCCGAGCAGCCACAAGCGTGGCAAAGTCCTAATCCTCGACAACGAAGCCTCCTAAGTGGTCCTGCCTAGCGTTTCCAACAGGTTTTTTTTTCAGTTTCCAGTGATGGCGATAATGGAGAGGATTACACAAGGATATTTGCGGACTTTGTAGATGAGTGAGGCCCAGGTCCACCTCGGACTGTAGCGCCCTAAGAAGAAGAAGAAGGATAACACAGTTGGTTAAGTGCCTGTCCTAAGTTAGAGGAGTTCCAGGTTCGAATCCCTGTGAAAGCAAAACTAATACGGTTTTATCCGGCTTTTCAAATCTGCTCCGGCCACCATTTGCCGCTGCGATCAAATTAACGACACTATCACTGGAGCGGGCGCCGTGGCGTAGTGGGTAGGTGCGTCGACTCCTACGCTCGATGTTGTCGGTTCGATTCCAGAAAAAAACATCAAACATTTTTTCACGGCTCCACCTCTTTCGAGTCACTGACAATGCTCAAAGAGTATAACTGTCTAGAAAAAAGCTTCTCAATCTCTCCGTTCGGAGTCGGCATTAAACTGTAGGTCCCCTCCATTCGTGAGAGAACAATAGCACGCACAACACGAGTGGTTGTTGAGAAGCTAGGCCCAGGTCCACCTCGGACTGTAGCCCCGCCATTATTTTTATTATTACCACTGAAGCAGTCGATAGGTGGTAGTAGTCTGACTGTAGGTATCACAATGGACCAACATGGTCTAAGTATGCTGGTGAATTCCCTAGCAGCCCTCTAACCTAACCTAACCTAACCCAAGGCTATGGAAGTCTACCTAAGTTGAGGAGGACTTCAACCAACTTCGCATGTAACACTGGAAACGCCTAGCAGGACGATCTCGTATTACTTGAATGTGTCACGAATTGAAGCCAAAACCATTCCACTTTATTAGCTGCTTCCTAAACAAGTTTATAATTTTGATCCTGTTACCCAGATCAGTTCTAAAAGTTTCATTTTTGATCAAGAATTGGACCAAATTTAACGTTTTTCGACCAAATTTCTGAAGATTTCTGGTCTTGTTCGATAAAAAGTTTGGATCCTGTTGCCCTTCAAGGATTTACTCCAATCTTGTACGCAGATCAGTTATAACTCATTCGCTTTCGATTTCTGATCAAAATTTTGTCGGAATTTTACGTTTTTTTTTACCCAATTTCTGACGATTTCTGGTCAAATTTGATACAAAGTTTGGATCCTGTTACCCTTCGAGGAACTGTTCGAAAATTGTACTCAGAGCAGTTCTTGTTCATTCGTCTTTGATTTTTGATCCAAAATTTGGACGAAATTTTACGTTTTTCGAGCAAATTTCTGATACGATGTTTGGATCCTGTGACCCTTCAAGAAATTGCTCCACCATTGAACTCAGTGCAGTTCTTACTCATTCGCCTTTGACTTTTGGTCAAAAATTGGTTGAAAATTTACGTTTTTCGACCAAATTTCTGGTCTTCTTCGATACAAAGTTTGGATCCTCTTACCCTTCAAGGATTCGCTCCAATATTGTACGAAGATCAGTTCTTCTCATTCGCTTTTGATTTCTGATCAAAATTTTAGACGAAGTTTTACGTTTTTCGACCAACTTTCTAACGATTTCTGGTCTTTTTCCTGTACAACTTCATCTTAAGTAGCCCTTGCTTCTATTTAAGCACAAAATTGTCCTTGTTGACGTCACTGTTAAATCGTTGTTCCGTCGCAAAACTTCCCGCGTGTTAATCCCTAATTTCCAATTAAAACAATGCTCCCTCTTCAAAATTCGAATATCGAAGCCAAAGATGTCCACTCTCCCCCAAAGTGTGTGCCTCTACCCAACAACAGCGAACACCCACTCTACACCCTCATTCTGAATTCAATTTTATCAATACACAACCTACTCCAGTGACCATCCGTACCGATCTCACGTGAGTGGCGCTCCCCTGCACTGCTTAGTCCTGCTTGCCTGACTATGAAACGAATTCCCTCGCAAGGATAAACCCAACGACAATTCGCAGCTTCCACTGCTTGCGGAGGAAAGAAATAAAAACATTTCTTTTTTTTTTTGCTATTGTCTGCTGCTTCTCGACTGGACTATAAATATCAAACCAAAGAGCGCCCTGCATAACGGAATGACCCAAAAATATTATACAAACAGGAACACAAAACGGGGAGATATACACCAGCCACCCCCTCAGCCGTTCCACACTCCACTCAAAGGATATAACGAAGACAATAACACATCCTGCGCATCCATGCCACAGAGGGACGGGGGAGGCAACAAAAAAAAAAAGAAAGGAAATTCAAAAATAGCGGTATAAAAAAAAAGCAAAATCACTAAAAAGTAACTCAACACATGGACAGGACGAAAGGAACGACAAAAAAAAAGGAAATACAAAAATAATAAAACGAGGAACGAGGACATGAAATGATGTCAAAAGAACGCGCGTATCCACCCACCCACACGGGCGCACATGTCACCACAGTGCAGGGAAGGGCAACAACGAACGGTATGTGGTCCTTAAAATAAATGAGACTCTAAATTGTCGACATTTGTGTGTTGTCCTTAGAACGCAACTTTTAAGCGTTTACTCCACTCTCTCCCGCTCACCCACTCACTGTGTTACGGAACGAGGATGGAGATGAGTTTTTTTTGTTGTTTTGTTTTGCAATTTACAGGACATCCACCGACACACACAAGCACAGGCGTGCGCGCATAAATCATGCGACAGAAGCTTGAGGGAAAATAGCAGATGTGTGCTCTTTTTTTTCGAAATGATAATCCATTGAGTTGCTTACTTAGGCTTCATTCACAAGTCATAATCTTAAGCGAGGTCCATAATGTGTGTGCGCTTATGTGGGGGCTGTGTGAATGGAGGCGTTACATATGATGTGTCATGTGATGGAGAGAGTGGGTGTATTTCCAAAAATACTGCGTGTCGAGATTTAAATGATAAACTTCTTTAAAAAAAAAAATCGGGTCTGTCAGAAGATATTTAAACAACGTCTACTCAAAATGGTGACAATTCCAAAACCTCTTATAAATTTCCTTTAAGGATTGAATAACCTTTAAGGACCCAAAATTAGGTTCAAGAAAATTAAGTAAATGGATCTAAATTTTGAAGATGCCTAAATTTCTGTAAGACTACAGAGAACCCGATTTTATCTGGTCAGCACCAAAATGTTGATAGAACTTCTCATGAAAAAGGAGTAAAATGACAAGAACCCACTTGTATTTTGCCGAAGTTCCAAATTTCAGAAGAACCAAATTTTATCCCGTATTCAAAAGTTGAAGACAAAAATCATTTAATGAAATATTTGCTGATCAAAAATTCTATAAAATAAAAGAGGAATTAAAAAAACGATCGAAGAAAAAATGGATATACAGGGTGGGTCATCTTGACACTGACAGCTGTTTTTCACTCGAATTCGAAAGAGAAAGTTAGTATCATACCTCCGCAGAACTAAATGAGTCGCTTATTTCCAAACTGAGTGCTGTGCAGTGCGTAAATTTCTGCAAAAATTTCGTGAGACTGGTATGCTTGTGGACAACACCCATGGTCCCCGTCGTCGGACGGTGCACACAGATGAGATGATAATGTGGCCGAGAGTGTGAGACTCAATCCAATCTGGTGTGACCACCAATAGAAATGCCGTTCTTTGGCAGAATCTGCTCTATCCCGGGCAGAAATCGCTCTAATGAACCGCAGAAGATCCTCGTGGCTGCGAGCGACGTCCGGCTCGTATTGAAGTCGCCTGTCCACTGTTCGGCGTGCGACATGAAAGATGATAGGACATCCTTCCGTATCCTGTATCAGGACTTTCTCGTCCAAATAGAGGAAAGCTTCGGGCGGAATAAAGCCGTTAAGGCGCACCTTCTCATGGTAAAATATGTTAGGGTAGTAAGCCCCAAAGATCAGACTGTTGGTGGAAGTCATAGCTCGTCCAATGTGACCTCGAATCAATAATAAAATTATTTATCCTTATCAGGTTTGCCTCGTTGTACAAGACCTCGTTGGGATAGAATTTCTTGTACTCGGATTCGGGTGTGCGATACAAACGGACGCAGGCCCGAAGACACTGCCTCTCGAACAGCCTCATCTTTTCCATCTGGGAAGGACTCACGTTGAACCACACTTGACAACCATACACCATGATTGGCTGGATAAGGGCCTTGTAGCAGATCACCTTCACTCTGGTGTCAAGTTGGCTTCTGTACAAAAAACCTACTTGCCACAGCCAAGGCTTTCTTAGCCTTGGTCAGAGCTGTACATACAGATACTGACCCAACCAAATGCCAAGATATTTAACTACATTTTTCACAGCTAATGGCTGTCCCTGTGGGTGCCAGCCGAGGCAACCAAATTTGTATGCTTTTTTCTGACTTGTTCAGAAAGTTTTTTGAACTTAAGCAAATTTTGAATAAGAGCATAATGTATCACAGGTTGAAGCCAAAACCACTCCATTTCTCTAGCTGCTTCCTAGACAAGTTTATAATTTGGATCCTATTACCCAGATCAGTTCTTAGTTTGATTTTTGATCAAAAATTGGACGAAACTTCACGTTTTTTGACTAAATTTCGACGAAATTTCTGATCTTATTCGAGTTTAAATCCTCTTAATAATTTGCTCAACCATTGTACGCAGATCAGTTATAGCTCATTCGCCTTCGATTTCTGATAAAAATTTTGTCAAGATTTTACGTTTTTTGACCAAATTTCTGACGATTTCTGGTCTTGTTCGATACAAATTTTGCATCCTGTTGCCCTTCCAGGATTTGTTCGAATATTGTACGCAGATAAATTCTAAGCCATTCGTCTTTGACTTTTGATCAAAAATTGGTCAAAATTTTACGTTTTTCGATTAAATTTCTGAAGATTTCTGGTTAAATTCGATACAAAGTTTGGATACTGTTACCTTTCAAGGAACTGTTGCAAAATTGTTCTCAGATCAGTTATAACTCTTTCGTCATCGATTTCTGATCAAAATTTTGGCGTAGTTTTACGTTTTTCGACCAACTTTCTGACGATTTCTGGTCTTCTTCCCATACAACTTCATCGTAAGAAGCCCTTGCTTCTACTTAAGCACAAAATTGTCCTTGTTGACGTCACTGTCAAATTAAAAATTGAACGACGTTGTATTTCATAATTAATGGGAATGTTTGTTCTTACTAATGAAGCCTTAATACATTTTGTTCGTTTTATTGAATTTTTAAAATGAAACTTGTACTTGTACTTGGCCCACTCTGTACTTCTGGACTCTTAGCTGCTGTTTGGATGTTGGCACTTTTCTATTCACTGCCTGAATCGAATGATTTTTGGTCAGAATCGAACGATGAAGAGGACTTCATCCTCCCATCTGCATGTGCCTGACACGTCCAGGAAGCACTTACGCAATAAGAAATAATTTTGAACATTTCGTGTACGAAATTTGTACCCAACCTCCTCCGTCTGAACAGATAAACCTATGGTCCAGAGCTGTTTAGAATAAGGATGTCTGTCTGACTTCATCTCTATCCAAAGCAAAGTCAATGGAGTCCTTGGCAACCCTTTGTCTGTCCGACATGAATTGTTACGTGTTCAGTTCTGAAAATAGGAACAGATGGAGATACCGATTTTCATTCAAAGCTCACATAAGTGCGTCGCCTGGATTTGACATCTCCTTCGAATCTATCAGCGTCTCAAAATAGACTGTACCAGAATTCGCTGAAATCTGCCACAGCGTTGCGTGAAGTTTCCACACGAAAACGATTCATTTGCGTCACAGCAAGTCGAACTCACGTTTCCTGATCAAATCCAACTCGCACCCATCCCCTCGGTCACATTCGACATTCAAAACGTGTTCGCTAACCTTGGAGCATTGACTTCAACAGCAGCCACTCGCTGTGACCAACAACGTCTTCACTCTCGACCGGCGCTGCGAACAAGGACGAGCTGGAAGCGGCAGGTTAAGTAAATTCGCCCGGCCGTGGCAAGGTCGTTAATATAATTTTGATTTGATGGATTATACGCCTAAGGAGACTGTTTTTAGAGGCCTTATTATGCACATCAAATGGCCAATTTGGGAACGCAATTTGCCTCACCAGACAAACAGAAGCAACGAGAGAAAGAAACCATCAATTGCCTCGCTCCTGCGTGCTGGGCGGTGTGGCGGACGATTTAATTTGTTTAATTCAAATGAATAAACGCCTTCGTTGGGGTGGCTGTGGTGGCTTTCCGTTCTGTATCCTGTTTAGTCCTTGGGTCATGAAGGCCAATTGAAATGTCACGTTGATTCGGAGGCACTCACAGTCTCCGGGGTGATGTAGATGACACGAATCTGCTCTGATCTTTGAGACCACTCGTGGGATTCCAAGAAGGCAATCGAAATATTTTACCATATTCCATTTTGCGTCAACGACAGACGCAAGATGAATGGAGGAAAAGTCACAAAGGCTGCTGACGGATGGCCAATCAATCGATAAATTGAGACTGCTTGGGTATGTCGTTGATGAACGTCAAAGGAGTCAAAGGACTTGAGGGAATGGAGTTGCTGTGGTTGTTTGAATGACTAAATGTGGTCTCAATTCTCAGATCCATTCGCAATTTCCTGGAATGTCGCAGCGTCTCGGCACTCACATGAGCTGAAATCTTTGGTCGTCTCTTACCGGCAATTAAGAGCTGTCTTTGGAGGGAATGTCACACAAAATAGAGGTTTGATTACAGCTTGACTATCAGTATATAAAACGATGTACTATTCCTTTTGGATACCACTTTGTACGTAAGCCACGACAGGGCTCCTTTAATCCTTTTGGAGGTCATTACAATGGTCGTTAAGCGGGGAGATGTACGATTATGCAGATATTGATATCCTTCGAGAAGACACCTATTCTTCCTCTTCTCTTAATGGCGCTACAGTCCGGAAAAGAGCAGGACTTGAACCAACAAGGCTTTGAAGCTGCCACGATCTTTTTTCAGCTCCCTCGAATTACGCACGCGTCTTTGGTTGACGTCCTTCTTCACTTGTGTGCCTAATGTATTTCGCTGGCGTTTTCTATAACATTGTCTATGCGATCTACATGGCCTAGGCACTTTAGGCGTTAAATCCGCAGCCCACTTGCTAGACTCATGTCGCTGTACTGGCTACACAGTTCGTGATTGAATCTTCGCCCATTACTTTCAGATCTGTTTGTGAAGAATAGCAGGGGACCATCCGGCGTCTGAAGGTCAGTCTTTTAGTCGAATTTGGAAGGAGTATTGTACCCTAAAAGTGGGCGCCGTGGCGTTTTCAATATTTCCCAACATTGTTCGAGTGTAAAACGACTCATTTCGTTCGGAGGTATGATACTGACTTTTTGTCAAGATTTCGAGCGGGAAACAGCTCTCAGTGTCAAAATAACCTTTTAATTAAAAAAAAAAACTCTAAATGGCCCACCCTGTAATCTCCTAGTGAATCAGATAAAGCTACAGCTCCTCCAGTGCGAAAGATGCAAAATTCTTAACTAGCACAAATCAGGATATCTCCTCCATTTCATGTTAAGTGTCAATGCCTTTGCGTCACACCTAACTAAAGATACTTTCAATTTATCAAAGCTAAGTCAGATTTTTGGACGCATTAAAATGAAACCTCCCATTGAATCAGTCAAAAATAGTGTTTCTTCTGTGCGAAAGATATAAAGTACAAATCGAGATATCTTCTCACATTCTTGCTAAATGTCAGTGTCTTACCTTCACAGTCCTCTAAAGACATCTTGAATTTACTTAGAGCGAATTTACTTATTGGCTGCATTAAAATGTGACCTCCTAATGAATCCAACAAAATTATAGCTTCTCCAATGCGGAGTGTACAAAATCTTAACTTATACCATTTCAGATATATCAATTCTTGCTTGTTAAATGTCCAGATCTTGACTTTAAAGTAAACTAAATATATTTTGAACTCGCTCAAAGCATATTTACATTTTGTACACAGTAGAATGTAAGCTCCGATTGAGTCACCTAAAAGTGGTGCGTTTCCAATGCAAATGAGACAGCCTAAAATAATATCAATTAAAATATCGTATTCACTCATATTAAATGTCAGTATCGTATCTTCGTTTTAATAAAAAGAAGTCTTCGATTTTTTCACAAAACAGTGATCTAATACTCAAGTTGAAATGTAACCTCCAATTGAATCACACAATCTGTGAAATGTAATACATGAACTAAGTTTCAAGTTGACTCTCTACTCCCTCTCCGCCTTAAAATGCTCAGACTAGTCCCTAGATCTCCCAGATCTCAAGCAATTTCTCATTCATGAAGCACAGTTCCCAACAGACACTCCAATTCCTCCAGCGGAGTCAAATGTCCCCACGCTCCACTCAAGGGTTGGTCTCTCTCCGTCCCTATGACTCACCACATGATTGACTGACACATGCACATTCCCGACCAGAACTGCTGACGCCATCCCCAACGTTTGCAGTATCGACCTCTAAAACTCCAGTCACAAAAAAAAAGAAAAAGAAAAACACCGCCAAAGACCACAGCTGAGCTAATAGCCCGCCCACGCGTCCATGTCCTTCTGCCGCAAAGGAAAACATGCTTACTCATCGGGCATGTCTGCCGCCCGACCCCGGGGGGAGGTTTGAGGTTTGAGGAGGAAAAAGTGGATTTTTCCCCCACCCAGATACCGATATACTATAGTTTTCCGCTCCATTGGAGGAGCTGTGTCTGCTAATAAATTTTCCAACTTCTGCGCGGCTCCCTTCGGGCAAAACAATCAAACCCACATGTCCGTGGAAGTGGGTCCAGGGTGCTTTCAATTAGCGCACGAAATTCAAACAGAAGAAAACGAGGACAGGTTCGCGTGTTTCTGTGTTATTCCCGAACCGAATTAAACGGAACCGAACCGGGCGGGCTAAGGAACTCGAAAAATCGTGTTGCCCGGTCGCCGGGGTGGGGGTAGACTAGTAATTTATATGCCACCCCCTGTGGGTCATCGCCAGGGAGGCGCAGAGAGTGACAGAAATATGGGATAAGCTCTGACTTCACGTGTAAGACCGTCGCCGCAGCCCTACCGGCGACGACAGCGACTGGTTGGTGGCCGACTACATTAATTACGAGGTGCGCAACATTTTCAAAAAGGCTCCGTCTTTTTATGGGGAATTCATGAAGAGTACGTCTGTTCTTCCAGGGAAGTGGGCTTGGCGCTTATTTTTGGAACGGTCTCAATTTGGGTGAGCGTAGGTGGAGCTATAAATAGATGGGATTTCTGATGCCTTGCGGTTTGCGAAGACCGGCCGTCCTTTGATGGACGTTAAGGGAGAGTAGTGGTCTTTATGGGTTTTCTGTTTTGGAATTTATTTTAAGAATTTCTCATCAAACATTCGGTTGAGTTTTTGGAGAAATTCCATTTCAGTTCGTGTGGGGACAAGGTTGCTTTTGGGAATTTAATGAATGTCTGGGCGTTCTGGCGGGAATAAGTGAAGATTTAGACATAATTTAGAGGTCACAGAAGGGATTATGATGCGAATACTAAAAATGGAAGTCTTGAGATGTGAAAAGTCTATTTATATGATTTTGGGGGAGGATCTCTAATCATTTTTGACACCTTCGAAGTAGTATCCGTCCGAGTGGGGATCTGGTTCTTAAATTGGACGACGAGGTACTTTCTTAGCCTTCTGAGAAAGATACAACCATCTCCGCTTCTTTTCTTTTTTTCTCAGTTGAGAGAGGCTCACACAGCCAGGTCTTCCTTTTCGGTGTATTTTTGAAACACTACTGGAGCACTCAGACTCAAAACTGGTCCATTGTACTGCCAGGTAGCAACCTACTCCAGTGCCGTTAATTTGATCCCAACGGCAAATGGTGACTGGACCAGATTCGAACCTGGGACCCCTCGAACTTGGGGCAGGCACTTAACCAACTGCGCCACCCAGTTCTTTACAGCCATGCTTTGTCAGCCTTCAATTCCAAGTTGCTATGGACACTAAATCAAAACTGAAATGGCTCAGATCCTCAAACGACCTTTCCCACATCCCAAAGATGGCCAATGTCTAGATTTCACATCCAAATTCCCTCATCAAATGCACATTGTCGTTAACCGAAAGTAAAATTCTGTAATTGGGCCACGATCTGAAGCAAAAAACTCTTAGCTCTCCCGCCTTGTTTGCATGTTTAAGACCCTGCCCGCGTCACCACCATTTTTATGATTTACCATCAGTCTTCCAAATTGCTCGCCCTGGACGTTGGAAACTTCGGGCTCATCCTCTTCCACGTCTCAGCAGCTTCTGTAGAAGTCATTGTAAGGGAGTCTTGAGGCGTGTATGGCAAAGGCACAGTGCCTTGTGATGACACCGATGAGAGTGTAAAGAGAAGGCCTATCCATGCCCGTTCCACGCCTGGCGAGGTCATTGGATTCCCAATTTCATGGGATGTCACTGTGTCCTGTCACCCACATGAGGTGAATGTTAAAGTGCTCAGCCATCGCGCCAAGAGATGGGGTACTATCTAGAGAAGTCTTTGAACAGAAAGTGGCTGATGTCCTTTCTCGAAAGTACACTGTTCTTACATGAAGACAGAGCATCTTTTATTACCATTGTCTCAGTCTGGAAGATATCACTATATCTCCGAAGGTGGAGCGATATGCTGATGTTGAAATCCTTAGAGTACACACCTATCTCTACTCTCTCATTTGTCCAGTACAGGGTGGGCCTTCTAGTGTTTTTTATTAAATCATAGGTTATTTTGAGACTGGCAGCTGTTTCCGCTCGAAATCTTGACAGAAAGTCAGTATCATACCTCCGTGGAACGAAATGAGCTGTTTTACCCTTGAAAAACATTGGGAAATATTGAAAACTTATTTCCAAAGTGAGTGCTGTGTAGCCCAAACAGTGCGGTGCATTTTTTGAAAAGAAGTTTTGGCACCAACCGCGACTAATGTACGCAAGTTTGTGCAAAAAGTTCGTGAGACTGGTATGCTAGTGGACAACACTCACGGTTTCCCTCGTCGTACGGTGCACACGGCTGCTGTGGCCGAGATCGTGAGACTCAATTCACGAACATCAACTCGCCATCGATCTCAACAGCTCAACATTTCACGCATGATTGCTAGCCTGACGAGAATTCTGCACAAAGACCTCGGATTATTCGCTTACAAGGTACAATTGACTCAGCAATGGAAGACGCGCGACCATGCGCTTCGTTATTGCTTCGCAGTTTGGGCCTTAGAGCAGAGCAGCTTGAATTGGACAAGGATTTTGGGCGAAAAATCATCTTTTCTGATGAGGCGCATTTTCATCTCGGCGGCTCCGTTAACAAACAAAATTGTCGCATTTGGAGCTCGGAAAACCTGCACATTATTCTCGAGAAGACAAAGCATCCACAGAGAGTGACAATTTGATACGGATTGTGGAGTGGTGACATCATTGGACCATTTGTCTTCGAAAATGAGACTGGGAACAACGTTTCGGTCAACGGTGGGCGTTACAGAGCTATGTTAACCGACTTTTTTTTTTTTTTAATGAAATTGAAGACATGGATTTGGACGACCTCTGGTTCATGCAGGATGACGCGCCATGCCACACAGCACACAGCCCATGCCACAGTCGACCTTTTGCGCACTAAATTCCCAAATCGTGTTATCACCCGTCTTGACGATGTCTATTGACCGTCTCGGAGTTGTGATTTGACCCCTTTGGACGTTTTAGCGCTTAAGGTCAATATCATCCAAGCAATCCGTGAGCTACAGCCCGAAATAACCAACAAGGTCTTGCAAAATTGGGGTGACAGAATGCGATTCTGCAAAGCCAGCCGAGGCAGCCACTTGAACGACGATGTATGTCATAATTAATGGGAATCTTTGTTCTTACTAACAAAGCAACAAATGCACGGAAAAAATTTAATTTTGTTCATTTTATTGCATTTTTAAACTTGTATTTGCCCCGCCCTTTATAACAGCCAAGTAGCAGCAGTTTGCCCTCAAGATATCAAAGTCATTCAAGCTACCAAGCTTTGCAAGCATTTTCCGGGCAGAAGTGCTAGCAATATATGATGCGTGTCTTGAAATTAACAAAAGAACAGAACCAGCACAGCGGATAGACATTTTTTTAGACAGTCAAGCTGCTATCAAGGCTCTAACATCCATAACAACAGCGTCAAAACTAGTGGATTGCTGCTGCAAGGAACTATCCATTACAGATGAACGGAGCCTGGTCTCTTTGTTCTGGGTTCCCGGGCACACGGGGTATAAAAGAAAACGAGGCAGCAGACGAGCTAGCTAGACAAGGATCCAAACTCGATAGTCTCGTTGTGGAACAAGTCCAGGTTTTGTGAAAAATAACATCTATAATCACCTCCTCAAGATCGCCAATGAAAGATGGACCAAGCTGGAAACATGTGTCCTATCCAGAAGCTTATGGTCCAACTACAACCAAAAGTGAGCAAAAGACCTGCTCAACAAAAGTAGAAGAAACATATCCAGAATTATAGCGGTCTGTACTGGACACTGGGCTGTTGGCAGGCATGCTGACAGACTAGGCCCACCATTTCACTCGCACTGCAGCAGCTGCCGGGAGGTATCCGAGCCAGAAACTTCGAGGACTTCCTGTGCAAATGTCCGGCTCTGGCTAGAGTCAGACAACGCACTCTGGGCAAAGCCTTGTTTATCTCCCCTAAAAACCTCTCGGAGGCAAGCATTCATAATCTGCCAGTCTTCATAAATTCCAGAAAGTGGTTTTAACAATTAGGTAAATCTGAGTGAATACACACTCCTTTTCACCCCCTTCACACAAATTAGGTATCCCATAGGGTGTGGTATCAAAACGGCGCTAATTGGGTGCGACATACAGGATGTGTATGTCCACCGCCACTTTTTCCTACCTACCTACCTAGCAGCAGACTGCACAGCGGTAAAGTTAAAAATTCTCCATGCATTTGTGGAGCTGTTTTCATATCGACCTCACACTTTCTCAACTTCTCTTTTAGGGTAGAATAATACAATAATAATGGAGGCGCTACAGTCCGAGGTGGACCTGGGCCTAGCTTCTCAGCAACCATTCGTGTTGTGCGTGCTATTGTTCTCTCACGAGTGGAGGGGACCTACAGTTTAATGCCGACTCCGAACGACGAGATTGATAAGCTTTTTCTAGACAGATATACTCTTTAAGCCTTGTCAGTGATTCGAAAGAGGTGGAGCCGTGAAAAAATGTGTTTTTTTTTTTTTTCGAGATTCGAACCGACGACCTCGAGCGTAGGAGTCGACGCACTTACCCACTACGCCACGGCGCCCACTTTTAGGGTACAATGCTCCTTTCAATTTCGGCTGAAAGACCGGCCTTCAGACGCTGGATGGTCCCCTGCTATTCTTCACAGACAGATCGAAAAGCAATAAGCGAATGGCAAAAGGTGTCTTCGCCAATCTTTGATCCTGTTTGCATTACTACGAAGCCAGCCGAAGCAGCCACTTGAACGACGATGTATTCCATAATTAATGGGAATGTTTGTTCTTACTAATAAAGCCATAATACAGTGTACTCTCTCCTAACGGACACCCCTCATAAGCGGACACCTCTCATAACCGGACAAATTTCAAAGAACGGAATTATCTACACGATTTTTCATGTAAATAATTCTCTCATAAACGGACTCTCTTATGACCGGACGTGGACACCAATTTCCGTAACCGCGATAAAATTTTACTCTCTCTTAAACGGACGAACGCATCGCTTTGTTTTCCTTTTCTTTGCGCTTCGTCCTTCTTACCCAGAAAAAAATTAAAAAAAAAAAAATAAGAATGTAAACATAGCAGGGGCACTATTGTGATTCAGTGGGAGGTTACATTGTAATTTGTCCAAAAAGTCATTCAATTTTTAACGAATCAAACATATTTTTAAAACAGTATACGGCCAAAAATATGACATTTTATATACTGACAAGTTATTTTTCAGAGTTCTGATCTAAAATGTAAAAAAAAAACGCTGCTTTGGAAGATTCAATGTAAGATAACATTTCAAGCGGTAGTAGAAGCGATCATTGTGTTTACAAAAAATTAGGGATAACTCAAGTCAATTCCAAAGTAAAGATATTGACACTTAACATGAAGGACGAAAATATTCGAAACCGTCCATCAGGGTTTTGAAGATTCCATTTCTCATCTCTCTATTGAGTGATTCAATGGTAGGTTACATTTCCATGCAATCAGAACCTCAATGAATTTTGATCAAGATGAAGATATTTTACCTTCTAAACAAAGATAAGAGATGGACATGTAATTAGAAACATATCTCAGTTTCCTATCCCATAGAAACATCTTTTGAGAGATCCCATTCAAGTCAATGATGTCCTTCTATCAGTCGTTTCTGTTGAACGCTCAGATGTCCGTACTCACCGATTGTTCTCTGATAGTCATCATCGACTTCAGGGAATACTCCAGATCAATTTCCACATTGACGTCAATTATTTCCTACTCAATTAATTTCAAGTATTTGAATATTGTAAACAAAATCAACAAAGACATCGAATCCACACCAACGAACCAAAGAAAACACAGAAACCCGAAGTAAACCGCCTCCATCTCCCTGTTTGTGTACATAATCCACGTCAAGGACAAAGCACTATGAGAATCTATGCGAACAAACGCACGTCCTCATAATGAACTGACTTAATTCCAACCAAAACATCTGCCCCATAATTCTCCCTTTCTAATCGAAGTTGATCCCTCATCCATCCCGTCTTCTCATTATCTCCTCGAAGGCAAAACAACAGTATCCAACCCAAATCAATGACTAATGCGTATCCTTCTCTCCGTCCATCTGACCCGGCCAAGGTCACGCTGTGGGCACATTAGTGCCCCCGTCGAAAACTTCGTCCACGTGTAAAGCATAACATCCCCGAGAAGTAACAAAATCCAAATCGAATCTGCCGATGATGTGGTTGATGAGCACAATGCGAACAAACCCCCACCCCCTACCAAGTCAGAACCCCCCCACTTGTATGGGCTGCTCAACGTCACAGGCATCTGTGAAGCATGTTCACTCTCGCTGTGTCTCTTTCTCCTTCGCTTAGAAACCAACCTACGCCCATCAGTCCTAGTTATCTCGTATTCGACTGTATCCCGAGTGGACCCTTCACTTTATGGTGAATGAGACATGAAAAGGTGACGAGATGGCAGACAGATTTTTTTCTCAGCGTGATGTGGAGAAGGATGCAAGCACCGCTTTCCAATTAATTGACAAAGTTGCAGTGTCCTGCAATGCGCCGTTTTCCGGATGCGATTGCACCACAAATTGGCACACCGATGCCGTGGCAATGAGGCACAGCGGTTCCTGAGAATATGTGTCACTGGGTTGCTTAGTAATTCATACAGATCGGTTTCCTCAGGAGCTGTGTGGATCTGATTAAATCCAAGTGTGGTCCCTGCGGACCGGGAATGCAGTCAGTCCCATGGAATTCATTGAACTTTCAAAAGGAGAGATGGTCAACTCCATACACAAATCAGGGAATCTGCAGCCTCTTTGTGAGTGAAAAGGGGATGATGAGTTGTGGAGTTTTTTTGACGTCAGTTGGAGCTCTACCCCTTTGACAGCGATGCAGTCATATGCAAAAGCTCAAAAAATGAATGATTCAATAGGAGGTTACAATTTCATGAGAAAATAATTTGGAAGTGCTTTGGAAAAACTAGCATATCTTTCGTTCGGAAGAAAGTGGAAATGTTGACATTTAACATAGTTAAATAAAGTAATTTAATCTGTCTCTTTTTATATTTTTAATCTCACAATGAAGGGAGTACTCTCTACTGTGTGATTCAATAGGAGGCTACAATGTCATGTGAGAATAAAAATCAAAGTGTTTCAGAAAAACTAAGCATATCTTCATTCAGAAATAAAGGACAAATGTTGACATTTAACACAGTAGAAAAATTTTAATTGATTTGTCTCATTCTTTATTTTTAATCTGACAATGAAGAGGCACCCTCCATTATGCGACTCAATAAGAGGTTACAGTTTCATACCGGAAGAAGATAAAAGTGTTTTAGAAAAACTAAGTATACTCGTATTTCTAGTTGAGAATGAAGCCAACATTTTCACGTTAAACATTGTTGAAGAAGATATTAATCTGTTTTATTTTACATATTCAATCTCACAATGAAGATACGCTCCCTAACGTGTGATTCAATAGGAGGTTACAGTTGCATGAGGGAACAAGATCAAAATGTTTTTGAAAAACTGAGAACATCTCTAGTTCGGAAGCAAAAGCAAATGTTGACATTTAACACAGTAGAAGATGATTTAATCTGTCTCATCCTTAATTTTCAATCTCACAATGAAGAGGCGTTCTCTATTGTGTGATTCAAAAGGAGGCTACAATTAAATTGTGTGGTGAAAAATATTATTTGTTGGAGAAACTCATGATATTTTTAATCATTTAAAAGTTCAAAATTTGACATTTGATATAGCAATATCGGAAAAGAAAATATGTTCATTGAGTTCATTTTATGGACTTCTCTCTCATGACCTGACGAACCAACCTCTTGAAAGAAGATACGGGGACGACTACCGATCGTTGCAGTGTGGTAACTAAATTAAATAAATAATAAAATTATAAACTACCTCAACAGGAAGGCATCACCAGACTGCACACATTTTCATAAGACCTCTAGAAATCTGATTTCCCTGGCGCTGACAACTTCTGTTTCTGAGCCCAAACTGGCATGACAGCCTCAAAAAATAAAGCACCAATCACGAAACCAGGTCTATTCAAAAATTATGCCCAACTCGAAAGATTAACTCACCGCCACAACCCAATCTAATGCCAACTGACCTTTTGATTACAAAAAGCACCCCAGCAACTCCATCAATCACTTCAACACAAATTACCCGTTCGGTCTACAAATTAAAACCCTCTTACACTCTCGGCCAAGTCAAGCCAGGCCTCAGGCCAGAGATCTCATTCACATTCAGCTCCCCGGCGCCTGTCATATCACAGCGTGTGTGTACTAAAAACCCCTTCTGTAACTATACAAAACTTCATTACAGCCCCCAAACAGAAATTAACAATCCCACACGAATTCCTCTCGCAGGCACAACTGGAGTTTCAGCTTTTCGGTCAACTCGGGCCCAGCCGGGGAGTCCACTTTGCCGCTGACAAGCACACACATGTTAACCAGTCCCAGTCATAAAAGAAATTCATTAAAATTCCACATCCGAGAGAACTCGCACAACAGAAACAGAAAGCCGACTGCCCACCACCCCCACCTCGCTCAAGTGATATGAAAATCCATCTCCGGGTCATAAACTAACGTTAATAACTTTATCCATTCATTCTTTCACAGCGGCTGGGTGCGGGGGCGGGTGTTCCTTCCTGGATTCCAGGCCGCTTAGCATACACCCGAAAAACCACTCATATCACGTTACAGGGGTGACTTTAGAGATTCCCCGGCCCTCCCAGATCACCCTCCTCGTCAACAATAAATAATTCATTATTCCCCTATTCTAGCCAACCTTCTTCTCCTTCTCCTTCCGTTCCGGACTACGCTCCGTCTGTTCTGCTGACTGACTCGCCCCTGCGAGCGTGTGTCTGTGTGCAGTTCCTTCTTCTTCGTCTCCTCCTTGTTTCGGTTCATAATTTATTTCATTTATTTACAGAAAATTCCCATCACTTCTGTCTACAACATCCAAGACCTGGTTATCCCCCCCCCCACCCACTCCCATCGCCGTCGTCTAGTTACCACTCCACAATCCACATGCCTGCTTGCGTCCTCTCCCGGCCGCTCCAGGCTGCTCCTCGCTTTCGTCGTGCTACGTGAGAAAATTTGCAAATGTGTACTTAATGTGAAATGATTTTGTTTTTTTCATGTCGCCTCCTATAAATTTTCCCCAAGGAGACAGGAACGCAAAATGCGCGAAAGATAGAGAGAGAGAGAGAGAGAGCGAGAGCAAAAGAAATTGTGGAAATATGGAAATTTATTTCGTATTTTTCATCGGTCGCCGTGGACTGTTCTGGTCTTCCTCCTCTGCTGGCGGTGGGTTCCCTGAAATTCCGATTTACGTACACGATTCGCGGAACTGCAACCATTATCCGCTAAGTTGCCTGCAAACGATGACATAAGAATTCAGTTAGTTGCCATTTTTAGTGCTCGACGAGGAGCGAATGGCGATATTGAAGTCGGGTTCGGGGGGCTTCCAGGCAACCGTGGGTTAGTGTGAAGGACCCAAAGAGTGTCGACCCCCTACACTGAAGGTTTATGGTTCGAACTCGTCCACAACAGGTCTTATGCTTACGCCCCACCTCTCCGTGCTCGACGACTGGATGGCGCAGTTGGTTAAGTGCCTGCCCCAAGCTCGAGGGGTCCCAGGTTCAAATCCCAGTGAAATCGAATCTGGTCCAGCCACCATTTGCCGTTGGGATCAAATTAACGGCACTGGAGTAGGTTGCTACCTGGCAGTACAATGGACCAGTTTTGAGTCTGAGTGCACCAGTAGTGTTTCAAAAATCCTCCGAAAAAAAAATATGCTCCGTGCTCAAACCAGAGGCCAGACCATAGTGTCCATGCAGAAACTCATGTTAACTAAAGCAATCGAGCAGAAATGATACACTGCGACCATAATAAATGCTTCGTTAAGTTTCGTTAAGTTCGTTCAGTTTCGCTTAAGTAAGCGGGAGAGAAATCAATAGCTCTCTATGTCAGTTTATGCACAAAATTAATTTTGTTGAAGTTTCCAGAAGCAATTATGGTCACTTTGAAATTTGACGATGCTTTCGGTAACTTTTCGTTCTGTTTTGACATAATCTTAAGTTGCCGCTGTTGTGGTTGAGCCTTAAGTCATTCGAAGTCGGCATACAAAACAGTTGGTCCCCTCGACTCAAATTTTAGATGATTTCTCGCATAATTCTCTCCCCGCCAACCCATTTTGCTCGAGTGACATTAAAATCCATCTCTAGGCCGCTTTTCTGGCTTTCAAGAATGAAATTAGACTTTCGAGGAAAATCGAAAGGTCTCCACTTCTAAGCCCACAGCCGCTTGAAACTGACATTTGGTAGGCAATGTGATTGAATGCGTCACATCACATATTGCGCAGATGATTGGAGATTTTCTATTCCGTTGAAGAGCTCTTTAATGTCAACGAAATTCGGCATTACGTACGACCCATTGATTTGTGTCTCATCGATCAAAATAGAAATTATTTTACCAATAAGAGCCCCCATGTGTGTCCAATGTGCACGTGATTACGGCTAGTGATACAGGATTTTCGTCTGAAGCGTCGCGTGTCCCACACACATTACGGACTACATTTGTCTAACAGAAGAGCAGAGAAAGGAGTCATGTGCAAGGAATCTCATTTTGAATACTTTTGTGTAGTTGGTAAAATGATTGCCGCCCATCCCCGGGCCAGTATTAGTTTCCTAAACAGGGACGTCTTAAGTTTGAAAAAGCAGCATATTCTGATGGCTTTTTTCTTAATAAAGCCTCCACCAGTTACGGTTCGCTTAAGCTGAAGCACACGAGGGAATCCCAACCAACTTGATGTGCAAAACTGGAAACAGCAAAAGAGACTTGTTGGTTGAGGCCCAGATCTACCCTGGGCTGGCACTTCAGTCAAGAAGGTTTCTTCTTCAAATTTGCAAAACAGGGTGGGCCATCCAGTGTTTTCTTTTTAAATCATAGGTTATTATGCCCCTGACTGCTGTTTCGTGTTTCACTTGACAGAAAGTCAGTATCATACCCCCACCGCTTGAACAATGTTGGGAAATATTGAAAACTTATTTCCAAAGTGATTGCTGTGTAGCCCAAACTGTGCGGTGCGTTTTTTGAAACGAAGTTTTGGCCGAAATGAAGCACCCACCGCGACTGCTGTACCCAAATTTGTGCAAAAAAAGTCGTGAGACTGGTATTTATTTTTGAGGATTGTTGAAACTCTACTGGAGCACTTAGACTTAAAACTGTGCTCTTGTACTGCCAGGTAGCAACCTACTCCAGTGCCGTTAATTTGATCCCAATGGCAAATGGTGACTGGACCAGACTCCATTTCACTGGGATTCGAACCTGGCACCCCTCTAATTTGGGGAAGGACCTTAACCAACTGCGCCATCCAGTCCTTTTGTGAGACTGGTATGCTAGTGGACAACACTCATGGTCCCCGTCGTCGTACGGTGCGCACAGATGAGAATGTGGCTGCTGTGGCCGAGAGTGTGAGACTCAATTCACGAACATCAACTCGCCATCGATCTCCGCAGCTCAACATTTCACGCACTAGCCTGAGGAGAATGTGCTAAATTCCTCCTCAGATTAGATATCGGATTATTCGCTTACAAGGTCTAATTGACTCAGCAATTGAAGGCGCGCGACCATCCGCTTCGTTATTGCTTCGCAGTTTGGGCCTTAAAGCAGAGCACCTTGAATTGGACAACGATTTTGGGCGAAAAATCAACTTTTCTGACGAGGCGCATATTCATCTCGGGGGCTACGTTAACAAACAAAATTGCTGCATCTTGGGCTCGGAAAACCCGCACGTTTTCGTTTTCGAGAAGCCAATGCATCCACAGAGAGCGACAGTTTGGTGCGGATTGTGGAGTGGTGGCATCATTGAACCATTTTTCTTCGAAAATGAGGCTGGGAACAACGTTTTGGTGGGCGCCGTCAGCAACCGGTCATTTTGTGAGGGGACCTACAGTTTAATGCCGACTTCGAACGGCGAGATTGAGAAGCTTTTTCCAGGCAGTTATACTCTTTGAGCATTGTCAGTGACTCGAAAGAGGTGGAGCCGTGAAAAGATGTTAGATATTTTTCTTCGAGATGCGAACCAAGACCTCGAGCGAAGGAGTCGACGCACCTACCCACTACGCCACGGCGACCACAGCCGCTTCCTTCTTGGTACTTACAAAAACCTCACTGGCAACCTATTGTCTTCTTTCGGTGATGTCAAAGTCAACGGCATTTGCGGGCAGTTCGACAGATTTGTGGAAAATCTTGCCTCTGGCGGTGATTTGTTAGTAACGCTCAAATGATATTAAAAAATCGCATGACAGTGCATCGCCTTGGCTCAACCCTTTTTTGACATCAAAGGTCTCGGTGAAGTCTTTACCTACCTTGACGGAGCAACGGGCAATGAGCAAATGGTATAGCTCATCTCTATAAATATTCTCATAGGCGGCCTTAAAATCGATGAACAGATTATGGGTAGACTTGAAACTGCTGTATCTTTTCCAAGACAGCGTTAGAGACAATCAATTAGCATAAGACCATGCTTTGAATTGGAGGTTTTCGAAGTCGGATCGAAAGAGGAATGAAATGTTGCTGAACGAGATCATATTTATATGCAACAGTTCCCTAAAAGTGACGAAAAATAAGCGAAAGTGCTGCTTGCGCATAAGTCTCTGTTGTGTACCAACGCAAAATAAATCCTCTTCATTAAAATCACACCCCTAAGCCCTAGGTACCTTAAACCTACTTTCAACTTAAGAAAACGGAAAGTATTTTAACTCCACGGGGATCTAACCGACCATCGCCTCCAAGCAAAGGAAGACCCCCTCTAGTCGACAATGATCCAAAAGCCTTGCTCATGGCGCTTCTTACAACAAATTCACTTAATCACTTACATGACCCATGACTACCCATGATATCACCCGTATGAATCAAACCCAATACTTACTCTCCCCCCTAGTGTGCGAGGGTGTGACTCCCGCCCACGCTCGGAATATCGACAACCACCATTGTCACGAAAGACTGAACTCATTCGACGATTCTCAGAAACGAAAATAAGTCTTATCGACAACCACTTTCAAGCCCCGTACGGCCAAGTCAGCACAATTTGTCGTCACCACCACCTCTCGGCTGTGTCATGCTTACCTGCAACGAAACGAGAGAGAGAGAGAGAGAGAGAGAGAGAAAAATCACATTACAACCTCATTCAGCGATTTAATTAATTTTTTCTGCAACAAAGGCATATCTTAATGTCGACACCCCCTTCCGATAAATCAATAGAAAGCCACAGCTCACATGTGTGCTGCAGGGGAAACCACGAAAGAGATACAAAAGCGGAAAAATCCATCTATGAAATGAAGCCACACACAGCCCACCACCACCGACGCCCCAGCGCCACAATCAGTCGGTGTAGGGTAGGAGATAACTTCATCATCGAATTCGACATTGATTCTGCCGGTTCTCCTGACGCTGCAGAAATATCTAACAGATATTCAGCGACCAAAATCTCACCTCTTAAACATCCGGACCAACAGCCAACCGCCCATGTCCTCCGCAGAATCCAACAGTGGGCCGCAAAGGGAAAAAGGTCAAGGGAATGTGAGCAAAGAAATGAACCAAAACATGGCAAACAAATCTGGAATTCTCATCCGGATCCACTCCCCCGCCCCCAACACCCACCGCGGTGGACTCCTTTCGTTCGAATCCATGGCATTCTTCTTAGTCGATACATGAACAATGAGCGCGTCGGGACAGAGAGAGGAGAGAGAGAAAACAAAAAGCTTAATATTGCCTCGAGCGAGGCGTAATGTTACCCACCCCCTCCGCCGAAAGGGACAGAATAAAGAACTCTGACGAGGAAAGATACATCTTCACCCACCAACAACCACTGTCCCATGGGGATGCTGCCAAAAAGAGGAGGTAGTGCGGGGGTGAGAGAAAACGTAAAACATACGCGCCAGAGAGATGACAATTAGATTGTGACATGTGTCGTCTCCTCGTGGTAACTGGGTGCGAGCATCGAAAGAAGACGTCACAAGCCCCAGATACCGAGCCCCATGTGGAGTGAATCAAACAAAAAAAAAATACGACGCCCCACACACATTCACTTAGGGGTTGATTGAGCGATGCAAAGCGCCAGACACAGGTAACCGAGGCGACTGTGAATCAACTATCCGTGCAGATGGTGACACACATTTTATTTCTCTGAAATTATCTTTCACTTGCCGTGTGTGGAAATAGATACTCATCAAGACATCTGATCGAACACGAGACCGACACACACCAGCGGAGAGCACATGAGACCAAAGGAAAATCCGACGAGAATTTGTGTTAAGGTCGGACGCACGTTGCTTTGCGAAGAATTTAAATGAGCGCCTGACCCGGTCAATGAGAATACAGAAAAACTTGGCAAAATCAATCCCGAGTGGGTTAGGATTGATGCACAATGATGCATTGGGGAGAGCGTTGAGTGACGTTTGATGTGCAATCGAAAGGAATACAATGGCATAGGTCACAATGAGGCGTTGTGATAGCGTTCTACGTATGTGATGAGTAAGGGTGAGAGAGAGCTATGCAATCCTTCAGAATGAACTCTTTCAGTTCAAACGATGAACTTTTGTAAGCATTTTGATAAATTAACGTATTCCATTCAACGCAACCCAGAGCGTTCCAGCACAGTAGTTCTGTGCATTAAAACTCGAAAGCATTCATTGATGGGTTTCCAACTTAGAAAAATTGTTAATATGCCATACCTAAGTGTGAACATTTTTATATAATGGGGACAAGGTTTAGAGCGACACACGGTTCATCCTGCACTTTGAAAATCCGTTATCGATCATGCGTCACAGGACTGCACTGCGAGAGAGGAAATGAAAGCAAAAAAGGAGCGTCCTATTTCCAGATTTAAACCGCCGCCGTGACGTAATGGGTAAGTGTTCTGACTCCTACACCGAAGGTTCGAGGTTCGCATCCGTCCATACATCATCTTCCATTTTACGGCACCACCTCTCTTGAGTTACAATATTTGGGGACTGAACCTATCAAAGTTAAAGCCTCTCAAACTTATCCATTCGAAGTCGGCATAAAACTGCAGGTCCTTCTAATCTACAGAAAGAACAAAGTTCAACACGAGTGATTGCTAAAGAAGGTAGGCCCAAGTCCAGCCAAGCCCAGTTTAAAAACTCTCATTCTTCAGCTACCGGTGCCACTGGAGTTAAGTAAGGAATTAACCAACAAGTCTAGCCGTTCAGCTCGACGTCTAGACAGGCATCCAGCATAGCACGACAAAGACGACTGGATAGCGCAGTTGGTTAAGTGCCTGCCCTAAGTTAGAGTGGTCCCAGGTTCGAGGCCCAGTGAAAGCAAAGTTAATACGCTTTCATCCGGTTTTTCAAATCTGGTCCAGTCACCATTTGCCGTTGGGATCAAATTAACGGCTCTATCACTGGACCGGTCGATCAGTGGTAGTAGTCTGACGGTGGGTATCACAATGGACCAACATGGTCTAAGTGTGCTGGTGAATTCACTAGCAGCCCCCTAACCTAACCTAACCTAACCTAACCTAACCTAACCTAACCTAACCTAACCTACCCTACCCTAACCAACAAGTCTCGCCGTCTAGACAGCCATACAGTATATCACGACAAGTTTATTAAACCCCTTGTAGGTTGGGACCCTCGTTGTAGACGTCCCTTGTGAGGTTGTTTGTGTCAGTGTAGAAGGCGTTAGATTCTTGACTAGACTTATGTCGCTGTACAGCTCATACTTCTCCTCCAATCGGGTATCGGATATACCAAGAGCTCTACGCTGTAAGCCAAATCAGGGCCAACTGATTCTTAGCTCCTGGACTTAGACAAACAATCAGCAAGAGTGCACTTGATCTCTGCGGTGATGTTGGTTATGCTGTGAACTGGAACAAGAACCTTAAGGTGTAGTTTTTGCACCAAGCAAATATACAATTCTTTGTTGGAGCATCGATTTAGAAACAAATTACCCGCTTAGCCAGCAGCTAACAGCTCAGACAAAACCCTACAGAACATACTAGTATATTCCCAAAGAACGGAGAATCGTAACATCACTCAGTCCATGAAGATGATCTGTGTATTTGCTTTGGAAGTAGATCCAACTGCCATCAAGTGCTTGAAAAACAAGTTGCCTGAAACTGCTTAGATGCCTTAAGCAGTGGACAAGTGATGGAAAGAAAAGTGTCAGCAAATATACAGGGATTTTCGATAAGGACTTTGTATTCAAATGAAACCAGAATGGTGAAGTACACATGTCAAAATTAAGTGTCATTTCGTTCATACGACCACAGCAAGCAGGTTTGCAATGATCGACTCTTGGGAGCCAATTTTCCACTCTTTTACACATACTGGGTGGAACTTTTTCACTTTCGCCTAGTTGGGTTTTCAGCATAAACCAACGTCTTAACGTAACTCTAAACAAAAAATCCAACGGCGTTAAGTGGCTTGAGCGAGATAATCATTCGATCGGACCGTTTCTCAAGATTACAAAATTCCCCTTAAAAAGATCAATTGTTTGACCAGCTGTGTGTAATGTGCCACCAGCTTCTTGGAACCACATACTCGTATCACCGTCCAATTCTGGCGAAAAATAGACTCCCAACGATAGCGAACTCCATTGCCCATAGCATTTCATTTTCATTGACGAAGAAGTGAGGTCCAATCCACAACACATGGACACTTTTTGTGGATGCAATGGAATCTATTGAATCACATGTGAGTTTGCTGCTGTCCAATAACGAATATATTGCTTACGGGAAAAGGTATTAGGCCATTAATGTGTTCTGCATTCCTCCCGTCAGCCACCTGGACCTAATCCAACCTAAGCCTGAAACCAAAAACTAGCTTAACGGCTGAAGATGAAGATTTTGCTTAAAGTTTTTGCGGGGCCTCATCGGAGAAGTTTCGGCGCATTAAATGATCAAGAAGTAGCTTTATTTCTTGACAAAGATCCTTACGCAGAACTCATCACAATGTGGAAAGAGAATTTCACAATTTACTGGTATGTGAACGCAGCGACGTAGAATCGACCGATTTGGCTCGTTTTGAACTGAAGCATTTACAGCTGCGATCCTTGGTACTTAGACCGGAGCACTGTCTTACTGAGACAGGATCATTCTAGTCTGAAGGGGCGATTATTATGAGAGATGATTGGAGTAAGCGCTCTTAATGTTACGTCCACAGACTCTAAAATTCGATACTAATTTTTATAAATTTAACCAGTATAGGGTTCACACTTCTGTTCAATAAATTGTCTTAAATGTCATCCCACTCAGAATCAATTGAAGCCGCAAATGGAGTATAACTTAAGTCGATCAATGCAGTTTCAAAAAGCAGACATTTTGAAGCAGTGCTTGTTATCAAACATAAGCCTGAGAATCTCAAATACTCTTTGGATTTGTTCGAGGTCCCTGGCATTACGCAAAACTCAATCGCCTTCCTAGCTGGAAGGTTAGTTTATCGTAGCGGCCATAGTTTTGTGGTCAGCTAGTTTCAAAGTCAAGAAGAAGCTCCAGTGAGTCTTTTCCATGAACTTCTTTACTTGAAGACTTGAGGACTCCACTTCCTGTAGATTTTAAGCTACAGGAACGAAGACGAGCCCGACAACAAATTCAATGACTCAGACGCAGCTGAATGGCGTTCAATGCAAAAGAATCTCGTATATTACGTTGTACAGCAGAGGACCAAAGGCTGAACCTTTTAGAACTCTCGCTGTTACGTTGTAGTATCGTAAATACTACTAGTTTGAACGGGACATTAAAGACGTTTCGTTGAAGAAAAGCACCTTTCTATGATATGGCCTGGTTTACGAGTTAAAGGCTTTCTTACGACCTTACATTTTTCTGAACAACTTCTTAGCACTTGCCAAATTCTTTTTCAGTATAAGTTCAAATCTACTTACGTCTTTTCTTACCAACGCTCCATTTTTATCCCTGCTTGATGTTCCCTAGCACACCAAGTGGAGGCGGGCAACATAGGCGACTTGGGCGACATAAACAATCATTCTCTAGGTTTATTACCAATTGATAGAAGCACCAATTGCTGGAGTTTGCACGTTTTACAAAGAAAACCTCTTAGCATCTTCCTGCATAACTATTTTAAGGGTGTCCAGTCTTGCTTAAAACCCAATAGGAGATAGGCCTTGTTTAAACTGTCCTACGATTCAGGAGCTTTGTTTTGTATGGATAGACAATACCGGATGACCGGAGCCAGATCCGGCTTGGAAAGTTTTCGACCCTGAATCAGTGGGATAACGCAAATGGGGTCGTGGACTTAGGTGGCGTATCCAAGTGGAGAGAAGCCTCTACCAACTTGGCATGTGCCAATGGCAACAGCTAACAAAAGATTGCGCTGGCTTTTTGGTTAAATTCCAGGTCAATCCTGGATTGTAGCATGCATAGGCGAAGAAGAAGAATTTTCAGAATACTTTTATTTGTAATTAGACTCGGGTGCAGTCTAGTGGCATCAAGACGGCACACCACTCTCTTAATTAAATTTCAGTCCAAGAGAAACCACCAATTTTACCTACAGATTTAGATCAAGCGCCTTAATACCTCTATTTTCCTGACTATAGTGTATTGTGATCTGTTTTTGTGAAAAGAGAGACTCGCAGAGATGTTAGCACGTGTTTCTAATCGTGTTCGAACATTATCATCAATAATACTCGACCTTGTTGAACAAGCTAGGCATGGGCTCAACTTATTGCGAAGCTCATCCTATGCCCAGAGACTGTTCAATTCCATCCGCAAGCTACTAATTGGGTTCAATCAACAGACCAAAACTTCAAAATCGTTCACTTTCAGTAAAGAAAGTGGTTACGAATCGAGCGTCAGAGTGGGCTTCGACTTGGTTCAACTCACAATTCTCCGAGAAATTTCAGAAAAAGTCCAAATCCCACTTCATCTCGTCGCCTTTATCTGAATTTGTATAGAATTTTTCAAAATCTAATTCCTAGACTAGGATTTTTGAGGAGTCTTCGTAAAAAAGACCGCATGTGTCATTTTGGGGCGTCAACTGTTGGCGAAGTACAATGAAACCTGTCAACTCGCCCACTCTTGCAAGTTGGACGCTTGCCCAACTTCCTCAGAAATGTTTGCATCGCTGCTGGCCAACTTTTGACTTGCGTAAGACAAAAAAAATTAGATTGGGCTGCCACATAAAGCTCGTTTTCAACGTCGCGTTCTGTCAAATCTAGCATATCGCGGCGTTAAAAACACATTTTCTGTGGCAGAGTCTTCAACGATCACATTGTGACACTGCAACCTCAGCTCCACAGCCGTGTCACAATCACTTCTCACCCAAAATCCTTCTCGAAGTTAAGGGATAACATCAGAAATCCTTATCCGAACATTATCAAATGAAATTCCTCGTCTCGTTTCGATTAACATTCCATTTGATAACAAACTAAATCACTCATGGAATACCAGACACATTCCGTCGTCGGAACGCTCGCATTCAAGTCCCCTCCCCGTCTGCACCACCGCCACCGCCGGCCGACAGCCAGAGCACAACAGATTCGACGTGGAATTCGAGCTGTTCGCAGCCATACATACGTACTCGCATATGCACTCCAGCCAGTTCCCATCCTCCGAGCATGTTCTGCGACGTCGGCGAGCACAGGGAAAAACGAGTCTAAGTTGCAGGGCAAATAATTGGTAAGAAACAACAAGAAGTGTCCTGCCGAAGCGAGAGAGAGAGGTGTTTGTCTTCGCCACGCGGCAGAGATAAAAGCGAAACGACGACGGCAACAAAAACCGTGTCCAAGTCGAAGACAAAGCAAGAGCACCGTCCAGGATACCGAGCGGCTACCGTAGACAGGTGGCAGTCGTTAGGAATTTTTGTTTCCATTTTTTTTTTCCTTCGGTTCTGTGGACACATGGGCGATAAAACCGCCGGCCACCTTTATCGCTGACGGTGTGTGCTTTGTGTGCGCAACTCTCATGTGTTTGCGCACCGAGCGGAGAAGGGAATAAAAACACAAAATCCTTGTCGTCCATATTTTACGACCAACAGATGGTTGGCCCCCATAGTTAGCAGCATCATCGTGGCTGCGCGCAGGTATGGGACCAGTCCTCGCTCGTTCGTCTCCTCGTGGGAGGGCGGCAATACAGTTTTTCCCTCGCATACGCAAGGCAAATTTTCCTGCGGAATATCCTTAGATACAAATTCCGAGAGCTGCCATACAGAGCTCAGCCTCAGAAGGACCTGAAAGAATACATCGGAGCCAATGTAGGTCATCATTTGTGGCCCACCGACTGTGCAGGCAGGCACGATGAATGTATCTGTCACATGGGGCACGGGAGAGGGGTGGCAAACGCGCAGGGGGGTTGCGAAAAAAAGGAAAAACACATGTCAACTAAGGTAGTGGGTCAGGAGGTGGCTGGGGGTGGATGCGAGGCTCCCTGCTCTGCTGGTCCTCGTTTCCTCGATTATTAGCCCGGAGCAAGAATGCGTTCCAAATTTTGTTGCGGTTGCGAGAGAGAAGCGGGAAAAAAGCTCATTATTCCCGCACAATGCAGCCGAGGGAAGGGTGGGTGGCTGGGCGGTGGTGAATTTGCGAGATATTACCCAACGACGGGCACTTACAAGGGGGACGTGCGAGCGAAGGGTGCCTGCTGCCTTCGTCAACGTATGTACATATCCCTTTCAATCGATGAATGACGCAAAAGTTTTAATATCACATGAAGTGGAACGCCTTCCTGCCTGCCCATTGGAGCGACTTAATAAGGATTTCATGTTCTCCCCCCCGCCACCCCCTCCCCCGACTCACACAGATGCTTGGGAATTTGAACTTTATGTAAGGGGGAGCGGGAGGTGGAGTGCTTTAAGATAAGAATTTGTAGACTGCGGGTAATCGCATGAAGTCACGAACGACGAGGAGGTTCACGGAGTTATGAGATCAGAGGAAAAATTGGATGCGATAGACATCGTTTCTGGAAACATGGAGTTGCGTACCGAACAGTGCGGGTGGTGGTCGGTTTAACTAACTAGATAGCAAAACTCGCTGTTTAGAGAGAGTTTTTGAAGGCCAGAGCACTAGAACATGCACGCTTCTTGACCTGAAAAGGGGATGTATGTAGATGGCCTGAAACTTGGATACTTGTGCGTCATCTTGTTTTCGCGTAACATATTCAGGATCTCTGTTGCGCAGTTGTTTAGTGCGTCGATGGCTGCTATGAAAAATTATTAATATTTTTGTTTAGAAACCCGGTTAAGAAGGTACCGCCACCAAGTTTAGACGTGTTTGTCCGGTCCGTAGTTACCCTAGCGGCGTTCGAGGTACTTCATGAACCTAAATACGCCCTAGAGTCTTGATTCTAGACTTTAATTGGGCGCTGAATGTCGCTGCCAAGGAGGAGACATCTGGTTGCAGACAGAGGGACAGTAGCAGAGCACATGTTCAAATGAATCCCCTTTTCACAGCAATGCCGGCAGAATCATCTTCTGAGAGAAAGATTTTCTGAGAGAGAGCAACATTTTGAAATACTTTTAAAAACCCCTGTGGACAATGATAGGCTTTAAAGGCTTTTCCTTCTTATCCAGGGAAATTTTTAGACCGGTCACCGTCTGTGAGAATAAAGAGATAGGACGGCCTAAGCTTGTAAGCCTTTCTGTCCGTCCATCTGTTTGTTTGTTTGTATGCCTGTTTGTTTGTCTGTTTGTTTGTCTGTCTCTCTGTTTGTCTGTCTGTATGTCTATCCTTCCGTCTGTTTGTCTGTCCTTCCGTCTGTTTTTCTGTCCCTCCGTCTGTTTGTCCGCCCCTCCGTCTATTTGTCTGTCCCTCCGTCTGTTTGTCTGTGAGTCTCCTCCTTTTCCCTGTTCTTGACTTTACGCTGACAGAAAGTGCGCCAACCAAGGACTCTAGACGAATAAAAAGAAGGCTAGCACCTCTTTTTGCAAGACAATTGGTCTTTCCGATTCATTCATAGCCTCAATTCATGAATCAAGCAAAATGGCCCAAGCAAGGTGACGAAAATGGTTTTTCTTATTTCATTTCGTTTTAAGAGACAGTCTGAGACTAGCCTAGACTGGGTGGGCCATCTAGTGGTTTTTTTTTTTTAAATCATAGGCTATTTCGACACTGATAGCTGTTTCTCGCTCGATAGCTTGACAGAAAGTCAGTATCATACCTATGTGGAGTCGAAATGAGTCGCCATATGCTTGAACAACATTGGGAAATATTGAAAACTTATTCCCAAAGTGAGTTCTGTTTAGCTCAAACAGTACGGTGCGTTTTTTTTTAAAATAAGCTTTGGCCGAAATGAAGCACCCACCGCGTCTGCTGTACCCAAATTTGTGCAAAAAAGTCGTGAGACTGGTATTTTTTTTTTGAGGATTGTTGAAACGCTACTGGAGCTCTCAGACTTAAAACTGTGCTCTTGTACTGCCAGGTAGCAACCTACTCCAGTGCCGTTAATTTCATCCCAACGGCAACTGGACCAAATTCGAAACTGGGACCCCTCTAACTTGGGGCAGGCACTTGACCAACTGCGCCATCCAGTCGTTTTGTGAGACTGGTGTGCTAGTGGACAACACCCACGGTCCCCGTCGTCATACGGTGCGCACAGAGGAGAATATGGCTGCAATTGCCGAGAGTGTGAGACTCAATTCACGAACATCAACTCGCCATCGATCCCAACAGCTCAACATTTCACGCACTAGCTTAAGGAGAATTCTGCACAAAGACCTCGGATTATTCGCTTACAAGGTCCAATTGATTTAGCAATTAAAGGCGCGCGACCATCCGCTTCGATATCGCTTCGCAGTTTGGGCCGTAGAGCAGAGCAGCTTGAATTGGACAACTATTTTGAACGAAAAATCATTTTTTCCGTCAGAAAAGGCCCATTTTCATCTCAGCGGCTACGTTAACAAACAAAATTTGCGCATCTGGGGCTCGGACCGGAACCCGCACATTATTGTCGAGAAGCCAATCCATCCACAGAGAGTGACAGTTTGGTGCGGATTATAGAGTGGTTGCATCGTTGGACCATTTTTCTCCAAAAATGAGGCTGGGAACAACGTTTCGGTCAACGGTGGGCGTTACAGAGTCATGTTAACAGACTTTTTTTTTTACTGGGATTGAAGGCATGGATTTGGACGACCTCTGGCTCATGCAGAATGGCACGCTATGCGACATAGCCCATGCCACAATCGATCTTTTGCGCTCCAAATTCCCAAATCGTGTTATCAGCCGTCTTGGCTATGTCAATTGTATGACTCGGAGCGGCAATTTGACCCCTTTGGACGTTTTTTTTTTTGTGGGGAACCTTGAAGAAGCGATGTCATGTCAACAATCCGGAAACGATTCAAGCACTTAAGGCCAATGTCATCCAAGCAATCCGTGGGCTACAGCCCGAAACCATCAACAAGGTCTTGGAAAATAGGGGTGACAGAATGCGCTACTGCGAAGCCGGCCGAGGCAGCCACTTCAACAACGTTATTCATAAATGGGAATGTTTGTTCTTACTAATAGAGTCAAAATACATGGACGTGGATTTTGTTAATTTTATTGCATTTTTAAAAAGAAACTTGGCCCGCCCTGTATAGCTGTCGAAAAACCATTCCATCCTCAAAAAGTCACTGCATGATGCGCAATTTGGTCCGAAAGTGTCATTGCTCTATAGTTTTTTCAAAAATGGGCAGTGTAATCATCGCTCTAGCTAAATGCAAACTCTTGACGCATTTCAAACAATTATTCGTCCAGTTATGACTGAGTTATTGCCCGACATGTGTCGCCAAGTCATCGAAAATTAATGTATCGCAAGCTTTTTTGGACAGTCATATTTTCTTCGCATTGTCAGCGACTCGAGAGGGGTTTTGCCGGGAAAATAAAAGTTGGTGTTCCCGGGATTAAACCTTGGACCTTCAACGTAAAAGTCGACGCACTTTCCCAAATAGTTTCACTCATGCAATTGTAATTGCAGCGATCCTTTTGCAATTTTTGACACTGTTATCACCGATCGATCAGGAATCGGTCATAGGCTATAGGATAAACAGAGATTTGCACCTCTCAGCAAAGATTCGACGGAGAATTGTGAAATTTTGCACACATCTGAAGAGTACCGCCCAGGCTCAGGCCCAGGTCGTAGGCCTGTTAAGTAAAGTAAGTACTAAAGAACACCAGGAAAGATTAGATAACCTGGGGGACAAAAAAGAAGGAAACACGCCCACCAAACAAGGGCTAGCGATGCACGCTGGATACTCTAGTTCCTAGTGACTCAAAAAAAATGTAAGATGTCAAACAACAGCAATATTTAGGGGTGGATCAAGTCCTCAAAATAATTCTTCCTAATCTGTCTACTGCCTCCAGTGTCACAGACTGTAGGAGCCGACGCAAGGCCCACAGAATCTTCCACTCTATGTCTCCAGCCCAAGGTTATTCAAAGGTTCACAAACGAGTGCGATAATGCAGGTGAACACAACTAAGGCGTCAGAACAACTATTTCACCTTCTCTTGACGGCAACCAGGGTCGCCTGCTCCAGTTGCCAAAAAGGTAATAAAATCTTCCACTTCGGGCCATTGGATGTCTTTTCTTTTCGGAGGATTTTTGAAACACTACTGGAGCACTCAGACTCAAAACTGGCACATTGTACTCCAGTGCCGTTAATTTGATCCAAACGGCAAATAGAGAATGGACCAGACTCGATTTCACTCCTCCAATTTGGGGCGGGCACTTAACCAACTGCGCCATCTAGTCGCTTTATTGGATGTCTTATGTCAAACCAGAAATCGAATCTGGTCCAGTCACCATTTGCCGTTGAGATTAAATTAACGGCACTGGAGTAGGTTGCTACCTGGCAGTACAATGGATCAGCTTTGAGACTGAGTGCTCCAGTAATGTTTTAAAAAAATCCTCCGAAACAAAAAAAAACGGCTACTACTGTAAGACTGTACCTCCAGAGTCCTTCCTCTCAGTTACACAATACGCTCGAAATTTAAGAACTGCCTGCACATGTGCCAGAGGGAGTATAGAAGAGCAATATTCTCATCTGACTGATCAATTGCAGGTCACGAAGATTGACGCTCAAATGCGTGGTAATTGGGAACATATCATGCTCGATGTGGGAACAGTCATTGCATGCTTGTCATCTGATAGCCAACCATCCACCAACAGTTTGTGTACCCCCGCCACCACATTAACCCATCAAATACCCCAAACATGAACTGTACACGAATTCGTAAAGAGCTAGCCACATGACGACCTGATCCCTCGAAAACACACAATTCTACACCACGCCGTCCATCGCAGGCCATCAAATGTCCAGTTTCCCCTCCCCTCTTAACTCGATTTCTGATGATTACACTTCAACAATCGGAAGCCGAGAGGGGCGCGTACGCGCAACAAACAAAAACTCCATCGCAAATACCAAATGCAAAAATGTGGTTTTAAAAGCTACTCTCCACGAGCACTTTGTGCTGAACTTTATCCGATTTCCCTAGTCCCCCCGCGACTGGTCGCATGAAACTCAAAAATGGGCGGCCAGCAGCTTTTGTGTGTGTTACTCGCATCCATCCCCCCGGAGGAACAGTCTGGACATGGCAGAGCTGATGGCATTGCAATAGAAAATTCGTCGTGCTCGGAGCCCCCGTTGCCGGAACAACAACATCCTCTGGCTGGGCGATAGATTACGGCGGAGGGATAAAAACCACTCGCAGTGCTTTGGGGTGATGCTGGTGGTTAATTCATTCAAAGGCAACGCGAGTGGCTGTGTGTGTGTGGGTGAATGGGATTTTTTCCGATTCCCTGCACCAGCGTCTGGCTGAACTCGCATTTGGTCTCAATGTCAAACTGGCAATGTGACAAGAGGAGATTGGATGAACAGGATTTTCACTCAATCTCCTTCGCTGGACTCGAACAGAGGCAGGGACTCGATGGACTCTTCCATTGCCGCTTAAAGGGCTTCTGAAATTCTGTCTCTCTCTCTGTCTCTTTGTCCCTCCTCTTCCCTCTCTGTCTCTCTCGCCTCTTCCCTCTTTGTCTCTCTCTTGTTGTACATGCATGTTCGAATGTGGATATCAAAGTGTAATCCTAGGAAACTGAATTGGACAGCCACCGCTTACTCCGTTTGTGTGTGTCTCGCCTTACAGCTCGTCCCCGCTTTGCGGCCCATTCTCCACCGCAGACGGTTGGATGAAGCCGCCCGAAGATTAATTCGCCTTTTCGCATTCAAAAGGGGATCAATCGTGATTTGAATTGATTCACGTCGTTTAGTCCCTGACGCAACTCACCGTCTGGTCGTGCTGCGAGCAGCGAGCCTCTTGCGTCAGAGGAACGCCCACATGCACACCCAAGTCTGACGGTTTAAACGATGCCACCACTGGTAAGTGTGTCGTCCAAAGACTCGGTCACGCAGAAGGCGGAGGAGAGCAGACTTAGCCAAGATCGTTCAACTCTCCGCAAGCTACCCCCAGTCGGTCAACACACCGGCCAGTCGATCGTAATTAGCCACTCGGATAATCTTATCTAAGCCAAGCACTCTGGTCTCTCCTCCACCCATCGCTGCCGTATCATTTCGTCGATTTTATTGACCATCAAGCGAAGCAACAGAAAAGCTGACGACACCGCTGATGGTGGCTCTAGATCAGCATCCCAACTGTTCTAGTCGATCTCGATCGCTGTCGCTCCCTGCCCGCACCCTGGCAGTTGGCCAGATTATGAGTGAGTGCCAGTTCGGTGCTTAGATTAATGTGCCCCCGAGTCTACTTTGCTTGGTGGCTATTTATTTATAGGGGCAATAAAAAAGCATCTCCCCTCCTCCACCCTCCGCCCATCGCATGAAATTCGAAACACGAAGCACACACTTCAGCTGATAATCAAACAAAAAAATATTTCTTCTCTCGGTTTTTTTTGGACTGAATGGAAAATCCGAGGCGGTCGCCGCGCTTGGCAACGATTAACGACGACGCTGATGGTTTCATGAGTTTCGTGTTAATGTAGTCTCCCCGCAGCGCCACCACTCCACTCCAGCCAGTGGTTCGGCGGAGTGTCTCGATTTGATTCGATTCCGAAGGCGGATTTGGATACACCATTGGGAAATGGTGTGCGACAGATGCGTGACATATTTCTTTTGGGAAAATCTTGCGCAGTCCGGAAACGTGGAGCGACTTGAACGACCTTTAGTCTGTTGACGGAATGTTGTTCGTTGAGTTGAGAGAGAGAGAGAAAAACGCATAAAATGCTGCTGATGAATGATGCTGGACATAAACCGCGGTAGGATCAATTAATTGGACTCCTTTTATGCGCATCGCCACTTGAGCTTGGCAAATTTGACCCAGTCAATGACGTTTCTCAGAGGAAACATAATAAAACAGATCAAGACAGTGTTTACGTCAAAAAATCCACCAGATGTTTCCGTCACTTTGGAGGTCGAACTGGGCATTCTGTTGATCAAATTCTTTGTGGTATCCAGTGTAGTTTATCTTCAGGTCTCAAAGTGTGTTTTATGTTCCAGGCCGATTTTGTTTTGACACCATTTTGGGTTAGATGACATTTGTCGGTTGGCATTTGACAGTCGTTAAGAGTGGTCGATAACAGGTTCTCTATAGAGCAGCTAGATTAGGTTGAAGAGGCTGACCGCAGCTAGCAGTCACATTTAGGCCAACTTAGGCCCACGCGGATCTGATGTCACCTATCCAAAAAACCATTTGGTGCTTTCCACGAAGCTCTTTGATTGATTAATGCCGACGTTGTGCAATTAGCTCAAGTCGTTGAAGAAGTAAGCTCCAAGATGTTTCCTCCTGCGGGAGGAGAGAGCGCTACGAGTGCAGAGGAGATTCGTTAAGCTTTCCTCTTCTTCTTCGTCTCTGCAGCTTCTGCAGAAATCATTGTGAGGGAGTCCCATTCTTGAGGCGTGAGTGCCAATGGCACAGAGTAATGTGATAACGCCGATGAGAGTCCTTAGAGATGACCTGTTCATTCTAAGAAGACAGAGCGAACGTTTTCGATCAAGTTTGGGCCAAATTTGCTTTGTAATGAGGCACGTATTGCCATCTGACCATCTTAAGTTAATAATAATAATAATGGCGGGGCTACAGTCCGAGGTGGACCTGGGCCTAGCTTCTCAGCAACCACTCGTGTTGTGCGTGCTATTGTTCTCTCACGAGTGGACGGGACCTACAGTTTAATGCCGACTCCGAGCGGCGAGATTGAGAAGCTTTTTTCTAGACAGTTATACTCTTTGAGCATTGTCAGTGACTCGAAAGAGGTGGAGCCGTGAAAAAAATGTTTGATGTTTCTTTCGAGATTCGAACCGACGACCTCGAGCGTGGGAGACGACGCACCTACCCACTACGCCACGGCGCCCACGACCATCTTAAGTTTGTCTTTTTAAAAGTATGATACTACAAAAGAAGTGAATCTGTAGAGAATAGCATGGGCGGGGGATCTCCACTAGGAAGGTTTGTGGAGATCGTACCGCTCCTGGCGAGAGCATCTAACATTGCAATAAAATGGCATGCTTGAGTTCAGTATATGGACCCAAATTTTGAGGCAAGAAATCATTACGAGCAGCACATTTCAATTTCTTGCTCTTCTTTTTCTTACGACGCAGTAGCGCATTCTGTCACCTCAATTTTCCAAGACCTTGTTGATGGTCTCAGCCTGTAGCTCACGGATTGCTTGGATGATTTTGGCCTTAAGTGCTTGAATCGTTTCCGTATTGTTGGCATAACATCGCTCCTTCACGGTTCCCCACAAAAAAAAAAGTCCAAAGTGGTCAAATCACAGCTCCGAGGCGGCCAATTGATATCGCATCGCCAAAACGGCTTATAACACGATTTGGGAATTTGGTGCGCAAAAGATCGATTGTGGCATGGGCTGTGTGGCATGGCGCGCCATCCTGCATGAACCAGAGCTCATCCAAATCCATGTCTTCAATTTCAGTTAAAAAAAAAAAAAAAAAAAAAAAAAAAAAAAAAAAAAAAAAAAAAAAAAAAAAAAAAAAAAAAAAAAAAAAAGATCGGTAAACATGGCTCTGTAACGCCCACCGTTGACCGAAACGTTGTTGCCAGCCTCATTTTCGAAGAAAAATGGTCCAACGATGCCTCCACTCCACAATCCGCACCAAACTGTCACTCTCTGTGGATGCATTGGCTTCTTGACAATAACTTGTGGGGTTTCCGAGCCCCAGACGCGGCAATTTTGTTTGTTAACGTAGCCGTAGCCACCGAGATGAAAATGCACCTCGTCAGATGAGAAAAGATGATTTTCGCCCAAAATCGTTATCCAATTCAAGCTGCTCTGCTCTAGGGCCTAAGCTCTAAGCGATAACGAAGCGGATGGTCGCGCGCCTTCAATTGCTGAGTCAATTGAACCTTGTAAGCGAATAGTCCGAGATATTTGTGCAGAATTCTCCTCAGGCCTACCCCAATCTTATAGTGACCCAGGCAGGGGGGTTGCATACCCCATACCTATTCCACTGGTCATTAGTTTGCTGCAAATTTAAACGATCTTGCGCCATTTGGCATAATATTACTTCTACAAAGTGTCATAGGGCCAACGTTGGCATAATGTCGCAAACTAATTTGGCCATATGACGCTTTTGAAAGCGACATTATGCCAAATGTTAATATCTCGCCCAGTGGCACTTTCAAATGCGTCATTATGCCAATTTGGCACAATGTCAGGGCACCGCTCTTAAGTACAGGCGGAAACTAATTCCAATCTGGGACCGTTGGGCTGCCTGTAAAAGGCGCGGAGTCGAAGACTCTTCGGGCTGTAGCAGAATTATCCACGCGCTCTTCATGGCCTAGACATCTTAGACGCTCGATCCGTAGACACCTGGCAAGACTCATGTCACTGTACAGCCCATATAGTTACATAAAACGCAAACAGGACCGAAGATTGAACGCAGAACTTTTCTCTCTTCATCTGTTCTTGAGAGTGTCCATGTTTGCTGGCCGTATAAAAGGAGAGGGATGATTAAGAGTCAGCTTGGTCCTTCGAGAGAGGTGTCTGCTCCTCAAGAGCGTTACTCTGCGTTTGATCTTGGTACTGATGTTGTTGTCCCCATATATTGCAGAGCCGAGGTGGACTAAGTCCTTAACTACCTACCTTTTTACTGCCAAGTCTGACGCTCTGTCCCAAGCGTCAGACAGCAAACGTCGTGACAAACGTCGTTTGGCCCTAATTTACCGCCAGACCCATTTTTGCAGCCTCCGTTTCAATGCCAGCAATGCATCTTTGACGGCTCGCTGTGTTGTGCCAAATCACGTCAATGTCATCCGCTTAAGCTAGCAGTTGAACAGTTTTGGAAGGTCGCGCCTCTTTTGTTGGCCAGTGGGTTTTCCACGATCTTCTCAATAACGATGTTAAAGAAATCACATTACAGCGCGTCGCCTTGTATAAAACATTTTTTGACGTTGAAAGCTTCGGTGAGTTCGTTGTCGACCTTGATGGAGCAGCGAGAGTTCTTCATCGTCATCCTGTACAGTCTGACGAGTTTGGCAGAAATGTCAAAAATTTATATGGCGCTATATTGTTCGTCCCTAATCACGTTGCGGCCATAAAATTGACGAATCCCCCAGGACCATTCATCTCGACCTTCGCGTGTCCTGATTACGTATGGAACGTCACTTGGAATGCAGTCATTTCATTTTGCGTCGTCCATTCAGGTCCATATGAGAACCATGATTTCCTTCACCTAGAGGCACTAATTAGTGAAGAAATGACGTTGTGTCAAAATCAACTGTCATCTGACGCATTAAATTTGTAATTAGCGGCACAAGGACTACCCCAGGAGTCCCGCACTTAGACAGAACAGGAATTAGAGGCGGATTTGGGTACAAAAAAACACCAAGAGACGGACAGCAGCCATGACAGCCCCAGCAGAGCAGAGAGTCATCGAATTTTTTCCACACTTTGTTCCGCCTTCTCACATACCGCCTTCTTGATTGCAGATCAAAATCAAAATGAAACCTTCGCAGCTACCCCCGATCTAAGCACGTCCTGTCAAACTTGTCGACACCAAACCATGGCTACCCAAGCGGGAGCCCGAAATTAGATTCGCCCCATGAAGTCGGCGAGCACACAAAAGAAACCCCAACTCGACCCCACCAATAAAACACGGTTTCCGATACCACCACCGACTCGTTACTGCAACCCTTGCCCCCCCGCCGCCGCTGTCATTTATTCTCCTAATAGGATTCCGCCGTGAAAATCTGCTCCGCAACCTCGTCCGAGCGCACACCCCGTGCGTACGCATATGCCGCCGTATCGGGCTCTCCCTTTTCACCGGGGGCTTGTTTATCGCAATAAGTCTCTCGCCCTCCGCGGATGGAGATAGCGAGCATACTCCACAATCGCTGTGTGTGCTCGTACATCGTGAATTATTGTGTGTGCCTGCGCCCCGAAAATTACCATGTAAAGCACCACCCTTCACACCCCCCTCTGTTGACACTGATAGCGCGCAGAAGAAGTGCCACCCCCCGGCTGTCGCCACGGCGCTGTGTGCGGTGTGTATCTGCTGCGCCATGTGTCCTCGGTTCTATCTGAAATTACATTTCATGCATCTAATGAAATGACGAAGAAGGATTACGACGCGACATCCTGGCTACGTTTAGCCCGGCGTTACTGGGGTGCTGAGGGTGGATGTGGGCGTCTGTGTGTGTGCTCATCCAGGGATTTGGGGTGGCAGGCTGCATTTGATTGCTTTCGCGAATGATTCTGTAAACAATCCCGACTCCCATTCGGTCGATTTCGAGCGCCCTCAACCGCCTCCGCCTCGCTTCCAATTCATTTCGGAGTCAATGCACCTTAAGCCTTTTCTGATTGATTTAACGGCGCCATCGACGCGGCATATGTTCGCCAAAAAGAGGCAAAAAACGCTCTTCCCTGCCCAGTGCCCAGAGCAGATCTCTCACCTGTCGCTGGGGGATTTCGTCGTCTGCCTCTCTGCTTCCATTCGTGGTGGCCTTCCCCCCCCCCGCTTTGGCCCCAGATAATCTCTGCTTAAGCTTCAGTTTTTACCGTTTTTTAATGTCGCAATCTGCGTGAGTTTGTTGTGGAAGCCAATTTATTCATCCTGTCATGGTACGACAACGTGGACAACAGCGGATAAGACAACCAGGCAGAGGCAGCCTCGAGAGCGAGGCAGATGGGCTTCTAGAGAGGCGCTGTCAAGAAGTTTCGCTGCAGGAACATCTGCCCTGCGAGTCTTCTTCTGCTTACTCATTCATTTTTAATTCCTTTGTTCGCTTTGATGATTATTTGGCAACGAGACCAACGATGACAATGATGGGATCGCACCGGCGCCCACTTCATGTTCGCTCTGCGTTCCCCTCACGAGAAGTGCTTGCTTCAGTTTTCGGGCTTCGTGCAGAGTTCCGTGATTGATGGTGTTGAAGTTTATTGCTTACCGAGCGTAACCAGACTAACTTTGGTGTTTCGAGGGAAACTCTTTGAAGGGATGTCTTAGGGGATGCACTCATGGATGCGTTTGTTTTTTTGTTGGGTTTACCTTTTTTGTTGTGTTCGTTGGATTTGCTTTGTCATGGAATCGTTATTTGGTATTGGATTTGCACCCTTTCAGAGGAAACTTGGGTAGAGTCTGAGTCAAGGGAATTGCTGCACGCTTGAGGGTCGCATCAATGATGGACTTTCAGTCTTAATAATCATCTTTTAACTGTTCCTTCATGATCTGTTAGTGCAACGAAAGAGCGACGAGAACGATGACAAGGTCTCTGTCGTGCTTCATGGTGAATTATTGACTCCCAAAGGTTTCATTCAATCGAATGCAGGAAATTTTGATCGTTTAAAGTCCACTTGGCAAGTTTTCTAGCGGATAGTAGACGCATAGTTTCCTTCGAAGACAGATTGATTCCCTATTATCTAAAGTATGATTCAACTCGAGGTTGGAGTTAGAACTTGACACTGCTCAGTGTCTGTCGAAGGCAAGGGTTTGAGTTATTTTCTTAGTGTTCATCATCAACATCGGGACTATAACATGGATCCGGTCTCTCGGATTCCTATCGCGAGCCGATATCATCCAGTTGTGCATCCCCAAACTCCGAGCGTCCTGGTGTAAGCTATCCTTACAGTTTCTGCAGCCGCCATTAAATTTACTACAAAGGACCTTCCGAGCTGACTGCTTTTCACCCCCCCATACAGGCAAGGTGCCCAGCCCATCGATGTACACAAAGTATTGGTAAAATCAATGCCAAACCGCTTAAAAGAAGTTATACGCCAAGGAGGAAGAGCAACAAGATATTAATTATTTATAAATCATCGTTTTGACTAAATTCTCTAAAATGTCGAATACTTTTTTTGCATATGAATTTTTTTCCCTAATTTGTCATTGTATTTTGTTTGTTTAAAATGTATTTTGTTGCAATAAAATTAATTGAATTGTATAGTAAGACTAAAGAACTGCATTTTTATTTTCGTAAGATTATTACTTCAAAGCGAGTTTTTATACTTTTCATTCAACGGAGCTCGTATGTCTGTATATGTGTGTTTGTTATTTTTATTAAAAATAATTTAATTCTATTTTGTTACATTAGGTACTAGAATAACTATCCCAAAATTAAATTCACTGGAAAACGATATAAGGTAAAGTATAAGGTCAACCCAAAATACAGCTGTTCGAAACCTAAGCAACTTTTAATATTTCGTGTGATAGCCTTTATTTATGATTACCTCAGCGTATCTAAGAGGCATGAACTCAATTAAATTTCTTAATATGGAGTTCGGTTCGATTCCCATTCGGTTTTCAAGCACATCATGAGCTCATCTTTATTTTTGAAATGTTGACTTCCAACCCTACGTTTTAAGATGCCAAAGAAGTTTTCAATATGACTCAAGTCAGGAGATTGGGGAGGCCACTCTAAAACTTGAATCCCATTGGTTGATTGCCACTCTTTCACTTACTTCGAGGAATGGTTGGAGTCATTGACATGTTGAAATACCCACCGAAGTGGCGAATTTCACTCAGCGTATGGTAACAATTGTTCACTTAAAATACCTCTATAGAGAAATGGAACCATTATGTTTCTTATTTGGTAAAATGGTCCAACTCCACTCACTGAGAAGCAAGTCCACACCATTACACTTCCCCCACCATGCTTTATTGTGCCTTTTCAATACCTAGGACTCAGCCTTTAACCCTGTCTTCTGCGAACGTGACAGATGATATCAGAGTTCAACAGATTGAACTTTGATTCATCGCTAAATACCGTCCTATTCCATTTGTCTACAGACCAATTAGTATGATTTCTTGCAAAATCTAATCTGAAAATGTAATTAATATAATATTCCAGTCAAAAAAATTCAAGATCTTTTAAGCACACCTTTTTTGTAAATACCTCTTTAGTAGCTTCTTAAGTTGTTTTCAAGCGCGCGTTTTCTAACAGTGCTAGAACTTACACTAAGTTGTAATTAATTTACAAAGTCTCTCGATGACATAAAAGGATTATTTTTGATCAATTTGACAATGTGTCTATCGATTCGACGGATGTCTTACGAGGACGTCCGTCAAAATCCATTTCATGATTGAGAAGATTTTGCGACAACATGGCTTCGATATCTCCTTGATATGACAGATCACATCAAAGACCAGGGCACTATGTCTACAAATTGTTCTCCTCCTATATATACCAACTGGAATTAAGTGAACCAAACCAATGCATGCTAAAAGCCTCATTATAATTTTTGGATTAAGTGACCATGACCGTTTTAAATAAATCACATCGTTTGTGGAGTATTCAAGATCGATCGCATTTGGCTGAATAGAAAACCAAAATATTCCTTCGTGTAATTACACACGGGCGCCGTGGCCGTGTGGATTTGTGAGTCGACCCATACGCACTAGACTTTCAAGTGAAGGTTCAAGTCCAAGTTAAGACAAACAATTTTTCAAAAAATTTTGTTGAAGGCTCCAACTTTTTCGAGTCACTGACAATGCTCAAAGAGCATAACTGTCTAGAGAAAGCTTTTCAATCTCGCCGTTCGGAGTCGGTGTTAAACTGTAGGCCTTCCACTCGTGGGAGAATAATAGTACGCACAACACGGGAGGTTGCCAAGAAGCCAGGCCCAGGTCCACCCCAGACTGTAGATCCGCCGCTATTATTATTATTAACTACACAAACGTTGAGACTCTTGTTAAAAAGGTCTACCTTACTGTAAAATTCCGGAGCCTCACTTAAAATTCCTTAGAGGCTTCATTCATTCTACCCAAAGATGTCCAAAAAGGACATCACAAAATGTCTCTGCCATTGTACAAGGCCTTTGAAATGAAATACAGTCAAAGTCAGTTATAACTACCTTCAAGGGCTTAAAGAATTTGATCGTTATAAACTATAGGTCACTGTAACCGATAGCTGGAAGATAGCAGATAAAGAACGGAGACCAACTTAACTGGGCGAACTACAAAGGGATCGGTCTCCTAAATATCACATATAAGATCATCTCTACCATATTGTGTAAGTCGCTAAAACCCTATGTCAATAGCCTGATTGGGTAATATCAGCGCGGGCTTAGGCCAAAGAAGTTCACCAGCGACCGAATTTTCATATTGCGACAGATCTTGGAAAAGACGCAGGAGTTTCAAGTCGATATCCATCATCTGCTTGTCGATTTTAAGGCCGCGTATGACAGTATTTAAAGAAACGAGCTATACAGCGCGTTGTCAAGTTTAACCATCCCTGCAAAGCCGTCCGTCTTTGCAGAACTACGATAGAGAATACCCGTTGCTCCGTCAAGGTCGGTAAAGACTTCACCGACATTTTTAATGTTAGAAAAGGGTTTCAACAAGGCGACGCACTGTTATGCAATGATTTTTTAATATCATTGCAAAGACCATGTGTCACTCAGACTTCAACAATTTCCGTACAATTTCACTTAAGTTGCGCCTAATGAATCCCAAATGCTGTTCTCAATTTTCCAACCGAATCCGTAGTTGTTGGTCCACCGTCAGCAAACGCGGCATCCACCTTGTCGATGATTTTTTTATGCCCAAATGATCATGCAGGATTTGAATGACAGTATCATTTGGAATTTCTACAATGTTAGCTATTTCAAGAACCTTACATCGACGATCATCCAACACAATGTCGTGAATTTTGTTAACCATTTTTTTTCGTTGTGACGTCGTTTGGACTTGCTCGGCTGTCAGCATCTTTTGTGCCCCTATGAACGCAACGAAATTCAGTGAACCACTTGCCCATCATTCAACGCGAGAGTCTCTGTCATAGTTGTGAAGTCTGTCTTCAGTCTCTTTAAGAGTTTTCTGCGTAAAACTTAGTGTAGAGAGGAAAGAAAGATGTAAAAAAAATAATCCAAGTCTCACTGACTTATTGAACATCCCCGTAGCGCGGCAAATGTATTCTAGCTTAAACTCTCTACTCTCGTACCAAAAGCTAATTCATACACACTTAATCTCCTGCATTTATTTCGTTCAAGGGTCGCCACAAAACCCCATTGTCTCTCCAAAAAGAAAAGAAAAAACAAAAACTAAACAAAAACAGAAAAAAAAATAATTTGGAGATGCGGGGCATCGATCCCCGTACCTCTCACATGCTAAGCGAGCGCTCTACCATCTGAGCTACATCCCCCCATAAAAACACCCAACCAAATGTCACCCAAAACCCTCCGTCCGTATCTCCACACAGATTAGTGTTTACTTAACCGAATCGCTTCCCTATCTAATCGCAGTCAATGAACTCTGATCAGCTGTGAACCGAAGTCAAGACCTTCCCACCGGCTTTATCAGTTTTTACCGCCTCTGTGATTAGCAACTATGTGCGCGTATGTGGCATTTCAAACAAACAGATCGTCATCAAGTTTGTAAAGTTTTACAACGTCGCTGCCGTTGCCAGCGTCATAAATTCCTCGGGCTGACATAAATCAGACTGCTCTTCAAACAGCAGCCAGTTGCAATAATAAAAGAGCACACACACACACACACACACACACACACACGCACACTCGACAACGAAGCAGCACAGATTTTCTTTCCTCCTTTCAATTAATTAGCCCATAAAAACGAAGAGAAGACATTTCGCAGCCCCGTCCTGCTCCTCAACGAAAATCCGAAAAAAGAGAGACTCCAAAGGAACGCGTTCCTTGACGAATTGTACATTTCATTCAAACGTTCGCCGTTTCATTTGTCTTGGCAGCGTCTGGGCCCTTCTCAGCAGAATCCCCGGTCGTCCTTTGGCGCGTTTCGGCAATTTGTTGTTGCCAACAAATTCATTCAATAACTCGAACTGAATGTCCTCTGGCTGAGGACTCTGAGAGCAGAGTGTGTGTATGCAGAGGATATCAAAGTTTTTTCGCCCCCCTCCTTGGTTGTCCTCTTTGCTGGCTTACCCGCAGGGATGTCCTTATGCGAGCCGAAGTCAGCTTGTGTATACATACACTCTGCTGCCGCAAACCCCTGGAATATTCCTTAAATTTGTCTGTACATCTGAAATTGCGCGTCGCTCCCACTGCCTCGCACCGCCCCCACCGCGACACCGCTCGCAGCATCCTTTTTGTGCGGCAACCGGATTGAGTATCTGCTGCTGCTCTGCAGCAGCGCACAACGTTCGGTCGATCCTATTGCCTCTTGCCATTCTCTACCATTACCGTCAAATTCAACGATTCCATTTCATCGTCATTCTTCTTGTCGTCCTTAAAGCGCTGCGCCCGTGTGTCGTTGTGTCGCCGCACTCTTCCTTGTCCTGCGGTAAGGATTCCGCTCCACCACCAAGCAGTGGCAGTAATTCTTGGGAAAAAAAAAAGAAAACTCCTTGTCTGTATGCCTTCTCCCTCTCTCTCTCTCGGTGGCTCTCAATCGTTCTCCCTCGCGCTGGCTGGAGCGAAATGGAAGTAACAAAGGATCACGTTCGGCTTTTGTCCTTTTTTCTCGCAACTCTCGCATAAATGTCACAAGTTGACGGCGATGATGACGGTGGGGCTCCGTGCAGCCTTACCAGTGGCATCATTTCTCTCTCTCTAACACACACCCCCTTCACAATTATCCCAACCAGGGTTGCGGAGGTCTTGCGTGTTCGAGAAAATGTGGTTATTGTTTCCGCTACACAATGCTGGTGGTCTTCAGGATTGTTTCGTCTCGTTTTTTTTCCTTCTCTGGTTTTTGTTTCTCCTTGGACATTTCTTCGTCGTCGTCGTCGTCGTCCTCGTTGATGTTGTTGTTATTTCGAGAAGACGAAGGCAAGGAGAAACGTTAAGTAAATGAGGGAACAATGATTCTTGAGTTGGCAACCCATAGGAGTGATGGCGAACAAATTGCAGTTGTAAACGAGGAACAGGACTCGAGGATGAATTGAGGAGCGAAATGTCAACGAAGAATGACAGGTACCACTTGATCCTTGTTTGTGTGTCGAGTCCTTGGTCGGATTCATGTGAATCCTTGTAAGGGAATTCCACTCGCTGTGTGATGGGCTTAGAGGGCATTCGAATGTAAGAGGTTAAACAAAGTGTTTCAATTTAAAACTGATTTCGGAGTAGCGAACGATTGAGGACGTTGCGGATGTTTGGGTATTTTCATGCCACCCTTTTGGTGTGGTGCGACAAAAGGGGAGGATGGGTGGAGGTAGTATCGAACGAAAGAGGGGATGACAAATTTGTCCTCTGATACGCTTTGACACTTAAAAGGATTGTGGGACGGGCAAATGGTAGGTGTTGATTAGATGAAATTGCGGCGCCCTATTGTAGGCAAGTCATTTTGGTGAAAATTCTATAAGCGGCTTTTATACACGACAGATCTCTTGCGACAACTCTACAATGTATAGACAAGCGCGGCGAAAACTACGGAGGGTGGCCCGAGTGTACCGTGTAAATGAATTGATCGCAATTTTATGGTTTTAGTGTCTTCTCGTAGGTGCGCCATCTAGTGTTTTGTTTTTAAATCACATGTTATATTAATATTGTTCGGGATAGGCATTAACCTGTAGGTCCTCTCCACTCGTGAGAGAACAACAGCACGCACAATACGAGTGGTTGCTGAGAAGCTAGGTCCACCTCGGACTGTAGCGCCGCCATTATTTTTATTATGTTATATTGACACTGACAGCTGTTTCCCGATCGAAATCTTGACAGAAAGTCAGTATCATACCTCCGCCGAACGAAATGAGTCGCTTTACGCTTGGACAACGTTGGGAAATATTGAAAACTTATTTCCAAAGTGAGTGCTGTGTAGCCCAAACAGTGCGTTTTTTGAAAATAAGTTTTGGCCGAAATGAAGCACCCACCGCGACTGCTGTACGCAAGTTTGTGCAAAAAGTTCGTGAGACTGGTGTGCTAGTGGACAACACTCATGATCCCCGTTCCCGTCGTCGTACGGTGCACACAGATGAGAATGTGGCTGCTGAGGCCGAGAGTGTGAGACTGAACTCGCCATCGATCGCAACAGAACAACACGCACTAGTCTGAGGAGAATTCGAATTCTGCACAAAGATCTTATTCGCTTATAAGCTCCAATTGGCTCAGTAATTAAAGGCGCGCGACCATCCGCTTCGTAGTTTGGGCCTTGGAGCACCTTAAATTGGACAACGATTTTGGGCGAAAAATCATCTTTTCTGTCGAGGTGCACGTTAACAAACAAAATTGCCGCATCTGGGGCTCAGAAAACCCGCCAATGCATCCACAGAGAGTGACAGTTTGGTGCGGATTGTGGAGTGGTGGCATCATTGGATCATTTTTTTTTCGAAGATTAGGCTGGGAACAACGTTTCGGTCAACGGTGGGCTTTACAGAGCCATGTTAACCGACTTTCTTTTTACTGAAATTGAAGACATGGATTTTTACGACCTCTGGTTCATGCAGGATGGCGCACCATGCCAGAACCGATCATTTGCGCAGCAAATTCCCAAATCGTGTTATCAGCGTTATCATGAGGCAACTGCAAAGGAGAATGACAAAGAATTGAAGTAATCTAATCGGTGTATTCAAAACTCGCCATAGTCTTTAAGTGACGCAATACATATTCTAGTGACCACCAAAGACAATGGAATCATCCTTTGTGAACACATCCCTTGTCACGCAATCACCCAAACTGATTGGTTTTTAATGCAAAAACGACCGAAAATTTGGGAACGGAACCCTTCTTATTACAGGCATTCAGTTTCATCCATAATGGCAGCCAGTCATTTGGAGGAATCCCGATCCTTTGGGAGGTAGCTTAGTTAGAGTACCAAAAGTTGGACCGATTTGGTGTTGTATACAATATTGGATCGTGTATTCCAAACAAATAACCGTTGTACCGAAATTCTATGGTCGCATGCTCTTCAATTTACAACTGCTGTTGCGTGAAACAGATTGTATGAAAGTTGTATGGAGTCAATTCGCACAACCATATGTACAATTGAAGGGCTTATTGCAATAACATGATAACCCACAAAAGCAAAATGTTGAAAAAATGGGTTTCAAAGATTTAAATAAATCTACAAAATAGGGTAACAAACGCTTCAACTACTAATTTTTTTTTAATAAATGCTGTGTTTATAACTTCCCAATTTGTATTGTTAGTTACGGTATTCCTGAATGCAACTAAAACCTAAATTTTTGAGACAATGTCGCTTATCATGTTATTGCAATAAGCCCTTCAAATCTTGTATCGGCTTACTTCTGTGTGAGGAGTTAAGATTTATTAATTTCGAATCAACAGCTCGAATGAATAAATGAAAGATTGTAATATGGTTGTGCTACATACAACAGTTGGGCCGATATCAGGACAATGCAAGTTAGTTTGACCATTATATCGTGTATTTCGTACTTAATAGACTGATCCCAAAGATACGTATGATCGCCTGACTGTCTGAATACAATATCCTAACCTTTTGCTTAACCTCTTATAGAAGTGTCTGAGAATGTCTTACAATAACGTATTTCCCTTCATTTTTTCGGACACGCATGTATAAAGTCATTTTTGTGTGCACCCCATTTTTATATCACAGAGAAAATGTCATCTTACCTGAAAGAAAATAAAAGACAAATTATCAATAAGAGTGAAGCTCAAAATAGGCTTAAAAAAATAAATAAATAAATAAATAAAAAATTAAATAAATAAATAAACAAATAAATAAATAAATAAACAAATAAATAAATAAATAAATAATTAAATAAATAAATAACATAAATAACACACAGTTGAAGTAAATGGAATAAAAGGATATATAATAAAATAAACAGTCAAAATCGCTTACAACATCGGTTATAACGACGTATTATTAGGTCCCGCCTGAGCTCCATTATAGCATAACAAATCGTTTACAATGACATATTGCTTACAAGGACCAAATCCGTCAGTCCCTTGAAGGTCGTTTTAACCGATTTTGACTGTACTAAATTTTTGATATATCAAAATTTGCATAGGAATAGATATTTTAATATTTTTCATTTCGTAATGCTTACGCTTACTGCTTACGTGTGCGCCGTGGCGTAGTGGGTAGGTGCGTCGACTCCTACGCTCGAGTACGAATCTCGAAAAAAAAACATCAAACATTTTTTCACGGCCTCTTTTGAGTCAATGAAAATACTCAAAGAGTATAACTGTCTAGAAAAAAGCTTCTCAAAAATCGCCGTTCGGAGTCGGCATTAAACTGTAGGTCCCCTCTGCTCGTGAGAGAACAATAGCACGCACAACACGAGTGGTTGCTGAGAAGCTAGGCCCTGGTCTATCTCGGACTGTAGCGCCGCCGTTATTATTATTATAATGCTTACGCTGAGTCTTCGAAACTAATTCCAAAATGCGTGCCGATATCTTCATAAATGTAGGAGATAAACAAGTGGGACAGACACGACAGACGAACGGGCACACAGAAATTATAAAGATTACGTTTTTGTAGACGGAACCTTAAAAATGTATCTTAACCAACAATGTAAATCTCAAAAACACTAAGAGTTAGTCTCTCGTGAATATCACAATGCACACAAACTCTACGCGAGTCGCGATAAGCGAATACCTTTGGAACATCATGTTAATGCATTTTTACAATCGTCTATCGAAACCATAAACCGCATAAGATCGCCGTCAAATCTCGAACGCAATGAGGATGATTATTCATTGAAAATCACAACCAATGAGGCACTAAAACTTCATGTTTAATGCGCAAATTATGATTACTCAGAGTCACTGCTGGGGGCTCGGTGGTTACACATGAAAGGCAGTCGAACTACTTTAACTTACATCGGCAGCACTTGAGTTGTGACTAGTTAGCGCTATGGAACGATGACCAATGATGTCTTGATGCCACAAGTTGATTAAGTAAGTTTAATGGACTGCGATCCAGTAGAACGGAGCAAAGACAACAATGAAACTTCTTCAGCAAGCGTTCCCTAGCCGCAAATTTGTCGTTTTAGTGATTTCAACTGACCTGCAAGTTCACCGCTTCCGGGCATCTTTCGCTAGGATTTTTTATGACGTAGACCATGCCAATAACGTAATTATTCAAGTTACTAGAGTTCCTTCAACATTTGTGTGTCACATAGAACGTGAACGTATTCTGCTGCATTGTCACAAACTCGAAGTCGAAGAAACCACAAGCCCGGTTCTCAATAATAATATCTGACAAGTAAAGAAAGTGCCGCCAGAAAAATGCAGTTTTGGTAACCGCTTGTTCGTCACCCCTGGCGGTAGTCAATTGGTCAAGCATCATTCAATTATATCAGGACTGGGTCAGCGAGTTAATAAAAAAAAAGGGAAGGAAATTATTTAACTGCTTTTAAACCGAATTCAAAACTGAGTTCATTAAGAAAGGAAATGTGAAATCTTTGAAAACGCCACCAGAAATTCCACTTTTCTTTTAAAAGTTAATGGATTCTCTTCTTCTGGGTTTAGCTTCTGCAGCAACCAATCGAACTAGGAATGGATTCCATCTCTCACGAGTGAAGGGGACTTACATTTTTATGCCGACTCCGAAGGGCTAAGTTTCGGAAGTCTTTCTTGACAGTTTTACTCCCTGAGTAATTTTAATGAAATTTACTGGGATTGAACCATGGACCTTCAGCATGGGAATCGACGCATTAATCCACTACGCCACGGCAGCTAGGCCAAGGATTAGTTAAGTTTATTGTGCCAACGACACATGTATGTATTCTCTTGAGTCTGGACTATGGCGCACTCAGCCTTTGATGCTCTTTGATTTTCTGCTTCCAGTTCTCTTTTTCTTTTTTTTTTCCGGAGGATTTTTAAAACACTACTGGTGCACTCAGACTCAAAACTGGTCCATTGTACTGCCAGGTAGCAACCTACTCCAGTGCCGTTAATTTGATCCCAACTGCAAATGGTGACTGGACCAGATTCGATTTCACTGGGATTCGAACACTGGGGCAGGCACTTAACCAGTCGTTTTCTGCTTCCAGTTACTGACGGGATTCATTTTTTTTCTTCTTGTGGCGCTACACTCCTGGTGGATCTGGGTCACAACCAACAAACCTCTCCAGCTAACACAATCTTTGGCTAACTGTGGCCAATTGCGCACGTGGACGGTCTTCGTTGCGTTGTCTCATTAAATTGTCCCAAGTCTTCCACCTAAGGGAGAGGTGTTGTAAACACGAAATTCATTAACTTCATCTGTCTCTTGTGTCAATTTGACAAACTTTTGAAAATTAAATTGAGATTACTCTGTGCTTTAAAGCCTCGAAATAAGGGACGGATGAAGGTTCAACTTTATTTTAAATTTTGCAGGCAGGGAATCTTTCATCAGCTAAAAGAGTTGAGACGCAAGAAATGTCTGCATATCATAATGGAGGGACACAAACTGAGGCTCACGGTATGTTCTTACGACTAAAAAGAAGGAGTAAGGACCGGCTAAGTGGAAAGGATGTCCATTCAAAAGAAAATTGACTTGAGGAGGATGCGGACTTAACACAATGCTCAGGCTTCGGATGAGTGGACTGCAAATGGTGTGAAGGAGCTAAAACAAGATATGTCTGTTTCATTGCTCTCTGTCGAAATGGTGGAAAAACAGAACGGACAACCACAACTAATAGCCACATGAGATATCAGTCTGGTATACCATAGCCGGCATTGAACTAAAAAGATCTTTGTCAACGGTCACCCTCACTGTAGAAGAAGTCCTTACTGTACATACAATGCGTCTTGGCTATACGCCGTACACAGCGACTACTGTAGAAGTTGCATTGAAAAGGGTGACCCAATATCAATTTCTTATGTTTAAGGAGCTGTCAAAGTTACCAATGACTTCCAGCTGTCAACATTTTCAGTAAGGTTTGCCTTTTCATCATGCATCGTTTGCCGAACGACCGGAAATTAATGAAAAATTATCGAAACTTCGGTTCAGTTGTAAATACAGTAGAAAACCAAAAAAAATGAACGGCTGTATAACATGGATAGTTTGGAAAGGTGAACGGGGCCTGTTTTATATCTGTTCATCTTTTCGAGATTCTACATGGAACGTGAATTTCGTCCTTGAGTCGGTCGTCATCTTGGCTTCAGTGAGCAGGCAATTCGTCGCACCGAGGAAAAGTTTGAGCGTCTTTTGAACCTTAAGACAGATCAACCAGACAGAGATTGGTGCGAAATGAAGAAAACATAGCCCCTGTTGTGTAGCCAGTATGGGCGAAGACACAAAAATGTCGATTCGGTGCCGATCAACTTAATTAGGTATCACCGGAGAGTCAACCCAGCTCATTTTGTGGTTGGATTTTGGCCTATATTCGCATAAGATTGTGCTGACGATGGAATTGAAGCCGAACCGAAGTGGGTTCCCTAATTTGGTGCCGGAAATGTTTCGCCGCTGAGCCCTATTTCATCTGATTTTCAACCCCACTAACATCCCCGACAGCCAACGCCATTGTATCGCCAACCAATCTTATCGAAATCAATTGATACACCAATCGGTAACCACTCGCTTCTAACCCACCAATCGCCGACCATTTCATTCGGTTTAAGGTCTAACGATCACCCAATTATCCGTGTATGTTTCCATTTCTTCATCACTCCTCAAACTTCGGCCCATTTCGTCATAAATTTTCCACACAAATGCACCCAACAACTTCCGGTGGTCTCCGCTCCACAGACGGAGCAGGTACATTAACCACTCAAGCTTATCGAGACATGACAGGAGTCCGAAAACCCGTTTCGATTTCAATGAATTTCTCCTTTCCCGCACACTCGACCGTTTCAAAAGGGACCTCAGAAAGCCATTCAAATGCGTCATCACGGCGATCACTGTCGATTGACTGGTTAATTAACTCGTCCAAGCCACCACTCTTTGACTAAAAATGACGCTCAGTGAGGAGCCACTGCAGATGTCACATCGTTCGTTTGTTTGCGAACTGTCACTCACAAAGTGAAACAGTTCAGCGCCGAACTCACAAAAACCGATTCCCGGTTCGGCTCCAATGGGTTTTTGATAACTCAATTAATTATTAATTATTTATCGATCGCTCGCGTTGATTATAGTCAATAACTGTTTTCACTCAGCCTTTGTTCGGCTCAAACTCATTTCTCTTAATTAATTGTCGTAAGGGGAGGGGATCAGGAGAAACGCACACACGAACGGCAAAATGTGGACAACATTTATTTAATCCTCCAGTTTTGGGGGCGGGTGGACAAAAGAATAACTGCCACACCCACGTTTTGTGTTCGGTTGACAATTAATGCGCCACAGCAAACATCAACAATTGTGAAAAACTGCGTCTCGGAGCACATAACCGCTTCGCACGCATATCCACCGAGACCGACATCCCCCGCCGCTCAGATCGGAGCCAGCGCAAACTGGAAGGGAAATTATTACGAAAACGGAAGGTGTGAGGCATACACACATAATTCCCTCCCTCGCCACCCGCCACTCACTCGGGAAAAGGGTATAAGTTAAATTTCCATTTAAAATTGGGAAGTGCAAAATTCCACAGCGCACGCGTTCCGTATTCCATTGTGGACGATATGACGGGCGGGTGGAAATTGGTTTAAAGGTTTTTTGTGGCGCCTCAATAGCGCTGTGCGCTGGGGGAACGGTTGGTGGGGGGCAAGTGGAGGCTGATTAATTTCGAGGAATTTCCATTTAATTCATTTCATTTTTTCCTCAACCGTCATTTCAGCGCTGGAACTTGTGCGCTCTTTTGGCGCCTTTTTGACGTCCATCCTCCCCCCAATCGGTGACTGATGTGCGATGAATTCAATTAAAATTCGAATAATTACCGTAATCAGATTATGGACTAATTTGAAATCAAAACTACCGACGATCGGTGGGCGCTCGCTGGCCTTAGCCGGGCTCGCTGAGAGCCTGTTTTGCGAAGAGAGAGCCAGCATCGCCTTCGTTTGGTCACGCACCGCGTAATTGTAACGAGGATTAGTGTAATGATATGGAATGTCGGAGACTCTGGACCAGCAGCAAGTACCTTCGGCTGGGCACAGGTGGACTGAGTGTACAGGTGGGTGCGTGTGTGCTTGTGCGGAGTAATTGGTTTAAGCGTCGTGCTTTGGTTCGAGTTTCTGAGGCAATTAAACGAGCGCCTTTTCATTACGTGTGGGCTTAGCGTTTCTCAGAAGGGGAACCATGAAGTTTTGTGTTTTTGAGGAGGGCGGATGGAAGCAAGGCTAAAGGCGGTGTGAGGTGATTGAACTTGGTTTTGTTGTCCAGATAACATTTCTTCACGGTCCCTTTTTGGTTTGAGATCATGAAAATTGTGGAGGACTGCCTAAAGCTAGTGCTGTTATCGAAGATGCTGCCAAGATCACATTTTAAGTCCTTCGAACAGACTACGGAAATTGGTAAAATTTTAAGACCCCTTCGCTTGGATCATCAAATCTTCAGACAGGCTTGCGCACCTTTCTTCTTTTTTTTTTTGCCGGAATGCAGTAGGGGGATGGTGCATTTACTCCTACACAGAAGGTCCATGGTTCGATTTCAGACACACCAAATTTCATTTTCGAGTCATTGTCAATGCTCAGAGAGCACAACTGCCAAAAAGGTCCTCAAACGACAATAGAGAGAACAATAGCACGCACAACACGAGTGGTTGCTGAGAAGCTAGGCCTAGGTCCACCTCGCCGCCATTATTATTATTATTATAATCAAGGATGGAGAAGCTCTTGCTCACGGTTTGGTCTTCCGTGTGAAGAATATCAGCTCAACAGAACACAGACAGACGAGATTAAATTTTAGCTTACCGAAAACTCAAAGCGCCTTGCGCTGCCGGACGAACACCTGGAAATGACTTGGTTTTGATTATCGTCCAGTTGGTACCTTCAGAGGGAATTATGTCAACAAGAGAAAGGCATTTGTTTCCCGAAAATCACAAATATATAGTGTCATTTTTGAACTTTCAACATTCAACTATAGTCGCGATGACTTTTAATAAGTAAAAACTTGGAGGTTACCAGATATTGATCGATATACAGTCGAATTGAAAAGTGAAAATTCACTCCAAAAGCAGCAAATGAGGTAAATAATCTCACCCAACTTGTGAATGAGCCTACACGAATACCTGACATTGCAGATCATTCCGCCAACACCCTGGACCTGTTTGTCACCTCTCATCCTGATAAATACTCTATTGATATATTGTCGCCTCTAGGCTCGTCTGATCACTGTGTCGTATCAGCTAATTTCTCGTATTCACTCCACACAGTTAGAGAACAAATTCCTACGAGAACAGTATGGCTATACGAGAAAGCCAATTGGAGCGGCCTTAACGACTTCTTTAGGAATTTTACCTGGTCACTATGTTTCCTCGATAGTGACGTGGATGCCGCTTCTGATACGATCACGAACATCATTCTGCTGGGTACAAGATACGTCATTCCTCACAGAGTGAAGAGTATCAAACCCAAAGCAAATGCGAGGTATGACTCGAGCTGCAAAGAGCCTATCAGGTTGAGGGAGTTGAGTTTCCGGACTTACAAAGCCAACCCTACTGAGGAAAACCGGAAAAAGTTTAAACGGGCCAGAAATGACTACAGTGCACTAATAAGACGTGTGAAATTCTCCTATGACTAAAGGTTGAGGCAAAAAGTGCTACAATGTCCGAAGGGTAGCAAAAACTTTTGGTAATTTCTTAAAAATATAAGGAATTCAGCCTCATCTTCAATTCCCATGGTCATTTGCAATTACATTCCAGCTGTCAGCTCTTTGAACAATGCCAATCTGCTTGCTGCGTATTTCGCGACCAGCTCAACGTTGCCAGATTCGACCATGGGACAAATCCATTTCCGCACTCGTACAGTTGCAAAAGTACTTAAAGATCTCAACGTTCATAAATACGCTGGCCCGGATGGTATACCCCCGATACTTCTGAAGAGGTGTTCTTCTGCGCTGGCAAAACCACTGCGTAAGCTTTTTCATCTGTCCTATTCTATTCTTCTGGTCACTTTTCGAGTGGATGGAAAACAGTCGTTATAACCGATTTTGACTGTATATGTATATTTCTTATTAATTTTTTTTTGGGAGCATATGGGGGGGTGTATAAACATACACTATTGGTGTACCGATAAACGTCGGTGCGTCGTCTCCTACACTCGAAGTCTAAGGTTCGAATCTCGAAAAAAAAAACACCTAACATATTCTTACGGCTCCACCTCTTTCAAGTCACTGACAATGCTCAAAGATTATAACTGTCTAGAAAAAGCTTCTCAATCTCGCCGTTCGGAGTCGGCATTAAACTCGTGAGACAACAATAGCACGCACAAAACTAGTGGTTGCTGCGAAGCTAGGGTCAGCTTCTTGTCAGCAATCTAAATACTGTTCATCACTCCTGACTACCTAGCTAAGCCCATCGCAAATCAAATAATTAGATTGCGAATTCTGAAAGAGATACCAACGACCCACTACTTTTTATCAAAAGCTATGTGTTACAGCTTTACAGAAGAGGGTCTTCTTTTGGCATCTCTTCCAGATTCGTCGGATTGCACAATGTAAGGATGGAGAATGAATTCCCCTCCATTGTCCAGTTAAACCTCAATTTGATGCCAACAAAGCCAAGTGGAAGGGTTGTCATGCGAGTTGTTGAACACAACCCTTGAAAGAGTAACATGAAATTTAAACATCAAAAACCCTAAGTCGACTAAACTGTCAATGAAATATGAGCTAGTCTTGAATCCATGGGAATGTATAAAATGAGTCCAACCGAGAAAATGGAAAAATCAAATAAATATTGACAACAAAAAGAGACAAAAAGCATAGAAAACGTCCACAAACCTTAACGATTGACAGCTACAAAATTGAGGTATCCCATTGTGCGCATTTTTGTGATATGTGTTGATGTTGACAATGTAGAAATGGACCAGCTGATATAGTAACAAATTCAACCTTCTACATGCTCTTAGGAGTTCGAGTACTTCCAGCAGCAACTGTGAAAGGTCTTAGTGAAGAAAGTAACAAATTTCGATGAGGAGTCCTCACAGAGATGGAGACTCACTAGAGATGGTCGAAACTGACTAGAAACTCCCTCATGTGCACGCTAGAAATGGACTAGTAACCTCTTTTAAGGCGTAGAAGACCCACATGAGCTACATTCACTTATGCAACAGTGTCTAAGTTACCAACGCTCAATCATTCCCTCCAATAATTGCCTCAAATTCCTCGACCACCCAGCGAGCTAGTTTGAGATTCTGAGTGCGTAACGTGTTCACACGTCGCATATCAAATCTGCCAAACTCGAAACAACCAGAAGTCCTCCCGATTAATTACCAAAATCTATTCAAATTTTTCAGTTCAAACGCAAATTCATAGTCACACGGCCACCAACTGTCTGCACCTTGATCGGTTCGCTCCCTCAAAGTCGGTTACTGCACCCGATCCGCACAATCTAACGTGCCTGCTAATTTCAAACGCAGAAAACAATGACCTCCCTCCGGCGAGTGAGAGACTCCACCGAAGAGACAACGAAAAACAAAAAAAAATGAATTAAAACACTTAACATTGAACACACGCTTCTCTATCAGCAGCAGCGCACACACGGGCACACATCAAAAAGTCAAAAACCTGATAACGACGTGAGATACTAACCGAGAAGCAAAAAAAAAGAAAAACAACCAAAAACCAATAAAAAATAAAACCCCAAACGAGCGTGGAACTACGTAATTTCAGTTGAGCTCTCTAGGCCTATCTGTGCCCGTCCACAAGTGACACAAAGCGCTCCAGAGCAGTCATGTGTCATGTGGGCCTTAGACTCTGTTACGCACAATGTAACGAGCCCGACGAGAGGGCCTCCTCCGAGATGGAGATTAATCGAGGGACAGCTGGATGGGCGAACGGAAACAACTTGTGACGTGAAAAGTTCTTTGAACCCCGGGTCTAGGTACACAAATCCAGAGGAGATTTGAACCTGTCTCTCCGAAGAGGGTTCGCCCAAGCCAAGGGGAGCGATATCTCGGTTCCGGGTACAGACGTGGGCCATGGGTCCAATCACGTCTGTGGACTGGTCCACGAGTGCATGGCGGAGGGAGAAATCACCAGAGTCACTGGGTTGAGTGGTTTTTCCTCCAAAATGTTGTTTTGTAAGCGCATCAGTTTCCCTGTTCCCTCCTCCCCCTCTTCCTCCTGGCCACTCTCCCCCTATCGGCTGGTGGTGGTTCAGTTTTTGCGCACACGACTGTGTGCTCCATTTCGACAGTCGACACTGGGTTACGTCAGATGTTTGGTTAATTAATTTATAGGGATTTGCTGATAGCGGCATGAGCAACAAGTCCAAGCCCAAGCCCAGGCGGGGGAGAGGGACGGGGCGGCCCTATGCCGTTGGAACAATTCAATTCCCCTAATGGGGTTATGGGGGCACATGTTGAGCGAGCGGCGGCGGGGCCTCGCCGCGCTCGACTTTGCAGCGTCTGCTTCTGCTGCCTGTCCCTCTGCTGTGTTTGCTTTCGCATTCGATATTCGTGTCGACAGATAAATATTTGACATTTTGCTTTCGATTCGTGTGCCTGTGTGTAATTGATTAAAATATTAGAGGCTTTGCCCGGTTTGTTGACTCTCCTGTTGTCTCTCGCCCGTCTTCGCCCACCTGGCGCTGGGACACCGAGTGCGATAAGGCAGAGTGGCGCAACAGCGTTTGCTCTTTTTTTGTTTAAAGTTTTGGCTAATTTGGGCCACGCTAAGTGCACAGAATTTTTGTACTCAACGAGGGACTAGCTGACTGCCAACAATTGGCGACAACAAGACGATCAACTAGACGACAGTTGTACACAAGCAGATGTCGCATTGTTGTGACAGCTGTCAAAAGTTTGGGTTTTTCTTTCTCGGGAGAGTGGTTTAAAGGGCTGACGTGATGGGGATTGTGGAGATAATAGACCAGAGGTTGGGGGTGATTAAGTGGATCAACCCCAGGGGGTTGGGCGAGGTTTGGGATTTGTGTCATGGCCAAGTGCAGATGGGGTGGATTATGAATGAGGAGACCAGACAGCTGTTCCGAGGATTGAATTGAACAGCTCCTCTATCAAGTGTTCTGAAGGTAAATTTACCAAATTTTCCTTGTTTGGCCCGATGATTGCTTGTTTGGGTACTCAATCTGGATGATTACTTGTTCCGATGGACTGCAGGGAAGTTGATTGGGATCACCTTTCAATGAGCCACCACCCATGCAAAGTCAATCTACAGAAACAGTGTCTCAATTCAAAAGTGACTACCAAAACCATCAGGCATTCCAGAAGGCGGTCAGTTAAGGCCTGTTTTACTGAGTGGAAGCCAAACATAACATTTTGGACAAACATTTCGATTCTAAGGTGAGACATGACATCGTTTGAGCACCGTGGCGTAGCGGGTAACTACGTCGACTTGACTACGCTTGAGGTCTAAGGTTCTTCTTCTTCTTCTTAGGGCGCTACAGTCCGAGGTGGACCTGGGCCACACTCAACATGCCTCTCCAGCCAGCACGATCTTTCGCCAGCTGTTTCCAAATTCGCACACCAAGCCGGCAGAGGTCCCCCTCGACTTGTGTGCGCCACCTTGTTCGTGGACGTCCTCTGTTGCGTCGTCCCACAGGCTCAGAGTCGAAGACTCTTCGGGCCGGAGCTAAGTTGTCCATACGCTCTACATGGCCTAGCTATCTTAGGCGTTGGATCCGTAGACGCCTGGCTAGACTCATGTCGCTGTACAGCCCATATTGTTCGTGGTTGAATCTTCTCCTCCAAATGCCATCAACGCAAACAGGACCAAAGATCGCGCGCACAACTTTTCTCTCGAAAAGACCAAGAGACTGTTCATCCGCTTGGGATATTGTCCATGCCTCTGCGCCGTACAGCTGGACTGGGATGATCAAGGTCTTATACAAAGTCAACTTGGTCTTCTGAGAGAGGGCTCTACTACTCAATTGCCTTTTGAGCCAAAAAAAAACAGCGGTTGGCAAGAGTTATTCTGCGTTTGATCTCGGTACTGATGTTGTTTGTACTGTTTACCGCGGAGCCAAGGTAGACGAAGTCCTTAACTACCTCAAAGTTATAGCTGCCTATGGTGACGTTCTGGCCAAGTCGTCGATGTTGTGCATCCTTTTTCGATGACAGCATATACTTGGTTTTGCCCCCGCTTACCGCCAGACCCATTTTAGCCGTTTCCGTTTCAATGCCAGCAAACGCATCATTGACGGCTCGCTGTGTTCGCCCAATCACGTCAATGTCATCCGCGTAAGCTAGCAGTTGAACGGACTTTTGGAAGATCGTGCCTCTTGTGTTGGCCAGTGAGTTTTGCACGATCTTCTCAAGAACGATGTTAAAGAAATCACATGACAGCACGTCGCCTTGTCTAAAACCTTTTTTGGCATTGAAGGTCTCGGTGAGTTCGTTACCGACCTTGATGGAGCAGCGAGAGTTCTCCATCGCCATCCTGCAGGAATGTCAAAACTAGACAAGGTTCATTTTTTCACGGCTCCCACCTTTCTTGAGTCACTGACAATGCTCAAAGAGTATAACTGTCTAGAAAAAGCTTCTCAATCTCGCCGTTCGGAGTCGGCTTAAACTGTAGGTCCACTCCACTCGTGAGAGAACAATAGCACGCACAACACGAGTGGTTGTTGAGAAGGTAGACCAGGTCCACCTGCGACTGTAGCTCCGCCATTATTATTGTTATGACATCGTTTATGTCGCCTGAAAATTTGTGTTGGATATCTAACGCAACGGTGCCTGCCTGGTCAGCATGGAGGAGGACTTTTCTAAAAGCTGAGCAGACTGGCTATCAGTAAACAACTTCTGAAGAATCACCGCGTAAAACCCTCGGTATTGCACCTGTAATAACGAACAGGCTGCGAGCATATGACCTATTTGCTTGCACCTGAAACAAGCTTGTTGGCATTGAAACCCCTCGGAACATACTTCTTTAACGACTCAAGCGAACTACACAACGTCGGCATCCATCAAATAAGAAGCATGGGCTTGGCAAGCTTTTCTAGGAAGGAGACATCCTAGGTTAGGGGGCTGCTAGTGAAATTCATCAGCACACTTAAACCATGTTCGTCCATTGTGATACCCACAATCAGACTACTACCACTGATCGTCAACTTCACGTTAGAAGATCCAAAAGCAGTTGACAACTTAGTTTTGGACTTTTTAACAGCCGCGCATGGGCGTGTGCATCCAGAACAAAGTTGTTGATTACTCTCTATCTGGCTAGATGCCAGCAACGATCCCTGTTAATGCACGGTTCAAGTTGACACACAGCCTTTAAGTGATGCCGTCTGGATAGCCCCTACGGAACCTGCTTAGAGGTGAACCAATGAATGCAGCAAACCCTTTGTTCAGAGGTTTTAGTGAAGACCCGGTCCTCCAGGGGGTTTTGCTTGGGGTTAACTACCTCACCATGGAAAACACTTTTTTTTGCCTCGAATACGGACGAATTCAGTGTTGACGACCTCAGCAAACGACCAAAGGACAAAGACTTTCGGTTCTGCATTTGGAACGTGAGGGACCACGTGCAACTAATGAACTCACGGAGGCCCTAGGCTGCTATAAAGCAGACATTACCGCATTCCAGGAAATGCGATGGGATGGTGCTGGCAAAAGAAGGATTAAGAACTGTTATATCTACTACTTCGACAGCGACAGATAGCGAATGCCGCGCTTATTCGAATGTGGATTTATTGTTGGAGGCAGACTTAGGCACTTTTGCATTAAGCTTTAAGTACGTAAGCGAGCATCTCAGAATCCGCATCAAGGCTAAATCCGGAAACAGCAACCTAATCTGCGCCCACGCCCCGAAAAGGAGAAGTGGAAGTAGAGATGACTTCTATGATCTCCTAGAAAGAACATGCGATCAATGCTTTAGCTTTAGTTGGTAAGGCAGGACAACGTTCTAAGAGATTAAACGCTACGCTGGGTAAGGAATATATATTTACCAGAGTTTTCGATACGCACAGCCAGCACGACACCACGTCCGCAAACGGGTTCAGTCTAATGGACTTTATCGGTTTGCACACCTCAACATTCAGAAAGAGACCTGGCTGTCCCTTAATCATTCAACCGTAAACCAGTTTGATTTCGAAGTCAAAAGTAATAAGTGGATCCATAAAATTCGTGAATTTCCTATAAAGGAGTCGGTTAGGGGATTATTTTGATTTTTCAAATATTTCACGGTTTCAAGATTCTCTAGGAATGTGCAAGTCCAGAGCCTGTTCCAAGATAGTGAAGGACTGATGTCCCCAGCGAGAAATGTCCAGTGTTACCACTCCTAAAATATTTCTTTTTAGCCCTGCTTAGAAAGGCAAGCTTTTGGTCCTTTTAAGGTATAGTAAAGGTGGCTGTCATAACTAGTTAATTAAAAATAGTTAGTAAATGTCTTGGCTTTTACACCGAAGGTCCGCGGTTCAAATTCCGGTCAACACACAAGCTTTACAATTTACGACACCAACTCCAAGCTTCTCTGGGCGCTGTGACATAATGGGTAAGTGCGTTTTTCCTTACGCTCGAAGTTTAGGTTCGGTTCCCGAAAGATACCTTTCTTTTTCCCACGACATCATCTCTCTCGAGTCGCCTTTGTGATAGCCTCTGGTTTGGTGCAACCGAACCTTTGTCTACAAAGGCATTTTCAATGTCGCCTAACAGAAGTAGGGCGCCGTGTCTACCGGGTGGCCCTTTTAAAGGATACGTTGGTTTAGAATTAAGAAGTTGATTGGGAGACTCTTACGTGAATTCCTACCAGTCTTTCCATAAGAAGGGTGAAAGAGCGGTACGTCTGAAGTATCCGGGACAGTTCTTTCTGGGACTGTCCTGAAAACAAATCTATACACGGATGCCTTGAAAGCGTATAGATCAGGTCCGAAGAAGTCTTTGAGTGGGAATTCGCTGAACAACTAGAAGCTGACGATACATTTTCAGGATTGAGAACTCTCCTTTAGAAATGTCGATAGCCAAGTGCCTTAAAGGATACCAAAAAGAAGTGGCGTAAGTCCTCAATGGCTTGGCAGTTTTGACAGTCTTTGGAACATCGAAGTATAGTTTAGAGAAATGGTTGTATATTCCTCCGGTGAAAGTCAAAAGAGCCGTCACCCTTACAAAGAGACTGCTTCACAACCGTCAACTCGACGGAAGATCAGCAAGTAAAGCTAATTTGTTATATGGGCCTCATTCGGTCAATACTAGCCTTTGGGAGCCCTGTATAGTTCAACGGTGACGTCAAATAAGGTCAAAATTTGTGCTGTTCTTTTCCGTTTTAAAAGCGAAATGAACCCAAATTCACAGTTTGAGTTTTTGAGAACGCGAAATTTGGCCTTATTTCTATATCAAAATTGAATTAATTCCAAATTGGGAAGAAAAGGGAATCGTGCTGTGTCCGCTATATTTTTGGAACCAACAGAAAACATTTACACCAAATTTTGGAAAAAGTTTGTACAGCAAACCGTGGAATATCGTGACGAGAGTGACGGTCTCAAAGCGTATCTTTAGAAGAACAGAGTTCCAGCTTTAGGAGATTTGTTTCGCATATGCAGTCAATCTGCTTCTTTAGATCTTTAGAACCAAATGCCAAGAGTAAGGTTATGTTCTAAAAGAAAACCGTTCTATGGGACAATGATCGAATTTTATTGAAGTCGAAAGAGGTAGGAAATCGTAAAACATTCCAATACACTCTTTTTGTCCTCCTTAATCAGCTGACCCTAATTTTTCCGAAGACATGAGGTGATCTTAGACAGGAAAGTTTCATAATTATGCACGGAATTGGGTTAATTGCGAAAAAGAATTGCACCCAAATTCGGTAAACACAACATTTCTTCGAAGCCTTGAAAAAAGGAAAGTATTCCGAACACAATTGTTTCTGAACCCATCCGCGAAAATACACACTTTCGATCACAAACGTCACTAGGTTCATAAAACCATTCCAACGACACTCATAAGCCCTAGAGTTCTTTATCCAAGCTTCGACAGGTGACAAAAACATCCGCGTCCTCCCCCACATCACCCTCTAAGCGAAGAGTGCAACACCGCTGAGTATACAAACAGCTCTAAGCGCTCGATGCTTTCGCAAATTAGTTCGGTTTCGCATACACCAGCAACCGCCGCTCATGATACCAGTCGAGATAATGACACCTGAACCGAAGCGGCATGGATCGTTAACACTGTTCCGACATTTCCCTCGGTTGCCAGTTACCGACCATTCCAATTAGCATACCAACTCTACCGCAACTAATTTATGCGTCTACTCAAATCCAAACGACACAGGGCCCCCTCCAGAGATGCAACAAAAATGCTCTCGTCGTGCGTATGGCACATCGTCAGACGATTACAAAAATTATTCGCATTGCGCCAAACATAAACTCCATCATTTACACGTCCCCGTGCACTTCGATGGAAATGTTTTCCCTTCGACAGCCCACGCCCACTGTGACCCCACCCTCACCCAAGCAGGATGACGCAAAAAAAATACAACTAACCTTGGCATCTGATTGCGCTCAATCGTATGCGCTCCCATGCGACACGACATGCAGCTGAAGACAACTGACAGGCAACTTGTAGACGTCGTCGTCGTCGGCGTCGTCGTCTCCTGATGGGAATTCAAAGTTGCTGCTCACATGTGGTGCGCGTAAGCGGCAGCACCGAATGAGGAGTGCAATTAACGTCATTATCAAGTACCGAGCTTGACAGAATCCAAACTCAATTCGCTCGCGGGCGGGCGACGCGGGAGGAGGAAGAACTCAGCCGGCATCACGTAGAGCAGAAGTGTCATTACTCGCAGCTGTCACTTGCCGTGAAATGCCGGTGATTACGGCATTGTGTGTACAAGTTTTGTTTTCGTTTGCCCCCACAGCGCTCCACTTGCGGACAAAATGAAATTTCAATTAATACGAGATTCGCCATGTGTGCGTGCGTGCGTGTGTGTGCCTGTGGATGATGCGATTATTGCGGTTTTTCAACAGAGCGCCACCGCCTTAAGGCCGAAACTCATTACGACGCCGACGAGGTGACAGCCGAGAGCAGCCATTCCACTCAATTGATGGAAATTTATTTTGACAAATAGCGCACAGGAGCGGTCTCCACTATGGAACAGCCGCCCCTGACTAGTTGCACGAGTGGAAACTGTAAAATCGCATGAAAAAAAAAGAAATCAATGCCAGGAAGGAGATTCGATGTCAGGGAACGGAGATTTCCGTCTCTCCATTTATGTACTCACTCAGGCGCTCAAATTCAGGTGACCACTTGAGCGGTAAATTGCATTTTTTTCGGTCCCACCAAAAAGGGAACACAAAGCGATGCGACAGAAACACGGCTGTGTTCAATTGATGTGTTGTTGTGCTTACCTAGAGAAGAGAAGAAGAGAAAACAAAAGAAGGAAAAATTATTAAAAGTCGAAAATGGTTGAAAAGGAAATATGACATGATGTCAAGGTTATGGATTTCAAATGACATTTGACATAATTGGGGATGGTTGAGGTTATGTTGCTGTTTCGTGGGAGAAAAATAGACAGAGCCTTGGAGGAATTTTTTTGTTTCTTTTTCTTTTCTGCAGAGAGGAGTGTTCTTTTTGTGATTTGGTGGGTGATGGAATAAGGAAGTGGGAATGACTTGGAATTTGGAACGGCGAACTCGAAATGTCAGTCTCTAAAATGTTGAAAGTGGATTCGTCGAGGTACACGAGAGTAAACGAAAGTGGACGAACGCTTTTATTGATATATTCCTCTTCGTTGGGAATCACAACGACGCGTTTTGAGTTAGAAATGTAACTACAGTGAATTTTATTCAAGGTTTGCTTTGAACTTTGGCAGCACTTTTTCTTCAGTTTGAAAGCTGATAGTTGAAAATTGACAGCTGATAGTTGAAAATTGACAGCTGACAGTTGATTGTTTCGTAGGTTTTATACAAATAATTGCATGTGCAGATGCATTGACAGCATACAGATCAGGACCTAAGTGGTTGACAGCTGACAACTGACGATTAGCAGTTGACAGTTGACAACTGAAAATTGACAGATGCATTGAGAGTATACAGATCAGGTCCAAAGGGGGGATGACAGCTGACAGCTAATAGTTGACAACTGACAGTTGACAACTGACGGGTGACAGTTGACAACTGACGGGTGACAGTTGACAACTGACGGGTGACAGTTGACAACTGACGGGTGACAGTTGACAACTGACGGGTGACAGTTGACAACTGACGGGTGACAGTTGACAACTGACGGGTGACAGTTGAGAGCTAAAAGTTGAAAGCTGACAGTTGAGAGCTGACAGTTGAGAGCTAAAAGTTGAAAGCTGACAGTTGAGAGCTGACAGTTGAGAGCTGACAGTTGAGAGCTGACAGTTAAGAGTTGAGAGCTGACAGTTGACAACTGACAACTGACATTTGACAATTGGCATTTGACAGTCGACAGCTGACAATTGACAACTGTAAATTGACAGCTAACAATTGACAACTGACAGCTGATTTGTGCTTAGTTTGGTGAACCATTCCAAAACTTTAAAGTCGCTTCACTTTGTAAGTTCGGTGAATGGAACAAAAGCGAAATTGCCTGTGATACAAATTTTCACCACAAAATGTTGTTCTCGTCAATGTGTTAACATGACAAGCAAGACTCCCACATTTTGGAATAAAAAATGTTTAAATAATGGATCATTTATTAAGCGCTTTAACGACTGAATGGCGCAGTTGGTTAGGTGCCTGCCCCAAGTTAAAGAGGTCCCAGGTTCGAATCCCAGTGCATTCGAATCTGGTCCAGTCACCATTTGCCGTTGGGATCAAATTAACGGCAGTGGAGGAGGTTGTGCCAGTACAATGGACCAGTTTTTGAGTCTGATTGCTCCAGTGTAGTGTTTCAAAAATCTATCGAAAAACCCATCCCATTCTTCATCCAGAAATAGGCCTCTCAAAGTTGAAGATGATTTTCCGATCAAAATTAGGGTCAGTTCCAAATTCCAACTGCTCCAGACCCCATTCATGGTCGTTTATCGTCAGCTCCTGGGTCAGTTGAATGTTGTACAGTTGGAGGCCCAAGTTACGACGTAAACTTCGGCAAGTTGTGGTCTGCGAAATGTCGAGTTCTTGTAAACGACGCGAAATCGACTGCCTCGGATTCTTCTGCACTCTTCTCTCAACACACTTTCAGGGACAGCGGCGATGTTTTCAGCGGATGCTGGTCTTTCGTTCACTGAACCAGTGGACTCAAATTGATCCACCAAACTCCGAATAGTCATCTCAGTAGGACGATTACGGCGTAAAATGGACGAAGAGCGCGGAACGTCGGATTTGCCCGAACACCAAACAGAACATCCATTTTGATAAAACAGTTTATCATTTGCACGTGTTGTTGAACGCAATGTCCATCCATGGTGATTTGGCAAAACAGACTGAATAAATCACTGTCAATTTGACGCAGGTTGCTTCAACAATGTGGCCGCTATAAACTGTCAAAGTTCGGAAGTCCCTATTGGAAGAATCTTTATTGCTATAAAAGCTTCCTCAATGACTTGCTAGGGGGCGTGAGATATCGCCAATTTCATCAGTGAAGTTCAGGAGCTAGACTGGAAAGAAAACCTCTCCCGTATTAATACCTGATCGTCATTGTTTCAGCACGATATTGAACTAGTCACACGGCGGCTGTCCTCCTTGCTGAAATTAGGCGCAAGTTTCGAAAGCTTCGGAGATTCTAGAACCAAAGGGAAGGGTATCGTATATTTTCCACACAACCGATTCATGTTTTCTCAGTAAATATCGATATGGAAACTGCTGGTCTTTTCAAAAATTTCGTAAGTTCCCCCGTCACGTCTTTTTGAACACATCCCTGCTTAGAATGAAACAGCAATTCCAGCTTTGACCCCAGGTAGCTTTGAAGAAATCTTTCGGCGCTCACAGACGAGAAAACATCCCATCCTTCTTCATTCCACAGTTATTCACCCAGCCAACGTACACCTCCTTTTCGACTCCCTGTGTAAGGTTAACGCTCCTTCATTCCTAGCGGTCAAGTTGGTTCCCTTTAAGGTCCGCTTCTCGCTCATTGCACTCTCAACCACAGTCGCACACAAACACACACCCGTCCGTGAAAATTCCAAACAATTTACTGAACTCCGATCTGCATCCATAAAAAAAAAGCGCCACAAATCCGTGTCCAACTCATTCGCATGTGTCTATCAATAGCCAACAAGCGTAACAAAGATTTCTCCCAAGAGACAGCGCGATAGGGCGCGCTCCTCCGTGGACCGAGGGTCTTTCCCCGGTGCAAAAACTGTGCAAGAAAAGAACAACCATTACGAATGGTAATAGCTCAACCTTCCACATCCACTTTGGCAGCATGTGCACCGCGCCGGTGGACGCGCCGACGACGGAACGATTTTCCGTTCGGTTCTGGTTCTGGGGGCCCATAATTTGTAATTATGCATCATAGCGGCGATTGCATGTTAGGACGGACGGAGCCCACCACCACCTCCAGCTAACCACTGAGTCTGAGAGGAGCCCGAGCAGCTGACACAATCTTTTCGGGCTCAGCCTTTGGGCCGAGAGCCAAGCGGATTAAACGTGCGCGCGTGTGTGTGAGATACTAATCATTTCGATTGAAAAGCGAGAAGATAATAGAAAAACGAACAAGAAGAGAAACAAGGGATTCATCAGCGGTCACAGGGTGACGATGATTAATTGTCCGTCACATGCGAGTAATGTGCGATTAATCTTCTCCCGAATTGATTTAGTGCGACTGCGGATGGCGTGTGTCTCGATGGCTGATTGTGAATCGACATTTAGGTGGTGCTGCTCATCTTTGTTGCGGTGCGACATGGTGTGCGAGCAATCGAATGTGTCACTTCAGGGATAAATACGCCTTCCAACGAGAGAGTGCTGATGACTTGAGGTATTTGATGAGATTTACTGCCACATCTGAGAGATTATGACTTCTTTTCGATGGAAGAGGACGATTCTTTGACTTGACAGATAAATTAAGCGCTAAGTCATGGTTCTGATCATCATTTGCCTAAAGCTCAAGAGCCTCGTAAAAGAAACAAAAACGGTCATGGGTTCGATCCCCAAGCAAAAAATAAGAATCTTGATTCAAACTGAAATCTAATTCCTGGTTGTTGTTGAAAAAAAATTGAAGATTATGGGTTCGAATCTCACTCGGGAACATTGATTTTAGAAAGGGGTTCGACACACATTTTTCAAGGAACAACAAATTCCAGTTTTCAAGCAAAATGTCGTCATGAGTCAGTCAATTTAATTTTTAAGTTCAAGTCTGACGTCCCCCCCATTAAGTCGAGGTCAAGACAGCAATATCTCCAGACACCTCTCGTCACCAAAATGATAGTCCCTTTCAGTAGTACATTCAGGCCAGAAATGTCGATAATACAGGGTGGGCCATCTAGTGTTTTTTTTTAAATCACAGTTTATTTTGACACTGACAGCTGCTTCCCGCTCAAAATTTTAACAGAAAGTCAGTATAATACCTCTGCGGAACGAAATGAGTCGTTTTACGTTTGAACAACGTTGGGAAATATTGAAAACTTATTTCCAAAGTGCGTGCTGTGTAGCCCAAACAGTGCGATGCGTTTTTTGAAAAGAAGTATTGGCCGAAATGAAGCACACACCGCGACTGCTGTACGCAAGTTTGTGCAAAAAGTTCATGAGACTGGTATGCTAGTGGACATGTGGACAACACTCATGGTCCCCGTCGTCGTACGGTGCGCACAGATGAGATTATGGCCGAGAGTATGAGACTCAATTCACGAACATCAACTCGCCATCGATCTCCATAGCTCCACATTTCACGCAAGCAGCCTGAGGAGAATTCGAATTATGCACAAAGATCTCGGATTATTCGCTTACAAGGTCCATTTTCCTCAGTAATTGAAGGCGGCGGCGTTGTTGTCCATGCGCTCGATGTGGCCGAGCCAGTGCAGTCGACGGATTTTTGCCTTCCTACATCCACAACCTAGTACACCTCATAGAGTTCGCGGTTGTGTTTCTTCTCCTCCATTCGCCTTCCTCGCAGACGGGACCATATATCCGACGTAGAATTTTTCTTTCGAAGGCACCAAGAATCAGCTCCGCAGTTCTGCTTAGTGTCCAGCTTTCGGCTCCATATAGCTGGACTGACAGAATAACAGTTTTGTAGAGCATGATTTTGGTCCTTCGAGTCCGGAATTTTGAGCCCAGTTCTTTTGACAAACAGAAGTAACATCGGTTGCCAAGGGCGATTCTACGTCGGATCTCCACTGTGGAGTCCACATTTGCCCCGAGGTAGACAATCTCCTTCAATACCTCAAAACTGTGGCTGTCGGTTGTGATGTGTTGCCCTAGATGGCGTTTCTTGCTCGACAGCATATATTTTGTCTTATCCTAATTGACCTTAAAACCAGCTCGTTTCGCCTGTTCTTCAATCGCCGTAAAAGCTTCCACTACAGCGCGTTGGTGACGCGCAACGATGTCGATGTCATCTGAGTATCCCAACAGTTGGACTGACTTGTAGAAGATAGTGCCTTCCGTGTTTACAGTAGTCTGCCAGTACCAAATTGAAGAAATCACACTACAGCGCATCGCCTTGCCGAAATCCGGTGCAGGTTTCAAAAGGCTCGGAGGTCCTCGAGCCGAACTGCATAGTGCGTCGCGTATATGTTAGCGTCGTCCGACACAACCGGATCAGTTTTTCCGGGATCCCGAATTCGGCCATCGCTTCGAATAGTTCCTTGCGACGAATGCTATCGTATGCGGCTTTAAAATCGATGAAAAGATGGTGTGTATCGATTTGAAACTCGCTGGTCTTCTCCAGGATTTGCCTTAGTGTGAAGATCTGGTCTATAGTCAATTTGCCGGGCCGGAAGCCGCATTAGTACGTGCCGATTATTGGGGTGCAAAACGGTTTTAGACGTTCACACAGTACGCTGGACAGGATCTTGTAGGCGACGTTGAGCAGGGATATACCTCTATAGTTGTTGCAAGAGGTAGGTAGGTAGATAGAGGTGGGCATTACAGGGCCATGTTAACCGACTTTTTTTTTTACTGAAATTGAAGACACGGATTTGGACGACCTCTGGTTGATGCGGGATGGCGCGCCATGTCACACAGCTCCTGCCACAAGCGATCTTTTGCGCACCAAATTCCCAAATCGTGTTACCAGTCGTCTTGGCGATGTCAATTGACCGCCTCGGAGCTGCGATTTGACCCTTTTGGACTTCTGTTATGTGGGGAACCGTGAAGGACCGATGTTATGCCAACAATCCAGAAATGATTCAAGCACTTAAGGCCATCATCATCCAAGCAGTCCATAAGCTACAGCTAGAGCCCGAAACCATCAACAAGGACTTGGAAAATTGGGGTGACAGAATGCGATCCTGCGAAGCCAGCCGATTCAGCAACTTGAACGACGTTGTTTTTCATAATTAATGGGTAGGTTTGTTCTTACTAATAAAGCCATAATACATGGAAAAAATACAAGTTTGTTCATTTCATTGCATTTTTAAAAAAAGAACTTGTATTTGGCCCACCATTTATTAGCGGTTGGTGAACGAAAAAGCGTGCGTGATCTAGTTCCCAATGAACATGCAGTCACGCGTATCGTACGCAAACTTTTGTGGAGTGAATTTCGGAACTTCTTTTGGTTTTTTTTTAAATGAATAATAATTTTTAATTTATTTTGTTGAAAACTGAAACCTGAGACGTTGTTTTATTTCAATTTACCTTTCACAAAAATTTTTAGCTTATATTAGGTGAATGACAGCCATTTTTTTCCAAATTGCATCATTATACGCAAACTTTTGTGGAGCACTGTATGTGGATGAAAATGAGTCATTCGAGTCTCTAACCGGCCCGATGTTTAATCCAAATGAGTCGAAAATTGCCCTTCCAACAAATTCTTGTCACAAATTCAGTGACGTATCTATAGATACGCATATTTGACGGATTCAGGTTAAATGTCAATCGAAGATACACTTCCCATGACCTCGTCTCCATAGATCGACGCGTTTTTTTCAAAGCTGCCGAAATAAGACGTCTTAGTTCCCATAAACATCAGATTCCAGTCGTCGTGACAGATAGATGCACTCATTCGCCTGCCCACGAGCCCAGTTCTCAGGCCTTTGCTGATGAATCGCCCTCCTCGGTCGTGACCCACATTGCACTTGACGAATAGATCGTTGGAAAGCCTTTACTATAACATAGCCAATCCAAAAAAGCCGTTATCACCTCGCTGTCAGAGAGCGAGAGAAAGTCAACTTTGTCTCGTACGTTGCCACTAAAAGGCTCAATTTGTAACTCGAATTCCACGCGATGTCTGGTCCCCTATCAAGTGTCAGTTGGCCCCTTATCGGGATAATTAACTTGAAGCACTAATAAACACACGAAACCAGACCAGGGAACTATTTTCCCTCGATGGGTGGCACAGCTGGGGCCCGCTATCAGTCTCTTGTGTATCCCCTCCCTTCGTTGACAAGACACAAAAAGAAACGAAACACACAAACAGACAATTCAATGGAAGGGGGACACGCAAGCCAAAAATTGACTCCGTTCGCCGGGGAGCTGCTCATGTGGAAGGATCGAAGACGAAGCTCCAGAAGAACAGGAAGTCACATCGAGTGCGGATGAGAGACCTAAACAAACGTTCACTTCAAAGTAATCACGTCGTCGCCTCTCCGGCAGACTAATGGGTTCCCTGCCGTCGGTCACGACGGAATACCCGTAATTTACGTTGACAACAAAACACCGCCACCCATCGCCAGCCATCTGCAACTAGCCGGCGAAGATATGATAACAAATGACACCGAGCGGAGGACCGTATCATCCGAACCGGGGAATCCAAAGATACGTGGTAATTTTATCTCTCCGTCCGACTGCGAACAGCTGGGCCAAGGCTAATGCCACTGCTGGCTGTGGGATGGTGGAGGGGGGAGGGTGACGGAAAAAGCAGATCTCGGGTGTGTGTACACACGGGGTCCATGAACTTAACCCTCGAAAAGTACACATCCACTGCGCTGCGCTGCGTGCGTGTGTGCCCGTTCTCAAGAGGAAAATTAGCTTCAGATGGTCTAGGAGGCCGTCAGTGAGGCGACCGGGCCAACCGAGGTAATTGAGGAAAATCGAGGAAACGCAGAGAATGCTAAATGGAAAATGGAAAATGGAAAATCCCATCCGTAACTACAGGCAACTGTCTGTCAGTTGATGATCGGTCGGCCTGTTTGAGATGCATTACCGTGGTCGTGGTGTGTTCCTCATGACAGAACAGCGACGCGCACTGGTGGCTGATGGCTGGAGGGGCTGGGTGGGGTCGTGAAAGGATGTGTACTTTCATCTCAGAATGTCATGTTGTGTCTCGTACGTGACAATTTCAAATTGGATCTCATTTAAGGGACTGTTTGTCTGTGCATGTGTGTGTGTGTGTGTGTGTGTGATGGCAAAGGAAGACACGCCTCGGAGCGACACAGTGGCAATGAACGGAACGGGTATTTGCCTCTGAAAAAGAAAACAACACGAAATACCCTTGGTTCTAATAGATACTCGTACTGCGTGTGATTGAAAGATGTTTTCCGCCAGATGGGATGACGCGACATGGACATGAGTCATTCGCTGCTTCCTCTGTCGTGGGTAAGTGGAGACAATTGCAGGTCCAATCTGTGGGATGGTTAAGTAAAGTTTTTGATGTGATAAGTGGTGAATGCTGTCGATTGACGACTGAAAGGCGTCATCGAGTGGAAGCCACTGCTCTTCTGTGTTAATGTGACAAAGGAGTTGGATCCGTTGCACTCTCCATTGATTTCTGAGGAGATTTTGAGCAATGAGTCCGCCTTGACGTTGGTGATATGTTCGTTGACTCCTACGATGAAGCTCAAGGTTCAATTCCGAGCACACAAACTTTCAAATTCACAGCACCACCTATCTTGAGTCACTGTCACAATGCTCAGAGAGTACAACTGTCAAGAAAAGCTTCTCAAACTTCATCGTTCGCTGAACGTCAGGGTTCGACTCCGGGCGCGTCAACTGTCATATACAAAAATCGCTGTTTGGTGTGGATATTGGGCTGGCGGCGTCATCGGTCCATATTTCCTTGAGAACGACGTTGTCCGGGCCATCACCATCAACGGGAAGCACTATAAGTCGATGATTACCAACTTCTTTTGGCCTGAATCGGGTAATATGAATACCAACTCCTCGGGCTAGTGCGTGAAATGTTGAGCTGTTGAGATCGATCATTCTCTGGTACAAAAAACCTCAAACCCGTAAAAAAACAACAAATTTTCAAGCCAAAACAGCCCTTGACTGAAAAATTAATCAACATCCTCGCATTTCAACAATCCTCTCAGCACTTGTTTACTTGAGGAATATTTAAGCGCCTCAGGAAGACCGTGACGCCTTCTAAACAATATTTTGAAAGACTTAAAAACGCCCAAAACTCCCAGAGCCCACACAACACCTAATGCCGCATGACCTCCCTTTAAGTTGACAATTCTCTTTCGAAATCCCCTCGAATGTAGGCCGCCTACTGAACTAAAGCGCGCCCCCGTATTGCCAACCGGTGTCAACAGTTCTATCAGACATTTCCATTCACAAAGGAAAACAAAGCACCCACCCACAGCCTCGAACTGAATTCAGCAGAAATAAGCAGATTCATCGTGCGGAATCCCAAAAATCCTTCCCCTCGAAGATGAACGATGGGGGATGTGACTCCCTAGAGCAACGCCTCCGATTCATTCTTGTTCCCTCTTTTCTTTCGTTTCGATGCCCATTCAATCGATTGCGAGATGATATTTCAAATGTCAAGGATAATAAGGCGACATCAGCGCAGCTTTTGACTTCCCTCGGTGCGCCGCCTCCTTATGCGTCCGAGTTTATTGAAATTTCAATTTCAGTTTCAAATTCCCTCGCAGGCACGGAAGCCTTCCTCCACCGGGGCGAGGAGCAGTGCACAGCACACACTCCAATTAGTGGGCCAAGACATTTGCATAGGAAACGGCAGCGAAAGACAAACAAAGGCGACGAGGCGGCAGCAGAAGGCAAACGCGCCACCTTCCCCCGGGGAGGTGCGGCGAAATTTCAGCTCAGTTCGGTTTAATAATAATTGAGTGCAAAGAACTTTCCAGATTAAGATCATTTTAAGTCATTTCACATGTAGACTTCGAAGGAGCAGCGCGTCCCCGGACGACGGCCGAGCGGAGTCAAACGAAAACCTGATTCAGTTGCTCGGCCAGCGAGAGACGTGGGGTTTCTTTGTGATGCTCCTGCTGTGGTTTGTGTTGTTGTGGCCTGTTGGCCAGGTAAATGCGATGATGACCAATCGGAGTCAGTGCATTGGAGTCGGAGAAAGAGAAGGAGAGTCGGCAGCGAAACCAGACGGAGGCGAGAGAAGACCCGAATGGGAATGGGAATTCTGTTCCGATCGTCCGCTTGGTGTTCCTTTTGGTGAGACACTACTTTATGGACCGTGGTGGTGTAGCGAGAAACAAGTCGACCACGACGACAAAGAAGAAGATGATGCTGCTGCCTGCCGCGGCTGGAGGCAGGCAAGAGGCCGTGGCCATGGCTGTAGCTGTGGCCACTAGCAATAATCTAGTTGTTAACCTTGAGAGGAGTTTCAAAGTTCATCGAGCTGCGGCCGATGACTAGCACATATGGGCACGGTCCGGTCGACTTAGACCCGACCAAGGGACCGTGCAAAGTTCATTGGCTATCTGGGTTGCCGGAGAACAGTTCCCCGGCTGGTTAATGCCTTCAGAAGGTGATGACCGATCCGACGGTACACATTTTGATGCTCTGACCTACGGTTCGGGAGAAACGGATTTAATTGCGCGAACAGCAACGTTTGAGCTCCAGCCATCAAATGAGGTTATGACACATGTGGGATTGGATAAAAATAGCCCGTGCCTACCGAACGGTGAAGTTGTTGGAGTCGAGAAGACATGCAAAAATAAACATTCACGGGCACGCCAGTGCTCGGCTTGACGTCAGAGACCCAGTTGAGGTTCGATGACAGTTGTAGATCTGGGTGAGTGTGCAGACGGCGATAGCATCTAGAGGAAAGTCATAAAAACTTTGATGGAGATTATGCAGACTCGCGGGGTTTTGTCTCTACATGTCAAAACAGGGTCGTGATGCCAGTTCGGAGAAATGCCTTCTGATCTACTAAGGCGCACAAAGCATCACAGAGGAGAAAAGAAGAAACATGTGGCTGGTGGGAATGTTCACAGAGTTTGGAATTTGGTACTCCTATTCCATGTGGTTAAAAGGAAGGGGAAGGAGTTTCTTGTAAACATGTCCTTTGCCAGCAGATTGTGTACTAATGAAATATGGAGCTGAATTTTTAGGCTTTTAGAGAGACGGTTCCAAAAACAGCTGTTCTAAGAAACATTTCTGACATACAAACAATTTCATGATCCCATCCGACAGCAAGACCAGAATTTAGTGAATTTCTGCTTTATAAGTCGAAACAAAAGCAAAATTTGGCTCAAAATTTAGCTCATTCTTACCGCCCTTTGAAACATTCGTCTAAAAGTTTTTTAAGGCCAAAGGTAACTCGAAATTGTCTCTAAATTTGTAAAATTGTCAACATTTCCTTGCAAGGTCTTACATTTTTAGGACCTAAATGTTCTAAAATTGTCTCCTGTGCTATCAGTTCGAAATACAAATTATTTAGAGTGCAAAATTTCGAACTTTTTGGACATGTGGCAGTTCACAACAGGGCCTAAGAGATAGTTGTTAGGGAGAACAATTCTGAACTATACGGGCCCAAAAATTAGCTGTAAGGCGGAAAGATTTCAAACTTTTCGGGTCCAAAAGTTTGTTGTTAGGGTGCAAAATTTTGAACTTTTTGTGCCCAAAATTTAGTCGAAGCTAATTGCTTTTGATCTCTCCATAAGTTACGATATGTTTTCAGCCGCAGAGCAGACCTTTCTACATAATTCGGAATCCCTTCTGTCCACAATTTGTCACCCTGCGTCAAAAATTCTGACATTCTCTGGTAAGTTTCAGTCACTTGACCGAATCCTATTAAATTTCTTGTTTGGAGGTGTTGTGGATAACATTAGACCCCAAAGGCTTATTGGATTGGTTCACATTTTTTTTTACAAAATTTTGGTCAAATATTTTCCGTCATTCACTTTTCATCAACCTTTATTTCTTCAAACACAAGTCTTGACAGAAAGTCAGAATCATACCTTCGCAGAACGAAATGAGTCGCTTTACGCTTGAACAATGTTGGGAAATATTGAAAACTTATTTCCAAAGTGAGTGCTGTGTAGCCCGTGCGTTTTTTGAAAAGACGTTTTGACTGAAATGCACCACCCACCGCGAGTTTGTGTAAAAAGTTCGTGAGACTGGTATGCTAGTGGACAACACTCATAGTCCCCGTCTTCGCACGCTGCGCACAGATGAGAATGTGGCTGCTGTGGCCGAGAGTGTGAGACTCAATTTACGAACATCAACTCGCCATCGATCTCAACAGCTCGCTATCGATTTCACGCACTAGCCTGAGGAGAATACTTCACAAAGATCTCGGATTATTCGCTTACAAGGTCCAATTGACTCAGAAATTGAAGGCGCGCTACCTTCCGCCTCGTTATCGCGGATGGTCGCAGTTTGAGCCTTAGAGCAGAGCAGCCTGAATTGGACAACGATTTTATGCGAAAAAAACATCTTCGCCATCTGACAAGGCCAATTTTCATCCCGCCGGCTACGTTAACGTTTGATAAAGTTGAAGCATCTGAGGCCCGGAAATCTCGCACGTTATTGTCGAGAAGCCAATGCATCCACAAAGAGTGACAGTTTGGTGCGTATTGTGGAGTGGTAGCATCATTGGACCATTTTTCTTTGAAAATGCATCCAAAGAGAGTGACACAATGATGTTTTCCCACAAGTGCCTGGAAGATGCAACTCTTCTTAGTGAAGCGCAGTTCTGCAGCCAATGACTGGCAAACAGAATGTTAGGTTCAAATTCCTAAGCGGAAAACTTAAACATTGACCGTTCCCTTTAACAAAACGGCAGCAAGATTATCAAGTGAAATTTGCACGAATATATCCCGATTCCAGCCGTTGTTGTGGCAAAATAAATGTGCCTATCCACGAGCAGAAGTCTGCTTGCGTAACATGAGCTGTTGCTAGAGAGGCTTAGCAAATGCGCATTCTAGACGAAAGAGACGTTTCTGGTTCCATCAATTCCAAGTTAAACTTTGGTTTCCGGACTCTTGACTCGTTTCCTCCATTATCCAAAGTCAATGCTGACAAAAGAAGCAGCATTTGGTTCTTGAGATAATTTTTGTTTTGTTTTTCGGAGTATTTTTGAAACACTACTGAAGCACTCAGACTCAAAACTGGTTCATTGTACTGCCAGGTAGCAACCTACTCCAGTGCCGTTAATTTGATCCCAACGGCAAATGGTGACTGGACCAGATTCGATTTCACTGGGATTCGAACCTGGGACCTTTCAAACTTGGGGCAGGCACTTAACCAACTGCGCCATTCAGTCGTACTCTTGAGATAATACTCACCACTTCCCAGACATGAACAGATTGGGACCATTTAGGCCAACTCCGCAGAATCATCTATTTACGTCTTAAATTTCAAGGTTCTCTTTCACTCGAAAAATGACGTCCAGTTTGAAGGTAATGTTTCACTAACAATCTGGGGCCCTATATTGAAACGAGGACGAGCCTTCTCTTCAAACTAATTTAATCAGAGACAGTTTTTTGCGATCCCCGATTGAAAACCTCCATTGTCCCTTACAGCAAAACATTCCTTCACCGATAACTCACTCACGCACCCCCATTGTCCGTGTCCCTAAATACCCTCCGTTCATTTCTCCATCAGATAACTAATCGGCGGCCATCGCCGTCATCCTTGTGGCACTCCATGCAGCCGCATAAGTCAAATGACCTCTCGCAGATTGTACTAGACTTTTATAATTAATCCCGCGTCCTCCCACATTCAATCCCATAAATCCCCACGTCCTATCCCATCAGTAATAACTGTAAAGCACCATTTGTACCCGAGTATTGGCACAGCGTACATGTGTTACTTCATCTTTAAGTTCTGGGAAACTAATGACTCGCAACCAGTATCGCACCTTGCGATCAGTCTGTCTCGCCCCGAAGGAGCTCTCGTAAGCGCGCCATGCGCATGCGTAGGCGCTCATAAGGAGTGTACATCGAATGCAATTAATTTACTCTTTTCATTGGCCTCCTCACATCTGTCGCTGCGCGTGTGTGTGCGCCGAGATTGTACGCTGCGTCTGAGGAGATAATTCTCAGCTTCCCCGCGTCGTGTGTCATTCCACGACAGGCAACATTCATTTTCAATTTCTTTTTCACTTTGTCCGTGAAGAATCGTTTAAAGCCGCTCCGTTATCACTGAATTACAGCGGCAAGGGGAATCGTGTGAGCGCATCGGCTTACATAACCTCACTCTGGTCTCGATCGTAACTTTGCAGAAGTCTGCTGGTCGTCCAGACGAAAGGAGGTCACTTGCCGGTGGCGTCGGACTGCTGCTTTGTTTTTGTAGCATGTCGTGACCCACAAAAACAAAGAAAACCAAAACTCTTAAGACGCCGTCGAAGACGTCTACCAGCATGACTCCGGGTGCTGTGCGCCTTCAATCAATCTCTTCACGCTCTCGCGCTGTTAAGTGTTAATCAATATTTGAAAGTCTATTCAAACACGAGAGGCGGACGAGCGGAGGAATGCCAAGTGGAACGACGAAGATCATCTCCGGTGCCTCCTTCAGACGGGGCCCCATTGGGGTCTTGGGCTGCGATGGATGTGACATCTTTCTCGGTATTTCCGTGTGAGAACCGTAAAGACCGTGAACAGCTGTCCAGAGTGGTTGGTGTCTTCCTGTCAAATCTGACGTGTCACCCGCAGCCGCTCCTGGTCTCACATTTGCTGGTGGCCCCACGAAAGTGGGTCTGGGGTGCTGCTGAATTTTCAGTTTCCATATGCCACCAACACCACCACCACGCCACCATCGCCACCACCATCATCGTCGCTCCCAGCCGGAGGCAAGCGGCGGCAATGTTTTAAAATGATTGCGCATTAGTTTGGAGTGTTATTGGTGGCGGTTCGACGAGTGACGGAGCTGCTGGGTCACCGTTCTGCTGCGGAAATGGGTGCAGCTGGTGTGTAATTGGAAACAGTTGGACAAATTAGTGACACTCGACGTAGAGGGACGTAGGTTTTGTGTGTTTTTTGTCGTTTTCTTTGTGTGACTGCTTTTTTTTCGATTGAAAGGTTTCGGTGTAGCGAAACGGTGTTGGTGGGCTTTAAGTGGTGGCCATTCGTTTGGTCGAAATGATAGCAGAGACGAAGGCACTTTTTCGAAGCGGTGGCACACTAATGAAGCGGATCACTGTACTTCCGGGTGGATAAGGCTATGTGGGGGGCATAAAATGAGTTCAATTCTGTTGCGAAACAGATTCTGCTGCCTCTGATGGCACTACAGTCCGGGATGGAACTGGGCCTTAACCAACACGACTCCCCAGTTTCGGCGACTTTAGCAAAGATGTCTTCGGTGCCCAATTTGGCATTGATCATATGCTCTTTCTAGGGGATCATAGAAGTCATCCTAACTATCTCCATCATTGTCCTCCATTGGAGCGTGGGCGCAGATTAAACTGATGTTGCCGAATTCAGTTCTGATGCCGGATTGTTAAGACTTCTTGCTTAAGTCTGCCTCGAACAGCAAACCCACTTTAGAACAAGCCCTGTCTTAGCTCTTTGCAAAAATCGCCGTAGTTAATGTCCCAATCTTCCCCAGCCCATCGCATCTCCTGGACTACGTTGATATCTAACTTGTAAGCTTCTAGGTCATCCGCAAGTTCACCGCCTTCACGTGGTTTATTAAGGGACCTCACATTCCTTGAACCGCAAGTCGTTGTCGTCTTTTCATCGTCCAAGGGCATCAGCAATAGAATCATCCGTCTCCGAGGCTTGTCGTTTCATAATCTCCGCACGAAACACCCAAACCCGGATGATTATATCCTTATTTTCATCGCTGGACAATGGTAGTTCCCTTTTAAGCAGTTGCTGTAGAGTATATTCAGAGGGCACCACGAGGAGGCTGTATCTCAACGGCAACCCGTGTACTTACAGGGACTGTTGCTGATATCTCAGGTAGAGGTGTACAGAGTGGGCCAAATACAAGTTTCTTTTTAAAAATGCAATAAAATGAACAAAATCAAATGACTTCCGTGTATTATGGCTTCATTAGTAAGAACAAATATTCCCATTAATTATGAAATAAAACGTCGTTCAATTGGCTGCCTCGGCTGGCTTCGCAGTAGCGCATTCTGTCACCCCAATTTTCCAAGACTTAGTTGATCAAGGATTACTTGGATGATATTGACCTTAAGTGCTTGAATCGTTTCCGGATTGTTGGCATAATATCGGTCCTTCACGGTTCCCTTCAAAAAAAAGTCCAAAGGGGTCAAATCGCAGCTTCAAAGCGTCAAATTGACATCGCCAAGACGGCTAATAACACGATTTGGGAGTTTGGTACGCAAAAGATCGATTGTGGCATGGACTGTTTGGCATGGCGCGTCATTCTGCATGAACCAGAGGTCGTCCAAATCCATGTCTTTAATTTTAGCAAAAAAAAAAGTCGGTTAACATGGCTCTGTAACGCCCACCGTTGACTGAAACGTTGTTCCCAGACTCATTTTCGAAGGAAAATGGTCCAATGATGCCACCACTCCACAATCCGCACCAAACTGTCGCTCTCTGTGTATGCATGGGCTTTTGGACAATAACGTGCGGGTTTTCCGAGCCCCAGATGCGGCAAATTTGTTTGTTAACGCAGTCGCCGAGATGAAAATGTGCCTTTTCTGACGGAAAAGATGATTTTTCGCCCAAAATCTTTGTCCAATTCAGGTTGCTCTGCTCTAAGGTCGAAACTGCGAAGCGATAACGAGGCGGATGGTAGCGCGCCTTTAATTGCTGAACCAATTGGACCTTGTAAGCGAATAATCCGAGACCTTTGTCCAGAATTTCAATTCTTCTCAGTCTAGTGAGTGAAATGTTGAGCTGTTGAGATCGATGGCAGTTGATGTTCGTGAATTGAGTCTCATACTCTCGGCCACAGCAGCCACATTCTCATCTGTGCGCACCGTGCGAAGACGGGGACCATGAGTGTTGTCCACTAGCATAACAGTCTCACGAACTTTTTACACAAACTCGCGGTGGGTGGTGCATTTCAGCCAAAACTTCTTTTCAAAAAACGCACGGGCTACACAGCACTCACTTTGGAAATAAGTTTTCAATATTTCCCAACATTGTTCAAGCGTAAACCGACTAATTTCGTTCCGCGGAGGTATGATACTGACTTTCTGTCAAGATTTCGACCGGAAAACAGCTGCCAGTATCAAAATAACCTATGATTTAAAAAAAAACACTAGATGGCGCACCCCGTACTTCCAAACATCCTAGGGAACGAACAAGTGGTTCGAACAAGAATACCAACTAAGCGCAATATCACCCCGGTCCCTTAGCGATGTGGATTCACGTCGAAGAGGGCGACTAAATCCACCACAAAAGACGGATCACCACCACCATTCACCATTTCATCGACCTTTTGCCCGTGGTCAAGGTTAGGTGCTTTCAATACCAAGCCTCTCCTGCTCAGGGAACGGTGCAGAGTGAGACTTCAGAAAGCACCACTAACCACATCTCCCACGACAAGGCGCAGAAAATCATCTTCAAGCACCAATTCATTATTCCATTATCTCCTAGTCCGATTTCCCCCGCCGAAGCCCAGCACTGTCAACGAACTAACTGCCAGAAGGGCACCGTAGTAATTCAGTTCCCCTGTGACTTCATTTCACTTCCATTTCTCAAGAAATTCAATATCTCATACCGCCTCAAGACCACCGCACGTTTCACTTCCACCATAACCACAAAAGCAGCGTCAATTAGAGACACCTGCAACCGCCGGGCGCTCTCCAACGTCACCACCATCACCACAGGCCCTTGCTGCACCTTAAGTACCAATAAAAGCCAAGAATAAAGCGCACACGACGAGGGCGCGCAGACGGTGCGCGAGGAGGCGAACGAGAGGAGCAAGAATGTACTAAAAATTAGTTTGTTGCCATCTTTTAGGTATCGCGCCGAGAGAGCCCCCCATCGTCCTTTCAGATGGCTCTGCCTGGAGGGGGCCACTGACTCACTGGAGCTTATTGCTCGAGCAAACATAAAAACACTGACGAACGACTGCCGAAGGAGGACAAGCAAAAGGGCACCGTCCTCTTTCCATCGCTCCCTCCCCGCCGACAGGGGCTTCCCGTAATCACTTGTCGACTGAGACAATAAGAAGGTCTTAAAAATTGCGAAATGGAATGAAACTGTTTTGCCTCATCGTGTCTCTCCCCCGTCTCGAGCTGCAATTCCCATCGAGCGCGAGATGTGAATTCGCAGATGGAGACGCCGCCGGAGAGCCCACAGAAGCGCGCACCGCACTAAGTAACTCATCCGAAGCGCAAAAGGTGATGAACTCTTCTTTGTATCTCCAGCAGACGATGACATTAGGTGGAGTTGCTGCTGTTTTTTTCGTTGCGCCGTATGAAGCTGAAAAAAGGGGGGAAGTGAAAAATGTTATAAAACTCATCAACAGGGCATCACTTCGACTTATGGCTTCAAATCTCTCCCTTCTCAGTTCCGTTCACTGGAGGGATGGCGGTCCCAACTCGACTTCATATTCAGTTCAAGTGTCGTCTGCACTTTTGACACTTTGTTGACAGAAGTGTCGCTTGGGTTTTGTTTATCCATCTAGACAGTTTTAAATAAATTTTATAAGCTCTCTCTCCCCTCCCTCCTCCCTCCCTGAACACACACAGAAACAGAGCCAACGAAGCGAACGTGAATCTAGATAAACCATCATCAGAACTAAATGAGTCTACGAATGGAACTCGAAACAGGTTCCAACGACCGACACGACCGTAGACCGGCGACGAGTGACGGCAAAGTTGACGCGCGAGAGTGTGTGTCTCCCTGTGTCGCTGTGTGTGCAGATGCACAGCAGAGGATGGATAAGGATGGCCTAGGATTCGTATTTCATGGGAACTCCCTCCCATGGGCGGATTGGTGGCGTTGGCCCTGTTTATGGTTCTGATCATCCGTCGCCGTTGCCTGTGGGAAATAACTTAACATTGGACGCTGGGAATGATGTTGTCCAGTGTTATGTAGACGATGGGAGAGGAGGAGAGGACAGGAATGAGGAAAAGTAAAAAGATACTACGAATCGGGTGAAAGGTTAAGCAAACGAATCAAGAGACGACTGCTCGTTTTTTTCTCTTTTTTTGTCTGTCTTTCCCTGTCGCCTTCGCTGCGACTGAGAGCAGTTTCAATTGGTGTTTGAGAATTTATTTCAATTAACTAGAAGTTGTCTGAGTTGCATAATAGTCACACGGCTTGAAACAATCAATTGGAGGGTGCCCAGAGACAGTCGCTGCATCATCATCTGTCCACCGACGTGTCAAGTGATTTTTAAATGAACTATGGACTTGAGTGAATCTGTGAAACATTGTCAGCTACTCAGTTCATGGCACAAGCGAGTGAGTCAGATCGGCGATTCTTTTGAAATGACATTGGATTTGAAAGGAAATGAGTCGTCTGGGAGCTGAGCAAGACTACGATAAGACGCCTATGACATCGACTGAAAGAAGCCAACTAACTCATCATTTCAACTCGTAACGAGTAAGGATGAAATCAAATTTGTGATATTTGCATCCACTCCGACTTTAAGTTCTTTGCAAGAAGCGGTGTCAATGACTCGATCCGGATTAGTGAAAAAATCCGGATTACTGGAAGAGTATGTGTGCAATGCATTTTGGAGGAAATCTGATCAACACCTGAACACAAGCTGCTACAAGAACTCATCATTTCAACCTTGTTCAATACTGTTCAACTTGGCGAACGGGTAAATACAGGAGCGACCCGGGGTCAGGACATAACGCGATGTCGCTTGGCGTTATGTCATGGCACCCGAGCGACCCTGTCCAGACCGTTGCATCAACTCCAACTTTAAGAACTTCCCAACGATTAATATCTGTCAAGAAATGAGTGGATATCCAACACTGGCTCAATCCGGATTAGCAAAAAAAAATCCGGATTACAGGAAAAGTATGTTTGCAATGCATTTTGAAGGAAATCTGATCAACACCGCAATTCAGTGAAACCTCCATAACGTAGACAGCAAGGTTCAAAACATTTTTGTCCGTCTAAGAGACCTTCGTCCGGAAGCAAAGGTTTAACTTTACACAAGATGCGGCGAATAAAATGACAAAAAAAACACGAAATGTGAATACGATTCATGGGATCCAGATTGGAGAAGCCTCCTGGTCTAGATTACAGGGCTTAGGTAATATTAAATTTCGTCCGGATTACAAAGACATCCGGATTATGATTTCTAAGAGTTTGATAGGATTTTTGGAGATAATGTAGTCTTTGGGTGACGCAACAGTCTGAGATGGTCTCCTGCAACAATCACTCGTGTTTTGCATGCTATTATGCTCTCTCGAGTGGAGGGAAAGGACTGAAAACGAACTTTTCACGACATATTCTCTGAGCACAATGTATGACTTGAGAGCCACCCCTCTCATTCATTTGCAAATTGCTGTATCAGGAATTACACCATGGATTCTCAGCGTAGACGTTAACATTTACCCAAGGCGACCACTGACTCGATCCGGATTACTGAAAAAAAAAACAGATTACGGTGTCAATTTAAAGTAGAATGAAGTTATAAATGATAAGCCATATCTTCCAACTCAACAATGTACATATTTCCAGGAAATCTGATCAACACAGCAGTAAAATAAAACCTTCCCAGGGCGGATAGCAGAAGTGACAACATTTTTAACATTTTTGACTGTCTAAAGCAGGTGTCCATCCAGGGAATCACAAAATGTATGCAAACTGAAACCAAACTCGGAAAAATTTATATTTTAAGGGATCTGCCCTTCTTAGGGAGCTGTCACCAAACAAAGGTTTCATTGTACACAAAATGCGACGAAAATGTGGTGAAAATAAGCACCAATCCTTCTGGCCTGTATTACAAAGTCCAGGTAAAATGCATTATTTTTTTAATTTCGTCCGGATTACGACATCCGGATAAGTGAACATATGGAATATAAGAGCTTTACGTACTTTAAGAATCTCAGATTAGTTTTCCATCAATTAGATCTTCTTTGGGTGGCGCTACAGTCAGAGATGAACTTGGGGTAACTTCTACAACTAGCTATAGCTCTCTCACGGATGTAGGTGTAATGTTCATTCCGAATAACGAAATTTGAGAAACTATTCATGACATTCTCTCTGCATTATGAGCGACTCGGGAAAGATGATGCTGGGATTGTGAAAATTGGAAAAGGGAACTTAACATAGAAGTTATCACACTTACTTAGTAGGCCACGACGGCCTATGGCTCGATCCGGATTAGTAAAAAAAATCCAGATTACGGGAGCAATATAAAGTAATATGGTGTTACAAGTGGTGAAACAAATCCTACACTCATTACACAGTGAGAGTCAGAAATTTGTATACAGCTTTTTATTTCAAAAGTTCAAAATCGCAGAAGTAACAAGAAAATTATTTTAAACACAAAAAGAAAGCGTATTATTTATAGCATCATACAGAAAAAAAGGTATTAAGAAATTATTCACCGTTGAAGAAAAAATCATCTGAAAAATGCAGTCAAAAATTAGTATACACTTCCGAAAAAAACACTTGTTGTCTTACTTAGGCATAAAAAGGTGAGCGTTAATATTTCGTCGGACCTCCTCGAGCCTTGATAACTGCAGCCAATCTTCTAGGAATCGAGGTAACAAGGTTTTTTGTAACTTCAGGATTTTTGCCCATTCTTCACTTAATGCCGTCCGAAGGCCTTGTTTAGATGTTGTGGACCGTTTCCTGATAGTTTTGTCCAAAACTTCCCACAGATGTTCAATAGAATTAAGGTCTGGAGATTGTGGAGGAGAGTTAAGCTGTTTTAGGGACATGGTACAGTAACCATTCTTTGACAATCTTTGCTGTATGCTTTGGGTCATTGTCTTGTTGGAAGACCCAAGGCGATGAGAGACCCAATTTTTGCACACTGGGGAGTAGATTGTCCTTTAATATGGCTAGGTAGTCCTTGCTATTCATTGTTGATTCAATAAATACAAGGTTTCCCGTTCCCACAGCCGACATGCAACCCCAAACCATCAGTGAACCTCCAACATGCTTTAAGGTTGAAGTGAGGTTTTGGGGCAGAAGCTCGCTATTTGGTGTTCTCCAGACTTTAGTCTTGCGCTTTGAACCAAATATCTCAAACTTGCTCTTGTCACTAAAGATAACGTTATCCCAAAACGTTTGAGCGGTGTTTGAGTGGCTTGTTGCGAACGTCAGGCGTTTCAGGCGATTAACACGATAAATACATGGTTTCCGTGCACTATCCACTATCATTCAAGACTCTGCGAATTATTGAGGCACTTACTGAATTTCCACGCTCTTGAGTAACGTCTTGCGCTATTTGTACTGCACTGGACCTCGGATTTTTTCTTAATTGCCTCACTATTTTCCGTATTTCGGTGTCGATCATAGTGCGAGGGCGACCAGAACGCTGCACCGTATCCGTATTTCCTCGCAAGTTATATCTTTCTACAACTTTTTGCACAGTGGCACGACTTTTTTTTTACGATGTTAGCAATTTCCGCCAAGGATTTTCCTTCTCTCCGATGTTGAACGATTAAATTTCTCGTCTCTACCGGTAAAGCCTTTCCTCGCGCCATTAGGATTGCAAAACTTTACTTTTTATCAGGAAATTTCAAAAATTAACCACGCACTAGGACGACTTGCGACGGAATAGTTGCAAGGATTGCAAAACATCGGAATATTACATTCTAACGGTATCTATCAACTCATGAATTGTGAAATAAATTGGGCTGTATACTAATTTTTGACTGCATTTTTCAGATAATTTTTGCTTTTATCGTGAATAATTTCTAAATTATTTTTTTTGTTTAACAATTTTGTAGTGAAAAACAAAAAAGGGAGTTGTAAGCTACACAGTCGACTCCCTTTAAGTCGAACTCCCTCTAAGTCGAATTTTCCTCTAACTCGAATTTTTTCGCCATATTTATTTTGGCATTCCCCTAATTTTCAATACAAAAACCATCCTCTAAGTCGAACTCATTCTAATTTGCACTAATTTTGATATCCCGTGAAAATTGGACTTAGAGGGAATCAACTGTATTTGGCGTTAAAATTAATTTTCTACTCACTTGCAACATAGCGTATTTTAAGTTCTGTACTAGTAGGCGCTGGCTGTATACAAATTTTTGACTCTCACTGTAAATATTTTTAAAGAAATATTATCTATACTGACAATAAGGTAAAGGATTTGCCGCTGACAAAATTTGTGTCCACCTAAAGCAGGAATCATAAAATGTATGCAATCTGAAAAACAAAGGGAGGCTTGTTTTAAGACCCGAATCTTTCACAACACATGGATTGTTAAAGTTAATTCAGAGCGCGAATGATCCGACAACAATGTTGCAGTCGTTGCATAACTTTTTAACCTTCCTCTCTTCGAAATTTTATAGGATTGGAGAAGATGCCACTGGTAAAGAGAACACCCGCTGATTCCATCACAGCATTTATGGGATAGTTTAGGCTCCATGTCCAGCAGATGAAAGAGAGACACCACAATTTCAAGCTGAATTTATTTAAAGTCAAATACGAAGATGCTTCCCGTATCAGTACAGGATATTTACCCAAAACGAATCAGAACGACTTCTGCAAAGTGATTCAGTGGCAAACAGGAAATTGAATATGTCCATCAACTTCGTCCAGCAGTTGGCAGTTATGTGCATCTTCATAAAGTTGAAGTGACAAGCAACTGAAGGAAATTCTTAAATTCATTTATTTTTCCTGAACGATCGCTCTAAGGAGATTGTGGGGTATTTGGCGTCCAAATGTTCTACTGTCTTATGAAGACAAGGAAGCACACGATACACACAATTGGGATATGATTAGGTATTAAATAGTCCTGTCAATTTCACAGGAATTGATAAGGTTTTTAGGATCAATGGAAGGAATTCTACTTATGGTGAAGTTGTGGCCAAGTCGTTGATGTTGTACGTCCTTTCTCAATGAGAGCATGTACATCACTTTGTCCTCGCTTACCGCCAGACCTATTTCTGTCGCCACTTACTGGCAGTTGCATTAAAATGGAAGGTAAGCAAACATCAATCATTATCTTTTCTTGGACGAGGCCCATTTTTGACTCAGCAGCAAAGCAAAATTGTCATAATTGAAGCGAACATAATCGGACATTATTTCTTTCGAAGTGAAGAAGGAGATATCGATATCGCCAATGATCTCAGGTATAGAGCGATAATTTTCGACTTTCTGCGACCAAAGCTTGACGGTATCAAGTTAGGGGACTTGGTGATCTCACGGTGAGCGCTCAACGTTTGGCCGCCGCGATCATGCGACTTGACTCCACTCGACTACTTTCTCTGGGGCTATGTCAAGTCCTTAGTCTACGCTAACAAGACAACTACCAACTAATTCGGGCGAGCTCGATGCCAACACTCGAGCCCTGCCGCATCAATCAGTTGTAGTCTACCCGTTCCTAGAGTCAAGTTTGTGAAAACGAAAAGACAATGGGCTTCTCATAGATCATAGATAGGGACCAACCAGCAGAAGAAACGTCAGACCTCAAGTTCCACAGGGATCGGTTCTCGGTCCACCTTTGTACGTTCTATCATGCTTATCTGGTCACCGTATAGTTCTTGCAGCAGGAAAATTCAGTTTTTTTGTGCATAATTTGAAGCACATAGAGATCGACGACATGTGGTCTCAAACGTCGTGACGTTGCCAGATGTCATAAAACCAAAGAAGCAGTGGATTTATTGCATGAGTCGTTTTCTGGTCAGTTAATACTCCATTTCGCTGATCAGAATTGTCGCAGTTTTCCTTCAGAATTTTTCAAAGTCCTAAGCCCAAGACACAAGATCAGCGGAGACTTACACACCAGGAGGCATAATAAAAGTCGACACAACAAGAGGATGCCCACAAGGACGAGTTCTATCTCCTCTCATGTGGAGCCTAGTTGTAGACGAGCTTCTAGAGATACTAACTAACCATGGCATCAGATGTCAGGCATATGCCGATGACATAATAATCATAGCCAGAGGAAAAATGGAGGAGACCCTATGCGATACTATCAAATTGGGGGCTAACTTTAACTAAGGAATGGTGTCTGTCGGCTGGGCTAAGCCTAAATCCGGCAAAAACCATTATAGTACCTTTCACAAGAAAACGAAAACTGGAACGACTAAAACCAATAAGTCTGTCGGGTACAACACTGACTCCGGTAGAAGACGTTAAATATCCTGGAGTAATCTTGGACAGCAAGCTCATCTGGAAAAAACATACAGAAGAGATAACCAGGAAAGCTACGCGTGCTCTGATGATTTGTCGAAGCTTGGTGGGCAAATCCTGGGGATGCAGTCCAAGTATTCTAAGATGGATGTACATCTCTATTGTTCGACCTACAATAACCTATGGCGCAAAAGAATGGACCAAGAAAATCAATCTGATCAGTGCGAGGGAGACACTCAGCAAAGTTCAAAGGTTGGCATGCCTCTGTATTACAGGAGCCATGAGAACTTGCCCAACTGCGGCCATGGAGGTGCTACTGGAACTGACTCCTTTGCATCTAGTGGTAGCAGAGTGTGCAAAACAATCATGAGAATGGCAAAAGGAGGGAAAGGTAAAGACAGGTGCATTACATCGAGTCAATTCGACGCACTAGTTAAAAAGCTACCGCTTATGGCCATTCCGAAGGATGACGTGATTAGGAAATTCAATTTCCAAAAGAAATTTACCAGCAAACTCAGCACCAAAAGGGACCGGAGCAATGAATCCATGGTCCACAGACTGAGCAGCAACACGGTAAAATGGTATACAGACGGATCAAGAACTGATGAAGGAACTGGAGCAAGAGTTTTTGTACCCAGGACAAAATACTTCGAATCCATGGGCAAAATTACCAGCATCTTTCAAGCGGAAATTTATGCCATAGACAGATGCGTTCAGATCAAACTTGAAAGGAATTGTACCAACTGCGACATAGCAATAATGTCGGACAGTCGAGCCGCTATTATGGCACTGAACTCCTACACCATCAAATAAAAACTTGTATGGGAATGCTTGCAAAAGCTCAAAGAGTTGAGTAGGAGAAACCGAGTAAGACTCTGCTGGATACCTGGCCATACGGGGATAGAAGGCAACGAAATGGCCGACTCCCTGGCAAGGAAAGGAGCATCAGAACCCTTCTGCGCCCTGAACCATTCTGCGCTGTAGGAGACCATCTCCTCACAGAAGAATTCAGGGAACTGGAAAGAAGGAATCGGATAGAAACCTGGAATAACGCTCGTGGAATGATTAACTCCTAGGGCAATATAACCGGAAGAGATTCGAGGCATGCATCAAAATGAGCAAGAATAACCTCCGTATCCTAACAGGCTTCCTAACGGGGCACTGTAGACTAAGGGAGCATCTAAGGAAACTAGGGGTATCAGAAAAAGGTCTCTGCAGATTTTGTGGAGAATTTAATGAAATTCCAGAACATATACTGGGATTTTGTGAGGCACTAGCCCACAAAAGAAAAATATGTCTGGGCAAGTAGGTACCTACTATCAGAAGAAGAAATGCAATCACTAGAACCGTCTCTCATTCTCAGATTCCTGAAGGAAACTGGCTTAGAGAGAATACTCTAGAACAGATTTCTTCACCTATGCGCAATAGGAGTCCATTACCCTCAATACAACTCTGAAAAGAACTGTATTTGAGGGGAACTCGTAATTGTGCTAAGGTACTGAAAGGGGGCACAATCAATATCTTAAAGGTCGCGGTGCAATATACCCTCAACCATGAGGGGTTATCTCCCCATTGTTATGGATACTAGTCATTAACAACCTATTAGAAGAACTAGACCGGGAAGGATTCAAAGTTGTTGCGTGATTTTAGTATCAGGCCAGTTTCTCTCAGTCATTAGTGAAATCATGGAGGGGGCGTTGCAAAAGGTTAATAGGTGGGCTACTAGTTGTGGCCTAAACACGAACCCTAGAAAAACCGAACTGATGCTTTTTACGACGAAAACCAAAATACCAAACTTTCCTCTTCCTAGACTAGCCAATCAAACCCTCACTCTGTCTTCAACTGCCAGGTACTTAGGCACCATTCTTGACCCAAGACTAAATTGGAAAACTAATATAGAGCAAAGAGTTAAAAAGGCATACATAGCCTTATACGCTTGCAACAAAACTCTTGGCAAAAGCTGGGGACTTCGACCGAAGATAACACTTTGGATGTACATATACTGCTGTAATACGTCCTAATCTTACCTACGGCTCCTTAGTCTGATGGCCAGCTTTAGCCAAAGCGTACAATATTACAAAACTAAACAAGGTACAAAGAACTGCATGTATAGGTGTCACTGGCGCCCTAAGAACGACTGCCACAGATGCGCTTACAGTTATTTTGCACCTTCTACCTCCAGATCTACACGCAACGTTCATGGCCACATGTAGTGCACTTAAACTCAGAGAGTCAAACTGCTGGAATAATAGAACTTAAGGACATGGTAATATCCCTAACTCACTGCCACAACAGGCGATACTGAGTCATACTGACTACCTTATCCCAAAGCTAAATTTCAATAAAAATTATAGGGCATACTTTCCAACTAGAACTGAGTGGAAAAGCGACAGAGTCATCCAAAACCATGACATAGCCATCTTCACAGACGGTTCGAAGATGGACTCTAGTGTGGGCGCTGGAATCTTCTCCGAAGCCCTCAAGATATCAAAGTCACTCAAGCTACCAAGCTTTGCAAAGCATTTTCCAGGCAGAAGTGCTAGCAATATATGATGCGTGTCTTGAAATTAAAAACAAAACAGAACCAGCACAGCGGATAGCAATCTTTTCAGATAGTCAAGCTGCTATCAAGGCTCTAACAACCACAACCACAACGTCAAAACTAGTGGATTGCTGCTGCAAGGAACTATCCATTATAGGTGAACGGAGCCCGGTCTCTTTGATCTGGTTCCCGTGCACACGGGTATAATAGGAAACGAAGCAGCAGACGAGCTAGCCAGACAGGGATCCAAACTCGATAGTCTCGTTGTGGAACAAATCCAGGCTCCACTAGGCTTCGTAAAAAACAACATCTACAATCACTTCCTCAAGATCGCCAATGAAAGATGGACCAAGCTGGAAACATGTGTCCTCTCCAGAAGCTTATGGCCCAACTACAACCAAAAGAAAACAAAAGACCTGCTTAACAACAGTAGAAGAAATATATCCAGAATCACAGCGGTCTGCACTGGACACTGGGCTGTTGGCAGGCATGCTGAAAGACTAGGCATACCATTTAACTCGCACTGCCGTAGCTGCCGGGTGGAAACTGAGTCAGAAACACCCGAGCACTTTCTGTGCAAATGTCCGGCTCTAGCTAGAGTCAGACAACGCACTCTGGGCAAAGCCTTCTTGAACACCCCTAATAATCTCTCAAAAGCAAACATTCACAGTCTGCTAGCCTTCATAAATTCCACGAAGTGGTTTCAAAATTAGGCTAATCTGAGTGAATACACACTCTTTTTCACCCCCATCTCACAAATTAGGTATCCCATAGGATGTGGTATCAAAACGGCGCTTTCATGGCGCTAATTGGGTGCGAAAACAGGATCTGTATGTCCACCGCCACTTTTACCTACCTACCTACCCATACCCTCAACCATAATAATAAGCTCAAGACCCGAAACTGGAGACAGCTGACGAAAGATCGTGCTGGCTGGAGAGGCATGTTGAGTGAGGCCCAGGTTCACCTCGGATTGTAGCGCCCTAAGAAGAAGAAGAAGAAGAAGTTCAAGACCATCCACGCGTTAGATGAGCGCCGAATCAACGGAATTCAGTCGCATTTCCACGCGGTCATGGGTAATTTTCACCTATCGTTCTTTTCTGGTCGCCCTGTGGATTAAAGTTTGCCATAAATTGCTGTTACCAACTCTACGAGCAAGATTTAATTTGCTCTCCCTTTTGTCCCTTAACACGAACAGGTGGAGACTGATTTTTTAGGAGGAACGAGACATCGTGCCCAATTTGCCATGATTCGAAAAATTTGGTTTACAAATGTAATCATCCCTGAGGGCGTCTGACTTAAAGGAGACTACAAGGAATAACAAAAGTCGATCTCAGTCTCCAAACATAAATTTCTTTTATATCAAATTCAAATATCCCCCAAATTCCTTATCATTTAGACACCGTCATTATCCTCTTCTGTCCATTTTCTAAATGTCAACGATTCCCCCAGACACCGCCCACACACCTCCCGCATGATTCATCGGAAACTCATAGATTTTCCCAACTTTCCCCGTCCTGACTCATCGCCGTGACTACAACTTCTTGAATTTCCCTCCAGCCAGTCAGTGTCGTAAAAAAAAACTCCACGAAAAGACCACCACAACATCCCTTCAAAGACCATCACATTCGGTGCGGCCCGGCTCAACCAAATCTCTTACTCAATCCGAAACGAATTTCCGCTGAGCCAACAATAAATTACTTGTCTCCTATCTCGCACCACACCTCCAACAGTCTGTCGTCGTCCCCCCTCGTGCCACAAATTAATTAGTATACCCGTTCCGCCACCTCGTGTCTGCCATAAATCTGCTTTCTTCTGATTTATTCATAAGACGCTGACGCACAAAATCGTGTCTCTCTCTCGTCGAAACTTTTACCCAACCTCATCCGAGTCCGCGGCCCTTCAATCCACCCTCCACAGACAGAGGCTGCGTCTATGTGTCACCCGCACCACCGCCAATTGAAGGGGAATACGAAATAACTTGACCCCGATTCGCTCCTTAAAATCAGCACAAATTCAACTGGAAAGGCGGCTTCCAACGCGTCACGCGGGACGACGGGGGGGCATGCGAAATAGGCAAAACCCATCAGATCTAGTCGGTATCTGTGTCGCAGCATCGCAGCAAATCACACATAGAAACACACAGCAAATGTCTGCTTGTCCGACTTTTGTGCGATGACGACTGCCATCAAGTGGGAGACTCAACGACGCACGGGCGGGCCCCACCATCACATCGTCTGCGTGCCGGTTTTTGTGTCTCCTTTCATCTCCGCTTCGCCTGACCACAGCTGTGGGCTCGGTTTCTTTCCGAGATGACGATAATGACGAGAATTGTCGCACAGACGACCAGACCTACCACCAGCCTTCACTTTCTATGCAAACGCTTGTCGCTCGCCGCTGATGTAAGCCAACGGCACACCAACAACAACTGGGAGCTCTGTTTTTGGGCTTGTATAAGCGACAGCACCGCAAAATGTAATCGAAAGTAAAAAAGAAGCAAATTCATCGCGAGAGGAAGTTTGTGTCTCCAGCACTTCACTTTGCATTCCAAGAAGCTGGTCGATCAGGTTTCCATCGAGTGGGCTAGCTCACAACTCCCGCTTTCCAATATCCCGCCACCGTCGCCGGTGGACACAATTAAGAGCTGTCCTCTCCCACTTCAGAAACGTCCGTCAATGGGTCTTCCGGATCTGGTCGTACGCTTTGGTATGATTGAAGCTTCGCACAGCACATCAACTCGCGCAACAAGTCACTGCACTCGTGGGTAATTGAACCCTCACAGGGGCGCGGTGGGGAAGGCAAACCGCCACGGGGGTGAGCTCCATAGCCGGTGTGTCCCAGTTCGAGAATTAGAGAGAACTGGTGCGAGTCCATCTAGGGAAACATAACCTCCAACAAGAGAAGTCGATTAGTTAAGTAATTGACCCGCAACACCACGAGGGAAGGGCCACGCCAAGCTACGCCAAGCTATGCCAATCTACGCAAAGCGAGCCCGGAGGGAGATGGAGACAAGCAGGGACGTCGCAGAGAGTGCTGCCCTGCTGCAGGGTTAAGGAACTCCCTTTTTAATGATTACCACTGTTGCAGTGGACCGTATCGGTCTGTGGGGTTATGTGATGAGGATGAATTCTAAATAGTCTGCTGGGGAATGAGACTTACAGAGGCGAGGAGGTCGAGGAACCCTCAAATCGTGTCACTTACCTGTAAAGAGAGGAAAAAAAACGGAATTTGTTAGAAATTTTGTTGCAAAAATAAGTGAAGTTTAAAAATAATTATACGCGCGTCTTGAAATGAGAACGAAAAGCAAACAGAACACATAAGTGCTGGCAGATCATTGAGGGCGTCTATTTAAAGAGGACAAGCTGTTGTTCACCGTTGTCTTCTGGATGGTAAATGGCGATCACGGCTTAGCGTCCACACATGCTATCTTTTGTGGAAATTATCCATGACCGCCTGGAAATGTGGACTGAATTCCGTTGATATGGCGCTCAATTTGTTCCTCTGAGGCGTAGAAGGTCTTGGGCTTAAGACTTAAAAAAAACTCTCAAGGAAAACGGCGTTAAATCACATGATCTGGTGGACCATTCTGATCACCGAAACGGAATATTGCAGGACAAGAAAATGACTCAAGCAATAAATTCGTTATTTCTTGGGCTGTGTGGCAACATCTTGGTGGCTGGATATTGTAGGAATCGGGTAGGCACTGATTGGCGTCAACCTGGCGATGCCCAGTGTTATAACTTTTCCTACACATCTTCTTCTTCTTCTTAGGGCGCTACAGTCCGAGGTGGACCTGGGCCTCACTCAACATGCTTCTCCAGCCAGCACGATCTTTCGCCAGCTGTCTCCAGTTTCGCACACCAAGCCGGCCGAGATCCCCCTCGACTTGTGTGCGCCACCTTGTTCGTTTCCTACACATCAATTGAGCTTATTTTACCTTCAAGTGGTGGCCATCAGGTACTGGTTGTAGTTCACCCGAACTCAACCTGCTAAACTTATAAGTGCGACCTCTTGTCCTAGGGGTTACAGAAAAGGAACTGGTCCTCCAGGAATGTACGTGGAATGTAAGGTCCCTTTATAGGCCACGTGCAGCCGAACAATTAGCGAAAGCCTTAGACTGCTACAAAGCAGATATCACCCCCATCCAAGAAGTGCGATGGGATGGACCGGGCAAAAAGGGGATGAAAAACTGTAATATTTACTACGGTGATTGCTACAGGCAACAAAAGCAGCGCTTGTTTGGATGTGGATTTGTCGCTGGAAGAAGAATAAGGCAAGAAGTCTTATCGTTCAGGTGTGTGAACGAACGCCTTACGACAATTCGCATCAAGGCTAAATTGGCCAACATAAGCCTAATATGCGCACATGCCCCCACAGAGGAGAAAGACGACGACACCAAAGACAGTTTCTATGAGCTCTTGGACAAAACAAACGACCAGTGCCCCAGCTATGACATTAAAATTGTCTTAGGCGATTTTAATGCAAAGCTGGAAAGAGAGAAAGTCTTTGGTAGTGCGGTCGGGAAGCACAGCCTACACGACACCACCTCCGATAACGGATTTAGGTTGATCGACTTTGCTGTTGTAGTAGCCAGTACACGATTACCACATCTCAATATTCACAAAGGAACATGGAGATCTCCTGATCAATCAACCGTCAACCAGATTGATCACATTGCGATCGACGCAAGGCACTCCTCCCGTATTATGGATGTCCGAACGTTTCGAGGTGCCAACATCGACTCGGATCACCACCTTGTTATAGCCTAGGCAAGGTTGGAGATATACCGAACACCACCATGACAAGAAAATACTGTGACTGGCTACAATCGCAAGAGATGGCCAAATCTTTTTTCGATCGAGTCTCCCTTAATCTCAGAAGAAGTTCTTTGCCGCCGACACCAAGTATTGAAGACCAGTGGCAACATTGCCAAAAAGCCATCAGAGATCCCGCCTTTGATATGCTGGGTTTCATTCGGACACCACAACGAAACCCCTGGTGAAACCCCCGACGAGTGTCGGCAGGTGAATGCAACGAAGCAAGAGGTCTACAAGGCGCCACTGCAAAGAAGGACAAGAGCTGCTCGCAAGCTCTACAAGCAGAAAAGGGGAGATGAACACCGGCTTCTCAGGAGGAAAATAAAGGAGCATGAGAAACGCGCGATCGGTAGAATAGAGAGCTACTACTGCAGGAATGAGGTAAGGATGTTTAGTTTAACGGCAAAATTAACCAGTCAGGGTTATAAAGCCCGAACCTAAGCCTGCAAGGACAATAAAGGGAACATCGTAGTAGAATCATCATTCGATGCTGAGGATATGGAAGAACCACTTCTGCAGACTGTATAACCGCGATGAAGAACCGAATTTCGCTGTCAAGCAGATTGAACCATTCAACCCGAATGAAAGGGACGATGTAGATCAACAATTCCGTCCCCCCGACCTGGATGAAGTGAAGATAGCTATATCGAAGCTTAAGTCCAACAAATCCAACAAGCAGCTGAGCTTTCAAAGCGGCAGGCTATGACTTGATAAGGAGAATGCACCAACTCATCTGTAAAATATGGTCGGAAGAAAGCATGCCCAATGAGTGGAATCTCAGCATTGTTTGCCCGATCCACATAAAAGGAGACCCTCTAAAATGAGCCAACTATAGAGGCGAGGATGTTCAGTCTTCTGAACATTGCATACAAGATCTTATCTGCCGTGTTGTGTGAACGCCTAAAGCCGTTCGTCAACAACCTGGTCGGTCCAACCAGTGTGGCTTTAGGCCTGGAAAATCTACCATCGACCAAATATTCACACTGCGGCAGATCTTGGAAAAAACCCAGGAACAACAAATCGATACCCACCACCTTTTCATCGATTTTAAGGTCGCGTATGACAGCATCTACAGAGACGAGCTATACAGAGCAATGTCTAGTTTTGGCATCCGTTACAAACTCATCCGTTTGTGTAGTATGACGATGGAGATTGCACGCTGCTCCATCAAGGTCGGTAAAGACCTAACCGACATCTTTGATATCGAAAAAGGATTCAGACAAGACGACGCGCTGTCATGCGACTTCTTCAACATCATACTTGAAAGAATTGTGCAAAACTCGCACGTCAACACCAGAGGCACAATCTTTCAGAAGTCCGTCCAACTACTCGCATATGCCGACGATATTGACATAATCGGAAGAACACAGCGTGATGTCAATGGCACTTTTGTGAGTATATCCGCGAAGATGGGTTTAACGGCAAATGAGGGCAAGACCAAGTATATTCTGTCAACCAGAAAGGATACCCAACACCGACGTCTCGGACAGAACGTTACAGCAGACAGACATAACTTTGAGGTAGTCAAGGACTTTGTCTACATAGGAACCGCTATCAACTCAGATAATGACACCAGCGCTGAAATCAAACGAAGAATAACTCTTGCTAATCGCTTCTTTGGGCTAAGAAATCAATTGATAAACAAAGCCCTCTCTCGAACAACCAAGGTAACCCTGTACAAGACCTTAAACCTCCCAGTCCTACTATATGGCGCAGAAGCATGGACTTTGTCAAAAACGGATGAGGTTGCTCTTGGCTGCTTTGAGAGGAAAATTCTTCGGGTGATTTTCGGTCCCGTCTGCATAGAGAGTGAATGGAGGAGAAGATATAACAACGAACTGTACGAGCTGTTCAGCGACATCGACTTAGCCAGAATGGTGAAGATCCAAAGATTAAGATGGTTAGGTCATGTAGAGCGAATGAAAAACAATGCTCCCTCCCGAAAAGTCTTCGAATCCACCCCCGAGGGAAGGCGCAGTAGAGGAAGACCGCGACTCAGGTGGTGCACGCAAGTGGAAAGGGACCTCAACCAACTGTGCGTGCGAAACTGGAGATCTAAAGCTAAAGCTAAAGATTGAGCTGGCTGGAGACGCTTGTTGGTTGAGGCCCAGGTCCACCCCGGACTGTAGTGCCGCATTAAGTAAGTTAGTGAGTGAGTAATAATAATAATATTGTGGCCCTACTGTCTGAGGTGGACTTGGGCCCAGCTTTTCAGCAGCCAATCGTATTGTGCTCCACAGTAGAGTGTTTCACGAGTGGAGGGGACCTACTGTTTAATGCCGACTTCGAACGGCGATTTTCAGAAGCTTTTTCTAGACAGTGATACTCTTTTGCTTCGACTTTCTTTTTTTTCGGAAGATTTTCGAAACACTACTGGAGCACTCAGACTCAAAACTGGTCCATTGTACTGCCAGGTAGCAACCTACTCCAGTGCCGTTAATTTGATCACAACGGCAAATGGTGACTGGACCAGATTCGATTTCACTGGGATTCGAACCTGGGATCCCTCGAACTTGGGGCAGGCACTTAACCAACTGCGCCATCCAGTCGTATTTTGCTTCGACTTAGGCGACGTTGAAAACCAGCCTTTTGACAGATGACAGCACACAACGATAATGCCAAATTCCCTCAACAACGCCACCTGTTTTCAAACACGGGTACTTATTAATACACCCTCGTATTACAATTTGTTACAATGCGGCGACGAAACGCGACGTTAAAACGCACTCTGTGTGGTACTCTGTCTTTACTGTGCAATATTCTGAAATGAGAACACAGTTTTCAAAACCTCTCACATTCTTGTGTCCTCCTGCGTGACACTTATTGCCTCCCGCATACACCACGTAACACCACTCCCTTCACTTGACCATCGTCCTGTTCGAAAACCTGAGTGTGTTCCCGTCGAACAAAAAAAAAAAGACCAAAAATTCGTTACAAATTCAAAACACTTCACTCGCATCATCCCTTAAGTCGTGTAGAAACTCCTCAGCAAACTGCTTTACCACTTAGCCACTTCTCGTTCGGGGTGTAGCTTTGCCACCATCATCCACCGCTGCCACCGAGGCGAGATGAATTTTCCGCCATAGTTTTGCAGGCACACAAGTTGGCTCCGGCTTCTCTTTCTTCTTCTATTCCCCGAAAACAGAGTGTAACTTCGAAAAACCGCTTAAAATGTATTTTTTGGTCCTTCCCTCCAGTTCTTCGGCTTTTTTTTTTTTGGTTTGCTTCTGTTGTTGAGTAACGGTACCTGATTGTTAGCTGCTATTTTCCGTTCGAGTTCTGTGCGGTCCTTTTTCAGTTCACTTGCGATTCATTTTTCATTCCTGGCACGTCTCGTGAGGAACGTGAAAAGGGGTGTAACGCCGCCGCCGAGGAAAAAAGCGAATGCGACCGGAATTCTTCTCCCATGGTTGGTTGGCTGCTGTAACCGTTGCCAGGACGAGCAGCGTGTTTCATTAAGGATTTAATTTTGTGCGTGGCGGGTGTGTGTACTCTGGCCCCTGTGCTCCTGCACGCTCATCGATTGCCGGGTGATTTCAAATCCAGACGAGGTAAAATTACATTTTATTCAGTTCACCCTTTTTTTGTTCGCTCTCTCCACGATTATATCGAACGCACACACGCTCAACGAGCGAGAGGGAGAGGGAGAGAGAGAGAGAGAGAGAGAGAGGTGGCGCATGTTGCATATGTATACCCCCTAGCAAGGGGGAGTGAGATTTCCATGGAAATTCAAGTTATTCAGCAGGCGAGTACGTGGCTGTGTGCGCATCTATACACATTCCCTTCTTCACCGCATGTAGTCGATTATTCACAAAAGGACGAATGAGAAAAAAACAGCAGAACGAGAGGGAGAAGCAGAAAAAGAAATGAATAGAGTCTGCATCCGTCGCAGAACGAGGCGGAGAGGGTAATGAATAGTTGGTGGTTGTTGCATGCACAGGGGTGGAAAAGAAAATTAATTCAACGCCGCTCTGCGGTGACGAACGGTACATACAACCTACTCAACGCTCAACGCTCCTAAACCCTACTCGACTGATTCTAGAAACATGCTGGCACTTCTCCTCGCAGTGTTCTGGAGTGTCGCAAAACCTTTTAAATGTCGCCTGCACACCGCTGCGGGATTAATTTCTACGTGGCACAGGTAAAATGATTTACCTCTGCCGACCCCAATGACGAGGGGTGGCAGAAGGAATAGAAGCCAGTCAGGCATGGAAACGCGAACCTCATTACATGACATTAATCAGTTCCCTCGGGGGATTTGATAGATGAATTAGTTTGGTCTTTGAACTTTGACGAACTGTCACACACAAACACACACAGTAGCTGCGTTGTGTGCAGAAACTGGTCAAGAAGCCGCTTTGAAATAAATGCATTTTGACGGGGTGTTGTGTTTGGAAGCCTCTTGAACTGGTCTCATATCAGATAATCCTATTGCATAGCAAACAGAGTTTGGTTGATTGATGGACTTACCCCAAGAGTGGAGACTTCGAGTAGATTCTCCACAAACGTCGGAAAATAGTTGAACTCTGACAGAAAAGAAGCCAAACACTGTTCTAATTTCTCTGTATTTTAGGAGTTAGGCTGCACATAGTTCATGCCCAGGAACGACAGCAAATTGTAGACCCACTCAAGAAATGCGCTTGAAATATTCACCAAATAAATGCTGATGTTCCTCAGAGCTCTGTTTAGTGTCCGACTCTTTTTCTTATTTTTATAAATGATCTCCTGTCTGCTGCTTCTAATCCAATCCACTCCTTCGCTGATGACAGTACTGTCAGCTTTCATATTCGTTCCAAGACTCACGACCCCGTTCTTCGGCCGTGGAATTGGAACGGCAGCTTATATTAAGCACACTGAATCCCTACCTTGACAGCATAATCAGTTGGGGTAAAAATAATAGAATGAAATTCAATGCTTCCAAAACTCAATGCTTTCTACTGTCACTAAAGCGAACCCTTAATAACCAAATTTTGACAAAATTCAAACATTTTGACAAAATTTGGATAAAATTTTAAGAATTTCTCCCTAAATTCTGACGCTTTATCTACGTCTCCTTAAGGCGCGTTTTTGACAAAATTCTGACCAAATTCTGATGAATTGTTGAAGTTGAAGATTCCAAGAACTGTAAGACTAAATAGAGCGTACGACCACAACTCCGAAACGAAGAGTCATCTTCGAATGACCAATACGACAATTTTGGTCATATTCTAGTAAAATGCTAACAATATTCTAACCATTTTCTGAACAAAATTTAAACAAAAATGATGACATTTTCAAAAAATGCTTCGACAAATTCGAACCAGATTCTGAAGAAATTCTGTCTAAATTCTGACGCTTTTTCTTCCTGTGGCGCTAGATTTCAGGGTGCAACTGCGCCAGCAAGCCAATTTTGACAAAATTCTAACTAAATTTTGATCAAATTCTGGGTAAAATTTTGTAATATTCTGGCCAATGTTTGACCAAGTTTTGACAAAAATCAAAACAAATTTTGACGAAATTGTAACAATATTTTGACAGAATTTTAATGAAATTCTGACAAAAATTCTGAGGATATTCTGTCAGAAAGCGGACGCTTCTTCTCGTGGCGCTAGAGTTCAGGACGAACTTGGGCCTTAACCAATAAGCCAATCTATCGCCAGCAAATTCCGACATTTTGTAGACTTTTTTTTTTACAAAATTCTACAAAATATTTTACATAATTCTGACCAAATTCTTTCTAAATTCTTCTTGAGGTTGCTAAAACCTTGGTGGACTTGTGTTTTAGACAATCTTTCACCAGCTGTCTCCAACTGCGCGTTAAAAAAAAACGAAAAAAACTGTTGACGAAGTTCTAAAAAAAATTCCGACTAAATTCTGTCTGAATTCTGACGCTTCTTCATCTTTTTGTGATTCTATTGTCCGAGCTAGCCTCAACCACGAAGCCTCTCGAGCTAACAAGGTCTTTTGGCAGTTGTTTCCAACTTCGCACAACAATTTGGTTCCGGACCCTCTCCACTTGGGTGCGCCACCTTAAACGTGGGCGTCCCCTCTGTTGTGCTCTCTATTAAAGGTAGCCCTTAACGACGAACATGCTCGCCGAACTTCTTCGTGTTCGCCGCGTTTTCGTCGTGTATGGGCTGGTTCGCAAGCTGCTCGCTTTTGGCGAAAAATTTCCATTTTGTCGTGTTCGTTGGCTTTGATGTTCGCCGTGTAGGGCCATGTTCGAGAGCAAACCTCATTTTTGCTGTGAACGTCGCCGAGTGCATATCGGTTAAGGGGTTAAGTACAATGTCAACAGTCAGTCACGATTCTATCGAGGAATTCATTCCCTATCACACATGTTGACGGTTTGAAGAAACAACACGAAACGAATTTTCCTCCAATGTGTTCGCCGTGTAGGGGATAACGCAAACGAGCAAGTTCGGCGAGCATATTCGTCGTTTAGGGCTACCTTAACTGAAAACCAAAATGAGGTAGCTTATGAAAAAAATATCAACCACTTTCAATCACTTTCAATCACTCATTCCCCTTAAGTGACAAAAATAGCGTGATGCTTCAAACTTCTGAACCAAAAAACTGTCAAAGTGTCCGTTCTTCAATTTATTTTAAGATTTCATATCTGACTTATCCCCGGGAAGAGGAAGTTAGATCAAACTTCGACCACAATCAATAATTCATCCATCGAACACGGTTGTCTCTTCAGGCCTTCGAGGATATTTTAAGTCCTCCCCCATCCCGCAAGGCTAATCCACCTAACTAACTGACCTTTTCTAAATTATTAACTCTCACTGTCCCAACTTCGACTGTATCCATTTCATGCAATTAAAAATTTACCTCGAATCCATTTCTGGAGATATTTTTCCAGCCTTACACTCAGACAACTTGAACCGCCCAGAGGATGGAGAGCACACTCTGAGCTGTGCGTCGTCTTCGCTCCGAAACAAGAGATTCCATTTAACAATTAAACTTGCAGTCGAACACGGAAAGGAAAACATAAAAATTAAATCATTTTCACAACACGTTCTCCTCAGCTGCTGCCAACCGCCCCCACCCCCGCCGGAGAACCCTTGGTTAATCTTTTCATTTTCAGTTCGTTACTTCAACCCCTTTCTGCGGGGCACAGGGAATATCTCTCACACTTCCGATGAGTGGCTTACTCTGAGATTTTGAGAAATTTCCGGGGTTTCCTTCTTTTGTTCTGTTTTTCCCATACACCACTGGATGTTGTTCTGCTTTGCATTTTCATTCGCATTTATCCAATTTCCACCTTTTTCTCGGAGAGGGTGGTGGGACAGGGATGAGGGTGCGGTTCTAAACTGAATACAAAATTTCTCATTTTACTAGTGAAAATATAAATTTTAACTTTCAACCACCACGAGAGGGAGACGACACGACCGAACCCCACCGCCACTCGTGCATAAGCCCCCTCCGGGCCGAGGTGCTGTTGTGTGGGATGTTGTGTTTTAATTCCACATGCAGATTGGGGTTGGAAAACAGTTTCTCTCGGCACATGGTAGTTCTGATTATGCACGAGATAGACCACCGACCCTTGGGCTCCGTCGGGGGGGGTGCTTCAATTGTATGCGGCCAACGCAAGGACGAACGAACTTAATGTAATGATGACATGGGACGAAGTGGGGGGTGGTTGTGTTGTGTCTCTTCTTCACTTCAGACCCTTTAACTTGACGCTCGTGTGGGTATTATGACGTGAATCAAACCGTGGTCTGAAGTTGATTTTCCTCATTTAACCCTCTCTGACGGCATCCAAGGGACCCCTGTCGTATCGTACCCCTTCGGGATTTTGAAAGGGAGAACAGGTTTTTGTCTAGGGACAAATGCATCATTCAATGACATGCCACGGTGTGAGTTGGTGGTTTCGTTGCCCGAAGAAGGTGCTGCGACGATGGTTTGGAAGATTTCCCTCGTTTTTTTTTTTGTCAAGAACTCCACGGCTTATGCGTGCGGGGAGGCGAATTTGAATGAGACTGAACCCAACGAGGTGATTGCCGACGACCTACTTAGATGTTTCACTGAATAATTCACAGCCCGGGGTAGTTCACATATTCGCTCCTTAATTAATTGGGGAACTCCTTGTTGCGGGGTTCATTACTGTCGCTGCACGAGATTTTGAGTTGTTAACTGGTGATGGATGGAACAGGCAGCAGGGGATGAAGTGAGCTTCCAAGTCCTTGCATCATCATTGACCAGCACTGAGTTTATCAGAGAACATTGCACAACACTTCACCTTGATCAGGCAAACACCCACCGCGTCATCAACGATTCTGACATAAACCGTGAAGTCAAGAGTTGCGAATGCATGTGCGGGATGTATCGACTTCAAAGGACAAAGGTGAAGTGCTGGGCACTTTGATCCACTAAAAGAGCAAACGGTCTTAGATAACAAATTCCATTACGATTCAATGAGGACCCTAGCGTGGGGGTGAGGATCATGGATCCCGTGAAACTTAAAAGGAAACTCCATTGAGATTGTAAAGGTGAAGAGGTCTTGAGGACATGAGAGGCCGTGGGAATGCTGCAGAAAGTCACATCCGTTGTGGGCGATTTAGGAAAAGGCTGCAAAAATTCATTCTGTCGATGTGTGACAATTGATGAATTAAATTCGAAAACAAAATCAGGGCAAAAGCGGAAAAATGGAATGAGAATAGCAGATTGACATAAAATGAAGAGATTATCGAGTATTGACGGAAGGCGTTGAAGTATTGCAACATTTCGAGCAGCAAATTAATTTTCCGCCCAAGAAACATCCCAGAATCATATAGAGCCCCTTTTAGTCTGTCAAAGCGTCGACTCCCGCGTCCCTTGGATATTCTTCAAAGACTTCTTCGTCTTCTTGTAGCACTACAGTTTTCACTTGAGTGCACCACCTTAGAAGTTGAGTCCGACCGAACATTCGGCTTCAGCTTCGGCCACCTTTGGCTAAAAATATCACCTTCGGCAAAACATTCGACTTCGGCCAAAGATTTTGCCGAATTTGCCGAAGCTGAATGTTGAATTTTCTGTAAAAATAGAAGTTGCAACGAACATGTAAAAGCACATCAAAAATGCCAGCTAAAAATTCAATTTGGGGTTATTTCGTAAAAATGATGCGAAAGCAACTTGCAAAATATTTTCCAAATAGAGTCCGACCAAACATTTGGCTTCGGCTTTGGCCGAAGGTAGTTTGGCCTGGTAGTTCTGTCTTTTGTTCCTCAAAAGCGAATTCGAAAAAGAGTTGGAAGCACATAATCGCAGTGCATGCTGAATTCGAAGCTAAGACATAGAAAAGAGCCAACAAATAGTAGAATAGTAGTATAGGAACATTTTCTACTAAATGTTTTCTCTCGCACGATCTTACTCAACCTCAGTTGGCTGATCCTTTAAAAGTTTGGACTCCCCGAAATCACTGTTCATAAAGGGTAGTCCAATCATAATGGACTACGTTAATTGTGAGTCACACCTTGAAGTCAAGTTTTTTTGCCCAACTAAATTAAACATTTCTTTGTTTTAGTGTTTGACAAATTCAACCATGGAGACGTACACAATTGAGCAGCGCGTTAAGTTTGTTGAAGTCTTTTACGAAAATGGGCGTTCAAATCAAAATGCATTTCGTGCACTTCGTGATTTTTTTTGGTCAGCATAATCGACCAAATGTGTCTACAATCGGTAGAATTGTGCGCAAATTTCAGCAAACCGGGTCTGTAGGAAATGTGAAAACATGCACAGGTGTTTGCTCGCCCAGTTCGTTCTACGGAAAACATTGCTTTTGTTCGCAATAGTGTGGCAGAAGAGCCGTTAACCTCGACGCATTGTCCTGCGCAACAATTGAACATCTCAAGAACGTTACTGATGCGAATTTTGAATAAAGAAATTGAGGATATGGACCTGGACGACATGGGCTTCCAACAGGATAGTGCCACTTGCCACACAGCCAACGAAACAATGGCTCATTTGCGTGAGAAATTCAATGGCCGTGTTATCTCACGTCGTGGCGATGTTAATTGGCCGCCACGATCATGTAATTTGACACAGTTGGACTTCTTTCTTTGGGGATATTTAAAAGAAAAAGTGTACGTCAATAAGCCAAGAACAATTCAAGAGCTAAAGGATGAGTTAATTTGGCACAATAACGAACACTTTTACTCTGGTTTTCCATATAAATTATAATTTTTCTCAGAGCAGGTGTCCAGGATTAATGTCTAGTAATAATTTTCTTAAAAATTGTGTATGTGAAATATAGACCGTAAAATTTTTTTTTTATTTAAAGATATATTTAAAAAACATTGAACTGACTGTAGTATTGCTTTTAAGCAGATTCTTTAATAAAATTGGGAGATCCCACGATGATTTCTAATCAAAAATCCATTTCAACCATTTGATGCCTGCCAAAAGACAACAAAATGTCACATCAAACAAATCTAGTACAAATCTACTCCAATTGACTAGAAATAACACAGCTGTTAAATTTGGATTGTAATTTTAAAGTATTCCTCAACGATAGCTACGTAACGCAAAAAACGGAAGCACCTCCCAAAAGGTTATATATTTGATCCATAAAATATAAAATCATATTTGCTTGGTCAAGAGTTTTACAAAAACATCTTACTGACACCCTGTACTATTTTTTTAACTACTTCTTTAATAAATTCGGTAGACCTCATGATTTCTGATCAAAAATCCATTTGCTTGTCAAGAAACAAAAAAGAAATGTCACACACATCAAACAAATCTAGTACAAATCTACTCCAATTGACTACCTTCATTAGTTGACATCGTTCAGTGCCTGCCGCAAAGCGATTGGAATTTCATTAGAATGCCTGCCTTTTGCCTTAAATTCCGTTTCCACAGTTCGTCTTCTGATGCATGTGAGTTCTTTGTTTTGTTTTTTGTTGTTCTTGCGAATTCGTAAATTGTCCTTAATTCTCTCAACCATCTACCTGCCCGATGAACACATGTTCGGTCTGTTTCTTTTTTTTCTCTCTTTTTCTTTGCTGCTCCCTTTTTGTTTGCAAATTTATTACACAGCCATCCAGAGTGAATGAATCGAACACCGTTTTTCATTTTTAATGACCATTAGCTGTGCATTTCATTATGTTTTCCTCTCCCCCCTAGTCGCTCCTAATCCCCAGAACGGCCTCAATTTAATTATATAAATTTATTCTCTCTCCCTCTCCCTATACCGGGATCGAGCTCTTTCCCATACCTTCCCTGCAAATCTTTTTGCAAGTTTTTTTTTGTGCTCTTTTCTTTTTGAAGCGCAAAAAATAAAATCGATTTCGATGTCGCTTTGTTCCTTGGGAAAGAAATTTCACTCGAAGGGAAGGTATCCACTTTGCATTCTTTGCCTGTGACTGTGTGTGCACAGGTATGCACAGGACGTATGGGATAGATGAAAATAAGGGAATCGTTCCCGTTTCACTAGAATTTCTCAATTCTAACCAAATTTTGTCAGAAGAAAGGACTGAGAATGCTGCTTCCTTCGTTTACATACATTTGTGCCTGCACTTTGTTGATGGACCGGGTGGGAGGCTGAACACAAGGATATCAGCTTCCATTACCTGCTGCAGCAAAGAAAAGAAGGAAAAGAAAGTGAAAAGGGAAAGAAAATCTTTCCCTGCACACTCGGAGGAGGAGGAGAATATCCTTAAAATCACAAAAGAATAAGTTTAATGCTTTGACCAAGGAATTTGCACCAACTGATTGAAGATGAATTCTCCTCGGTACGGGCCCCTAAAAGGACTCCACAGGGTGCAGGTGGATGTCGCCTTTCTCCCACAAGTACGTTAAGTTGGCGGAGGCAAAAAAAAATACATAATTTCCAGTGGCATCAGTGCCTGCAACAAGAACTCCTCGGAAAAGACAAGGAGGTACTCTGAAATTCCTTTTCTCTGCACAAGCACACAGGTACACAGGAGAGACGGTGATGGGTGAAGGACGACTTTGACTGCAGCAGTTAAGATGATTACAATTTTCCAATTTCTTTATCCCTCTCTCTCTCTCTCTCTGTCGGCCAAACTTGGCATATCCAAGTACAGGGCTGTCTAAAACTACAGGCAAAAAGAACGGAGAGATATGAAAGTGTCCTTTTGCAGTGGAAAAACAAAACAAAAAAAAAGTGAAGGAACACTTTGTGGAGGTTTGAGAGGGTTTTTGTTTTCTTCGTCGTCCTTGTTGTCGTCTTTAAGGAGTCTGAGTTGGTGGATCAGAAAGATGGAGAAGTCAGAAGCTTCCTCAGGTATGACAGGAAGGATGATGGAATGTTTTGTAACAAAAAAGGAGCAAAAATGTTAAGTCCAACGTTTTGTGGTCTGCATTTGGGTTCATGTTTTGGCAGAGAGAACAAACAAATTTGCATCACAAAGTCAATGGAGGTAGAGGAGGGCGCTTTTCTGAAGTAGACTCATGCATCCAGGGATTTGCGGAAGAAGTTCTTTGAGGACTCTTTTTGTTTTTACGACGAATCTGACGGAACTTTGTGAGCAGAGGTTTGTGGCGTAAATTAGCAGTTTTTTCCTTTTGGAAGCTTGATTTGAAATCGTGGAGAGGGTCTGAATTTGAGGCTACTGACTTTGGAGAATATCCAAGCGAAATACAAAATCTCTCTTGCCATCAACGGCACAAACTTAGTCTTCAACTCGAACACCGCAAAATACCTGGGACTTATTCTGAATAGGAAACTCAGCTGAAAATTAATGTACTTGATCGAGCACGAAAGCCGGACACTACCTCTGCGTATGAGCAGAAAAGCTATGGGAAAAAATAGGGTCTACAACCGCTAGTGGATCGACGTCTTCATCGTTGGGCCAATGTAAAAGGTGAGCCAAATACAAGTTTCTTTTTAAAAATGCAATAAAATGAACAAAATCAAATGGCTTCCATGTATTATGGCTTTATTAGTAAGAACAAAAATTCCCAATAATTATGAAATACAAAGCCGTTCAAGTGGCTGCCTCGGCTGGCTTCGCAGTAACGCATTCTGTCACCCCAATTTTCGAGCACCTTGTTCATGGTTTCGGGCAGTAGCTCACGGATTACTTGAATGATATTGGCCTTAAGTGCTTGAATCGTTTCCGAATTGTTGGCATAACATCGGTCGTTCACGGTTCCCCACAACAAAAAGTCCAAAGGGGTCAAATCGCACCTCCAAGACGGCTGATAACACGATTTAAGAATTTGCTGCGCAAAAGATCGATTGTGGCATGGGCTGTTCGGCACCGAGCGCCATCTTGCATGAACCAGAGATTGTCCAAATCCATCTCTTCAATTTCAATAAAAAAAAAGTCGGTTAACTTAGCTCTGTAACACCCGCCGTTGACCGAGACGTTGTTCCCAGCTTCATTCTCGAAGAAAAATGGTCCAATGATGCACCACTCCACAATACGCACCAAACTGTCACTCTCTGTGGATGCATGGGCTTCTCGACAATAACGTGCGGGTTTTCCCCGCATCCGGGCCAAAGATGCGCCAATTTTGTTTGTTAAGGTAGCCGCAGATGCAGGAACGGGGACATGGGTCTTCTGCGATCTCTTTAAAAGATCCCTAAACCTAAGCGACGAATGTTGCGTTTTCCAAGCAGAAGTGGTAGCAATAAATGAGGCGGCACTTACGCTTAAAGAGCTTAGTTTGACTGAAAAAACGATGTTTGACTATATACTCCGACAGCCAAGCGGTTAATAAGAGCCATAGCGTCGGATATTGTAAAGTCGAAACTAGTCAAGCTATGCAAACAGAACGTCAACGAAATCTCCAATGTAAACACGGTGACTCTCTGCTGGGTACCGGGACACACAGGAGATCAAGCAAAAGAGAGAACGGACGTGTTAGCGAAGGAGGGCTCAGAGTCTAAATGTCTAGCACTACCTTATGTCAATATGCCGTTAAGTTTCCTAAAGAAGGAAATAGAGGACGAAACTTTAGAAAGAGCAAATGCGCGATGGCTGAATCTGGACACTGGGACAACGACGAGAGCCCTATGGCCGATGTTGAACAGGAGGAAATCATTATGAATGATTAGCCTAATTCGCAAGGATATACGGACGGTGGTGGGAGTTTTCACCGGATATTGTCCAATAGGCACCCATGCCAGAAGGTTAGGTATCCCCCATAGCGACTACTGTAGAAGTTGCAGGAATTAGGAGGAAATAGAGTCCGTCTATCCTGCTATGCGATTGTCTAGCCCTACGGGGAAGGAGACTGCTAAAACTAGGCAGTAACATCTTCGACGAGCTGGTGGATCTGGAAAAAATAGAGCTGCAACACCTACAACAATCTGGGTGGTTCTAATAACCAGCAAAAGTGTAGATCTCACGGGATACACCCCCCACACATGGGGCACAATGGACCCAACTGTTGGCCTCAGGGAGCCGCGATCCGGTCGCAAGGGCACCCTATCACCTGCCTACATACCTACCACCTACCTAAAGTAGCCGCCGAGTTTTAAATGCGCCTCGTCAGAAAAGATGATTTTTCACTCAAAATCGTTGTCTAATTCAAGCTGCTCTGCTCTAAAGCCCAAACTGCGAAACGATGACGATGGTCGCGCGCCTTCAAGTCAATTGGACCTTGTAAGCGAAGAATCCGAGATCTTTCAGCAGAATTCTCCTCAGGCTTGTGCGTGATGTTGAGCTGTTGCGATCAATGGCGAGTTGATGTTCGTGAATTGAGTCTCGCGAATTTCTCGGCCACATTCTCATCTGTGCGCACCGTACGACGACAAGGACCATGAGTGTTGTTCACCAGTCTCATACTACCAGTCTCATGAACTTTTTGCACAAACTTGAGTACAGTAGTCGCTTCATTTCGGCCAAAAATTCTTTTCGAAAAACGCACTCTTTAGGCTACACAGCACTCACTTTAGAAATAAGTTTTCAATATTTCCCAACGTTGTTCAAGCGTAGAGCGACTCATTTCGTTCCGCGGAGGTATGATACTGACTTTCTGTCAAGATTTCGAGCGGAAAAAAGCTGTCGGTGTCAAAATAGCCTATGATTTGAAAAATAAAGAACACTGTACAGAGAGTGATTCATTTCGTTCCCACGTAAGTAATCAAAAGTAATCAAAACGCAGCGGTTATTATGGTCACAGTGTATAACTTTTGCGTATTCGCTCGGTTGCTTCACTTCTCGTAAGTTTCAGCACAACACAGGACGGGTCCAAATGCAAATGGAAGAGCAATTTGAAAAAGACATTAACCAACCAATTGCGTGTGACGCTGGAGACAGCTTTCGAGACATCGAATTAGCTGAAGTCGTCCATGTTTAAAATAAATTACAGGGCCTCCTATAGCGTTTTGACACGACAGCGTCCATAGACAAAAAAAACCTCCCTATCGCTTACTTTACCTCTGACATTGACGACAAATTCAGAAGAAAATTCAATCAATGTGAGAAAGTTAAAACGACATCAGCATAGCTAGACGTTTACGGATGCAAACAACGCACTGAGTGCCTAGATGTGGAAGAGCGCGTATGGACACCAGAGTTTGAGTCCCAGGAATCTTCAGATCTGATCAGTTAGTTGGACGCCAACTTGCTTGACGATTGCCGTGGATTAAAGTGTAAATGTGTCGCATTTCAAGTTGAAAATCCATGGTTCGATACCGGCCACAAACCACCACTATATGCCGTTGAGATCAAATTAACGGCACTGGAGTAGGTTGCTACCTGGCAGTACAGTGGCAGACCAGTTTTTGAGTCTGAGTGCTCAAGTGTAGTGTTAAAAAAAAAAAAAACCACCTCTCTCGAGTAACAGTAGAATGCTCAGAGAGTCTCTATACTGACCTCTATGTCAAGAAGAACTTCTCAGACTTCCCCATTCGGAGTCAGCCAATTGAAGCCCCCTGCACAACAGCACTTACGCCGAAAGTGGTTGCTGCAGAAGCATGGCCAAAGATCTTCCGGAAGTGTAGCGTTGCATGACGCGGTCATGTGGGAAATCTTAGCCGACTCCAAGCTCGAACATGGACATTGCTGAAAGGAGATCTTACGTTTGGAGTGAGCTCTAAGCTCTTCAGCTTTCATCAAGAAGAATGGCTATCCTTGAATCGGTGAATTCTTACTTTTAGGTAAAGACAATCCCCTCACCTAAATTGAGACCCTAATTGTCAGCTTAAAAGGCGTACCTTATCCTTTTCTCTTATCAATCTTCAACTAAGGGATATTCATGACAACGTAGACATAGTTGACAACCACTTCAAGGCCCATCCTCTTTCATTTCATCATCCCCACAAGAATGCACTCATTTTCACCCTCCATCGACTAAAAGGACCCCTCCACCTGACACCTGACACATAAAATGCGAGCTCAAATCCTCTGCATTTTCATAACTCAACGAAGAGATTTAATTTTTGACGAAAATTGATGAACGCGATGAAAGCAGCAGCCAGCGGTCAACGATCCTAAAGCACAAACACTCAACAAATACACGCCACCAAAAAAACGAGGCGTCATTCCAAGCGCAGAGATTCCAAATCCATTACGCCATCATCCTCCGCACGTCCAGCAAACTGCAGCAGCAATCGCCAAAACGATACAATTTCAGGAGCACCCCGACTGAAAGAGAGAAACCAACAGAAGAGGAGCAACAAAAAACAAAAACCCTCCTCGTAATTACTTGAATCCATTCCCGTCCATTACTGCAAACATTTGGTGTCCACTTTCGTCGGATTTAATGCCATCAGCTGCAGTGGCAGCGCAGAGATACTGCTGCACGTGTGCCAAGCAGCAATTGACCTTGCCCGTGTAACAACTCGGATTCACGCCGATGCGTCGCTCCTGCTGCTGCAAAGCAAACGCAAGCTATTGCGCCACAATCAGCACGCGCGTACTCGAATGTGCTCCCAATTACACTCGGTGGATTTTGTCTCTCGCCGGATGGAGGTGACAACCAAGACGTCGGCAGCGGGAGAGGAATCGAAGTCAAAGGAAGCCTCGGCCAATTTGAATGTGCCAACAACAAAAGAGAAGTTCATTACTCGCGGAAGGGCGAGAAGAGACGACCGCTGGCTGCAGAGGAGAGTACAAATCCTTGTCATCTGTCGGTTTTGATGTATTACACTGCCCGGCACAGGACGCAGGGAGTTCAAGTGCTAACCACCATCACCGACCGTGCCAACGATTCGGATTCATTTACCCGAGAGGTACCGCGCCCGGGTCTTCCGCTGCCCGTTGTGTCTGTCCGTTCGCCTTTGTTCTCTCGGATGCAGTTGTAATCCATCCTCGTCCGGCATGTGCCAACAGATGAGGAGGAACCAACAAAGAACCCACCAGACAACCCGAGAAAACAAAGAGAAACCGAAAAACAAAACCAGAGCTCGCTCCCCTTGTCTGTTCCCTTTCTGATGGGGGCAGCACCTCTTGGGGCCTTCTGTCTTATGCCGTCCACCGTCTGCCGGTTGCTGCCGGCTATTATGCTGCGTGCATGCACCTCCATTCTTCTTGGGATAGGTTGAGCGCGACCACGACGATGATGATGATGATGATAGGCCTTCATGTCGTGCCGAACCATCTGCCGATTGCCCAATGCACAGATCCTTCATGCGAAATTGGTTAATTTCTGGGACGGAAGATGGGCATTAACAAGAGTGCTGGCAAATACCCACACCTGCATCTCTGTTGTCGCGTACATTCGATTTAAAAAACAAAACGATTCTCCCCTCCCCTCGCATCGAATGCCAGGAGGCAAGTCAATTAATTTTTCAAAACAAGACCCACGGGCAGCGAGTGCAAGTGCGGGTGGCTGAAGGAGAGCAAAATCGATCAAACCACCGCAACCCGTGCGCAACTGGGCAATGAATAGACGACCGACAGACAGTGATGTCCTGCAGCTCGGACTCGCGCAAATCAATAACGTTTTGTCATTCAATTAAATTTGTTCAAACAATTGGACATCTATTCAGTCCTCTGGTCGTTGTCGTCATCCCTGGGTCGGGTCCATCTACGTCGAACTGCGTCGTGTGTCACTGGGTTTTATGCACACTGACGGTGTAATGAAATGTATATTCAACCTTAGGAGCTGGCTGTAGATTTGTGAAAACCATTTTCTCATTTTCGTCATCTATTCATGTCCAAATCTGCCTCAACCTCGCAGAAAAGGTGAACGGTATTCAGTCCAAAAGCGGCAGAACAGTGAAGTTGAAAAGTTTGTTTGCACTTGTTGTCAGTTGTTTTCTGATAAGTTATTCGCATAAATATTAAGGCTTAAAGCGATTAGCCCTTGAATATCCTTAAACGTTTTTGAGTAGTTGCTCCTACTGACATTAAGGCGAATTTGGAAGAAATGTCAAAATTGTTTCAAGAAATCACTTTTGTCCCACATAATTGACGAATGATCTAAAATGTCAGTTTTCAAGTCACGACAACACTGCTTCGTCTAGAAGAACTTGTTTAAGGTTACCATTCACATTGTAAACCGTCCAAAATCAATCATTTTGATCAAGACAAGACGGAATTCCGGAATTCTGATTACACAGAAATCTTTGACCACATTTGCAGCTGAGATTATTTGGACTTCCTTCCATTCATTTCACAACGTCAGCAAAGAAATATCAACATTTCAGTCACAATGTGGTACAGTTTGTTGTAAGACTTCGAAAACGTAGTCCATGCTCAGACAAATTTGTGAATAAATCCTCAAAAAACACGGGACTGAATTTGGATCTTTACACTCTTTACGTCAAACGTAGCTTCAACTTCATCAGACGTCAAAAATTTGAATTTAAATTAGAATTCAGAAATTTCGATCAATCTTTTGCCTCATCTGATCTAAATCTTGATCTTTAATTTTGCTTGCTTTTTAGGCCTGCGACGCCTGGAGGATATCAAACTTTAAGGCCACCTTAAGCTTACGACTAGGCTCTTTGTTAGTTCACTGACTGGGTTAGGCTAGATTCTGAGTTTTGAGGTTTTGTCACCCTCTAGTCTAGACTGCCTTAAGACTCTTCTTGCATCCGCAAACTTCCCTAGATGTACGGTCTTCCCCTTAATCGAATCAGGGTTCTGAAATATGAGGACCATGATTCACAACAGACACGCAACAGAGGAAGTCCACGTACACGGTGGAGCACACAAGTCAAGGGGAACCTTGGCCGGCTTGGTGTGCAAAACTGGAGACAGCTGGTGAGAGATCGTGCTGGCTGGAAAGGCATGTTGGGTGAGGCCACCTCGGACTGTAGCACCCTAAGAAGAAGAAGAAGATTCAGACATTAAGGCTTAGTTTGGAGCACGATCTTAACCCATTTCCTTCAGATCCGTTGAGATTTAAGCCTAGTTTAGAACCAACGGAAAATAGACACCACAACCTAGAACTAGTTTCAATTTCAGCCTACGGCTTAAAGTCAAACACCGTGGGGGCCTGGCATAGTGGGTAGGTGCGTCGACTCCTACGCTCGAGGTCTAAGGTTCAAATTTCGAAAAAAACAGCCAATATTTTTTCGCGGCTCCACCTCTTTCGGTCACTAACAATGGTCAAAGAGTATAACTGTCTGAAAAAAGGCTTCTCAATCTCGCCGTTCGGAGTCGGCATTAAACTGTAGGTTCCTCTAACTCGTGAGAGAACAATAGCACACACAACACGAGTGGTTGCTGAGAAACTAGGCCCAAGTCCACCGCGGACTGTAGCGCCGTCAAACTCGTCGTCAATCTCAGCTTTCCGCGCATTGTCCTATGATTCATGCCATCGTTTCAACTTCATGCTATGCCTCAACAAAAGCCATAAGCCACATCGTCAGCTTAACTCTTTATCAGGGTGCAAGTATCAATCCAGAACTCTGAATCAAATCTAGTCCATTGCTCTACGAAATTTAGGCCCCTCCCCATTGTTAGTTTCTCACTGCAAATGTTGAGTCTTGGAAAAAGTTTGTTCCGCTTTTTGGTAAAATTCAACTGATTTTCTTATAGTGTTAAAAGTAATTTATTTAAATAAAATACGGTCCATTATTTTCGAAAATGTTTCACCATTTTTTGGATAAAGCTGTGATGCCATGAAGAATTTTTGTGTTTTCTGGTTAAAAAACGGAATCAGGTGTTTTTCACAAGCTTTTTTTGAAAGCAACTTAATTCCGTTAAGAGAGTTCTGTACCGAGCGGAACAAGTGATAATCAAAGGATGCCATATCTGGACTAAACGGTGGATGTATCAAAACTTCCCAACCAAGCTCTTGCAATTTTTTACTGGTCATCAAAGAAGTGTGTGGTCGGGCGATGTCATTATTGAAGACAACACCTTTCTTATCGATCAATTCCGGACGTTTTCTTTCAATTGACTTTTGGAATCTCTCTACTTGTTCACCGAAGAGTGGAGAATCAATCGTGTGATCAACTGGTGGGCTATTCCTACCCACCATCACACAGCATCATTTTTTTGCCGTCAATTCTGGTTTCCCGAAAGATTGTGACGGCTTACTATCCACGATTTTTTACGTTTCCGATTGTAGTCCGTCACCGGTTATGACACGTTTAAAAAATGGCTCGATTTCATTGTGTTTCAGCAGCGCATCGCAGATGTTTATTCGGTACATCATGTTTTTCGCGCTCATCTCATGAGAAACCCGTATATCGAAACCAGCTTCGTTAAATGTTTAAAAACAGTTTTGTGGTCAATCCCCAACTTCATACCAACGTCACTGTTGATATGCTTACATTGAAGGACTTTTTCAAGGATTTAGCTTTTTCAGTGATTGGACGACCAGAGCGTTGTTCAATTTTTGTGGGCGAACCGTTTCCGCACTGCGATTGAAGAACAGGCGAAACGAGCTGGTCTTAAGGTCAATGAAAATAAGACAAAATATATGTTGTCGAGCAAGAAACAATCCGCCGCACACCATCTAGGGCAAAACATTACTATCGACAGAAACAAATTTTAAGGTAGTGAAAGAGTGTGTCTACCTCGGGGGAAACGTGAACTCCACGAACGACATCACAGTGGAGATCCGACGTAGAATCGCCCTTGGCAACCGATGCTACTTCGGTTTGTCAAAACAACTGGGCTCAAAACTCCTGACTAGAAGGACAAAAATCATGCTCTACAAAACTCTTATTCTGCCAGTCCTACTATATGGAGCCGAAAGCTGGACACTAAGCAGAACTGCGGAACTGATTCTTGGTGCCTTCGAAAGAAAAATTCTACGTCAGATATATGGTCCCATCTGCGAGGAAGGCGAATGGAGGAGAAGAAACACAACCGCGAACTCTATGAGGTGTACTAGGTTGTGGATGTAGGAAGGCAAAAATCCGTCGACTGCACTGGCTCGGCCACATTGAGCGCATGGACGACAACGCTCCAGCTAAGAGGGTCTTCGAATCCGAGCCTCCTGGTTCGAGAAGGAGAGGAAGACCGAACCTCCGGTACAAAGACCAAGTCATCGCGGACGTAAGACAGCTTGGTCTTGATGACTGGAAGCAGCGTGCCCAGGATCGTCAACGATGGAAGGCAACGATAGCGCAGGCTCAGACCATACATGGGTCGTAGGCCTGCTAAGTAAGTAAGTAGGACCGTTTCCGCACAGATTTTAATAAAGCACCTTCACCGTACAGGGCACACATTTTGTTCACATGCCTGCGAGACGTTCTTTCCTTTGTCGTAATAATATTGCAAAATATGGTTAAATTTTTCTTTACTTTTCTCCACTTTCAAACGCAAACAACTTTTCAACAACTGCACCAATTTCTCGGTTTTCACAATCAAAATAACGTTAGAAGCGTCACGTTGTTTAATTTACAATTGATACCATCTATCGGGAGTAACGCTACAAACTTTTTCCCAAACCCAATATAAATCAATCAAGTTTAACTCTTTGGAACTCACATAAAGCTTGACTTTTACTCGTAGACAAGACCGCAGATGCAAACTGGGCCCAACTCACAGATCAAGTCAGTTAATGAAGTCTCATCCTTAGACTTTTACTCAGTCAACCACAGTTTGAGTGTGAACCGAGACTTTGACTTTAAACTTGACATCCATTGGAGCCTCAAAGGGTAAATCAGGTTGCATCTAAACTCGTCATCAGATTGTGTTCTAGTCTCAACACCAACTTCAGCTCACTTCCTAGCAGTCGCAGGTTCAATTGAGGCTTCAGAGATCAACACTAATTAGCATTTAATCCGTAATCTAGTACATTCAATCTGTCATGTGCTGAACACTTGTTGTTTGAAAGCGTAGAGGTCAGTTGACTATTTTCTCAGCAACTTTAAGCCCGAGTTTGACAGAATTTCTTCAAGGAATTGAAACTAGAAAATACAGTGAAACCTGTCAAGTTGACCACCCCTACGAATTGTACACGTGTGCAGTTGGGCTAAGTATTTCTGTACGAAGAAAATTTCATGCAAAATATTCTACAAATGTCTGTGTACCGAAAGTTTCTAGTTGGACATCTGCCTTACTTGGTCAGAAATGTTCGCACCGCGGCTGGACAAATTTGAAAGGTTTCACTGTACTGATTATGAAAGACATTAAATTGTGTCCATTTTACACCAAAAACCATCGATTTGGAAACGCATTTTGGTCAAAAGAATGGTATTCCTTCGTGAAGCTTCTACAAACTGTTGCCGCTGACGTTTGGCTGTCCAAAGGCTTGAGTGTTTAGTCCGCTACTGATTAGAGAGTCCTTTGAAAACTTCCTTGACTCTAACGATTTTCAGTTGAGAAAAACAAGAACTTCCAGTGGATTCAGAACGACAATCTGAACCAGAATCACAATCAAAACCAAATCCAACTTTAACTGAATACAAGAGCGTATTCAAAGTCATTGAAAACCATCAATAACCCCTTCCAAATCATGTGCCTTTACTCTGCAAGGTAAACGAAGGTCAAGCCATCTTGTAGGACATAAAAATCCCGAACATACCCCGACAAACGACGATCAGAAATCAGTTTTTCGCACATCGACTTGGGGAAAACTTTAGACCACCAGCATCAGCATTTTGGATCTCTGCCCTTGATTATGTGTTTACGTGACTGTCCGACAAGGTCTCCCCTCAAAGCGAGTCCACACACAGCAATCAGATGTTTCAATACTTTCCCTCGAATCTGTGGACATCAATCTCTCTCCATTTTGTGTGCGGTCTCTTTAAGTCCTAGCTTTACACAGTGATTCTGTCTGTATACCCCTGCAGCAGTCGGAAACACTTTAAAACAAAAATCCAGAGAAGAAAAGCAGAAAAAAAAACTTTTTGTCGACAATGGAAACATCATCATTGCCGTCATCGCCAGCAGTAGTATCAGGGTCGGTTCTTCCTTTTCTGGTCGCACCATCGAGCTCGGTTCGGTTCGGATTCGAGGACTTCCTTATTGTTTGACTAGACCCAAAAGAAAACCTCCACACATACACACACTCGCGTACGCCTCTGTACCGAAACTGGAAAATTAAAAACAAAAAAAGAGAATATCTGATGGAAACTGATGGCTCTGCGTTTGCCATCGGGGTTTGTTCAGAAAACAGAACACAAAAAAAAATAATAAAAACCCAGCCGACAAAATATCAGTGAACGGCAATAACACCCCCCGTGTGTTTATTTTTCCCTCACCAAAGGGAGGGAGAGCGAGAGAGGGACAGTGGAAAAAAAAATACACAACTATGCGCCAGGCTTGTGTCGTCCATAGACGCGGCGTTTATTGACGTTCACTTAAGTCATGGGCTGTTCGAGAGCTGACCAGCTTTCCGATTCATTCACGAGAGCACACCGCGCGGAGCAAAAATAGAAAATCGACAAAAAAAGAATAACACAACATTTCAGGGTTCACATTCTCCCCCCGTCCCGCGTCATCACTTGGTCTGTGTACATTCCATCCTGTTTCGAAGGAGAAGGACGTGGAAAAAAAATAACATGGAATCGCTGTGAAATCAGATTTTTTTTCTCAACCAACCCAACTCGGTGAAGAATCACACAGAAAAGGGGAAACAGAGAGAATGGAGGTGGGAAAAAAAAGGAGATCGATGACCTTTAAATAAATTTCCTCATCCTCCTGACGAGAGAGACACAGAGAGAGAGAAGTGTTGAAAAGTTTTGCAAGAACTTCAAGACTACAAGAGCCTTTAGCCTGCAGGGTGGGTAATCAATTTTCGCCGGAAACAGGATACAGAGCAATCGAAAAAAAAAACACACAGAAAGAGAGCGAAAGAGAGAGAGACAGACAGAAAAAAGGTTGATATAATAACGGGGGTATTTATCAATGTCGATCAGAAATCGAGTCTCCCTAACCCGAGGTGAAATATGAGACATTTTGGAACACACAACACAAATCGGGCCGCTGTGTGAGGTGAGATAAGACGGATTTTAACATCAAGGTAATCGTGATTCAAAAAAAAAGGTCACAGACCTGAGCCGAGAAACCTAGTTCAGTCGAAATTATCGATAGACGATTAAACGAGTGGAGCAATGAACGCATCCATTTCACGTTGACTGAGACTTGACAAGTGACATTTCATCGCTTGTCTTCAGTTGTTTACAATCGCCATGTGGAGCATTGTTGTGGTTGACCTTCACAATCTTTCAGCTCTTGCGGCGGCTAGGAATCACTCAGTTCAGTTTGTTTGTTTTCGTGTGAAGTTGATCAGTGATAAATGAGTGCATTCACCTAGTCGAGATTGTCACATACCGTGTCTTTGTGAACAAGCCCCCCATAGCTGTCATCAAAGATTAGTTTAATGAATTCAGAACGTGAACTAGCTTCGATGTTGGATTAAAATCACTCAGAGTTCGACACATTCGTGAACTGAGGGGGATATGGCAGATTGCTGAAAGATCTGAGATATTTGCAATGTGGTCCAGTTGGAGTGGTAGAGAACTAGGCTCATCCTGAACTGCACCCAGGAGGAAGAGAAGAGCCTTCTTCATCTATAACAAACAGCACCAGCGTAGAGATCAAACGCAGACACATTTTTGCCAATAATTGCTTCCGCATCACGAGAGGCGCCTTAAAAAGAGAACCGCTGACATGTTGTTTTTGCGCAGTTTGTTGATGCAGTCGGTTCATTTGACGTGAGTTCAGTGAATGTCAAACTTGTTGATGGGTGAAGTTAGTCGAGTGGTGGAATTGTTGACCGTATCTGCGGTTGAATGTACTAGATTACGGCTAGCTATAGTGTTGATCTCTGAAGTCTCAACTGAGGCTGGCTTTGAGACCAGGGTTATCAGATGGTGCTATTTATTGCTATCAGATATTGCTATTTATTGGTAAACTGGCGATTTTAGATTTAATTTCGGCGACACAAAAATCGGTTTGGCGACTAACCCAAAAAAGACGATTTCTCATAGTCTTTTAAAAGAGTGCGGCAAACATGGAAACGGACGCATCCCGGACATTCATTGCAGTCTTGTCGTATTGTGTTTTTGTTCAATGAAGTCGCAATCACTGAATGAAAACAGGGCTTAAATTGTTACGAAAGTATTTGCATCGAATCACGAAGAATTCAGCATCGTGTTGCATTGTTCACGATAGAAAATCTCTTCTCTTGACAGTCCAATGAACCTAGAAATTTAAAGCCGTCATAAAAACCACTCATCAAATATCTTCAGAGTCCCGAATGCGTCCACAAATCTTCCATCTTTCAACAAATTCCTAAATGACTTCATAAACATTTTATGACACGTCGGCGCTTCTTGATAAAAGAACAAATTTTTGTTACACTTCTTTGCAAACTGAACACGAACTTTTTCGACTACCTTACCGACCCGAAAAATATCCCAACTCATTCACTTCCTTCTTAATTTCAATTTCAATTTTCAAATTATTAAGATTCAATAACAGGAGATTTCAACAGGAATAATTGAAGAAACCCTGTGGTTCGGGGTTTGAGTGATTCAGTGGCATGAGTGACATTTAATTGTACCCCGAACAGCATCCCCTGGTGAATGCATATCATCTCTCTACCTAACCATAAATTTTTAATTATTGACTGCCTAAGGTCAACTGGGATCAACAAAGGAAACAAGTTCAAAGAATCAGCATCAGTGTGTGCGTGGTACAGGTTTGAGACTTCCTAAGAATTTGAACCATGATCAAATTTCCGTAAAACCATAAAATGTCATAAAATTTATTCACCACCATCTCTGTGAACTGAGAGAAAGAACAGAAGGTGCTCTTTAAGAGCTCGAACCTGAAACTGGTTCGTCAGGTTGTTCAGATTAATAGATACCTTCGAAATCAATTAAAAAACCATGTATCAAAACTAAATTCTTGAATTTCCTAGCGTTCGAGGGACGGATGCAAGCGAGTTATGCTGCAGGGAGACATATGGGCATGTTTAAGGGATCTATCGAAACAAGCGTCAGCACTTTGAAGTGGAGAACAATGACAACAACACAACTGATTATCTCGTGGTTTTTGATTTGTTTTAAAAAGTAATCGAGAGCATTTTGTTTCAGGAATTTCCTCGAATTTTTTGAAGTTTTAATAGATTTCTAAGTATTTCATATATTTCGCGTTAGGAACTTTTAATTCACCGTTGGATATTCAGTCAGAAGTCAAAAATCTTTCGACGGGATTTCAAAGAAACCTCATCTTCACTTTTTCACACTCTTGAACGAGATATTGGTTAAAAACATACTCGTACATGGTCTGGATGGTGTAGTGCAGCCGCGGCGGAGAATGTTTCAAATTGAGAGCTGCAACACAGTAAGCATATGTGATCTATACCTTCGGCCCGTGCTGTGTCTTGATTCCGGACACTTAAGGGTATTCGTAACCCCTTTTACGCGCGTAAATTATAAAAAAAAAAAGATGTACAGGGACATAGAGAAACCCATGGAAACGAAAGGTCGTATATACTTGCAAAATAATGTTAGGAGTTACCGGCGTCAAGCAAAAAGAGATCAATTATAGCCCTCAGTCGCAAGAATGTGCGCATAGTGATGCGAGTCCTTACATTCATGAAATACGTTTTTTTGTAGAAGAAGCTGAAGGGACGAAGAAAACATAGAATCTGACCCCAACCTCCTCTGCGATTGTCCAGCTCTAATGGAGATTACAGCTTCTGTATAAAAAAACTTCTATGACGAGCTGGAAGATCTGATTCAGATTGTAGTGAAAAGCCCCCTGAGATTTATAATCGGGAGCTTTTAATCAACCACCGAATATATTGATCTCACATTGGGAAAATATCTTCACATTATCTCCGACGAAACATCAGCATTCTACTGGGTCCCTAGACGTGTGCGGAACGGAGATAAATCCGGAAAAAAATTAAGCTTTTTCGAGAACTTTCGAAGAACTTTAAGTAGGAGTATCTTGAAGTCTTTTTACCGAATGAAGGGACGATCAGGACTAAGATTGACTATTTAAATCTGTTATATTTTGAAACAGTTTGATAAATTCGTTCTCAAGAGTACAGAACTTGGTCTTATAAACCAAGATATGAATTTTGAGCTCAATATTTGTTCAAATTCTTAACGAGAAGCACATTTTTCACCAAAAGGATAGAGCTTTTCTTTAATTTTCAGGTGGCCACTTGGTGTGCCCAGCATGAAGCGGATGAACGAAGTCCGACAACTTTTCTGGGCTCAATGGCGTCATCTCTGCAATAGCGAGGTGAATGTATGTATAAGTATCAATAATCGAGAATACACTTTTTTGGGTGACGCTATAGACAGAGGTGGGCTAGGGCCATAACCGACAAGCCTTTCCACTAAACACGAACTTGTTGGAAGCTGTCTTCAGTTGCATATGCCGAATTAGTTGAGACCCCTCTCCATTTGTGTGCTCCACATTAGACGTGGACGTCCTCCGTTGCATTGTTCCACTGATTTAGAGTCAAAAATTAAGTAGCAGGGAGGGCAAGATTTTCTAGATTTTCTAGCTGCTAATCAGGAGGTTAGTCCTCAAGACTGTCCATACGTGACTAAGTCACAATCTGCACGAGGTGTCCCTGCTTTCACTAAATATGGCGGATCTAGAGAGGACAACCCGTTAAAATCCGCAATTCCAGGTGTTATACAACCGTGCCCAGGAATGAATGGCATTGCGTTAGTATGTCTTCTAACGGTGAACTCTGGACAGCTGAGGCAATCCAGTTAAGTCCTCTTCGCTGTATACAGAGGGTGAGTACAGCGCGACCTCCTTTTCCCCCGTACTCGTGAGACCAAAATAGATAAAGATAATAAATCTTCAGGAAGGTCTGGTACGAAGAAGCCGGGTACCAGAACTCTTCATAAAACCGGCTCCAACTATGACATCACGGATGAGGAGGAGAACTGTCTCCTAAACCCAGGTAGTAAGGAGGCTTCGGGTGAAGATGGCAGTGAGGCAATGGTGGTCAATCTGGCTGAGTTATTCATTGCCAGCTCATCCGAATTCTCTGGATCGTCTGCCACCTCTATAAGCAGCAAGATTAAGAACTGCAGGCAGACGATATGCAGGTTGAGAGAGGATCCTCAATGACAGGGAAAAAGAAAGACTTCAAAAGGCTCTAGACTTCCTCAAAGAGGTATCCGCGGAGTAGTATCAGCCATCAGCTAGTACCCTCATAGGGAATGCTCCAAAGGAGGTCAAGGGTGCTGAAGCACTGATGCGTCCCCCTCTCCCTGTGACAGGACATATCCCGAGACCAAGGAGAGCCGGGTCTTGTGGCTTGTAGCAGTAGGGGAGGGACAGCAGCGGAACGGTCAGGTGCTGCTCTTCAATCCTCCACAGCGGTATGTGACATTAGGCCATTTCCCGATGCGTACTCTGTTAACGTTAGATCTGAGCTTGCAGAGGGAGAGAAGGATGCTAAGACTGAGGCCAGCGATGGCAAAGGTCGGACGCATCCTCCTTCATCGAAAACCGGCAGAGCCCCCCTCCTAGCCCAGTTATCTGGGGAGGCGAACTCAACGCTAGATAGTGCAAGGACGGTTATAAAAACCGTGACTGTACTTGAGTTGAGGGACCCGTTGAAACAACGTGCCAATGCCAGGCGCCTTATCAAGAGGCTTAAGCGCCGCGACCCCAAATCCTCAACGACGCAAGGATGACTCGCAAAATCATGAAGTTTTGAATTATTTTAAGTATTTGAAGGAGACGCGTCGGACGTTGTGGGTAGTGGCTAAGTGCGTCGACTCCTACGCTCGATGTTCTCGATTCGATTCCCGGAAAAAAACATCTAACATTTTTTTTCACGGCTCCACCTCTGACAATGCTCAAAGAGTATAACTGTCTAGAAAAAGCTTCTCAATCTCGCCGTTCGGAGTCGGCATTAAACTGTAGGTCCCCTTCACTCGTGAGAGAACAATAGCACGCACAACACGAGAAGTTGCTGAGAAGTTTGGCCCTGGTCCACCTCAAACTGTAGCGCCGCCATTATTATTATTATATTATATTATAAGGAGACGTGTCTAGACTGAAGCCGATTATACTCTATACATGAAATAAAGAGGAATTTGATTTAAAAGTAGAGGCTCAAATGGAATTCAATCGTCTGACAAATTCCCAGCAAAGAAAGATGGCCTCTCTCACGATCAGAGACATGCAGTCTGAACTAGGCCACGACTGTAATGAAAACAGTCTTTGGAGAAGCCCCCCAGGAGCTGTATTCTCCCTTCACCATCCATCTTTGCCATCTATCTCTAAAAGAGATAGCGTTCAGATGCAACTTTACCCTCTCCTGAGTCAGATTGGTATTCCAGGCAACTAAAGAGCCGACATGCTAGCAAAAATAGGGGCGGGATTGCATAAAAAGGTTAAAGCAGTCCCGGTTGACATTTATGTACAGTTTAGGTTATAATATTTAAGCCATCTTCCAAGGATCTATAAAATTCAATACACAACGTAAACCTTTAAAAAATAAATGAATAAACTGGATGTGATAAATGAGCGTAAAACAAAGTGTAGGCTGCCCTCAAAGACGAATGCAGATATCCGACAACTTAGTCAGAACATCCGTGGATTCCACAACTTATCAGCGGAACATCAGCAAACCAGCTACTGTCAAATAAGTTCAATTAAAAGCAAATAATAATAATAATAAAGGCGGCGCTACAGTTTGAGGTGGACCTGGGATTAGCTTTTCATCAACCACTCGTGTTGTGCGTGCTATTGTTTTCTCACGAGTGGAGGGAACCTAGAGTTTAATGCCGACTCCGAACGGCGAGATTGAGAAGTTTTTTTCTAGACAGTTATACTCTTTGAAAATGGTCAGGACTCGAAAGAGGTGGAGCCGTGCAAAAATGTTAGGTGTTTTTGAACTTTAAACCCCGAGCGTAGGAGTCGACGCACCGACCCATTACGCCATGGCGTCCATAGAAGCATATGTCCAATTTAAATCGAATAAGTCTCTTTGTCACTAACTCTTGGGGTATCTGATCTCGTTTGCGTTGATAGAACGGACTGTGCGAGCAAACCAACAAGACTTTGCGGCGACATGGACCTAGATTGATAAGACATAGACAAAGGCCGCATTAAAAACTTAAGTGCCAGCTATAATTGCGGCGCGTAAACTAAAGCGATCCAGAGCAATCAACCGAATACACAAAAACGATACACTGTGACTAGTGTAACCGCTTCGCTCAGTTTCGTTAAGTTCGTTCACTTTTGCAGTAGTGAAATGAATCGCTCTCTAGGTATACAAATGTCAGTTGGCAGCTGAATTCTCCTTAAGTTTGTATAAACAATTATGAACACTTTGCAATTTGACTATGGTTGTGGTACGGGTAGACAAAAAGGTGGCCTTGCGACTGGTGCAGCGGCTCACTTAGACTAAGAATTTGGTCCATTATGCCCTGGGTGTGGGGTGTCCCCGTGAGACCTAAATTTCCACAGATGATTAGAAGTACCCAGATGGTTGTACAGTCGATTCCCTCTAAGTCGAACTTTCACGGGATATCACAATTAGTTCGGGTTAGAGGGAGTTCGACTTAGACGACGGTTTTTGTATGGAAAATGAGGGTAATGCCAAAATAAATATGGCGAAAAAATTCGAGTTAGAGGGAAATTTGACTTAGAGGGAGTTCGACTTAGAGGGAGTTCGACTTAGAGGGAGTTCGACTTTGAGGGAAATTCGACTTAGAGGGAGGCGATTGTATATATCTCAGGAGGCGCTTCAGCTCTATTTTGTTCAGATCTTCCAGGTCATCGAAGAAGTTACCGTCTAGTGTTAGCAGTCTCGCAGAGCAGAGCCGGGACAGACGGGCTATATTTCCTACCCCTTCAATGCTTGTGGTAACTTTTCGTTCAGTTTTGGCACAAGCTTAAGTTTTCGTGCAGCTATTATAGTTTGCCCTTTGAATTGTGCCGAGGAATAGGAATAGTAGTGAAACTCCCTTGAAACGAATTGTAGGAAAAGTCTTTAAATCGTTTTTTCCCGTCTGTCCCCTTGGGTAAAAACTTTTAAGTCGTTCTTTTTAAACAGTTTTTATCCAAGGGACCACTACAAGAAGAAACAATTTAAAGACTTTTCCTTCAGTTCTTCTCCACGAGAGCTTCAGTTACTTTTGTTCGACTCGAACTAGAGTTGAAATCGAAATCCTTCTTAAACGGAATTTGAGGTGCATGGTCGTCGTCATTTCAGGAAGAAAACTCTCCCCACTGCGAACAGCTGTTAAATGCCTTGTAAGATGCCAAGGAACCTTTTCGTTGGTTCAAACAAAATAACCCGAAAAACTTTTCTGTGATCCCTGGACAGGAAATTGTTGGAGTCTCCTCCCTCCAGAAGACAACAACCTCCTTCTCCCGGCTGCATAATTGTCCTCATCCACGAACACGAACTAAACAGAAATGTCCACTTCACCCAAGATGACCTTTTCAACACCAGACCTCATCAGATATGGACACGTTCAACATACGCACAAATGGGTAAACCTCCCCGAAGGGTTGTACACACAAATCCTCATTGTTCCCGGACCCAAATTCGAGAGAGAGTCCTTCACCTTCAGATTTTAAGTTTTCGCCTTCCTTCGCCAGTTTAAAATTTCAAGAGCTCCACCTGAACTTGAACAATCAATTATTAATCCCGCAGAGGAGAATGCGAACCCCGTTCGCTTTTCGAGTTCCCATGACTGCAAATGAAACTTTAAACACGAACGGAATAATATTCGGAAACGATCCTGTGTCCTTTCCCTCGGCTAGTGTCGTGTCCTTTTCTTCTTTCGAGTCGAAGTCGAGATCTTTCTTCGATTCGTTTTGCCGGCGAAACATGTGCGCGCAGGGCCACGACACGATGCACGGATACCTACCTACCTCACTAACCGGCCTGCAACTGGTTTTCATCGGCGTTTTGCCTTTGACTTGCAAAGCACCCGTATGGGAACCGAGAAACCCAAGACGCAGACCAGCAGCAGCAGTGAACAGCACTCTAAGTGAAAATAGAAAGAGAGACAGGAGGGAAAAAAACAGGAAAACACGTTAGCGTGGAACCAGAAAACACAGCGCAACAAAAAAAACAAGTCCTTTCCCGAATCAACCGGAGGAGGGAGGCGCGGTGAGGTGAGAGCGTCCTTTGCAGTGTGCACCCATAGAAATTCGATGAAACTCTAAATGGCAACAGCTGCAACATCGGTTTGTGTTGGGTTGTCTTATCCATCGGATACGCAACTCTCAACAACAACAAAGGCCAGTGGAAGGGACCACACTAGGCCAGAGCCAGAGCGAGCGAGCGAGAGCAGGCAGGGTGTGTGGCAGAAGGAAGGGATGAAGGTCCCAATCCCAGTCCCAGTCCCAGCGTCGAGAGCTATGCACTTTTTGCATGCACCGCGTGGCCACTGAAATCGAGAGATGAACAGAGATCTCGGATTACGGCGGCGAGGAAGGAGGGACTCTGCCGCTCTATTCTAGGCGAAATGGATTCAAGGCTTTCTGACACACAAAGAAGATCAACCGAAAATGGATTTCATTTGTCAGCCCGGCAATGGACAGAGCGGGAGAGGCGACACAGAGAGAAAGTGAGAAGGAATACGGCAGAACAGCAGCTGGCGCGGTGGCTGCTCGGAGGACACACAGGAGTTTTAATTAAAAAGAATCGAGAACCAAAATGGCACTTGGAGACACTGATGTCGAACAGGAGGGTGGATGGTGATGCCAGCAAGGAGCCCGATGGAGTGCATTACACTGCAGGTTGCGCCACACATCGAGGGAAGATTGCAAAATTAGGTGCAATGTCATTTGCTGCTCGGAGTGATGCAATTTCGATGTAATGACAGATTTGCCAGCGAGGGATGGATTTGGGTTATCCACTTCAGAGGGGACCGAAATGATGCAAGTGCAGCAATATTGACAGCGGAGGACATGGCATCAAGGCATTAGCACTTCCAGTTGAATGGAATGCTTCCCCCTCTGTGGGGGGAGATGTTGACTAATTTGGTGCGATATCGAGTGGAACATTGTTAGGGCGCACAACCAGATGGGGGTGTGTTCGGTGAATGGGGTCCATATTTTAGTGGCTCTCCGTATTCAAATGACGTCGATATGTAAGGATGTAGATGTGTGGGTGAGGATTTTGACAGAGTGGACATGGACAAAGGGAGATTGCAATCAAGTTGAAGTAAGGCTCATGCTTGCTCTCTGTCAAACTAGTGTCAGACGCAATTTATTGACAAGATTCAACTGTTCATCTCTTTGAGGAAATCAATTGATAATCTCTGACGTGGAGAGGAAGTCCCTGTAGCACTTGTAGTTCGAAAACGTAAGCAGTAAACGACGTTGTTGCAAATAAGTACAAAAAGTTTGGACAAGTTTCTCCAAACTCGATAGTCTCGTTGTGGAACAAATCCAGGCTCCACTAGGCTTCGTAAAAAACAACATCTACAATCACTTCCTCAAGATCGCCAATGAAAGATGGACCAAGCTGGAAACATGTGTCCTCTCCAGAAGCTTATGGCCCAACTACAACCAAAAGAAAACAAAAGACCTGCTTAACAACAGTAGAAGAAATATATCCAGAATCACAGCGGTCTGCACTGGACACTGGGCTGTTGGCAGGCATGCTGAAAGACTAGGCATGCTGAAAGACTAGGCATACCATTTAACTCGCACTGCCGTAGCTGCCGGGTGGAAACTGAGTCAGAAACACCCGAGCACTTTCTGTGCAAATGTCCGGCACTAGCTAGAATCAGACAACGCACTCTGGGCAAAGCCTTCTTCAACACCCCTAATAATCTCTCAGAAGCAAACATTCATAGTCTGCTAGCCTTCATAAATTCCACGAAGTGGTTTCAAAATTAGGCTAATCTGAGTAAATACACACTCTTTTTCACCCCCATCTCACAAATTAGGTATCCCATAGGATGTGGTATCAAAACGGCGCTTCAATGGCGCTAATTGGGTGCGAAAACAGGATCTGTATGTCCACCGCCACTTTTACCTACCTACCTACCTACCTTGGACAAGTCTCAAGTTTTAGATGAGAAGACGATCATTGCCCGTAGACGACTGTCAGTCAAAACCGCAAGACTGCTCAAAACGGTCGGAGAAGACACGACCGCGAACTCCATAAGCTGTACCAGAATGTGGATGTAGTCCGGAAGGCAAAAATCCGTCTACACTGGCTCGGCCACATCGAGCGCAACGAATTCTGATTCTGAGGAATGGAGAGAATGAGTATAATCAGAATTTTAACCCTTTCACGAACATCAACTCGCCATCGATCTCAACAGCTTAACAGTTCAACATTTCACGCACTAGCCTGAGGAGAATTCTGCACAAAGAACTCGGTTTATTCGCTTACAAGATCCAATTGACTCAGCAATTGAAGGCGCGCGACCATGTGCTTCGATATCACTTCGCAGTTTGGGCCTTAGAGCAGAGCAGCTTGAATTGGACAAAGATTTTGGGCGAAAAATTATTTTTTCTCACGAGGCGCATTTTTATCTCGACGGGCTACGTTAACATACGAAATTGCCCGATGCTCGGATGCGGGAAAACCCGCATGTTATTGTCGAGAAGCCAATGCATCCACAGAGAGTGACAGTTTGGTGCGGATTGTGGAGTGGTGGCATCATTGGACAATTTTTCTTCAGAAAATGAGGCTGAGAACTATGTTTCGGTCAACGGCGGGCGTTGCAGAGCCACGTTAACCGACTATTTTGTACTGAAATTGAAGACATGGACTTGAACGATGTCTGGTTCATGCAGGAGGGCGCGCGGTGCCACACAGCCCATGTCACAATCGATCTTTTGCGCAGCAAATATGTTATCAGCCATCTTGGCGATGTCAATTAGCCGCCTCGGAGCTGCGATTTGACCCCTTTGGACTTTTTTTTGTGGGGAACCGCGAAGGAACGATGTTATGCCAACAATCCGGTAACGATTCAAGCACTCAAGGCCAATATCATCCAAGCTACAGCCCGAAACCATCAACAAGATCTTGGAAAATCGGGGTGACAGAATGCGCCACTGCGAAACCACCCGATGTAGCCACTTGAACGACGTTGTATTTCAAAATTAATTGGAATTTTTGTTCTTACTAATAAAACCATAGCACACGAAAAAAAAATTTAATTTTGTTCATTTTATTACATTTTTAAAAAGAAACTTGTATTTGGTCCACCCTGTACTAATCTTTTGGTCGATGATCAAAATGTACCTACCATTTTGTCAGAGTTCTGGCAACTCCAAACAGTGCCTTGCCATACCTTTGAGTGAGGAGTCCTGGAGCAGTATGTATGAACCTCCTTGTAGTCACAAGGATGGCATTTCGCGTGTTAAATCTCTTAAGATGAAGTGGGCAAACTTTGAAGTCATGACTTCTGACTAACGACTTCTTTTAAAATGTGCACAGTCACATTGCTTCAAAGACTTTTTCTTCTTCTTTTTCTCTTCTTGTGACACTACTGTCCGAGGTGGACCTAGGCCTCAACCCACAAATCTACCCCAGACAGCACGATCTTTTGATAGCTGTCGCTAATTGCACACAAGTTGGTTGAAGCGCCACCTTAGACGTGGACGTCCTCTGTTGCGTGGTCCCACTTGTTCAGAGTCAAAGACTTGTGATCATAAATTAGGAAACAAATCAAACATCTCTTGAAATGTTGCTTCCATGTTCAAGCTTTATTTCTGGGTAAGAGTATGAAATTCGAAATTAACCTCAAAATTGATGCGTGTCCTTATCTAATTGAGCAATTATTTTGGAACAAGTCATAGAATGGGGCTAAGTGTTTGACTAAGAATAAGAAGAAGGAAAGAAAGAATTTTTGACCAAATAATTGGTGGTCGAAAATTATACAACTCAACTGATTGTTTAAAAATGCTGATCAATGAACGTAGAGAATAAGTACTAAAACAAATTCAATAATTCCTTACACAAAGACTAAGATTTATTTCCATTTATAATCAGAATTTCGACTCAAAAAGTACCTGAACCTTCGTCAAAGTTATGTCATTCACTGTGTTGTCCTAGGGCAGTATTTATGCACCATTTGGTCACAAATGAACTCAGAGAAGAAGTACAAAAGGGAAATGTAATTATTTATGTCACGAAGTGTTAGTTTTTCGTTGATGATCAGAATTTTGACCCAAAAAGTACCTACAATTTTGACGCAGCTGTTTGCTGATTAAAGACGACGATGTCAATTTGTTGTGAGACTTCATTAAACAGTCTAGGGTGTTCCCTTAATTTATTCTATAGTTTGTTTAGAGAAAGAAAGTCTAACTTATGTTTGAGAAATTTGGACGAATTGCTTTGGTATTCAAAATCTTTACAAAATGTATTTTTCCACAATATGTGAGCAATCGTTTTATACACTTTGTAGGGGGATTTCCAAAATGTTATTCACCAAAACAAGTTTCTGCACAAAATGTGCAGTTTTGATGCTCACCAAATCGGAGTCAAAATCGCCTAAGAACCTGACATAAATTTCGACAAATTTAAACTAATTCACAAAGTTTCCGGTCACTGTGAACGTCAGCACATTTGACATTCAGACTTAAGGCGAAAAATCAATCCCAAACTATAAAAACCGTGAATCATGTTGGTCTTTTTTGTTAGTGTTTTTCTGTGAAATACCAACAAGAACGGCATGTCATTCCAAGGTCTGCATGACAAACACCTGAACGTCAGCGGAATGTGTGCACGAAATGTGAGCATACAGATGTTAAATCAAAAGTATCTAACTACACTATTTGCGTACGTCAAATGGAATGTAAATGTGTCGAAGAGCGTGCATATTGATGGAGATCCATGATATGCGTGACAGATATTCAATGACGTTCAATTATGATGCAATGTGACGTTGAGAAATGACAGAAAACATAAAGGGAATTGGCCGAAAGGCATAATGATCGATTGGTTTTGAAAGTTAGAACTAAAGTTATGAGAGATTTATCGAACAAAGAAGCAATATGACTAAGTTTTCGGTTCCAAGTGACTCATGAATCGGATGTCTTGAAATGAATTGCATTCAATAGAAACCATAAATGCAAAGAGAGAGATAGCGATATTTCTACTCTGCCCTTAAAAATAAACGATGATCAAAAATTCTAACTAAGAAGAGACCAAGCTAACGGCATTCAAGGCGATTACTTACCAAAGTACTTCAGCTGACAGATTGCCTGCTGAGACCTTTAAGGAGACTGGAGATGACTTGGCCGCAAGAGTTTCATTGCATGGAATTGTCCTCGAAATATACCCCAATGCCCAATGAACATAAACCAATTAACGCAAACCATTAGAGGATAGGATTCCCATGGTTATCAAAAAAATAACTCTTCTGGTATTTCATATGAACACCTTTAAACTTTCCTCGGCAATCTGACGTGTGCATCATCAATGTGTTCAAAGAAGTCTTTCTTTGCGTAGGGTTACACTCTGGGGTGAACCTGGACAACAACTAACAAGTCTTTTCAAGCCATCTGATTCTTGTTATGAACACCAAATTAGTCTAGATTCCGGTCCACTTGTGTCGCCCTCCTGAATCGTGGACGTCCCACCACTTATAGTCCTTTTAGTGATTTAAGACATAGACAAAGACTAAGACCCATCACATCAGTAGCGGCTTCTCTGATGGCTTTCTTACAACGTTTCCATTCTTCGTCTATTGTTAGTGCAGGCGACGTCGAACTTTCGGAGAGTTTAAGGGAGACTCGATCGGCAAAGTTCCTGGCAGTCTGTTGCGATTGTAGCTTTTCGACGTCAAACCGTGGTTGTCTTCCTCGACTCCGTTGTTCTCTCGATATCCGAGTCCTTACAACAAGGAAATGGTCCGAGTCTATGTTAGCGCCTCGGAACGTTCGGACGTCAAGAATACTGGAGGAGTGTCTGGCATCGATCGCAACGTGATCAATCTGGTTGACGGTTGAATGATCTGGGGACCGCCAGGTCGCTTTATAGATGTTGAGGTGCGGGAACCGCGTGCTAGCTACAGAGAGGTTTCGCCCCGTAATAAATTCTACTAGCCTGAGTCCGTTTTCGGACGTGGTGTCAGTCTATCAACTTCAAAAACAATTAGATATATAAAATAAAACTGATTTTTTTATATAACAAAAAAAATTAAATACATTAATTAAAAAAAAAGTTATTTCAATTTCTTATTGCAGCACAATAAGTGCGCCACCCTGTATTTAAATGCGACACATCATTAGATCCAAGCCTATCTAAGCCTAGCATTTCTGACTCTTCCAAGCGAGTTTACGAACACAGCCTGGATCAGATATTGTCTTGGCATCTCAATAATATCGTCCACTGCCACGTCCACTGTGTACTTTTGAACAACGACGAATCGCCCAGCATCCATATCCAACTGCACAATAAGGGGAAAATTGTCATCCAACGTAAACAAACCACACTTTCTTGACGCTTCCAACAAAAGCAATGGATCTGATGCTGTGACAACATGAGCGTACATGGCAAAGTAAACAAACGGAAGAAACCACACAGAAACTTTCAAAATTCTACACAACAAAGCACATTCTATGTGTACATTTGAGACCCTTTAAAATTCATTAGCAAGTTCCAAACTCCATCCAAGTTCAGAACAATTGCATAGTCATCTCCACACACCGCGTTGACGATGACGTGTCAAAAAAAGCACACCAAGTCACGATTCCCTGCAGCTGTCAAACCGACCTGTCAACAATCACTTTGATTACAAAAAGAATTGAAATACGGTAAATTTTGACAAGAAAGCCATAACGTTTTCATCAACTTTGTTAAGTGTCAACAGGATGTCCTCCTCACTCATGTCAATGACATGGAATCCATCCCCTTTTCTATGAATAACCTCTGACCAATTGTGACTTTGATTGTAAGTAACAGCCTCTAATTCCCACAGAGACCATTTTTTTTGTTCTCAAGACAAAACCCATCCGGTTTCAAGAATTTCTTTCGCGTCATAAACATTACTCTAGCCAATACAGAGTCATCGGCTCCTCCCGATGCAAGGTTATTGCTGCAATAAAGCACAACTGCTTTATAAATAAAATTCCAACAGAGAGCAAGTGACGAACCATGTCTAAATGCAATTTTTAGTGCTTATTCGTCGCGTTTGGGCACTGACTCTCTCGAGACAGCAATTCCCTCATTGATTTCCATTTTCAATATCTTCTTTCGTCATCGTTTTTGTTTTTGTTCAGTCGGCTTGTCGGTGTTTGAACTTTAATAAAGAATTAGGTTGAAAACGATTGGAGGAGCATGCATTCGCATTATTCTATTAAGTGGCTGTAAATGAAGTTGATTTGAAATGTTGGTGAGAAAGAAAACCTGCTGTGGAACAGGAACTCACCCATAGCTCATTCCTTTATCTTGAGAACATATGTATGTATAATAACTTAATAATAATGGCGGCGCTCCAGACCGAGGTGAACTTGGGCCTAGCTTCTCAGCAACCACTCGTGTTGTGCGTGCTATTGTTTTCTCAAGAGTGGAGGGGACCTACAGTTTAATTTCGACTTCGAACGGCGAGATTGAGAGCCTTTTCTAGACAGTTACACTCTTTGAGCATTGTCAGTGACTCGAAAGTGGTGGAAGCGTGAAAAATTGTTGCTTGTTCTGGGATTTTAACCTAGACTTGAAAGTCTAGTGCGTTGGTGTCGACGCACATACACACAACGCCACATCAATGTCGAGAACCTGGTGTAAAAATGGGCAATCAATGTGGATTAATTGAAATTTCAAGCATTGACTGTGTGGGCTGTAAAGGTGTTAAATGATGTTTTAGTCATTTCTTCCTATGTATTCTGACTTATATAATGTGACTTACAATTTGATTAAGAAGTACACGAAATTCCCGAGCAAATTGCTCTTGAGATCTTAACAAAATCCTTTTTTTTTCCAAGTTTTTGCATCAATCATTTGGCGCGCAAATATCTTTCTGAGCCCCGTCTGTCAGAAGTTGTAAAGTCTTGTAAAAAAATCAGAGTTTGTTGTGTTCGAATTACACAATGTCGAATAAAGTTTGCGTCAAATATTGTATCATCATTTTCCGTGACCCGCATGTTCCACTAAAGGGGTCGGCAAATCGATCCTCTGCCATCGACTCTAACTCATCAGGATTGGGCATAGCTCCTCCTGGAGATCTCTCGTACATGCATTGCCCCCGCGCAAACAGGCGAGTTTTGGGACTTGGTCCAACCATCTTGTCCTGGGTCTGCCAAGCGGTCGCCTACCTGATGGAATCGCATTCAAGGCACACCTCGGAAGTCGTGATGATGGGGATTCGTGCCACGTGACCAAACCATCGCAGTACAGCTCTTTTCGTACGAAGAAGCAGCTGCCCAACGTTGAGTTCCTCGCGTACTGCCGTGTTTCTCACCCTAACCCGGTGAGTAATTCCCACAACAGCACGAAAAACTCTCATTTAGGCAGCTTGTATTCGCGATCTTATTCTTTTGGTCATTACCCAAATTTCATAACCATAGGTTCTCACCAACGTAACCTACGGGGACTCGACAATGGAAAATACAATTGCACATGTGATGCAAAGAGTTTAAGGCGGACCGTACTGTCATTGATGATTTGCCTCATTCCGGTCGTCCGTCACTGACAAAATCATCAGAAATTAAGGAATTTGTCGTCGCAGATCGTCGTATGGGCATCAGGGGTATAGCAGCCAATCTTGGTCTCCCGTTCGAATCGATAGAGAGCGTTATGCACGATATGAGACGAGTTGAATCGCGGCTTGTACCGAAAAAGCAGAATTTGTTGCAAAAACAAAATGGCATTGATGTCGCTTAAGAAATGCTTTCTTTAGATCGAAGTATTATCGGTGACCTCATTACTCGTGACGACACATGGGTCCATGAATATGACATCGAAACTAATCAACAGTCATCGGAATGGCGCTTCCCAGATGAGCCGAAACCCATAAAATCACGACAGAGTGGATCCAAAATCTAGGGTTTGTTGACTGTTTTCTTTGATTATCGCAGTGTGGTCCACTCTGAATTTCTTTCATTAGAAAGACAGTAAAGAAGGAGTATTACGTGAGCCTACTAAAGCTTTTTAGCAGAAACAAATTGCGGCCTCTACCGTGACAACACACCGAATTACACAACTCATCTTGTACGCGATTATTCGATGAAAAAACCAAGTTCATACCGTACCACAAGATCCGTATTCACCTGACATGGCTCCTTGTGACTTTTTCCTATCCACACAACTCGAGTTACGACTAAGCGAAAAGCGTTTTGAGACGTTTGAAGCAATTAAGGAGAATTCACAAAAGGAGCTGAAGGCGATTTCAAAATCGGTGTATGTAAAGTGTTTCGAAGATTAGAGGAAGCGTTGGAATACACAGTACCTCACAAAATTAAGCATACACCAATCAGAAGAAAGAAAAAAGGTTAGAGCATACACCAATTATAATACGCAATACGTAAACAATGCAGAAAGTTTTTGAAAAACTCGTGTTGTGTTCGAACAAAACTACAAAAAAACCTTTTTGGATTAGATGATATGAAAGTTGTTGTTAATGCTTGTTAAATATAAACTGATACTAAATACAGGTTGTGTGATGTTGTGGGGTTGTATGATTCCAAGTGGTTGCGGGAACTTCGAGTTCATAGCAAAAACCGTGGACAAAATTGGGTTTTTAAAAATTTTCAGACGAAATGGAATGCCTGCTTTATAATGCCACAAAAAGTAACTCAAGACGACTGGATGGCGCAGTTGGTTAAGTGCCTGCTCCAAGTTAGAGGGGTCCCAGGTCCGAATCCCAGTGAAATCGAATCGCGTCAGGTTCTTTCAGGTAAGAAATTTTGTCGTGGACATGTATTTTCATTATTTTCTTATGAAGAGTAAAATTGAATATACCACGCTGAATAAAGAAAAATGTTTCAGTTTTTGTATTCGAGTTCTTCAGCAGATTGTAAGAACGAAACAACAACAAAAACCGCCTACGTAGTCCTGAAGGTTGTGCGAAAGCCTGCTGACTCGAGAGCTTTTTGGTTGAGGGCCACTTTTCTGACTGAAGCGCCATACGAAGAAGAAGAACTCCACGCATACCTCATCTCTAATCCTCGGTTATTCAAGGAATAAGGTCATTCCGAAATTCTTCCGAAATACCAAAACCGTCACAAAACTCCTTGAATCTGTGCCAACACAAACCCATAAAAGAGAAAAAACAAAGGACATGAATAATCTGAACTACCCCCGAAGTGGACATAAGTCACGAACAATTAAGAGCAATTATTTCATAAACTTTGTGCACTTGCAATCGTTGAGTCGCATGATTTCACTAGAAAAAGGCAAAGTTGATCCATTTGACGATGAAAACGGTTACCAAACACAGTACATTGTTAACAAAATTCACTTTCTGTCACAAAGAAAAACATTTTGAAGGGTAAACAGGTGTCCAATCACATGGGAAAAAGAAAATTACGCAACGTACATGCATCATCACCAAACACCTTGCAGCACACAGGCAGATGTCCCCTGGACAACCTTGAAAATTAAAGGTGTTACGGTGAAACATTTACATCGCACGAATCACCACCATTACATGTCTGCAAACGTGGGAATGCCTACACAAACTTAATCCAGTGGGCAGATGAAACGAGGTCATCATTCATCCACGCGGCGAGACAAGACGAAACAGCACAGAATCTCAACATATCTGTGAAATTGAGAAGAATTTCGAAGACAGGGGAACGAATTTCGAAAATCAAATCGATATCAACTGTCAGGTGTTTAGGGAAAAGTCTAAAGATAGGAAATGTCATTTATTGACGTGACTCTCATGATCAGGCAAGCAGACATTGTTTAAAATCTCAAAGGCAAACTATAAGGGATATTCGGACATGAGAACTGAAGCAACCAAGCAAATGCACAAAGAAAAATGCACACCATAGTAACCGCTTCACTCACTTTCGTTAAGTTCGTTCACTTTTGCCTTCTTACGGGGGAGCGAAATGAATCGCTCTCTGCGTATGCAAATGTCATTTGACAGCTGAATTTGTCTTAAGTTTCAATAAAAACAGCAGTTTGTTAAATGCCTGCCCCAAGTTCGAGGTGTCCCAGGTTCAAATCATAGTGAAATCGAATCTAGTCCAGTCACCATTTACCGTTGGGATCAAATTAACGGCACTGGAGTAGGTTGCTACCTGGCAGTACAATGGAGCAATTTTGAGTCTGAGTGGTCCAGTAGTGTTTCAAAAATCCTCCCAAAAAAACCGCTTCACTCACTTTCGTTAAGTTCGTTCACTAAGCTAAAAACACCGCGTTAGCTGGAGAGGGATGTTTGTTGAAAGCCCAGGTCCAAAATGGACAAGAAAGAATAAGAAAAAAAGAAACATCTCACAGCATATTCCCTTGAGAAGATTGATAACGAACCGCTTTTATATCAGACCATGAAACTTGTGTCAAAGCCGAGGTGCATTGCACTTTGAAAAAATGCTGACCAATATGTCGGACTAAAACTTGACTTGATATATGTCTACATTCAGCTGAGAGTCATAAATCACGAGTACATTCCTCCAGAGCAACACTTTTAATGCTTGGTATCATGTTTCAAAAGAAAAAATAAAGAAATGTGCTTCGCTAGAGATTTTCTTTAGTGAACAGGTTGAACACACCCCAAGCTTACGGTTTGAAGGAGAAAAAGTGTCATGAGTTGTTCTTCTTCTTCTGATGGTGCTACAGTGCGGAGTGGACCTGGGCATCACCCTGCTTGCAATTACGCAAGCCAAATTGGCTGAAGCCCTACGCCACTAGTGTGCGAAAGCACAACAGTAGAGAGCTCACACGGAATCACATGTATTCGAAACACCTTTACATATTCAGATAGAAAAACAGTGTACTTGTTTATGTAATGTTTGTCTGCTGGCATCCAAAAATCGATCCGTCGCACATCATCTTGGACAAAACAAAGATTTTCAACGAGTTCTGCTGTTCGGTGATAAGATCATTTACACTGTCAAAAAATCTTCCAATTAACTGAACGAAGACTAAAGTGATGTTGAGTGCGACGGCAAAGTATGACTTCTAAACTTATATCGGGGTCAGCAAAAAGGGCAGCTATAATGCAATGAAAATGTAAGATGAGGGGCAATAGGCCTTCATTTGTTCAAGAAAGCCCAATGGATGGAGATGTATGGTTGGATGATGGATGTTTGACTAAGGTTACTCTACAAGATGATGTAAAGCCACTCAGCTGCCGATCTTCGGCGAAATGACAATGTGACCATTTAGTTACAAAGAAGACGATGCTTTGTTGGCTGTAAAAGGTCTCCTTGTCGTCCTTAGACAAGCCTTCTGTTGGGGTACCAATACACGGATCTTAACTCCCCGATGTGAGCACTGGACATTGCATACTTAACCCATTTTGCTAAAAATCAAATACTGCAAAAAAGTATGTGAATCTCTGTAGACAATGTACATTCGCTGGTCCCCTATTGTTTAGCCAACACTTCTGCTTTAGTCTTTTATATTAGTTCTTAAATATCAATTAAAAATAGGGTTATTTGAGCCGTAATACTTTATAGTGGCCAAGCGGCGTACACTATTTCATGAACGGGAAGGTAGACAACGAAAACGGAGGACTTAAACATGACAAAGGAGAAAGGGCTTAACACGTTGTGTGCCACCATACAATCCGAAAAACTTTCCCCACAGGCCACGGATTTTTTTTTTTATTGAGACTTCGAATACACTCTGTGGTCTCAAGCGGCACGGCAAGCCCAAATTCGTGAAATGAAATTTGAAAAAATGAAGACCAAAGTGGTCTCATATAGCCCTCAATGTGTTAAGGATGAGGGAAACGTTGACTAATGGACCAGGCCACTGCAATGACAGGATTTTCAATTTCTGTATTATCAGATTTCAAAAATCGATTCGACGTTCTTTGGAACAAAATGTCGACAGTTATAATTATGATGTAGTTAAGGAATTTCTCTACCTCGAGGCAAATATGAACTCCACAAACGACATCTTGGTGAAGATCCGACGTAGAATCTCCCTTGACAACAGCTGCTACGTCGGTTTATCCGAAGAATTGGCGTCAAAACTCCTGAGTCGAAGGAACAAACTCATCTCATTTTCAGTGACTCGCATGTTCCACTAAAGGGATCGCAGGGGCAATGCACGCACGAGAGATCTCCAGGCCATCGATCCTCTGCCGTCGACTCTAACTTATCAGGAGCTATGCCCAAGCGCAACCAGGCGAGTGTTTGGACTTGGTCCAACCATCTCGTCCTGGGTCTGCCAAGCGGTCGCTTACCTGATTCCATCAGGATCAAACTTATGCTCTACAAAACTTTAATCCTGTTAGACTTGCTGCATGAAGCTAAAAGGTGAATTGCAGAGCTGATTCTTAGTGCCTTCGAAAGAATAATCGAAAAAATCATCAAACATTTTGTCCTGTCTGCGAGGAAGACGAATGGAGGAGAATACATAACCGAACTCTACAAGTTCTACAGGTATGTGGACATAGATCGGAAAACAAAGATCAGGCGGCTAAAACGGCCGGGCCACACCGAGCGAATGAATAAGAGTCTTCGAATCCGAGCCTCCTGTTTTCAGAAGAAGAGATAGACTGTCATTGCCGCCGTTTTTTTGGGATCGCGACGCATGGTGAACCGCGACTCGCCGAACCTTTGGTGTAAAGACCAGTTCATTGCGGACCCAAGTCAACTTAGGCTTCAGGACTGGAGGCAGCATACCGGATATGCAGGATCGTCTCCGCTGGAAGGCGGCAATTGCTCAGGCACAAACCCTACAACTTGGGCTTGAGGACTGGAGGCAGCATGCCGGATATGCGGGATCGTCTCCGTTGGAAGGCGGCAATTGCTCAGGCACAGACCCTACATGCGTCGTTGTATGTAAGTATGTACGCTGACTGCACAATGTGATGCACAGTCTAGGGAATCTGAAAGAAAACAAGCCCCAAGAAGTTCTAAGCACAAATTCCTCTATAATATCGACTAGTCGTATAAAACTATTGGGCAATTAAAAAAGTCACTGTCAGAAAAATTGCCCATTTGGATGTAATCAGGTGTTAACCGAAGTTCTTCTTCTTGTGGCGCTAAAGATTCAACCTCAGTCTCAGCCTCTCGCCAGCAAACTTTTTCTATTCGTCCTCAATTACGCACACCAAGTTGTTTTATTTGATTGTGGTTCAATTTGCAGGTTTCGACGCTCCATCCATGAAATGATTTAAACAAGAAACAATATGGATAGTACCCCTAGAACTCAAATAACATACGAGTATAATAAAATTCATTCAAAAATTATGTGCCCGCATCTGTAGCAGAAGAGCCTTTCAATTATGCGTCGAACTTGTTTAACAATTAGGGACAACCCAAGAGCTATGCAAACTTAAAAGTCGTTCGCTTCTGAAAAAGAATAAAAAAAACCCTGCATGAGGGTAGATTTCCTCTCCTAAAATGTTCAATCGCCCAGGGGGTAAATTAAATTATTTTCATTTCAAAAACCGCCTTACAAGGGTTGCTGCATTAAAATACATTCCTCTCTACGTAAGGGATGCAAGAAAATGCAATTAATTACTAGATCAGCTCTTTTTTATAGTCAAACTTACCATACTACTCCAAATGCACCATAACCAATTGGACGATCTGGCTGGACATCTAATGGAACTGCTGGAGGTTGATAATATGGAGCAGCTGCGGCTAATATAGCACCTTGTGGTGCTCCACCGGCTGCGCCACCTTGTACCAATGACATTGAAACGCTCATTGAAACCCGGGATTGCTTAGCGGGGCCACCAACGGCCGCCATCAGCAATATTCCATACAAATTAAAACACCACCGATTTAGTTAAAGGCTTTACCTTTAACTTTCACTCAAATTTCTTCACTAGAACTTATTCCTTTTCTTTTCTTCTTTTTTTTTCACTTAGAAAAAGGAGAGCGAACTACAGCAACAAGAAAAAACACTTTTCACCAAATTACAAGACGGAGACGATCAAAGGATTGAATGATTATTTCGGCCGAATACGCTGAACACTTAGAGACGGAAGCGAGGAAAATGTGAAGACGATACAAATTTGAGAGGGAATTTTCTTTGAGGTGACGGAAAAAGATTCAAAACTTATTCTTTTGGCGGATACACACGCACGCACTTAAATCAAATAATCCCTTTTTGGCTGATTTAGCAGAACAGCACAGTAGCGGCGGCGAAAAGGGGGAGCGGGAAACGCAAAGAAAGGAAAAACAATAAATTTCCTTCTTTCTCTTTTTTTTTTTTTTTTATTTCTTTTCTGCCGGTATATTGACGGTCAGTGTTCCGTTTTGAAACACGTACTATATTTCTCCTCTGCGTACCAAGCCCGAATGATCCTATTACACGAAATTATTTTCTCAGTTAATCCACCACCAACACTCTCTCTCACTCGCTGTCTCTCTCGCTCACTCACTGTATCGTCGGGTCAATTGAAATTACACACACTCACGCACAAAATGTTGTAACAGCCGAAGGGGAAAGGACTAAGAGTATTCTTTGTTTGTTCACCAAAACCTTCCGTGCCCACAATGAAGCAAGTTATCAAAACAAAGCCAGACAATTCTTGAACGAAGGAAACATTTGCTTCGAGGGGGTTTTCTTTCAAGACAGGTTCAAGCGATTCTTGTCTGAGCCAGCTCTCTGTTGTGATTGTTCTCTTGCTGCACTTCTAAACTCACCACACTATTTACCCCTACACCCACAAAACAAACGCAAACTCTCTTCACTCAGTCAACTCTCCTTCTCTTTCGCACCGCACACACTCCACGGGAAACAAGAACAGATGTTCACGCAAAAAAAAGAACCCGATTGACGTTCTCTTCTTTCAGCAAAGAGCGACTAGGAACTCCCTTTATCACACAAGCACTTGACATTTGTAGTTTTTTTCTTTCCAAAAAAAATATGTTCCGCTTTTCCTCGCCCTGTTTTCGCTGCTGACAAACGACAGTGCAACAGAATAGACAACGAATTTAGCTCAAGAATGTATTTCAATCTCTCAAGTCACTTGTTTTAACGCATACTTCTCAATGTTTTGACTTTGATCGCAACTTCAACGAGTCCAGACACAGACGAACAAGTTCGAAGGCTTCTTTGAATCGTTTCAAATGCTTTCTATGGAAGGGAATGACAAAAGTTTAACTCAGGCGATCTGTGTAATCATGTCTGTAACGGTCTTAGTTCGACTTCTAGCGTTTCTTTGTTAGATTTTATTTCCCGTTTAACGTGCCTACCGACACTACACCACTGCACGCATGGTGCGAAACTCAAACACTAAACAAGAGAGTTTCCTAGAACGAACAGAGAGCGAAGAGATAAGCAGTTGTTTGAAATCTCAGCGAAAGTGTTGTATAGATGTATTTTTATATGCTTCGCCCAAGTAACGTAAGTTAGAGCAGGACAGTGGCAGACGATGTGGTATTTAGCAGCAGCTGGCTGGTGTTAGGAAACTACTACAATTCTGATACACAATCGCAGACATGTCTCATTTTTCACTCATGCGTTGAATATGTTTTGAAGGTTCTGCGTGTTTAGACGGGGATTCTTGAGGCTGATGTTGATGTTTTCGAATTTTGTTAAAAGTTACTGATTGTGTTGATCTCTACGACAAGTTAATTAGTTATTTTTACCTTCTTGGTGCACAGGATTAAATTAGCTGATATCTCTAATCGACTAAAAAAGCCAACTAGATTAATAAGTTGGCGCGCGTTGTCGAAAATCTTGACTTTAAAGAAAATCTATGGTCTGTCTCAATAAAAGCATTCAATTGACGTGATGAAACCATTGCTCTTGTCATTTTTTTGTTTCAACATTAGCCAGTTCAGTCAAAATATAAATACAGTAGACGCTCGATATAGTGAACATCGATATCGAACACACAAAATTTTATACAGGCTATTCTAAATAGTGAACAAAAAAAAATCTCGTTATAGTGAACATATGTTTCTTTTCTTTCTTTGAACCTTTCAGCATGCAAAAACACGTCTAAAACTCAGTGCTATGCAGTCGGCAGTATCCATACAATCGTTCTAATGTGCCGTTTGTAAATTTACCGTTTGGTACACAATTTGGGGTTGTTTGAAGCAAATACAAAATGGGCGTTGCTTGTACATGGAATGTATTATTTTGTTACGTTTTATATTTTTTTACGGATGAGTTGTTTTTGCTAAAAATAAAATATTCCTTTTTATAAATATTGGCTTGTTTTTACTAATTGCAAAGAAAAAACAAAATACGCATTTTAATGAAATTTGTTCCCAGCGGTCCATGCTCGTTATAATGAACAAACTCGCTCCAGTGAACAGGCCCGGTTTTTATTAGTTCACTATATCGAACGTTTACTGTATTTTGTTCAAACATTTCTGCAGAGAGCATAACTCACAGTTTTTGTTGAAATTGCTTAAAACATGGGCGCCATTACAAATTCATTGACTAAATAGGTTTCATTGAACGCACCCATTCCTTTCGTTTTTCTTATCTCTCGTTACTGTTATCCTTCGTGTCATATCTTTTTAATCTAACAAATAAAAGTCGCTTCTTGGAATTTGTTCTTGTTTTTTTATATTATTCAGAAAATTACAATAGTTTTGTTATAAAGCATGTCCCAAAATTCACTTTAGGCTGAATGCGCTCTTTCAGCCTAAGTGTTGCCAATAGACAGGTTTATAGTAATATTAATAATGGCGGCGCTACAGTCCGCCACTCGTGTTGGGCGTGCTATTGTTCTCTCACGGGTGAAGGCGACCTACAGTTTTAATGCCGACACCGAAGATTGAGAACCTGTTTTTAGACAGTTATACTCTTTGAGCATTGTCAGTGACCCGAAAGAGGTGAAGCCATTTGAAGCCTATTTTTGAAAATTGTTGCTTGTTCCCGGATTTGAACCAGAGACCAAATAATCACGAGGCAACAATTTCCTAACGATTTCAGAAAAATCTGAATGACAAGCAGAAAAGCAAGACTGAAAAAAAAATGCGCCAGATATATGACCATGTCTGCGAAGAAGATGAAATGAGAAGAAGACGACTTCTGACCTGTAAGATGTGGATATAGTCTGGAAGGCAAAGACCCGTCGATTAAACTGGCTAAACACTTCGAATTCTAGCTTTCTGCTTCGAAAAGGAAGAAGAAGCAATCGCTAATGCAAGAAGCAGCGTCCTCGAGACCGTCAAAGGTGGAAGGCGACAATAGCTAAGGCTCAGAACATCCATAGGTTGTTGGTCAGATATGTTATAAGTAATGCTCAGCTTTTCTGGGGAACAAAAGTATTAAAAGATGTGTTTATTGCTTGATGGTTTTACAACGAATGAGAAAGAGAGATTTTAAAGAATTGAGTTTGTTGAGATGCTGTAGACTTGCTTCTACTTGTGAACAGATGGCGTCAAGTATCATTGGTTGAGTTGGTACTCACATTTCAAATAAGATAATTTTATAGCAATTTGTTCAAGCCTAATAGCACGTTTACACCGCACCCAAATTCAACATTTCAGGAAAAAAAAATTCAAAATGCATTTTTGCGTTCCCACTGCAACTTCAGCATTTCAAATGACAGCTAGTGTTAGAATTGATTACTGATATTTTTTCCTGATTGGAAATGAGAAGTGGTTGAACCATATAGCTTGTTATATCAATTTAAAGATGAATTTAAATGCTAATTCATACATATATATTCCATTTTTATTGCAATGATCACTTGAAATGATTTATTGTTTTGTTGACAGCTGTTTTTTTGTTTATGTGAGCGGGGTGAAATGTCATTGTATGACGTGCTGAATGGTGCTGAATTTGTAAAGAGGATTGTTCGATTTGACGAACTTACAAATGCAGCGACGAAGTTCTGCATTTCGCTGAAATGCAACATTTCAGAATGCAGAAAATGTATGGCGAAATGCAATGCATTTGGGCTGAAATGCAGAAACTAGCCGAAATGCTGAATTTAGTATAAGTCTAGACTTTGAATTAGACACTACGACGCATGAGCCAATTCCGAATTATCAACATTCCTTTATGCAGGCCTTTTTCTACTGGTCTCAAAAGAGAAAGAGCTGGGCCTATGAGTAACTTCAAATGCAATTAGTTTCAAAACGAATAGAAACCTGTGCTGAGAATGGCCGGAGCTAAGTTGTCCATGCAGTTTAGCATAGACAACTTAGCATAGACAACTTAGTCTGTAGACGCCTGGCGAGAGTAATACATAGTTCCTGCTTGAATCTTTTCCGCAATTGCCTTCAACTCAAACAGTGCCAAAATCGCACGCAAAAAAGACAAACAAAATTATTCACCGTCTTTGGATACTGTTTATGCCTCTGGGCCGTAGAACAGGAGAAGGATGATCAATGTGCTATTTAAGTCAGCTTTGTCTTTCGAGGAATGGGTCTGTTGTTCAATTGACTCCTGAGCAAAGAAAACAGCGATTGGCTAGAGTTATTCTGTGTTTGACCTGTTGTTTGTAATGTTTACCGCGAAGCCGAGGTAGAGAAAGTCCGTCCATATCTCCAAGTTATAGCTGTCCATTGTGACGTTCTAGCCAAGTCATCGATATTGTGCGTATTTTCTCGATGACAGCATATTTGTCGTTTCACCCTCTTTTACTGCCAGAACCATTTTTGCTGCTTCCGTTTCAAAGCCAACAAATGCCTAATTGAAGACACAAATGCCACAAGCTCGCTGAGTTCGATCAGTCAAGTCAATGTCACCCACGCATAATAATAATAAAGGTGGACCTGGGCCTAGCTTCAGCAACCACTCGTGTTGTGCGTGCTACTGTTCTCTCACGAGTGTAGAGGACCTACAGTTTAATGCCGACTCCAAACGGCGAGATTGAGAAGCCTTTTTTTAGACAGTTATACCCGTTGAGCATTGTCAGTGACTCGAAAGAGGTGGAACCGTAAAAAAAATGTTTGACGACGCACCTACCCACTACGCCACGTCACCCACGTATACCAGCAATTAAATGGTCTGTAGCGACGTGAATTCATTGTTTCACTCTTCTTCTTCTTCTTCATCTTCTTAGGGCGCTACAGTCCGAGGTGGACCTGGGCCTCACATAACTCTCCAGCCAGCACGATCTTTCGCCAGCTGTCTCCAGTTTCGCACACCAAGCCGGCCGAGGTCCCCTCGACTTGTGTGCGCCACCTTGTTCGTGGACGTCCTCTGTTGCGTTGTCCCACAGGCTCAGAGTCGAAGACTCTTCGGGTCGGAGCTAAGTTGTCCATACGCTCTACATGGCCTAGCCATCTTAGGCGTCGGATCCGTAGACGACTGGCTAGACTCACGTCGCTGTACAGCCCATACAGTTCGTGGCTGAACCTTCTCCTCCAAATGCCATCAACGCAAACAGGACCAAAGATCGCGCGCAGAACTTTTGTCTCGAAAAGGCCACGAGACTGTACTGCGCCGTACAGCAGGACTGGGATGATCAAGGTCTTATACAAAGTCAACTTGGTCTTCCGAGAGAGGGCTCTACTACTCAATTGCCTTTTGAGCCCATAAAAACAGCGGTTGGCAAGAGTTATTCTGCGTTTGATCTCGGTACTGATGTTGTTTGTACTGTTTACCGCGGAGCCGAGGTAGACGAAGTCCTTCACTACCTCAAAGTTATAGCTGCCTATGGTGACGTTCTGGCCAAGTCGTCGATGTTGTGCATCCTTTCTCGATGACAGCATATACTTGGTTTTGCCCCCGCTTACCGCCAGACCCATTTTAGCCGTTTCCGTTTCAATGCCAGCAAACGCATCATTGACGGATCGCTGTGTTCGCCCAATCACGTCAATGTCATCCGCGTAAGCTAGCAGTTGAACGGACTTTTGGAAGATCGTGCCTCTTGTGTTGGCCAGTCAGTTTTGCACGAACGATCTTCCCAAGAACGATGTTAAAGAAATCGCGCGTCACCTTGTCTAAAACCTTTTTTGACATTGAAGGTCTCGGTGAGTTCGTTACCGACCTTGATGGAGCAGCGAGAGTTCTCCATCGTCATCCTGCTCAGTCTGACGAGTTTAGCAGGAATGTCAAAACTAGACATGGCGCTGTATAGCCCGTCTCTATTCACACTGTCATATGCGGCCTTGAAATCGACAAATATTCTTAGGTCTTCTCCAGGATCTGCCGCAGTGTGAAGATTTGATCGATGGTGGACTTCCCTGGCCTGAAACCACACTGATAAGGACCTATCAGTTTGTTCACGAATGGTTTCAGGCGTTCACACAAAACGGCAGAGAAGATCTTATAGGCGATGTTAAGGAGACTTATCCCTTGATAGTTGGCGCAGTCAAAGAGGTCTCCTTTCTTGTGGATCATTGTTTCACTCACTCATTGTAAAATGTAATTTTATGTTTGGGAAAGTTTTGTAAGATTTAAAATAAAAAGCCACTCTTTCTTGACTAACGGCTACAAAATAAAAGTATCTGCAAGTATCCCATAGGTCATTTGGAAGATCGTGCCTCTAAAGTTGGCCAGTGGGTTTTGCACAATCTTCCGAGCTTCATTGAGCAGCGAGAATTCTCCATCAGCAACCTGCAGCCAAAAGTAAAAGAGTAAACCTTGCAGAGTATTTTGAATTTATTTAAAGTTTGAAACTTTTTGACGGATTTCAAAGTTTTTTTTGTCAACACACGAAAATTACGCTTGCTGACAGAATATTTTTGTTTGATTAGTGTCTCATGAGGATTAAAGTTAAGATTAATTTAAAATACTAGATGAGATGTGTAGACATATAGTAATTCTTTTAGGGAAGATTTATCTTAATCCCGGGCTTATTTTGGGTGAAGACATAGTACATAGAGCTGTCAACTGACATTTGAATGACATTTGTAAAGAACGATTAATTTCGCTCCCGCATAAGTAGGCAAAAGTGAACAAACCTAACGAAGGTGAGCACAGATTTAGTGGCTGATTACATGAGCGGAAGGAGGCAGGTTTGAGGGAGATACAGTACACGATTTTCACAAGAGAGAGGGAGATGGGTTGGAAACGCCGAAAATCGGCCTTCTTCACCGAAAATTCACTTTCAAACTGGATTCTCGGGTGAATGTTTTCATCCTTTTTCATTCCGGTTTCGATACGTTTTCCTCATTTTCTGGTGATCGTTAATCGAGTAACGCATGTTGGGTGGCATTTTAGGAAAAAGGGACGATTTAAATGCAATTTTTATGTTTTTTTAATGCATACATATAGTACTACATGCAAACATTGCTGCTGCACCTCAAAACATTTTTTTTATTTGCCATCCATCAGAAATTAGAATTTAAAAGAGGACAGTACCTTACGCGGTAGAACATTACTGGTTGAAAACTCGATGCAATTGAACCGATTCGCGTGCTCCACACGCAGAAAATCTTGCCTGCCCCGTCGAATTTCCCAATCGTTTGTAAACAGCCTCTTAGGGCCCAACTATAATAAGTATCAACGAGCATGAGCGAGTGTCAAGGTGTCATTTTAACGCAATGTTTCGTCATGCTTGTACAAAACACACGCATAGCCATAATGAACACAAGCGAGAATTTCTTCCCATGTTTTGTTTCATTCAATTGAAAAATGTCGTTTAACAATATGTCATTTTGGGATTTTTATGCGTTTGTGTGCCATCTATTAAATCCGCATATGCTTAACGAAATGTTCCGAATCGTTCGTGAGCTCCATTATAGTCCTTCTTCTGGGCGTACGTCTATTCGCTTGCGCCGTGGCCGTGTGCGTTTGTGCGTCGACTTATAAGCACTTGACTTTCAAAGTCTAGGTTCAAATCCCAACATAAGCAACAATTTTCCAAAAATAAAATTGTTCGCGGCTCCACCTCTTTCGAGTCACTGACAATGCTCAAAGAGTATAACTGTGTAGAAAAAACTCAAATCGCCGTTCGGAGTCGGCATTAAACTGTAGGTCTCCTCCACTCGTGAGAGAACAATAGCGCGCATAACACGAGTGGTTGGTGAGAAGCTAGGCCCAAGTCCACCTCGGACTCTAGCGACCCCATTATTATTATTATAAGGTAAAAAAAAGACATTAATTTAAGCCTTGTGCCATTTTCTTATAACCACCAAATCAAAAAAAAATATATTAGTTCTTAACTTGGACTCCAAATATAGGAGACAGAAGCACTTTAAAAACGGGATTGAAAGAGTCCAAAAAACCAAGAGGAAGAAGAGGACAACAAAAGAAAACAAAAATAATTTCATAAGCATTCAAAGCGCCGATAATTATTTATACATTCAATTCGCAACTTGAAGTGCCAGCTCATAGAATGAAATTCAGATCATAACTCGAGTTAAGCCATTCGCGGCGATAAATGTTTCATAAAATTACATTCACGGTCCTTACGATAAATTTTCATGGAACGACTGACAGCTTGCTGTGAAAAATTGCTCATGTACACGCGGTGTAATAAAATTCAACCAAAAACATATTCGCACACTTTCGCATTGTCAAATCCAACAAACCTCATATTATTCTCAGAACCGAACCATTTTCAAACTGCTCGAAATTGACCGAAATTGACCGGATAGCCAATCAGTTTCACGGGATCTTCCCGCATAAGAAAACCAATCGTTTACATTTAGTGATTTGTTTATTTTATATATATATATACTCATATATTAACTGGATTATGCAGTGCCAAGTTTACATAGTAATTAACTATAACAGAAAATTTGTATGCAATGGAATTGTGTTATGTACCTAGAAGCCACAAAAGACACTTGGTTAAGAAAGAAGGGTGTAAAGATCATAAGCGATGTTGCCGTTGTGACCGTTATCGGGTTTGTAGGCTCACTGCTGCTGTGTGGAATTCCCATTCCATGTATTGTTCTCATCATCAGAGTCCTTCCTTTGATCGGATAGACGGTGAATGTTTGATCCACCGACACGGCGACGTGCACCACCAGTGGAATTGCCTGCGGCCAGGGCTTCCTTTGACGTGGATGGTCCATCTGTGCTCAGACGATATTTGTCAAGATTTCGTTTCTTCGCTCTAAATGAACACGAAATTGAGGTAAGTGATGAAATCATTGAAATTAATAGAATAGAGGGAAAACTTACAAGTCATTCGCATCGGTCTGTTCTTCACTGGCTCGCTTTTGTGCGCCGGTATTTGTGTTTGATGGGCTCACAGGGGGATCTCCTCCATTGCCGCCGATGATGAAGTTCCGTACATACCCAAATACGGCAATGATCGGCGTTAGTAAAGTCCAGAAGAGAGTGTTGAATATGTTGACAATACCGCCGCTGCGAGCCACCACAGCCGATGGGCCACTGCTCGCTTTAGCAATAACTAGAATCACAGCGTTAGGACACAAGCCGAGCTCTTGCAGGGTCTTTGCGTCATCTTCTGCGACGAACTCGTGCTTTGGAAATGTTGTGGCAAGAGTGAAATCTCTTATCCCCGTCCCCTTGATAACCTCACCTCTTACATAGGCCCGCACAGTGGCAAAGGTGTCTGCACTCTCAAAAGCCTGGGTGCTGGTCTCACCGTTTGGGATGCGGAACTGAATGCGTGACATGTCCGAGTTATTGACAGCATTTGTGGGGGAGGGCTGTGGGGGTGGAGTTGTGGGCGCAACAACGGGTGGTGTGAATTTGTTTGCTCGCTCCGCCCGATCACTGGCGATTTGTTCAAGGATCCGCTGCCGTGCTGCTTGATCTTCCATACGGTCACGACGCATGCTCTCTTTGACGTCCTTGAAATCTTGCTCCTTTTGCCATTGCTGATAGTTTTGGGTGTTTTTACCGTCCTTGCGGCGGTTTAACTCACGTTCACGCTCTCTTCGATCTTCCTCGGCTTGTTTCAACTTTCGCCGTTCCTCAATAAGTTTTTGAGCCTGTTCCAACTTAGCAGCGCTGTTTTCATCTGTTTCTGAGGGTGAAGGTGGTGTCTGACTTGTAATGGGGTTAGTAGGAACTATAACGGGATTAGAGTCAGTTGAAGTTGGTTGCACAGTGGCGATTTCGTTTTCTTCAGTAGGAGTCGCTGCCTCGATTTTTTCTTTTGATGCTTGTCTGAAGCACACAGCATCCGCACATACGATGTCATCCCCAACGGATGCTGGAGAAGTCTCTGGTTTCGTAGATGTTGTTGGTTGAGGCTCTGTAGCTGGCTGTTCTTCTTTTGGAGAAGAACTTGCTGCTTCTGGTGAACTAGTTGGGACCGCTGGTGCAACAGTTGGTGCAGGAGTTTCTGTTGGATTTGCTTTAGGCGTCTCTTTTTCGACAACTGGTTTTGTAGCTTGTTCCTCTTGCTTTTTCTGTTCACCGGAAATGAATGCTGCAGAAGCTGATGTCGCGGCGCCTGTTAGTTTCAAAACGTTATCGATTTTTTTATCAAGTTCGCTGAGAGAGCCGATTACGCCGGTAGCGATCTCTAAGGGAGTTCCATTCTTTCCAATGAAGAAAATCGAAGGCAGGGGTACGATTTGATCTGTGAAGGGATAGAGTAATATTAGTAAATGCGATATGATAGCAAAAAATAAGATGAGGTTGAGAAGAGTAGTAGAAAACAAGCGTGGGAGTCGAACCATCAGGAATTATGACTTGTTGTTTAGAGACTCTTGTAAACAGCTTCCGTGATTCCAATCAAGAATCAAATGACTTGTTTACACGGCGACATCTGTAGCATGTGTCATATGATTTTTGAACAGTGAAACGTAGACTGGCATTTGAAGTCAGCATAAAAATGGACAACTTTGTGTTCATTCCCGGATGGATAGTACCGCGTATGTCGGAAATGTAACATTCGACGCATACCCGCAAGATTAATTGAGCAAAATAACGTAGCGATCATTGTTTCAATGGGATTTTGTGGTTTCATTCTCAACCAGAGAATGACGTATACCAAACTACGTTAGGTGGAGTCTTTCGGCTAACGAGAAACCGGAGGGTCATTTACCGGATAGTGGCAGCACTAAGTGGGTCACTGCTGATTCAGCGGTGACAGTCACTATAATCTAACCTAACCTAATCTATCTTATATTTGTACCATTTTCAAGAGCTACTAACATTTCTCTTAGCGCATCGAGGACACTTGAACCTGAGAGGCATAACAAAACTAGACGTTTTTACTGTTGGTAAAATATCAGAGGGTACACCAACAGTTGTTCCTGACTAAGTTTGGTCAATGATCAAAGTTAGTTCTTATTGTCATTTACGAGTGTTCGGTACACATTTTGCCTACATGCGATTGTCCTTATATCTCCAATAAGTTTAGAGAGGTTGAAGGAAATTTCAAGGCTGCATACAAATGACTAACACAACAGAAGATCTGCGACGGCTAGAGACAATATATATATATATATAAAAAACAGTTACGAACATTATTTCTCAGCAGCTCCACGTGATCGTTGGAATAAAAACAATAAAAGTAAAAAAGTAGCGAAAATCATATTGTAGGCAAACATTTTATACGGACATTTTATATGAACAGTACGAACTCGGTTCCACAAGAAAGGAGACCCCTTTGACTGCGCCAACTATCGAGGGATAAGTCTCCTTAACATCGCCTATAAAATCTTCTCTGCCGTTTTGTGTGAACGTCTGAAACCATTTGTGAACAAACTGATAGGTCCTTATCAGTGTGGTTTCAGGCCCGGGAAGTCCACCATCGATCTTCACACTGCGGAAGAGAAGAGCCAAGAAATCCAGATCGACACACACCATCTATTTGTTGATTTCAAGGCCGCATATGACAGCGAGTATAGAGACGAGCTATACAGCGTCATGTCTTGGTTTGACATTCCTGCCAAACTCGTCAGACTGAGCAGGATGACGATGGAGAACTCTCGCTGCTTCATCAAGGCCGGTAACGAATTCACCGAGACCTTTAGTGTCAAAAAAGGTTTTAGACAAGGTGACGCGCTGTCATGTGATTTCTTTAACATCGTTTTTGGGAAGATCGTTCGTGCAAAACTGACTGGCCAACACAAGAGGCACGATCTTCCAAAAGTCCATTCAACTGCTAGCTTACGCGGATAACATTGACGTGATTGGGCGAACACAGCAATCCGTCAATGATGCGTTTGCTGGCATTGAAACGGAAGCGGCTAAAATGGGTCTGGCGGTAATCCAGAACAAAACCAAGTATATGCTGTCATCGAGAAGGGACGCATCGACGACTTGGCCAGAACGTCAGCTATAACTTTGAGGTAGTTAAGGACTTCGTCTACCTTGGCTCCGCAGTAAACAGTACAAACAACATTAGTACCGAGATCAAACGCAGAATAACTCTTGCCAACCGCTGTTTTTATGGGCTCAAAAGGCAATTGAGTAGTAGAGCCCTCTCTCGGAAGACCAAGTTGACTTTGTATAAGACCTTGATCATCCCAGTCCTGCTTTACGGCGCAGAGGCATGGACAATATCCCAAGCGGATGAACAGTGTCGTGGCCTTTTCGAGAGAAAAGTTGTGCGCGCGATCTTTGGTCCTGTTTGCCTTGATGGCATTTGAAGGAGAAGGTTCAACCACGAACAAAGTGGCGCACACAAGTCGAGGGGGACCTCCGCTGGCTTGGTGTGCGAAACTGGAGACAGCTGGCGAAAGATCGTGCTGGCTGGAGAGGCATGTTGAGTGAGGCCCAGGTCTACCTCGGACTGTAGCGCCCTAAGAAGAAGAAGAAGAAGTACGAACTCGGTTAACGCAACCCTCGATTCGGGTAACTCTTCTATTTTCGCAACATTAAAGTCGAAGCACATCATGACTCAATAAGTGCAACTTTTTAAAAATGTTACCTCGATTAGTGCAACTTCTTAAATTCATTCATGTTTTCGCATGTTCTCTATAGTTTCCTTCAAACAGCTGCGTTTGTCAGATTCCAACTTAACAGAACTTTCCCATCTGTTACATATACACAAAGTTTTTTTTTTGCTTTTGCCATATTATGTGGAAATAACGGTGAAGTTGTGAATACTCTCCTAGCAGGTATTTGTTACGAAACTTCGAACACGTTGTGTGGGTGATAAATCGATAAGTTTGGACGTGTTTTATTGAGTGTATGTTTACTCCACGTACCATGGTTACCAAAAACTGAATATTTGTAAAATGTTACGTAAGACAATCGATGTTTTTTTCCTCTCGCAATATTCTGCATTAAGTGGAAGGAAATTGGAATATCCATTAAATCAATGAAACGAGAGACAATATTTTTTAAAAAAATAGTAACAGATTGGCAATGTAAGAGATTTTACAATGACCTAGGTTTAATTGGTGGCACAATGGGCCTATATTGGCCTAAGTTTGGCGGTGTTTGCACTCAGCCACGTGAACCTATAACTCCTTGCTATAATAATAATAATAATAATGACGGCGTTACAGTCCGAGGTGGACTTGGGGCTAGCTTCTCAGCAAGCACTCATGTTGTGCGTGCGAGGGGACTACCTACCACCGTCTCCGAACGGCGAAATGAAGAAGCTATTTCGCTAGCTATACTCTTTGAGCATAGTCAGTGACGCGGAAGAAGTACAGCCGTGCAATTTGAAAATTATTGCAGGCTGGAAAGTCTGAACGTGTGGCCACGTCTAAGGTGGCGCATCCAAGTGGAGAGGGACCTCAACCACCTTGGTGTGCGCAATTGGCGACACCTAGCAAAAGATCGTTTGTTGGTTGAGGCCCAGAACTGGACTGTAGCGTCACAAGGCGAAGATAGTGAACGGAAGAGAACCTTGTCTTATGACTCGAAGCAGCGTGAAAGGGACCATCAGCGATGGAAAGTGGCAATTACTCAAGGTCAGACACACCGGGGATCGTTGGCCTGAAAGTAAGTAATGTATTCTTTGGCATCATTGTTGAACAATTTTTGGGTTAACAAGTAGACATGAAATTATTACTCACTAAATTAATGTACGATTCATCAAATCCATCGTTGACCTTGAAATCTAAGCACAGAATTGTGCTTACTGTGAATATTAAGGTTATTTTTACCGCATCCAGTTCGACTAGAACAAGGAGCAGACTACCAAAATTGGCAATGACTCAGAGCAAAGTCAACTTATTTTCTGTTCATTATGAGCTGCTTTTGAGTATGACAGTGCTCTCTGACCCGCGATGCTGATAGAGATGAAATCGTTGTAGAGAAACGCCCTTTGAGTCGTATTGCAATTTCACAGCTTGGTCAGAGTTCAAAATAATTTCTTATCTAACGTCTAGTCATAACTTTCGTGCAGAATGTCAGCCGAGAACATAAAGAATAAATTATCTTTTTTGAGTATAAACTTTTCTGCAATTTATTGCCTTCATATTGGAACATTCGGGAAGAACTTTGCTCTCCAGTGTTCGTCATACATAGTTCGTTGAAACTTAATTTTTGTGTGCTCTCTATGAAGTATCTTCAGGTGTTTCCCGTAAAGTGACTGACTGGAGTCATCTTTTTCCAAAGTCCGACCGGGGCACTTATTAAGTATGACGTCAATCGTCTGATGGTGTCGATATCGGATCTCTGGTTGTAGCCGAACAGAAAAAATAAGGGAAAGTCTTCGTTTCGACTCCATCCTGGCTGGGGAAGGTGATGGAAAGTTTCACTAAATGTCGTTTAGGTAGTTAGGCAGGTGTGTTTCATCGAGCTTCAGTACGCTCTTGACATTGGTAGCAAGATCTGGACGTTGGTAGCAAGCTCTTGACGTTGGTAGTTAAAGCTCTCACTGCTCGTAATCGTAGAAAGAACCATGGCATGAGAATGGGACTTACCAATGACAACGTATGTAAAGACTCGCCTAAGGAACTTGAGTGTCTTCAATTTCCTCCACTAAATAGTGTACTACTTTCCATGTTTCATCTGAATAAATATTCACTATAGCGGATGTGGTGTTGAATTCACGAATTTTGTCACTGCCGTTGTCTATATCATTTGGGAAACAGAACACTGAGAGAATACTTCTTCGATGACACTTGGAGAATGCTTCTTCTATTACCTTCAGGAAATTTCAAATAAACTTCATCCGTATTTTTGCATTTTTATAAGAAAATGCTCAGATTCAGACCCTCCAGAGGTCGTTGGTCAGATAAGTATTATGGAGGAACAGCAACATGGCTGCAGAATGGTTTTTAAAACAGGACCTCGGTACGTGAGAAGAGGAATATGATTGCACAAGAGTGCATCACAATGGGTCCACAAGGACCTGTGTAAATGAGACCTAGCTTCGGTCTGATGAACTGAGTTGCATCCGCGCAGTTTGTGTCCATTGTGCACAAGAGTCTTCTTAAATCTTTTTCTTAGAACACAGCGTTTCATTCATCAGCTGGTACGTCGTTTTTTCGACACAATCGCCTAGAAGCGGATGCAACTCATTTTATCAGACGACCGAAGTCCATATCATCCATCGTCTTCCTCTAAAATACAGAAGTTCCCTATCATGTTCCTTCCATCTTATTCTAAAACCGAACCGCAGTTATTGCATCACACCGGTTAAGCACATTGTAACATGCAAAACAGATCTCCACAGTGACTTTTGTACCCAAATCGAAGAAATGTTTGCATCAGAACAAATACTGCTTTCATCTTTTGTAAACGAAGTCATTTGCATTGCTAATCGAAACATTGACCAAATCGTCTGCCGAACTACGTCGCAGAGGCAGCCTTAAACCAGAATTAATTGCTCCTCAATTAACATAACGGCTTACCACGTAACCACCGCTCATTGTTCACAAGTTTTTCACATAAAATTGAATCGTTCCCCTTCCACTTGAATCATAAAATGACCCTTATTGTTATCATCCTTATCAGTATAGTTTCAATGTGCTAAAACAATAGCATCTGTGTCGTCTACACCGCATAAGACTAAACTTACAAATTCTTGCAAACTGCATGTACGCCTCACTGCCACCCTCAATTCTTACAGCCACAAAACAGTCTCTTTCCAATTTTTCCTTGATTGTTGGATCATTCAGATATCCTGACAGCTTTACAGAATTTTCATCGCTACCTGTGTGAAAGAAAAAAAATAAAAAGTTAAAAATATTGATGAGTAATGAACACTCTCATAAAAGTGCACCATGAATCTGTCATATGACGTGTCCTACACTAATTTCGTGCACATATTAATAGTCCTTATGGGAGGAACAAATCCTTACCTTCGACATAAACAACAAAAGTTGCGTTCTTTTGCTTGGAGACAGCTACGGCCTCGGCGATGCTTCCATTGAACCAATTCATTTGGAAATTTATTCGCTTTTTTTTGGTTTTCCTGATCTCGTTTGGTTATTCTTGAAATTTTCACTGCTTTCCTTCTAATTGATTTTTAACGTGATACAATAACCGAATTTAATTAATAAGTAATATATGCAGTGTTTTCGAGGAAAGTAAAAGAATTTTCTCTGCAATTCTTTTTTGTGTGGTGCTGTGTGATGACTTTTGAAGAAAACCAATTTGACAGGTGTTGCAATCGGTGGTGAGATGACGACAAGTTCGCATTGATTATGTGTGTAAGTCCATCGGTGCGGCGAAACAATTTGGACTATAATTATGTATTGAAAGGAACCGAAATTTATGATATTTTTCGAATTAATTGATTGTCTCCGAAGAAGATTAAATGAAATAAAATGTTCTCTTTCTTGTTTTCGATTTTGACATATTTCAAGTAGGATTTCGTTGACAGAATGCATTGGTGGTTGTTGTACATGGTTGAGTAAGGTGGTGACATCTGTTGTATTTATAAGTCAGCGATGTTGTCTAAATCAATTGGAATGGAAGAACGAAAATGAAGGGAGTGATTTCAACGGGGGATGTAGCTCAGATGGTAGAGCGCTCGCTTAGCATGTGAGAGGTACGGGGATCGATGCCCCGCATCTCCAATTCCTATTTTTTTCTTCTATACTATAATTGAATTAAAACTCAAAACTACTTTAAAGTGTATGCATCTCATTTCAATTCCCGTCTTATTTTGGTGACTATAGCTTGAGGCTATCTCGCCGTTCGGAGTCGGCATTAAACTGTAGGTCCCCTCCACTCGTGAGAGAACAATAGCACGCACAACATGAGTGGTTGCTGAGAAGCTAGGCCCAGGTCCACCTCGGACTGTAGCGCCGCCATTATTATTATATTATAGCTTGATGTTGACCTGTGAAAAACCTAGTTTACCCATGCAACGTCAAAGCAGTATCGAGCATTCAATGAAACAAGAAACAACACACTAGTGCCTGCCGGGAAACATAGCCTCCACGAAAACAGATTCAGGCTGGTGGATTTCGTCACAGTCATGTCTGAACCTTTTGAGGACCCAACATTAACTTGGATCGGATCGAGGACAACGGAGTAGAGTAAGACCACAAACGTTTGGAAAGCTACACTAGCAACTTTGCTGATTGGGTCTAAATGAAGCTCTCATAGAGTCCAACCCTGTCAGACAATACAATCGAAGAAGAGAAGCTGCCTCTAAGGTGCTGGGTTTTTGATTTGAGTGCAGGCAGGCTCACTCAGAGAAGGAAGCAGCACATAAGCCCACTCTGCATAAAAGGACGAGAGCGGTTCGTGAGCTCTACGAACTTTAAAACGGGAATAGCACCGAAAGAAAAAAAAAATTAGCAGGCGTTGTGGTAGCAATGATGTCCGAAAGTTCTACCAAAGAAAACAACAACTATCGAGGGGGTATACACTTCGGACGTAGGGAAAACTCGTAGTAGTCTCAGTCAGTCAGATTGTTAAACGGCAATGAGGGCACAAATACCGCTGTCAATCAGAATGTTTCAGTCAATACAACGGACGATAATAGAAGAGAATTCCGTTCCCCCGAGTCATCGAGCATCGTTTACCCGAATAATAAGAAAGGAGATCCCTTGGACTGTGGTAACTATAAGGGGTAAGTCTCCTAAACATCGTTTATGCCGTTTGCGCCTGAAAGTATTGGTGAATAATTTGGTCCTTGTCGGTATGTATTCGTTGGATTCAAGGCTGCATATGACAATGTGCATAGAGACGGGCTATACAGCCCCATGTCAAACTGAGCAGGATGACGATGGAGAACTCTCGCTGCCCAATCAAGGTCAAACTCACTGAGACCTTCAATGTCGGAAAAGGATTTGGAGAAGGCGACGCCCTGTCATGTGACTTTTTTAACATCGTTCGTTTCATCGAGCAGAACTCACTGACCACGATTTTCTTAAAATTCCGTACAACTGCTGGAATACGCGAACGATAGTAATGTGGTTGGTCGAACACAACGAGCCGTCAATGAAGCGTTTGCTGGCATTGAATCGGAAGCGGTCAAAATGGGTTTAACGGTTAAAATAAGGGCAAAACAAGGTATACGCTGTCTTCAAGGAAGGACACCCGACATCGACGACTTGGGTAGAACGTCACAATGGATACCTACAACTGCGAGGTAGTCAACGACGTCATCGACCTCGGTTCCGCGGTAAACTGTACAAATAACGAAATCTAACGCAACCACTTACTGTACAGCGTTATTTTTTTGATTTCTGTAGAAGGTGCTTAGACGAGGAGGAAGTGGAAAGCGTTTCACACCTTCTCTGCTCCTGTCCGGCCCTAGTGTCTATTCGACGCCTTCAGCTAGGGGCCTACTTTTTTGACAACTTATGCGAACTCAGTGTGGTTCCCATTAGAAATCTACTACGCTTCATTACAGGCTCCAAATGGCTTCCCACAAATACTCTATTGGATTGACCTCAGTCAAACCATGTGGCTGCACAATGGATCAACTCTGGTTTAAGTGCACATCTTAGCCACTTCATGCCTACCTACCGCACAGCGATATGTGTCTAACCAGCCGTCAACGGTTCCAACGCCTAAGATGCGTAGGCCATGTACAGCGCATGAACAACACTGCTCCAGTCCGAAGAGTCGCCGACTCCGCGCCAGTGACACAATGAATAGGGAAACCAATGGCACACACAAGTGGAGAAGAACTTCAGCCAAGTTGACTTGCGTAATTGGAGACTAAAATCGTGCCAGCTGCAGAGTCTTTGTTGAGGCCCGGGTCCACCCAGGACTGTAGCGTCATCAGAAGAATAAGACGTGCCTGCCTAGTCAACTTTAAGAAGAAATCTTCTAGAACCTAAGCTAGCTAGAACAAGTGCTGTCCGTACTGTGTAACATCGTCACCAATGGACTCTTGCTATTCAAGAACTATTTGCGACGAGTTCAGTTGTTGAACAGCATGGACGCTGCTCTATTGAATACCTGGGAATTTGAATATAATGATTAATCCTCGCCTATAACTGTCCTCCAGTGTAAGAAAGTTTGATGGAAAAGATTCGGGTGTTTGAGACGAACTGCCTCCCCGTTTTCAAAACACCAGAGTCTCAGTGTATAAATAAATGTAGCTTAATGAGGTCTAAGAAGACGAACCTGATAAGAGTGAACAACTTCCTACTGAAGATGATTATAGGTTATGCTGTGCGAGTGATGAACTCGGTTAGTAACTTGATTTTCGGGTTTACTACCCCAATCTACAGTATCACGAAAGTGTCATAAAGGATATAGCCAGTCTACGACAAGAGGAGATTTTCCGATCTCGATAGGAAATCGACTTTTGTAGAAGCTATAGAGACGAAGAAGAATCTATTCGTCAGCTACTGTGTGATTATCCTGCACTAGCCGTTAGGAGGAAGGAAACCCTAGGAAGTTTCTTCTTTTCGGAGCTGGATGATCTAGGGAAAATAGAACTAAGCGAACTCCTGAGATACATATCCATATCTAGGTGGTTTAACTTAGCCGTTGAAACATCGAAGTTCTAGGTTTTCCACGGTTTAAACAATGGACTCATAGTGGTCTAAATGAGCCGTTCTTCATGTCAGCAAGGGTACCCATCTACCTAACCTAACCTCATAATGGATTCGACAGTCGGCAAGCTGTTCTCTATCTCGACAAGCACTGTCAGATTCAAGGTTTTTTTTACACTATACCGTATAAAAACGTATAAAAATGTATAAAATTGGATAAAAGTGTATAAAAGTGTAAAAAAATGTATGAAAGTGTATAAAAGTGAAAAAAAGTATCTGAAAGTGTATACAATTTTACAAGTACCTATAATAATAAGTGTCTATTCTCTATGCATTTCTTTGACTTTTATACATTTTTTTCAGTTTTATACCTCTTCCTTGCTTTTATACACTTTTATACACCAGTAATATTTTTCAGATGATTTTTACGCATATAAAAGTGTGTATAATACACCGAGTATTATACGTCTACAACCCTGCTTAACAGTGGTCATCTTCCATGCGACTCAACTACAATACAACCGTACTGTCACACAGATATTTTTCTTCGGCTTAGTAGAGCCGTGGTGTTAAAGACGTTATTCAGCAATATGAAAAGTTCTGGTGTCTTATGATTAAAGGGACTGTCTTGTCGAACCGCTCTTATTCAGAAAAGAAAAGATTAATTTTCTCCGAGAATATGTGATTTTGTTGGTTGTTACCCTGCAGCACGGAATTTGTAACAAATTTGTAAACGAAAGGTCTGTCTGGATGGACAATATGCGTGCCTCAAAGAAAAAAGATCTGAAATTCAGGCGAAATAATACTCTATTGAAAGGATTGAATGATTTGTTGTAATAGAATAAAGTTTGACAGTCTTCTTTGAGACAAGGCAAACTCGTTTTATCGAATCCGTCCACAAAACTGCTTAGAAAACAATGGAGCAGACCTTGTTTAAGCTGAATTGGTCGTGGAGACCAAGACACTTGGTGTCTATTATCCAATTGAACGTGCTATCGTTCGCTTTAATAGACAATGAACGAGGGTGGCAGTACGCAAATATCATGTCTCATCCTCTAAATATTGCCCAATACAATCCTATGCTATTTTTAGCACTTTTTTTTTTACAAAAATGTTATTAAATTCCAAGCAATTCCTAAATCAGAAGCTTTATGACGAAGCAATCCATCGAGCTAAGCAAGTATTCTAGGAAGATCAACCAATGAAAGAAAGTTTTAAAGAGAAATACCAGAATCAGTCTTGGTTTAGAATTAAGGTGTCTTCGTCTTGTGTAGACTTTATTTGCTTTAAAAGAATCTCAAATGGGAAATGTCTAAAATGTCTAAAGGAAAATAAAGAACAAGAAATGTCTTGATAGTAATCGTTGTAGAAATTAATTTTTGCACCTAAATACGTTTTAGTGCACATATGACAATAAAGAATGGATTTTCTATATCATATTCCATACATATAATAACCCATCATTTAAACCACAACAAATCAAACCGAATGTTATCGCACCCTCAGACGCCAAATGATTTCGAAAGCAATTACGAAAAATTCGCACATCGAAAAAAAACACAGCTGTCATGGAAAGAACCGAAAACAAAAAAAGAACGATCAAGAAATTCCAAGTCAGATGTCAAATAGTTATCGCCATCGGCATTTTCTCTCTCAATTCATCAAATTGTTTTTCTTAAATTGAATTAAATTAAATTACAAAACAAAACGAAATCACAATGTCAGAAATTGAAACTTTAGTCGACATGGGATTCCCCAAAGACAGAGCGTAAGTATACACAAAAATAACATCGCGTCGAATTCACTTTTCCAGCTGCAAGGAAAAAAATGTCAACGCCGTTCATAATCCTTAAAATTTTTCTCCCGCAGCGAGTATGCGATGAAGGTTACAAACTTTAATGGAGTGGAACCTGCTATGGAGTGGTTATTAGCACATTCTGGCGAGGAAATTCCGGCCAGTGGTGGTGGAGATGTGGAGCAAAATACTGTAGGATCTGCAGAAAATATACCTGCTCCAGTAGAAGGTGAGGCAGAAGCCTCATCGAGCACCCAGGCGGGAGAGACCGCAAAATCATTGAAATGTGATGATTGTGGCCGACTCTTCAAGGATCAGTCTGAAGTTGAGTTCCACGCTGCAAAAACTGGTCACAGCAACTTCTCGGAATCCACAGAGGAGAAGAAGCCGCTCACTGAAGAAGAGAAGCAGAAACAGTTGGCCCTTATTGAGGAGAAGCTTAAACAGAAGCGGCTGGAACGCGAAGAACGCGAGCGCGTTGAATCTCTCGAACGCGAGAAGAATCGAATCAAGTCCGGCAAGGACATGACCGAGGCACGTAAGCGAATGGAGGAGATGGAGATGAAGAAAATCGTAGAACAAAGGAAACGCGAAAAGGAGGAAGAAAAGGTTGCCAGAGACCGCGTAAGGGCACAAATTCAAGCCGACAAAGCTCGACGAGCCGCAAGGTACACAAATCGCAAAATTTAAGTCGAATCAGTTAATTACAGTATTTTCATTTTCAGGGATCAAGGTACAACCTCACCTCCATCTGCGGTCAGTTCCACAACATCGACTGCTGCACCAATCGTTGCCGCATCACCAAAGCCTCCGCCAAAGGACTACACAAACACAAGGATTCAAATCCGTTTGCAGGACGGGTCAACACTCACAGAGACCTTTAGCGTCAAGGAGCAACTCTCCGCTGTGCGGGTGTTCATTCAGATGAAACAGGGTGCCGATCTGCCGTTTGGCCTGATGACCACCTTCCCAAGGAAAGTTTTCTCAGACGACGACTTCGAGAAGCCACTCGAAGTCCTCGGCCTAGTGCCCTCGGCTGTACTCATCGTCACCAAGTCATTGGCGTAATTTTGTCTTAAAACTCATTGATTATGTTTCGTTCATATTTTTGCGATAGTTGTTTTCTGTAGTTCAGCGGTGTTGAGGAGTGGGGAGGCGTGCGACGACGCACACGAGTAGGTTTACGCGGAGTATGTGAAGTACAGTTTTACTGTTTCAGAGGCATTTTTTTTATTTAATTTTCTTTTTGGTTCGCTAAAGATGTCAAGAGATAAATGATGACAATTCGTATTTAAAATTCGATGGGCTTTTGAATGCGTCTGCATTCCGGAGCAAGCTTTCGGGTTTTAAAACAAAAACAAAAACAAAAAATGTTTATGTATACTAAATATTATATAACTACTATTTAATACAAAAATAAAACACACAATTTTTGTAAAGCAAATGCAATCCCTTATCTCTTGAGGTGCGAGGGCATTTTCCGTGGTTTCGGTGGCGTTTGGAAAACGATATTTCTTGTGACTGGGGGGAATGTGCCTTTTTATTTGATGACCTTGCTTGAGGCTATTTGCTTTACGAACACTGCTTGTTCCCTAAACGTGGACTTATAGAGACGATCTATACAGCGCATTGTCTAGTCCTGCCATCCGTACTAAGCTGGTCCACATTTGCAGAAGGACAATGGAGAATGTCCGTCGCTCCTTTAACACGTTGAGTGCCACATGACACCACTTTGGTCTCACACGAATTTGGGCTTGCTGTACCACGTGAGACCGAGGGTATTCGAAGTGTCAATAAAAAAAATCCGTGGCCTGTGAGGACAGTTTTTCAGATTGTATGGCGGCACTCAAAGTGTTAAGGTCAGTAATGACTTCTCCGAGACCTTCAATGTCAAGAAAAATGGTAGATACAAGGCGGCGAATGCGACTTGAGATGATTGTGCGTAACTCCAACGTCAACGCCACAAATCAGTCATATCTTCTTTTTTTCTCGTGTGGCGCTACAGTCCAGGGTAGACCTGGGGCTTAGGCAACAAATCTCTCCAGCTGTCGCCAATTGCGCACACCAAATTGGTTGGGGTCCCTCTTCACTTTGATGCGCCACCTTTGACTTGGATGTCCTCTGTTGTGTTATCCCACTGGTTCGGAGATTCACAGATCAGATCAGATCAGATGTTAAACTACATCACTTCTTTCAGGGGGGAAAAGGGTAAAAGTTGACCATCTTTGTATGATTGATTTGTGATCAACACCGGAGGCACAATCTTCCAAATTATGTGCAACTGCTGGCAAGTGCCGATGACATTGACATCATCAGAATGACACAACGGGCTGTCAGAGGGGCTTTTGTGAGCATCGAGAAGAAAGCGGCTAAGATGGATCTTCCGGTGAATGAGGGTAACACAAAGTATATGCTGTCTAAGAAAAATGACCACCAACATCGATGTCTTGGACAAAAAGTCACTGTAGACAGCGAACATTTTGGTGTAGGGAAAGACTTCACTTACCTCGCTTCAGGAGTAATTTCAAACTATGGCACCACCGCAGAGATCTTAGGCTTAGAAAGAAATTCAGGAATAAAACTCTCTGTCGAGAAATCAAGGTATATCTGTATCACCTTGATAGACCCAGTCCCGTTCTATGGCGCAGAAGCAAGAACATCATCCAAAGCGGACGAGGATTTTATTTTCTTTATTTTTTTGTTCGGAGTTTTTGAAACACTACACTGGAGCATTCAGACTCAAAACTGGTCCATTGTACTGCCAGGTAGCAACCTACTCCAGTGCCGTTAATTTTATCCCAACGGCAAATGGCGACTCGACCAGATTCGATTTCTTTGGGATTCGAACCTGGGACCCCTCTAACTTGGGGCAGGCATTTAACCAACTGCGCCATCCAGTCGCGCGAAGATTATCTTCGGTCATACACTAATTGTGTTTGAAAAAAGAGGCTGAATGACGAAGTTTACGGGCTGTACAGCGACATCGACCTGGTCAAACGACTTCGAGTCTGTCGTCTCAGATGACTAGATCATGTAGAACGAATAGCAACATATGCTCGGGCTCGGAAAGTCTTTGAGTCCAACTCAGAGAGACAAAGTTTTAAAGGAAGACAGCGTCTCCGAAAAAGTAAACAGCTGGAAAGGAACTTCATTCATCATCAGTAATTGGAGACATCTAGCACAAGACAGTGCTGAATTTTTTGACAGAGTACCTGGTCTCACCCAGATTGTAGCGCTAGCCGTCGAAAAATAAGACTTTCAATATCTCTGAGATTGTTTTTTTTTTTTTTTTCGGGATTGAAAATTCCTTGCTTGATGAGGTTAGGTTAAGTTGAAGTGGCTGGCTGCAGATAGCAGTCAAACTTAGGCCCATTGTGATACCACCCGAATCGGATGTCACCTATCCAAAAAACCATTTGGTGCTTGCCACGAAGCTCTTTAATTGATGAATGCCGACATTGTGCAATTCGCTCAAGGCGTTAAAGAAGTGGGCTCCAGGGTCTTTCTTCCTGCGGGAGGAGAGAGCGCTACAGGTCCAGAGGAGATGGGTTATGCTTTCCTCTTCCTCGTCTCCGCAGCTTCTGAAGAATTGCTTGATGAGGCACTCGTATCATTCTTTACTAAGCGTCGAGCTAATCACCAGACTGCATGTGACAACAAAGGAAAAGGAAACGAGATGTGCAAGTGCACATTGGTTTTAAATATTTGGCTTATTTGGCCAATATTTGTATGCTTAGTATGCGAAACTGGAGACAGCTGGGAGTAAAGGACTGTGCTGCAGAGCATGTGCTCTAGTATGAAGGTCCATCACGGACTGTATACAAAGAATAAGAAGTAGACTTAGTCTTGGAGCTTTCTCAGATCTTGTAACTCTGATTTTAAGAAGATACTTCTTTTTTTTTTTTTTTTTATAATTCATTTTTATTAAGACGAAGTACCTTTACTCTGTCGCTCTTAACTTTCTTTTATACTTTTGTAAACATTTTTGGAAGCACGATCTCAAATAAATTTCTAGCAAACTTTGAGATGGACCATTAGACTGTCTGCGCTACTAAAATCGAATACTCATTCTCCTTCAAAATACGAAGCTATACCCATGGACCGGCTGCTTAAAGGGACGTTTGCTGTTCCAGTATTATGTGCTCCTAACAGATTATATCTTTAATAGATGAATATTTATTTCATAAAAAAAAAAAACAGTTCAATTACATGGACATTTCTGAATTGGGAACAAGATGCAGAAAAGGAATCTCAACTATTTTAACCTCTTTAAAAATATTTGCTGTTTTGTCCCGTGAAATTATACACAAATTGAACAGTCTGGAGATTTGTGTTACGTGCACGAGTGCTTCACTGAATATCGTTGGGGTCATGACAGCACAAAAGATGCTGAGCACCCAGGACGTCTCAACGAAAGAAATGGTCAACAAAATCCATGATTTTATGTTGGACGATCGCCGGTGGACCAAAAACGGAGTCGAGTGAAGATATCAAAATAGAATTTGGAACTCTTCCAGCGCAATTCAGGTTAACCACTGCACACCAAAAATGGAGGAACAATAAAAACAGTGGACTTCTGCAAGCGAACGTGACCCAAAAAAGGCCAAAACGGTTTCGTCGGAAAAGGGTAAAACGATTACCGGACTATGCCACTTTTTTAAAATAGATTAAATGTAGAATTGAGGAGAAAATGGTCTCATTTGAAGAAGAAAAAAGTGTTGTTTCTTCACGTAATGCACCGACTTATTCGTCGTCAGTAGCAACAGCAAACTTAGCTGAATTGCTTCCCCATCTACCCTATTCTCCAGATTTGGATTCGTGCGATTATTTCTTGTTTCCTTTCGGCGGAAAAGGATTTCATTAAATGAAGAAATTATCGATCCAACAAATGCCTATTTTTCAGAGTTTGACAGTTCATATTTTTGGGAAGGGATTCAAAATTTGGAATATATTTAAAAAATTATGATCGTGCAGAAAAAAGACTATTAATTAAATTTTCAGAGAAAAAAAAACAAGTATTTAATTTCAAAGTCACTGACTTATCGAACAGCCCTCGCACATAAATAAATATGCAAATTTGTGTGTTGTCTGCACTGATATCTTTTTGTTTGCCAAAGGCCATGTTTCGTAATAGCTTGTCACCGTTGGAATGGGAATTCATTTTGAAATTTATTTTTGTCGCATTTGCGACTGTTTCATAAAAACATTTCGTTGGCTTTTGTTACACATTTTTCGGTTACAAAAGAAAAATCGGATCGGTGGTTGAGACCACGACTTTGTTTTCTTTTCTTCATTCCTTCGTATAATTTCTTCAGCAAAGCATAAGAAGAGTGGGTTTTTTCCAATTTCTGTGAGTGACAAAAGTTCATTGCACCATCTCTTTCACTTTATTAATAGGAAGGAAGCATATTGAAGGATCAATGTTGAATTTATATATTATCTCGGAGTCTCTCTTTCTAATTACCGAAAGTGGTAAGCCACTTTAGATTGTCATTTGAAATTTCGCTAATTTGCAGGTTATTTCTAGTCTCGTTTGTTTTCAAATCAACCAACAGCATGACTTGCAGTATTTCCGAATAGATGTACTCTCTCAAGCGGAACTTCTAACATATATGAAAGACGTGCATGAGAAAGCAGAAACGTCCGTGATTGAGTAAAAGAGTTGATGAATCAATGGAGTACTACTGATTCACATAAACTGAATTTTAGGGGATTCATGTTTCTTGATGTTTGTTAGTGCAGTGCACCGCTTGAAAGCTGAGACAGTTTTTCTTTATAATTTGCGCGGGAAAAGTGGTAACGAATACCATTAAGTGTCCGGAATGAAGGCGTAGCATAGCATGGGCCAAAGGCCATAGTTATGGTCAGATTAAAGGAAATGAAGTACATGTGCACATTGATCTTAAATTCCAGTGGATTTTAATGAGTGTAAAATGATGGGTTGGGCGAGTGTTTCATATTCGTGTGGTACGGCTAAAAAACAAGTCTCTAAACTTAAGGGCAAACTGACGAGTATTGCAGGTTAATTCATGGAGGGGAGGAATGGAATTAGCAAGCTCACATTCTATTTTAAAATAGCTATAAAGCAGTAACAAGGAAGACACAAATTACGTCGGTGTTCGAGGGTTTTATCGCTCCCTATCGAAGGCCAGTTTTTCGGTCGAAGCCGAATGTTCGGTCAGACTCAATTTGGAACATATCTTGCAAGTTGCTTTCGCATCATTTTTACGAAATGACCCAAATTGGATTTTTAGCTAACATTCTTTATGTTCTTTCTACCTGAAACCAGTACAAATAAATTGCATGCTTTTATACAGACCACTTAATAGTTTACCAACTTGCAAATGCAAAATCTTTTGATTTTAAAGCTGTAATCAATCGCACTTTTAAAATACAAAATATTCGACAATAATAAAACAAAAAACACACCGTTCCTTGCAACTTCTATTTTTACAAAAAACAGAAAATTCAGTATTCGGCTTCAATCTCAATCTTCAATCTTCGGTCTCATTTGGCCGAAGCCGAATGTTTTACCGAAGGTGATTGGTCGGTCTCTAATCCTATCTTAAAAGCATCAGACCAGATATGAGCATTATACTCAAGCGTGGGACGAATGTAGGGCTTATAAATTGAAGCTAAATCAGATGAGGTGAAAAATTTCTTGCATCGTTTAAGGAAGCCTAGACATTTTGCAGCGTTTTTGGCGATCTCAAATATGTGATCATTCCAACTAACTGTTGTATTGATACACATTCTTTCGTTCATGGATTATGACTGACTATTAAGTGTTCGCTTGAGTGAGAGTAAACAGCACTGAATTTCAGAAGCCTTGAATTTCTATTTATTATTTTTATTCCAATTGACTATGCTGTCAACGTTGGAATTTAATGTGCATTTAACATACGCTGCCGTTCCAATTTTACGGTCGAAGGACAGAGTCGTGAGTCTTGGAACGAAAAAACCAAACCTTACAGAACAGCGCTTAATAGACTAGTACACTGTCTTCGCATTTTAATTTGCCGCGTTCGTATCCAGCGACTCAAAGCCCATATTTTTTTTGGATGACAATAACTACTGAACAGACGATGAGCTAGACACCCTCAAGCAGATGATAATGTTACATAACATGAGTAATCGAGATCAGAGATGAACTGTGGGTCTGCCTAACTAAGATTAATTGTGGAAGAAGTGCGAATACGGCAGTCTGCATACAACATTACTTGAGAACTTTTTACTTATAATTATCGAGTCAATTACTTTCTTATTTTCAAGCCCCAGCGTTATCAGTCAATAGTACGTTTTTTCCCATGAAATCGGAGTACAATAGCCGGAACAAGCCAAAATCTAAAAAAAATCTAAACTGACTTCTCAAAATAAGAGTTTCAGGAGAAATAGTGCGTAAGGGTTATATCTCGTTAGATATTGCCTTAAGACCTAGTCCTGGCTTAAGGCTATGAATAGCCTATAATGTTCCTAATTTTCCTGTCCTTTTGCGAGCCGAATCTACCAAGATATGAGATTCAATGTGTACATGATTTGTTACATCATTTCTTGAAAACTGAACTGAAGACTTAGATACTAGAGGCATGGCATCCCGGATTGATTGCTTCACTTGACTTCACTCAGGTATCAGTTAAAGTGAGTTCAATATGAATTCTCTCCATAATTTTGAATGCATTCTCCTCAACGATGTGCAAATGAGTTGTCCACATGTGAATGACGTGTTTATGTGGATTAAAAAATGTTCTAATGCCTTCCTGAATTAAATGAATCACATTTGAATTTAGCAAGAAAACACAAAGCAGATTAGTTCTTCACACGCTCCTATCTATGTTTTGTTCTTGCTATCAGCAGAAATTCTTTTGCGAACAATAATTGTTGGGTCATTGTCCAAACAATAAAGAAAACAATTTGCTTGATAGCGCTTTTATTCGCAAACGACAAATTGCAATTGTGCTCGTATCAACCGCACTCGCTCTACTGACCTCAAACTGAACGGAAGAAATTAATTCGAGCAAATTCGAACTGTATGAAATGAAATAGGATTTTTAGAGGTTTTTTTCTATCCTATTAAAAGTCAGTGGATCAAATGAATGTTTAGGTAAGAGGGCGGTGGTTCACGTAGACCAGTTTGGTCCATAGTGAAACCATTTCAGGGAGTTAATCTAAATGTTGCCATCAGAGTCTTTATTGATGCGGAATCTTTTAGAGACATGAGCGTATTTGATGATGAATGTGGATGTGGTTTCACAAATTCACAGCCTCTGGTGATTTGAAGAGTATCGTGTTCAGTCTATTTTTTGTCAGAGCCGGTTAAAGGCAAACCAGATGCTCCAAGGTCTCGCTAACCTCTGACTCTTTGCAGTTTCTATACATGTTGACGAGCTTGGTAGACTCGAAATGATACTAACCAATGCACTCTACTCTTTGGGCACTGTCAGTGACTCAAAAGAGGTGGAGTCGAGAACAATTTTTTGGAAAATTGTCTAAACTGGGATTTGAACCTAGACTTTAAAGGTTAGTGAGTATGGGTAGACCCACAAACCCGCACGGCGCCTACTCAGCATAAATTTCGGTAAAAACAGCCGAATTGGAGCTGCTTTATTGATTCTATAGGGACTAGGACCCATTGCCTAGCAAGTTTGTCAGCAGTTTCATTTCCTAAAATGATTATTTCCTAAAGATTATTGGACTCCGCGGCTGTGGAAAAGTGATTAAAGCGGCGAAGAGAGACCTCAACCAGCCTGATGTGTGTAGGTGGAAACAGCTAGCGAAAGATGGCTCTAGCTTGGCGGTTGAGATCAAGGTCCACCTCGAACTGTAGCGCCACACGCAGAAGAAGGATGAAAATTCAATGGTTTGTACTCAATGAATGGGTACACTGGGGAAAAGGTGGCTAGATGTTGTCCAGAACAAGAGTTCATTGGACCAAAACATCAGTACTCAGTTAAATTGGATGCCGTAGCAGCGTTGTTTACTAATCTCAAACCTCTGAAATACATAGCGGGACTTAGGTTATGAAAAGCAATCAAAAGCTTCTCCTCAAAAGAAGTACTAAACCTACATAAAGTGTTAGCCTTCATTCGCCCCAACCTTGGTTATAACGCTTATATTTGGTCTGTTGTTCTCAAGACCTCCCTGCACCTACTAGCAAAATACAACAGCAAGCGATAAAACTTATAGAAGACAATACCGCGAAATCAATTGGCTCTCTTGAACACCGATGAATGTGTGTCTCCCTTGTCACTGCCTTCACTATTTTAACAAACGATGTTCAAGTGAGCTAGCTAATTTGCATCCTCTCCTCCGTGAATTCACCCGCAATACTCGTTTCGCCAGGAATGTCCATCAGTTTACATTTAGATCTGCTTTCAGACGTACAGCTAATTTTAAAGAATCGTTTTTAAGTCATACCACATGGGTATGGAATACTCTTCTCAGCACATTATTTCCAAGTCACTATATCCACATATGTTTACCAAAGACTAATGTGCACAGCTGCCTTGTCTCCTTTTCTCCCTTTATACCTTCGGCCCATGCTGTGTCTTGATTCCCGACACTTAAGGAAATTCGTAACCTCTTCTGCGTGCGCAATTTATATAACATGTTATTGACAGACTGTTAATGAACATAGTCTAAAGCATTCCACATTCCAAGCATTCTTTGTGTAATACTGATGTGCAATATGACGCTGCAGTCCGGGGTGGACTTGGGCCTCAAGCAACAAACCTCGCTAGCTAGTACGATCTTTTGTTAGCTGTTGTCAAAAGTTCGTCAATTGGTTGAGGTCCCTCACCACTTGGGTACGCCACCTTAAACATAGACCTCCTCTATTGCTTTGTCCCATTGTTCAAAGACGAAGACGCTTCGGACTGGAGCATTGTTGTCCATGCGCTCTACATGCTAGGCATAGTTATCTTAGGCCTTGGATCCGTAGACGCCTGGCTAGACTCATGTCGCTGTACATCTCATATAATTCGTGGTTCAATCTTCTCCAAATGCCATCAACGCAAACTGGACCAAAGGTCGCACGCAGAACTTTTCTCTCGAAAAGACCAAGATCTTGTTTATCCGCCTTCGATATTGCCTCTGTGCCGTAAAGCAGGACTGGGAAGATCAATGTGCTATACAAAGTTAACTTGGTCCTTCGAGAGAGGGATCTATTACTTAATTGCTTCTTGAGCCCAAAGAAGCAGTGGTTGGCAAGTTATTCTGCGTTTGTTCACGGTACTGATGTTGTTCGTAAAGTTTACCGCGAAACCGAGGTAAACGAAGTCCTTCACTACGTCAAAGTTATAGCTGCCTATTGTGACGTTCTGGCCAAGTCGTCGATGTTCTTTCTTGATGACAGCATATACATCGTTTTGCACTCGTTTACTGCCAGGCCCATTTAGCCGTTTCCTTTTCAATGCCAACAAACGATTCATTAACGACGTGATTGGTCGAACTCAGTGAGCTGTCGAAAAGCTTTTTCAAACTTTAAGGTTTCAGAAATTCGTTATCGAAGCGACCTTGATAGAGCAGTGATAATTCCCCACCAACATTCACTGGTGCTCCGTGAAAAAAAATGTTCAAGAAATGCTTGAAAAGTGGTATACAGTGAGTGAGATCACATTCTGGTATCACCTGCTAAAATAGACACATGAGATGAACATAGTTTCATACACATTCATATCTGCATAGCAGGCTTGACTCCGTTGAGGGTTTGTTTACATTAGAGCATCGCCGTCAAAAGTGTCGATGTCGTTGCGAAAGAACATTTGGGTCGCTACTAATAACAACAAGACCAAAAAATCTAAACAAAATCAATTTGTTTACATTCCTGACCTACTGCCAATGACAATGAACAGACAACTTCTAGGACATCGACCGTTCGAACATCTGGGAATCAAGCGCAACTTAAAACAAAAAGAAAAAGACAATTGACACAACCTCTCGCATAAAAATACTGCTTTACTTCTCTTCAAATGATTAATCGTGTTATGTGTGTGTTTGTTTGCTTTGTTTATCGTCTCTTAAAACTACGGTGTGTTAAAAAACAAACAATACTACATTCGTTTTGTTATATCCTTACTCCAGTAAAACTCTACTCAGTTGAAAATGTGTAAACAAGGATTAAAAGGAGGAAACTAAATAAAACAACTCTATGACCTATGAATCGCGAACCCCTACATTCGCGATGCTCTCAAATTCTCACTCATTCGTTGTGATCGGCCGCGTGGTTGGCCGCTCTAAAGTGTACACCAAATTAAAAACTGCACAAGCTTGTACATATTCACAAATGGAAACTTCCACGGTTGTTCCTTACGACGGTTTTGCCTCTCCATTGGTGGCACGTTGCTCGGATAGTGAATGAGCTTGGAGACGTGACAGTTTGTGTTCACCGTCCCGCGGGGATAGTCAATGGAAATCTGATCGAATCGTACACCATCACAGTCGATCAGCTGCAGACTCTTGTCGAAGCAGATGCGAATCTCCGCCAAGTAACTCATGTTATTCTTGTTGTCGTAGGTGCAGTGAATCGATGGATTCTTGCCAAGGATTTTGACAATGGCTGTGTGCAGGCCAATCACTGTGTTATTTGAATCTGGATATATTCCAGCCTTTTCGAGCACTTCGGACATGAAGAAGCCCGAATGCCAAGTGAGACCCTGTTGAAAGTATTTGAGTTCGTTGTCTAGTTGCTCGAGTTGTGCAGCACATGTGCCATGTTTCATCCACTCGTGTTTCCACAGAAAATCGTGATCGATTCCTGTTTCGATTTCAGGCCAAAAGATATACAACTGATCCTCAATGGGGGCCAGCTTGTCGATGTCGAATGGCAGACTGTTGTTGCAGAAGTTCGGGCCAACTGTCTCTAGTTTTGTTGGCCAAATTCCGTGAATCGTCCAGATCTCCTTCTTCGTTGGCAGATTGCACTGATGGTCCTTGTTCTTCTCCTTCCACTCCAGACATGTAGTCACCGGCCATTGCTGAGTGAAAATAAGAACATCCCAGTCGTATGCCTGCTCCTGAGTTGCGTTATCCAGTTCCCTCAGTTGATCGCTGTCCTCTGCGTACTCCTCAGATTCTAGTGCTCTAAACGTAAGCGAATGGAATGAGCGAAATTACACGATATGGGCGGGTGCACAAAGCGAAAAATGCTTACCTAATCGTATCCACTAAAGTGCTGGCGATTAAAATGGCATAGATGCACAACAAAAGCTGTTTTCTACCCCTGCCCTGAGTAGCGTTGGTGTTTGCTTTGAAATCTAGCATTTTCTCCGTGCTGCCTGTTTCAACCCATAAAAGTGCTGCACAGAGTTGCCTCAAATTTGCACGTAGTCTCCGATAGATTGTTGTTAACTTCGGAATGGCTATCTTTTTGTACCCAAATTACACTCAATTACCAATTATTTAGTCTAAAGTATTATTTTTTCTCCTCAAATGCCTTCACACAGAGCGATGATGATGCAGGGCTTGGACAAATAACAAATGTCAGATATGGAGAATGTTGTTTCTTCTTTTCTACCTCGCTATTGTTTTTGTGTGGTGTGGCAGAGCAGTGGGGTGAATTCGACCTTTAGTCGTTCTTTTTCTTCTTCTGTTTCTCTCTCTCTGCGTAGGTCTCTCTTCTTCGTATGGGTCTTTATTTGGTTTTCCATTTTGACTTGTGACTAATTTTCACGTGATTTTCCTTCATGTTGATGGTGGCACCATCTTTGGGTGAAGATGGGAATTGTGGTAGATTTCTGGGAAGTGAAAGGCAAGTGATTTGAATTCAATTTTGAATTGAAAATTATTTGCTTCGTTTTTGTTAGGGGAAAGAGCGTTGCTGTCAATTCTGAAATGTACAGTAGACTGACGGATGTTTTTGATCATTTTTCCGAAATGAGAAAAAAGTCATGCAAAAAAGTTGTAGACTGCAAATGGAGCTGCATTCACGCATTGTCTACTGTGTGCGCGTTTCTTTAAGTTTTACACAAAACTGTTCCCTTAGTTGTGTGCAAAGATCGTCTTGCATCTGCATTAGCGGAGGATTGTGACAATTTTTTATTTTGACAATTTAATTCATTTTATTTTCAAAAAACGTTTTAGAATGATTATATGTTTCTGCGAAGCGCAATAAACCTCTTCTGCAGAAGATTGTGTTTCAGACTTCGTCTTCTCCGATGGACTTAGGTTTCCGTCTTCCTCCGATGAACATATAACGCAGACAGGTCGCGGCGGTAAGACTAATTCACTAAAACCTCCTTCTGCGGACAGCTCCCATGGGCGAAAGAGATCCCCTAAACGGACAAATTTTTCCGATTTACGTCTCAGATTGCATACATTTTATGATTTCATGGACGAACACCTTCCTTAGGCGGAAAAAAATGTCGTCATTGTTCTTGTCCGCCTAGGCAAGGTTTCAGTATATTACTTGACTCCCGGACAAGTCTTTATACGGATACTCCATAATTTGTGAAGAACCTGATTCCCTATTTCAGGTCAATGGCCATATACTGTATCAACTCCACTTCGGAAAAAGTTCACAAACAAACTTTTACCCAGAACAGGCTGGAAGACGAGCCCTTAGGCACTGGATTATCCCCTCAAAGTGATCAGAGATGGATCAAAAACTGAATTTGAAGAGGGATTGGGTGTCTATTCCAGTAACCCCAAGACTCATACCATTTTACGTCTTCTTGGCTATCGTAGCAACAGTAGCTCCGTCTGTATCCGAGGAGGCTGCTGGTCATCTCTAAAAGAGATTTTTAAGCGGTGAGGAAGTTAACGCCATGCGCATACCCAAACTGGGACGCCAGATCCATTTCGTTAACCCCTAGACAAAGGGGTGCTTATCCGGTGTCGGTGTCCTATTTTGGACTGTGAGTGGTGCCGTTGGCCCTAAGAAATAGAGTTCATCCGCAGCCGTCTCTATTCCTGGGACCAGACACAATCTGGAAAGAATCCTTTTAGGCACAGACTCCAAAATATGTTGAAGTAGCACTAAATAGATTGTGAATTGTGTAACCCTTGCTGACTAGACTTCTGTACGCCGTCGTTCGCCGCAGATTAGTTCCTCTGCCGCCATGAACCATAGTACGGCCTCTCTCGTTTGTAGCCACCAACGACTCTCCACGGGTGTTTGTTGCTCCATCTTCTGTAGAAGGTACTCGACATCCGGGTTTCACTACGGGGCCTGTGAGAGAGAAAAAGTTCGGAGATAGAAGCTAAGTGCTTGTGTCGGCATTCTCTCTCATGAAAACTAGAGATGCTTGTTGGCTGAGCCCCAGGTCCATCGCTGACTGTAGCTCCACAAGAATAAGACTATTGTAGCATCTTCCAAGCGGAAATGATGGCGATCAAGGAGGCAGTGTCTCTCCAATACAATGTGATGCCCAACATCGCTATTTGTACGAGTATAGGCATCCAGGCTGCAATTAAATCCTTGAACGCTGACACTTTTTGGTTTAAAGACTGCTCTAAATCACTCTCTCTCTAAATCTTTCTTACACGCAGTGGAGGTATATTCTTATCACTACCGGTCGTCCATGCACAAATGTACGGCGCTAGCCATGTAACAGTTCAGTTCTAAACATGAGGCGAGGACCATTTAATAATTGGTGACATCACCCACAAGTCAGGGTAACTTCAGAAAATTATGTGGCTTCTTGAAGGCTAGTAGGTCATGCTTGGAGAAGAAGAAAAGACTGTGGCAAACACGTTCAAATGCCTGCTATTGGCTAGTATAATATTATAGAAGAAAAGAAGCAATGGGTCATTCTTCCTGCTCGTTGTGTGACGCTGCTTTTCAGGGTGGATCTCGGCTTCATCCAACAAACCCCTCCAGTCAGCACGATCCTTAGCTAGCTTCGGCCCTTTCTAAACTCAATCGTGGACGTCCTCTTCGGGCAGGAGTCATGCAGTTCATGCGCTTTACAGAGTGTCGATCCTAACTGGACTCCTGGTTGATACAGTTGAGTCTTCTGCTTCAACCGCCATTAATGCATCATCATCATCATCATTTTCAGTGACCCGCATGTTCCACTAAAAGCGTCGCGGGGGCAATGCACGCACGAGAGATCTCTAGGCCACTCGATCCTCCGCCATCGACTCTAACTCATCAGGAGCTATGCCCAATCGCAACCAGAACCAGGCGAGTTTTTGAACCTGGTCCAACCATCTCGTCCTGGGTCTGCCAAGCGGTCGCCTACTTGATGGAATCGCATTCAAGGCACGCTTCGGAAGTCGTGATGATGAGGACATTCGTGCCACGTGACCAAACCATCGAAGTACAGCCCTTTCCGTACGAAGAAACAACTGCCCAACGTTGAGTTCCTCGCGCACTGCCGTGTTTCTTACCCTATCCCGGCGAGTAATTCCCACAACAACACGAAGAAATCTCATCTCGGCAGCTTGTATTTGCGATCTTATTCTTTCGGTCATTACCAAAATTGCATGACCATAGGTGAGAGTTGGAACAAATACTGCGTTAAAAACCGCTAACTTGGGTTTGACACCAAGCTCGGCCTTCCTGATTACAGATCGACCAAGCTGTTTCAAAATTGACCCAGCTTGACCAATCCTACAGGAAAGCTCAGCATTATTCCTCCCATCACTCGTGAAGAAGACTCCGAGATACTTGAACTTCTCCACCTGCTTCAATGGGACTCCACTAACATGTAGAGTGCATTGAACAGGGGTTCTGGAAATAACCATAACCTCGGATTTGTTCACGTTAACCTTCATCCCAGCATCAGCACATACAGCCACAATCTTATCTAGCGCGCGCTGGAGTTCTATCTGTTAGGATGTGAGGATGACTAAGTCATCTGCAAAAAGAAGATGACTTACCCTCAACTCTCCCAATGTGAAACATTCCTCGCCTCGACTGCGCTGTAACATCCAGTCCATATACGAGTATATAATGAAAAGGAGAGGTGACAAAACGCACCCTTGGCGAAGTCCAACGCCCACGGTGAAAGGTGTTGATTTACTACCGTTAACCCGAACACAGCTACTACAGTTTGTGTATAGAGACTGAATGGCCCTCAACAAAGAACCATCAATCCCATACTCCTGCAGAACACTCCAGAGTTTACCTCGAGGAACTCGGTCGTATGCCTTTTCCAAATCTACAAAACAAGTGTAGATCGGTTTGGCGTACTCCCAAGCCTTCCCAAGTACCATTCTTAGAGTGAAAAGCTGGTCGGTTGTACTTCTGCCGGGACGAAAACCGCACTGTTCATCCCCCATCCTGGATTCGACCATAGCTCTAGAACGCGCCTCCAATACCTTAGCGTAGACTTTACCTGGGAGACTTAAAAGAGATATGCCCCTGTAGTTGGAGCACTCTTTCTTGTCCCCCTTTTTGAAGAGAGGGACAATCACCCCAGTCTGCCAATCACCAGGTGTTTCACCGCGTTCCCAAGCCACCTTAATGACACGAGAGAGCCATAAAACTCCCTCTTTACCCATAGCCTTAAGCATTTCTGGCCGGATTTCATCCACACCGGCGGATTTGCCAACTTTTAGCGATTCAATCGCCAAAATGACTTCCTCCACCGTTGGACTATTCTCCGCCCATTATTCAAATTCACAATGACAATCTTCTTCAACGTCAGTGTAACAATGAGAACCCAACAAAACATTCTCGGTCGTAGGGTAACGGCTCTAGTCGTCGTCCACTTAACTTTTTTTTCACTTTGCTCTTCTTCAGTTACTAAAGTTTTTGATGGTAAGAGTCTAAAAAATTTTTATTGAATGTCTAAACAAATATTAATAGATAAAAGAGAGAATTTTTAATTAAACCCTCACTGTTTTCGAGAAACTACCAAATTAATGAAAAAAGTCATATTGGGCTAGTGGTCGGCCGCCAAATTTTAGTGGTCGGCCAGGTCCAATTAATCAATGAAAAAGAACATATTTAATGATCATTTAAGGGTGTATTTGAAAGCAAAACATTTAATAAATAATATTTTATTATTTGTAATAGCATGAAATAAAAAAAAATCATAAAAAACACTAAGTTGGCACCAAGTTGTTGAAAGACTAGTTTAACAAAAAAGTAACTTCAAAAATGTCCGCATAGAGCGTAGGTAGATTTATAGTTAAATTTTAAATAAAAAATTATTTAAATTGCACAATACTGGCAGATAAAATCTGAGTTTGATGCTTCTGCATAACTGAGGTCTTTAAAGGAAGTACATTTGAGGTGGAACTACGAAGGGCAAGAATCACAACATATATTTTTCAAATTATCATCCCCAACATCTCTTATAGGTTCTTCAAAACAATTCTTGGAGATTTGTTTAGTTTTCGAGGCTGTTTTGAACTTTGTTTGGGTATGATTCCTGTCAAGCCACTTATCGACACAATTAGCCGCGTATTCAAAAAACGTCTCACTCTTCATCCGCCCACTTTCGGTTCGACCCAAAAACCAATGTTCTGGCATGCTATTGACAATATCCTTTGGTGGCCTAAGATATGGAAAAATTATCATGGGAGGGAGCATCTTTCCATCCGCAGAAAATACAATAAGAACAGTGGTCGTATCTTTTTCGTGAGCAGTAGATATTTGGTCACATTTTTGTATCCTTTCGGTAACTTTGCCTGTTTTTGGACAAAGACAAAAGCTAATTTTATCCCAATTTACTATGCGAGACGTATCTTGCATCATATCTTCGTGTCCTGTATCCTTCAGATATTCTGTGAGCTACAAGAACCACGTTCGTAGAGATTCCTCAGAAATATTTGCTCTGGCTTTGCTTAATCCTTCAGCTTCCCTTGAAGCAAGTTCAGGATTTCGTTTTAAAAATAAAGAAAACCAAGTTTTTCCATGGCTGCAGTCTATGAAGGGTGTTTTCTTTTTACTGTCTTTAGTTATTTCTTGAACAGTGTTAAGGAGATCGTCTCTCTTCAGAGGGAAACCGAAACTTACTTAGATTAAGTATTCATTCTGTGATTTTCTTTTCTTCATCTGCTGGTAAGGTAAGATTCTGGTCCAAACCTCGAAACCTCTTTAGAAATTCTACCATGAAGGCGATGTTAAATTGTTGTCAATTCCATAGGTTGCGACGGTTTTTCTTATGCTCAAAATATTATTTCTTAAGTCACGAAGAGCGAATACCATTTTCTCTTATCTGAGACTTTATTTGACCTACTTGTAGTTTTTATTTGGCAACATTTTTGATTTTGATTTATTTTCCATTTTTTGATTTGATTAAATTTGAAATTGAAGTACTTAAATAAGACAAATAGCCCGATACCAACGCTATAAGCTTCAGCGGGCGAATACTAGCTTCGTAATTTCAATTATCGGCCGGCAGTGCGCCGACAACTTTAGTACCTGGTCGAGCACTAAAATTTCTCACACATTTCTTTCCTTAACGTTGAAATCAGAGCAATCCATTAATAAACTTTCAATATTGTTCGTTAAAAGATAAATTTAAGCTATAGTACATTTCTTTAGTGCTCGGCCACCCCAGGCCGAGGACTGAAATTCGCATTAAATTGGGTGCTAGTATTCGGCCACCCCATTATTTACACTGATATTAATATTTTGTAATCTTTGAGCCACTAAATACATACCTTATGCTTTTAGGAACAAAACAAATTCATTAAACTGTTATCTTCCAAACGAATTGTAAAATAAATTAAGACTTTTGCGCACTGTTTTATGTGTATCTAGCAGCTGCAGTATTTGGGTAATAATATCAAATTTGAGGGTAGATGTGTAGGACATGTATCTGCTTGCATCTGCATCTTTACATTAAGAAAATTCCTAACGGTATTTATATTACATGAAGAAAAGGGTTAAAATGGCCGATCACTAGAGAGTGGCCGACCACTAGTGCCATTACCCTAATTGATCATATTTATAACGGTAATGGCTTGCGATGTTCTGACTTTCCACGAGATCAGTATGCAAGTACAGCCTGATTTGCAGAAAAAGAAAAATTTGTCTTGGGGTGTCCTATTTGTCCGTAAGGCTTTTTGGATTATGTTTAACTAAATCGGGAAGGCTCCAAATTGATAACGGATTCACAACCAGCCCAGTCTAAAATAAACTGTAGAACATTTCTGAAAGGCCCATCCGGAGAATTTGTCTGTGAACTTCCTCATTTTGTCCATCTCAAGTTGACTCCATCGCCACCATCTAAGTATGTACGTCTGCGACAAATTGAATGTGATTTTAAATTCCCTCCTTGTGCACACATTTTAATGAATCCGTTACGTTTTTGCTGTGCCACTCAAATAAAAATTAAACTAAAATCACAGAGACGACTGAAAATTCAACAAAAGCTGCAAAAACCTTGTCAAATCTTCTCTCCTTCTTCATACCCCCAGCCGACGACGTTTGCTTTCCGCAAATTACCCATACCATTGTTCTCTGACAATGACTCAACACCATTTCACTTACACCAGCTACTCAGGGTGGGAGGGAAAAAAATTAGCAAAAAAGGGACCCACCACCACGACCACTCATCCCGTCGTCGTCGACTTCGGATTGTGTCATGTCTCCCCCTCGAGGATTGTCTGTTAATTAGTCTCACTTAGAAAATAAACTGCAGTAATTAAGCGTATCATCTGTACGACCAGGACCAAGCTAAACCACTACGTGAAGGACTAGAGGAAAGGAGCGAAGGACGAGCGGTGGCAATGGCAATTTTGTGCTCACTTGGAATTCTAATTACGAAACAAATCGTAGATAGTTGTGTGTATTATCCTTTTTCATATCCCGCACACATGCACACGGACTCTCTCTCTCTTGCTCTTGCGAAGGACCTCGCCTGCTGGTGCTTTGTGTGAGAGAGAGTGGCTTTTTTCCTTTTCAATTATTTTTTCTTTTAGTTTTTCTGTTCTCCGCTCCCAAGGAAGAGCAGGAGAGTGAAAATGAAACAGAGAGAACGATGTGTGCTGATAGATCCTTCGAACACCATTACAGTGATATACGGGGGGAGGCACTCTCCATGCCCGCATCCTTGAAACTCATTATATCGCTCGACAAGAATGATGATCCCCCAATTTGCTATTATAATTGCTTCAATTATCATCTACCTCCTGCCACAGTGCGCTCACCTTAAGGACTCGACTCGGTTTGTGTGTGTGTGAGAGACCACAAGGAAGAATTCTGTTGGCTCCTCCTTTCCGGGTTCTCTCTCAAGTTTCCACTTGTGCACTTGTGTCGCAGGGTGTATCCTTGCGTTCAAGGCGCGCAGGTCTCCTTCGTCGAAAGGGAGACGGAACGAGTGCGCTCGAAAAGGTGTGAAAAAGGACATTTCCGAGGAGTTTTTTGTTCGCCCATCTGTCTCTCTTCAACGGTGGAACGGTTGTGGGTTACAATTGTGTGCAGTGTAGTGTGCTTTCGCCTTTGTGTGTGCTTCGTTTGAGGTCCTTCTTTTTCTTCTGGTGCTAAACTTCCTGGTAAAATGGATGAAATGAAGCTAAATGGAGCCCCAGATGAGGATTAAATTGATTAGTAATGAAATTTCCCACTTTTCCAGACACATTCCCCGTTCGGCATGAGGCGGCTGGGCGGGACAAGACGACGATGATGATAGTGATGGCTGGCAAATTTGTGTGTACTCCTGCTGGCATACACTCACTGGAAATTGTCCTTTTTAGATTGCTAATAAATGTTGTAAGTTTGTTGGAATTTATGTGAATTATTTTTCTTCGTTGTCAGGGCGGCGCGCAGGACGTCTGGAGTGGATGGTGGCTGGCAGCGGAGGTGGGTGAGAGGGATTATATTGTGCATTAGTGTAATAAAAATCACTTGGCGGATCGAGTTTTATGATTGTTAGAGCTTCTGACGAGGACGACGGATAATGGGAGACGGGCACTCCTGGATGTGTGGAGGCGTCGTCGGGGCCCTTGCATGGAACCCATCCGAGTGGTGTACGTTTATGTAGATTTTAGTGTCCAAGATTATGGTGTTTTATGCTGGATTAATGTTTCTTGTGTGTATCTTCTTATAATTGGTGGATTTTCCCTTGTACTCGGTTGTGGACTTTGGCTGGGCGAAGGACTAATTGGGATAATTTGCCGACGGCATGAGTGTTGTTAGCCTTTGGTGAGGATAATCGCGAAGATTATGAGATTATTAATTGGTTATAAGTATAATAAGTCTTAACTATGTGTGTCAAGAGATTAGAGTTAAGTTCTGGCGGAGGATTTATGACCGCGAACTGGGGCACATCTAAAGTGTTGCTTTTTCAATTAATTTCAAGGAAAAAGGGGAACAGTTTGGGACTCGCTATAGTTTTTTAGTTGATCGTCACTTTTTTTCTTCAAGAATACCGCATGAACTCGAAGCCAGTTTTCCATGAACAGGAAATTAATGTCATAAACAACGAGGAAATCTGCCGACAGGGTCATCTCACGGCGAGTGTTCATCAATTGGCCGCCGCGATTATGCGACTTCAACACCACTCGATTACTTTTTTAAAAAAAAATGACTGACTGCATTGAATTATATGCTATTTCATACAAAATGGAATGAATGTAGCTTCAAAATAAAAATCCAATCCAATTTGATATGTCCTATCGTTCTTATCTGGTCACCCTGAATAAGATGCAGATCTATGCATCGACTTGGCACCCGGTTAATCCAAAGAAAAAGTACATCCAATCACACAGATTAAAAGCTTTGCACAGCATTTGCTCTAAGGGCGTGTGTGAACAGCGTTAAAATGTTATCCTCTGGTAAATTGTTGACACTTATGTATGAGTTGATATCTGGGTTAACAATTTAAATTTATGTGGATCTGCATAAAATGTATACCTTGAGGAGAATTTTTACAGATTTATCACCTTATGTATGGAGGAATGAAAAGATCAAAATTAGTCAGCAAATAATATTTTATGACAGTTTTTAAGAAAGTTTTCCAACGAGTTCTGCTGTTCGCTAATAAGATAATCTTCCCCGTTAAAGAATCTGCCAATCAACTGAACGACGGCTAAAGTGGTGTTTTGCGACGGCAAAGTGTGATGTCTGAAATGATTTTGACGGTCCTAAATGGACCCATTACGCAACGGAAATACAACGGATGAGGGATTAAATATGATGAGGTAACTGATCTTCATTTTTTCCGAAAAAGCGCATACAATTTGGGATGGAAGTTTGAAGAAAGTTAAGGCCCAACTATAGTAGGCATGAGCGCGCATGAGCTAAAGTCACATTTTAACGAAAAGTTTCGTCATGCTTGCACAAAACACAAGCTAGCCATAATGAACACATGCGCGCATGGCCATCTGTCAGAATTTCTTCCCGTGTTTTGTAAATGTCGTTCAACAATAACAATTGCTGTGTGCTATCTGTCAAATTCGCATATGCGCAGTGCGGTTCAAATCGCACTAGCTCATGCTTAACGAAATATTTGTTTGCCTGTGTGCCACAACATGTTGAATTCGCACATGCTTAACGAAATGTTTCGAAATGTTCGTGAGCTCCATTATAGTCACTCTTATGAAGATGAGTATAATCGCACACTCACTCATGCGCTTTTGACATTAGCTCATGCGCGCTCATGTCTATTATAGCTGGGCCTTTACCATATAAGATGATGTAAGGCCACTCAGCCAATGAACTTCATCAGAAAATCTTGACGATCACAGTGCAATGACAATGTTTCCATTTGTTTGTGCAGATGACGATGCCTTGTTTGTTGTACACGGCTTCCTTGTCATCTGCAGATAAACCTTCTGTTGAGGTGAAAAACTGCTTGATGGTAACACGATATACTCTAGTCTTTGAATGCTAAAGAAGACAATTAAAGGAGGACTTAAACATGTCATTGAGGAGAGGGTTTAAACATGGACGGAGGGAAACATGGACTAATGGACTCAACCGCTGCTATGATAGGGTTTTCAATTTCCGCATTGTCAGATTTCTAAAATCGATCCGATATTTACGCTGTGGGATAAAACGCCACAGTCGACAGCTACAATTTTGAGGTAGTTAAGGCGTTTGTCTACTTTGGGAAAAATGTAAACTCAAATGACATTTTATTGGCGATCCAACGCAAAATAATCCTTGGCAACCGTTGCTTCTTCGATTGATGGAAACAACTTGGTCCAAAACTCCTGACTCGAAGAATCATCCTCTACCTCTACAAAAGCCGTTTCTTGTCAGTTCTTGGGCCTTATTTTGTATCACTTTCGGATTCGGAAATCAAATCCGACACTCAAATAAATTCATATTCTGCATCACTTTCGGATTGGGTTTAAATGCTGCCAACTTTTTATCAATCACTTCCGAAAATTAAGCTGTCAAATCAGAAAATAATCATTCAAATAGAAGTCAGTCGCAAATAAATTGAATTCAATTTTATTCTTTCACAGTTTAACATATCGTTTAGTTGTTGTTCAGCGGTTTTTGGTTCTTAAAGATGTTTCAGAGCAGGATGATTCTTCATTGTCTGACATTGCTAAGTTGAAATTTTCGATTTCGCGAGTATATTTCAAGGTTTTATGTTGTTGGGCGGGTGATATTCCAAACGATAGTTCATTTGGAATGCAACTTATTGCAAAAGTGAGATGTAATATCTCTAATATCACTTTTCTTCCAGTGCTCAACTCATGATCTGCACGTATTTACTTGGACCTCCTCCAGCCTTTTATATTCCGATGCCAAAGCTGATTGGATTTCTGACTAGCATCTGCAGATTGAAGAAATCCTTTGGCAAGACTTGCATATTTAGAAAATAACTGCTCAAATTTATTATTAATGTCTTCTATTTTGCGTGAAAAAATTGAATAAATTAATCAAAACAACTTTAGCACACACAATCCGATAGCAAAATAGTGAGGACGGTTTTGACATCCGCTTTCGGAATACAAAATACAAAATTTCCGTAAACGAGTTGGTATAACTTTTAATTTTCGAATGCGGATTGTGTGTATTTGCTATAGAGGTACAAAATACCAATTTTCGAATAGAGGCTGAGTTCGTAAACGTCAACAAAATGCGCATCACTTAAGCATCACTGCCTATATGATACGACGCAACGATTTTTTAATGTTGCGATGCATTACGATGCTTTCTTATTGTTGGGGTTTCGGAACGGGTTATTGTTTTGTGTTTCAATTGTTTCTTTTTTTTGTAAAAATGTCAAAGAAATTGGGAACGATTTTTTAAATAATTTGGTTTATAATGCCAGCATACTTCAATAAAAGAGACAATTGAGTTAAAAATAAGCTGGTTGCTTTTGTTTGCGCATCGTTGCTTTCATGTTGCATTTTAGAACGTTATGCAAAGCATCATTGCCAAATATTTGCAATTTAGAACACTTGACGTTGCAGTACTGCGCTTATGTTAGGCTTATGAACTCGCCCAGATTTTCGATACTATAGCAATACAAAAAAAGGCCCCGAGGTTTTCAAAAACTTATTATAGTGGGCAACTCGCTCACCATTTTCCAGACAACTTAACGTCATAGAAATCTGAATGAGAGAGTATCTACGCAGACATAACGGTAGCCACGTCTAGGTCTTATTAAACAGCCAGGCTGCACTAAAATCCATGTACTATTATCCAATACAGTCCAGGATAGTCTGTTCGAGTTCGAGTCACTGACAATGCTCAAAGAGTATAACTGTCTAGAAATAGCTTCTCAATCTCACCGTTCGGAGTCGGCGTTAAATTGTAGGTCCCCTCCACTCGTGAAAGAACAATAGGACGCACAAAATGAGTGGTTGCTGAGTAGCTTGGCCTAGGTCCACCTCGGACTGTAGCGCCGCCATTATTATTACAATTATTATTATTATAGTCGACGATAGACAAGATTTCTCTCTCCCGACCTCAGTGAAGTTACGGCACCAATCACCAAACTAAAGTTCAACAGCTGCTGGTGCTGATGTACTGCCTGTCGAACTTTTCAAAGCAACTGGCGATTGTTTGGTAAAGTGCATACACCAACTCATCTGCAAGATCTGGCCGGATGAAAGTATGCCCGGTGGATATAATCTCAGCATAGTTTGCCTGATATTACAGAGGCATAAGTCTCCTAAATATTGCATATAAGATCTTTTCTGCCGTCTTGCGTAAGCCCTGAAACCCTTCCTCAACAGCCTGACCGGTCACTATTAGCGCGGGTTCAGGCCGGCAAAGTCCACCATCGACCAGATATTCGCATTGTGATAGATCTTGGAAAATTCACGGGAGTTTTATGTCGATACCCACCATTTGTTTACCGAAGCCGAGTATGACAGTATTTATTGCATTTGCATTTATTGCGCATTGTCTAGTTTAGGCATCGACCTGCAAAAGTCGATAAAAAATTTCTTTTGCCGTCAAGACCGAGACCATTGATGTCAAAAAAGGGTTTAGACAAGGTCACGTACGGTCATGCGATTTTTTAATTATCATTCTCGGGAAGATCGTGCGTAACTCCAACGTCAACACCAGAGGCACCTGGTCGCATATGGCGGTGACATTGACATCATCAGAAGGACAAAACGGGCTGCATTTGCGAGCATCGAGAAGGAAACGGCCGAGAAGGGTCTTGCGGTGAATGAGAGTAAGACACAGTATATGTTGTCAACGAAAAAGGTCAGTTCACCAACACCGATCTCTTGGACAAAACTTTAGACAGCGACAACTCTAAAGTAGTGAAAGACTTTGTCTACCCAAGCTCCGATGTTAATAATTTGAGTACCTAGTGCTATTCGCTGTGTCTTTGGGCGAAGAATACAATCGAGGAATAAAGTCCTCTGTCGAGGAATTAAGATATCTCCATATAGGACCTTGATAGTCCCAGTCCTGCTGAATAGCGCAGAAGTATGGAGAGGACGGAGAAACATGGTCGCTTCGAGAACAAAATTCTTTGGATAATCTTTAGTCCCGTATGCACTGATAGTGCTTGGAGGTTTTATCTGTGGTATCCGGACGACACTAAACGAAGATTAGCCACGTCCACCTCCACGTATTCTGCTTCGTAGCCATTTCCTTCTGCATGCTCCATTTCCTTCTGGTCAAGTGGTTGGCTTTTAGTTAAGTTTTTAAAAGCTTCTCAGAAGTCCTAAGGTTATCTCTTATCCGTTTTCAGTTTCACAGAAACTCCGCATTTAGTCAGAGTCAATTCCCTCAAATCCGCTCGTTGATCAATCAGAAACAATGACAACGTTTCCATTTTCTCGAATCTGATCGATTAATCAACGATCGTCATACGAACACGGCATTACCTCATTTGTGTCGAAATTTAGTCATTCCTTTTGCCACAAATAGCTTCAGTGACGCAGTTGTCATCGCTATCTGACCGTGTCCTACCAAATCCAATTACAAACAACCCCGATGATTGCGTCTTCAATCGAAGCTATCCGTGACGTAAGCAATCCATCGAACACAAGTGCTACTCACTCACAACTTAGATCCCAGCGATAAGCGTTCAGCAGGCCATTTTGCAACCACCCAAGACGGTAAACAGACGACACACTTAATCAAGCGAATCACTATCTAATCACGACTCTAATTAAATTCCGAATGAATCGATCGATTAACAAGAAGATTCCCAACTGCTGTGCCTTCCAAGAACACTCAACCCTCTCGGGGGGGCTGCCGGGGTGGTGGTTGCAAAACAAAATCAATTTAAATGGTTATTAACGGAGAAAGGGCCTAGCCACTTGAAATCGCAACCCCCTCGCGAGGAGCGGTGGATAATTTAACTAATTTTATCTCTAGTCTCTCTCAAGCCCCATTAGTCGTTCATTTGTGTTCGTTGTGTCGAAAAGGGTGGCGGTGGTTTTGTTTCAGCTGACAGATTGGCAATAGGCTGACGGGGGAGTGGTGGGAGGGAGTATTGATAACATCAATCCCCACACGACTGCAGTAGTTTGCGATGTTCGATGCGTGTAACTGCCACAGTCGTGGAATTAGTTCTGATATGATATATGAAGGATCACTTGAAATGCCATCGATTCAGATACCGCTGACATCGGTGGGGCTTGTTGGCCCTAATCGCGCGCGATGTTTCGGTGGAGTTGGAGTTTAATGGAACACGGGTGGTTGCTGCAGTACAGCGGTAATTACGTGTTTGTTTACCTAAATTAAATGGAATTTAGCAATGGCATTCGGAGGAGGAGGCGATGTCCTGGTGATTTAGGTTTTTCGTTTTTCTGTGGATCATATGGTGTGACTGGGACGTGTTAATGGGCTTGTAAATATGGATTGATTCATTTTTGAACAGAAGGTGTTGAGTGACTTTTAGTGGGCTCGGTCGATAGCAGTTTAATTGGTATTAAGTGGGTGATGGGGGGATGTTTGATCAGATGTCGCAACAAAGTGGTTGAGATAACGAATCGGAATGACAACTATCGTTGTGATTCAGGTTTGCTTGCGTGCGGGAGTGCGATAAGCTCTGAGTGAATAGTATTAGTTGCATTTGATGATGACAGTAGGAGATTGCAATAGATTCTTGTAATAGATGCACATCGCGGCAATTCACTTGCTTTCCTTCGAATTCAACAAAGGTTTAGGTTGCAAAACGGAGCAAAATTGTGATCTTCTGTGCAAGAAGATACAGTAATCCCAGGGATAAGATTATGGGAAGTCATTGTGTGTCCTCATCAATATTAATGTATATAAAGGGTCTTCCAATAGGGACTTCCAAATAGGATTTTGAAAGTTGACAGCGGTCATATTGTTTAAGCTACATCTGTCAAATTGGCTTTCATTTATTTAATCTGTTCTGCCAAATCACAGTGGACGGACACAGCGTCCACACAACTGCCGCAACTGATAAAATTGTTTTATCAAAATGTGTGCTCTGTTCTGTTCGAGCTACCTTCCACGCGCTTCGCCCATTTTACGGTCACCATAATCGTCCTACCGAGGATAAATTTGAGTCCACAGGTTCAGTAAACTATAAACCAACACTCGTACGTCGACAAACCCAAGATCTGCCGAAAACATAGCCGCTGTCCGTGAGAGTGTGCAGCAGAATCCAAGGCAGTCGATTTCGCATCGCTCACAAGAACTTTGCCTTTTGCAGGCCACAACTTGGCGAATCTTGCGTTGCTCAACTGACCCAGGAGTTGAAGGTAAACGACCATAGACAACGATAGGTGATCACTGAATGGACTCTGGAACAGTTGGCAACTGACCGTAATTTTTATCGAAAAATCATCTTCAGCGATGAGGCCCATTTCTGGGTGAATAGGTACGTCAACAAACAAAATTGTCAAATTTGGGATAATACCAATTCATATGAGATCCAAAAGTGTCCAATGCATCCCGAAAAAATTACTGTTTGGGTTGGCGGCGTCATCGGTTCGTATTTCTTTGAGAACGACATTAGCCAGTTCATCACTGTCAACGGCGAGCGCTATAGATCGATGATTACCAACTTTTTTTTGGCCTGAATTGGATGATATGGATAAGGGCACCAACCACATGGGGTTCCAACAGGACGGCGCTATGTGCCGCACAGCTTACGCCACATTGGAAATTCTGCACGGGCGATTCAAGGGTATGGTCATCTCACGTGGAAGTCATGTGAACTGGCAAGTTTGTGCAATAGGTTCGTGTCGCGAGACTGGTATATTAGTAGACAACACTCATGGTTCCCGTCGTCGTACGGCACAGATGAGAATGTGGCTGCTGTGGCCGAGAGTGTGAGACTCAGTTCACGAACATCAACTCGCCATCGATCTCAACAGCTCAACATTTCATGCACTAGCCTGAGGAGAATTCGAATTCTGCACAAAGATCTCGGATTACTCGCTTACAAGATCCAATTGGCTCAGTAAATGAAGGCGCGCTTTGCTAACCATCCGAGCAGCTTGAATTGGACAACGATTTTGGGCGAAAAATCATCTTTTCTGACGAGACGCATTTTCATCTCGGCGGCTAGACAAAATTGCCGCATCTGGGGCTCGGAAAACGGAAAACCCGTTATTGTCGCAAAGCCAATGCATCCACAGAGAGTAACAATTTGGTGCGGATTGTGGAGTGGTGGCATCATTGTACCATTTTTCTTCGAAAATGAGGCTGGGAACAAAGTTTCGGTCAACGGTGTGCGTTGCAGAGCCATGTTAACCGACATTTTTTTCACTGGAATTGAAGACATGGATTCGGACGAACTCTGGCTCATGCAGGATGGCGCACCATGCCACACAGCCCATGCCACAATCGACCTTTTGCGCACCAAATTCCCAAATCGTGTTATCAGCCGTCTTGGCGATGTCACTTGGCCGCCTCGTAGCTACGATTTGACCCCTTTGGACTTTTTTTTGTGGGGAGGAGCGATGTTATGCCAACAATCCGGAAACGATTCAAGCACTTAAGGTCAATATCATCCAAGTAATCCTTGATCAACAAGGTCTTGGAAAATTGGGGTGACAGAATGCGCTGCTGTGAAGCCAGCCGAGGCAGCCACTTGAACGACATTTTATTTCATAATTAATGGGAATGTTTGTTCTTGCTAATAAAGCTTTAATACATGAACAAAATTGAATTTTGTTCGTTTTATTGGTTTGTTCTGCGAGAAAGGCGAATGGTGGAATGACTATCGCGGACCTATGAGTTGTACAAAAATGTGGACATAGTCCAGAAGCAAAAATCTGCCGACTAAATTGGGTTGGCCACATCGAACGAATGAACACCAATAGTCTCGTCGCTCAATCGCTCAATCGCTCCTCGCTCATTGCGTAGCCGCAGCCTAAGGAAGTCTCCAATGTGAGCCTTCTGGTTCGAGAAGGAGAGATCGTACCTCCGGTATAAAGATCGTACCTCCGGTATAAAGTCCAGGTGATCGCGGATGCAAAACAAATTGGTTTTGATGACTGGAAGCAGCGTGCTTGAGACCATCAGCGATGGAGGGCGACAACTGCTCAGGCCTAGTGGTTGTCCCAATAAGTTAGTAAATTCAGTTTGTTTAAGTTTTTTGTAGTTCTTATCGATAGGCAAGAAAATGTTGTTGATTTCTTCCACAGATGATATTCAGAAGTCGTCGCTTATTCATATTTGCGATCATTAACATCTGCTTGTACAAATGAAGTACAAATTTCTCATTTTTTCAAGTCACGCCAGATAATCAGTAACAACTGCTACTTAAGGAATGGATTTAATGAAAACTCCATCAGGAATAGCCTTGAGGGCGTAACCAAATATATTTGCCTCTGCTGTTTTCAATCTGTCACGTTTGGAATGTTTTTAAAAAAAAGCACGAGTGACGATGACAAAAAAAAAGAAAAATACCGCACACCACCAACAGTTCTCAACCAGTTCCCAAATTGTGTTAATGGCTCCAGTTATTGATTGCCGCCATTTCACCATCCGCCATTGATGTCTGCCCCTTCAAAAACTGGAGCCACACAGAGAGGCTATAAATATCAACTTTTTGGCATGATGAAAGTTAATTTAACGAGCTCAGCTCCGCCACGGACGCTGTGCACACACAGCACGCAGCCTACCTCCGCGATACCTACGGGATATCGATGAAGAAAAAAACTTTGTTTTTGTCTTTTTTTATATTTTCGAAGGTTCCATGTCCAGCAAGCGAACCAAAAACCGGAGTGCGGGCAAGCAGAAGACCCAACAAACCTTCATCTCTGTTGCCTGTGCCTTCGTTCTCCTCCCTCTTTGGCCTACAAACCGTTCAGGCGGATACAGCAAAACGAAAAAAAGAAAGAGGAAATACACGCCAAACGTGGTGACGCAGAGAGGGACGAAGTGGGGACGTGGGGAGAATTGGAAAAAATGGGAAATCGTTTGCTAAATTGAATGAATGTTTGTTTTGTTGCTCATTGGAGGACATCAAAACACAACAAAGGCACTTACGAACTTTTACCGAAATTACGTTACGAGAGGGTGGTTAGACCGCCTCCCCCAAAGGCCGTACAAGTTGTTCTTGCTTCCCTCTCTCTCACTGATGTCGATGATGATGATGATGATGGCGGACAGATTTCCACCATAAAAAAAGGGAAACAACCACCACCACGGCCACTACCCCCGGGCCAGCACCGAACACAAAACAAGCGAACAACAATTTATGTGTTATTATTCAATTTTGAAAATTGCTTTTATGGGGTGGCTGCGCAGATGGAGAGTGGCTGCTGCTGACTGGGTACGTGGCAGCATCATCGGATCAGCCATCCACCCCGGCCATTAGCAGCACCACAGAGAACGGCAGCTCCACGGACGATAGCGTCGGTAATGCCCCTCGATGGGATGTAATGTAATCTGGGGTCATATTTTATGGCTGATTGATTTTATCGACAGGGTTTTTTTATGATTTGCAAGTGTTTCGGGTGTTATGGGTGTTCCGCATCGGTTCACGGTGCTTGGCAGGACTGCAATACCGTAAATTGCTCAATTTGATTTTATTTTTAGGGTTATCGCAGGACATTTACGTGACCGGGAGTTTCTCTTCGAGAAATCTAGTTTAACGTCACCACGTTATTGAGGTAATAAACGTAAAGAGAAGTGGAATCATACGGCGTGTCGTCAAGGAGTGAGTGAAGGGTTATGATTTCATGCCGAAGAATGGACTATGACTGGTTGGTGCAAGGATTTGGAATGAATCGTTCTAAGTGACAGCTCTTTTTAGTTTTTTAAAAAAAAGGATTGATATTTAATAGCCGGAAGAAGCTTATTGTCTTTGCCATTTCTTGACAAATTTCCGTAGAAAACTTTGGTTGTTACATTGAACCTTACATTGACTTATTTTCCGTCCATAATCAAAAATGTTGTCATAAAGCAGGCCACAAAGCTCACTATTGGACAGAGATTTGTGGCCTGCGGACTTGTTTACGGACTGTTCAAAAATATTTTATAATTTCTGATGATAGTTAAATTTAAACATGTCCATGGCAAGAAGTAAATTGTGTCCAGTGTCAGTCCAATCTAGAAAATCTAGTTGATATAATTTAGGAAAATTTAAGAAAGTCGGTTTCAACCTGATTTTTTTTGGGGTCCTGTTGTGTTCGTAATTATAAGAGTTTCTGGGAGGAGCTAGTGGCTGTCTTCCATCCTTTATAGTCCCGGATACATTGCATGTTGGAGCATTATAGTTCATTCGTTCGATGTAGCCGAGCCAGTTTAGTCTACGGGTTTTTGCCTTCCGGATTATGTCCACATTCTACTGCAGCTCGTAGGTTTCGCGGTTGTGTCCTCTCCTCTCTCCTCCGATGCAATTCGGCTCGAGCACCTCCGAGCCGCTTGAAACCTGCACCGGATTTTGGCAAGGGGTGCTGTAAACACGGAGGGCACTATCTTCTACAAGTCAGTCCGACTGTTGGAATACGCAGATGACATCGGTATCGTTGCACGTTCCCAACGCGCCGTAGTGGAAGCTTTCACGGCGATTGAAGAACAGGCGAGACGAGCTGGTCTTAAGGTCCATGAGGATAAGACAAAATATATGCTGCCGAGCAAGAAACGAATCGCCGCACACCATCTGGGGTAAAATATTACAATCGACAGTCACAATTTTGAGGTAGTGAAGGAGTTTGTCTACCTCGGGGGGAACGTGAACTCCACGAACGACATCACAGTGGAGATCCGACGTAGAATCGCCCTTGGCAACCAATGCTACTTCGGTTTGTCAAAACAACTGGGCTCAAAACTCCTGGAAAACTCGAAGGACCAAAATCATGCTCTGAAAAACTCTTATTCGGCCAGTCCTGCTATATGGAGCCGAAAGCTGGACACTAAGCAGAACTGCGGAGCTGATTCTTGGTGCCTTCGAAAGAAAAATTCTACGTCGGATATATGGTCCCGTCTGCGAGGAAGGCGAATGGAGGAGAAGACACAACCCCGAACTCTATGAGCTGTACCAGGATGTGGATGTAGTCCGGAAGGCAAAAATCCGTCGACTGCACTGCTCGGCCACATCGAGCGTATGGACAACAACGCTCCAGCTAAGAGGGTTTTAGAATCTGAGCCTCCTGGTTCGAGAAGGAGAGGAACCTCCGGTACAAAGACCAAGTCATCGCGGACGTAAGACAGTTTGGTCTTGACGGCTGGAAGCAGCGTGCACAGGACCGTCAACGATGGAAGGCAGCGATAGCTCAGGCTCAGACCCTACATGGGTCGTAGACCTGCTAAATCAAAAAAAAATCAGTCCTCTCCTCCATTCGCCTTTTTCGCAGACAGGACTATATATCCGACGAAGAATCTTCCTTTCGAAGGTACAAATCTGCTCTGCAATCCTGTTTGTCATCCAGATTTTAGCTCCTTATAGACTGGCAGGATTATTGTTTTATAAAGCAAGATTTTCGTCTTTCGAGTCAGAAGTTTTGATTCGACAAAGCGAAGTGGCAGCGGTTGCCAAGCGCAATTCAAAGCTGTAGCTGTCGATTGTAAGGTATTGCTCCAATTTGTGTGTTATGAATATACCTTTGCTTCAGATCATACATAGATTTCATCTTATCCGCATTAACCTTAAGACCACCCTTGGACCGTACTGCATTGCCCATCACGTATTTTTTTTTTAGCGTGGCACGATACAGTCGCAAACATTTTCACAGGGATCCTCTATTCGGACATCGCATCCAATAATTCCTTAGAATGAATTCTGTTGTATGTGGCCTTGAAATCGATTTGAACTTCGAAAGTCTTTCCCAGGATTTGACGGAGTGTCAAGATTTGGTCTTTGGTCGATTTGCAGGGCTGAAAGTCGCACTGATACGTAACGAGACAAAATAAAAAACAAAACAAAACTGTTTCTCTCTGATTTGAGCATCAAACTCCAAAAGCTTATTACTGTGGAAATGATGAATTATATCGTTTTCCATTGCAAAGGAGCTCAAAGCAGTGAAAAACAATTTGACTTTTTTGAAATTCCGTCTACAAAAACGGAACTTTTATAATTTCAGTGTGTCTGTCCGTCCGTTCGTCTTGTCTCTCACACTTTTCTACCTACATTTTCTACCCTACATTTATAAAGATATCGGAATGAAATTTTTGAATTAGGTACTTCAGGCCTAAATTTAAAAAAGGGGCAATTTGGAGCTTTTGATTTTGCCATTGATTTTAAACATTGACGCACACCCTCGAGTGATATATCAATCGACAGATGTTTTGAAATGAGGTTTGCTTCAACACTTTTTGATCCAAGGTTCTATTTGAAAAATATGGAGCTCCAACGCTTTTTTTTTTAATGATTTCTTCCCGTTCAGCACCGGCTAGGGCTCTCGTAGATGACCCAATGTCCAGATTCAGCTATCGCTCATTTGCTGTTTCTAAGGCTTCGTCCTCTATTTCTTTCCTTAGGAAACAAAACGGCATGTTGACATAAGGTAGTGCTAGACATTTATCTAATTCTGAACCCTCTTTTGCCAACACGTCCGCTCTCTCATTTCCTTGAACCCCTATGTGTTCTTGTACCCAGCAGATAGTCACCGTGTTTAGCCTTAAGATTTCGTTGACGTTCTGTCTGCATAGCTTCACTAGTTTCGACATAACAATATCCGACGATGTGGCTCTTATAGCCGCGTGGCCGTGTGAGTTTGTGCGTCGACCCATACGCATTAGACTTTCAAGCCTAGGTTCGAATCCCAAGTTCAGACAAACAATTTTTTCAAAATAATTGCTCACAGCTCCACCCCTTTTTTAGTCACTAACAATGCTTAAAGAGTATAACTGTCCAGAAAAAGCTTCTCAAAATCGCCGTTCAACGTCGGCATTAAACTGTGGGTCCCCTTCGCTCGTGAGAGAACAATAGCACGCACAACATGAGTGGTTGTTGAGAAGCCAGGCCCCCCAGGTCCACCTTGGACTGTAGCGCCGGCATTATTATTATTACTAAGCTCTTTTAGAGTGCCACCACTTCTGCTTGGAAGACGCTACATACGTCGCTTATGTTTAGGAATCTTTTAAAGAGATCGCAGAAGATCCCTGCCGCCGTTCCTGTATCTGTTTTCGAGCCATCAGTGTATATGGAGATCTCTTCGCCGGCATTCGCTCATAGCCAGGGCCGGCCCTACCATATGTGCAGGATGTGCAAATGCACAGGGCGCCAAGCGTTTGGGGGCGCATTGTGAGCCTAAACAAACAATATGCAATTTATCAAAATACTGACTTTCCTAAAAATTTTAGTTCGTCCAAGCTACCTTTGACTTTCTAACCGCTTTCTGAACGCAATTATTTTCAAATAATACGAACTACGCAATTTCACCTGTTCACACAATATGCCATTCACACGCAAGACTGTGCAAGATAATTTCTTGCACAAGCACTCAAAAATCTCAAAATAATAAACTCAGTTCCTATTGAGGGGAGAAAATGTGCAGATTTTATTTCTGCACGTATGAAAGAGATTTACTCATTATACATATTTGTTTGAAAGGAGAATGAGTACAGTAGGTACTCGTGTATATACACTACCTCATACAATTGAGCATACACCCAAAACAAAAAATATTTTTTGGGTTTAGGTAACGAATCCCTTATGGGGATTCATAAAAAAAATCGCGGACGGAGAGGCGAAGCCTCTCCCCAACTATCCGACTTAGAGGAAAAAGACAAGACAAAGATTTACAACGAACTTTATTCTTCGACTACTCGTACAAGAATGAATTTAATCCTAACTTAAATATAAAATAATACCTATGCCCACATTCGCTGGGCAGCCTACGTGTGCAAGGGCAGCTGTGTCAGCATTTCCTGGCCTGGGAACGCTTCTAAGCTGGATCATATTGACTCGCGCATGCAGTGTATCGTATTGCACGCACGAGCAGTTGGAAGGTTCAAGGTGACACCTCACCTTTCCGCCGGCTGGGAAATGCTTTGTGTTAACTGGTTTATATGTATATTTGAACAAAAATATACAAAATTAGATAACACGTATCTTTTCTACAACTGTTACTAATCACATTGTGTCCATGCTAAAAGAGGCCAAAATCTACGCTTATTGTTGACTATTGTTGTTTTGGGTTTTTAAAAGAAGAAGACAAGACCGGAAAGGAACTTACAAAGTTAATTTTAAACAAACTTGAATTTCAAGGAATTTCAATAAGCAACTATCGAAGTCAAAGTTACTATAATGGTTCAAATATGAAGGGAAAAGATGCTGGTCTTCAAAACGGAATTCGACCAAGAGCATTTTCGTCCCATGCAGCTCGTATTGGTACAATTTAGTAGTCAATGATTCAGCTCGGTGTCTAATGAGCACCTGTTATGTTTCTTGAAACAATTCGATGCTTACTTGAAACATCATCTCAATTTCGAGAAACATCTTCTTTACGATGGTGATGAATGTTACGAAACTAGTTTGGAACCGAAACAAAGGTTTAAGGTAGAATTTTATTTCAAAACACTACATAGATCAAAAGAAAGTTTTAAGTAGCTTGAAGCATATAAAACGAATTTTTCATTTTCAAATAACATTAAAATATTTTTTTTTATTATTAGTTTACAACAAGCTAATGCTTGAAAAATACGTTCCTCATTCCTTAATTTACAAAACTGTATTAGTTCCCCTTGTAAAACCAGAAAGCTCATGTTTAGAAGTGTTAAATTTGACATATATAGTTCAAACCGAGATTATCTTGCTCCCACCTAGTTATTGCTCTCCAAATTTAAACTTAAGACAACCATGACTCAAAAATAAGGGGGGGGGGGGGTGAGCGCTAAACGCAGGTCTTGCACAGGACGCTCATTTAGCTGGGACCGGGCCTGCTCATAGCTCTTCCCAACCTCTCCTGTCCGAAATTCGGGCAAAGAACTTCCTCGTGGTAGTCAGGGTTGGTGGCAGATAATTTGATGTTTTGTATCAGTATGAGATATATTTTGAGAATATGGACGCGTGTCAATATGGATTGTCTTTCCACATCTTGACTTCCCTGGGTCTCATTGTGGTTATTGTCGCTCTGCCACTGCAGAAGATGTCAAGAGGTGTAAAACAGAATAGGACCTTGAGCCCTGCAGTCGGCGTTGTTCTTAGGGCACCCGTCACTCCTCAGCGGGCTGATCTTTGGACCTTCATCAAGCTAAAAAGTAGGTATTTCTTCTCCAGTGCTTTCCACCAGACTGTTGATCCGTAAGTTGAGTTTTACTACCGTTGTGCATAGCCCCTAAGGGCCAACCATAATGGTTAAGCTACAGTCAGGAACATTCAGTTTCATACGGGTACGAAGCATGGCGGTCAGTCAGTGATGGTATGGGGTTCCGTGAGCCATGAAGGAGTTGAAAATTTGGAATGTATTGATTAAATATGAACAAAAAAAAGTATTCGGCAATTTAAAAAAAATTAGTTCATAGTGCTCGGAAAGTGGGGATAGAAAACACTTTTCATTTTTACCAGGACATTGACCCCAAGCATAAGTCTTTGCTGACGCGAACATGGTTATTATACAACGGTCCCAAAGTGATGGAAAGTCCAGATATTAACCCGACCAAACATTTATGAGAGTACCTGGACAAACAAATTAGTTCGAATAACCAAACACGGACCAAAAGCCTATTACAGCAAGTAATTTCAGAAGAGTGGGCCAAAATTCCGTCAGAGATTACTAAAAAATTGGTTGAATCCATGTCAAGTCGACTTAAGGCTGTCATAGAAAGTAAGGGCAATCAAAAAAATATTGAAGATTTTGTTAACTTTTTGTTTACTTGTTTTTTTCTATTTTTTTGTTGTATGAAATTGAATGTTTTTATATTTTTGTTCTTTCTATCTTACTTTTTCTTATTTTATTTATGCATTTTTTTTGTTTTTTCTTCTTTATTTAGTATCACAATTTTTCAAGAAGTAATTAAAAAATATTCAAATTTGTTTGGCTTCCAAGCAGCGTTGCCGATGTGCAGAGTTGTAAAAGAATTAAATCTTTAGAGATCGTAATTCTATTGAATTCATCCAAAATGATTTGAAGTATTTTTGGTAAAAATGACTGGGATTTAAAAAACTATAAGTCACCATTCTTTGGAACAAAGTGACTAATGCATTAAATTTTTTACAATCTTTGAATTAAGCCGAATGATTGCATTCTTTAAAAAAAAAATTGTGAATTCACTTTATGTTAGTTGAAGTCAGCAGTGAATTCACATAAAATCTTTTGAAGTCTATGAATTCAACGAAAATAATTTGAATTCATTTGACTTTAGTTGGTACAAAATGCATAATAACACCTTGCCTGTGTCTATTGTTGAAGCCCAATCTTTTAGAAGGCTTTTGAGGTTTGCCAATCCTTATTTAAAAGTCATAAGCATCAATTTTAATACCACAGAATCTGATGAGTTATATGCATATCTGGCTGATCCAGCAACAGACTTCAAAATGTTGGATCGTTACCCGAGTTTAAAAAAAATGCTATTAAATATAGCACACCATTGCCTTCGTCAGCCGCTGTGGAAAGATTGTTTTCTTTTGCAAGTTTAATCAACACCCCCGGCGAGGCGCGCTTTCGGATGAAAATTTTGAACAGTTGGTGTTATTAAAAGTTAATAACATCGAGGAAATCTAAAATTTTCAATTCCTAAAATATTATTTTACTTGTTTGATTAAGTTGCGTTCTTATTTAGTTTATTATGCTACAATAAAATGAAAAAAACCTGCGTATTATTATGTTTGCTTAGACAAATAAATCAAAAGCGTATTTACGGTGGCTCAACGTTGCAATGATTAATGAGAAGTATCGCCTATGATATTTTTTTCTACTTCTGTTTGTATTATAACCAAATAATGTTGTGATAAGAACCCACAGACTTTAAATGAATTCACATTGACTTGCATCAATGATTTCAATTCTATGATTGCTAAATATTGAATGCACCTGTCAATGATTTCAAAAGAATGGTGACTTCAATTTTTTTAAATCCCAGTCTTTTTTTAGTTTTGATAGCATCGATAAAAAAAACCGAAACTGACTTCAAATTCTAAGAATGCATTCCCAAATGAATGCATTCTTTTACAACTCTGCCGATGTGGCACTATCGTGCCATTATGGCACTTTTTCATTGAAATGGCACTGTGGCACTTTAAGATTTAATTTAGAGACTAGCGCAAGTTGCCTGAAGAAGGAAGAAAGGGCAACATCTACGGCATTGCGGCAAACCAGATGGGGCACCGCAACCAAAGGCAGATGGACCCATAAATTTATCCCCTCGATAGAAGCCTGGACATCAAGAACTCACGGGAAATGCAACTACCACCTCACGCAATTCTTGTCCTGCCATGGAGGTTACCGGAAATACCTCCACAGATTTGGTCACGACAAAGTGAAATAACGCCGAGTTTTGGAATTCGACGTTATTTCACGGCACCAACAATCGCTGCATCCACCTTCCGAAATAGTTGAACACACCTAAGAAAAAACCATAAACCATCACCAGTCATCTGTCATAATTTGTTTGCTTTGAAATTTAAACTATGAGCAAGAGCAGGTTAAAAAATTATAATTGAAAAGAAAGCTATACATTTAAGTAAATTATAGCGGTTTTTGACGATATTGTGCATTTTATTACATATATTTTAGTATATTTCTGTTTGTGGCACCTAAGGCCTTAAAATGGCACTTCTTGGTAACACTGGTGGCACTTTGAAAAATATTTTTCCGGCAACGCTGCTTCCAAGGCTTTCATTTAAATAAAGTTTATTATTCAAAATTGCAATCGTATGAAACTGAATGTTCCTGACTGTATGATACAATCAAACGAAAGGTAACCAGAAGCATCGTCAGATTTCCAAATATCCACAATTGCTTATAGAAACTTGAGAGAATTCTGCTGGCAACTGACATTTGCGTACGTAGAGAGTGATCAATTTCGTTATCGCCTAAGTAGGCAAAGGTGAATGAAATTGCCGAGACTGAACGAAGCGATTATCATAATCGCAATATATTATTTATGTGTTATCGCGGAATACGTTTAGTTCTTAGCTTATGATTGTCTCGTAATACTCTCTTTTGCTTCCTAATAAATTTATTATTCAATTTCATGTACATAAATAAATAAAAAATATGTACTGCCTTCAGCGCCATTGTCAAGTTTCATGTTAACACTGAAAATTTCACAAGGGGATGTAGCTCAGATGGTAGAGCGCTCGCTTAGCATGTGAGAGGTACGGGGATCGATGCCCCGCATCTCCAAATTATTTTTTTTCCTTTCTTTTTTTTTGTTTTCCTCACCTTGCTCCACAAATAACCCCCTCCTCACCCGCACCCCCTCTTCACCCGCGCCCAAGTTCAGTCAGTCGAATATTGCTATTCCAGTCACATGTCGGAGTTTTCAAACGCATATGCCAGCGCAAACAGCCGAACGAGCGAGAGAGTGAGTGAGCACTCGTATCCGAGACTTAAATTACATTTCGCACACCATTCGATGCTCATCAGTTGCCCCCGAATGCCTTGGAGGCATTCACATGCAAAATTTGTTGCCATGTTCGTCTTGTATGTCTATCCGACGTTGACGATGTTTATCCAAACACGATGATACTTCATCGGAGAGTTGAGTTGTTGGAGGTGGTGTGGTGTCTCTTAACAAGTACTCAGAGTGGACTGGGTGGCAACACGGTGGTCGTCGGCATCCGATGGGATATGCCGAGCGGGGAGCTCTATTACGGTTGAACTGCTTCAGGGCCAAGGAGCAGAAAGTCGGTGGCCAAAGTTTTGCATTGCTCGAGAGTACAGAGGACTGTGGTGGCCAAACGATGAACTTTTGCAGTTCAATTGGAGGGTGATGATTGCGTTGATTACCTTCATGTTGGAGTGGTAAACAGCCAGTACATCTACATCACAGTTGGAGGTGGTCATCGATCCTGAATCAGCATTCGAAAAGGACACTCTGGAACTTGAGTAATGGGAATATCTGAGGATTTTCACGTCTAAGGTGGAGAGAGACCTCAGCCAACTTGACGTGCGCGATGGACCATTAAGAGACCACTGCAGAGATAAAAAGAAGGATTACTCTTGCCAATCGGTGAGTCTTTGGACGAATAAAGCCCTCTATCGAGGAACGAAGATATATTTATATATGACCTTGATAGTCGCCGCTCCATGGCGCAGAAGCAAGAACATTATCCAAAGCGGACGAGGTGATTCTTGGTCGTTTCGAGAGGAAAATCATCCGTATTGTCTTCGGTCCTATAGACCGATCAGCGTAACATCGTTTCTCTTCAAAACAATGGAAAAAGCTGTGGACAACTACATAATTGAGGAAGTGCTACACGTATCGCCTCTTCATTACTGTCAGCACGCATACGGGACAGAAACTCCACTCTACCAGCGCCCTTGAAGCGAAAGAAATAGTTATATGTGATTTCTTGAAGGAACATTTGACGACACTCTGGACAAAAAAGCAGTTAATCACACCGTTCGAAATGGATGTATGAACTCCTGAGCACAAGATCAGCGGAGACTCACACACCAGGAGGCATAATCAAAGTCGACACAACAAAAATATGCCCACAATGAGGAGTTCTATCTCCCATCTCATGTGGAGCCTAGTTGTAGACGAGCTTCTAGAGATACTGACAAACCATGGCATCCAATGTCAGACATACTGACATACTCATCATAGCCAGAGGCAAAATGGAGGAGACCCTATGCGATATTACTCGTATCAAGTGAAGACTAACTTTAACTAAGGAATGGTGCTTGTCGGCTGGGCTAAAGGTAGCCCTAAACGACGAACATGCTCGTCGAACTTGCTCGTGTTCGCCGCATTTTCGTCGTGTATGGGCTGGTTCGCGAGCCGCTCGCTGTTGGCGAAAAATTTCGATTTTGTCGTGTTCGTTGGCTTTGATATTCGCCGTGTAGGGCCATGTTCGCGAGCAAATCTCATTTTTGCTGTGAACGTAGCCGAGTGCCTATAGCAGATTAAGCATAATGTCAACAGTTAGCCAAGATTTTATCGAGGAATTCACCACTTGCGCTTCCCTATCACACATGTGGAAGCTTTGAAGAAACAACACGAAATGAATGTTCACCAAATGTGTTCGCCGTGTAGGGAATATCGCAAACGATCAAGTTCGGCGAACTTGTTATCGGCTACCTTAAGCCTAAATCCAGCAAAAACCACCATAGTTCCGTTTACAAGGAAACAAAACCTGGAACGACTAAAACCAATAAGTTTGTCGGGTACAACACTGACGCCAGTGAAAGAAGTTAAACATCTAGGAGCAATCCGGGGCAGCAAACTCATCTGGGGAAGACACACAGAGGAGATAACCAGGAAAGCGACCCGTGCTCTAATGATCTATCGGAGTCTGGCGACTAAATCCTGGCGATGCAGTCCAAGCATCCTAAGATGGATGTACGAGTATATAGCTGTTGTTAGACCTACAATCATCTGCGGGGCAATAGCATGGACCAAGATAACCAATCTGAACAAGACGAGGGAAAGGTTGGCATGCCTCTGTATTACTGGGGCCATTCAATTTCTTCTTCATCCCTCCAGCTTCTACAGAAATCGTTCGCCAGGAGGTTTACTCTCTTAGCCATTGCACCTATCGTGCAGTGGCCAGTGAGAACCCCTATTAAGATGCGTATGATATGAGGGATTTGGTCTTGTTGATATCGTATTTGGGCCATAAGCAGGGATACGGCGCAGCCTGGGTGGCTTTGCCACTGTTCGTTTGCTGATGACACAGATACTTGCTCAACGAGTCTTTTGGCTGAGCTAATAGGAGGATGGATAGTATTATCAGCCGATTCTGCGCCTGAACTTGAACCTGTCCGTTCGTTTCCATCAATGCTGGATTGTCCAGGAACCCAGCACAGAAGGATTTTGTGGCGGTTCAGGCTTTTAAGCTCTTTAATGCAGTCCTTGACGGATTTGGACTTTACGAGATGGGAATTCAATGCCTTCAAGGGCACTTGACTGTCCGAGCAGAACGTGATTTCCATGTCAGGAAGTTCCACTTGCTGTACAATCTGCTCAGCTTTTTTAATGGCAAAGATTTCTGATTGAAATACACTAGAATAGTCAGTAAGCCGATAGGCATTGTTTATTCTTAGTGTCTCACAGAAGATTCCCGCTCCCGTACCGTCTTCTGTTTTCGATCCATCAGTGAAAATGGGTGTGCCTTTGATGAAGTCAGACTTTTCCCAATCCTGCCTATCTGGGATAAAGATCGTGAAGTTCTTGTCAAAGTCATACGGGTTTTTCGTAGTCTGTGGTAGGCCAGTGACTGAAAGGTTCGAGCAGACTTGAATGTCCGTAGCTGCTTGGATGGCAGTTATGACATTCCCGTAGTCTGCAGACTGATTTGGTAGCAGAGCTCTTGATGAAGAGTTGCAAAAGTTGAAGGTAAAGCATCGTTTTCAGCCTCATCTGAGGGGTGGATTTGAGTGCACCAGTAACGCCAAAACAGGCTAACCTTTAGACCTTATTTAAGTTGCTCAGGTAGGATTTGGTCTGTTTTGCCGAAGGTCTGTTTGCAGGTGTAAAAAGCGTTGAGACCTCTTTTCATTCTTTCCTCTGTGTTCTTCTTCCAATTTAGTTTGGAGTCGAACGTAACTCCAAGGAACTTAGCTTCATTGGAGATAGTGAGGTGAATGTTTTTTATTCTGGGTGACTTCCATTTTGGAATCTTGTATTTCCTTGTGAATAGAACGAGCTCTGTTTTACTTGGGTTAATCTTGAGGTTACTATTTTCAGCCCAAGATGAGTGGTCGCATAATGCGGGCTGCATGAGTTCGCTGATGGTGGGTAGAAATTTACCTGATACCAGGATGGTTACGTCATTAGCATAAGCGACTACCTTAATACCCTTGTTTTCAAGAGATTATAGGATATTGTTGATGGAGATGTTCCACAAGAGGGGTGATAAAACACCACCTTGTGGGGTTCCCCTCATAACACTTTAACTTAAATTGCTATTCCCTAGGTTCGCGTTGATTACTCTAGTTCTGAGCGTGATTCTTATCCAATTGGTAAACAATTTGTGGAACTTTAGATCTTCTAGCGTTCTTGTGATGGTGTCGATGCTCAGGTTGTTAAAGGCCCCCTCTATGTCGAGAAAGGCGGCTAGAGTGAATTCTTTAAAGTTAAGGGATCTCTCAATAGTTCTCGTAACCTCACGCAGTGCAGTCTCGACAGATTTGCCTTTGGTATAGGCGTGCTGCAAGTCTGAGAGGCACTCGTTTAATGAGAGATGATTCCTTATATGTAGATCCAGTAGTCTTTCAAGTGTTTTGAGACAAACTGACCAGTATCTTTCAAGCAGAAATTTATGCCACAGACAGATGGGTTCAAATCAGTCAGGTGTGTGCGAGTAACTGGAAGCTTCTAGCACAAAACCGTGTCGGATGAAGAGGTATGTCGACTGAGGTCAAGATCCACCTTCTTCTTCTTAGGGCGCTACAGTCCGAGGTGGACCTGGGCCTCACTCAACATGCCTCACCAGCCAGCACGATCTTTCGCCAGCTGTCTCCAGTTTCGCACACCAAGCCGGCCGAGGTCCCCCTCGACTTGTGTGCGCCACCTTGTACGTGGACGGACGTCCTCTGTTGCGTTGTCCCACAGGCTCAGAGTCGAAGATCCACCTTAGCAGAAGTTATAACTTGACATATAGGTTAGGTTAGGTTAGCGGGCTGCTAGTGACTTCACCAGCACACTTAGACCATATTGGTCCATTGTGGTACCCACAGTCAGACTACAACCACTGATCGACCGCTCCAGTGATAGTGCCGTTAATTTGATCCCAACGGCAAATGGTGAATGGACCAGATTTGAAAAACCGGATAAAGCGTATTAACTTTGATTTCACTGGGATTCGAACCTAGGACCCCTCTAACTTAGAGCAGGCACTTAACCAACTGCGCCATCTAGTTGTCTGACATATAGGTTACAACGATTATAGCTAATAATCGAATGCGGTCTATCAGTAGCCACTGACCCATGAAATCCCCAAGGGCAATCGAAAATGAACCCAAAATACACAGAGATGGACAGATTTATGCGGCCTTAACTCCTTTCGATTGCAATTTGTTCAATTTCCCTTGAGTTCGGCATGTAAATCTTCCCCAAATCACCGTGAATAGTCTTTCGAAGAATTTAAGTCCTAAATTACGCTTGTAATGCCAAACCGAAGGACAAATAGCCAATCAACGTATTTTTTCTTCGGTTTTGCTTACAGCCTCTCCCAGCAAATGTCTCTCCTTAAAATGTCCTTGCAAGTCCATTCGAAAAAAAACGCTCATTTTTCTCCTGTTTTGTTTCTATTTACTTAGGAGCCCATCCGTCGAAACCGAAACCGTCCCCAGCCGACGTCCCTCGATGATGCTGATGATGATCCTTCGATTTGGTAGCGTTCCGGTTCATTTAGTTTGCTCAGTATTTTGTTTAGCAATTTTCGTCCTCTTCATTTCACTCGGGCCGTGGCTGTGTGTTCGGCTGCGGTTGACGGGATTATCATTTTGTTGTGCTCTCCTTTTCTGCTGGTCTCGACCAATTTCCAAGCCATTCGGCAGCAGTTTTTCAAACGCTCCCTCTTCCCTCGTCTGTTTCTGTCTGAAAGCTTTGCAAATACGAATATAAATATAAATATAAATATCGTTCCTTGTCCTTAGGACAATACCACATGTGAGTAGGGTATGTCCCACAATCAATGTCACTATAATGAGCACTCAGATGGACATCATCCCCAGAGATTTTCGTCTTCAGTCTCCGGCTGCGTGGTGGGCTGCAGACAATCAATCTTGGCATGTGACACAGGACGTGGCCAAATAAAAGTCTCTCTGCCGGAATGGCAAAAAACAGGACATCACACATACCAAATAAACGGTAAACAAGAATTTTAGCATCTTTGCCGTCATAAACCACAAGATGATCGAGAGGAAGGAGCAGCAGGAGCGGCGGCTCCAGGGGACGGAGTAAGAAGGCAAAAATGATGCCAACGCAAACAAAACATCCTTCCCCATGTGCCGGCCGGGGGTGGGGTGGTTGGGAAGAAATATTTCAAGTAGATTGTTGTTTAGAGGATTTCGTCAGGATCAAAAAACGAATGTGTTGCCATTTGTCAGGATTTTCGGAGAAAATTTCTCACCCATCGCTTGGCTGTGCTCTCGTGTGTGAGTGACACGATTTCCACGAGGACTCTCCAAGGAGGGGGGCCGCTGACGGGAGGGTTTTATGTCTGTTCTTAGGTGGTAATGATATTTGTTTGACATCTCTTGATATTTTTGATTGCTTAGCATAAATATTTTTGACAAAAGTTGTGTCGTGATGTTTTTGTTTTATTTCGAATTTTTTGCTTTATGTCCTGGCTGTGATACCCTCTCATGCATGAATTCGTGTGCGGCGGGGCGGGGTGGGGGTTGTTTGTTTGCCTTTGAGATTCAGAGTCATTTGTCAATCACCGAGTGAAGTTGTGATTGAGGAGTTTTGCTTTAGCTATGAGATGGAGAAAAAGTTCAAGCGGTGAGGTGAGAAAAAACATCGATTTTCCGTGAATTTGCTGGAAGAAACAAAAGTCAGCAATTTGAACAAGGATCGTTTGTTGTGGCAATTTGGTGGATATCACCGCGTTTCGCATGGGTTAACGGAAAGGACTTAAAATAATAAAATAAAAATAAAAACTTTGAAATCGTAGAATTTCAATCGCAATCGGTGAAAATCTTCTTAGTTTTAGCGGCAATTGTCATATTTCAGCAGCTGTCAAAGTTACCAATGACATCTAGCTGTCAAAATATTCACCAAGGTGTGCTATTTCATCATACATCGTTTCGTGCTTATCGAACCTACGCAAATTATTAAAAAATAACATCGCCAGAGAGTTAACCCTGCCTATTTTGCGGTTGGATTTGGGCCTACGAGTACATCCGTATAAGATTGTGCTGACACACGAATTGAAGACCATACGAATTGAAGACACAATGCCGTGAGTTCTTTCAGCTGATTGGGCGTTGGAAATATTGGCCGGAGATCCGGATTTTGGTCAAAAAATCTCAGACGAGGCCCAGCGGTATGAGAAAGGAGACACCGTTACCGCCAATGGTCTCAGGCATAGAGCGATGTTAACCGACTCTCTGTGGCCAGAGCTCACAGATATATTCGAGCTGCCACATCAGCGACGCAATGCTCAAAGTTGTGAAGGAGCAGTTTGGCGACTGCGTCTTCTCACGGTGAGCGTTCCCCAGTGGCGACTTGTCACCACACGATTATTTTCTCAGGGGCTGCGTCAAGTCTTTAGCCAGACACTTTGAACAATCTCGAGATCAACATTTGAGACGCTATTGCCTGAATAACGTCGCACATATTGGACCGATTTATCAAAAATTGGACTACTTAAAGAACTGCCAGCAAAGCCGAGGTCCCAATTTCATACATAATGGTGTGAATGCAGCTTAAAAATAAAGCCAGAATCAATTTTATATCTCACATCGTCGTTCTTTTGTCAATTTCTTTTTCTATCACTCTTACCTGGCTATCCTGTGGTTTCAACTCGACCTGGTCTTCAATCAAAAACCCTCTCGACCATTTTTCTCGGAGGTTTTTAAAACACCACATTGGAGCAATCGGACTCAAATATTGGTCCATTGTACCGCCAGGCAGCAACCTTCTTTTGGTGGAATTTCATGGTCTTCCGAAGGAAGACCAGCAGGCACTTCTGTGATGAGGAGCTTACATCATCACTTCTCACCTCATCACTATCGAATAACTGCCACCTGATACGAGCAGAGGCGGGACTGTGGCAGAGGAAGTGCTCTGCATTGTCATCGTCTTCTCCACAGGCGTCGCAGAGGGTTCCATCGCTTAGGTCAAGCACATTTAGGTGTTTGGCGAAGGTGTAGTGCCCCGTTAGTACGCCGGTAAGTTTTCTGCAGTCTTTTCTGTCAAGAGATTACAAGAAATGGCGGATTTCTTACAGACGTTAAGGAGCGGGCGCTTGGTCTGTCTACATCCTGGAGAGTCATTCCACCTCCGGTTCTGCTGTCGTGAGGCACAGCCATCGATGGAAGCCCTAACCAAGAACGCAGGCAGTCCTAGGGCAGTTTCAGGTCCTGAGAGTACCTTCTCTGGTCCTCGCCTAGCAAGTTCATCGGCGATCTCATTTCCAGACAAGTCTTAGCGAATTTAAACTGCCGATCAAATTCAGAGAGGACTTGTATTCCTGAACTATCCTGGAGATAGTTGAAGGGTTGAGCAATGTCTTGAGCACAGCTTGGCTGTCGATATGTGTTCTTCACAATAAAGTTCGTGGCCATTAGGATCGCATAAGTTTCCGCTTGGAAAACCGACGCAAATTTACCTAACGAGGTGTGCAGTCTAAAGTTGTCGCTCTCCACGAAAGCACCAGCACCAGATCCTTCATTGGTCTTGGAACCGTCCGATTACATTCCTTTCCTGACTCAGATTCTGGTCAGTCCTGAGTGCAGGGAAATTCGACTTTGTATGTTCGTCGCAACTGGAGTACTAGTGTCCGTGCATCAGACGGCATGTCTATAAGACTAGGATCAAAGGAAATGCGGTGCGCAAGGTTATCGATACTCCAGTGCGAGTTATACCAAAAACCATTTATTTTTAAACGGAAGATGGCCTTTAGAGTGCACCACATGATGTGGATTTCAAGGGGGAGAGGTTCAGTAGTGCAGCAAGTGCAGAGCCAGGTTAGTACTAGGGAAGGCCCCTTTGCAGCCGATACAGACCGCTCTTTGAAGCTTGATGAAAGCAGCAGTTACGTATTTACGCGGAAGCTTATATTACCAAACGACCGATGCATAGTAGAGAAGAGGCCTAATCATAGCCGGTGTAGATCCAAACGGATCTTTTTGTTGATAGACCCCAAGACTTGTCGAAAATTCCCTTACACTGCTAGAAAACTGACAGCGCCTTCGTAATTTTCGATTCAATGTGTTTTTTCCACAGAAGTTTTCTATCTAAAATAACACCCAGATATTCACATTCATTGGAAAAGCGGATGACACCTTTTAGACCAATCAATTTCATCCTCCTCGTGAAGAGACCAACCTCGGTTTTGAAAGGGCTGACTGAAAGCCCATTTCTAGTACACCAGTTGTCGATCACGTCTAAAGTTGCCTGCGCTTTTCAACACACAGCCGCTAGGCACGATCGGACAGGCAATACTACTATGTACGAGTACATCATCTGCATAGGCTGTGTATCTAAAGCAAGTTAACTTTGTTCCGTTTGCGAAATCGTCCGGTTGGAATGTCCCAGAGTCCCAGAGTCGAAACAAAAGACGAGAACACAGAGTTGTCATAAATCGTAAAAATTTTTCTTCAAAGAATTTCTAAGCATAAAATCCTTATTTAAGATCTTTTAGGACACACTTAGAGCAGTCCACTTTATAGCGCATTCCAGACGTCTTCGAAAAATGAAACTTTGTCGCCAAAGTAAGTGCCTCGTAGAAGCCGCTTTTCGTTTAATGCTTCGCCCTAAATTCCTTAGCGATTGCCCCCGCACAAAGGGAAAACAATAAAAAGCAGAAAATCAACCATTCGTATCCATTACCACCATCACAACAGATCCTGTGACAATTTGGCATCGAAAAAAGAGAACAAAACAAAAAACAAGCAAAAAGACGTGCCTTTCGTTCGTTAGCCGCAATTTTGAATAAAACTCAACTCAACCCCCACCCCCGCGCCACTTAATCAGATACATAAGGATGACGCCCTCGATTCTCAAGAAAACAGTGTCGATGATTTAACCACCAATAGACACAAGGGTTATGTGCTAAATGCTAAATGTATGCGAATCCGTACGCAAAACAACGATGATATCCCATGTAATGCCGTAGTCCTGGGCAAATAAAATCAGTTTACTTGCTCCCCCTTTTGAGCGTTTGAGGATTTTGAATATGAAAAATACAAGCACCCGCACCAGCCTTGAGCAAGGATATTCGGAGTGCTTTCCCCCTTGGCATTTGTGAATCCCTGCGAGCAGCCAATATTACATTACACATCCTGCTCATGCATAAATGTATGAATTGCCACTGCTGCTTCGCTTAAAGGAGCCCCACTGCGATCTGGGACAGATGGGGAGAGGGGGGATTGTGTTTGGTGTAAAAAAGGATTCCTCGCAGTCACTGAGCAATTTTCGGTGTAATTTTTCGGCATAAATCTCCTTAAGTGTGAGCGCTCCCGACTACAGGAATACGAAATGAATTATGGACAAGCGCGTATGAATTAATTTAATTAAATCGAAAGGATACCGCTGCGGACGGGGAGGGGCAAATGAAATTGAAGTAATTTGCAAGAATTAGTTAAATCAATGTTCGGCACCACCGAGAGAGGGAAACAGATGCTCGCCTGTGCGGGGGATGGACGTGGATGTGGATGTGAGTCGAATGGAGCCATTCGATGTCCTTCGATGTTGACTGACCCCGACGATGGCTGGATGGGGCTTTGCTTGGACACAGAGAAGGCCATTTATTAGGTTTTAGTTGGTTTACGAAGTTTCAGAGTTCTGTTTACCCTGTTCTCTGTTCGGGTAGTTTGCGATTCGGAGTGCACTTTCGCTTTGACTGGAGGGACATTTGACGAGATTAGTGTAGTCTTAAAAGTCAATTAAAGCGGTCAAAGGGAGACTGTACACTTCATTTGGGTGTTTGGAGATGATGTTTCTTCTGTGGTTGAAATGGGTGTTCGAGGGGGTTGGGCTTATTTCTTGTTCTTAACCGAGAAGGGGGTTCTTAAAATGTTGGGGAAGTTTTACAGCCATTGTGGGAGCAGTTTTGTCTCTTGGAGGAATAATGACGCACTTCGTTAAATACATGCGATCTGTAAGTTACTGTCGTCAACGCGTTTGATTGTCTTTCGGTGGTGCTACAGTCCGACGTCTAGCTTCTACAGCCACCACTTATGGGAGTGCTATTGTACTCTCACGAGTAGAGCAGACTTACAGTTTTACGCTGATACCACTGATAGCAAAGTGTGATTTTTTGAGCACTGTCGAGAGAGGATGGTGCCGCGAAAATGAAGTTGTCACGTCCAGGGTCGACCCATAAACCTTCAACGTACTCTTACCCTTTACGACATTGCCGCCTCGTCGCCTACTCATTAGGTTAAACTTTCTAAAGGGATTTAAATGAAACACAGAATAATTGAGATATGGTGCTGACATTTTTACAGGCTTAGAACTCAAGTTAAATTAAAGTAAGGAATTCGATCTCGTTCATATGTCTAACACGAGCACGTTTTTTTTTTTTTGAGCTTGTTTTCCATCAATCCTTTGACTCTTTTTTTCGTTATTTTTTTTTTATTGAATGAACCACTTTGAGTTTTTTTTAGTTTTTAAGGACACGGACCACACAGCGCAGTCATAACGACGTAAGTTGGCGTGTTGATGACTCAGCAGTTGTTGTTTTTGGCCGACATGAGGGCATTACTTTCGTTACCCCAATATGCCGACAGCGAGTTCTTGACACAGTCAGTATTCCTCTTCGTTGAATTTGCCATACTCCACTGCCAGAACTGCGTGATCCAACTTATCCACTCAATTCTTGCACTCGGAGTCATACTAAAAACTTAAGCTCTTGTGTGAAGCATTAATGGCCACCGAAAGGGGCTGTTCGAGCTGATAGCGATCTGGAAGGCGTCCGAATCGTTAGTGACATTAACAAAGCAAGAGGTCTTGGTGACCACGGAGACAATATCAATGTGACACAAACCGTTTTGGCTGAGATACCATACATGACCATACTCCTCTTCAAAGGCGGAGGTCTTCTCCGCAATCACATATGTACATTGTTGCCATATTTTCGTGAGCAGTCGATAAGTGGCTGTTGTGACAGGCGAACGATGTCTCCGTTACTGAAGTAGGGCCTCTCAACGACGTCGAATGTGCCTAAGAACCAGTTTAATCTGCAAACCGATTATCTACAATTGGGATGATTGCGTCAAATAGTCTCCAGTCGAATTGTTTCAGCAGATTGCTGTTGTTCTAGGGGAATTGTTTGCCCATGTTGAAGACTCCGAATAGTTTGAATCCTCGTACACAGAACACAGCTCATCCTCGCCCTTGTCAGCCAAGTGGTTGATTACCAGCAAGTAACCTAAGTTAGCGTGATTCTTTGAGTGAATGTAACGTAGATTCTTGCGGAAGATTCGCTTTCCATATTGTTCTTGAGATCTTTTAATGTTGTTGGCTTGCTGGCATAAACCATCGACGAAAAATACGGTCCAATCACACCACCCGCATGAAATTCCCATGTTCACTTCGTGTGTATAAAATGGAAGCACATGTGGGTTTGTGGCTGTCCAATTCAATTCAATTTTCAAACTTTTGCAAAGCTCAATCGGAGAAACTTCTATGCTTTCCATGATCGAGAAGCGGCTTCAGTTCTTTATGACTGAAACACAATAGTGCGTCAGCGTCAGCGCTGTCTTTCAACGCACACAATTCAATGGACATTCACAAAATACTGCAGCAAGCTACGTTAATGAAAAATGAGAGAGATGAGAGGATCGTAATAAAACGTAAAACGTAATCCCAACGCACGTCATTATTCAACATGTTGGATATTTTGGGATGGGAGGGATGCGCTGTGAGAGCGAAATTGAGAAATGCTTCCCAAATTGAGAGTTTTTTCCCAAATTGAGAACATTTTGTGGCAACTGACATTTGAGAAATGAAAACAGCTGACTAAAATTATTTCAACGACAAAACTAATTTGAATGAATACGCCAAATTAGCAACAAGAATCACTTTTTTAATTTTTTTAACTTTCTTGGCATTCATTTTCCGCAATTAATTTCTTTAACGTTGAATTGTTTGACCAGAATATTTTTTGATTTGACATTTCAGAAATGAAAACAGCTGACGGAATATTTTTTATTTGGTATTTGAGAGAGGGAGGGAGGAGCTTATTAACGCAGTGCGTCAACGCACACCCTCCGTAACGTGAAGTCGGCTAGCGCAACGCACTATTGTGTTTCAGCCATAAAATTATTTCAACGACAAAAGTAATTTGAAATCCGTGTATGAAGGCGCAAAATTTGAAAACAAATTGGAATAATCGAACTTAAATCAAAAATATCGTAAGTATATTGTTTAAATATGTTTACTTACGAGTAATAACATATTTGCAGATGTCATTCGAAGAAAAGTTAATAAACTTGGTGAGGGACGAAACGTTTTTATACGACATCAAATCCAAAGCGTATAAAAACGTTTTGAAAAGGGACGCGAAATGGGACGAAATCGCTAAAGAGCTAAACAAAACAGGTAATTTATAAAATAGGTAAATTCAAATATGCATAAGCTAAATTTTTAATTTTCAGAAAAAGAATGCAAGATGTGGTGGAGGAGCCTTAGAGACCGCTTTGCACGGGAGAAGAAAAAAATGGAGCAGCCCTCAGGTATTGGATCGTCTGAAGCGCCTAGGTGGGAGTTTTATAACTCTCTGGAATTCCTAAGCAGATCGCTGGACTCAAGATTGTAAGAATATTCTATCCGTGTAGGTACATACTTGAAAATATCTAATTAATTGTTTTTATTTCTTTGCAGACAAATTGGAAACTTCGGAGATACGGAGGACTCCCTTTCCTCGATGCAATGTGGACAGTTCCTGTTCGAGGAGGGCATTGACCCTACAACACCAACTCTCAAGCGGAAGAAAATGTATTCCAAGCAGGCCAGTGAGTCATTTTCAGAATTCCTAAAGGACATAAAGGAATCGCTGGAGAATAAAATTGAGGATCCACCTCCAGCGCCGCTCTCATATAATCAGTCCTTCATGGCTGCAATGACTGCGGATTGAGTCAATGCCGGAAGCAGCACAAAATCGTGTGCACACGGTATTATACAACATCATAAATGAAGAGCAATTAAAGAAAGACTGAAAAATATATATATGTATATCTTTTATTATATGTTTGTTTTCAGTCATCATATTTTGTTGGAATTGAAATACTTTCTCAATTCTTCTCTCATTGAAAAAGCTGCTTTTGAAGAATTATGAGCTCCTACAAGAGAACTTTGAGAAAGCGGCGTCGTTTCACTTCTCCAAAGTCCCCTTGTAAGGATGTCACCATCCTCATCATATTCATCCACGCATTCATATGTGCAATAAGCAGCGTCATTCAACTTAACAAAATTGTGTAAGACTGTGGTTGCCTTCACAATTTTATCAGCGTTTACGGGTAGCATATGCAGCGTTGTTCCAAGTACACGCCACTTTGCTACTAGTATGCCAAACGCATTTTCTATTACACGACGAGCTCGGGATAATCGTTTGTTGAAATAGTGCCTTTCAGGATCCAGCAATCTTCCTGGATAAGGTCGCATCAAATATGGCTTTAGAGGGAATGCTGCATCTCCAACTAGGTAGTGATTGCAGCAGTAACTAGTGTTCGGCATCCTCTTTGGTGGAGGAAATTTCAACTCGTCATTCAGTACTTTGTATCCGAATGACTCCAAAACCAAAATTTGAAATCAGAATTCGAAAAAAATCTTTTGGTTGACCTCCAGGTACCTATGACCGTTTAAGTCAAAGTTTTTTCCCTCCACTTTGCATCGTAAATCATTGATATCATCGTTTCACCTATTAAGTGCAGATTTAAAAGCTTAATAAAAGCAAAATGCTTAATCTATCAGGCTTTTTTATTGTTTTATTGAAACAGGAAGATAATGAATAGTAGAAAATGAAAGAGAGAATTACTTTTTGACAATGGTAAAAAAAAAGAAAATTGGCGTAAACGGTCATGGCTGCCCTCAGGCAGCCTTCGTATTTCTTTTCTCAAACACGACATTTTCATTTTTATTTATTATTCGTTTTCTTATTATGAAAGTACATGAATATATCTACTTACTGTAAAATTCCCGACTCATTCGAAAAATTGGAAGTATTTTATTTCTTTATGAGAATTTGTTTTTTAAGTGCACAAGTTTTGTTCGCTCACTGATTTTTCACATACAAGTGATTACTACAACGAGACAAAACTTCGCAGTGTGCTGAAATGTAGTTCAAAATATGGCTTGAAGTATAATTGAAGCCATGTGGGAAACCGTCATAAAAGAAATCGCACATGGAATAAATGGGCAATAGGCGATGGCTGCCCTGAGGCAGCCTTAAACGTTAGAGGGTTAACTGTCAAATTTATTGGAAGATTCGTGAATAACTGTCAAAATTTTGAATGGGCTAGGGGTTTTCCGGCTTTAAAGTTACGCATCTTTATATGACTGATTTGTGGTTTGTATTAAAGTTCAAAATTATTATGTCCCCATTGATCACAGAATTCTTAGAAAAAAATGTTTGATTATTGAGCGACGTCAATATGCTGGCTGAAGTCTGTTCGTCAGTTTGGATTCAAATCGTCTTCGAATTTGTATTTTACCTTGAAAATATGTTGTTGCATCAATTACATCATTCTTCAGCTGTTTCGCTGTGGTTAGTTCATATTGCGAAGTATAACTATTGGTGTTTTGACTTTTAATTGTAAATTGTCTGGCACAAGTCCTGAAAAATCAATTGAATTAAAAAATTTGGTAGGAAAATTTTCCGTGTCATCTTAACTTACAACATCGTCTTACTTTTAACCGATCGTTGGTGTTTTTTCAGTGACTACGATCTGAAAAAATGTCTAGTTCATATTGCCTGAATATAAAACACACCAAGAAAGCAATGGAAAATATCAACACCCTTCTACAAGTGAGTATATGGGACATAAATTTGGCATATATCTTGTCTTTTTATTTCCATTGGAAATACAGTTCTGAGGTTCATTGAATCATTTTAACTGATGAGCCTTATTTGGACATTAATTCGTAGATGTAATAGCCGGGAAGAAAGCTCAAAACTATTTCAAATCACCATTCTCTGATTTAAACAGAGTGGTAGACGACAATACTCTAGAGTCAGCAAAACTTTGGTGGCACTCTTTAGCCTTTGGCCAATATACAATAGTGCTAAAACCAACAAACTTCTTCAGTGCGACTAAAGGTAGCGAAGTTGTCTGAATCACTCACCGGTCTGAAAAAAATATGCCATGGCTGGTGACGAAGTCAAACATATCTTTAAGTCGACTAAAATATTTAGTTTTAAAGGAAGAATCTAATCGTATTGATTTATATATTGCCTCAATAAAGGCAATCTGAACTGAACTTTGTTTTTGACATGAATTTCAACTCAAATTTCTGGGGTTGAGGATTAATGAAGTTAATTCAACCAAAACTTATTTTCGAAATCCTTGAAAATATGAGAACACTGAATTTTGAATTCTTCATGACGTCAAAATTGAACTTATTAAAGTCGCTAGAAAACTACATTCATGGCTTATTTTTGCGTGCAAATTGAGTGAATTATTTGAAAAAAATATTTTCCATTATTTTGCCATAAAAAATCAAAGGAAGTTGTTACTGAATGGCTATGTGAAATAATTTAACATGAGTTCGGCGTATTTTTCTATTGAAAAACTTAATCATTTAAATGTGTTCGCTAAACTTAAATGTCGTCGTTTTCTTCTCGTTTGTAAACGACTCAGTTCAAAATTGAATTTAACAATGCAATTAAAAACTCTGGAAACAGCAGTGTGCCGATTAACTCGCTTTAACTTTTGATGATGAGCCTGTATTCCTAGCCATCGCTTTTCACTAGTTTTCGAATTTTAGATGTAGTCGTCATTCACTTTAGGACTAATTTTATGAAGGTCACCCAAAATTGATTGAGTTAAGTCAGCTTAAGATGCATCGTGTAATCTATCGTTATATAAAGGCATCTTTGGAAATTAATACTCATCTTCATTTCATGTTGCATAAATGTTTGGCCGTGAACGAGGTTTCTTCGCGTTGTACGGTATACAACCGCAAATATTTTGTATTCATAATAATTTAATTCAAACCACTTCTTCTTTGTACTACAGGCCGAGGCGGACCTGGGCCTCAGTCAATAAGTCTATCCAGCCAGCACGATAAATTGCCAACCTCGCGCATCAAGGTTTTCATCTAAGGTTTTTGAAAAAGTCCTGTAGTTTAAACTGATAAGCCATTTTTATTTTTCTTCCCAATCGATGAAATTGGTGTAGACAACTATCTGGTAGTCGTTTGAAATCGAGTTTCTCAGATATAATTAATGACAAATGGTGTACCGCAAGAGTCTATATTTGGGCCCTTTATTTTTTTCAATGTGTGTAAACGAGCTTTTTAATATAGAGCAACATTGCAATGTTCTTTGCCAGTTCAGGTGCAAAGTAATTCGTTCGTCCATTTGGAAAAGGATGTACGAATTTAACCAAAGAGGTAAAAGGGTTTGCTGGTAAAGGAACACGTTGTTGTTTGGTTTTGAGTCAAACTAGTGCAAAACGATCGAAGCTACCTATCATGATATAGACTTTCCGGTAAAGAACAAAGTCCACCAAATGCGTCACCTGCCAGACACCCACTTGTGCAACTTGCGAGTGATTTCAGTAGCTCCTCTTATCTGCCAATAGATTGTGCAAAGCGAGTCATGCACTGACCAATTATTGGAGTCACTATCGACTACCCAATTCGAGGCAATATTGAATTTAATAACCTCCATTCCCCGGAATTACACCAGCCCGATTAATGTTGAATTAATAAATGATTCTACACAGCCCCGGGTCGGTTAATAAATGTTGTTTATCGCCCCCAAAGTTGCCTATCGGTCTCGATCCCATAAACCCCACCCATCGCCGTTTATTGCATCGCCACCAGCAGAACCACCCCAGCAGTGGGACAACACTGCACACGAGGTTATGAATTAATCCGTAATTATATACCCTCGATTCCGATGCGCCTTCGTGTGTTTATGCGACCAATAAGCCACCTGTAATATAAATAATAACCTCCCGAGGAAAATCCCATTTGCACGCAATTAGTGACACAAATTACCTCTCCGCTTGAAAATAATTAAATTGGCTGCATAATTAGGAAAATTTATTGCCGCCAGAGCGCGCAGGGAGCGCGATTAGAGCGGACGCCCACGCCTTTTGGCCTTTCCCAGCTCAGAGGCGAAATAATTAATTTATCGTTCGTCAGGAACACTTTCTTCCAACTCGGGAATCGATTGCCTGAGAGTATCTAATCTCTGCTAATAGCCCGAGTGACAGTGTAATTCAATTTATCAAATCGACAGAGATTCCCCCGTCAGCCATCGCGTGTATCCCCGGTCGGTGAGGGACAGGATCTCGACGAAATCTCAACCCTTGTGCGGTGATTTTGCTCCGCTATGTGCGAGTCCGGGGCATGCACCTCTCCCAGGCAGCGATTACCATATTTCGGTCGTAAAAAGAGAACAAAAACGGGATCCGTTGTCAGGGTGTGTGTCACCACCCACTCACTTATAATGTCATTCAAAGGGTTCTCCGCCGCTTCCATTAGCCCCAGCATCCCTTGTGTCAGTTCGGTTTTTGCTGCTTCTTTTTTCGATCCAACCGCCCAGCCACCCTCACGATGGGTGCTGAGTGTGTGTGTGCGGCGAGTTGAAAAGTAATCTGTAATGGAGGCCAATTTGTAATGGTGGCGGATGGCTGTGAGGCTTTTGACTCTTGCATTTGTTATGTCGTAAATCACTTAACAATTTCGAAAATTGCTGAGCGCGTCTGTTTTCGCAGACTCGTCGGGTTCAGTTGCTTGAGGACGTGCATGCCAAGTGCGGGCGATTATATTAGGAATGTGTCTAATGCGGGTTTGACCTTGTCAGTTGTTATCGTTGCTGGGACAGGGGCAGTGGATTGGAGTCCATTTCACCGATTGGAACGTAGGGATAAGGCGATAACCAAGCAATCTGAGAGAGATTTCCGAAGTGCTGTGTAGGGGTTACGATTTAAGATCGATTGACATCCTTGGGGTTTCATTTTCATGTAATGGCAAGAGGTTTTTGATTATTCGATTGTCACTATTCCTTAAATTTATGTCCTGGAACTTTAACACTTCAGCACTCAAGTGTGTGGCATATCTTTGAAAAATGTTGTTCTGTCAACTCGCTTAAGCGCTCGGATATTCGTGGCAACATACAAAAGCAGCCTGAAAAGTTTTGGACCTGAACATGAAGGTTGGTATACTCTTTAAAAGATGTCCTTGAAAATTTCGACCCTCAGTTGTTATTTCTTGTCGTTTATGTCAGTCGAATTCGTAACGAATATGTCAGCGCGGTTAAGTCTTTAGATTTGAATGATGAAAGCTCCCGCGCATATTAAAACAATGCTGTTTACAAAAACTCTACTACATCGTTTTGAAATGCTTTAGCCACGGCCAAAACCTAACCAAACCAATCAGACCGAACTAAATGCTACCGGACAGTGGTAGGAGTATATAAAAGGGCTGTTTAATATTTTTGATTATCCCGTGCAGTAACCTTTAATCCAACACTGCTCCCGTCACAGTAACGTCCACCATCTATTAATAGACTACTGTCCAGTTGTGAGCAAGTTGCGTCAATTAGTTTTGTGTTTTCCGTTTGGTAACCATTGAAAGCCTCGTGAGTTTTAACGAAAATCGAAAAAAGTTACTTTTGTGTGCTGATTATTTTTAGCCCCAAAAAACCCATCACCGAAACCAAGGAAAGCTTGATAAATACAATGGAGATTCTGCATTCTTTTCCATTGGGATCGCACTAGCACAAGTGACGCCTAACGTTTTGGTAGCCCAAAAGATGTCGCCACTCCAAAAATCGTCGATAAAATCAATGGAATGATATTGGACGATCGAAGATTTGATGTGCATGAGGTGATTGAAGCTGTGGGCATCTTAACTGAGTGGGCACATCACATTTTGTACGAATATTTGAACATGAAAAAGCTATTCGCGCGGTTGCGCAACCGTGTGACCAATTTAAAGAAGTGCTTGGCGATGTTCGTGCATCACAACAAACCAGAGGCCAAGGAACAACCAAGACATTTTGTTTCTTCGGATGAACGTGGACCAAAGAAGGCCAAGACGGTTCTGTCAGCCAGCAAGGTCAGGGCTACAATTTTTTTCGATGCAAGCAATGTCATTTACATCTTAAAAAGGGGAGAACTATCACGACGAATATTATTCAGAACCTTTGGACAGATTCGATATTGATTTAAAGGAGAAATGACATTCGGCATTCGGCGAAGAGACAATAAACGGGTGCACACCTGTTTAGTCACCACGCCAAAATTTCATAAATTGGGATAACAAACTGCTCCCCCGTTCAGCATAATCTCCAGATTCGGCCCCCTGCGGCTATTACCTGCTTCCAAACATAAATAAATTACTGGAACGGCAAGAGATCACTGAAATAAATGCCCATTTTGAGGGCCAGGAGAAAACCGATTATTTGAAGGGAATACAGAAATGGAAAAATCCTTGACTTGAGGTATTGAGCTAAAAGGGCAGTATGCCGAACGCTTATTTGCCGAAAAAAATATCTTTTACTGAAAAAGTCAGTGACTTGTACAGCCCTCGTATATTGCCGCTCTACGCCACTCGGTGCTATTTTGTTTTTTCTTTCCTTTCTTCTTTTAATCTCCTTGTCATTGGAAATGAGCGCTGATACCCAATTAAATCTTAACGCATTGTTAAGAGGTGCTCTCAAGTCTGTTATATGTCTGAACTGCACAATCGATTTCTCTTGGTCTAAGTTCGTCCTCCCTGTAAAGTGGGTGATCAGCTAGTCTTCTTTTTTAAAGTTCTATTCACCAAATGATGGGGTATTGACGCACCGGATCAAGTGATTTACCAATCGGCAGATATTTTGAAATGAGGTGGTTTGCTCGAACACTTTTTGATCTAGACTACCGTTTAAAAAGTCTCTTCTTGCTCAACTTGTACCCTATATAAAATAAATGTATTGCATTAAGTAAATAAATAATAAAAAAAATAGTATGGAGCTGAAAAAACACAAACACTTGCCTTAATAGTTGCCCAAAAACGGTAAGTCATCGACATGCTTACTTAATTACTTACTCAGCAGGCCTACGACCCATGTAGGGTCTGAGCCTGAACCTTCCATCGTTGACGGTCCTGGGCACGCTGCTTCCAGTCATAAAGACCAAGCTGTCTTACGTCCGCTATGACTTGGTCTTTGTACCGGAGGTTCGGTCTTCCTCTCCTTCTTGAACCAGGAGTCTCGGATTCGAAGACCCTCTTAGCTGGAGCGTTGTTGTCCATGCGCTCGATGTGGCCGAGCCAGTGCAGTCCAGTCCGGACTATATCCACATTCTGGTACAGCTCATAGAGTTCGCGGTTGTGTCTTCTCCCTCATTCGCCTTCCTCGCAGACAGGTCCATATATCCGACGTAGAATTTTCTTTCAAAGCCATTAAGAATCAGCTCTACAGTTCTGCTTTTTTTTCGGAGGATTTTTGGTACAATACTGGAGCACTCAGACTCAAAACTGGTCCATTGCATTGCCAGGTAGCAACCTACTCCAGTGGAGTTAATTTGATCCCAACCTGGGACCCCTCGAACTTGGGGCAGGCACCTAACCAACTGTGCAATCCAGTCGTCCTTAGTGTTCAGCTTTCGGCACCATATAGCAGGACTGGCAGAAGAAGAGTTTTGTAGAGCCTGATTTTGGTCCTTCGAGTCAGTAGTTTTGAGCCCAGTTGTTTTGACAAACCGAAGTAGCATCGGTTTCCAAGGGCGATTCTACGTCGGATCTCCACTGTGTTGTCGTTCGAGGAGTACATGTTTGCCCCGAGGTAGACAAACTCCTTCACTACCTCAAAATTGTGGCTGTCGATTGTGATGTGTTGCCTTAGGTGGTGTGCGGTAGATCGTTTCTTGCTCGACAGCATATATTTTGTCTTATCCTCATTGACCTTAAGACCAGCTCGTTTCGCCTGTTCTTCAATAGCCGTGAAAGCTTCCACTAAGTCGCGTTGGGAACGCGCAACGATGTCGATGTCATCTGCGCATCCCAACAGTTGGACTGACTTGTAGAAGACAGTGCCTTCCGTGGTTACAGCAGCCCGCCGCACTATCTTCTCCAGTATTTTCTTCTCAAAATTGAATAAATAATTCTACAGCGCATCTCCTCACCGAAATCCGGTGCAGGTTTCAAACGGCTCGGAGGTCCTCGAGCCGAACTGCACGGTGCATCGCGTATGTGTTAGCGTGGTCCGACACAACCGGATCAGTTTTCCTGGGATCTCGAATTCGGCCTCGCTTCGAATAGTTCCTTGCGATGAATGCTGTCGTATGCGGCTTTAAAATCGGCTTTAAAATCGATGCGTATCGATTTGAAACTCACCATCATCGACATGCGAAGTATGAAAATCTGAAAAAGCAATTTTGTAGACCTCAACGTAAATTTAATAAAATTTAAAATTTAAATTGAATAAATCACACAAATTCCATGCTGAGATCGATTACTCAACACGAGACTCAGTGGTATCACTCACATCAATTTCAACCTCTCAATACCCAATATACACACAGCAGGCATGAGCAGTGATTGGGTGATTGGATGCAAGGAATTTTCTGTGTAAGATACATTTGGATAGGCGACGTATTAAAACTGAAAGTTGATTTGGGTTAAAGTTACTATAATAGTTTCAATTCGTTGCATGATATTTAGGATAGGCGACTCCTCTACGAAGGCGATGTTAGTCCGCATGATCTCCGGTTTAGTAGATCCATCCCTGTTCGCGACAGAACGGAGTGTAACAAGGTTCGGGGGTCTTTCTGGTGGTTGCAGCCCCATCAAACTCCTCAGCTGGCGTCAACTTAATCAGATAACTGTTGGTCTCTTACGGCCAACTTGCATTTAGGTTGAGGAATTAGATTAGGGTAATTTTAAGAAAAAAAAAAAAGATATAAAAGACCAAAAAAAATATACAAAAATTAGCAAGAACAAAAAAAAATGTTAAATAGTTTAGCTAAGTTTAAGTTAGGTAAGTTAGTGTTAAGTTAGGTTAAGAATATAAATAAAAAAAAAAGGTTAAGAGTACTAAGTTTTTAATAAGTTTTTCTTAGTATAAGTATTCTTTTAGTAGTATTAAAAAAATATATTTCAAAATCAAATAAGAAGCCGAAAGGCAAAATAAATTATAAATGCTTAGGTTAACTTAGAGTGCCCGCATAGGGCCAATAAGATAGTATTAGAAACCGTTTGTTCCATATCTCGTTTAAGTATTTTTTTTCTAGAATATACGATTTGTTATAAAGTTAAAAATAAAAAATTATATTTAGAAACGCTTTTGTTAATAAATTTTTATGCGACGCACTTGTTTATTTTTTTATACTACTATATTCTGGGCTGGACCTGAGTCTTAATCAAGAAGTCTTTCCACGATTTTACCGGCTGTCTCCAGTTGCACATCTTGTCAGTTGCTATCCGTCTACTTTTGTGTTCGACACCTCAATCGCGGGTGTCATCTGTTACATTGTCCCATGCACAGCTACGTCTGTTTTTCTATCTAATTTCTTGATAATCTTCAAAAGACAGTTACTCGCCTCTAAGAATTCTACCATATTTGTTCTGCATTCTTGCAGTTAAGTCTTTCGTTCAAACTCAAAGTTTCTGCAAATCAGTTAATTGTTTATGATAGAAAACCATTTCTACTAAATCAACATCCATCTAGCTTCCTACTATAGCTAGATATATAGTCCCTACGCACGAATTTAAAAATAAATACTGACTTTCGCAAATAATTGGCTGACCGCTGAAAGATAATCATTAACCACCCAATAGACGAAACATCAATCCAATTTTTGTTTTTCTTTTTCCACTTATCTTGGTAATTCCCAAAACTGTACAATGACTTGGCAACATTCAGCCGCACTGACAACTGCTTACGCACTAAGCACAGCTATGACTTCAATCACGACGTTTAATTTAACATTAATTGAATCGAAATCAAAGCCGATCATCGCCGTCGATAGCTTGCGTCGAATTCAGTAATTACAGAATAAACTGACAATTAGGACAGCTCCTAAGACCCCAGAGCTGTTTTGGCTCATATATCGCGAGGCTTATCAATTACTTGTGTTGCGCGACTGTGTTCGATTTGTTCGGCAGTCATAAGATATCCACGGAGTGACAAGGGAGCGACTATTTCTGCTAATTGGGACTTATGTTGTCTGATAATACCGTGGTTTTAATAAAAAAAAATAAAACATTGTTCTTGACACGTCATAAAACAGAAGGGTATCGGATTTTTTTTCTTCAACAAATTGCGACAATATTTTTTGTTGTGACGTTATCAACTTTAAGCCTTCTATTTCTTATCCGACGTTCCCAGTAAATCTGATAAGCATTTGCAACGGAAATCTCACTACAGAACGATTTAGTGTGTCCAAAAATGGTGGACATCTGGTTGCAACAAAAAGGTGTCGTATGTTATGTCACCGGCGAAGCAATTAATGATCGCATAACTTGTAGAAATGATCTGCGTGACCGTATAATTTGATGCCACTGAATTATTATAATTATTTTCTTTAACTGAAGTCGTTGAAGCAAACTAGAACGGGGACCATCGCACCAATCGCGAGGTTCGTACAAAAATTGGACAGAAATTGAAGATTTGTAATGTCAGTTACAAGTCGTTATCAAAAGTCTTCAATATTTATTCTTATTGTTTACTTGGAAAAAGAGCTATAAAGGGAAACACACAGCAAGCAATGGCTTGGCGATTATAACCAGTTATTGCTGCAACTAACTTCGCTAGCAAATGTTTGGTCGCCCTGAAGCATTTTGTTGGCTCTAGCTCTATTGAACCTTGGCCATAGAAACCGTGTAACTTTGCAAGAGTCTAAGGAGTGCCGCTAAATATTTACTGACTGTAGAATCTCGTCGTACACCACGTTTTTAAGTCGGAAAGAGGTACTTTGGTCAAAAACTTGGATCTTTGGTGTGGTGTCGTAGTTCTAGCTTTCCGTAGACCCATTCACTTGGGACCCTAGTGCTTTGACAATCTCTGCAAGCTCTGTGAGATAACTTTCAGAAGTCTACTTCACCACATAGAATCCCAATAGCTTCCCACAAGTGCATAAATGGATCAACTCTAAAAAGTCGTCGACTTAAGGCCCGACCATAATTGCCATGCGGAAACTTCTTCTTATTCTTCTTAGAGCGCTACAGTCCGAGGTCTCACTCAACATGCATCTCCATCCAGCGCGATCTTTCGCCAGCTGTCTCCAGCGGGCCGCACACAAAGCCGGCCGAGGTCCCCCTCGGCTTGTGTGTGCCACCTTGTACGTGCGGAAACTTAAGTAAACTAAACAAAAATCGAGCGAATACATATGAATAACACACTGTGACCATAATAACCACTTCGTTCAGTTCCGTTAAGTTCGTTCAGTTTTGTTAAGTTCGTTCAGTTTCGTTAAGATCGTTCAGTTTCGTTAAGTTCGTTCAGTTACGTTAAGTTCGTTCAGTTTCGTTAAGATCGTTCAGTTTCGTTAAGTCCGTTCAGTTTCGTTAAGTTCATTCAATTACGTTAAGTTCGTTCAGTTTCGTTAAGATCGTTCAGTTTCGTTAAGTTCGTTCAGTTTCTTTAAGTTCCTTCACTTTTGCTTATTTAAGTGGGAGGGAAATGAATCGCTCTCTACTTACGTAAATGACAGTTTGTGTACAAAATAACAGCTGATTTTAGTTTAAGTGCCCTGAAGGACTTACATATGTCGATTTTGAAGACTAACGATGCTTCTGGTAATTTTTTGTTCAGTTCTAACACCTGCTTAAGTTTCCGTACGGCTGTTATGTCTGACCCTTTAAAATTAACTTTAACATTTTCGTGCCCATCATGGCGAATTGGTCCAACAATGTTTATTTACTGAATCGAACCGCAAACTTGTAACCTGAAAAGAAAACAACCATTTTTCCTCTGCATGATTACTATCGTCGCATCTATGAGTATTTCCTCAAGTGCATCCTCCATCGCACCAAACACACACACAGACTCTGCCAGTTACACTCCGTCGCATAATCTTTGTGCACACATTTGTATCTCTTACATAATTCATAGCAAAACAAACCAGATACTCACTAATCCATCAAATTGTGTGACATCTGCAATTTTATCGCGCACGGCATTTCACACACACACGCCACGACAAATGTCCGCCAAATGTTCGGCCCCGACCGAGAAGGATGTGCACACACCGTCTATCGTCCTCAAAAGCCGAATCGGACATTCTTTTGGATCTCTGTTAATATTTGCAGGCGATTACACACCAGCACACATTCACACGCGCGCAGGCGAATTCCAATGCAAACACAGATTGCGCTAATGGCCGGTACTGTGTATGTACCTCCGACTCGGGCACTCGCCACCGGCAGCAGACCTGCCGGATCGGGACCATGTAGCAATCGGCAAATAATCTATCGTCAATTGAATAAATTGCCACTCTTGGAAATTAACCAAACACCGGGCAGTGGAGGCGGCTGGCGGAAGGAGGCTTCTCTTCCGGTGATTGGTGCGAGAATCGCGGCCGCGTCCGACTGGCAGCGACCAACACTCGCAGCGTGGTCAGGAGCAGGAACAACACAATTTCCCAAATTGGACGGCGTACGCGTATAGTTTTTGATTAGTTTTCGATTTGGAATGCAATCGGAATTCCGCGGAACGTTACAGCAAATAGCTGCGTCGTCGTCATTAGCATCACCACACCATCGGCCATCGGCCGTCGACCATGGAGCTGGCATCGCAGGCGTCGTTCCAACCGAAGCTAGGCTCCGTACCCGCTTCACTGAGATCAATTTATTTGAATAATTGCGCAAATTGTTGGCACAAGGATATCATCACCAGCTTTTATCTATTGATTTTGAAATTATGAGAGCAAACAAGTCAGCGAGGGCTGAAACGGGCGCATGGGGCCGTGGGGCGGTGGGTGGTGGGCGGTGGGCGGTGATGCTGGCTGTCGAGGGGTGTGACTCCGGGTGCCGATTGATGCCGATGGTGAATGGCAGTCGCAGACGCTGGCGTGGGCAGATGATGGGTTTTGTTTAGTTTTCCAATTAAATTGTTTGATTGCAGTCAGCGATACACCGCTACATGCGAAGTGCTTTGATGAAACGACGAGAGAGTGGGAGAGAGAAAGTATTTTGAAATGTTACTTTGGCTTTTAAGAAGGTTAGGGGGGTGACTGAAAAGTGTTGTGGTGCTGATTGGCTGCATTTTAAGAAGTATTTCAGTAGGAAAACCTTTTCCTATGCTCTACATTATAGGCTTAACACAGCAAATCTGTGGCGGTTGATAGATTTATCGTAAGGAATAAATTGAGATTGAGAATCGGCTTCAAGCCGCCAACGCCATGAAAAAGGCGTCGTTAATGATGGTAGCATTCCGGTTTGCTGCTTCAAACAAAGATCTTTCAATTCCACAAACGCACGATGGGTCCACAACTTTACTGTGAGACTATTGTGACATAGAGAGACCTGTAACTACCATCTTACGGAGTTTCTGCTTATAACTCAGTCACAAAAGTGCACTCTTTTACTTACAGGGAGAAGAAGGAATATCCGACATCTTACACAATAGGTTTCGTTCATTTCGTAAGATCTGGTTGTTTACATGAGTAATTCAAACGATGAATAGGTGGATACCTCGTCTAGGTATGTACAGAACAAATTTCGAAAAGTACCAACATCGATAAAATTCCAAGAGGCAATTTCCAGCGGCAGTTTCATGGGAGGGACATACAAACTTTTTCAGTTGTATGTACACTGAATCAATTGATCACTGATGAATTGGAATTCTCTTTTCAACTCTGAGTCATTATCTTAGCCTGCCGACATTGTTAGACTGTAGGGCTTAAATAATGAAATCTCTCACTTTCCCCTCTAACAGCCATTTCCATCGCCCTTTCAACAAACGAGTGAAGAAGAGATATGAGTTCAAATTGTGCTAGTGCGTTGATTCGGTTTCTGTCCAAAGGGGCAATTTAAACATCAACCAATCAATCATATGTTTGTGACTTAAACTATCTTTTAATAAGTTCATATCGCCGCGGTAGACAAATTTATATACGCCGCCCCCGATACGGTAGCACTAAGAATACATTCATCCAAACAGTGATTGGACGTGCTTTTACTAACCCCCAATCAAGATCATCAGGAGATATGGTAGAACTAATTTCAGCAATCGATATGGCCACCATACCATCACTCGTCAGTAACAGCCACTATTTTTCCCCAAAAAAAAAAAAACGGCAAACTTTGGACTGGAAAGTGTTGCTTAATCAAACATAAGAACTCACATCAGCAAAAAAAAAACACATTGCTCAATCTTCGAACCGTGAAACCATGAAATAATTACATTCGCTCTACATGACCTAGCCATCTTAATCGCTGGATCTTCACCCTTCTGGCTAAGTCGATGTCGCTGAACAGCTCGTACAGTTCGTTGTAATATCGTCTCCTCCACTCACCCTCTATGCAGATGGAACCGAAAATCACTCGAAGAATTTTCCTCTCAAAGCAGCCAAGAGCAACCTCATCCGCTTTTGACAAAGTCCATGCTTCTGCGCCATATAGCAGGACTGGGACGTCTTGTCACCTCTGCTTTTCATTATATATATGGATTGAAAGTTGCAGCTTTATCGAGGCGAGGAATGTTTCAGTTGGGAGAATTGAGGGTAAGTCAGCTTCTTTTTGCAGATGACTTAGTCATCCTCACACCCTCACATCTTCCCAGATGGGACGCCAGCGCGCGCTGTATAGGTTTGTAGCCATATGTGCTGATGCTGGGATGAGGGTTAACGTGGACAGATCCGAGGTTATAGTTATTTCCAGAACGCCTGTTGAATGCACTCTACATGTTAGTGGAGTCCCATTGAAACAGGTGGAGACATTTAAGTATCTCGGGATCTTCTTCACGAGTTTTGGGAGGAATAATGCTGAGCTTTCCTGTAGGATTGTTCAAGCTGGGTTAATTTTGAAACAGCTTGGTCGATCTGTAATCAGGAAGGCCGAGCTTAGTGTCAAAACCAAGTTAGCGGTTTTTATCGCAGTATTTGTCCCAACCCTCACCTACGGTCATGAAATTCGGGTAATGAACGAAAGAATAAGATCGCGAATATAAGCTGCCAAGATGAGACTTCTTCGTGCTGCTGTGTGAATGACTCAATGTTGGGCAGCTACTTCTTCGAACGGAAAGAGTTATGCTTCACGAATGACACGAATGTCCCCATCATCACGACTTCCGAGGCGTGCCTTGAATGCGATTTCATCAGGTAGGTGACTCTTTGGCAGACCCAGGACTCGCCTGCTTGCGCTTGGGCATAGCTCCTGATGAGTTAGAGTCGATGGCGGAGGATTGAGTGGCGTAGAGATCTCTCGTGCGTGCATTGCCCCCGCGACCCACCAATTTTATTATTTGCACTGCGGTTGAAAGCTTTATCCACCTATGGTGATTTGGCAACATAGACTGAAATAAAGTGGGCCAGTGCGAGTTGAACTCGCACGGGGAAGGTTCCGTCGCATAATATTGATGGATCAAACGACGTTTCCAAACTATTTCAGTTGAATTTTCTTCTAACTTCAACCCAAATCAACCATTTATTCATACATTCATGCATCCAAACAAACAAACGTTCATCCCTACATATACCTATATCTCTATCCAAGTTTATCTTACACAGAAAATCCCTTTGATTCTGCACATACCCAATCACTGCTCATGCCTGCGGTGTGTGTGTGTTCATTTCTGTTGGGCATGTAGGGGTGAGATCGAAAAGATAACACTCGTCAACGAATAGAGTGGCCGAACACAGCATCAAATTTATGTGTGAAAATGAAATTATTTTTTTTAAATTTTCGATATCTCAAAATCTCAACATAAATCGATATTTTGAAATTTATCATTTCTTAATGCCTACATTGATGTCTTCAAAACTGCGTTTTCAGATCTTCAAAATTCGCATGTCGATGATTGACCGTTTTTGGCCAATATCTCCAAAACCATTAGGGCCAGAATACTCGAAATGGTTTTAAATGAAAGTACTCAATGAAGCCAAGTTTTTGTAATTTTTTCAAATTTTTAAACATTTTGGTTTAGAAATGACGCATTTAAAAAACTTTGGAGCTCCATATTTTCCAAACGGTACTTTGGATAAGAAAATCTTGAAAGAAACCTCCACCTCATTTCGAAAGATCATTTCAAAATTAATGTCAACTTCACCTGTACTGGAGTTACCCCCAAATGGTCCCACTTTTTAAAATCGCTGCATAGGCAATGACATCTAGGTCTGAAGTACCTAATTCCAAAATTTCATGCCGATATCTTCATAAACTTCGGAGATAAAAAAGTGTGACAGACACGACACGACACACCGAAATTGTAAAGGTTCCGTTTTTGTAGACGGAACCTTAAAAATGGCAGCCAATTTGACAGATGTAGCTTCAACAATATGGCCGCTATCAACGGTCAAATTTCAGAAGCCCCTATTGAAAGACCATTTATCCTTTTTTATGATGAGGCTCATTTTCTCTTATCTGATTGAATAAATAACTTGTCTGGGTCCGAAAACCCAAAACAAATACTGGAACAACTTCTCTATTCATAATGAGTGACAAGTTGGTGCAGTTTTAAAGCAAACGTTGTCGATGGACCAATTTATGGAAAATGATGGTAGTGTCATCAAAATATAACTGCAATTATTAAAGACTGACTATTTGTGGGCAGAACTGAGGCCTATGTACATCTCAGAGCTTGTACTTCAGGTGAAGGTAAGTAGATAATCACTTTTCACAAATTGTTGATTTTTTTCTATTAAATTAAAATGACACCTCTTGTTGGATGTCCCCATTTTTCTCTTAAAGTGAAATGTCTGTTTTTGCTGCAAATTCATTAAGACAGGTTTGTGACATTTAAAGCCACAAGATACTTGAGCAACAACGTTCCTAGCAGTATCAGATAGTTCAAGTCATTCACCCTTCGGTAAGTGTTCAGGAACAACCTTTACTTGCTGTCAAGCGACTATTCGCTGCAAATCTCATAGTCCATCACACAAACAACTCGAATAAGAACTCTCTACTATCTTAGGCCAAATGAATTCATAGGCAGTAGTAGACAGAAGAAAACAGGAAGTGGAAAAAGTAATAACCCGAAGAAACATCAGCCACCCTCATCAACTACACTGCCGACTCCATTCGACATAAACGTCTTTCGCCCTCCTGAGAGAACACGTAAAAAAAAGTACTTATCTCCAGCTCCCGACTAGTAAGCCCGACGATTACGGAGAAAAATAAAAGAAAAACTTTTTTCGTTTCAACCCCACAACCCCACCCGCCGACGAACAAGACAAGACGCTGGAAAAAGTTAATTACCCAAAGTCACCCCAACCCTCCGCCATTTACACGGAGCAAACTTTTTTCTTGTTCGTTCATGCTCTTTCTGAGTCATAGATAATTGAAGGTAGTAAAGCCAACTCCCACCACGGCACTCCGAAGCATCCCTGGGCGCTCACTTCAGAACGGCGGCGGCACAACAACAAGCGCTAGCGAAGGGCAACATTAATAATTCTTACCACCGAATGTGGACGCCATTTTTAATGTCCTTGATTATCACCCCCACCTCCCCCACGCACACACACACACACACACACCATCCCCTATCAAGTCGTTTTCCTTTCTTTTTTGTTGTCCTTCAACGAGAGACAAACTGAAAGCGAGCGCACCCCTCTCCATTCGACATCCACGGCAAGGTGGATGCTTCACAGTTGATGTGTGGAAAATTGTCCTTCTTATGTCCTAATAGGGGTTGAATTGCCATCCGAGTGAGTGGGTGGAACACGGCTGCCTGCCATTTCTCCACGGCATGGCACACATCCATCCATTTTGTCAACTGGAGTTTAATGGTGATTTCATCCCCGAAAATGGTGAACACCATCGCTGTGTGTGTGCGATGAGGGGCGGGGGGTTCTGCTACACCCACATCATCAGGCCCGCTCGAGCTGTCGTCGTAATCGTCGTCATCATCATTATCATCGTTATCATCATCCCCCGTGCTAATTATATGAGAGAGAGGCACTTAGTTCCTACTTTGGTTCAGATATTCTGTGTAAGTATGTCCTTTATGGCTCTTAATTAAGGCACTGAGGAGTGTTTAATATGTTTCCCGTTCTGCTGGCTGCTTCATCCCTCTCGGCAGTGTTGTGCTGTTTCGATGCTCGTTCCTGGTTGAGTGATGCCACCGTGTGGAGGGAAGCTCCTCTGCTCTGCGTAGAGCACAGAATTTATGTGGCACATGATGCAATTAGCCGAGGGTAAATATGAGAGACGTGGTGTGCTGACTCAATCGAGCGGGGGTACGTTATGATTTTCGGTAATTAAGAGGGAAAAATGTGCCATTATCAGCGGGAGTTGGAATGGTTGCATGAGACCTTGAGTAAGTTGAATTTTATTTGGAAACATTTGTGTTACTTTTTGGATGGATTCCCATTTCAGGCTTCAAGAAGGAATACAGGGTTTTTTGGCCCGATGTCAAGGTCTTCAAGGACGCCGATGCGGTGTCCATTTGTTTTTCATCGAACTCAACTCATAAGTTCTTCAAGAATCGAACTTCTTCTCTTCCTTGGATCGGGCTGTAGTAAAGTTGTACCTCTTCATTTAGCAAAGTTTATTAAGGCGCTTCCAGTGTTGGACGCTAAATGGGGTTGACTCCTTAGTCATCTTATGTTGTTTTGACCGACAAACTTGCTTTTAAATTTCAAGCCTATGAGCATTCATATTGTCTAGTTTCCACAGCAACTACTCGTGTTGTGCCTTCTCTCACGATGGGACTTTCAGATTTATGACGACTTTGAATGGTTAAAATTGAGAAGCTTTATGTGGTACTTATAGTTTTGGACTATTGTCAGTGACTTGTGACAGGTGATGCCGTAAGAAAAGCGGGTGATTTGTCCCAGAATTGACAAACCTTATGTGTTTTTAACATGCATTTATCGACGACACAACAGAGATCACAGCTTAATGGAATAAAGCGCGTTAACCAGTACCCAGAAAGCAAAATTAAAATTCTCTTCAAAGAAAGTCTACTTAGGTGGTGGTGACTAATCATTTAATGAATGTGCCCATAGGCGCACGTCAAGTCAGGTTAAGTCGCACTTCATTTGATGTCAAGCTCTTCCATTTGCTTCAAGATTAGATTTGAAGATTTTTTCAGAGTTGCGTTGTTGATGTTTTACATGAATTTGGAGCTTAGCTATGAAGGCGTAACGATGCTTTACCGAGCGCTCATGTCGTGGTGCCGTCCGTATAGTTTGTGATTGATCCTCATTTCTATAAGAGGATAGTCCGATCAGAGCCGAAGTCACTTTGTCATCACATTGAGACTGAGAAGTGAGAAAAAAACACTATTTGTAGGCAGAAATAGAACGCATATACGAGTATACTCGTATGGTAGATAGAAATCGGATTTGCAAAATCACCAGTATACTAACGAGTTGGTGGATGGATCTAGGTTGGTAGGTAGGTAGGTGGCTTCCCTCACAAGTGAAAGATTCACTTAGAGTCGGAGGATCCATTGTGATGCCACTGAGTCGGCTTCCAAGCGCTATTCTCGAAATCATCTTGTTTTCTGCATGAACATACAGATTTTCTTGCCATCTATCTCTGATTTGTCCGTTAATTTGTTTATATAAAAAGCTACTAGGATTTCTCTTCTTGATTACAGGACAGTTGCAGAGAAAGTGCGAGGGTGTTTCCTCCTTTTCTTCATCCATATACAATATCTGTTGCAGAAGTTGTTGTATGGCAGACCTACTCTCACGGCGTGTTTTCCCATTGTGCAATGTCCTAGTAGGTTGTCCAATTTATGCCTGCTAAGCCTGAGGATTGCTGTGGCCATTTTTGGCCACGTTTGTCTCGCATGTAGGCAGGTCCTAAGGTTCCTCCATCTCTCACAGGCTCTGCTGATTGCTACCTCTGAGAACTTAGTTTTTAAGGTTTTTATTGGCACAGAAACATTGGGAATTGTGTTGATAATTGTTTTACTGGCTAGTTCGTCTGCTTCACAGTTTCCTGAAATATCTCTGGTTCGAGAAACCCAGCACACAAGGCTGCATTGTCTCGATATCTTATTGAGAGACATACGTTTTATTCATAGAAAACTCGAAACACTATTGCTTGCTATTTATTTATTAATTTATATATTTGAACATTTGTTAAAAACAACATTTTTAAAATTTTCATTTTTATTACCCTCTAGGAATATGTTTACTTTAATTTTTTTACGAAAGGTTTATTTTATTTGAAATGCAATTTTTTGTTAAGGAAATATGTGAAGTATGCCGGATATTAGATGGAAATTATATGTACGAGGGGCGTTCAATATATTCTCGGTATCGATATGAAGGAAAATGCGAATTCAATTTAAATTGTTTTTATTTTTCAATATAATCTCCCCTTACATCAATGCATTTGTTACATCTTGAGATAAGCTTTTTTAAACCCTCAAAAAAATAAATGTCTTCTTTCTCTGCAAAATACCCTTTTATTGCCGACTTGAGTTCTTCATCATCCGAAAATCTTTTTCCACGAAGACATTTTTTCAAATCCGGAAACAGGAAATAATCACTAGGGGCAAGGTCTGGACTATAGGGTGGGTGTTGGATTTCTTCGAAACCACAATCTCGCGCAGCAGCCTTGGAAACTCGCGCCGTGTGAACACGAGCGTTGTCAAGAAGAAGCAACACACCCCGTCTTTCCTTTTTAATTTCCTCCCGCAAATTATGCAAAGTGGAAGCGTAGGATGTGGCGTTGATGGTTTCACCTTATTTTTTGTACTCAATGAGCAAGATTCCCTTTGAGTCCCAAAAAACTGTGGCCATGAGCTTCCCGGCAGACGGAGTGACTTTGAACTTCTTCGGGGGGTCTGTTCCTTTTTTATGCCACTGCATGGACTCTTGTTTGCTTTCAGGGTCATAGTGGTGGACCCATGTTTCGTCACCAGTAACAATTCGATCCATAACACCGTCCGCGTTCTCATAACACATCTCCAAAAGCTCTCTACAGCATGCGATTCTCACTTTTTTCTGAGGCGCTGTGAGCATTCGTGGCACCCACCTTGCACTGACCTTTGAAAGGTTAAGATGGTCATGAAGAATGGTGTGAATGGTACCAATTGAAAGCTTGGTGATCTCTGCCATCATTTTCACCTTTATTCGGGCATCCTCAAGAACAAGTTTTTCGACTTCTTTGATGCTTTCTCCCGTACAAGCAGTAGCCGGAGCGCCGGAGCGGGGGTCGTCTTCAATGCTCTCTCTGCCTCTCTTGAACTCACTTGACCACTTTTGCACAGTCGATAATTAAGGTGTGGAACTCTGGTAAACAGCCACCATCTCTTCATGAATAGTTTTTTGACTTTTTCCTTGCTTAGTGAGAAATTTAATTACAGCGCGATGCTCAATTTTCACCATCATTGTCTCAGTTGCCATTATGATTCTGTTTAACTAGAGATAAAACGCGAATTATTAATCACATTTATATGAAATTTTACATGAATGCACTAAAATAATAGTATTACTTGATAAATAAGTCAATTTATATATGTATACAACCACAGCTTCACCCCGATACCGAGAATATATTGAACGCCCCTCGTATGTTTGAGTTCCTCTTTGCTCAAGGTTGACTACCGGGAGGAATCTAAAATGAAGTAGAATGAAAGTCCTCTGGCGCTATGCCGCCTTCGAAGACTATTTCAAACTTCGTCTATGACTTGCATATACTGAAAACTAAACAAATTCATTGAATAAGTTGCAGACGCACACCCACTTGCAAACGATCATCCGATTTCTTGAAGCCCAGTCCAGTATGCGTCCCAAAGCACAGAAATTATGGTAAATGACAAATGATTCCTGATATGTAAACGGTCATAGGTGTGTAAGTTCGCTTACAAGATACACGACGCAGATGAATACGAACACATGCACTAGATAATCACTCTGTCCTCCCCAGAAATCAGCCTCAAATGGCCTTGTGTCCTAAGCACGAAAGCAAAGCCATTTGCAATCGATAATAATTCGAATTTATTAATTCATTCAACCACATCCAAATCCGGTGGCAGGACGAGGTATCTGCCGCCCATCCTAATGCACATCGCCAATCAATTAGGATTGCCGCCATTCCGCTGTTTGCTCAGTCCATATGCCACGAAAACCGTCACCAAAAAATCGAAACAAATCCCGCCGATGACAGCGCTCGACGTCCCCGCATCCGGCATCATCGCAGAGAGAGCTATGATTTCGATTTAATCGGCCGAACACGGCTTTGCATGATCTGCTTTTCTTTCATTTACGACCCGTTCATGTGGCAGCATACGCGGGGCGCATTACAGTGGCGGCACAAAGAATTCGACACCATATGTGTCAACACGCAATAATTCACCAGAAAATAATCCAAACAATTGACCGATGGCTTACAGACACCGCCACCATTCTCGTCACGGGCTGAGCATCGGCATCACCTCCGGCGGAGTGGCTCGGTCGCACTCATCCCCTGCGATGGCAGGGCACCAGCAATCAACCCTCCCCGTGGAGTTGAACTGAATACATTCCGGGGTAAACAATGGCCGTCCCTTTCCAGGGGAGGAAAGCGAGATGATCTGCTAATTGCCCGGCACTGGTGCGAGAGGCGAGAAAACTGAGAAAAGTTATTCAACTTCGTCGGCCACCGCCGCAGGAGATTCGTCTAATTAAACGTGGCAGGTCTCTGGAGAGACTCCCTTCGCAGCCGGTGTTAACCCAAATAGATACAAGCTTGCGTCGAGTGCTGCCTTTAGGGGTTGATTAGTCGTCATCATCGTGCGTCTGAGTCGTCCTCGTCATCGTCGTCGAGGGGTGTTGGGAATCAATTTTTGTTGAGTATAGACTACGCACTTGTTTGCCTGCGCCTGGCAAGGACTTCTCTCTCGATTGAAAACCTCACCCCATGTGAGGGCATCAGGGACTGGTGGGGAGGGCCCATTCAGACGAAACCTCGATTTGATAAATGTGGGCAAATAATTGCCTAATTTATGCGCAGTTACGTTTTCGGCTGGCGAGGGATTCACTGATCTCCGGCAGAGGTAGAGTCGTAATTGCTGAGGGGATTACATTTTAATGTTTCCGGTATTCCGTCGAAGAGGGTTCGCGAGACTGGTTGCGTGCTCAACTTTCAAAGAGATACTTTTCAATTTTGAATACGCAAATGAGGGACTCACGTCGAAGAACATGGCTCAGAGGTGATTTAGATGTAAACCACTGGATATAGTGGCTTATGGTTGTAATGGCTTTTGGAAGGATAGGGGTTTTGAGGAGTATGAACGTTTTGACATCGTGATGTTGATAAAGTGAAGTTAAGGATGCTCGCGTTCTCAGATAAATAAACAAACAAACTGTAGGCAAGAAAGAAAGATAGTTTTAAGACCCTGATTAGATGACTTATGTCGCCAAATTATGCTACTGTCTTTCTGGAAAAATTCTACGCCAAACGAGAAATGTGATACTTTCCGAACACAACACCAGCCTCTAGCAACTGTGTCAAGTGGCAATCAAGGGCATCAAGTCGGTTACGGTACCCTCTATAGAGGTGAAGCAGCTCTGGAAGCAATTCTTTCCCAGTCTAACGTTAGCCTTGTCTGAATAGTTAAGTGACATTGGAATTCTGAGGGCAATGAAAGAGCGGATAGGCTACAGGGTGTCCAGATAAAGCCTTTCAGTGCGTCGCCTTGTCTAAACCTTTTTTGACATCAAAGGTGTCGGCGAAGTCTTAACCGACCTTGATGAAGCAACGTCCATTCCCCATCCAATAAAGAAGAACGAGTTTTGCAGGGATGCTAAAATTAGACAATGCGCTGTATAACTTGTAGCTCTAAATACTGTCATACGTGGCCTTAAAATCGATAGACAGATGGAGGGTATCGACTTGGAGCTCCTGTGTCTTTTTCAAGATCTGTCGCAATGTGAATATCTAGTCGATGGTAGACTTCGCTGTCCTAAACTGGCATTGATATTGACCAATCTGGCTGTTCACGTCGCTGACATAAGACAGCAGTCCTCTGCTGGTATTCGAAAAAGTGATCAATAGAGCCTTGCTCAAGTGGGTTGAGGACAATAGTATAGTTCCGGATAATCAGTTCGGTTTCAAGGCGGGGCATGATACAATACATGCAGTGTCGAAACTGGTATCCGATATACAATAGAACAAAAGCAAAAATGAGTGCACAGGTGCTCTGCTGGTTGACTTGGAAAATGCTTTCGATACCGTTTGGCTAGAAGGACTCTTTTACAAGTTAAACAGTCGGAGCATTAATAAATCACTCCTGTATATATTGCTCAATATGCTAACCGGAAGAAAGTTCGTTGTGAAAAATGGCAATGTAACTTCGGCTGGTACTCGTACTATTAAAATACGAAATGGTCTACAACAAGGTGCGGTCAATTCGCCGATACTATTCAATATTTACACTGCGGACTGCAAACGCGGACGATTTGATCGCGTACAGATCAGAGCCCAAAATCGAGGACATTATTCATCTCTTGCAGGGTGACTACGATGAGATCCAGAGTTTTTGCGATGACTGGAAGTTGAACATCAACTTAGAAAAATCGGAAACCATTCTTTTCAGAACACCGTTGAGTAGGGCTTCAGCGGATACTAAAAAGAATTGGCGAAATTTCTCAGTTGTTGGACAACTCGGACAGCCACTGGCGAATCGAAGTGTAGTCAGATATCTGGGGATCTGGCTAGATCAGTATCTATATTTTAACAAACATGTAGATGCTGCTCTGGCCAGAGCCCGAGGTGCTTTTGCTCTTACAAAGAGACTATTTCACAACAGCCAACTCGATGCGAGGGTGAAGGTTATCTGCTACATGGCCTTTATCCGGCAAATGCTTGTCTATGGGTGTCCCGTATGGTTCAATGTGGGAGCAAGCTTTATGGAAAAGATGCGGGTGTTCGAGAGGTCTTGTCTTAGGACTTGCTTTCGCCTCTATCGAACGCCACAGTCCCAGTACAAAAAATTATACTCCAATTAAGTCCTATACAATAGGGCGAATATGATAAGAGTGGATAATTTCCTGATTAAACTGATTCGTAGGCACATTGCAAGAGCAATGACCTCGACGAATAACCTGATCTTCGGGGCTTACTACCCGAACTTTAGATACAACGAGAGGGTTGGTCTGAGCGGATTCGTTCCCCCAGAGCCATTCCTATATTTCGATCAGACAGGTCTGATGCAGGATAGATCAGCAGTACCGTTAATCTTCTACGTAGCCCGTACATCTGTGGATAGGCGACTTAACTACGACCGAGACGTCACACAGAGCACTGAGGGGCTACTCAGGTTCAGTAGGGCGGTATCCAACCGTGATATAAAAGACGCAGTCAGGTAGCGCACAAAATGTTGGTGGTTAATAGAACCAGCTCCTTCGTCTATCCCTTACAACCCGGGATAGATAAAATATTGGTCCAAAAGTCGGTCCATTACCTATCGCCATCGATAGGATTAGATTAGGTTTGTAAGTTAGTATGTAAGCCAAAAAAATCTGAAATATATGTTATATTTTTATATAGTATAAGTTTTAGTGTATATAGTTGTTTGTATGTACGAGTTGCATCTATATTGCAAACTTATATAGATATTAAGGAGTACGTGCATGTATGCATACAGTATTAGGCATAGGATAGGATTAAAATAGTACGTAAGAAAAAAAAAAAAAAGACAGCAGAGGAGATCTGATATGCGATATTTAAGAGTCTGGTCCCTCTGTTGTTCACACAGTTTAGACGGTCTCCGTTCTTTATCTGATATCTTCGAGTTATCGGTTAGAGCGACCAATCGATTATAAGGGCCAAATTTGCCAGTCCCTTGAAGGTCGTTATAACCGATTTTGATTATATGTACATATATAATTCTGACTTTATTTTGAAGCTATGTACATTCATGTCATTGTGCATGGAACAGCACATCATTCAAATAGCAGCATTGGCTTGGCTGGCTGAAGTACTATTTTGATGACTTTTGTCCTCGAGGTCGTCAAAAGTGGTTGGCTTGTTAGCGTAGACTAAGGACTTGACGTAACATAGAGTAAATAATAGAGTGGAGAATTGTAGCATGATCTCCGCGGCCAATTGATGAACGCTCGCCATGAGATGACCCAGTCGCAAATTTCTCCTTCGCAACTTCGAGCGTTGCATCGTTTGCATGGCATGCCGAGTTCTTGTGAGTGACGAGAAATCGATTGCCTCGGATTCTCCTGCACACTCTTACGGACCAGCGGCGATGTTTTCGTCAAATTTTCGGCGTTTCGTCGACGTACTCGTGTTGGTCTATCGTTTACTGAACCAGTGGACACAAATTTATCCACCACACGATTATGGCGACCATAAGACGAACGAAGTGCAGATCGTTGCCTGAAAAGAAAACCCACTTTGATAAAACAATTTTATCATTTGCACGTGTTGTTGAACGCTATGTCCACCCATAGTAATTTGACAAAACGGACATGATAAATGGTAACCAAATTGGTAGATGAAGCTTTAACAATATGGCCGCTATCAACTGTCAAACTTCGGAAGTCCCTATTGGAAAACCCTTTAGTTTAAGTTTCAACTGCTGTAAACCCATCTTTGATGACTTGCCGTTCTCATCAGATCACGTCAAAATCAATGTCAATGTCATTCGCACATGACAGGTATACAAGATTTTGGTAGATCGTCTCTAAACTCTTGTGTTAGCTAGAGTTGTTTGCATAATATTCTTAAGCCCGGTGGTAACATGATAGCGTACTGCGTTATCGTAAACCCAATTTGACATTGAAAGTTTCGGTTTGTTAAATAGCGACCGTGATGAAACAGCTATATACCGTTATTCTGGTACAAATAGACAAGTTTGGCAAGAATATCGAAGCTCAATATGTCGCTGTATAGCACACTGCAATTCGGGGCCTTAAAAAAAGGGGATTAAGTGGTGGGTGGCTATCTGCATTTATTTGGGTCTTCTCCGGGACTTACAGTATCTTGAAAATCTGTTCTATTGTGAACTGTTCAGGTCCGAAACCAAACTGATGGGAATCAGGTTGTTCAGGAACGGTTTCAGACTGTCACGACAGAAATAATTTTTTGCCAATAGAAACGGGAAGATTTTGACAATTCATGGCGGCCATTTATTTTTATTTTTTATTTTCCAGACACCAAAAACAAATCACCATGACAAGTTACCGCCTCGAGGAACGTGTGTAAATGATATTATCAAATCATATCATCTACTTAGCGTTTGGTAGCCAAATCCGAGCCGAACGATTCAGTAAGTAATCAGCCGTCAATGCAACACTAGATTTGCCGAAAACATCCCCGCGGTCCGTGAGACAGCTAGAGAACCCAAGAAACTCTGAGCCACGCAAAAAAACTCGGCCTTTCGCATACATAAACAAGACTTGGGTGTCCAACTGACCCAGGAGCTGGGGAAGAATGGCCATAGACAGCGATACCGGGTATTCGCTGACTTATTTTTGATGCATTTGGAAACGGGGCTTGGTTTTAGCAAAAAAAACCAGGCCCATTGGATAAAAGGGTTCATTAACAAGTTACATAATCAAATTTGGGACGGTGCCAATTCGCAGGAGATCACACTAACTTATCTGCAAAAAGTCAATGTTTGGTGGTGATTGCGGACCACCGGTGTCCTCAAAGCCAACATAACCCATGCCATCGTTCAAATTCAGCCTGATCTATGTGCTGGAGTTATCAGAGTTCCAACAGCAGTTAAAATAAAATCAATGCATTTTTTACTCGAAGCGTATTCAATCCATTAAGTCGTGTTTTAGTTTTTAAGTCTAGAATAGATAATCCTTTGACTCCGAAAATTCTGACATTTTTTTTGCAATTTTTCAACAGTCAGTAAAATTGAGTATACTCTGCAATCACGTTCTGGTGACATCCTCCTGATCTCTATCGCACAATGCAAACCGCATTTAAATGGATTACCCTAAGGTTCCATGTTTACACCAGTATTATACCTCCAATTAGGAAAACAACAACCTCCGGGGGTATGCCATTCATTTCATATTCACACCTCAACCATGAAAATCATTCACTTGTGCATATCACACATACGCGCACATACCGTGCCGGGCCAAATTACACTTGTGTTTGTTGAATTTTTCTAGTCGAATAATTTTAATACCCCACAAGCCTAGACGAGACCCAAAAATGAAGCGAAAAAATGAAGAACCTTTTCAACACACGCACACACACTCAGAGGCGCTTATGGCAAATATTCACGGGGAATTGTTGATTGTTTAAAATACAATATATTTGTATCTCTGTATCTGATCCCATAATCTGATTTGTATGATGATTTATTAGGCACAGACACACGCGCATAAAAAAGGATATCCCTCTTCCCTGACTGTATTCCACCCTCGATTTCCGAGAGACTGCTCTTCGACTCGAGGGGTGACCGTCGTGATGAGCCTGTTTTTGTTTTTCTTTTCTTCTCGTTTCAATTTGCTGTTTTTGTTGTTGTTATTTTGATAGCATTAGTTAACGGTATTATTTATTCAAAACAAATTCAATTGGATTAGTGCACTCGATTGAGTTTTATTTAGAAAAATTTTCACAAAAATTTGATGCGACCGGTGTTGCAGGGATGTATCTATTGTTTTGTGTGACGACAGGATGCAAACTATTTGACGGACGGATGCTGAGGGAAATAAAAATCATTTTGTATTTCAAGCACGACAGGGTTAGGTATTTTAATTTAAATTTTCAACTGCCACAGAGCGGCGATGACATTTTGTTTAAAGCAAATGATTAATTTAAGTTGGACAATGATAACTCTGGCTCAGTAAGGAAATAAGACGTAATCAATTTGGTGACCCATTTTTTTAAAATAATTTATGGATGCATGCTCGTAGCTACGGACTGGATGTCGCAGTCTGTTAAGTGCCCGCCCTAAGTTAGACGGGTCCAGGTTCGAATCCCAGTGAAAGCAAAGTTAATACGCTTTTATCCGATTTTTCAAATCTGGTCCAGTCACCATTTGCCGTTGCGATCAAATTAGCAGCACTATCAGTGGTAGTAGTCTGACTGTGGGTATCACAATGGACCAACATGGTCTAAGTGTGCTGCTGAATTCACTAGCAGCCCCCCAACCTAACCTAACGCCCGTAGTTACCATAGTTGAGGATTTCGTGGTGCTCTTCTATATTATAACAAATTATTGCCAGGAGTCTGCAAAACAAAGTGAGCGATAGGACGAAGATTTTGCTTGACTAAATGAATTCGCTTCTGCGCACCGTTTTTCTATAAAGATCTGTAAAGAACTTAACAAGAGTTTTCTTTATAAATTCAGTTCTTTTACTTTGTAATGAACCTATCTTGGTCTATGTGCGTTCCCTGTTCATAGGAGACAGCCACCCACACCTAACTTTGTGCTTGAGAAGATTGGGAAAATTAAATCTTTCAAATGACGTTCCTTTCTTCTTCGTCTAATGGCGCAACAGTCCGGGTGGACCTGGGCCTTATACAAAACACCGCTCTAGATAGCACCATCTTCAGCCAGCTGCCTCCAATTATGCACGCCAATTTGGCTGAGGTCATTCTCTACTTGTATGAGTCAGCTTAATCGTAGACATACTCTGTTCTGTTTTGCATCTGACGTCTAACATCTCTAACATCAATCAAGCAAGTGTTATAGTTTATGCCAGTTAAGTCGCTATTAAATCGTTCCTTAACCTTCTTCGATTGTACATTTTGTTCTACAAAATTCTATCTTCTTTGTTTTCTGTATCTCTTTGTGGGGCATGGGACCACTAAGGCCGCGCGATTGCGATCGATTTTAAGAGAACATTTCTGTCACACTTCACTCTCCACTGTTCTGCGCTGTGTTTTCTTCTGCCATCCTGTATTTAAGAGTTCTTTTGCAAAGCATGGATAATTATGGAGCTTCTAGCCCTTTCGTAATGTGATACCGTAATGTGTCAACTGCCACTTCCGTTGTTTTATAATGGTAGCTGTTGGTTTCTGGCACGGCACAGGGAAACCCTGATTGTAAGATGAAAACTCTAGGCCGACGAAATTTCTAGCTGTCTATTGCGCCAAACCCAAAGCCGTAACTTTCCTTCTCGACTCTATGGTTTTCCTGAGACAATCGTGAAGTGATTGTGACTATATTAATAATGTATTGGGGAACTACAATAGACAACTACCACGTCCCTTTGTAAACGCAACCTCGCAACCTCTTTAACATCGATAAACACGAAATATTGTATTTCTTTAGAATTTTTTCAATTCCTTGTGCTACCATTGCCCTTTCATGTAGTTTTTTTATTTTCGGTTTTTTCAGTAGGTATGTAGGTATATTTTTTTCTTTATTCACTAAATTCCGCAATGGTTTATATAGTGTTCGCGTTAAGTCAAACACACCCGTTCTTTATGAGTCCAGTTTATTGACTGATTCCAAGGATGTACAATAATTCAGAATCAATACATATATAGGTATATAAGAAAGAGAGAGAGAAGAGAGATGGTTAGATACTCCACATCTCCCCCTTTAACTAAAATTATTATTCAAATACATAATTTCTTCAAAATATAAAAACTTCATAGCATAAAATATTATTAAAACAAAAAGCATAATGGTAACGATTTCTTGATGTTATATACAGCATAATTAATTGTTTCGCAGGATAGGTCCATCGATCAGGTTGCTTTATCACTCTTCCCGACCTAGTAGTTAAGTTACCTGTAGCAGCTGTAGGTAGACCTGATTTTAGATCATGTGACCCAACTTCCCTATGCACCATTATCTCCCCCTTTGATGCTTCTGAACCTGGTGTTTGAAGATTTCCCTCAGCTACTTCTTCTGGTGTATAAGGTACCTTCTCCCTATGCGCATTGTTTAGATGGAAAATATTTCTTCTGTAGACACCTGTGTTGGTTTTGACATAAAACGATCGGGGCGCATCGGCTCTGGCTTGTATGTGACCACATTGTTGGATATCGCGAACCTATAGCCAATTTTAAAGTCTCTGGTGTCACAAACTCCACGACGTCTTGTTCTTGTCTTCGGTGAACTCCAGCTTTTGTTAGTCTCTCCATGTCGACGAGTTTTGGCGCACAGCGATCCGTTGTTATTGGCATTATTGAACGGATCCTACGTCCCAATAAGAGTTCAGCTGAACTTTATCCGTTTGCGAGTGGTGTAGCCCGATATTCTAATAAAGCTAATTGGGGATCGTCTTTGTTATTCTTTAAAAGCCTCTTTATTATTTTAACAACAGACTCAATAAACTCATTGCTTTGAGGGAAGCGGCGGCTTGAAGTTACGTGCTTGAGCAAATTGTCGAAATTCGGCTGTCTGCACAGTGGAGAACTGAGGGCCGTTGTCGGTTCTTACTACTTCTGGTATGCCATATCTAGCAAAAATTTACTTTAAGTGCCCGTCATCGGGATAACCTTTATCCATATTTTGAAATCTATCGTTCAAAGATTGATTTCTGAAATTTTCAAAAGCAGTTTTAACTAAAGAGTTTATTTTTTTAAATTCGATGAGATAGAAATCATTCCTTGTTCGTCTCCATCTGGATCTGCAGATGTTTCTTAGCTAAATTAATTGAAGGATGAAGTGTGGTAGAACATTCGATGGCTGTCTTAAAGCCATTAAGACAGCTCAAAGCCTTCCGGAATGGCATTCCAATTATTATTTTTCACATCATAGACACGATTTGAACATTGCACTGGGGAAAGAATAGTACTACTTACAGGTAAATGAACGGAATTGAGTTCATTAAGTGTTATGGGAGGAGTTAAAAGGTCAGGAATATTAGATCACTGTATATTGTGCCTTACTGCAAGATCTAACTAAGCTCGTCTGAGGAGATTGCTCTATGTTTTGTTGTAACCTGACCGTATCTCCCTCGAGTCCATCTGACATATCTAAGGTTGGCCGCCGTTAAGAAAGAGCCGAATGATCGCTTTGGAGTTTTTGGTGAAGTTTCGATCCTTGTCTAGTTGAATTTTAGTTCAAAAGTTGATTCACTAGAACTTTTTCATTTTCAGTTATATTGCTATGTTTTAGGACCCAGACTAAGATAATCGACCTTCAAACGCGGGAAGTCCTTTTGAAGACCTTTGATATGGGCTTGGTGGCAATCCTGGGTTAAGATCGCTATATTTTACTTAGTCCAGTTTCCGGGTGTAATTTTAAGTGACGAAAAGTCTTCTGAATGGTATGCAATTTGGCTTGGAAACAACGTCTGTAGGTTCTTGAGTAAGGGAGGGATGCTGAACAAAGCCAGTTCCAGTATTCCAAATTTAAATTTGCTGCATATATTGACATTTCGAAAAATGCAGTTCCCATATCTGCTGGCCATATTGTCCTTGGCAAGAGTTGTCCGTCTAAGCAGTGCAACCAGGTGGTGTACGAATACGTTGTCCCCATCCAAAGAGCTAAGACGTGCAACCTCAAACGTGTCGCCGACATACGCATCGTCACTGAAGCTGAAAAGGCCACGGAGGCTTGCCAAGTCTTGCAACAACAGTCGAGGCCGGTCAATTTGGGCAACTGTTGAAGACGAAACTATCTCTCTAGGTATCGCATCCAGAATGCAGCAATGACCGTTTTTAATTCATGCAATTCATCTATGGAATCAACTCCCTCCAAGGTTAAAAAAGGCTGAACTCAGAGAATCGTTTTAGAAAGGAATTATTTGAACTCTTAAGAAGTAGCACTTAGCCTGACATTGACTTACTCACTTTTCACTTTCCTTCTTCTTTCATATCTTTCTCTTTTTTATTTCTATTTCTATTTCTGTATTTTCTTTTTTTCTCTATTTTTATAATATTTTAAACTATAATCTGTATGCGTTTATAATTATAATTGTTATTATTAATTGTTTTTGTTGCTTTGAAACCTGTTCAAATCAAAAGTCGATTATAACTTATATTGTACAGAGATATATCATTATTAATTAAATTAAATTCAATAAATACATCATTCACTTTCGAGACCGGACCTGGGTGTGGGGGGGTACACCCCGTGAGACCTACACTTTTACTGCTGATTAGAACCAGAACCCAGATTGTTGTATACTATATCTCAGGAGTTGCTTCAGCTCAATTTTTTCCAAATCCCCCAGCTCGTCGAATAAGTTACTGCCTAGTGTTAGCAGTCTCCTTCCCCGAAGGGCTGAACAATCGCATAGCAGGTGGTGGACTATTCTATTTCCTCCTCGTTAGTCGCTATGGAGGAACCTTCTGGCATGGTTGGCTATCGGACAATGCCCGGTGAGAACTCCCACCACCGTCCGTATATCCTTGCGACTTATGCTAATCATTGATAATAATTTCTTCCTGTTCAACACCGGCCATAGGGCTCTCGACGTCGACGTTGATATCCAGATTCAGCCATCGCTCATTTGCTCTTTCTAAGGCTTCATCCTCTATTTCTTTCAACAGGAAACTTTACGGCATGTTGACATAAGGTAGTCCTAGAGATTTATCTAACTCTGAGCCCTCCTTCGCTAACACGTCCGCTCTCTCGTTTCCTTGAACTCCTGTTTGTCCCGGTACCCAACAGGGAGTCACCGTGTTTAGACATGAGATTTCGTTGACGGTCTGTCTGCATAGCTTGACTAGTTTCGACTTTGCAATATCCGACGCTATGGCTCTTATAGCCGCTTGTCTGTCGGAGTAAATGGTTATCGTTTTTTCAGTCAAACTAAGCTCTTTAAGCGTAAGAGCCGCCTCATTTATTGCTATCACCTCTGCTTGAAAAACGCCACATTCGCAGAAGACCCATGCCCCCGTTCCTGTACCTGTTTTTGAGCCATCAGTACATAGGGAGTTCTCTGGATGGATGGATCGTACTACCGCTGTGTACAGCCAGTATACCACACGTGGTCCAAGACCCCAGGTGTTACCCAAGGCTAGTTTACATGAGCGGAAAGCTACACACGCCGTCTTGATGCGCTCCTTAATTTTCACTTTCCAAATTAGTTTAGAATCCAGTGTAATGCCCAAGTATCTGGGCCGTCCTTGAGATTTTGAGTTCCACCCCGTTAATATGCTGGCTTGTAAACTCCGGAATTCTCCTTTTTCTCTTGAGGAGCTCAGTTCTGTCTTCTCTGGGTTGACTTTCAAGACATCAAGCCTTTCAAGACAATTGGACTGCCAATTTCTGGTTTTGGTTCAGAAAATGTATTTTGAAATTCCAGCGACCACATCAGGATTTTAGAAAATCCGCGGATTCCTGGAAACAGTCCTTCGATTTGATGCCTTCTCGACTTAAGAAGCGCATTCTCCATCACCAGCAGCGGGTTCATTCAACAGAGCACTTAAAATCCATTAAATGCAAATCATAGCATTCTCTCCTTTCCTCCCTCCTTCCCTTCCACAGCCCATACTCTCCCGTTAAGTCTATTGTAATCCATCTGAAAACGTGCTGCGGCTCACCCCTCGCATTATCCTTTCGAAATTAAGCAATAAACGGCAAATAAAGGCCGCCAGCCAGCTACGCATATGACTCGAATTGAAAATATAATTCGGGCAAAATTTGATCATCTGTGTTGACACAAAGATCATCTTCTGTCATTGTTCGTGCGGAGCTGCCTCCTCCCCTCCGGTTAATCGTCGTCACTCAACGTGAGTACAGTGTTACAAATAAACAACCCGTAACCGTGCAACAATGAATACAAATCACCATCCGCCGTCATTGTAGTCCACCGGCTTCGTTCTCGTCCTCGTCCGCATCCGCCGCGTCGCTGCCAAAGGATCAACAATAAATCCAGTCCCTCTGGTGTTTAGAGTCGTCACCGTCGTCGTCGTTGTCGTTGTCGTTGTCGTTGTTCATCATCGCCGAGCGAGGGTGAGTGGAACGGCGATGACAAATAATATAATTTGCACCCTTAATTGCAGACGGAAACCAAGGGGTAAGTTACACTTACACGCTCCACTTCTGCACCGCAAAATACCGGAATGGCAACGAGGAGAGGATGTCGTCGACGACATGGACGAGGAGGAAGGACATTTAAGCAATCATCTGTTCGGCATTAGCCCCGCACCGGACTGAGAGCAAAGACGAGAACAGATGGGCTAAACGACAGCGCACGACACAATCAACTGGAATTTGTATCTAGGAGCACATTAGCCGTATCGCAGAGGGCGAGGGGATGGTCTCGCAGAGCAAACATTTCATGGCTGGTGCACGGACGAGAGGTGCATCATCTTCCGAAGGGTGGTCCGGTCATGCACTCTTACATGAATTGTGCGTATCCACTTTAGCATGTACTGTGAGATGAGTTATGGGCTCGAGATACACCAGCAGTCTGGTGTGTGGGGGGGAGATGTTGTTGGTTAAATAAATGTTTTCCTTTGGACGCCTTCACGCACAATAACGCACTTGGAGTGGTCGGTAAGTGTCGACCGGAGAGTTACGTGATGAAGTGGATGATGCTCGATGAAGTGAAGCGACCAAGTGAATTAGTGAGCGCAGACGAGTGCAGAGAGGAGTCTTGAGAGGTTGATTACAATCATAATAAGGACTTAATTGTGGACAGTTGGCATGTGTGTACGTGTGTGAGATGGTTTGCGTTGCTCTAATGATGTCTGGATGGTTTTTGTTCTATTCTTTAACTCGTAACGTAATTCAGGAAGATTCGGGTGACAGCTCGAGTTAATCTGCAGTTCATGGCGATTTGAAAACCCAAAGTGACACAAGAAATCCAATGACACATTTACCACCTTAGTGCCCACAGTTTATTCCAATGGGCTTCGGAAACAAGCACCACGCTTAGCTTTGATTGGCGAATGTGCTTCAAGTTTAAGCCCGGCTTATAAACGAAAATCGAATGAAATGACCAGATGGAATGACACACTTTCCTTAGCGCCTGTTACTCTTCATCATTTTCCCTAGATGATATTCGATATTTTTCAAATTGTAGTAACGCGGGCTAACACTCCGCTTTTGAAACTAGTTTAAGACGGTGTCATCAACGTTCTATGATGCCAATTGAAGAATTACGCATCCTTCTTTTGGTTTCCTTTTGCGTTGCGTTACCGAAGATTTGGCCGTCGTTTGCAACATGACTCACTTCGTTTGGGCCCGAAGATCCCTTAGGTTAACGAGCAGTTCTTTCTGACGTAGTACAGTTCCTCACGGTTCGCCGGAAATTTAAAGAAATGGTTGTAGAAATCCAAACCCTTAGTAGCTGAGTTTTGTCCTTACTTACAGAATGTCTTATGCCAAGTGTTATTAATCCTGTTTGTTTCCCCATTGATTTCATTGAAGGACTTCGGAGCAACGCGTACGTAGTCAAAGTCTCTGTCCAAAGTCCCTGACAATTTAACTATTTTCTCGCTTTTATACTCTGCTTTCCAATCGGTCTAAGAGCCAATGCACACGAGCGTCCTTTTTAACCGCTCCTGCGTACTGGAGCACTCACATCTAATATACGTGGGCGTCCTCTGTTGCGTTGTCTCACAGACTTGAAGTCGAAGATTCTCCAGACCAGAGCTAAGTTATCCATGCGCTCTCTTAGACATTGGATCCGTAAATGCCTGGTTGGACTCATATTGCCTCATGTTCGTGTTTGAATCTTCTTCATTGAGACCCAAGGATCGCACTCAGAACTTTTCTCAAGAAAAAACTAAGAATTTCTTCAGCTGCTTTCGATATTGTCCATGCCTCTGTGCCGTTGACCAGGAATGAAATGATGAAGGTCATGAGCAAAGTTAGTTTGGTCTTTCGAGAGGGGGCTATGTTATTCTATGTATAACCTTCTTGAGTCAAAAAAAATAGCGATTGGTAAGAGTTATTCTTCGTTCTTAGTACTGGTGTCGTTCATTCTGTTTGCCGCGAAGCCAAGGTAGATGAAGACACTGATCTCGAAATCTCGATACATGGAGATCAGTCTCGATACCTTAGAATAGAGACGATTTATTAATAATCTGCCACTTTAATGTCATCTTCAAATATCGACTTTTGAAGCACTTTTCGCTTGGTGTCGTCTCTGTGTCTTCAGTTTATATCACGGTTTTATATTAAACACGGCATTGAAATCTATAAAAATACTGGTTTAATCAAAATCTTGGATCTTCGAAACCTCTTTGCTGATAATTTTGATACTTGATTTCGATTTAATTATTTCGTGTGACATTGCGTGAGCAACGTGACAAACGCCAACAAGGAAAAACCCCTGGTTTGACAACGAGTGCAGGCAGGCACATGGCGCAAAGGAAAAAGTCTACCAGGCAACGCTGCATCGAACTACGAGAGCTGTTCGTGAGCTCTACGAACAGAGAAGAAGGGAGGAGAACCGGCTTCTCAGGAAGAAAAAGAAAGAGCACGAGAAGCGCGCGATCGAGTAGATGGAGAGGTGTTATGGCAGGAATGATGTCCGAAAGTTTTACCAAAGGATAAAACTTTTATCGAATGGGTATAAAGTTCGGACAGAAGCTTGTCCCGGCAAAATGGAGAACTAATAGTAGATTCGCAGTCGATACTAAGAATCTGGAAAAATCATTTCTGCAGACTGTTGAACGGCGATGAGGACACAAATACCGCTGTCAGGCAGAATGTTCCACTCAACGCAATGAACGATGATAGAAGAGAATACCGTCCCCCCGAACTAAACGTAGTCAAGATAGCGATATCGAGACTGAAGTCTAATAAAGCTGCTGGTGCAGATAGTCTGCCCGCTGAAATGTTTAAAACAGCTGGAGGTGATCTGGTAGGGCGCATGCACCAGCTCATCTGTAAGATATGGTCGGAGTAAACTATGCCCGATGAGTGCAATCTCAGTATCGTTTGCCCGATCCACAAAGTCCGTATCAATGTGGTTTCAGGCCGACCAAATATTAACACTGCTGCCGATCCTGGAGAAGACCCAAGAAATGCAGATCGACACACACCACCTATTTGTCGATTTCAAGGTCGCATATGACAGCTTGCATAGAGACGAGCTATACGTCAGACTGAGCAGGATGACGATGGAGAACTGTCGCTGCTCCATCAAGGTCGGTAACGAACTCACCGAGACCTTCAATGTCAAAAAAGGTTTTAGACAAGGCGACGCGCTGTCACGTGATTTCTTTAACATCGTTCTTGAGAAGATCGTGCAAAACTCACAGGCCAACACAAGAGGCACGATCTTCCAAAAGTCTGTTCAACTGCTAGCTTACGCGGATGACATTAACGTAATTGGGCGAACACAGCGAGCCGTCAATGATGCGTTCGCTGGCATTGAAACGGAGGCGGCTAAAATGGGTCTGGCGGTAAACAAGGGCAAAACCAAGCATATGTTGGCATCGAGAAAGGACGCACAACATCGACGACTTGGCCAGAACGTCACCATAGGCAGCTATAACTTTGAGGTAGTTAAGGACTTCGTCTACCTTGGCTCCGCAGTAAACAATACAAACAACATCAGTACCGAGATCAAACGCAGAATAACTCTTGCCAACCGCTGTTTTTTGGGGCTCAAAAGGCAATTGAGTAGTAGAGCCCTCTCTCGGAAGACCAAGTTGACTTTGTATAAGACCTTGATCATCCCAGTCCTGCTTTACGGCGCTGAGGCATGGACAATATCCTAAGCGGATGAACAGTGTCTTAGCCTTTTTGAGAGAAAAGTTCTGGGCGCAGTCTTTGGTCCTGTTTGCATTTATGGCATTTGGAGGAGAAGGTTCACTCACGAACTATATGGGCTGTACAGCGACATGAGTCTAGCCAGGCGTCTACGGGTCCAACGCCTAAGATGGATAGGCCATGTAGAGAGTATGGACAACACATCTTCAGCCCAAGAATCTTCGACTCTGAGCCTGTGGGACAACGCAACAAAGGACGACCACGAACAAGTTGGCGCGCACAAGTCGAGGGGGACCTCGGCCGGCTTGGTGTGCGAAACTGGAGACAGCTGGCGAAAAATCGTGCTGGTTGGGGAGGCATGTTGAGTGAGGCCCAGGTCCACCTCGGACTGTAGCTGCCTAAGAAGAACCAGAAGACTTGATAAATTGTTCCATTGAGAGAATCCATCCTGCAAGTTGTTAAACTGCAAACACAACTGCGGGCATAGGGCGCCAAGACTAGGACTGATGAATGTCACCGAGAGACAAGGTTTCCGAGCATTTGTGGATGTAGTTCCTCAATAGCACGAATAATGTTGACTTCAAGTGCGTCGATTGTTGGTGATTTGTCACCCCAGACTTTATGTATGGCACGTAGCGTTATCCTGCTGGAACCATTTTTCTTCATTCCAATCATTGCTCTATAACGAATACCGTTGTAACGTAACGAGCTCTCATTTTTGAAAAAATATGGACGATGTCAATTAGCCCACCGAGCAAACCTAACTACAATTTTTTCCTGATGCAACACCGTTTTCATAATCTTATGTGGATTACCCTAGCTCTAAATGCGACAATTTCCATAATTGACATACCTATTGAGCTAGAAATGAGTCTCCCCCTCCCCTGAGCACAATTGTTTCAATGCCATTTGATTTTGAGCACTTTCTCGGAAATTTCGACGCACGCAATGGTCATTCAGCTTCAATTCATGCATCGGCTGGTTTTGTAGGCCCTCAAACGATGATCTTTGCGTTACAATGTCCAGAAAGTGGGCGGACACAGACTACAGTGTTGTAAACGACGTCGGATCGATAAATTTGATTTTCTTTAACACTTTTCAAAACAGATCCAATATTTTTTTCAGCACGCTCTCTTCCCGTGGATCTTGGTGCGAATGCATTTTGCAAAGAAAATGTCATGCAAAAATGGTCAAATGTTTACTAAGTTGAAGAAAATGTTTATTAAAATCAAACATTTCTTCAGCCAAATCCATAAATCCCCTTTCTGAGCTTACCTTCCGAACAGCGTTGCCAGAATCCTCCAAAAAACAAACATATTCTAATTTTTTTTTCAATTTTGTAATGTCTATTTATTCAGTTGTTGTTGGTTTCTTTTTTCTTAGTTAAATATTTACAAATTAATTTACTCTTAACATACTACTCACGTATCACACATAGCGGTTATTATAGTTTTTATTTTCTTGTGTTTATCCTATTTACAGACGTTTTCATGGGTTTCTTTTAAAAGATTCTCTAAAACAGAACAAATAAGACGAAGAATACTAAACGGATCAGAGACTCGAAACGAGCTTTTGCGGACGCAACTTGTCCCAGCAGCACCGAACTAAACATACGTCGACCCCGAAGGTCTGACTAGATTCAAGGCTCCCGCAGCCACTTACTAACTAGAACCACTGTTCGCCGAAGCCTTGGATCGTTCTTTAGCCTCTTGCTGTGCTTTTTTGGATCGTTTCCATTTCATCCGTCGATTCTGAAACCAGATTTTCACTTGTGTCTCCGACAGCATCAGGCCACTGGCCACCTCGAAGCGCTTCGGCCTGGACAGATACTTGTTCTGCTTGAACTGTTTCTCCAGCTCGAGCAGTTGCTGTGACGTGAACGCGGTTCGGGGCCGCCTTGTCTTGCCCAGAATCGCATGATGCGGATACGCGGCCAACTCGGGGATCCTGTGGTGCAGCATACCGGCACGGGCGAGGAACTCGAATGGCAGGTGCGACTGAACGAAACTGTGATTCATGGGCAGCTGCAAGTTGAGAAGAGAGGATTGCCAATCGTCAGTGAAATGAATTCGCTTCGCTTGTTCTTCGTTGCAACTCACCGGAATGGGCTTGCCAGACGGGTCCAGAGGGCGATGGAATGCGGAGCCGCCTTGCGCTAGCAAGTGATACGGGTGTCCTCCGGCGTAGAGCGGAAAGTCTTGGGGTCGTATGGGACTGTGCGGAGGTATGGGTTTCTTGAACTCATCGTGGAATTCCATTCGCATGCTTATGTGGTGCTGATCCTCACAGCCCGGACTAATCGGCGGACTAGATCGGGGTGACGATGTTGGAGATTCTGATCTGAAAAGAATGATAAGAGCGACCGTAAATTATTGTTGAACTGAATATATTTAGAATAGATTGACGCTGGTGGTCTGCATTGAGTGTAAGATAAACGCTAATCTAATCGAACACAAATTGGTCGTGTTACGTTGTTTCATTGTTTCGGGGGGACAAGGATTGTGACTAATCTTGGCAAAAGTGGTCAAATACATGATCTTGGACTATCTAGATTATCTCGTCGACACTTAGTAACTATGACTACTTCTCGGGAGGACAACTGAGTGATATACCTGAGGAGGTTACTGGTAGGAGGAAGTACTTACAAAATTGTTTCATTTTTTTTATCTGCATCTGTTTTTGTTTTTTTTTCTCAGAACACACGGATAATCAGCTGAATTTAGTTAATCAATGTTTGAAGGACAGGAAGAATGTGTTAACATGTAAGTGAATAAGTTAACGTATCATCGCTGGGCACCCATCTCATCATCAGTTTAGTTTCTATAAGTATCTCCCAAACTTATGCTAAAAGTCTACGGTTCGATCCCGAATGCACTACTCTCATTTTCACATCACCACTCCCACGTCACTGACGATGCTTGGGGAATATAATTGTCCAGAAAAGCTTTAAGAAACTTCACTGTTTGGAATCGACAGAATTCTGAAGTTCACCTCCATTTGTGAAGGAAAACTGACACGAACAACACGAGTGATTGCTGTAGAAGCTAGGTCCAAAGCCACTCTGAACTGTAGCACCACCCGAAGATGAAGGATAAGCACACTCTTCGAAAATGATTCGATTGTTCTGGTGCTTAAAATGACAACCGGAAGATTTGATTTCGTAGAACGAAATTAAAGGAAAGACTCGGTTACATTTTCAATGAAATGCAATGGAGAGTACGAGTATAGGAACAGAAATCAAAGCTTATGACAATGGGAAAGAAAGGCGTTAAAAAATTTAAGTAGAAGACCAAGCAATATCCTACCAACAAAAAATAAAGAGTAATAAAGTCGCTTATAACGACGGTCAAGAGACCGAGACGTTCAAAGACAGCAAACATTAATTTCATTTTATTACTTAATTTCGTGAATCAATTAAATTGTAATTTAAATTTTAAATTAAAAAAAAATAATTTAAATTATAAATTAAAAAAATTAATTAAATTATTCTTTAATTTTTGTCTGTTTCTTATGCAGGCAAATATACTCCAATAATATTCAATAAATACACAGCTGTGATGAATTGCTAGTGACATCCATGCAGAATTACAAAAAAATAACAAGAAAAGTTTGTGTTTTCGTTAATTTTTCCTAATTCCGTAGTACAGCGATAATTAATTTTTGAAAATTGGTCGTCACGTCCGACGCTTGTTTTGCTATGTATGACGACGAAATATCCGACGGTAAAGTAGTGTATAATATTTATAGAGATGAAATGAAATGAAATAATAATACAGTGGTCATTATAAGCGACTGATGGTTATACGGGGCCCCGTTATAAGCGACTTGCGTTGTATGTATAAATTTGACGTTTAAAAACATGTACAACTTTTGTAAACAACGCATTCCCAAACTTTTTATCCGTCTGAGAGAATTTAAACCTAGCCGTTTAAAAATTTGGAAATGTGAATTCGCTGGAAAAGTCCAATACATACAATTTGATAAGAGAACAGCCTTTTTCGTATACATACGCATTTTTTTTTTCATTTTAAAAATTTGTTTTCTAAATTATCCTTCAAACAAACTTATAGAGCACTTGCATCATATAACTCCACACATTCGCTGTATTGTTAACCGTTTTTGTGCAAAAATTTTGTTTGCAAGTTGCAATGGCACCCGGATACCCAAGAAGAATACGAAAAGAATATTACATTAATTTTGAAGAAGATCCAAATGTCGTTTGTTTTTTAATCGACCATTTAATAGACAAGATCATGATTTAGAGAAAGATGCAACTTGTGCAGGAATTGAAGTCGAATGTTTCAAAATTTCGAAGAATGATCCAATAATCAACTGGCTTGGATTCGCGTTTTATCGAAAAATTTTGTTTAGCGATGAGGCTGATTTTTGGTCTGTTCATATGCAAAATTATCACGGATAATTCACAAGAGATTATCAACGGAGAAATGCACAGTTTGTTGCGGTCTGTGAGCCTGAGTTATCGGATCATAATTTTCCAATAATGAAGTTAAGTAGCATATTCAAATTAACTGACTTTTTCGTTTCCCAATTGAACGGTGTAAATGTGGCAAGCGGTGGGCGCTGTGGCGTAGTGGATATGTGCGTCGACTCGAGGTTTAAGGTTCGAATCTCGAAAAAACATCTAAAATTTGTTTACGGCTAAATCTCCTTCAAATCACTGACAATGCTCAAAGAGTATAGCTGTCTAGAAAGAGTTTCTCAATTTCGGAGTCGGCATTAAAATGTGGGTCCCCACCACTCGTGAAAGAACAATAGCACGCACAACACGAGTGTTTGTTAAGAAGCAAGACCCACGCCGCCCTTATTATTGTTTTATATTATTAATTGTGGCAAGCGAAACAATCAATTTTTTGACCGAAAAATTCCATGAACATATTATTGTGCATAATTGACCTGTAAATTCCACTTCAAAAACTTGTGATTTGATGCCTCTTGATTATGTTCTTTGAGGATGCATTAAGTCGGTAGTCTACGCTGGCAAACAATCGACGCATTGGAAGCCAACATTATTGTGTGGCTGTATGCCCTCAGTGATATATGACTGGATGGCGCAGTTGGTTAAGTGTCTGCCCCAGTTAGGGGGGTCCCAGGTTCCACAACTGTGGAAATTAATATTTTGTTTAAATTCTCTGTGCGTTACTCTGAGTCCCGTATGACTACTCATTTAAGTAAGAATTCGATGCAGCCTCTGATTGACCGTATAAGGTATTCCCAGGCTCCACCCACTCAAAGCGAATACGAAAGAAAACCATGTATTTGCAATTTCTTGATAAATCCCGATGCAAATTTCATAACAACGACGAGATGCGAGGTAAATTAAGACAAAAATATAAAAAAAATTGTAAGACAAACATAATCTGGATTTGATTGTTTTTCACGTAGACTGTCGTTTTGCTCCTCGTCACAAAGGGACAATTAGAAGTTAATGTCCCAGATGTTCTTTAAGCAGTAGACTTACGTCGCTAAACGACAAGAGTCGTTTTATTTCATAGGGAACATTATCCTTGTTACAATGTTACAAAACGAAACGAATTCAAACAGCTGAAAACGTAAGTTTTCTTTGTGTTTTAACTTGAGTGGGATACATTCATCTTATTTAGGGGAGTATTCTTTAAAAATGTGACGTCCTAAAAAATGTATTTTTAAGACAACAAATTTTAAAACTTCTTAAACTCCTTAAATTATTGACTCTAAAATTGAGTGGCGAAAGTTACCCAAGCCTTATTATTATGAATTGCATCAGTAACGACAGATAGACACTAGAGTGGAAACACAAGGGTTTCCTTGGTATAATTCCACTACCCCTAAAACCCTTAAGAAAATCTGGACGGGAGTTATTGGTTTGGTTTGTATTTTTTGATTCCAAATTGATATAACGGCAAACGAATACTGAATGAGCATCAAATGAGTGTCCTTTCACTTGACAAAAAAAAAAACAGAAATGATTTTCATTCCTCCGAATGTTTCTTTAATCCTGTGACACTGTGGTGAAAATTCATTTGTGAGCAGAGGACTGTACACGCTCCATGGACAAGTATCCAAATCCAATCGACTTAGCTAATAAAATTTCCTCCCCATTAATTAATTACTGCTTAATTATTGTTTTAAAGAATCCAACCTCTAAAATGTTGCAAAGAACCGAGGCAACAAAATCTTTGCTGTTGGTCAAACAGGGGAACAAAATTGTCGACCTCTTAATTTTAAATCTCAAGTACCTCGTTGGGAAGACGAAAGTCTCTCATTGTAGGGATCCGCCAGTTGTGGATGTAAAATTAATTTTAACTAGAACTTGCTAAGGACGAGACTAAATATGGCCTATTCGGAAATGACAACTTTTGCAAAACAAATCTTGAGCTAATAATAAAATACACAGTACAACTATAATAATTGTACGAAAACTTAAGCTTATGTCAAAAGCAACCGAAAAGTTACCATAAGCATCGTTAAAACTCAGAATGTCTATGATTCCTTAAAGAAACTTAAGAAGGATTCAGCTGTCAAATAACATTTGCATACGAAGAGAGCGATTCATTTCGTTATTCTGTAAGTAGGCAAAAGTGAACGAACTTATCGGTTACTGTGGTCTCAGTGTATCAATTTTGGGTAGTCGCTCAAGCAATTTCCTTACGGTCAACGGTCAATATAGCTGTCCCTTAACAACCAATTAACAACCAACTAACAACCTGTTCTCTAAAGTTTCCTTACGGCCAAATTTTCTTTTTCGGAGAATTTTGAAACTACTGGAGCACTTAGACTCAAAACTGGTTCATTGTACTGCCAGTAAGTAAGAGTAGTAACCTACTCCTAGTGCCATTAATTTGATTCCAACGGCAAATGGTTACTAAACCAGATTCGATTTCAATGGGATTCGAACCTGGGATCCCTCTAACTTGGGGCAGGCACTTGACCAATTGTGCCATCCAGTTGTCGAACATAGCTGGCCCTTAAGAGCAAGAAAACAGTAGCAAAGCAAAAACAACTCGATTTTTGTTCAATTTTGTGTAAACCTCTTATAACCAGAAAAATCGATTATCCGGAAGTAATTACTGCGTAATTTTGTTCAAAATTGAGTAAAAAAAAAATTGGTATTGCGATTCTTTATCCAGAATGCTCGTGACCAATGGCGTTCCGAATAATCGACTTTTGCGGTTATTTCAGGTTTACACAAAATTGAAGAAAATTAAACTTAACGTTTTCTTTTAACAAAAAAAACACATTTTTTTTGAGATCTGAATGGATTTGCGCACATATTTTCCGGATATTAAAAGTTTTTCCGGATAATAGGGTAAATATTGACAAAATAGTTGCTAAACTGAATGCTGGATGTTAGAAGTTGCCGATTATTGGAGTTCCAACCCTATTTCAATTGTATTTCCTTGATCGGATTTGAATTTCTGAATCCTAGGCTTTTCATAATTTGCGCAAGGTCTTCATTTCCTAATAGGCCTAGTGTTTCGCATAAACTGCTTCGATATGCCAAGAAACGTCAAAACAAAATAAATCAAAAATGGTTAAAAAAACGAGCGTGAGTTGAATTTATGAGACATAATCTTGAAAATCTTCGAATTCCAGTCAGAAACTTTTTGAGAGTTTTTCTAATAGTCTTCGAATCTTAGCCTGTCGGACAAGGCAACAGAGTGCGCCTGCGTTTAAGATGGCGCACAAAAGTTAAGAACGAACTTGGTTTTGGAATTGGAAGCAGCTAGCGAAGGCTCCTGTGCAGGCAGGAGAGGCTTGTTGGTTGAGGGCCAGGTTCATTTCAGACTTAATAGCCACACGAAGAAGAAGAAGTGCTCTTGAAAGATTGCCACGGATGATGATGAGGAAATAAGACTTAAAGCTCTTCGAATTTTTATGGTCGTTGCTTGAAGCGAGTAGTGTTTTGTGACCAGTGCTTCGTCATTAAATGATGCAGTTGAATCATATTTACCGTCGGATATTAAGGAAGTAAGTCATAGTTACCTACCTACCTACCAAGTCATAGTCAGTAAAATTCTTTTTTTTCTTCTTCTTCTGATGAAGATGCGCTACAGTCAGGTATAGACCTGATTTTCAATCAACAACCCTCTCCTTCAAGCACGATCTTTAGCCAGCTGCCTCCAATTACGCAATACGCACTCCAAGTTGGCTTAGATCCTTCTCTATTGTGGCCGCCGTCGATTTCGTGAGCATTCTCTACTGCGTTGGTAAAGAAATCCTTTTGATTCGTTTCTTGAGATGGACTTCTTCTGCATCAATCTGACTATGTCTATTTGTCTTTAAGCTTGATAGACTTGACTTCTAATCTATTTTGGGTCAGAAAACTCTACAAATGATTACTTCAAGTGTAGATTTTAACGCAACCACTACGGACCCAGATTTGTCTTTTTGAGACTCAGCCACCACTCATAATCTAACGCTAATATGAACACCGTCACCAATTTATTGACTAATTCCTCAGATGTCCGTAAAAGGAGACTCCCTTTGATTTTCCTGTCCCCAAATTTGATGCGGTCTTTGAAGAATTCCTTTTTATTTAATGCAAATAAGTCAAAAATGTTGTAAATGTGCCCTTCTTCATATTTTTATGAAAACCATCTCGTTTGCAGATTTGTTCAAATTTTTTAATAGTCCCATGAAAAGTACAATTCTCCGACACTATGTCAAGTCATTTTAAAGTCATTCCTAACCTTTCGATGACACCTGTCAAAATTTGACCAAAAACCACTCCTGACACTTGTATTCCTTAACATACACCCTAAAATAGCTGATATTTCCCACTCTCTTCCTGACAAACTTCACAAAAACCCGTCGATATCAGCAATTCTTTTGCAACTTTTTGACATCTGTCAAAACTCCTGCTTGTATCTGTCAAACTTCTGCTACTTTAACAGACTGTTTAAAGTAAAGTAAAGTAAAGCGACCAAAAAATCCCCACCTAACGGATCCCTACACAAAACCCAAATTAATTTGGATCTCCTCCAAACAGAACCGGTTATTGTTGTACTAATCTAGATACCAGAACGTTGTTAGTTTTATTCGACCGGTGGGAGAAAGCGGAAATTCAAATAAAGATACCACCAAGTGTGTGCAGATAACTGTTCGTTTCTATTTCCAAAGTACACTTTATGACCCTCAAAAATGAAGGAACCATTCCCTAATCGATTATAACCATAAATGGACTGCTTTGCAGTCTCATATAGATAAGAGTGCTGCGCAAGTACTTTGACAGATGTCAGATCTGTCAGTCAATTTTACACGAATTTCTCTGTTTCTCACCTTGACATTCCGTCGGGACTGGGTGTTCCGTACTGATCACGATTTTCGTGTATCCTTCTGAGGGCTTCCTGTTCGCTGATCGCTGTCGCCGGTAGATCTCCGTGCGCTGTCATTGGCAGTGGCATTCGGTCCTTTCCGTTCTCGGCGTCACTTTGACTCTTCGCCAGCAGGGCGTCGATGCAGAAGGACTTCTTGGCGGGAGCTGCTGGAGGCGGTGAGGTTTGCGTAAATGGACCCGGCATGCGACTCATGTATCCCTGATGTGGATGGTAGGTGTCATATTCTCGTATCTCCGTCGGCAACTGGATGACGCCTGGTGGCGGCAGACAACCGCCTCCGATCATGGCTGGATGTGGGGGATGCGTCTGGTGTGATGGGGGCAAGGGTCTTGTCGGTGGCTGTTGCTGCACCAACGGCAGTGGCTGATTGCTGTCCACCGGCAGGGGGCTCAGTGTGTAGCTGCTTTGTGGGGAGTTCGCCGATTGTGGTGAATTGATGGGACGCGAGGGCGATAGCGATGCACTTGTGTTGTTGTCACTTTGATAGTCTTGTCCCAGTGGACTCGGATGATTGTTTGAGGTTAGGAAGCGCGATATATGTTGCTGTTGCACTTGAGCACTTGACATTATAATTCACTGTTCGAACACCGTTCAACTTCACTGTCACTTGCTTTGATTGCTTGTCTCTCTTTTTTTTGTTTGCTCTTGTCTAGAATTTTCATTCAACGAATGACGGCATGAACGTCCGTTCACGTCAACACCGCGTACCGAACTGTGATAAACTTCGCCTTCTATTGTCGCATATATCCGTTATAATCTTTCACACCTCGCCGTACCCTATACGCATGGCCAGTGCTGAACAACTACACGCGCAGAAACCGGTTCTTGACACCACCTCTCTTGTTCTTGGGTGCATGTGTGTGCGAGACGTGTTTGTGCAGAGAGACAAGATATGCGATGGGCGGGCCTACGAGAGAAACTCCAAAATGAAGATTGGATATAAAAGAAGGGCGTGGCTTGTGGCGGCAGTGAAAAATCTCGTCGAACAAGAAGTCTAAGTGGCCTCACTCTCCGGCGAATAGATGGTGGTAGGGATAATTGTCGATTATCGGGTGAATACGGCGACGAACTCGAACTCGACCTGCCACCCTCGATGTCATCGCCGTCGTCGTTGTCGTCGTTGTCGTTGTCGTCGTCGCTATCAACCCACCACCACCCCAAGCTCTTGTGAGCTTGTGAGGTGGTTTTTTCCAATTACCGAACCGAAGGGTGGAAATTTGACTTTAAATGGCGTAAAATTTCATCTATCTCGCTCTATTTCCCCTCCCTCTCTCTCTCGCTCTGTGCGTGTGTTTCTTCAGGTGGTAGTGGGTTGGGGTGGCCCGAAGATCTAGAGGCGAATTGGCGCAAATGTGTAATTCTCATGTGCTCTCCTCCATGTCTCCCTGCACAAGGTCCATCTCATTATTGTCCATTTGTTTGATTGTTTGAACTTTTTCCGGTCTGGGCGCCCATCCCGTGGGTCGCCCCTTTTGAATATGGAAGAGCTGTGGCTAAGCTGTGTCCTGGAAAAATGTAAATTGCTGGTAATATGCTCTTTCGGTACGGTAAGTGGCAATCAATTTGTCGTATGTGAGCGATTTGAACGTTTTATTTTGGTTCATTTTTATTTTATTCTTATCCTTCCGTCCCTTTGGCTGGAGCTGGAGTTGGGGTTGGGGTTGGACGGAGCAGAGGTAGGGTTTTATCGATTGTCGGGGCTGATGGAAGGGGGAATGTGGTCCATACATACGCGCGGTATAATGTTCGATTTTATTGACTTTTTGAATGGTAATGGAATAAATCAGAGACCGATAAACTTTCAGTTAAGAGGTGGTTAATCGATAATTATGTGTCAATGAGGTTCCGAGCTCATTGTGTGATGTGATGTATTGGTATGAATTTTCGCAGCTTGATGTCTATTCATGGGACAGGTGGAAACCGTGATTTATGGTGACTGTGGGAGGCGGTCTTGTTTGGAGAACCGAGTCCACTTTTGGATTCCTTTGAAAAGTATGCATCAGATAAGCAGAGATTTCTGTTTTTCTGGTCTTGAAAATAAAGCAAAAAACAAAAAATTTAGACGTCCTGGCTTTATCCTTGAAATTGGTGACTAAAAAGGGCTGTTTTTTGATATTTTTCGTAAATTTTCTTGAAGAATTTTGTTGTGAAAGTTTGGTGATGTAAACAACCAAAAATCGGTCTTGAATCGGATAAAAGTTTGCATCGATCAAAGTGCTTTGCGGACGACTTTCTTAAAGCATTTCATCATAAAAACGAGAAAATTCAACAGAAGAGAGATACAATAACATTTCCTGTATCTTCTCCCCGACACCAACGTTTTGCGACTGAAGTCGCCTCGTCAAAATGTACAGGACGACGTGAAAAGAAATTTAAATAAAAAAAACATCGGTATGGGATATAAAATTGATTCTGGCTTTATTTTTCAAACCATTCAGACGCCCACCTCGGCTTCGCTGGAAGTGCTTCTAGCGGTCGGTTTAAATTTTAACGACTCGATCAATAGCGTCTCGTATGTTGGCCTCAAACTCATCCAAAGTGGTTGGGGTTACGATAACACATCGTAGCGCATCATCCGAATTGTCGCCCCGATTTCGTGATTTAAGTCGTCAGTCAAAGTTTTGATGATTCGGTCCAATATATGCGCCGTTATGTCGGCAATAGCGTCTCGAATGTTGTCATCGAGATCGTTCAAAGAGGTTGGATTATTAGCGTATTCTAAGGACTTGACGTAGCCCCTAAGCAATAAATCGTGCGGGCATTTGATGAACGCTTGCCGTGAAATGACCCAGTCTCTACATTTCTTCTTCACAATTTCAAGCTTCAAGCGCAGTTGGTTAAGTGCCTGCCCCAAGTTAGAGAGGTCCCAGGTTCGAATCCCAGTGAAATCAAATCTGGTCCAATTACCATTTGCCGTTGGGATCAAATTAACGGCAATGGAGTAAGTTACTATTTGGCAGTACAATGGACCAGTTTTGAGTCTGAGTGCTCTAGAAACGTTTCAAAAATCCTCCGAAAAAAAAACTTGCCACGTAACGCCGTTTTGTTGGAACCACAGCGCGGATTTATCGATGTTGCAGAGCTCTGGCCACAGAAAGTGGGTTAACATCGCTCTACTTATACCTGAGGCCACTGACGATAGCGCTGTCTTCTTCCTCATTTCGAAAGAGATAAGGTCCGATGATGCTACCATGCAACCGAACTGCACCAAATCATCAATCTTTGTGGATGCGTAGACACTTGGTCGACCATTTGTAGACTGTGTTCGCTCCAATAATGGCACCTTTGCTTGTTGACTTTTCCGCTGAGCCAGAAATTGGCCTCGTCCGAGAAGATGATTTTTTTTTTGTCAAAATCCGGATCTTCGACCAACATTTCCAGCGCCTAATTAGCGGCGTTGTCGTCGTCGTCCGGCTTCAATCCTTACGTCAGCACAAGCTTTTATGGATGTGGGCCCAAATCCAACCGCAAAATGAGAGAGTTCGACGCTCAGGCGATGCCCAATTCAACCCATCGGCTCTGAATCGACATTCTTCGATATTGTTTGATACGGCGGCTATATTTTCTTCATTTCATAGAGATCTCCGTCTGATTGGTCCAAATAAAAGTGTACTAACGCTCAAAATTTTCCACGGTGCGAATTGCCTGCAAACTGAAGCCATGATGACGATCTACATCACTCCGAAATTCACGTCCCGTATTTACAACTGAACTGAGATTTCGATCACTTTTTTTGATAACTTCCGAAAGTTAGGCAAGCGTAAAGCGGTGCATGGTGAAATGGCATACGGCGCAGTTGGTTAAGTGCCTGGCCCAAGTTCGAGGGGTCCTAGGTTCGAATCCCAGTGAAATCGAATATGGTCAATATATCACCATTTGCCGTTTTTGATCAAATTAACGGCAGTGGAGTAGGATGCTATCTGGCAGTACAATGGACCAGTTTTGAGTCTGAGTGCTCCAGTAGAGTTTCAAAAATACTCAGAAAAAAAAATTATGAAAAGGCAAACCTTACTGAATTTTATGACAACTAGATGTCATTGGTAGCTTTGAGAGCTGCTGAAACATAACTGAAAAACTATTCTTGCTGTCTGGTCACACTTTAATTAGGTAACAGCAGTGTCTGAAGAAAGTGGTTGACGAGTGCAGAGTTGGCGTATAAATGTCTGTTGGCGTCAAGTAAAATAACAGCCTATTGTCCATGCAGTGTGATTCTGTCTTATGAAGGCTACGTTTTTTGTTGTTTAGTTTTTCAGAGTTCCAGCTCACCCATGATGCGTGACATTTTTTTAAATATCCATTGATCGCCGTTCGCAGCAATTGTAATTATCTTACTCGACGTCGTAAAAGATTTTACGAGAGGCTTTTGTTCAAAAACCTTGCAAAATGCAGCTCGTGGAACATCTGAAGCCGAATGATCTGCCACAGCGTCGAATTTTCGGTGAGTGGGCCTTAGAATTGTCGAAAAATCGATAGATAGTCTTCAGAGATGAAACTGATTCTGAGTTGAATGGGTACGTTCTTTACGTAAAAATTGCCGTATTTGACTCGGTGAGCAATCTGAGGCAACACAAAATTTGCTAATGCTTACGGAAAAATGCACTCTTTAGTTCGGTTTATGTCCTGGCGGCATCGTTTGGCCGTAGTTTTTAAAGATGACCGTGTGAACAATATCACCGCCCCCTATCGTTTAATGATTTCAAACATTTTTTAACAAAAAATGCACGAGATGAACCTGGTCAACATGTGATTCCAGTACGCCGGCGCTAAAAGTCACATAGGACGCTAATCAATGGACGAACTGAGAAATGAGTTCGGTGAGTAATTTATAGAGATGTGACGGATATCCGGCAAGTATTCGGTATCCGGCCTATCCAGCTTCCTTTTAATATCCGGAGCCGAATAATCTTGTTATATTCGGCCGGATACCAGATAGTCGTTTTTTCAGTAAGAAACATAAAAATATTAAGTTTTAGGGTCTAATTGAATTTATTTAACATTATAATGTTTTCGTATACGATACCTGCTTCAGAAAAGAGTCTCTCACTGTGTGCACTGCTACATGGAGATGAAAGATACGTTTTTGCAAGGGTCACTATTCCTTTCAAGCGTAACAGTTTTGAGATATAAGTCGAGCTCGTTGGCGGTATCACTTTTGGCAGAAAACTCAATTTGACTTTTTTCTTCCGCAACCTTTTTCAAAACAGTTTCAAAAATGTTGCTGGAAAAAAACATGCTGAAGTTGGTTTTATTCGTACCGGTCTAATTTTAGTATCAGACCACCAAACAATTGTACTTTTAATTTAGGCAGATATCCGGCCACCGAATATTCGGCTATCCGGCATTGCTGCAGGCCGAATATTCGGTATCCGGTATCCGGCCAAATCACTATTCGGTACAACTCTAGTAATTTATATCTAGCTTTGAACTTTGAATTTGCCGACTAGGTCGTACGATTTGATGCGTTTAAACTATTTTTTAAGGGGATATGACAAATCACTCATCTATGCTGGTAAGCTACCGTCAATTGCAGCTTTGGAAGATAACACTACGCGTGTTATTAGCGGCATACCGACAAATACGATCGAAAATATGACTCAAAATTTGGCTATCCCTATGATTCAATGAATCCCCATAAAAATACTCCAAAGGCGTCAAATCGCACGATCCCGGACTTAAAATGTAGTCGAGGTCAACATTTACAGGAAATAATCTTTAAGAAGTAAATGGCAGGCATTAATTTGTCAATTCAAATAAAAATTTTATACACTTTCATGTGCTTTTCTGACAATTTTAAAACAAACGCTTAAAAAATCACCCATTGAGCTGCATGGCCTCTACAGCAACATGAGCATGGCAAAGTACAAAGATTCGGATCCTAATCCGTAGCCCTAGTCTCGTAGAGGAAATGACAGGAGGCAACAATCACGGATAACCAACAAGTTAAAGATGATATTTAGGAATTTTGCACGCGATTGCTTCAACTGGTCAGGAAAACACTTATGTTTTTTTTTTTATAAAAATAGACAGTTAATCATTTTACACGTCAAACACATTCAACAAGCTACTGTCTATTATTGCCAATTATATCGGCAGCAGAAATCAATTGCCGATGAACATTCGTGATCGAATATTTTGAAATGAATTCCACTTCACTTTGCTATCTGTAGTGATAAGAAATACAGGTACTCTTGACAGGATTGACCGGCACTTAGACTAAGAAAGGTCCATTGTGCTGCCACGTGGATCTTGATGAGTTCATCCACTTATTCGCTTATGAGAATTATTTACAGCTTTCGAAGAGTAGACTAGAGTTGCAGAGATTGTTAAAGAAATCGGCTTTTAAAAGCATGCGTCGAACTAAATAAAGCCTCTGACGATGGTAATATCCCTTTTGAATTCTTTGAGTAGGTACGCCACAGTTGATTTTATTTTCTTGATTGTCGTCAAGTTCAATCGAATTTTTATAAGTGTATTGATACCCGAGATTTTCAAGAAAGCTATAATCCACAAAGAGGCAATTACGAAGATGTTTCAAACTACAGAGGGATCTCTTTTCTTAACACCTATGCGGAACTGTTCTTCGGGATTGTTTACAAAAGATTGACAAAATGATTTGAGGACAATAACATTCTATCCGAGTTTCAAGACGGTTTTAGAAAAAAAATATCCAACGAATATACTCGTTGGTCAATATTCAACTCTAACCAATGGAGGTATGGTGGCTTCCAACGAATGCACATTGGATTCACTTAGACCCATAGGGACCATTTTGTTGCCACATCCGGCTTCCTGCCGCTCATTTCTGGAACCATTTCGATTTTTGGACGAATATCCATAATTTTTTGACGTCCTTTTCGGATATATCAGTTAGTGAGCTTATATTATATTCTCCCAGGGTTTTCTTCCTTGTGGAGGCTGTGGCTGGACAGTTGCATAGTAGGTGTGAGAGGGATTCCTCTTCCTCTTCATCCATGCATCTACTACAGTAGTCGTTATATGGTAACCCTAGTCTTGCGGCGTGTCTACCCATAGCGCAGTGCCCTGTGAGGACATTTACTACGTTCCTGCTTAGCCTAAGGATGGCTGTGGTTTTCCAGAGATCCATTTTTTGCCATGTTTTCCTTGCATGTTGTAGGTTGACAGATATGTAGGTTTCTCCATCTCTCTGTAGCCCTGCTGGTTGCTAGCTCAGAGATTTTGGTTTTCAATGTACCTATTGGCACAGAGATGTTGCTAATGTTTGGGTCACTGATTATTGTACCCCTTTTGGCTAGCTCGTCTGCTTCGCAATTACCTGGTATATCTCTATGACCAGGAACCCAGCACACAATGAGGCTGCATTGTTTAGATAACTCTTTTAGAGATATACGGCAGATTCTTACCAATTTTGATCTTAATATTGGTGATTGGAGTGCTTTTATAGCTGCTTGACTGTCGGTGTATATAAAGATATCCTCTGTCGATATCGCGTTCATCGATAGTCATTCAGCGGCTTCACGAATAGCCGTAATTTCCGCTTGGAAGACACTACAGTGGTTCGGTAGTCTAGTCTAAGGGACTGGCTGATTTGGAGTTGTTCCGAGAAAATACCAGCACCTACTCCACTACCAGTCTTAGACCCGACTGTGTAAATCTCCTTTGCGTTGTTACTACTTAGCACCGAGTTTGTTTCCCATTCATGTCTATTTGGGATTTTGGTGCCGTATTCAATATTGAAGTCCACGATTGGTCCATAGATTCCTCAAGAAAGTTATACAAGTTAAGTATGTGTGCATGGCCTACGTTTTGGTTTCTCCACTGTGAGATTTCTTTGAGCCGTAGCGCCGATTTTGTTGCAAATTCCTTGCCACAGATGTCTGTTGGGGTGAGGCGTATTATCGTTTCAAGCGCTGCGGTTGGGATAGTACACAATGCGCCTGCAATTGATATACACGCCATCCTCTGGACGCTATTGATCATAAGTTGACTTGTCCAACACCGGCCACCAGACTAGGTACCGTGAAAATTAAAGTTTGTATGCCTCGAACCATTAATTTTCAGCGTAAGAATCGACGCAATTACCTTCTGCGCTACGGCGGTCATTGCACACTGATACCCGGGCTACAAATGAATCCTTCTAATAAGTTTCAAATGAATAACATAATTTTTTCCTCGTGAATAAAAATTCATCCCAAACACGGTCATTCTCTTTTCAACCAACAAATTCATATGCGGAAAAACCTTCCACCGAACATCCAATGGGGGATGACATTGGAATTAAAATACCACAAAAGTACTTACGCAAATAATTCCGCCCTGAGATGGGCTATTTAATCTCATTTGTTATTCTTTCCGCCTTTGGCCCTGTCTTATCTTCTCCTTCGCCAGAGCACACGGGTCCTGACGCAAATGTATACGCAAATAGTAATTTCCTCTGTCTTCCTGTGATTCCCTCTTAAGCGCTTTTATGCTAATTCCCATTGTTTTCATTTCTTAATGGATCCTAATGGCACCAAACATTCCGAGAGACGGAGGAGGACCTTTTCGCATTCGACAATTCCAAGAAGGAATTACCGGGACGTTCACAGCGAAGTCAATGGCCAACGGGTGGGTGGAATCATTTCTTGTGGGAAACTATTGATTTCAGGGAATATCGATTGAGGCAATCACTGGCGTTGTTCTGTTATTGGTGGGGAGGGGATGATTGAGGGCTTTGGTGTTTGGGAGGAATTGGTCTAGTGAGAACAGTCTGAAGGGCTTTCAAATGGTCTGCCACAAGTTGTCGATACGAACTTGAATCGATTGGTTCTTGAGCTGCTGTATTCACCTGACAGCATTGTAAGTACAGAAGTAAAACACATTTCAGGGCTTGAATCAAAACCTAGAAGATTTTTATGCATTATCGCGCGAATTTGCATCCAGCTGAGGCAGAATAATGTGTGACGTATACTCTCAGCCTTGCGGTTGGTCTTTTAAGTAATATGAATGCAGTAATTAACAGGACAACTAAAGATATAAGCGGAAATGTTGTGTGAAGCAATTTAAGGTATCACCTTAAATCAGCCACACTAGACTAGCTCGTGCCTACCGTGCCAGAGTGTACCAGAGCGTCGACTTCTACCCTGAAGATTAATGTTCCGATCCCGGACAAACCAACTTTAATTTTTGCTGCACCACTTGGAAGTGATTTTCAGTGCCAGTACAACTCGCACTTGCCCAGTTTATTTATAAACTTAGCTAGCTAAGCATTAGCAAACCACTTTTTCACCTATTGTGTAACGTGCTCACCAATAGGCAGTCCTCTACTGATTGAATGACCTCTAACAGATGTTATCGATTCGCCGAAGCTATTCAAAATTTACACGAGTGATCGCATGAGTTTTCTTCATTAATTGCGTATGCAGGTGACTTGGGAGTCCTCGACTTTGAGCCTGTGGGACAACGCAACAGAGGACGTCCACGTACAAGCTGACGCACATAAGTCGAGGGATACCTCGGCCGGAGGTAGAGATATCGTGCTGGCTGGAGAGGCACGTTGGGTAAGGACCTGGTCCACTTCGAACTGCAGAGCCTTAAGAAGAAGAAGGTTAGGTTAAATTTGGAGTGGTAACTAGGATCTATATGGACGACACTTAATGCATTATAATACTACCACTCAAAGTAACCCAGGCCTGGATGGCGCAGTTGGTTAAGTGCCTGCCCCAAGTTCGAAGGGTTCCTGGTTCGAATCCCAGTGAATCGAATCTGGTCCAGTCACCATTTGCCGTTGGGATCAAATTAACGGCACTGGAGTAGGATGCTACCTGGCAGTACAATGGACCATTTTTGAGTCTAAGTGTGCTCCAGTAGTGCTTCAAAAATAATCGGAAAAAACCAAGGCCTTGCCATCAGCTTCATTGTCTCTTCAGTGCACATTGTTTAAGAAACATTGGTCATTGCAGAGGATGAACATGGAAGGTACTGAACGGTTTCGCTTGTCTCCGATTCATTGCAATTCCTGCATATATCATTGGAAACTAGACTTCATTAGGGAGCATAGAAATTCACGAAATTGTGCCCTATGATAATGCCAACTTTTTGGACAAGGGGGCGCGCTGTCATGTGATTTCTTTAACATCATTCTTGAGAAGATCGTGCAAAACTCACTGGCCAACACAAGAGGCACGATCTTCCAAAAGTCCGTTCAACTGCTAGCTTACGCGGATGACATTGACGTGATTGGGAGAACACAGCGAGCCGTCAATGATGCGTTTGCTGGCATTGAAACGGAAGCGGCTAAAATGGGTCTGGCGGTAAACGAGGGCAAAACCAAGTATATGCTGTCATCGAGAAAGGACGCACAACATCGACGACTTGGCCAGAACGTCACCATAGGCAGCTATAACTTTGAGGTAGTAAAGGACTTCGTCTACCTTGGCTCCGCGGTTAACAGTACAAACAACATCAGTACCGAGATCAAACGCAGAATAACTCTTGTCAACCGCTGTTTTTTTGGGCTCAAAAGGCAATTGAGTAGTAGTGCCCTCTCTCGGAAGACCAAGCTGACTCTATACAAGACCTTGATCATCCCAGTCCTGCTGTACGGCGCAGAGGCATGGACAATATCCCAAGCGGATAAACAGTCTCTTGGTCTTTTCGAGAGAAAAGTTCTGCGCGCGATCTTTGGTCCTGTTTGCGTTGATGGCATTTGGAGGAGAAGGTTCACCCACGAACTATATGGGCTGTACAGCGACATGAGTCTAGCCAGGCGTCTACGGATCCAACGCCTAAGATGGCTAGGCCATGGAGAGCGTATGGATAACTTAGCTCCGGCCCGAAGAGTCTTCGACTCTGAGCCTGTGGGACAACGCAACAGAGGACGTCCACGTACAAGGTGGCGTACACAAGTCGAGGGGGAGACCTCGGCCGGCTTGCTGTGCGAAACTGGAGACTGCTGGCGAAAGATCGTGCTGGCTGGAGAGGCATGTTGGATGAGGCCCAGATCCACTTCGGACTGTACTGCCCTAAGAAGAAGAAGAAGATAATGCCAACTTGCTAAATTGCTCTCGGGGCAACAAGATTGTGTATTTGGTTTTGCCAGTATCGCCATTTTGACTAGAAATTCTTGATTTTTCACCAGGAAGTACCCCTAACCACATTTTAGTGCTGATTTCGTTGAAGAATTTTTGAATCGGTGCCGTTACGTTCAGCATCTGGCAGTATCTGGTTGAAGATACGTTCATTTTACGTCGTACTATTGTCTGATACCCTGGTGTCTAAGTATTGGGACTGTGTTATTACTCCTGAGTTCTTATACAGGGTGTTCAAATAAGAACGATAGGAAAAGAAAAGCAACGGTGTAAGATATAAAATGAATTCTGAATTTATTTTGAAGTTATATTTATGCCATTGTGGGCGCCGTGACGTAATGGGTAGATGCGCCGACTCCTACGCTCGAGGTCGTCGGTTCGAATCTGGAAAAAATCATCAAACATTTTTTTACGACTTCACCTCTTTCGAGTCACTGACAATGCTCAAAGAGTATAACTGTCTAGGAAAAGCTTCTCAAAATCGCCGTTCGGATTAGACTGTAGGTCCCCTCCACTCGTGAGAGAACAATAGCACGCACAACACAAGTGGTTGCTGAGAAGCTAGGCCCAGGTCCACCTCGGACTGTAGCGCCGCCATTATTATTATTTATGCCATTATGTATGGAATAGCGCATCATTCAAATGGACTCCTCGGCTTTGCTGGCATTGCTTCAAGCGGTCGGTCCAATTTTGATGACTCGGTCCAACCTGTGCGGCGTTATTCCAGCAATACCGTCTCGAAAGTTGACCTCGAGCTCGTCCAAAGTCCTTGGCTTGTTAACGTAGACTAAGGAATTGATGTAACCCCAGAGAAAATAGTCGAGTGGTGTCAAGGCGGCGACATGATCGCGGCGGCTATTTGATGATCCCTCGTCGTGAGATGACCCAGTCGCCAAATCTCTCCTTCACAATTTCGAACGTTGCGTTGCTTGTATAGCACGGCGTCTTGTTGGATCCACAGCTCGGATTTATCGATGTTGTCGAGCTCTTCCCACAGAAAGTTGGTTAACATCGCTCTATTCCTGAGACCACAACGGTGTCTGCTGTTTCATTTCGAAATAGAAATAGGGTCCGATGATGCCGTCATGCCATAAATCGCGCCAAACTGCCAGTCTTTGTGGATGCATTGATGCTTAGTCGAAGACTTGTGGATTGTGTTCCCTTCAATAATGGCAACTTTGCTTGTTGGCATAGCCGCTGAGCCGAAAATGGGTTTCGTCTAAGATGATTTTTTGGTCAAAATTCGGATCTCTAGCATTTTCAGCGCTCAATTAGCTGAAGGAACACCCGGCGTTGGATATGGTCTTCCGGCTTCAATTCTTGCGTCAACACAATCTTACATGGAAGTAGGCCCAAATGCAACCGCAAAATAAGCCGAGTTCAGCCCAATTCAGCTGGAATCTTCTTCGTTACTGGTCTCTACGGTGGCTATGTTTCCTTCATTTTGCACCAAACTTTATCTGGTTGGTGGATGTAGGTCCGAAAAAGTGTACTCACGCCCAAACTTTTCCACGGCGCGATGAATTGCCTGCCATGAATACGACCAACCTAACGATGAAATTCACGTTGGGTATTTACAGTTGAGCCGGAATTTCGATAATTGTCGTATTTTTAATATTCGTTCCGCAACCGTGAAACGATACGTGATGAAATGGCAAACCTTACTGAATATTTTGACGGCTAGATGTCATTGGTGGGCGCCGTGGCCGTGTGGGTTAGTACGTCGACCCACACGCGCTAGACTTTCACAGTCTAGATTCAAATCCCAGTTCAGACAAACAATTTTTCAAAAATTGTTCACGGCTCCACCTCTTTCGAGTCACTGACAATGCTCAAAGAGTATAATTGTCTAGAAAAAGCTTCTCAATCTCGCCGTTCGGAGTCGGCATTGAAATGTAGGTCCCCTCCACTCGTGAGAGAACAATAGCACGCACAACACGAGTGGTTGCTGAGAAGCTAGGCCCAGGTCCACCTCGGACTATAGCGCCGCCATTATTATTATTATTATAGTTGTCATTGGTAACTTTGACAGCTGTCATTTGGAAAAACTTTCATTGCTATCTTGTCACCCTTTGCCTAGACTTGAACATCTCGACTCTATGGCCTTCTGTGTCAGCTCTTCAGGGATGCTGAATTCTATCATGATTGTATTTACTTCAACTCCTGGTTTTCCAGCCTTCAAATTCGGAACTACAGTCCAAGGGATGATCAATTGCAGGAATGCTGATGATCAAACGCGACCTGCCCCCACAAGACAATTCTTGCTAGTCTTCTGAATAGTGTGAAAAGTTCACAAACTGTTCATAGCATTTCCTCCCTTCCCAAGTCGGGTAGTCCCCGAAAACAAGAAGATACAGCCAGTACGAAATTTACACGAAAACTTAAAAAACCGGGAACACAAGTACCCATTGTTAATCTTCGCGCAAGGCTGCGTCAAATATTTGCCCGATCCCTGACAACTAATCACCATTTTACAGCGACCACCTCCTCTCCCCTCGCACGTTATCAGCGCCCAGCTCTGACTCGGGAAGGCCATGAAACTCAAGTTTAATCGGCTCATCAGTCAACATCGCGCAGACTACTCATTTGATTCTCGAAAATTTGAAAATTTCTTGTGTCAACAGCGATTTTGTTTTTTTGCCCACCTCTCAGGCACATGCACCGTTCTTATCCCGAACCGGGGACCGTACCTGTTGGGAACCCACGTTTGCATGCCAGCCAGCACCCGTCGGGTTCGGTTTCGCGTCTCCGTCGACCAGATAAACACCCAGAACTGCAGAGAGATACACGATGGGTACACACTCCACGAGAACCAAAGCAATGATTGATTCGAGATTGGCGGTATTCGGCGAGGTTCATTAGGCCTCGGCAAACACGGGAGAAGGGAAAAAATCGCTGTGCTGTGCCTGTTTTTGTTTCTGTTCCGGATCCTTCGGCCGGGTTCTTGCGCACCGATAAGACCTCCTCTGCTCGCGCGATAATGCTCCGCGAAAATCGCATTTTGATTTGTGTTTGATCGCTCCTGCTGTGTTGCTGTGTTTGTTCTGTAAATTTGTTGATAATGATGTGTGCGCTGGATCGCTGCGTTCGATGGCTGCGATAACAGATACATAGATACAGCCCGGGCACACATGTTCCTTCCAAGACGGGCAGCAGTCGAGGAGGAAGAGGCGCTGGGGATGACTCAGTCGCGCGGAGAGGCTAATTGTGTCCCTGGCTTGTAAGCCTATTTGCGATGGGGATTCAAAGGCATTATTGTGGATTGCGGAACCGTGTCGTCGTCGTCATCGCAGCCGGTGAGGGGCAGTCTAATGATAATGAAAACATACAATAATTTCGTGCAGCCTAAGTACATGCTCAGAGCCCAGAGATTGTGGGGTAATTGAGTTGATTGGCGTGACTGGAGGGGGGCCTCTTGGCGGAGCTGTTGACACAGTGAATAAGCTTGTTCCCTTTCAGAGCGTAATTGTGATTTGATATAGATTGGGCATTTGCGAAATGATCGTTTGACTGTCGTTCAACTGTCGTAGAGTTTAATTAGAGATTAGCCATTTGGCGCCAAGCGATAGTTGGCGTTTGAGGCTTAGGGGGAATTTGAACCTTTACTGCGTGAAGATTTTCCTCAATTTGTGGGAACGTTAACAAGTCAAGCTTGTTGCTTGTGGGGGATTAAGCGGCGGGCAAAGACCATGGGATGCCACGAACTGTGGACAGTATGAAGGAGTGACCAAGATCGACTGCTTCTTAAATTTCACAATAAAATCACAGGAAGTACATTTGATAAAATAACCTACAATTGTCTAGGGTCCACTGTCATTCAGATTTGATGCTGGAAATGCTGTCACGCGTGGGCTTTGATTGTTCAAATTGACTTCTTAAAATCGGTCTGCTTGGATGTTCCATGTTCCAGGCACCTACCCAACTGCGCCATCCAGTCGTGCATGTTCTATGTTTACAAGTGAATTCTTATCATTATTAAAAGTGTCTTTTTAAAAGTGTAAAGGATGGTGTTGGACGACCGACGATTACCCGAAATGGGTGTACCTATATATGCGCGTAACAAGACCATGGCCTTATATTGGATCAGACATGTGTCTTTATTCAAAAGAAACTCCATCATCGAACGCAGCAGACCAACTGCAAATTTAAAGGGTAAGCTTTCAGCATATGGCTGACTCACTTCTGACGCTGACTGTTCATTTCGTTCGTTGAAACCTGCCCGATTTCAGTATGAATCTCACGAAACTTTTTCGCTCAATCTTATTCAGATCTTCCAGCTAGTCAAAGAAATTATTGTTCAGTAGTTAAAATGTTCTTCTCATTAGCGCTCGCCAATTGCATAGAAGGCAGCGTACAGATTCTAATTCTTCTTCATCCCCGCTATTAGTGGTCGCTGTGGACGATGACTAGAAGCATTGCGCGAAGCATTGCGTCCTGTAAGGAATATAAACACAATGTGTCCATCTAAGGTTGTTCACTGACAAAGATATCTTTCTGTTCAACGGCTGCGTCCACAGGGTTCCCATGAGGCAATATTTAAGTTTTTCCTTAGAAAGCTTCTTCTTCTTCTTCTTAGGGCGCTACAGTCCGAGGTGGACCTAGGCCTCACTCAACATGCCTCCAGCCATCACGATCTTTCGCCAGCTGTCTCCAGTTTCGCAGACCATGCCGGCCGAGGTCCCACTCGACATGTGTGCACCACCTTGTACGTGGACGTCCTCTGTTGCGTTGTCCCACAGGCTCAGACTCGAAGACTCTTCGAGCCGGAGCTAAGTTGTCCATACGCTCTACATGCCCTAGCCATCTTAGGCGTTGGAGCCGTAGACGCCTGGCTAGACTCATGTCGCTGTACAGCCCATACAGTTCGTGGTTGAACCTTCTCCTCCAAATGCCATCTACGCAAACAGGACCAAAGATCTCACGCAGAACTTTTCTCTCGAAAAGACCAAGAGACTGTTCATTCGCTTGGGATATTGTCCATGCCTCTGCGCCGTAAAGCAGGACTGGGATGATCCCTTAGAAAGCTAAGCGGCGTATTTTTAAAAGGTAGAGCTAGAACCTTTCCAGTTTGTGTTGAGAGTACGTGCGTTTTTCTTTGATCACCGTGTTGACAGTGACGATGTGTCGGGCTTAGACGTAATCCACTAGTGAAAGACCAGGAGTAGATCCGTTTCAGATCGTCATTAATAGGAGGTCGAGTTAATTAAGCTTGGGAAATGGTTTTGAAAGTTGAAATTGAACATCATCAGTATGTGTCATCTAGTATTTTTTTTAAATCACGGTTTATTTTGACTCCGACTGCTGTTTCCCACTCGAAGTCTTGACAGAAAGTCATTATCATACCCCCGCGGAACGAAATGAGTCGCTTTACGCTTCAGCAACGTTAGGAAATATTGAAAACTTATTTCAAAAGTGAGTGCTGTGTAGCCCAAAACAGTGCGTTTTTGAAAAGAAGTTTTGGCCGAAATGAAACATCCACCCCACAGCGACTGTTGTACGCAAGATTCTGCAAAAAGTTCGTGAGACTGGTATGCTAGTGGACAACACTCATGGTCCCCGTTGAGAGAGAGAATGTGACGGCTTCGGTCGAGAGTGAGAGACTCAATTCACGAACATCAACTCACCATCGGTCGCAACAGCTCACGCTCACATTTCACGCACTAGCCCGAGGAGAATTCGAATTCTGCACAAAGATCTCGGATTATTAGCTTACAAGGTCCAATTGACTCAGCAATTGAAGGAGCGCCACTATCCGCGGATTGTGGAGTGGTGGCATCATTGGACCATTGTTCTTCGACAATGAGACTGGGAACAACGTTTCGGTCAACGGTGGGCGTTGCAGAGCCATGTTAACCGACTTTTTTTTTACTGAAATTGAAGACATAGGTTTGGACGAGCTCTGGTTCATGCAGGATGGCGCTCCATGCCACATAGCCCATGCCACAATCCATCTTTTGCGCACCATATTCCCAAATCGTGTTATCAGCCGTCTTGGCGATGTCAATTGGCCGCCGCGGAACTGCGATTTTATTCCTTTGGACTTTTTTTTTGTGAGAATCAGTGAAGAAGCGATGTTATGTCAACAATCCGGAAACGATTCAAGCACTTAAGGCCAATATCATCCAAGCAATCCGTGAACTACAGCCCGAAACCATCCACGAGGTCTTGGAAAATTGTGATGATAGAATGCGCTACTGCGAAGGCAGCTGAGGCAGTCACTTGAACGACGTTGTATTTCATAATTAATGGGAATGTTTGTCCTTACTAATACAGCCACACATGGAGAAAATTTAACTTTGTTCATTTTATTGCATTTTTAAAAAGAAACTTGTATTTGGCTCACACTTTACTTATAAGGCAAACGATCTCTGGAAGGTTTCAGCCTTTACAATTAGCTCGGATTCAAAGACTCTCTTATTTTTTCATGGGCTTGATTTGGCCGAGCCTGATTTTGCTACTACCACAAGATAGGCGATTAGAGGAACCTCACAAGGTGGTGTTCTTTTTCCCCCGCTATGGAGAACTGTGGTTAATGAACTAAAGGGTGACCAGATAGTAATGATAGTTTTTCCAAAACTTACATTTCAGCAAACTGTTAAAGTAGCTAATGACGTTGAGCTGTCAAAATATTCAGCAAGGTTTGGTATTTTATCATCCATTGTTTCAGGCTTTTCGAATGTGTGGAAATTATTAAAAAATATTATCGAAATTCCGGCTCAGTTGTAAATACAGTAGACTCGCGTTAGCGTGAACACCGGCTAATGTGAACACCGACTATCGTGAACAGAGTTTTTTACATTAACATCTCTAAAACGTGAACAAATCATGAACGGACCAAAACGTGAACAACAATTTTCGTACCAAGTTAGCAGAAAAATACGAGCAAGCTGCAGTTTAAATTGGAGTTTGGCTTTCTTTCTACAAGATTCGTGTTGTCTTGGTCTATTCTTCTTGGGTTTTTGCATTATTTAAATAAGACACGTTCTTAAATGAATATCCACCGGGAGATTATCCTATTCTTTTGTTAAAATTCAACCTTCGCAAACGTGAACTGGCTTGGTTTTTAATTGTTCGCGTTATCGCGAGTCTACTGTACCAGGCTATTCAAGCTATACATCGTTCCGTTGAAAAGTTTGTGTGAGTACACTCTTTTGGACATTAAGCCACCAACCAAATACAGATTGGTGCGAAATGAAGAAAACATAGCTCTAGCGTAGCGGCCGTTGTCGAAGAAGACAAGAAATTGGGTACCGCCAAAATGTCAACGAGGCTTATTTTGCGGTTGAATTTAGGCCTCCATCCGTATGAAATTGTGCTGACGCAATAATTGAAGCAGGACGACCATAGACAACGACGTGGTTGCATGGTGGCATCATCGGACCTTATTTCCCTCGAAATCGCGAAGAAGACATCGTTACCGTCAATGGTCTCAGGTATAGAGGGATGTTAACCGACTTTCTGTGGCCAGCGCTCGACCGCATTGATAAATCTGAGCTATGGTTCCAACAAGACGGAGCTATATGCCACACAAGCGACGCAACGCTTGAAGTTGTGAAGAAGAAATTTGGCGAAGGGCTCATCTCACGGCGAGCGTTCATCAACGGGCCGCCGCGCCGAGATCTGCGACTTGACACCACTCGGTTATTTTCTCTGGAGCTACGTCAAGCTCTTAGTCTACGCTAACAAGCCAACTACTTTTGACCAGCTCGAGGCCAACTTTCGAGACGGTATTGCTAGAATAACGCCGCACATATTGGGCCTAGTCATCAAAAATTGGACCAACCGCTTGAAGCACTGCCAGCAAATCCGAGGCGGCCATCTGAATGATGTGCTATTTTACATATAATGGCATGTACGTAGTTTTAAAATAAAGTCGGAATAATTTTTTTATTTCGCACCGTCTCTGTTTAATTTAAACTACTTTTCCTATCGTTCTTATCTGGTCACCCTCTATTAAGTAAGGTTTTGGCGGCTTTCTCGAAATTCCTGTATAAGATCCCAATTCTGTGCCTTAAATTCTGTACCAACGAAATACCCCGTAGGAATTACGTCAAGTGTTCGCTCAGAAGTTTCCAAAATAATCGTCAGCATTTCCGCAATTGAATGCTACAGCCAGAGTCATCCTCCTCCAATCGATTTGATGCGCCACACGATTAACCTAAAAGCTGCAACTTACAGATGTCACTAAACTTGGCATCAAAGTGCAAGCGATAAGGTCAATTAGAATGTCCCTATCGATTCCACCTCCCACCCCGGCAGAGTCAATCACTTAACGACCAGCCACAGTCCAAATCGAATCGACTGTGCAAATTCTCCAGCGACGACCCCGATCGATCGATCGAATTGATTCTGTAATTGCAGCATTTAAGGCAAATTTCATCAATTTGTGACAATGGGCTGCGAGAAAAAACCTCACATATGTTGCAACAATTACACCCCACGACACCACCGCCAGGACCAACCCACCCCGTGTAATCCTCACTCAGCCGCAATAAGTGCAAACACAGCACAGCAGGTTGCCCGCACTGGGCCTCCCCCTGGTGCCGTGTTAATTCATCTGATAAGTGAGCAATAATATTTCCGCCACGAGCCTGCACTCCCAAACAGTTGGGATTATTAATTGAATAAATATTTAAGTCGTTTAGACGAATTGTCCCCGCTTGTCAGGGGTTGTCCTCCGGGCGATCCCTTTCGCAGGGGGTGCGGGTATTTTTGTAATGCCAACTGCAAACACGGTCTGTTGTCGCCCCGCGCACCCCTAGCTAATCAACTGATGTCACTGCAGCGGCACTTGTCGCAGCCATTCGCCCGACAGCGCACCAGCTCTCGGCGAATAGCATCGAAGTGTGCGCGGCGCTAATTGCTGTTTCGGTCTCCATGTCTCGAAATCAGAAATGAATCACTGCCAATCGCGCGGGCGGGGGAACTCGATTTTTCATTCCAAATTTTTATTAGCGTCCAGAGAGATGCGTGTGTGCCCCGCTTCGGGTTCAAGCAGCCGTCGAAACAACACTCTTAAGCACGTCCAAATGTTCCGTTCTCGGTCGATAAGTGGCGAGCACAATAGAATGCAAACAGACCATTAGAATCGGTTTCCAGCGTCGCTGTGGTTTGAGCCCGGGGACGGGGTAATGAGATAGCATTCTCCGCTCCATCGAGATGGATAACACTGGCCGCACGAACCGTACGAAATCCGTAGACAAAACATCAGACATCTCATTAGTGAAGTTTAAAGAGCTGTACAATGTACGATGAGCAGCCAACCCCAGTCCCAGCAGCGGCAGCAGTTTGGAGTTGATGCGGAGATGGTGGATTCATTTTTTATTTGCTTTGGAATCGGGTTTTTAATTCAGGACTTTCACCGGCAATGGGTAGTTTTGTAGCGCATTATGTGCATGGGTGTGTGTGTGGGGATGTAACCCTTTTTTTGAGGATTCCCTTTGACCCCCTCTTGGGGTATTTATTCACGTAGCTACTGGGTAAGTTGCAATTAGACGCAACCAGGGATTTGGAAGTGCCTTTTTTTCTTCTCTATTTGACTGGTAGACAACTCAAATTACGAGCAATTGTTGGATTATGAGGTGAGGTCTTTGTATGTGGACTTAAATCGAGTTTGGGGAGAAGTTTTTGATTCGAGTGGAATTTTAGTGGAAAGGTAGCAAATTTTCGACTTTTACTTGATAATCTGACACATTTTGTGTATTCCTTTGGACAGATCTCCGTCATTGATCTTTTTTTAAGGGACATTTTAACTTAGGTTAAGTACAGTTGGACAAAGCATCAGAAATTGAGACTCATTTTCATTGCTTTTCAAACTGAAATTAGGTGTCAATCCTTCGGTAAAAGGCGAAGGGCTCCAACGTTAGACATCCCACAAGCGTGGCTTAGCGAGTCTTAAACCGTGTTTTTCCGCGTTTCCTGACTTTACGAAACAGTAGTAAAACCTATCCTTACCCATGGATAAGTAATTTAACGGCAAGCACGGAACAGAAAAAGTCATATTTCATATTCATATTGGATGTACACGGTAAGCCAAATACAAGTTTCGAGAAACCCCCCAAAACCTCACTTTATAGAAGGTGACCAGATAAGAACGATAGGAAAAGTAGTTTAAATTAAACAGAGACGGTACAAAATAAAAAAAATATTCCGACTTTATTTTAAAACTACATACATGCCATTATATGTAAAACAGCACATCATTCAGATGGCCGCCTCGGCTTTGCTGGCAGTGCTTTAAGCGGTTGGTACAATTTTTGATGACTAGGTGCAATATGTGCGGCGTTATTCCAGCGATAGCATTTCAAATGTTGCCCTCGAGCTGGTCCAAGTGGTTGGATTGTTAGCGTAGACTAAGAGCTTGACGTATACGACTGAATGGCGCAGTTGGTTAGGTGCCTGCCCCAAGTTCGAGGGGTCCCAGGTTCGATTCCGAAATCGGTCCAGTCACCATTTGCCGTTGGGATCAAATTAACGGCACTGGAGTAGGTTGCTACCTGGCAGTACAATGGACCAGTTTTGAGTCTGAGTGCTCCAGTAGTGTTTCTTAAATCATCCAAAAGAAAAAAAAAAAAAGAGCTTGACATAGCTCCAGAGAAAATAGCCGCGTGATGTCAAGTCGCAGATCGCGGCGCGGCGGCCCGTTGATGAACGCTCGCCGTGAGATGAGCCCTTCGCCAAATTTCTTCTTCACAACTTCGAGCATTGTGTCGCTTGTATGGCATGTAGCGCCATCTTGTTGGAACCACAGCTCGGGTTTATCGAAGTTGTTGACCTCTGTCTGTAGAAAGTCGGTTAACATCGCTCTATACCTAAGACCGTTGACGGTAGCATTGTTTCCTTCCTCATTTCAAAAGAGATCCGGTAATGCCACCATGCAACCGTACTCCACCAAGCAGTCAATCTTTGTGGATGCATTGACACTTGGTCGAACATTTGTGGATTGTGTTCCCTTCAATAATGGCACCTTTGCTTGTTGACATAGCGGCTGAGCCAAAAATGGGCCTATTCTGAGATGATGATTTTTTGACCAAAATCAGGATCTTTGACTAACATTTTTTGGCGGCCAACATTACCAGCGCTCAATTACCAAACTCACAGCGTTGTCTATGATCATACAGATGGAGGCCACAATTTCACACAGACGGAGGCCTAAATTCAACCGCAAAATAAGCCTCGTTGACATTTTGGCGGTACTCAATTAAGCGGATCGGCGCCGAATCGACATTTCTGGGTCTTCTTCGACAACGGCCGCTACGGCAGCTATGTTTTCTTCATTTCGCACCAATCTGTGTTTGGTTGGTGGCTTAATGTCCAAAAGAGTGTACTCACACAAACTTTTCAACGGAACGATGAATAGCCTGAACAGCCTGGTACAGTAGACTCGCGATAACGCGAACAATTAAAAACCAAGCCAGTTCACGTTTGCGAAGGTTAAATTTTAACAAAAGAATAGGATAATCTCCCGGTGGATATTCATTTAAGAACGTGTCTTATTTAAATAATGCAAAAACCCAAGAAGAATAGACCAAGACAACACGAATCTTGTAGAAAGAAAGCCAAACTCCAATTTAAACTGCAGCTTGCTCGTATTTTTCTGCTAACTTGGTACGAAAATTGTTGTTCACGTTTTGGTCCGTTCATGATTTGTTCACGATAGTCGGTGTTCACATTAACCGGTGTTCACGCTAACGCGAGTCTACTGTATTTACAACTGAGCCGGAATTTCGATAATATTTTTTAATAATTTCCACACCTTCGAAAGGCCTGAAACAATGGATGATAAAATACCAAACCCTACTGAATATTTTGACAGCTGAACGTCATTAGCTACTTTAACAGTTTGCTGAAATGTAAGTTTTGGAAAAACTATCATTGCTATCTGGTCACCCTTTAGTTCATTAACCACAGCTCTCCATAGCGGGGGAAAAAGAACACCACCTTGTGAGGTTCCTCTAATCGCCTATCTTGTGGTAGTAGCAAAATCAGGCTCGGCCAAATCAAGCCCATGAAAAAATAAGAGAGTCTTCGAATCCGAGCTAATTGTTAAGGCTCAAACCTTCCAGGGATTGTTTGCCTTTTAGGTAAACTGTGGGCCAAATACAAGTATCTTTTTAAAAATGCAATTAAATTAAATTTTTTCCATGTATTATGGCTTTAGTAAGATCAAACATTCACATTAATTATGAAATACAACTGTCACCCCAATTTTCCAAGTCCTTGTTGATGGTTCGGCTCGGGCTGTAGCTCATGGATTGCTTGGATGATATTGGCCATTAGTACTTGAATCGTTTCCGGATTATTGGCATAACATCGCTCCTTCACGGTTTCCCACAAAAAAAAACATCCAAAGGGGTCAAATCTCAGCTCCGAGGCGACCAATTGACACCGTTAAAACGGCTGATAACACGATTTAGGAATTTGGTGCGCTAAAGATCGATTGTGACATGGACTGTGTGCTGTGTGGCATGGCGCGCTATCCTGCATGAACCAGAGGTCGTCCAAATCCATATCTTCAATTTCAGTAAAAAATGCCGGTTAACATGGCTCTGTAACGCCCACCGTTAACCGAAACGTTGTTCCCAGCCTCATTTTCGAAGAAAAATGGTCCAATGATGCCACCACTCCACTATCCGCACCAACCTTTCACTATCTGTGGATGCATTGGCTTCTCGACAATAACGTGCGGGTTCCGGTCCGAGCCTCAGATGAAATTTTGTTTGTTAACGTATCCGCCAAGATGAAAATGCGTCTTGTCAAAATAGACGATTTTTAATCCAAAATCGTTGTCCAATACAAGCTGCTCTGTTCCAAGCCCCAAACTGCGAAGCGATAACGAACCGGATGGTCATGCGCCTTCAATTGCTGAGTTAATTGGACCTTGTAAGCGAATAATCCGAGACCTTTGTGCAGAATTCCAATTCTCCTCAGTGCGTGAAATGTTGAGCTGTTGAGATCGATGGCGAGTCCGTGAACTGAGTCTCACACTCTCGACCACAGCAGCCACATTCTCATCTGTGCGCACCGTAGGACGACGGGGACCATGAGTGTGAGTGTTGTCCACTAGCATACCAGTCTCACGAACTTTGTGCACAAGCTTGTGTACAGCAGTCGCTGTGGGGTGGATGTGTCATTTCGGCCAAAACTTCTTTTCGAAAACGCACTGTTTTGGGCAACACAGCACTCACTTTGGAAATAAGTTTTTTAATATTACCCAACGTTGTTCAAGCGTAAAGCGACTCATTTCATACCATCCGCGGAGGTATGATACTGACTTTCTGTTAAGATTCGCGCGGCAAACAGCTGTCAGTGCCAAAATAACCTATGATTTAAACAAAACACTAGATGGCACACCCTCTACTAGTGATTGCAAAGCTGTTTTTTACTGATTTGTCCTTGCAGGATGTATGTGGGAGGCCGACAGTTTAGACTAGTTTACGTAGCAGCGTGGCGCTGTGGCGTAGTGGTAGGTAGGTGCGTCGACTCCTACGCTCGAGGTCTTCGGTTCGAATCTCGAAAAAAAACATCAAACATTTTTTCACGGCTTCATCTCTTTCGAGTTACTTAAAATGCTCAAAGAGTATAACTGTCTAGAAAAAAGCTTCTCAATTTCGCCGTTCGGAGTCGGTATTAAACTGTAGGTCCCCTCCACTCGTGACAGAGCAATAGCACGCACAACACGAGTGGTTGCTGAGAAGCTAGGCCCAGGTCCACCTCGGACTGTAGCGCCGCCATTATTATTATTATTATATATAGCAGCGTCCACCACCGTGAAGGACCACCAAACATCTGAAACGTTTAACAACATATTGCTATGTATCCGTTCAAACGGTTTCGTAAAGAACCGTCACTCAGATGACGAAAAAATGTGCTATCACCCTACTACTCCAAGACTTCACTTTTTCATAAGCTTGCGCAATTCTTTTCTTTGAGTTTTTGCCCCCAAACTTTCACAAGAAAAAAGCTTAAAAATGTGTCCTCTGCTAAATTTAGAACGGAAACATAAATAATCTCTTTACATAACACTAACTGACATTGAGTGATGATTACCACGGACGGTGTCTGCAAACAATTCATGTGAATGTGCATCGACAACGATAAAGAGCTGTTCAAATAAACTGCCTCTTCCATATTTCATGTCACACCGGTGATTATGTGTCGATGAATTTGTCAGATTATCGGTGAAAATTGGTCGCCATAAAGTCAACGAATCTATCGCGTCAACACATTTCCAGTAGACGTTACAATTCCTAAATCAACAGAGAAACCAATAAACGCCAGGCGTCAGAATTCAGAAATGAAATGTCAAAACTTTATCGGTAAATCAGTTTTTGAAAATATGGTACACTCACCCATAAAGAGGTATCATGTGTTGAGTATTGAGTTTGTTTGTGCAGAGAACGTCGTCGTCGTCGTGACGAACTGACGCAGAGATTTGCGTACTCGAGGTGTGATGTCGGACCATGTGCACACGTATTGAGATATGGGATATCTGATCGGACGACATTGCGTCTGGGGTATGTTTAAAGACATCGCAGGAATGCACGTAGAGGGATTTTCCAAGTCCATTTGGTGAAAAGTTGTTTGAAAGGAATTCACAGGCAGGTATGAAGTGCTGTGCGGTCTCTGGGAACTGCATTAAAGAAAGATGGAGAAATTATGAACAAATGGTGGTTAAATTACAATAAAACCATTCTTGTCACAAGGTTTAATTGATTTAAAGTAAAAAACGTTCACAAGGTTTTCATATTTGATGGTGCTCGATCGTGAAGAACAGCGTTTGCTAACGCACTGACCGACGAACAGAAAATATCATTTGAATTTGAAGAGGACCTTAGAGGAAGAGAATTATGAGGACAATTGAACGTCATATGATTTCTTACGCGCTGATAATGACTCAACGAAATCACAACTCTGATGTCGAACGACAAGTGTTCACACACAACTACAAGACGCTCGACCAAGGAAAAAAGTTGAAAAAGTTAAACTACCAAATGACAGATCTGAACGACTAACAGCGTTCACATTGTACGACATAGAACACATTTTGGTCCATCAAGCAAAGTTGGAAGACCAAGTCGTATAACTTGTAGAACAGTGTGAACGCCCATATTGACGTAAGACACTCTTCGATTCTCGATGTCTGAACTTTCGGAGGATCCCAAATAGACTGGGATCACTTTCTTGTTATAGCCAGGATAAGAACTCGGAATCGTGGGCGCCGTGGCGTAGTGGGTAGGTACATCGACTCCTACGCTCGAGGTCTAAGGTTCGAATCTCGAAAAAACACCAAACATTTTTTTCACGGCTCCACCTCTTTCGAGTTTCTGACAATGCTCAAAGAGTATAAACTGTCTAGAAAAAGCTTCTCAAAATCGCCGTTCGGAGTCCGCATTAAGGTAGCCCTAAACGACGAACATGCTCGCCGAACTTGCTCGTTTGCGTTATCCCCTACTCCGCGAACACATTTGGCGAACATTAATTAAGTGTTGTTTCTTTAAACCGTCAACATGTATGATAGGGAAGCGCAAGTGGTGAATTCCTCGATAAAATCGTTGCTGACTGTTGACATTGTGCTTAATCCGACGACATTCACAGCAAAAATGAGGTTTGTTCGCGAACACGGCCCTACACGGCGAACATCAAATCCAATGAACATGACAAAATCGAAACAACGAGCGGCTCGCGAACCAGCCCATACACGACAAACATGCGACGAGCACGAGCAAGTTCGTCGAACATGTTCGTCGTTTAGGGCTACCTTTAAACTGGAGGTCCCCTCCACTCGTGAGAGAACAATAGCACGCACAACACGAGTGATTGCTGAGAAGCTAGGCTCAGGTCCACCACGCCGCCGTTATTATTATTAATATAAGAACACGGAATCGAGACAACAACGGAGTTGAGAAGAACACCAAGGTCGTCTGGATGGCGCAGTTGGTTAATAGCCTGCCCCAAGTTAAAGGGGTCCCAGGTTCGAATCCCAGTGAAATCGAATCTCGTCCAGTCACCATTTGCCTTTGGGATCAAATGAATGGCTCTGAAGAAGTTTTTTTTTTCGGCGGATTTAAGCTCTACTGAAGCACTCAGACTCAAAACTGGTCCATTGTACTGCCAGGTAGCAACCTACTCCAGCGCCGTTTATTTGATCCCAACGGTAAATGGTGACGGGACCAGATTCGATTTCACTGGGATTCGAACCTGGTACGCCTTTAACTTGGGGCAGGCACCTAACCAACTGCGCCATCCAGACGTGGACTGGAGACTGGACTGGAAAATGTTACTACCTGGCAGTACAATGGACCAGTTTTTGAGTCAGACTGCTCCAGTGTAGAGTTTAAAAAAAAATCCGACAGAAAAAAAAGCTCGTCAAACTGAGCAGGATAATGATGAAGAATTCTCGCTGCTCCATCACGGTTGTTAACGAACTCATCGAGACATTTATTGTGAAAAAAGGTATTGGGACGCGCTGTCATGTGACTTTTTCTGGGTGGGCTCAACTAAAAAGCCTCTCCAGCTAACACGATCTTTTGCTGGGTTTCAAAGCTGAACCAAACCATTCAAACACAAGCCTCTCCACTTAGCTTTTCTCTGCGAACTCCTACTTTCACCTGCCCCCGTGATGAAACCCGGGAGTTAAGTTCGACAGCAAATGGGATGACCAAATCCCGGGGGAGGTCGTTAGCGGCCACTAACGGCAGAGAGTGTGTCTGTACCAGGGCTCATTTCTCTTTTAGGATGACGGCGGTGGAGCTGATTGGCCAACGGGACCTCCAGTCAGCAGGAGTTAAATGGATCACAATCTTTTTAGAGCTACTCCAACATATTTCGGAGACCAGATCTTAAAGGGTTCTTTCAAGTTTAGGCCGGGACCCTGAAATATAAACTCCGGGGGATAAGTTTTTTTTTGGGCCAACAGCAACGCTCACAGCCTGAAAGGGTTTACCGACATCGAATACTACCAGTCCCATACGTCCAGGAACTAAAGAAGTGGAGCGGGCATCCCAGCTGGAGGTTTTGTGTGCAGTTAACTTCCTCAACACGTAAAATACTTTTAGTTCAGATATGATTAATAAGTTGAGAAGGAGCTTTTTTTCAGAGGATTTTTGAAACTCTACTGGAGCACTCAGACTCAAAACTGGTCCATTCTACTGCCAGGCAGCAATCTACTCCAGTGCCGTAAATTTGATTCCAACAGCAAATGGTGACTGGACCAGATTCGATTTCACTGGGATTCGAACCTGGGACCCGTCTAACTTGGAGTAGGCACTTCACCAAATGGGCCATCCAGTCGTTAGTCTGGATCAGAGAAGGACCTTAATCAATGCTAGCTGGAGTGACTTCTTAGTTGAGTCGACTCGGACTGGAGCGCCATGCAACTATAAAGAAGGTCAAAATAAACACAGAAGTCTCCAATTTCATCTTGGTCTGGTCATATTGGACTTTCTGAGTTTATAAAGGGTCTTCCAAAAGGCACTTCCGAACTTTGACAGTTGATAGTGACCATGTTGTTGAAGCTACATCTGTCAAATTGGCTGTTATTTATTTAGTCGATTTTGCCAAATCACCATGAATGGACATAGCGTTTAACAACACGTGCAAATGATACAATTGTTCTATCAAAATTTGTTGGAAATTGACCTTCAACAAACAAAAATTGTCGAATTTGGGACGATACCAAACCAATCCACATGAGATCCATGAGCGTCCTATGCGGCCCGAAAAAATCACTGTTTGGTGTGGATTTTGGGCTGGGGTCCACAATTTTGTGAGAACGACATTGACCAGGTCATCACTGTCAACCGCGAACGCTATAGGTCGATGATTCCCAACTTCTTTTGGCCTGAATTGGATGATATGGACACCAATGACCAGAACGGCGCTATGTGCCGCACAGCTCACGTCATATTGGAAAATTTGCACGAGCGATTAAAGGGCATGGTCATCTCACGTGAAGGTGATGTGAACTGGTCCGTTAGACTTGTTCTTGCGGGTTTTTCTGAAGTCGCAGGTTTATGCGAACAAGCCACAAGCCACAGCAGTCTTCAGCATCAGCCATCATAACCCAGAGGTTAGATTCGGGGGCTGCTAGTGAATTCACCAGCAATCTTAGACCATGTTGGTCAATTGTCATATGTACCCACAGTCAGTCTACTACCACTGATCGACCGCTCCAGTGATAGTGCCGTTTTGATGCCAACGGCAAATAGTTACTGGACCAGATTTGAAAAACCGGATAAAAGTGTATTAGCTTTGCTTTCACTAGGATTCGAACCTAGGACCCCTCTAGATTAGGGCAGGCACTTAACCAACTGCGCCATCCAGTCATCATTTAACCATAAACCATGCCATCGGTGAAAAATTCAGACTGTTTTATGTGTCACAGTCATGAAGAATTAGACATTTCGGATGAGCGCCATCCTGGGAAGCCGAGGCAGACATTTGAACGATGTTATATTCCACACATAATGGCATCAATAGACCTTTCAAATGAATAACAAATTTCGATGATGCACGATGCACAGACTTGATTTTATTTAAATTTAAAGATAGGAAGCGCTTAATGGGTGACCCTTTAGAAACACATCAAAGTTCTGTTTCCTTTAAGAACTTCAACGGACTGTCTGCTTCGAAAACAAATTTCTAGCTCTCCTTATTACTTTCTGTACCAACCAATTTTCAGTGAATGCACTTAGTTCTAATTGTTGTATTGTAAGAGCGGAAACATGTTGCAAAACCCACTCGCCATAGATCAGTTTGCGATGACAGTGTTTGTTATCGTCGTGTTCAATTACAGGCTTACGAGCTCCCCGCACTCGCTCCACCGACTTTAACGTCAAACATCAAATGCCTAACCTCGATTAAAAACAAATAAGACACTTTACAGCCACAACCAGCGTTATCAGTTTATTTTAAAATGAAAAACCATCAACCGCCGACAACAGCAATAACAAGTCAATAAGTGTCACAATTATTTGACAATTCATTACAAACTCAAAAAGCACACCCCCACCGCACCGCTCTCGGCCGGTGTAAGTGAGTTTAAAATTAATAAATTACCTCACCCGACTTAACAAAATGCCATTCAATCGAGCACTGCCTAATTAAAATTCAACTACTTACGGCAAGTGCATCGCAAATACGAAAATAATTATTTTGTTTCAGCAGTCATCAGTCGTGCGCGGTGCGGCCGCCGCCACTGCACAGCCCCGCGCAAACAGACCGAATAAAATATCTATTTGCTAACATATTTAAGCCCGCGCCGAGCCAAAAACTCCAAAACTTCGCGCGAAAAGAATGAATCTACAACAAAATAAGTTAAACAATGAAATTAAATCCAATTGACGGGGCGGAGTGACAGGAGGGGAGGGTGACTGCAATTGATTGGTAAATATTTACCAAACAGATAATAATTGCCGTTAAATGCAGTGGTAGCTCACCCCTAGGCGAGGGTCTGTCGCCTCGGTTGCCTTCCGTGTGTCGTTCGCCGCGGCGTCGACTGACGGGGGCACGACGCACAATCTTTTTGACAAGACATTTGTCGTGTTATTCTGTTGTAGACCCCCGATAATGAGGCGGTTGATTAAATTTCCAACAGTTGTTGTACGCCATGTTGCAGTTTTTGAGGGGTTTGAAGTGCGTTCTCACCGCTGGTTCGTGTTTCTGGTTGCACTACAATTTGCTCTGGTGCTCCGTCTGCTGGCAAGCAATCTGAAGAGGTGGAGTGATAGAAACCGTGTTTATCAGGTAAAGTACAACGAAACGTGATCGATACGAGAACCGCTGAAGAGCGAATGTGACGATCTTGAGTTTTTGCGATTTTCAATTAAATGGCGAGTAATGGAGGAAGTTGCGGACGGATGTCGGTGTCAGTAGTTGCTTTGAAGCAGGTTTTCGTAAAGTTGTTGACCTCGCTTCATGAGGTATTTAAAAAGTCAAATATATTCCTTTCAGCCTTTGCATCGAATCCAAAGTAAGATGTCGCACGATTGAACAGCCTCGCACGGAAAGGAAAGTTTATGTCAAGCTCTAGTGACAGCCTGTAATTATTTATCCAGACTTAGTCCAATTAAAGGCCCATTACGATGACATGTGGATGACGCTTTCTCCTACTCCTTAGCCCAATTGAAACTAACGTTGAACCGGTTAAGTTGATTAACGTTAATCCAGTCGGAACCGCCAGGAGTATCTAGATTATGAAACCTAAAGTGGACTTGGAATCAGTAAGGAGAGCAAAAGACTCTTTGTGAATCACAGTGATCGCTGGTTTCTGGTCTAGGGCACCTTTGAGCTTCCAAAAGAGACCGGAAGGGGTAGAGATTTACCTCTGCAAGCATCCTTCCGGAGCTAAGCTATCTACCCCAACCTTAGACTTATTTAAGCTACCTATCTTGTTACTTACTTACTTAGCAGGCCTACAACCGATGTAGGGTCTGAGGCTGAGCTATCCCTGCTTTCCATCGTTGACGGTCCTGGGCAAGCGATGACGGTCCGCGATGACTTGGTCTTTGTACCGGAGGTTCGGTCTTTCTCTCCTTCTCGAACCTGAAGGCTCGGATTCGAAGACCCTCTTAGCTGGAGTGTTGTTGTCCATGCGCTCGATGTGGCCGAGACAGTGCAGTCCACGGATTTTTGCCTTTCGGACTACATCCACATCCTGGTACAGCTCATAGAGTTCGAGGTTGTGTCTTCTCCTCCATTCGCCTTCCTCGCAGACGGGACCATATATCCGACGTAGAATTTTTCTTTTGAAGGCACCAAGAATCAGCTGCGCAGTTCTACTTAGTGTCCAGCTTTCGGCTCCATATAGCAGGACTGGCAGAATAAGAGTTTTGTAGAACATGATTTTGGCCCTTCGAGTCAGGAGTTTTGAGCCCAGTTGTTTTGACAAACCGAAGTAGCATCGGTTGCCAAGGGCGATTCTACGTCGGATCTCCACTGTGATGTCGTTCGTTGAGTTCACGTTTGCCCCGAGGTAGACAAACTACTTCACTACCTCAAAATTGTCGCTTGTAATGTTTTGCCCTAGGTGGTGTGCGGCGGATCGTTTCTTGCTCGACAGCATATATTTTATCTTATCCTCATTGACCAGCCTTAACCATCCTATCCTTAAGACCAGCTCGTTTGGACTGTTCTTCGGCGCGCTGGGAACGCGCAACGATGTCGATGTCATCTGCGTGTCCCAACAGTTGGACTGACTTGTAGAAGATAGTGCCTTCCGTGCTTACAGCAGCCCGCCGCACTATCTTCTCCTGTATCAAATTGAAGAAATCACACGACAGCGCATCTCCTTGCCGAAATCCGGTGCAGATTTCAAACGGCCCGAAGGTCCTCGGGGCGAACTGCACGGTGCATCGCGTATGTGTTAGCGTAGTGCCACACCGGATCAGTTTTCCCGGGATCCCGAATGCGGTTATCGCTTCGAATAGTTCCTTGCGATGAATGCTGTCGTATGCGGCTTTAAAATCGATAAAAAGATGGTGCGTATCGATTTGAAACTCGCTGGCCCTGTTATTGTGCTTTATCTATACCTAGGCTATCTTAAAACTCTTTAGCCTAGCCTTATAACGAAACAAACTCCTTCCAGAGTCGTTGGCGATCAAGGTTTGTCAAGCTAGCCGGATGTTATTGACACAAGTTCGCCTACTCAGGTTAGCAACTGCGTTTCACTCTGCCTATTACCCATAGAAGAACGGCCTCGTCCTACCCTAGGCGGGTAGCCTAGCAGTGTTCAAGGGATGGTCTTCGAGAGCAGTAGCCGGTCATAGTAGGAATCCTGGTCACAAATTCAAGTTATGTACCTCACCGGGTTTGCCAAATACGAGCTTGTAAAAGTCTGTTTACCTTTGGTCCATGAAAGATACCAGCTGGACGTAGATTTGTGTCCACACTTCATAATAGCCCATAGGCGTCGGTTCACGTTCACTTTGGTGAGGTAATTCGTCGCTATCCCAGCTTCTACCTTCTTCCGTCAGCAGAGATACAAACATCGTCCTTGCAATCATCCATCAAAGCCAATGATCGTAAATCCTCCATGATCTTGCACCATGCTTCTTACATCTCGAAGTAGATATGCCACTGTCGGCATCGTTTTTGTTAATTATCACGGATATACGAGTAAGGTTTCCCTTATACAGTTTAGTCTCCCTAACAGGGCAGAGCGGATGGTCACAGACCCAATTTTACTAACACACTCAAGCTTTGATTTTCTACTGATTTCACTCGAAATCATTACCGATTGCTCATAGGGGAGTGTAGAGTGGGAGCGGGATTTCTTCCCAGAGAGCAAAAAATGCTAACGAGGATTGAACAGGCAGCTTCTTACGCTGCAGAAAGGCCTCTCTGACAATTCAAGCTGCTCTGCTTTAAGGCCCAAACTGCGAAGCTACAACGAAGGATGATCGCACACCTTCAATTGCTGAGTCAATTGAACCTTGTAAGCGAATAATCCGAAATTTTTGTGCAGAATTCGAATCCTCCTCAGGCTAGTACGTGAAATGTTGAGCTGTTGAGATCGGTTGCGAGTTGATGTTCGTGAATTGAGTCTCAAACCTCGGGCACAGCAGCCACATTCTCATCTGTGCGCACCCTACGACTACGGGGACCATGAGTGTTGTCCACTAGCATACCAGTTTCACAAACTTTTTGCACAAACTTGCGCACAGCAGTCGCGGTGGGTGGTTCATTTCGGCCAAAACTATTTTCAAGAAACGCACTGTTTGGACTGCACAGCACTCACTTTGGAAATAAGTTTTCAACATTTCGCAACATTGTTCCTATTAGCTTTTCATAGAACGGTTTCTGAACGTCAAATAAAACGACTGAAATGCTTAGATGCTAAGACGTTAAAAACGGCGAATCGGGCAACCTGATATTTATCGTCTCCCAAATGTCATGCTCTCCTCTGATCGTTTCATACCCAACGAATCCTGACACTTTTCTAATGCTGTAAGGAGCACAGAAGACAAAACAGGGAAATTTACTCGTATGTAGCAACTAGTGTGCCGTGGTTTTCAAACCTCGACGAATACAGATGGCGGCTGTCAGAAATGTCACATTTCAGATTACAACCAAATTTGTCCTACACGATTTTCCAAGACCCCTCTTTTTCTCCGAAAGCAATCAAATCAAATTGCTTAACTGCTGCACACCCTTTATCCCACTTTTTCACTCAGAACCCCATACAAGTGTCAACAGCCTCCCACCTGTCATCGGCTGTCATCTTAAATGTCAAGTCGATTGTCAACTTGACTCAAAGTGCTGAATCCCATAATCAAACGTCGAATTCGTCATCGCAAGCCATTAATGAAATTAAACAATAATCGCTTGTTAAAAAGGGATTAAAAGAGCCGCCATTGCCGCCCGTTCAGCACGCCCACTCCCCTCGCTCTGATAGTGCGTTCCCATTCTGTTTGTTCGCCGCATTTCGTTTCCTCACTTTGCGCGCGAATGCCCTCAATGATATTTGTTCGGTCAACACTTGAGGCAGACAATATTGCTACGCTTCTACCACGGGCATCTGTAGCACCGCGCCTGCACGCTGCTGCCGTCTTCACTCGAGCTGGTGTCTCTCCGCCGAGGAGTGCATGCACTTCCTCGCGCGAAAACTTTTAAGTTCCCGCAATCTATCGGGCCCAACGCACCTCCCTGGGGGCTGTTGCCTATCCGCCTCTGTCAACACAGAACTGTGTTAATGTTGCCACAAAAGTGTGCGGCTACCCAGGGCCTATTAAGAGGTTCCCGGCGCGGCATTAGTGCGGCGGCAGAAGGAGCATCCTTTAAGCATGGGTGCCTCTCACAGAAACACCTGTGAAGACGCTAGATGCAGCCTCCGGGAGCCCGGGATGCCGAGTTGACATTGTGGATGTGGTACCAATCGCACTTCATTTACTTCTCGATGGTTTTCAACTGATTTCGTGTTGACTGCCGATTCGGAGCGGGAGCAGGGAGGGTGTTGTCTGGAGATGGATGGGGAACTGGGAACTGCGTGTCCGTAGCTGGCGGCTGTCGTTTGTCGCGGTTAATCGATTATCGGTGGCTTTGATGTACCTGCTACTTACACCAGAGAAAAGGGGCTTCCGTTGAAGGTGGCGCGGTGTTTGCTTGGCTGCCAACCGCGCGGCATTCAGCATCGGCGACGGCAGCGGCATCTGAAATAATGTCATCGCGGTAATGTGTTTGCTTAATTTGAAGATGCTCATGCCGATGATGATGACGGCGATGATGAGGATGAGGGCGAGGATGATGATGAGGACGCTAAGTGGTGATGGCTTTCACGTGATGACTTCTGTAGTGGGATATCGATGAACTGGCGGATAAGTGTGACTTGGCTAATGTCGCTGTGGGTTTTAATCATGCAAACATCCGGATGTTAAGTGGGTTGTCCAAATGCATTTGTAGACCATTCGAATCGAATTGAGTGGGTAAATGGAAAAGGGAGACAGAGGGGGAGAGAGCGATTTGATCGGTTGTTGTCATTGGTGAAAGAAGAGAAATGAATCGTGAGTCAGAGAGTCGACTGTTTTTAAAAAGAGAATAGGGTTTACCAGGAAGAGCAGGACGGCAGAACGAATAATTGATGGAGCAAGTCCATTGTGATGTTAAACGTTCGGTGGAAACGTTAAAGCCGTTCCTCAGGTTGCCAAGTCCAAACCTAGATGTGTAGATATATCACTTTTGAACTTCCTTGTGCAAGTGCTAGTTCGAAGAGTCATGCAGTCGTCTGTAGTCAATTAGTTGCATTTGATGGTCGCCCTTCTGGTGCGGATATTCACATCAGTCTGTTTTTAAGGATTTTCAAAGGAAAACATCACGAGTGCTGAACGCGTTTTAGCAAAATGAAGAGTGGTTTATACACGGTGCGCCATCTAGTGCTTTTTTTAAATCATAGTTATTTGTGGACGCCGTGGCCATGTGGGTTCGTGCGTCGATCCATGCGCATTAGACTTAAACAGTCTAGGTTCGAATCCAAGTTCAGACAAACAATTTAAAAAAAAAAAAAAAAATTATTCACGGCTCCACCTCTTTCGAGTCACTGACAATGCTCAAAGAGTATAATTGTCTAGAAAAAGCTTCTCAATCTCGCCGTTCGGAGTCGGCATTAAACTGTAGGTCCCCTCCACTCGTGAGAGAACAATAGCACGCACAACACGAGTGGTTGCTGAGAAGCTAGGCCCAGGTCCACCTCGGACTGTAGCGCCGCGGTTATTATTATTATTATTAAAGGTTATTTTGACTCGAAAACTTAACAGAAAGTCAGTATCATACCTCCGAAGAACGAAATGAGTCGCCTTACGCTTGAACAACGTTGGGAAATATTGAAAACTTATGTTCAAAGTGAGTGCCCAAACAGTGCGTTTTTTAAAAAGAAGTTTTGGCCGAAGTGAAGCATCCGCCCCACAGCGACTGCTGTACGCAAGTTTGTACAAAAAATTCGTTAGACTGGTATGCCAGTGGACAACACACATGGTCCCCGTTGAGAGATAGAATGTGGGTGCTGTTGCCGAGAGTGTGGGAATCAATTCACGAACATCAACTCGCGATCGATCTCAACAACTCGACATTTCACGCACTAGTCTGAGGAGAATTCGAATTCTGCACAAAGATCTCGGATTCTTCGCTTACAAGGTCCAATCGATTCAGCAGTTGAAAGCGCGCGACCATTCGCTTCGTTATCGCTTAGCAGTTTGGACCTTAGAGCAGAGCACCTTGAATTGGACAACGATTTTGGGCGAAAAATCATCTTTTCTGACGAGCCGCATTTTCATCTTGGCGGCTAAGTTAACAAAAAAAATTGCCGCATCTGGGGCTTGGCTTTTGACATTCGCTCGGATGCGGGAAAACCCGCACCTTATTATCGAGAAGCCAATGCATCCACAGAGAGTGACAGGTTGGTGCGGATTGTGGAGTTGGACCACATTTTTTCGAAAATGAGTCTAGGAAAAACGTTTCGGTCAACGGTGGGCGTTACAGAGCCATGTTAACCGACTTTTTTTTGCTGAAATTGAAGACTTGGATTTGGACGCGCTCTGGTTTATGCAGGACGGCGCGCCATGCCGCACAGCACACAACCCATGCCACAATCGATCTTTAGCGCACCAAATTCCCAAATCGTGTTATCAGCCGTCTTGGCGATGTCAATTGGCCGCCTCGGAGCTGCGATTTGACCAATTTGGGCTTTCTTTTGTAGGTAACTGTAAAGGAGCGATGTTATGCCAACAATCCGGAAACGATTCAAGCAGTTTAGGCCAATATCACCCAAGATATCCGTGAGCTACAGCCCGAACCGAATCATCAACAAGGTCTTGGAAAATTGGGGTGACAGAATGCGCTACAGCGAAACCTCGGCCTGGGTTGCGATAAACTTTTTCTTTGGGCTATGGTTTTCAGGTGTTTCGTGCCAGCAGACGTCAGATGGAAATTTTCATTTGTTTTCCGAATGACAGTTCCTTTGTGCTAGCTGTTCGTTTCTGTCCCGTTTTTGTACTAAAATTTGAAGTACTGTTTGGCAAATCACATTGGATCGTAGCGCGAATGGTGTCAGTGGCAGGAGCACGATGTGATGAAATGGAATTGGCACCTAGTTCCCTCCAGTCGTCTTGTTTGATAGGCCTTTCGCGCTTCCCTGTTTTTTCGCTGCATCGTCTGTTGGAAAGCCCCGTCGGTTGCTTTTTCTCTGTTCACAAGGACTAAACCTTCAAATAATACAATCATTCGATTAGCTGTTGAAGAATGATCAAGTCCGCAAATTAACGCTGTTATCCCAGCTATTAAATGTTTTTATTAGTCGAAGGCTATCCCCAGGCATTGAAATCAATCATAATTAATCACAAACCTCTCAACAAATCAAAAAAGTGCTTTCAAATTGAGAATAATGACCATCGATCGACGATCGACAATGTGCTCAGGGTAATCCAGGAGAAGCCAAGTGCTTAACTGTGTGCTACAATATTTCCAATTTCCACAATTACTCTAAGCCCAAGCCAGTGTCAATAGAGGCAATTTACACTCGCTTATCGCCGCCCCATAAGCCCGCACATAACACCACGCAAACAGTGCCTCGCCTAAGCCCGGAAAGCCTAATCGCTACCGTTGAACCCTGCTACGAGTCCAATCAATCATCTCCGTCATAAAATCTATAAACAGAAGCTTGTTTGCTCACCTTTAATTGCCCCTGTGCTCGATTTAATCGCATAATCTTGATCCCCGACACCGTTGGAAAATAAATCAATTTTCGATTTAGGAAGCGGCCAAAACCCAACCGAACCTGTGCACTCGACGTGCAACGTGTAGATCGGTCTACTTGCGTCGGTTCTTGAGTTCTATCGCGACTAGAAATCAAGAACAAATACCCAAGACATTACTAGCGTTAAACCCCTCCGAGGCGATAACACACCATCGTCGTCGTCGTCGTCGTCGCTGCGCCGATCTAGCCCGCCTCGACCATCAGACAAAGGGTATCTCTCGGGGGGTATGTGTGACCCATTCCCAATCGCTGCGACTACACAGCGCGAGTAGTTTTATTGTGATGGATTAATTTCCAATTACGGATTTTCAAGTCGTCCACCGCAGACCGCGATATAAATTTCAATCAATTTTCAATTAGCCCGCACTACCTGCATTCGCCGGTGATGGCCGGCGATGGGTCGCGGTCGGTCGGCGGTGGTGCGAGGGCGCGCCCTCCGCTGACCACTCCACCGGCCGGTAGCAGATAACTGTGTTTTATTTACAATATTCAATTAATTATTTTCCGTCGTTTTAAAGTCAAACACTAATCTAATCGATTTGTCATAATCTCCGTGTTGTGTTCCCTCATCCACACACACCCAGCAGCTGTCACTGATTATTGAGATTAATTAGGTGTTAAGGCGGCTAATTGGAATTTCGGAATTACCCATAGCGGTGATTTACGAACGCTACCATAGTTGCCACATCGCGTCTAATCGAGGCAAAACAAAAGCCCGAACACAACCAATTCACGTTTGTCGACACAGCAGCTCCCTGCTCGGCCCACCTTCCAGTCAGGAGTTTGTGACCAAAAAGCAGAGCAACAACAAAAAGCCGTTCGTAAATTTTAAACAATTACCCACGTCGAATTTGTTAATGAGACCAACGATTTGTTTAAGTAGATTGTGAGGAGATTTTGACGCGATACGATGGTAATTAATTTGAGGCGAATTGAAATGTCACTCGGCGTGACATTTAATGGATCGGAGTGGACGCTTATCGGTTCAGCGATTTTGAGGGGAGAACTTCAAGTGAAATGGGAATGATTATCGAATTATTTTCGCGATATCTGTGGCGATCTGATTTAATTGAAAATAAATTATGAGATATTTGACGGAAGGGAGATTGCCCGAATTAGAGTGATAATCACTGAGTGATGTGTTTGTGGACGAACCTTGTATTCCTTGTCATGTGATGGACAGTTATATAACTTTATGGGGTACTTTTTTTCGAGATATCCTTCGTGGATTGGACGTGAGGTTTGTTAACTTGATTGGACAATATCTTGTCGCTGTTGAAGTCAAGTGAAGATGGCGTGACATGCGATATTGCTTGACATTGTTATGTGTGTTTGCGTAGAGCATAAGGTCTATGATTTTCCAAATATAATGACTGTTTTTTTAAGCCAGACGTTGATTCTGAACAAAGCAGATGATTTTTTTATTAGACAGACATTTACATTGTGTTTCAATAGAGAGAATTCATTCTACCATTAGTTTTTGAACACAGCCACCACGGCTAAATCTGATAAATGTCATCCGAGAAACAAAGTTTTCGACCACTTTTTTTCAGCATTTTCGGCCGGCTATATATACACAGGGTGGGTCAATTTGTTCCATGTTAACTAATTGGCCATCTGACCTATCGAAAATACCAGATGTTATCGACTTCTTCATAACGAAAGGTATTAATAGAAAAGAAGTTAAAGTTAAAAGTAGTGATGATCTGTCATCGGATCATTGTACCTGTGATCCTAGCAGTCAATGGATTGTCGATAGAGCAGATAAAAAACCCACGACTGACAAACAAAAGAACGGACTGGTGTAAATTTAGAGAACTTCTCAAAGGTTTTATTAACCTTAGATCCCCACTAGGCACAAAAAATAATATTGACATTGAAACAGAACAATTCATTGCCGATGTGCAACAGGCAGCAGAAGATAGTACACCGATTTATCAACAAATTTACCCACAGAAATCAAGCAACTTAAACTTGAAAAGAGAAAAGCTCGTAGAAAATGGCAAACGACAAGATATCCCGGTGATAAAACCATATTTAATAGACTCAATAATAGGCTTAAAAAAACTATTATAATAATAATATAATAATGGCGGCGCTACAGTCCGAGGTGGACCTGGGCCTAGCTTCTCAGCAACCACTCGCGTTGTGCGTTCTATTGTTCTCTCACGAGTGGAGGGGACCTACAGTTTAATGCGACTCCGAACGGCGAGATTGAGAAGCTTTTCCTAGACAGTTATACTCTTTGAGCATTGTCAGTGACTCGAAAGAGGTGGAGCCGTGAAAAAAATGTTTGATGTTTTTTTTCGAGATTCGAACCGACGACCTCGAGGGTAAGAGTCGACGCCCCTACCCACTACGCCACGGCGTCTACTAAAAAAACTATTACTGAATTAAAAAATAATTCGCCAACTAAATATCTTTGTAATATACATAACTGCTGACAAAGTCGCGGACTTCTCCCTTTGGAAGGCTGCTAAATGTTTAAAGAGACCTTAAGCGCAAGATCCCCCGTTAAAAACATCTGATGCGAAATGGATCGGCGATCCAAAGGAAAAGGTTAAACTCTTTAGTCAGCACCTTTCAAATGTTTTCAAACCGTTTCCAACTATGGTAGCAAACGAAGATCTTTATTTCAATAGCAGAGTAGACGAAAAGGAAATTCCCTTTGTATCGTTAAGAGAGATTGAGACATGTATTCATAAACTTAATAATAGAAAATCACCAGGTTATGATCTTATAACTGCTCAAATCTTGAAGGATCTTCCCTCAACTGCATTGTTGAAACTGAAGCATATAATTAATGCTTGCTTTAAACAAAGGTATGTCCCACATCACTGGAAGATAGCAGAAATTATTGTTATTCCTAAGCAAGGTAAGTCTTTATCAGAAGTTACCTCATATAGGCCAATCTCACTTTTACCTCTATTTTGAAAACTTTTCGAGAAACTCCTTCTTAAAAGGTTAAACCCAATTGTAGAACAAAGAAAGCTTATCCCTAAAAATTCTATCATATAATCAGATACTAAAACCCGTTTGGACATATGGTATCCAACTATGGGGTTGCACGAAAAAAAAAACAAATGTGCAAATGTTACAATCATTTCAAAATAAGGTCCTTCGAGGAATAGTGAATGCCCCGTGGTATATTAGAAATAGTGACTTGCATCGAGATTTGCAGATTGACCTCGTAGCAAATACAATTAAAAAGTACGCAATGCGTCACAACGAGCGTTCGCAGATGCATATGAATCCTGAGATAGACGATGTCTTAAATGTACGAAATAATATTCGTAGGTTAAGGAGAACCAAGCCCCATGCATTTTTTTGACAATAACGAGAGCCCGTATTTAAATTATAATACATTCTCAAACCCAATTTCACGTTGAAAACAAAATCTTTGTCGATCACAGTTGATTGGTCATGATCAAGGAGGTGTTTTTAGTGCGGTTAGAGTCCCACACTACGTTGGGTTTCTAACCCCACCGTGTCTTTCGAGATTATCACCTTCTCCAACAAAAAAAAATGTATTACGGCTTTATTAGTGAGAAAAAACATTCCCATTAATTATGAAATACAACGTCGTTCAAGTGGCTGCCTCGGCTGGCTTCGCAGTAGCGCATTCTGTCACCCTAATTTTCCAAGACCTTGTTGATGATTCGTTTCGGGCTGTAGCTCACGGATTGCTTGGATGATATTGGCCTTAAGTGCTTGAATCGTTTCCGGATTGTTGGCATAACATCGCTCCTTCAGGGTCCCCCACAAAAAAAAGTCCAAAGGAATCAAATCAAAGCTCAGAGGCTGCCAATTGGCATCGCCAAGACCGACTGCTGATGACACGATTTGGGAATTTGGTGCGCAAAAGATCGATTGTGGCATGGCGCGCCATCCTGCATGAACCAGAGATAGTCCAAACCCATGTCTTCAATTTCAGTAAAAAAAATGTCGGTTAACATGGCTCTGTCAGGGCGCCGTAACGTAGTGGGTAGGTGCGTCGACTCCTACGCTCGAGGTCGTCAGTTCGAATCCCGGAAAAAAAACATCAAACATTTTTTCACGGCTCCACCTCTTTCGAGTCACTGACAATGCTCAAAGAGTATAACTGTCTAGAAAAAAACTTCTTAATCTCGCCGTTCGGAGTCGGCATTAAACTGTAGGTCCCCTCCGCTCGTGAGAGAACAATAGCACGCAGAACACGAGTGGTTGCTGAGAAGCTAGGCCCAGGTCCACCTTGGGCTGTAGCGCCGCCATTATTATTATTATTATTATTATTATTATTATAACATGGCTCTGTAAGGTCCACCGTTGACCGAAACGTTGTTTCCAGCTCATTTTCGAAGAAAAATGGTCCAATGATGGCACCACAAAGTGGCGCACACAAGTCGAGCGGGACCGGGGCCGGCTTGGCGTGCAAAACTGGAGACAGCTGGCTACAGATCGTGCTAGCTGGAGAGGCATGTTCTGTGAGGCCCAGGTCCACCTCGGACTGTAGCGCCCTAAGAAGAAGAAGGAGAAGAAGATGTCAACACTCCACAATCCGCACAAAATTGTCACTCTCTGTTAATGCATTGGCTTCTGGACAATAATGTGCGGGTTTTACGAGCCCCAGATGCGGTAATTTTGTTTTGCCGCCGATTTGAAAACGCGCCTCGTCAGAGAATATGATTTTTCGCCCAAAATCGTTGTCCAATTCAAGCTGCTCTGCTCTAAAGCCCAAACTGCGAAACGATGCAAACGAAGTGGATGGTCGCGCGCCTTCAATTGCTGAGTCAATTGGACCTTGTAAGCGAAGCGAATAATCCGAGATCTTTGTGCAGAATTCGAATTCTCCTCAGGCTAGTGCGTGAAATGTTGAGCTGTTAAGATCGATGGCGAGTTGATGTTCGTGAACTGAGTCTCACACTCTCGGCCACAGCAGCCACATTCTCATCTGTGCGCACCGTAAGACGACGGGGACCATGAGCGTTGTCCACTGGCATTTCAGTCTCACGAACTTTTTGCACAAACTTGTGTACAGCAGTCGCGGTGTGTGTTTCATTTCCGCCAAAACTTTTTTTCAGAAAACGCACTGTTTGGGCTACACAGCACTCACTTTTTTTCAATACTTCCCAACGTTGTTCAGGCGTAAAGCGACTCATTTCGTTTCGCGGAGGTTACGATACTGACTTTCAGTCAAGATTTCGAGCGGGAAACAACTGTCAGTGTCAAAATAACCTATGATTTAAAAAAACACCCGATGGCCCACCCTGTACAACTGCTATAAAGAATCCGTAAGCGTCCATTAAATTCTTCCGCACGGTGCTGATGTTATTGAAAGCTTTCAAATCGCTATCGAACAAGTGTCAGAAGATGTTTTAGGAGCGCCTCAAAAGGATAACAAACTTTTCAGAACCGAATTTTCTAGGAAGATGTTTTGCATGGCAGCAGCTTGAGAACATCCTCAGTCTCACGAGTTTTAAAGGACCGTCTGACGCTCGAGGCCACGGAATCTGCACAGGCTGAAATACTGGCAACAAACTAGTTTTAGAATTAAAGCTGAGCTCCATCAGTGTAGTCCGTGTCTTGAGGTAAGGACTTTATTAATTCCAGAATAGTAGAGCGACCAGTCCGAAGTTCATTCCTTTTGTTGGATGAACATAGTTTGATCGAGGAATCCGCCCCTTGCCATCTGTCTACATTGATTGTGGAGGAGTGTATCTAACATAGATCAGTATGGTACTCTGCACTCTAATTATGCAGGCGCACACTTTTGAACGCGTCTGAGGAGGTGAGGAGATATCATTAGTTGACCTTGTCTAGAGCAAGACAGTGAGACATTCTCATCCCCAGTGGGCAATACGTGGCTGTAGTCCCCATTTCCTCCCTTGCAACAATGGTTCAGGTTGTTAGACTCCTACTCCCAACATTTTCATATTTGACGCCACATTCGTCAATAATTTTGCCCGAAATTGACTGACAGTCAAACTGTCAATGAATTAATCCATTTCCAACCTAAGCACACACGAGACCGTGAGAAACGAAAACATAACAGTCCACTGGCCAGTCACGTAACACCAGTTAATAATTTAATCTTCACTTAATCGCAAGCGATACAAGCCAAAAGCGCCGCATCCCAACCGGGAGACAGCGCACCACTTAGGCAAACTTTGCATTTGGGTTTCTCCGCACCGTCAAAGCACCTAGCACCGGGCGCGCTTGTGTTTACCCTCGGCGGTTGCCGCCGGCAGCGGTGACAGTGGCAGTTGGGCCAGAAACCATTAGACTCGAAATGTACTCAAATAACCACTTAATGATGGTGGCTTTGCCGTCGTCTTGTACCATCTACCACCGACCTGATTAAAGTGTCGCAGGCACCGGGTGGAGGGGTGGCTGGTCGGAGGGCACATGAAATAGGGAATAGCGGGTTCGAAGTGATTTCGTGGTATTGGCCAAATCCGAAGATGTTCGCCGGTAATTAGCGGTGGCCTGACTTCGGTTGCTCCGTTGTTTGTCGAACGGATTACGGACACAGTAAAACAGAAGCTACTTCCATTACGGGCAGGGGATCGTAAAAAACGGTCTGTTTGGCGAATCTGAGGGCTTATATCGATTCGGTGGCTTCTTTCTGACGGCAAATTCGGCATCTGAAGTGGCTCGCATCCGCACGGGGGCGGGTGGTGCTGGTGCTGGTGGGGCGCGTTTTTATTGGGAATGAAGTGAAATGACTGTGTCAATAGGATTGTGTTATTTATGAACCCAAAGCGCTCAATGCGAAGTTGTAAATGGTTTTGATGGAAGTTTCGGGGTCGGCGTTTTGGCAATTTGACGATGCTTTATTGAGGGAACTTGACAGATTGGCGCCAGCACGCTTGAATGGCGTGGAACGATCGTTTTAAAGCTATTCATTAAGATTAGCATATTTGACATCACTTAAGGCGACTGAGATCTGGTAATTGATTTCACTTTAAGTTCACGAAAATTGAATTTATTAAATTTGAATATGTTGTCCAAAGAGCTTACTTTATTGTGTTGAATCTCTTAGTTCAATTCAATGATTTTTGAAGGAATCTTTGCAGAGCCTGAATCATTTGGAATAAAATTAGTGGTTTGGTCTTATCAGCCTTGACTTAATGCAACGACAATATTCTGATATTTGATAGCAGTTGTTGTTAAAATCAGAACCGTTCTCAATGCAATCTGTAAAGCAAAAAAGGGAATTAAGGTTTGCTATTTAAAAGCCGAAAGTATACGAATTTTCAGTGGAAAATGTACGTGTAAATGGTCTTTAAATTCTGGTTTAGTTATCATTGAAATTCAAAAATCGTGACTTCAGTGGGATAATGGAAAGTGCATCGATTCCTACGCACCAGACTTTCAGTTTAGATTTACATCCCAGAACAGAAAAAAATGCTTTTCAAAAGATCCGAGTCACTGATAATGCCCAAAGAGATAACTGTCTAGTAAAAGGCTTCTGAATATTGCCGATCGGAGTCGGCATTAAACTGCAGATTTCCTCCACTTGTTAGAGGCTGTTGTAAGAGCTAGACTCACTTCCACTTTGGACTCTAGCCCCACAATATACATAACATTGAGGTGAACAGGGGGTGACCAGATAGCAATGATAGTTTTTTAAATTGTTATATTTCAGAAGCTGTCATGGTAATGGATGACATCCAACTGTAAGAATATACAGTAAGGTTTGCCATTCATATCTGTTAAACCAAATTATTCAAAAATGTTATCAAAATCCCGGCTAGTTGCAAATATGCAACGCAAATTTGGTCGAGAGGTCGATAGTCATTATGACTTCAGTATGCAGGCAATTCGTCGTACCGTGGAAAAGTTTGAGAGTTGAGCTTGAGCACTCTTCTGGACCTTAAACACCCAACCAGACAGATTGGTGCGAAATAAGAAAAACATAGCAGCCGTAGTGGCTTTCACAACCGGCCGCTCCGGCGGCTATGTTTTTTAGATTTTTCAAGTCAGGGCCGTTCAGCTAAATTGGGCATCACTGGAGACGTAAATCGGCAGTTGGAATTAGGCCCACGCCTGTATAAAATCATGGTGACGCGATAATTGAAGTCAGACGATCATAGTCAATGCTGTGAGTTCGCTTAACGAACTCTGAGAATGTTGGCCGGAGATCCAGATTGGGTCCAAAAAATCAACTTCTCGGACGAGGCCCATTTTTGGCTCAGCGGCTATGCCAGCAAGCAAAATCGACGTTATTGGAGTGAACATAATCCACAAGTGTTCGACCAAGCATCAAGGATCCACAAAGATTGACTGTTTGGTGTGGTTTATCGCATGGCGGCATCATCGGACCTTATTTCTTTCGAAATGTCGAAGAAAACAACGTTACCTTCAACGGTCCCAAGTATTTTTTTTTTTTCGGAGGATATTTTGAAAGACTGCTGCAGCATTCAGACTCAAAATTGGTCCATTGTACTGCCAGGTAGCAACCTACTCCAGTGCCGTTAATTTGATCCCAACGGCAAATGGTGACTGGATCAGATTCGATTTCACTGGGATTCGAACCTGGGACCCCTCGAACTTGGGGCAGGCACTTAACCAACTGCGCCATACAGTCGTTGGTCTCAAGTATAGAGCAAGTATAGAACGGACTTACTGTGACCACAGCTCAAAAACATCGTTGTATTCGAGCAATGGTTCCACCAAGACGGCGCTAAATGCTATACAGGCGACGCAATGGTCGAAATTGTGAAGAAGACGATTAGCGAGTGGATTATCTCACAGCGAGCGGTTCATCAATAGGCCCTCGCGATCGTGCGACTTGACAGCACTTGATTATCTGGGGTTACGTCAAGTCCTTAGTATACGCTAACAAGCCAACTACTTTGAAAGAGTTCGTGGACAACATTCGAGCCGCTATTGCCGGAATAACGCCGCACGTATTGGACCGATTTATCAAAAATTTAACCGACCTCTTGAAGCACTGCCAGCGAAGCTGAGGCGACCAATTGAATGATGATTTTTTTAAATTTTTTTTCCTTCCTTGCCCTCAAATGCCTCACTGACAACCCGCTGTGTCCAATTTCAATTAAATTTTTCATCCTTCCGATGATGTAGTCAGCATATGCAAGCAATTGCGCAGATTTGTGGAAGATTGTGCCTCTGGTTTTACGCAAGACATCTCGAGAAATAAATTAAAAAATCGTATGGCAATGCGTCATCTTGCCTAAAGGTCTTTACCAACCTTGAAGAAATTATTGACATTTTTCATCATCATTCTCAAGATGGACAAGTTTGTAGTGATGCCAAAAGTAGACAATACGCTGTATAATTTTAATTTTAACATATTTTTTTCTTAAAATTTGCTTAATCTAATATCCTAACCTAAATGTTAGTTGGCTATAAGGGACCAGCAATTTGCTGATTAAACTGACAAAAACTGAGGCGTCTGATGGGGCTGCAACCACCAATAGAACCCCCGAACCTTTTCAAACTCCGTTTTGTCGCGAATAGAGATGGATCTACTGAATCGGAGATCATCCGGACTAACGCTTACGACATCGCCCTTGTAGAGGAGTCGCCTATCCACTGTCCACTGGACATCCCTCCGTATCCTGGATTAAGCCAATCCGGTCAAGATGCAAGTCCGCCGGATGCGTTCTTGTAGGGTATCAGCTAATTTTCCGAGGTCATGGCTCGTGCAACGTGCCTTCGAATAGGCTTAATAATAAAATTATCCACCCTGTTTACGTTTGCTTCGTTATACAATAATTCGTTGGGATAGAATTTCTTGTACTCAGATTCTGGGGTTCTGTACTTCTTGAACATCCTCATCTTTTCCATCTGGGAAGGACTCACGTTGAACCACACTGGACAACCGTAAGCCATGACTGGCCGGATGAGGGCCAAGTAGCAGATTACCTTCACCCTGGTATCAAGTTGGCTGCTATAAAACAACCCTCTTGCCACAGCAAAGGACTTCCTGGCTTTTGTTAGAGCAGTAACTATATGTTTGTCGAAATATAGATAATGATCCAGCCAAATGCCTAGGTACCTTACTACATTTTTCACTGCTAACGCAAGTTTTTTTGTGTCCCTTGAGGCCTTGTATAACGGCGTTCGGAAAAGGATGGTTTCACACTTCTGGTAGTTGATTTTCAACTTCCAGTCGTCGAAAAATCTCTGAATTTTCTCGAGGCCACGTTGCAGTTGAATGTTGATGACCTCAATCTTCAGCGCTGTCTTGTACGCCACCAAGTCGTCGACGTATGCGATCAAGTACTGCATGGAACCAATCAATTCGCTGGTGAAAATAGTGAAGAGGATTAATGAGTTAACTGCATCCTGCTGGAGCCCATTTTTCATGCGGAAAACTTTGTTAGAAGTCATATTGCCATTTTTAACAACAAAACTTCTGCCTGTTATCATGTCATAAATCGTGTAAAGCAGTGACTGTCTTATACTCATCCTCGCCAACTTAAGGAAGAGGCCTTCTAACCATACGGTGTCAAATGCCTTTTCCAAGTCAACGAGGCAGGCCCCGGTGCACTGAGTTTTTTCTTTTTCCCATTGAATGTCGGACACCAATTTTGACGCGGCATATACAGTATCATACCCCGCCCTAAATCCAAATCGGTCGTTTGGTATTATTTTTTGTCCTCAGCCCACTGTATCAGAACTCTATTGACAATCTTCTCGAAAACTTTGCTTATGCATGGAAGAAGACTAATCGCCCAAAGATTTTTCGGAAGAGAGGAATCTTTGTCCCTTTTGGGGAGGGGTTCCACCACTGCCGCCTTCCAGTGCGCTGAATAATATGCATTACTCAGAGCATTGTTGAATAGGATTGTATATATCTCTACCCCCTCATCGGGGAGATATTCGGTATGCCATCTGTTCCCGTCGACTAAGAGAACAAATTCTTAAGGCTCTGGAAGATGCCCTTGTGATTCTCACTCGAAATGAGAACGGAAGCGGATCCATCGTAGGCGACGGCATTATTTTCCATGTTTTCGTCATTGAAACTGTTGAAACCAGGATTCTCAGAACGAAAATAGAAATGGTTAAGCAAGACTCTGCTCTCCAGGTCGTTGTTAGGACAACGACACTCTTTGAATACCTTCACACAATAGCGTCATTCTAATCACCAATTTCCGTCTATACCACCAGCAATTGGCGGAAATAGGACTCATTTCTTCTCTGTAAGCCGAGTCATAATGACCGTTCTGTTACTCACTAAATATCGCCGGGATAAGCCCAACTATTACACAGCAAAATTCAACAAAAATCAAAATAAACGAACACTCAATTATCACCTCTTCAGACGTGTTGACACAATCCCGCGTTAGCTACCATTCTTCGTCACAACACAAACCTTAGTTCGAAAATGTAAAAAAAAAAAGCAACAAGATACCATCACAGGAGGAAGCGAATGCTTCTTATCTCGCCCACCCTTTCACTGCCCCCAATCGAATCGGCCGTTTATCGCGCCCCAAACTCATTCACTTTTCCAATTAAAGTCGATTAACAGCCCATAAACGTGCGGCGACTCGCCGTGTTCCCGTTTAAGGGGGATTTAACGATTTCAGAATATTTATTGAAATGAAAAATTTCAGTGTTTACACATCAACATCAACATCAAATCGACTTACAGTGTCAACACCGCATTATCGTATCACATTCGGAGCTGAATTGACTAAGTTCTCGGAGGTGCTACCTGAATGATGTTGCTAGCGTGCGACGCTTACGCTCGCTCCCAGGAAGACACTCCGGTGTGAGCCAATGCGCTGTGTGTCAGGGGTTTTCGATTGGAAATATTATGGATCACTTCCTGATAAGCTGAGCACACAGAGTCCACAATGTGACACTCATTTTATGATGTCAATCGAAAGCGATTACGATACAGGGGTGCCTTTTTGACAATGATTACTCTCCCCTGGGAAGAGGTGTGAATGCGTCTGAGGACTTTGACTTTTTGCAGCCCGGAAATTGTGGTTGAATGCAGGCGATTCTACTGAGTATCTTTAAATTGTTTTCGCAAGGCTGTGAGAAGAGAATTTTCGGACCTGTTAACATCGTCGAATCTCGAAAAAACATCAAACATTTTTTCACGGCTCCACCTCTTTCGAATCACTGACAATGCTCAAAGAGTGTAACTGTCTAGAAATAGCTTCTCAATTTCGCCGTTCGGAGTCGGCATTAAACTGTAGGTCCCCTCCACTCGTGAGAGAACAATAGCACGCACAACACGAGTGGTTGCTGAGAAGCTAGGCCCAGGTCCACCTCGGACTGTAGCGTCGCCATTATTATTATTATTAACATCGTCAAATTGACAAATGCGTCATTAGAACGCGATGCCTCATTCTTAATAGTTTGAAATAACGGTCTGTTGATAAACACCGCAGACTAGGAATTTATTAGTCATCCTGCTCTTCTTCAACCCAGAATGTGACGAACAAATCATATTTCAGCCATTTGACAAAGTTTGGCATGAAGGCTTCAAATACAAGCTAAGACAAGTTCTGCCAAATCAGCTCTATTATGCTTTAGAGTCGTGTCTTATGAATAGACTCTTCCGAGTGAAACATAGAAACAAGTTTTTCGAACTGAAAGAAATATTAGCCGGGGTACCAGGAGGAATCGTACTTGGTCCACTGTTATATCTATTGTATACACATGTTATTACACGTGAAGAAGGTACCGTCATTGCTACTTTTGCTGATGATACTGTCACCTCTTCCAAGGACATGGGAATAATGCAATCCTTGACTCACTCTAGGCGAACAGAAATTATTGGGCCATTTGCAAAGTCACTCGACTTAGGACGGTAAGAATTCTCATATACAACCGCGTTCACTGTGCGGGTTAAGCAGGACCTATCAAAGGAATGTAACGTACCTACCTACCTAGAAAAATTGCTTGATAATTTCGTAATTTTTTTTTTCGGAGGATTTTTGAAGCATTACTGGTCTCTACCCTACTACACTCAAAACTGGTCCATTGCCAACCTACTCCAGTGCCGTTAATTTGATTCCAACGGCAAATGGTGACTGGACCAGCTTTGATTTCACGGGATTCGAACCTGCGACCCCTCTAACTTGGGGCAGGCACTTGGCCAACTGCGCCATCCAGTCATTTGAAGTCATTTCGTAACTTAGTTGCAGTTGTCATCATGCCCGATGAGTGGAATCTCAGTATCATTTGCCTGATCCGCAAGAAAGGAGACCCCTTTGACTGCGCCAACTATCGAGGGATAAGTCTCCTTAACATCGCCTATAAGACATTTTCTGCCATTCTGTGTAAACGTCTGAAACCTTTCGTCACGAGATAGATCCCTATCAGTGTGGTTTCAGTTCGGGGAAGTCCACCATAGATCAAATCTTCACAGTGCGGAAGATCCTGGAGAAGACCCAAGAAATGCAGATCGACATACAAACACCACCTATTTGTCGATTTCAAGGCCGCATATGACAGCGTGTATAGAGACGAGCTATGCAGCGCCATGTCTAGTTTTTACACTCCTGCCAAACTCGTCAGACTGAGCTGGGTGACGATGGAAAACTCTCGATGCTCCCTCGGTAACGAAATCACAGAAACCTTCAAAAGGTTTTAGGCAAGGAAACGCGCTGTCATGTGATTTTTTCAACACCATTCTTAAGAAGAAGTGCAAAATCAGGTGGCCAACCCAAGAGGCACGATTTTCCAAAAGTTTGTACAACTGCTGGCATCCGCGAATGACATTGATTTGATTGAGCGAATACAGCGAGGTGTCAATGAGGCGTTTGTTGGCATTGAAACGGATGCGTCTAAAATGGGTCTGGCGGTAAACGAGGGCAAAACCAAGTATATGCTGTCTTCGAGAAAGGACGCACAATATGGACGACTTGGCCGCTGGACGACGTCACAGTGGCCAGCTATAACTTCGAGGTAATGGAGGACTTCGCCTTCTTTAGCTCCGCCGTAAACTGTATAAACAACATCAGTATCGAGATTAAACACAGAATAGCAGAATAACAATAATAACCACTGTTTTTTTTTGGACTGAAAGGACAGTTGAGTAACACCAGAATGCCGTGAAATGACGCCGACTGAAATAAGGCCGAATTTCAAAATTTTAGCAAAGTGAAATAAGACCGAAAATGGAAACTAGGCGTTATTTCACGGCACCTCTATGCCTTTGCGCAGTAAAGCAGGACTCGGATGATCAAGGTCTTATACAGGATTAACTTGGTCTTCCGGGAATGGGCTCTATTACTCAACTGCCTTTTCAGTCAAAAAAAAAAGGAGCCAAAGAAGACGAAGTCCTCCATTACCTCGAAGTTATAGCTGGCCACTGTGACGTCGTCCACCGGCCAAGTTGTCGATGTGGTGGACAATATGGTGCCGTGGCAATATCCCAAGCGGATAAAGTGTTCTTGGTCCTTTCGAAAAGTTTTGCGCACAATCGTTTGCGTTGAAGGCATTTGGAGGAGAAGGTTCAACCACGAGCTGTACAGTGACATGGGACTAGCCAGGCGTCTACGGATCCAACGCCTAAGATGGCTAGGCCATGTACAGTGTATGGACAACACATCTTCAGCCCAAGGATCTTCAACTCTGAGCATGTGGGACAACCCAACAGAGGACGTCCATGTACATGGTGGCGCAAACAAGACGAGGGGGACCTCGGCCGGCCAGGTGCGCGAAACTGGAGATATCTGGCCAGACACCGTGCCGGCTGGAGAGGCATGTTGAGTGAGGGCCAGGTCCACCTCGGACTGTATCATCCTAAGAAGAAGAAGAAGCTTATATCCTTATGATACCATGGTAATCGGGCGACCTCCAACCCATTAAACCAATTAAATTGATTAATAGTGCTATTCAACTCCCTCAAATTGTCTAGGAAGTTTGCCCCAAGTAAGTGTTCCTTAAATTTTTTTTACATAATTTGCGCATGCTTAAGAGGTATCGAATACTTTTAACTGACCGATTTCAGGACTGTCCTATGTGCGGGACGAAAGAGTAGAAAAAGGAAAGGAGAAGATATATCGGTGCCATTGATCTCAAATGTCTGTGAATTGTGGTCACTAGGAAATATTGGGTTGGGAAGAGCATAATAGCAGCAAGATCTAGTGCTCGCCAATCCAATGTCAGAAAGCTGCATCAACTCACAAAAAGAAGTTTCGACATTGAACGCCTAAGCACAAGCATTGTTTGAGTATAGGAAGGGAGAGATCCAACAGTATGCCTACGTCGAACACAATTGTCAAAAATATGTGGTTGCATTATCGCTCAGTAATCAGGAAGTTGTCGAGACTGCCTTAGGCTACCTACCCACACCGAAGAGTAACCCGTAGGGAGCAATGAGCAGAAAAACAAGGTAACCGAAGGAACGTACCAAAAGACACTGCAATGCGTCTTAAGATTAGTGGGAAGTAAGAAGAAGGAAAGTGAAGAAAGTACCATACCGGTACCATGAAGGATGTCAAGCAACCTAGGGAAAAGCAGAAGATATTTTATAAAAACCCTTTATCAGAAAAAGTGTGGCAACAGGCTTTAGGAAGGACATCAGGCTTTAGAAAACGCAACCAAGCTCTTCGAAAGCCCGAGGGGATAGATGACTTGCCATAAGAACTCTTCTAAGCTGTCGAGGATGTTATGGTAGGCATCGTGCAATGGATCTTCTTATGCCCGACAACTAGAATAACAGCTCCATATGCCTCATCCACAAAAAAACGCAATCCCACCGCCTTAAAAAACGATCGAAGCATATCCCTGTCCAGATTGATGTAAGAATAGCCATCGCACTAAACAAACACATAAAATTGTTATGTTACTATAACAACAATAAAATTAACTTGTATTCAACTTTTCTTTTCCGTTGATTCCTCACCATGAAGCGAATTGGTTTGAATGTTTAATTGACAAACCTGTTTCCAAAATGTCTGCCAAACTGTTGATACACACATCTGACGTGTAGGTGGCACATCCATTGCGAAGAAGAATCCTATGAAACAGTCCAGATTTCTTCTCCTCTCTGCTAAAAAAAATTCTTAGATCTTGAAATATCAAATAGAATGTAATTTTTTTAGTTTACCAATAGTTCACACAGAAGCAGATTAAAAGAAAACATTTCTGAGCAGCACCGTGACTGCACCTTGTTGAGAAATTCACCACACTCCAAATGACAACTGTCACATTTCCCCCTCCATTCGTTTTTGTTGACATGACTTTTTTTCCAAACTGACACATGAGCAAGAAAAAAAAAACTCGATTTTCTCTTTTCCCTAACTAAATGTTGACGTTACACACTGCTTAATAAATATTTCCTTAATTTGCCACCGAATTCTCATCGTTTAAAATGGTTTTCATAAAAGAATGGGAAGACTTTGAGATTGCCGTCGAGAATATGTACATGGCCGATCCGAAAAACTGCCGATACACAATGAAATACGTGCACGCGAAAGGCCACATACTCCTAAAGATGACCGACAACGTTAAGGTAATACACGAGCACACGGAAATTCCAATTGAATTGAATTGAATATTTTAAATAATCGCATTGCAGTGCATTCAATACAAAGCGGAGAACATGCCGGATTTGAAGAAAATCGAAAAGTTAACTGGGAACTTGATGGGACACATGGCGTCGAAGGAATGAAAATAGTTGTTACCTTAGTTTGCATTTAGGTATCTTTTTTAAGTCGTGGAAAGTACGGAATAATTAAATAAAACAGCGAAGTACAGGAACAAACGTATTTTCAAACATTTCTATGAAATGAATTCTTTTTGTAAATTTGTTAATAAAAGTGTGGAAACAAATTTTGAATCTTTCGTTGTGATGATGAATGAGTATGTTTTGTATAGTCATTTTCTGAAATTTGTTAAGAAAATCTATCAAATTCATCCACGGAGTTACTGGAAAGGATCTGAAATATACGTGTCAAGTGGAAATTGTGATTGCAAACAGAATGTGTCTAATAAGCATGTCCAATGGCAGCTGTGTTTAAAATAGCTTGCTTACCTCAGTTGTTAATTTGTGTTGTGGGGTTGAATGGGGCCGAAGAAATGGGATGGAGTCAGAGTGACATACCCTCAAGGCCTCCCGTTGCATTGTCACACTAGAAATTAGCATGAGTGTATGAACTCATTCATTTTTTTATTGCGAGCATTTCAAAACCATTTAACCGTCTGCTGACGAACATGTTACAGTAGGCACAGAAATACTAGTGTACTGATGTAGAGCTTGTTCAGCTTCAACAAAAGCCCTCTCCAACTTGCCAAGGTAAGTAGCACGGGAATTCACGCTGCCGCCTAACTATCTCTGTCTAGTCGAACTGCCAACGAAATCGAACACGCTCATTGACGCGAGACATTCAGAAGGGCAAAATCGGTTCTTGATCTCTTAATTGCAGCAAGATCCGGAGCTCGACAATTCAATGTCAGAAAGCTACATCAGCTCACAAAACGGAGTTTAGACTTTCAACGTCTAAGCACATCGCAGATTACTTTAGTCGGCTAAGCGAGGTTATTCTTCTTCTTCAGCTTGTGCATAATCAGTTCGGGGTGGATCTGGGCCTCAGTTAACACTCTTCTCCATCCAGAACGGTTATGTGGTAGTTGCTTCCAGTTATACACTTTCAGCTTACTGAGGTTTGACGCCAGCTGTATACGCCAACTCAAAACGTGGTCGTCCTTTAGCGCGTTGTCCTTCGGGGTTGAAGCATTTCCGGTCAAAGAGTTAGTGTCCATTCGCTCTACACGACCTAGCCATCAGAGATGGGAGATTCGGATTCGTTTGGCCAAATCGATGTCGCTGCACACCCCGTAAATTTTGTCGTTTAGTCTCCTCGATTAGAGCAAATGGGATCAAAGATTATATGAAGGGGGTTTTCTCTTGAAACGATCAAGAATATCCTCATTCGCTTTGGGTGGTGTATATGCTACTGCGAGATAAATACTTGGTAATTGGGTGACGTTATACTATAACAGTTATAGTCATCATTTGTCACTGCCTGACAGGCAACCACGCAAGAAGTATAGGGAGCCCCGTAATATGATTTCTATAAAGATTATAGAGACAAAGAGAAAGAATAAATCATCCTTCATTACCTCGGCACCTGTCATTTACGCATAAGAAAAGGCTAGGCAAGTTTTCCTTCAACAACCAAGAAAACTATCGGAAGAAAAACAAGTGGCTGCAGTACAGCACTAACAAAAATCGTACTCCTTCAGAGAATCGTGAAACTAATTAATTTAAAGGTAATTGAACATGGTAACGGTGAGAACTGGGAAGGAATTCTGGATTTATTGTCATGCCACATAGGTATGACCTTCACTCTCATCCAACCTAGGGTAGGTAAAAATGCGATCTTACAACCACTAAATCTTAGAAAAAGAAATCAAAGCAGCAGGAGTTTCATCCTGCACAAAGCCTAAAGTTCGACGACGATGAATCTCTTCAGAATCGCTTTCTTATTATTTGCGACGATGGTCTTAAATTTCAAATCCAAATTTCTTGTGCAGTAAAGTCAAGATATCATTGCTTGATTTCAACTCTGAAGTTCTGGAGATGCTCAACAGATATATTGCAGAACATTCAATACGGAACCACTTCAGTACAAGGCATACAATCACAATCACTAACCAAATATGTTTTTTAATTAGCCAAGAGGGATATTAGAAGCACTATCCCTTCTGGCAGATTTTCGCATGCTCTGTATGCGTACAACAAAAGGATGTCAGTAGAGACGGTTCTACACTCTCTTAAAGACACGATCGAAAAACGAGGAACTAGATGTAGAAGGAGCTTTCAAAAACATTGAACCCAGAGCAATCACTTTTTGCCTTACCAATAATCGAAAAAGTCCCTTGTGGCTTTTATTCACCAGCCACTTCTAAGCTGAGTTATAAACTTTTAATTTATAATAATAATAATGGCTGCGCTCGTATTGTGCGTTCTATTGTTCTCTCACGAGTGGTGGGGACCTACATTTTAATGCCGACTTCGAACGACGAGATTGAGAAGCTTTTTCTAGACAATTATACTCTTTGAGCATTGTCAGTGACTCGAAAAAGGTGCGGCCGTGAATCGAACCGAAAACATCGAGCGTATGAGTCGACGCACCTACCCACTACGCCACGGCGCCCACAAACTCTTAACTTGGGGACACTAGAATTCGCAGAACAGTCAATAGAGAGACACCACAAGGCAGTACATTTTCTCCGCTTCTATAAAAGGAAAATTTGTCTTCACGCAAAGAGACATCATGCAGAATGTCTTTCACAAACTAACTAACGCAAATTTTGTTGGTCCCATCATAGACTACAAGTTAAGCTAAAAATTAAACATAATGGAGCCAGAAAGTTTCTACGGCACTTAACTGCTGCAAAAAACCATTGGATGTAAATCGGGACTGTAGCCAACCCGTACATTAGAGTTACAGTTCTTGAGAAAACTGTCAACTGCAACCTTCTTAACCGTGCACAAAGATCAGCAAGCATTTGCTTTAGTGGAGCTATCAAGATAGCACTATCAAATTAAGACACACTCTACCTTCCTCCACTAAAATTATTTGAAAGACAGGTACCAGCTAGTACAACGGTAGACTGGAAACACGACAAATTCGAGTTCCTTCTTCAAGACACTAACGTATCCCTTCATCTTGCGGAACATTTTAGCGTCTTCCAGACGTGATTAAAAACGATGTGATCCAAGAAGGACGTAATCAGATGTGATATGACTCGGTCACATTTTATTCCAAGACCTTCCTGAACTATCGCCGATATCTTGAAGAGTTGGCTGAACATTTTCATATTCATTTCATGAGGGTGGCGGGACACAGTAACTTTTCAGAGAATTGCGAAGCCGATGAGCTTGGAACGGTTTCATTGCTCTTACTCAGTGAAGAACCACTGCCCATTCCATTCGCTACAGTTAAACATCTTCTTAAACACAGCACAATTAGAACCACTAATCTTAGATTATCCAACGGCACTACTTGCCTCATTCCAAACAAATTTTGTCAGAACGCAATTCTAAATGTTCACTCTGTCTAATCAGAATGGACAAGACAGTTAGGACTCTCATATATGTCATCTCCTTGTAGCCCCCTCTCCACCCGTGGGGACACTTACCTAGGAGCATACTTTTTCGACAACTTAAGTGGGTATCAGTAAACTTAAGATTCATAGCAAGCACCAAATGGCTTTAAGGGTAGGAGATATCCGATCCGCATGATTCCATAAGGCGGCTATGCCGACCTAAATGAGACTGCCAGTCTGCAGACGGCCACTTGAACCTAATCTAACCAAGAGGGACATCTTATCTATTTTGGGACCTTCATTAAGAACAGTCTTGTAAAGTGGCATACCTAATCTTAAATACGTTAAACGTGAGACTGAAAAGTTGGTCAATGATTTGGAAAACTCTTTCACTTCCTTTAACTGATCCTAGCAAATCCTGCAATAGAATATGTTTTATAACAGAGAGAAGAAAAATAAATCTTACGGAATAGGAGTCTTATTTTGGAAAAAGAATTCCTGACTACTGATCGGCTGATGCAGTTCTTTCGGAGAAAATAAAGTATTCTGAACAAAGGTAACTGGGTTAAGTCACTGACAATGCTCAAAGCGGGTGATTACATGATAGGAAAAAGGCAGGATTGCTAGAGATACAATATACAATCTTCACAAGCGAGAGCGAGATGGATTGGATGCGCCGAAAATCGACCTTCTGCACCCAAAAATCCACTTTCATACTGGACTCTCGGGTGAAGCAGGCATATTTTCATCCCTTTTCGTTCCGTTTTCAACATTTTTTCCTCATTTTCTAATGATCAACCTCACGCATGCTACGCGGCATTTTCGGAAAATTGATCACAATTTTAATGTTTTTTTCACTGCATACATATAGTACTACATGCTGCTGCACCTAAACAAAAATTGTTTTTATCCGTAATTCATGAAAAATACGAATTTAAAAGAGAGTATTACTCAATTCCCGGTAAAACATTACTGAATGAAAACATGATGCAAGTGAACCGATTCGCGTGTTCCACACGCTGAAAATCTTGCCTACCCATGTGAATTGACCAGGGGCCTTATTTTGTATCACTTTCGGATTCGGAAATCAAATCCGATACTCAAATCAATTCGTATTTTGTATCACTTTCGGATTGGGTTTGAATGCCAAATTTTTATCAATAATTTCCGTAAATGAAGCTGTCAAATCAGAAAATAATCATTCAAATAGAAGCCAGTTTCAAATAAATTGAATTCAATTTTATTCTTTCACAGTGTAACATATCGTTTAGTTGTTGTTTTTTGTTTGAAGATGGTTCAGAGCAGGATGATTCTTCATTGTCTCACATTGCTAAGTTGAAATTTTCGATTCGCCAGTATATTTCAAGGATTTATGTGGTTGGGCGGGTGATAATCCAAATGATGGTTCATTTGGAGTGCCACTTATTGCAAAAGTGAAATGTAATATCTCTAATATCACTTATCTTTCAGTAGCATGAGCTGCACGTGTTTACTTGAACCTCCCCCGACGTTTATATTCCGCATCGCATGCCAAAGCTGATTGGATTTCTGGCTTGCATTTGCAGATTGAAGAAATCCTTTGGCAAGACCTGCATATTTAGACAATAACTGCTCAAATTTATTATTAATGTCTTAATATGTTTCTATTTTGCGTGAAAAAATTAAATAAATTAATCAAAACAACTTTAGCACACACAATCCGATAGCAAAATAGTTATCGAATAAAAATCCGTAAGTGAGGACGGTTTTGACATCCGGTTTCGGAATACAAAATACCAAATTTCCGTAAACGAGTTGGCATAACTTTTTGTTTTCGAATGCGGATTGTGTGTATTTGCTATAGAGGTACAAAATACCAATTTCCGATTTTCGAATAGATTTCCGATACTATAGCAATACAAAATAAGGCCCCAGTCGTTTGTTAACAGCTACAAAGAGTATAACTGTATATAAAAAGCTTCCCAATATCGCCGTTCGGAGTCGGCATTTAACCAGAGGTCTCCGCTACTCGCAAGGGAACAATAGCACGCAGAACACGAGTTATTGCTGAGAAGCTGGACGCAAGTCCACCTCAGACTGTAAGACTGGTCCATTATTATTTTTAAGACACCCAGACAATTTAAATATAATATTGTGGAAAACACTATTCCAAAAATGTCCTCAAATGCAGTCTTAATTTTTCTACATACGGCTTCTGGTGAAGATCAAACTGTTTAGATGACTCTGGTGTTTTTATCTTCCTTAGTTGTGCCAACTAGCACAGTTCGACGTGGTTGAATATTCCTTGTGAAAGCAGAGCTTTAAGGTACATAAAGTGGTTATTGAAATCCCATAAAAACGATTATCAAAACCTCTTAATTAAATTCACGTTTTGAAAGTTATGACATCCACTACCCGATTCACGATTAGATTCTACCTTTCGACTCCAGTCGTTTTGAAAACTGGAAGGTATCATTCCAAATTGGAAAGAATTCTGAATCATTTTCAATGTTTAAAAGTAAGTTAGCACCCTCACACCGCAACCGTCAAATGAGTCATTATCTTTCTCTCATCTCACGGTATGGAGATACATTTTGGGTGGAAGCACCACTGGTATTCACTGAATTTCGTAAAGCCAAATTTAGATTTGATCTTGATCCAGAATCAACAAGCTTTCTATGCCAGTTGATGCCAATGTCAACTTTTACACATCATCCCTTTCCTATCCTTCCATTTGCAAAACAAATTTATGTTTGAATTATCCAAACAGTGTAGACGAATGCCCATTTGTTCTCTTGAAACCAAAAATCTACGATGTCTGACTATTCAACTGATTTCTGCTTGAAACATTGAACAAAACTTCAGTATTATGTTGTAAAAGCTCTGGCATAGGCCACATTTCTTCAGACGTGTCGTCATTCGCAGTAACCGGATATAAGTCTCGTTGAAAGCAAATCCACCATTGCTGACGTTTAAAAAGTACTAAAAACTACTCTCGTACCATATTCACTTCCCTACCCAACCACAAACAAGTAAAACCAAGGGTTGACGTCACTTGGCTGCCACACGAACAACAAAACAACCACCACGCTGCTGAAATCGACTTCAATTTCTTTCCCCACATCTCACCACACAGCTGTCACTTCGGTCAGGCCACTGCCAAACGTCAAACCAAGCAAAAAAAAAAGTCCGTCGACGAGTGACATCTCTATTTTCCTATGTGTACTAACCTCCTCTATTTTCTGCGCTGTCGTGTTTCGTGCGAAAAAAAATTCCAATTGAAAAACGATTTTTCTCCCCGACAGATTCCCCGATTCCCGAACGCGACAATTGGGAATCAATTTTCGTAAAATACAGAATTTCCTCGGGATTGGGACAAACGCAATTGTTTGGCATTCGTAAAAATGCCACACAAATAACGAAAGTGAAAAAATTTTCGTGGATAGGAAAATTTTTTTCCTAAAAAAAGGTTTTCCTCTGTGTGTGCGCCGTGTGTTATTGTGTGGGGGGCAGTGTTATGTTGTGTCGTAGTTGGAAATAAAGAAAAATCACATAAAAAAATAAAAAGAAAATCTGTTAAAAAAAAGAAAAGTTTGATTGTTCCGTCTTAATGTGCAACCAAGCGACAACGGTAGCTTTTCCATTTTAATTGGTGCATCAACCAACAAAAAAAAAGAAGAAATAATCGAGTGAAAAACCCTTCGTCACTCGTTTGCTGTGAGCGAAGTCAAGTGAGGGCGGAGCACGTAACAAAGGACAGACAGAGGAGGAAAACATTTGCATCCTTGGGTTCCTGCAAAATATCATTCGATTCATATACCGAGCAGCAGCAATAATGGATAACGACGGGATGAGTCGTGGACCTCAGCCTGGTGCTGAAACAGTCTACGGCACGGAGGACAATAATATGGTCATGTCGGAGAAGGTATGGTCACTGAGTCACTTATTTTTGTAGTGGGTTATTCGCTTGACATTTCAGGGTCTCGATTGGTTTCTACTCTTTCTCTCTCCTCTCACCCGTCCCACCATCATAACGAACACAAAACCTCTATCAAATCGCTCTCATTCATTATCTATTCATGAACAGGTTTCCTAAAATGGCAACAACGGAAATTTAGTGTGTGACTTGAAATACTAGTAAGACAAGAACAACACTCGAATCAGAAGTAGACAATTGCAAGTCAAACGGGAGAATTATTCTGCAGCATGCCTTTCAGCTGAAAGCACAACTCAACAAATCGATATTTTTGCTCCTAAAGTGTCGTACTTCCCGTGTGTGTCGTTCCTTTTTTTTCGCTACAAACATATGCGTTTGGATTGGTGCGTTGTCGCGTGCTCTATACGTAGCTTCTTGTCCGTATTTGAGGAGAATTATTTTTAAATTGTATGCTTTATCGTTGTGCCATGCTGCTGCGGATTAAGAAGAAAAGAAAGCAAATCATGCAAACGAGGATTTATTGGATCATTGACTTGAAGTCACAGCCTCGCCTCGCCTCGCCTGTGTGTGCATACTCAAATGCTGCAAAGTCTAAGCAAGACATGTGATAATTCATGAATCACACTTGTCTCCCTCTCCTTGAACGATGTTAATATGTGAATCAGTTTGGGCGAAAATAATAACCACATCATATTTTGTTTGGAACAACGATAAGTGGCGAGCCGCGCCGTGATAGCTATTATCTTCCAGACTCAGTCGGTTGTTGGTGTGTGGGTTTATCAGAGTAGTTTGGTGGTATCTGCACATACTTTGATTCGTATTGTTCTAGACTTTACAAAGACAATGTGAGAAACCCCTTGTTATCAAGAATTTGTCCAGCATTTTGACGTGCCACTCGTCATTTCCTAACATGTGGCAGAGGCGAAGGGCATTAGGAGCTTGTTTGTGTATTCTTTTTATCTCTGTCACAATCTTAAGAGGAACTTAAAATCGAATCGATGTCGAAGCATTTATCACCCAAGAGCAGTTAAATTGTCCAAAGCATTGTGCTGACTGTCACAAGAATGAATTGGGTCTGCTCCCTGGTTATTTATGTATCTTTCAAATTAAACACCCATTCACATGAGTGTTGCAACAAACAAACATGATTCATCATCGCAAGACAAACCCAATACATGTTCGCTCTCGTGCCCCTTGTTTTCCTTAAGACTCTGGATCAAGAATCTGCTACCGATTGATGTAATACTAAAAATACTCGGAAATCTAATTTTTCATCCAACATTTGACCTAAAATAATACTTCTCTGGATAGATACATCCCGTTTGAACGAAGGTATTCGTTTTAACTCCATGCAATGACGAAAAAACGGAATGATTCGATGGTTTCCCACGTTTCCCTTTAATGCTCTTCGTTAGCTGATTATGCTCTCTATTGTAACGTTTTTATGGATCTATAAGTCAGTCAAACTAGGGCGTTGTTGTTATTTTCCAATTTCTTGCCAGATTTTTATGCAGAAAGTGGCTATTAAATAATTGACTTCTTCGAGAGTGCCTGTGCATGACGTGCTTCATTAATGTTTCGATATTTTTACTTTTTTCACAAGGGAAATGTGTACATTTGCTTTGCAAAGGAAATGTGCTTACAGGCAGCTGGTTAGTGTGCAGCTGATTTATTTTCTTCTTTGAATTTGTATTTTGTGGGGTTAGGTTTAGAATGCTCATCAGTTTAGATCGCTTTCGAACGCACAATCATATTCAGAGACTCGTTCTCGTGTCCGCGTCAGTGGGACAAGGCAATAGAAGACACCCACGAAACCGATAGCGCCCACAAATGGAAAGAACATCAGCCAACTTGGTGTGCCTAATTAGAGGCAACTGGATAAAGATCGTGTCAGCTGGAGATGCTTGTTGTTTCAGGGTCAGGTGCATACCGAAGGAGAAGAAGAAGAAAAATCTCACGTTCCATTCATACAATTAGCTCCTCCACCGCCTTCCTATAAGAAAGATGAGCCTGGTAAAGACTCACTCTTCCCCTCTCTCGTTTGCTGCCGCTAACGACGTCGCATGGTGCATGGTTACTCCATCTTCTGTTAGGGGTACCAGGCTCCCGAGTTTCACTACGCGGAGATAAGTGTAGTAGTTCGCATACAGAGGCTAAGTGCTGACGCTTGTTCCTGCGTGGTTCTCTAACTGTCGGTCCCTTGAAACGCAAATTATATACAGCCTTTGCCAAATGTATTAGACACCTTTTAAGATTCGTTTGAGCAGCTTCAAAAGGATTGTGATCCAGACAGCTCCTGCACACTGGAGTCGCCGTGACCACTCATCTGATTATCTCTTTCGCCGCCATCCTAAAAGAGAAATAAATCCCGGAATAGATTCACTCTCCTTCCTCTCTCGTTTGCAGCTGTTAATGACGTCCCAAGTGGTTTGGTTACCCTATCCACTGTCAGAAGTACTAGGCTCCCGAGTTTCACCACGGGGAGGTGAGAATAGGAGTTCGCAGACATAGGCTAAGTGTAGGCACTTGTGAGTGCACGATTCACTAACTATCTGCGCTTTGAAACGCAAATTTTATATATAAAAAAATAAAGAATGACTTTAGACAGAAAGCGTTATAGTGATTAATGTGATTGATTCATCAACACGCCAAGAACATCAAGTATCTTTCAAATTGCTCTGTTAATGAATATCAATTGTCAGAGTAATCGGATATTTAAAGAAAAAAAACTATAGCTCACAGATTGTGACACCGATGACACTGAGTGCCATTCAGAGACAAGAAATTTCCGCGGCACGAAATAGTCCCAAAACATGAAATAATCTCGTGGCAAATAGCATGCTGGATTTCAAGAAAGCGATCAGAATGGTTTTTCATGCCTCTTGATGCTTAAGATTTGTATAAAACCGCGTGAATAAAAAAAGATCTTAGAAACGGGTGTATGTGTAAATAAAATGATCCTTCCAGACGAACATAAGAAGCCGTCTTTAAGACAATTGCTTCTTTTATAGCAAAGGCGACATTCATGCTTGTCATCAAAGACGAAAGCGCGATGCTCGAGGACATAGCCATAGAGTTACTGTGGAAACTGGTTCTATTTAAGGAGATCGAAAATTGCTTTTCTTCTGTCAGTTGTAGATTTACTGAGGCACTGTAGTTCGGGGTGAACTTGGGCCTAGTTTCTCTAGCAAGCATTCGTGTTGTGTTCCCTTACGAGTAGAAGAGAGCAACGAGATCTGTTCGATGAGTCAATGACTTTGAAATGAAATACAGTCAAAATCAGTTATAATGACCTTCAAGGGACTGACGAATTTGGTCGTTGTAAGAGCTATGTCGTTGTATTGGATTGGATTGGCTACAATGGAGCTCACCTAAGAATTTTTTCGTATAAACGATGTCGTAAGCGATTTTGACTGTACTTGCATTTTTTTTCTGAAAATAGAATTTATTCAATGTTGTCTTCGATACACTTTTCCTAACAATTGACGTATTCCAAATTGTATTTTGAAACCTTCCTTCCCTACTCCGAATTGCGTTCAAATTTTGGTCCACCGTCAGCAAACGCGGCACTTATCTTGGCGATAATTTGTTCATGCCCGAGTAGTTATGCAGGATTCGAATGACGGTATCATTTGAAATTGCTACAATCTTTCCACGAAACTTGTCCCGGCTATCGGCCAGCACAATATCGTGGATTTTGTGGGCATCCTGGACGCAAAAGATGCTAAATCGTTATTAGGTGTTTTGGGAGTAGGGAACTCCCTTTTTTTATTTTGACCAAATCTGATAAACCAAAGTTTTTCTGATCGTTGTAAAAACCAGAAATCGTTCAGTTGTTGATTTCTGCTAAAAAACTAATCCTCAATGCAATGGAACAGTCCACGTACGTTATCATGTAGTCTTCGAACGGCGATGTTCGAGAAGCGCTTTGTTGATAGTTTTTTTTCTAAAGAAATCGTCACTGACTCGATAGAAGCGTTGCTGTGGAAATGTGTGTCCGGTATACTTCAACATGGACGTCGACACACCTACCGAGTACAACACTACGGAATTGCAACTGCAATCAGATGTGTCCGGTATACTTCAACATGGACGTCGACACACCTACCGAGTACAACACTACGGAATTGCAACTGCAATCAGATGTAAATCTACTTACTCTAACATGTTACTGAGAAATGTCATCAAAATCACCAATTGCGACTTTCTCAGGACGACCAGGAAAATATGACCTTCATTAAGTCCAAAAAGAACAAATGCACTCCTAACAATAAATTGAAATTAAATTAGCAATGTCGTAATAACCGGTCACTGCCTTTTGGGCACATGTGGGCACTTTTCGTCAGTTACCGCGATTAAACTCTAGTTCTGCTCGTAATGCGTCAGGTTATTTGTCTACCAGAGACGAGGTAGAGGAGGAAATTGTAACACATCTCTTCTGAATGTGTAGCGCCCTCTCCACCCGTAACAAAGGTCATTTGGGGGCCTACTACAGCATCAGATTACTCAAGCGCTTCATAGAAAGCACCAAATGGTTCTAAGGGTAGAGGATGCTCGACCCGCGTGTTACCACAATGGGCCTATGTTGATCTAAGTGAGACTGCTAGTCTTTAGGCAGCCACCTATACCTAACCTAACCTAACCTACCCCAAGCTCTCATTTGTTTATGTTCCACTGAAGACCGTTTTCAGTCATTAGAATATTTTATCAAACATTGCCACATGATTTGGTAATTCCATACTTCTTCCTTTCAATCATATAGTTGAATTTTCAAGGCTGAAGAAGTGTCCTCAAATGGAGACCGGTGAATCCAGAATCCACATCATTGTCCAATCAATACATTTCATAACTCTATCTTTTCCTCCATTCAGAGATGACCAACTGTCGATTTTTCAACCTCCAATCAAACACTGTCTCAAATGGCTGTTTGCTTAGGAAAATTGGATATGTCGAACGATTACTGTCTGTCTTTAAGCTTAAACTCACCAAAATATACAGCCCTGGCCAAATGTATTAGGCACCCTTATCTTTTTGTCTTTGTTGCCAAATCATTTATCGGAAGTAATTAGTTTGAATTTTATGGTTTTCAGCGACACTATCTGAGGTTATAAACGATTTTTATTTTTTCCTGTAATTTCAATAATTTTTTTCTTTTTTAAGATATAATAATATAATAATAATAATAATGGCGGCGCTACAGTCCGAGGTGAACCTGGGCCTAGCTTCTCCACAACCACTCGTGTTGTGCGTGCTATTGTTCTCTCACGAGTGGAGGGGACCTACAGGGACCTCCGAACGGCGATTTTGAGAAGCTTTTTTAGACAGTTATACTCTTTGAGCTCTTTGAGTTATACCTCAGACCTCGAGCGTAGGAGCTGACGACCCACTACGCCACGGCGGCCACTTTTTTTTAAGATAGAACGAATCTTAAAGTGTGCATAATACAATTGGGCCAAGACTGTATGTCGCCCGCCTCTACAATAATCCAGGATTGTTTTCGCAAATAAAAGTATTCTATAAAAAAATGTCAACGGAAATCCTTTGTGGGGTCATGTTGCAAACTTCACTTCTGTTTTCACAGGAATTCAATAGTTTGTCGTTTGCTTATTCAATTATCCAATGCATTGTCTTTCAACCTATCGTCTAACATTAGGGAAACGGGGAGGATGATGAATTTAGGAAACGAGTAGTTTTTGACTTTCTTTTGATTGCATTTTTTTAACCATCATTGAAAAGTTTAGAAAAACACAGCTTCCGCTTCGAAATCGAACAGCAACTGAATGACGATTCATTGATTTAACAAATTATTCAGAACACTTTCCGATTCTGTTCCTTCTATTTTTAGAATTGGAAATATTTTCATGCATTCTGTTGAATAGGAACGTATTCAATTCGCTCCCATTTTCCTGCTGCAAACGATTGAAATAAACAATTCTGTGGACTTTCTGCGGGCTTGACCATTCCAGAAATATTAATTGAATAAAAGCAAAAGAAGATATTCCCCATTAGCCCGCTTGCCTTCAGAAGGGTCACATCAACTTTCAGTGCACCGATATGATTCTTAATAGATAAAATTAATATCAGTGAACGCCTGCATTCAAAGTATAAATTTCAATTACTTAATGATCAATTCAATGCAGACTGGATGCTCACAGCATCTTTGGCCGTCAATGTAGTAGACGGTCAAAGATCTATTAATTGGCTTAGAACGCACTCAATTGCGTGATTCACCACAGTCACCAACTTTATGGCGGTGGATTCTCTTAATTTCCGTTACATTTGTGTCACATTGAGGCTTAGTGCAATTATGTGGGCTATGCACTTATCATGTCATGATCATGTTACATTTGGCCTATGATATTTTTTTTTAGATTTTTGTTAACCACATTAAAGATGCATTCTTAAGCTCATGTGTTGGTGTATTGAAAGAATTACTGTATAACAAGGGAAAACTCATACACACATGTTACTTGATAACACGTTCGGGTCAAGAGCACGAGACAACTGAAAACATTTATCCTTTGTTAGAACGGAAAAGTTTATTGTTTGCGTTCATAATCTACATGACAAAATGTTTGCTGTCGTATCTCAGTATATTGTTGCGGAAATATTTCAAAAATTTAGATCATCATAGCAACTCTTTTCGCCCATTAATCGTGTTCTGTAGAATCTAGTCTCAAGTCCACCACGGACTGAAATTTAGTCGTGCACTAAGAATTGAGAAGAACTGTGAAGAAATCCAGAGAATCTCCCTGTCTCAGACGAATAGTGGAGAATGAACGAACAGGAACCAAAAACGGTGATCTGATTTGGTATCCACCGTAACATCAATAAGTGACTTCGATAATTTCGGATCGTGGCCCTCACCTGGAATGTTCTTTCTATCATTTTGTGGCACAATGATAAAAACACTAGCACGTGTATCTACATCATTTTTGCCAGATCGTCAGCTCCCGCAATTCTTTGAATTTCATTTGTATCGATACAGAAGAATTCCACTTCGTGCCTTGCACTCTTAAACAGATTTCATCCAATTATCGCGGAGCACAATCAATTTATGGGTGCTTTATCAGATGGCTGACCTTAACCGAAACAACACTTTGAATACGAAGTGTCTCGCTTCTTTTTTTTTTACAGAACTTTTCCCCGAAATCTCTTGAATGCAAAATCAAATCGACTACCATCAATTAGATTAAATTCTAAGCTTTAATGCCATATCACAATGGGGCATTCGCGAGCTCTGATTTTGACAGGGAATTTTACACCCAAGGGCGAGCATTTCATGTCAAAACGACAAAATCAATTTTTCAATGATTTATTCAAACCAGTGCTGTCTACTTTTTGTATTTAACTAATTTGGTACTGAAGAAAGTACTTTACTGTGTAGATCGTAGAAAAAATGTTTCAAAGAAAAAAAGGACATTAAGAGGACAATTTAATAAAAAGAGGACAAATTACTGTCCTCTTTAAAAAAAAGGATACGATACCGAAAAAGAGGACTGTCCTTTAAAAAAAGGACGGATGGTCAACGTAATTATTTACCCATGCGCGTTTGACATTAGATCATGTTCGCTCATGCCTATTATAGTTGATAGTGTTGATTTGCGCTGATTATTAATCCAATCCCATGCAATCCAAAAACGCAATCCAGAGGAAATGTCAAAACGGACAATTGAGTCAAATCCCATAAGGATGTGTTGACTACTAGTAATGGTTGCTTAAAATGAGTGCATTCAGTGCTGTGTAAAAATTGTTATTCTCTTCAATAGACACATAAGAAAACTTTCTGCAAACAACTTGTAAAAGTTTACTTAACTAAAAATAGCAGCATGGTAAAACTGTATACTCTCCCGAAAGCCTTGTTTTTCTTTTGCGAAAAACTACGAAATTTTTGCGTACGCGAACCGGTAGTGGTAAACAATTTGTTTTTTTTAGACTACTCGAACATACCTAATAACAGCAGCTTGTATTCGAATGGCTGATTATATCATGGCATATACCAGACACAATGCTCTGAATGTCTGCTCAATTTCTGGCTAAGTCCCCACGTCAAATCAAATCGAATCAAACCGTGAAACCATAACTAAATGATGGCGCGAATGCTTTGGAATATAAACGCATTTGAATTATGCATGCGTTTTGCTTACACATTCCACGTCTTCGGAAAGCCACATCGTTGCATTGTTCAAAGATGATACGCATCCGCTTAAAAAAAGCGCGCCAACAAACCCCTTCCGTCGTGTTTCTCAATTGACAGCAGTGTATATGCAAAAACCATAAAAAAAACACGAAATTGTTCGAGTTCAGTGTGTCTCGCGGCACTGAGTGCGTTCCTAAGACCTCAATAAATTTCTGCATCATAAAACCGAGCTACTAAACTAATAGCTGTCCACATGCTTTAGAAAAGGTCAATCATATGATTTTCGTTTTATAAATAAAACAAAAAAAATGATTCACATAATAACCGTTGACTTTACGGTACAATGAAAATTCATTATGGCCCAACGTGTGTGTTACGATACCACAATCAAATTTTAATTTCGCTTTTCATCATCGCTTCGTATTAGGTAACTTCACTTTGTCTGCAGTCGTCGAGGTGAAGCATTAAATACCTCATTTGGAACCGTAAACAAATAGTTTGATCCACCAAATGTGGAGTGCGGCGATGCAGACAAAGGGGAATATACTTCGATCATCTCTAAACGTTAATTGTGTCAAAAACGCAACTTAAACGATGGCCCACAAGCATGTGCGTTGAAGCACCAATCAGGCTGTGCCCAAAGCCGACGATGTAACAGACGAGGTGCCAGTAATGTGATTGAATTTTCACTCTCATTACTAACAAGCTGGAACACACAGAGGTCGTTAATTGAGTTTTACCAGCGCAAAGGGGTGGCGTGGATCAAGGCAAACATGTGAATGACCCACATTCATGCATTTATGTGCTACTAGCACATTACAGCCGCGTGTTGAAGTGTAATGCATATTAATTCAGAATATCTGGTATGTGTCTATAAAAATTTGGGAAAGCTTTTCTCTCCGGAGTCAGTGCGCGTGTGTGTGTGGAAGGGTGTATGTTTTGTGGATATGTGACTTTGGACTAGAATAGCAAGTCATGTCTGTTGAGTTTTATTACTGTTCTCAACAACGAATGCAATAACAAAGAAAGTGAAAGAGAAACCTGCAGCTTCATAGGCGCCTCAAATTTGCAATTAAAAACTACTTTTTGTAGGAAAAAGTGAGGCTACAAATGGATGCAGGAAGGAAACTGAGGAAGAGGACGGACGATCATTGAACCTGACGATTTGATTAATTCGAGTTTTCATTCTGAAATTTGATTTCGGATAAACTACAGTGAAGTTGCGAGTTGAAGATGGCAATTACACATATACCGTTATTCAACGGTTTTGACATTGATTGATACAACTAGAAAGTTAATGTTTTTTCTTCACAAATATGCTTCAAGTCGCTTCCGTAAAATAAATCGATTCTGTGTGAGGAGGGAAATTGTATTTTATTTCTATAGACTCTGGTGTCATTGATCATTATCTTCCGGTAAAAAAAAGCATTTAGTACTGTTCTCTTAAGTACACGTAAGGTATTCATAATCACAAAAAAAATAATTCAAAAACTTAGGGGAATAGAATCAAAGCCTTTAGGCCCAATCATAATTGGCCAAAGAAAACTTAATTCAACTAAAACAATCGAGCGAATACACATAAATGATACAATGCAACGATAATAACTGTATTGCTCAGTTTCGTTAAGTTCGCTCAGTTTTGTTTATTTAAGTGGGAGCGAAATCAATGAAGCTATTTTCGTGTGCAAATTACATTTGGTGTTGAATTGAATTGGAAATATTAATTTTTCTTTCTAAATATGTTACTTTTTTAGTGCTAGCATTGTTTCGGTAATTTTTCTTTTTTTGTCGGAGGTTTTCGTAGCACTAAACTGGAGCAATCAGACTCAATTGATGGTCCATTGTACTGCCAGGTAGCAATCTACTTTTAATGAAATTTCATGCAGCAGGCGCTTCTGTGATGAGGAGCCTACATCATCAGCTCTCACCTCATCAGAACCAAATAACTGCCACCTGATCTGTCCAGCAAAGGCTGGACAATGGCAGAAGAAGGCTTGTCCACAGGCGTCGCAAAAGGTTTCATCGCTTAGGCCAAGCACACTTACGTGTTTGGCGAAGGTGTAATGCCCTGTTAGTACGCCGGTAAGTTGCCTGCAGTCTTTTCTGTTAAGAGATAACAAAAAAGCCGCGGATTTCTTACAGACGTTGGGGAGCATGCGCTTGGTCTGTCTACATCCTGGAGAGTCATACCACCTGCGGTTGTGCTCTCGAGAAATCCAACCATTGATGAAAGCCCGAACCAAGGACGCAGGCAGTCCCAGCGTAGGTTCAGGTCCTGAGAATGCCTCATCTGATCCTCGCCTAGCAAGTTTATTGGCGATCTCATTGCCTGTGATCCCGTAGTGCCCCGGGACCCAACAAATCTTAGCGAATTTAAGCTACCGATCAAATTCAGAGAATGCTTGCATTCCTGAACTATCCTGGAAGTTGTTAAAGGGTTGAACAAGGCCTTAAGCACAGCTTGGCTGTCGCTACAGACGCAAATACTTCGCCCCTTCCACCTATTCTTCACAATATAGTTCGTAGCCATTAGGATCGCATAGGTTTCCGCTTGGAAAACCGACACAAATTTACCTAACGAAGTGTGCAGTCTAAAGTTTTCGCTCTCCGCGAAGGCACCAGCACCAGATCCTTCATTGGTCTTGGAGCCGTCCGTGACGGTTCGACTACATTCCTTTCCTGGCTCAGATTCTGGCCAGAGCCAGTCCTGAGTGCAGGGAGTGTCCACTTTGTATGTTCATCGTAGCTGGAGTACAGGTGTCCGTGCGTCAGACGGCATATCTATAAGACTATGGTCAAAGGAAAGTTTCGGTAATACTAATAATAACAACAATGGTGGCGCCACAGTCCGAGATGAACTTGGCCGAGCTTCTACAGCAACAACTCGTGTTGTGCGTGCTATTGTTCTCTCAGTAATGGACGTCACCTAAAGTTAAATGCCGACTCCGAACGGTGAGATTGAGAAGCTTTTTCTGGACAGTTATACTTTTTGAGTATTGTCAGTGACTCGAAAGAGGTAGAGCCGTGAACATTTTTTTTTCTAATTGTTGCTTGTTCTGCGATTTGAATCTCGACTGAAAGGGTTCGATGACGCTTTTGGTTATCTTTTGTTTTCTTTTGACATAAGCTTAAGTTTTCGTACGGCTATTATAGGTGACCCTTAAGCCTATTCCTTGACAATCCCTGACATATGCTTTGTGTCATTATTTTGTTGCAAGACTCAAAACGTTGATAGACCCAATCTTTGCACACTGGGTATTAAATTAATTTTTAAACTGGCAAAGTAGTGCTTGCTGTTCATTGTTTACTCAATAAAAACAGGATTTTCTCTTCCCGCAGCCGACATGCAACCCGTCACTGAACATTTGCAAGTTGTAATCATGAGTCATTTTGTGTAATAATCTGGAGGGGAAAGGATTACGTAGATGCAGAGGCTATTAAGGTGAATAAAAGTCATGCACATATGTAACTCTACACCACTGCATTTAACCAAGCAAGAACGGATTTAGTTTCACTTTCGATCAAATAAAAAAAACTGGTCGTCATGCGACCCGCAGTTGTGCAATTTCTTCAACCTTGAAATTGTGTGCATTTATCATCAAAATAGATGAGTACTATTTATCAACAGTGACAGTGTAAGACTTGTTTCGATCTTTCATCTAAGCTGAATGTAAAATTGTGTGAAATGTTTGCCGATCTAAAATATTAAGGCTACTGTAAGCTGAACTACCCAAATAGAAATATAATAATAATTGTGGCGCTACAGTCCTTGGTGGACCTGGGCCTAGCTTCTTCGCAACCACTCGCGTTGTGCGTGATATTGTTCTCTTACCCACAATTAATGCCGACTTCGAACGGCGAGATTGAGAAGCTTTTTCTAGACAATTAGACGCGCAAATCCACACGACCACGGCGCTTTCTGCGCAAATAGCCTTAGTTATAACTGCTTCTATGAATTGCATTAGTTTTTTTTCGAATTGAATGGTAAACTGCAAAATACTCAGAAATGTTCAGTTGTTTAATGTGTAACTTTCACTTTTACTTCATTTTAGTGTACAATGCACAAAAACAGTACATCAAAACTTTACTTCCTAGGAAGTTCGTCTCTATTTACCAAAAATGTTCATTCGAATGATTTTGATATAAGAAACAAGAATTTAGTCGAAAATTCGCCAACGGTAATACAGTGAGAACTTGATTCAGCTAGTTCTTGACGTTTAAATCGAACGTCTTCTGTGCGACTTACAAACGGTAGCTCCAATTTGCATCATTAGATTTTTCTTTCGACTTCTTTCGACTCGAACTGTAACAGGGATGTTAGTTTAGGATAGGTTAGGGGGCTGCTAGTGAATCCACTAATACACTAAGACCATGTTGGTTTATTGTGATACCCGCAGTCAGACTACTACCACTGAACGACCGCTCCAGTGATAGTGCCGTTAACCAGTGATAGATCCCAACGGCAAATGGTGACTGGGCCAGATTTAATAAACCGGATAAAAACATATTAACTTTGTTTTCACTGGAATTCGAACATGGGACCCCTCTAACTTAGGGCAGGCACTTAACCAACTTAACCATCCAGTCGTGTAACAGGGATGTTAGTCTACACCAATGGTGTAAGTAGGACAAAATTCGTCGCCTGTGAACTCAGTGTAATTTTTTACTTGTTTCTTAAGTTTCCACCGCAATATAATTTTGTGTGTAAAAAACAAAAAAATTGGAAACTGATGAAAGTTGACCGAATATAATTAATTTCATATTTACAGTCCTGGGCAAAATTTTATCTTATCTTATCTTTTTGTCTTTGCTGCCAAATCACTTATCGGAAGTAATTAGTTTGAGTTTTATGGTTTTCGACGACACTATCTGAGGTTGTTAACGATTTTTATTTTTGCCTCTCATTTCATTAATTTTTTTTTGCTTTTTGAAGATATAACGAATCTTATAGTACGTTTACAACGGACCCAAATTCAACATTTCGGCTAGTTTCTGCATTTCAGCCCAAATACAGTTACGGTAGGAACGCAAAATTGGATTTCGAATTTTTTTTCCTGAAATGTTGAATTTGGGTGCGGTGTAAACGTACTATTAAAGGTTGTCTAATACATTTGGCGAAGACTGTATATTATTAGTTAAAATGACAAACTGTCCAGTGAAAGGTTTCAAAATCTGAAATATCTGATGTACAGATTTTGAAGAAATAAGAATAAGAACTCCATAAAAGTGTAAACAATTTTCGTTTGTTTCCACCTTTAGTATTTCTTTTCGCATGTCCCTGCACAAAATGACATCACGCATCGCCACGGCAGAGCTGTCAAGCACACCATGTTTTCCTTACACCATGAAATCCATTTTCGACATTTCCACTTCATTCCTCATGAGTGCCTTCTGGTTGATGCACTCGCTGCCTTTTCTGTTAGATTTCAATAGTGTCAATGCATGCAAGCAATCGTGTGGATATTTGAAAGATGTAGCAATTTTTGCTGTCGCAGGGGTTAAGCTTTCAACAACACTGCTTTAGCGTATTGATTTTGGATGCCATACCTCACAAAACTTTCCTTAACAAAATATAGAGCAAAAATAAACTGATTTCGATCTGCCTTGCGGGGGTGAATTTGTGTAGGCGACTCATTGTTTTTCAATCTCCAAGACAGCGTCTCCTAAGAAAAGTATTAGATGCAAGCAAACGAATCTGTTGGATCAGTTTTATACGTACATGTTATCTTTAAAAAGATTTTCTAGAGTTCATTTAGACAGTGGAAAACAATTGGGATGAATATACAGAAATGCTTTGAAGGAGGATAGTGAACATTTTTTAGCCAATGAACAATGTTGTTTTAAAAAAAGGATGGACGTCAGACGCACAGAGGTGTTTTTAAGGTTCCGTTCACAATAACAAAACATAGGCGGCGCTATAGCCCGAGGTGGACATGAGCCCAGTGCTGCCAGTATTTTTAAGTAAAATTTACCACACTTGAGAAGAAAAATTACCATACCACTCAAAATTTACCACTTACAAAAAATGTGAGCTATACCATTTTTTCACAAATTTTGGACTGCATTTGTATTCCTTAAAAGTTTGCTTCCTCCACCGTGCTTTATTATTTTTGCTTCTTAGCTCTGCAGCTCGCTTTTTTTGTGGTACAGGTTTCAGCCATCCCCTGAATTTAGGGTATTGCAACCATAGATTTCTTAGAGAACACAAACAAACAGAAGGATATTGGTTTCAGAAGAATTTTACCATTTTTTGTATGAAAATACATTTTTACCAAATGTGTGGAATGGGATTTGGAATTTCGCAAGAAAAGGTAAATTTACCACAAACTGACAGCACTGCCTGAGCCTAGCTTCTTAGCAACCACTTGTGGTGTGCGTGCTATTGTTCACGAGTGGAGGGGACCTGCAGGTTAATGCCGACTCCGAACGGCGAGATTGAGAAGCTTTTATGTTATACTCTTTGAGCATTGTCAGTGACTCGAAAGGGGTGGAGCCGTGAACAATTTTTTTTAATTGTTTGTCTGAACTGGGATTTGAACCTAGACTTGACATATGGGTCGACGCACAAACCTACACGACCACGGCGTCCACAAGGTTCCATTCACAGAACCTTTAATTCATTAATTTTTGTTACATTTATCGATCTTAAGCTTTTTTTTCCCTCGTAGTTCTTCTGTTTATTCCTAAAACATAAAACACTTCAACCCTTGAAGCCAATGCATCACAAAGTAAACGTGCTGCGTCATATTGTTGCAAATGATGAAACAAGTGTTCGTTTTTTCCATACGTGAGCTGATAAAAATAAGGAAATTTCCGTCAAATTTCCAAGATAAACATGTTACCAACACAGACAGCCATCTTGAATGAAATTTTCTTCGCGCAGAAATATTCAGCACAACCTCACAGGTGGACAACTTGACAGGTTTCACTTTATATAAAAATGATTTGACGACAGATAATGGAAGATTATTAACCAACGAGTAACGCTGTTTTCAGAAATGGATATCAGATTTAGATTTGCAGACGCGATCTGATGTTGCAACGACGTCAGCAACTACCTATTACTTGTGGATATTTTTTCATACATATACAAACGCATATTTATACGGTATATTAACATATCCCATACGAATAAGCAGAAAGCTTTTGCTTACATAAGATACATGCACTCATTTAACCCGCATGAATTATCGTTTCAAGTTCCTTCCAGTGTCCACTAACTAACGCTACATTGTCGCTCACAACTCATATGACTACTCATCAAAGTTCAGACCGGGAACGGCCTTACGCAATGTTTGATAAGATTGAATAGCCACTTCTCGAACACGGTCTTGATCTTCAAATAAATTGCAAGTCAATACAATAATTATCGCTTAACTTACTAATCACGTACTTACATGAATTGTTTATATGTATGGTCTTATTTGTTCAGACTGGAGTTGTTTTACGTTATTCATTTGTTGTTCAGTTTTTTTTTCCTCGGCGTCTGCTTTGCATTGACAATCCGATTGTTGTATTGTAAATGACTTCCGCCTGTTGAAATGTTTTCTTTACATCTCTTAAATGATATCACGAACGATTACATCTCATCTCCCGTAGACGAAAAGGTTTTATAGATTAATTTCAGAGGTTAAAACGGGTTAGAAATGAATTGTTGGTGTTCTTCCGTCGAATAAAAGTTTATTCCACAATAAAATAAAAACAAAGAACGTCTCAAATTCCTAAGTTTAACATTCAATACCTTTATCTTCGATTTCTTTATCATGCAACTACGCATATGTAAATAAAGTCATTCAATTCGTGGTCCGGATTTAACATCTCTGTTTCAATTACATACAATAAATAACAATATTGATCATATACTCAAAACTACCAAAAACTTTTATTTTTTTCTTCTTAAATAAAGTAATTTGTTAAAAAACAAAACTGTAGTCTCAGATGCACATATCCCAGTCAAAAAAAAATAAGGAAGCAAATAAAGTAAATAAGAAGCAGGCTATTTCTTAACGAAATATAAACAAAATACTATGCACAAATTGAGCATACACTGAAAAAAATAAATGTTAATAGGTGTACCGGTTGATTCGTGCGGTTTGCAACAGATGGCGTAACTTGATAACTATTCCAGTGAATCACCTTTCCAAATATTTGAAAGCTACTATCATGCAGTTTCAGAATCAGTATGTCTCATTTAGTTGAAGCGTAAACAACAATACTTTTTAATTCACTGAGTATGTCGATTTTCGTGCCAAATAAAGTTATTTCAATAAGCAGAAAAATGCAAGCAAACGTATCCGTTGGATCAGTTTTATACGTACATGTTGTTTTTAAACAGATGTTCTAGAGTTCATTTTGACAGTGGAAAACAATTGGGATAAATATACAGAAATCCTTTGAAGGAGAATAGTGAACATTTTTTAGCCAATGAACAATGTTGTTTTAAAACAAGTATGGACGTTCGGACGTACAGAGGTTTTTTAAGGTTCCGTTCACAATAACAAAACAATGGCGGCGCTACAGTCCGAGAACGTACAGCAGATCAGAACAGCAGTCGAACGTCATCGCATTTTGGTGGAAGTTTATGGTGACCATGCTCTAGCTAAGCCAACGTGTCAGAAGTATTTTGCACGGTTTAAAATTGGTAATTTTGACTTGGAAGACGAAGAACGTCCCGCACAAACAAAAAAGTTTAAAGTTGAAGAATTGGAGGCTCGATGAAGATCCGCCACAAACGCAAGAAGAACTTGCAAATACACTTGGGGTCGCTCAACAAACCATTTCCGTGCCGTATGAATTGAAGCCAAGAGACGTTGAAAGGCGATTATGAATGTTTGAAATGGTGCTTGAGAGCTATAAAAAGAAATCGTTTGTGCATCGGATTGTGAGTGGTGAAAAAAAGAAACGCTGAAATTGGAAGTCCTACCCCACCCGCTGTATAGCCCAGACCTTGCGCCGTCCGATTAATATTCGTTCCCCTCAATGCAACATGGTCTGGCTTACCAGCACTTCTTCAATTATGATGAAGTAAAAAATAAGATCGATTCGTGGATAGCCGATAAACCGACCGATTTTTTTCGACACGGAATTCATCTTTTGCCAGAAAAATGGGAAAAAGTTGTGTCCAACAATGGGAAATACTCTGCATATTAAATTTGTAATCATTTTTTTGAAAAAAAAAACATTGATTTATGAAAAAAAAAAAAAAAAACGGTACACCGATTAATTGAAGTAATGGGTAAAACTTTTAATAAAAAAGCTATACAAAATTAAATCTCAGTATCGGATATCGTGGCGTAATGGGTAGGTGCGTCGATTCCTACGCTCTATGTTGTAGGTTCGATTCCCGAAAAAACACATAGAAAAAGCTTCTCAATCTCGGAGTCGGCATTAAATTGTAGATCCCCTCCACTCGTGAGAAAACAATAGCACGCACAACACGAGTGGTTGCTGAGAAGCTTGGCCGAGGTCCACCTCGGACTGTAGCACCGCCATTATTATTATTATTATCGGGTAGCACCTTCTCCATCATCTACGACAGTTTGTCGGCGGTTACAGTGCATGCATTTTAGAAGTTTTTCCGTAAAAGCTGACAGAAGACTTTCCAAACTACTTGGGGTCTAATTGCGTATTTTTTCAGATAGCTATCGTCCATACCATTGAGCTGAACGATATCGATTCACGTAACTCCATCACTATCGTCTCATCTTCCTTTAATTTTTTTTTACAGTTTGAGTGGTGCTGAGAGCAAATTCTCTCAGTCAAACTGACACTCATATACTTAATACTAAAGGGCCAACCATATTGGCCGAACAAAAAAATCAAGCTTATATCATAACCAAATGGTGCCATGACATAACACCAAGCGACATAAGGCCAAATTTTAAAACTTGGCCTTATGTCGCTTTATCAAAGTGACATAAGACCAAATTTTTGCTTTGGCTTTATGTCACTTTCACAAAGCGACATAAGGCCAATTGGCTTTATGTCGCTTTCCGCTGTATATCTGATTTAGGCTTACCTTATTAAAATATACCTTCCATTAAACATTCTGAGACATTTAAGAGGAAACGGGTAAAAAGTGAAATTGCTTTGGGGGGGCATGCTGCCCCCCTGCAACCCCCTGCTTGGCCACAGATAGGATTTGGGGTAGGTGCAAAGTTGGATATATGTTACTTTTTCAAATCCATTCTAAATATGAAAATAGGGAAACATTGGATGCCACCAACCTCGCACCTATCCCAAATCTTATCTGCGGCCAAGCTGGGGGTTTCAGGGGGAAGCATGAACCCTCATACTTCACTTTTTACCCGTTCCCTAATACTAACTCCACTGATCAATTTCATTTTAATTACACATATACATGTTATTAAAAATTGTGGAATTATGACCCACTTGATGTTTATTGATATTATTATTTGGTGTTATGTCTCAAAAAAATTTGGCGTCATGTCGCTTTGTCGAGCGACATAAGACCAAATTCTAAAATTTGGCTTTATGTCACTTTAAGAAAGAGACATAAGGCCAAATGCTAGAATTTGGCCTTATGTCCGGGCCCCTAACCAAATGAAGTAACCAGACGCATCGTTCAATTTCAAAGTGTCCATAATTGCTTATAGAAACTTAGGCTGAATTCAGCTGTCAACTGCAATTTGCATACGTAGAGAGCGATTCATTTCGCTTCCGCGTAAGTAGGCAAAAGTGATCGAACTTATCGTAACTAGTACAGTTTAATGCTGACTCCAGACGCCGAGATTGAGCCAAACGTCTCCTGTTTTGGTTTCATTGGAACAAAAATTTGCTGAACGAGTTTTTTCGCGATTTGGTCATGTGAAATGACCCCCAAGATCGTGTGATCTGTCGTCTTTGAATTTATTTTTGTGGGACTGTGTAAAAGATCGTGTTTATGGACATAGTCTGCAAACTCTTGACTTTTTGAAAACAAATACTCGGCAAGTTATAGCCGAGTTAATGCCCGGTATGTGTCAAATAATCATCGAAAATTACTTTGTCAGAATCAAGTCCTGTCAAAATTCCCGTGAAGGACATTTGAATGATGTTACATTCCATTCACAATGACAAGATCCAAACAATATACAGTCGAGTCCGTATATTGCGACTTTCAAAGGACCGATGACATTAGGTCGTACTAACTGGACGACGCACAAAACGAACTGAGATGCGTTCATAGCAATTTGAATGCAAACCCAACATGTTGTGTTTACGTCGCAATAAGCGGTTGGTCGTTATAAGCGAAGTCGTGCTAAACGGATTCTACTGTATTGAAATAAAACATTGATCGAAATTTTAATCATAAATGTGATTTATTAAATTTACTTCCGAAATCACAAATTGGATGACTCTGTTCGTACATTTATGGAAGAATGCCAAGAATGTCAAATCAAATGCACTTAATTTGTTTGCATGCAAATTTTTAAAGAATTACGTTATGTAACCATTTCCGACAGCAACCGCAACCACACTGCTTTAAAAAAAAAAGAAAAAAACCTTGAAATATGAGCACACTTATGGAAGTTTTTATTAAATCAGTAAAAATGAATTTACGTTTAATGAACGTCGACTTTACCATTTCCAGAGCGCTGCCGAAATGACCAAGAGCTTCTAAAAGTTTAATGAATGAATAATGTATGGTGTGCAAACCACCTCATTACCTTGAAACGTGTGACATTCACTTAAGTCTTCTGTACGACAAATAAACACACATACACGCATGCATAGCACACATTTTTTTAAAGCGGTCTTTTGGGGAGTTTTTATTGGTAGGTGCCTGTTCTTGCAACAGTTATATAATAGATTCTTAAAACGTTTACGATTTCGATTATGGTTCCAATTCTTAAACAGAATTAGTCATCGCTTGTATAATGACGTTTTCGAAAGGTTATGTGAAGTTTGTTAATTTGTGCTTCAGCTTCACAAATGAGCTCACAGTCTGATGAGTAAGTCTACTGTTTGCAGTTATTGGACGACAAAACTTGTGCATTGAAGAATTTTCTGTTGAAACATGTGACATATCATTTCTTCGGTCATTCTGAACGGACCTCACTTCCTGAATAAATGACTCAGTTCCTTTCCTAGACAGGGGAAGTAGATTACGGGGATAGTCATCAAACGGGTGTACTTATTTACTTTTCAGGCCACTGACCCACAGAGTGTTTGAACCGGAGGTAATACTGCCTTCCATTTTTGATGCTCCCTATTTTGACGCCAGATCCAGTCTTGAATGCTTGGAACAGACGTTGCATGCAGTAAAATTATATAGGGTCTTCCGAGAGGGACTTCCGAACTTTGACAGTTGATAGCGAGAAACAATAGTTGAAGCTACATTTGTCAAATTGGCTGTCATTTATTCAGTCTGTTTTGCCAAATCACCATGGAGGAACATAGAGCACAACAATACGTGCGAATGATAGAATCGTTTTATTAAAATGGATGATCTGTTGGGGCAATGTTCGGTGTGCTTCGCCCCGTTTTACGGTCGCCATAATCGTCCTACCGAGATCTGCTGAAAACATCGCCGCTGTCAGTGAGAGCGTGTAGGAAAATCCGTGGAAATCGATTTTGCATCGCTTACAAGAACTCGGCCCTTCGCAAACCACAACTTGGCGACTTTTGCGTCGTGACTTGGGCCTGCACCCGCATTCAACTGACCCAGAGCTGAATGTAAACAACCATAGACAACGACGAGTGTTCGCTGAATGGGATCTGGCTGAAAAAATCATATTCAGCGATGATGCCCATTTCTCAAACAAAATTGTGGAATTTGGGATGATCCAATCCACATAAGATTTAAGAGTGTCCAATGCATCTCGAAAAAATCACTGTTTGGTGTGGATTTTGGGCTGGCGGCGTCTTCGGTCCACATTTCTTTGAGAACGACGTTGGCCAGGACATTAACGTTAACGGCGAGCGCTATAGGTCGATGATTACCAACTTCATTTGGCCTGAATTAGATAATATGGTGGACACCAACGACATGTGGTTTCAATAGGATGACGTTACGTGCTACACAGCTCACGCCACATTGGAAATTCTGCACGAGCGATTCGAGGACATGGTCATCTCACGTGAGGGTAATGTGAACTGGCCACCGAGATCGTGCGATTTTCCGAAGTCGCAGGTCCATGCGAATAAGCCACAAACCAGAGCGGCTCTCAAAGCCAACATAACCCATGCCATTGATCAAATTCAGCCTGATTTATGCGGCAAAGTCAAACAAAATTGGACACTTCGGAGCGCGCCACCCAGAGAAGCCGCGACAGATTTTTGAACGAAGTTATATTTCGCACATAATGGCATCGATAGGCCTTTCGAGCGATTAAAAAATGTCGATGATACCTCACACACATTTTCTTTTATTCAAATTTAAAGATATGAAGCGCTTTATGAATGACCCTTTAGTTGTTCGCTTTTCCATCACTCATTAAACGGTTGTCCAGAGTTCACATTCACATTCACATCCCAAGTGAAAACAGCTTAATGAATATTTTTTATACCAAAATGCTTCAACTCTAAAGAGATTATATTCCTCATCTCGCCGTAAATATATAAGATATTGTGCAAACAAATTATAAATAAAACTCCTCCATAATATCCACTATCTTGTTGCACACGTGATTAAAACGTGGAAAAAACATGAGAAATATATTTCGCATATGCGAAAGAAAACATTGTGAAAAGGCGGATAGATGGAGAAGACTACAAAATCAAGGAACGAACGTTGGTATCGATAAAGTCATTAAATCGCGAAGATTAAGGTTGGCCGCTTTCGTTGCAAGTATGTGAAACGAACAGTGTGCAGAGTTTTTCCCAGCTGAATGAAGGAGACCCCCTAGACAGACACCCATGCCAATGGGGGGATTGCGTCAGAAGCTAAGAATGCTCCAGAGTTTGCCTGGGTAATCAATGAAGAAGAATGCACGGGGTAGAGACGAACGGTGATTGTTTATAGCTTTTGAACTCCCCACAACCGATAAAAAGGAAACAGCACGCAATATGCGATATTCGCTGAAAATAGTTCAAGTGGTTGTTGGCAGTCGCGAATTCATGGGAACGCAACCCAGGATCTTAATGCTTTCCTTTCCGTTAATGGCTCTGATTAAACTTATAAGGCTTGTCATTTCCTTATTTGCCATTAGTATCGTTGTAGCTTGTAAAATGCTTGTTTTTAAGAGGTCTGGATGGTAATAAAGGAAAAAGGTGAATATTTTCCGTCTTCTGTTAGTTTAGGCTGCATGCGGTCATAAGTTTTTTTTTCCGCAAGCAATGCAAAGTGATTGTTTATTGGAAAGTGGTCAACTTCAGGCCCTTCTGGGTAATGAACACCAAATGAAGGAACGGCTATCAGGTCTCTGGATCTCTACGGTGATAATGTCCTCAAGCTAATAATAATAATAATAGCGGCGATACAGTCCGAGGTGGACCTGCGCCTAGGTTCTCAGCAACCACTCGTGTTCTGCGTGCTATTGTTCTCTCGCGAGTGCAGGGGACCTACAGTTTAATGCCGACTCTGAATGGCGAGATTGAGAAGCTATGCATTAATTACTTCCATAAATATTCCTATAAATCCGAAACGTTTCTTCTTAATTTTCTTAGGACGCTACAGTCCGGGTGGATTTGGATCTCAACTAGGGATGCAAACGATACATCGATCTTTACAAAACATCGATGTATCGTTCATAACTATCGATGCTAGCATAGACGTTTTGATAACCGATACATCGCCGGCAATACTGTCAAACATCGACATCGTTCATTCATTTCGTTAAATATTGACAAGATGTGTTATATATAATATATAATGGAGTCTAAAAGAGCTAAAGAGCCGCAATACAATGTAACTTTGTTATATCTATCCTCTCCTAGTCTAACATTCTACTTCGAGCCACCAAGTGGTACAACCTGGGCATTAAGCAACCCTCACTTCTATGGAAATGTGGGCCATCGGCTAATCAGAGAGGGTTCATATTTTGGCATGTATTGGCTGGATGCGTATGCATAGCAGACCTTGTGTCAACAGCCAAATTAGGGCCTGTTCAACAAGGGGGTGCGGCTGGGAGTGGGTGTCGGTCTTGGAGCAAGCGACTCGCTATATAAACGTGCATGAAGGGCTCGCTCGGAAACCCTAATCTCGAAACGTAGGATCCTCCAACAACACTTTGTGTTTGTCGTTCGCCCGATAAGCCACAAAGTTAAAATCCAATCATCAACGAAACGGAGGACAGGGAAGGTTTTTGGGTTGAAACTGGACAGACTAGTATATACAGTACGTCGTAAATATGACCAACAATTTGTGTGATGGAGAAGATAAATAAAACATCGGAAAATCATCGATGTGACGTTGTTAATACCGACGTTTTTAACATCGATTTTTTCAAACACCGATGTTTTTAAGAACGATGTTGCTTCCCCTTCGCGAGTTGTATTCAACTTCGCATATCAAGTTGGTTCCTGTCCATTTATGGGTACCACCTTATACGTGAACGTTATCTGTTGTATTGTCAAACAGGCTGAGAATCGAAGATCGCTAAATGGGGCTAAATTGTGCATGATCTCTACAAGGTTTTTAAGCGTTGAGTCCGTAGACGCCTGGCTAGACTCATGTCGTTCTAGATTGGATCTCCAGCCTCCATCAACGCAAACAGGACCAAGGATTGTAAGCAGAACTTTTCTCTCGAAAAGAACACGAGCTTCTTCATCCGCTTTCGATATTGTCCATCAAGGTCTTATGAAGGCTTTCGAGAGAGGGGTTCCTTACTTAAATGCCTCTAGACGACTGGATGGCGCAGTTAGTTAAGTGCCTGCCCTAGGTTAGAGGGTTCTCAGGTTCGAATCTTAGTGAGAGCAAAGTTAATACGCTTTTATCCGCTTTTAAATCTGGTCCAGTCACCATTTTCCGTTGGGATCATATTTACGGCACTGTCACTGGAGCGGTCGATCAGTGGTAGTAGTCTGACTGTGGGTATAATAATGGACCAATATGGTGTGTTGGTGTGTGCTGGTGAATTCACTAGCAGTCACCTAACCTAACCTAAATGCCTCTAGAAGCGAAAGAAGGTTAACCTCGGCATGTAGCCGAGGTATACCAAGCCTTTTACTACCACAAGGCAAAAACTGCCTACTGTGGTATTCTGTCATGTGTCCAGTTTCAAAGACAGCATTTAGTGGACTCCCACTAAATCGAATCTTCACGGGATATCAAAATTAGTTCGAGTTAGACTTAGAGAATAGTTTTTTGTATGGAAAATTAAGGGAAATGCCAACAAAATATGACGAAAAACTTCCAGTTAGAGAGAAATTCGACTTAGAGAGAGTTCGACTTAAGGAGAGTCCACTGTACTTCCTTTACGGTCATACCCATTTTTGCGGCCTCCGTTTCAATGTCAAAAAATACCTCTGACGGCTCACTGTACTCGCTCAATGACGTCAACGTCATCTGCGTGTGCTACCGGTTCCAATTCGCTGCTTTAGGATAAATAGAAAATAATAGGCTTGAATTTTGTTAATCTGTTCGATAAAAACTGCTAAATATACACGCACAGCTGCATTCTTGTATTCAAATTTAAAAAAAAAAAACACCCAACTGTCACACATGTTTGGTAATTTTTGGTTAACGCAACATAACTTGCAGTCGTGATCAACACACAATTTCTCTTAAATATTTTTCCCCTCTCTCTGTCTCCCTCTGTCTTTCAAACTGGTTACTAAAACCGAAACCCACACAAAACACGATGTTTCCCACAAGCCACTTGCAAACTTTATTTCTCAAAAATGTTCACCTCTTTTGTTTTATCCTGTTACACTTTCGAAATCCATTTGAGTTTGAAAATGAATAATTACTAGATCCAAATGAAACAAACATTTCCTTTCCTGTTGATTTGTTTTGATTTTTTTCTTTTTCTTTTTATTTTATTTTAATTTCAGAATGAACAGGTTGTGAGCATCGTGAGTGTTTTAATTTTCAATGTTTTCTCGTGTACATTTTTCGTTACCTAACATGTCTTTAAATCCGTTATAGTTCTATGAAAATAATTGTAAATTGTATAAAGAGTGGATTTGTTTAACTACTTCTGTTTTGTTATGTGCTTGTATGAATAAAACTTTCAACTCTAACAAATCTTTTTTTGTCTCTTTGCATTTTGTCTGTTTCTGTAATCAATGTTATGACAGATCCCCATTTCCATTGTTTATTAAGTCATCGAAACAAAAACGAACATCATCATCAACAATCTCATCAACAACACACCATCCTCATTATCAACATCATCATGGGATTTTGCCTAGTCTAACTTTTAGAGTTGACACGTTAACATTGACCCAGTTTTCAAGGGGTCATCATTCATTCATCTGGGTTTTAGCTCGTGCCCACATTTGTTTTTGTTTATATACTCACACAACTGTAAATAAACAGATGAAAGATGTTTTTCTGTTGCCTCTACTGGATTGAATGAGGGGATGGGAGTTGTTTTTTTGGTTTTAATTTGCAATTATCACTTTGAGTGCGACACGCGGGAAGAGTATGCGCCTTTCAGCATGTTACTCTTGTCAACGGTGCTGTTTAGGGATGTTGAAAAGATTTGTACAGATTATTGATTGACTGGGATCTTGCACATCTACCTTTTGTACATATACAGACGGAGGCTGTTCGATATGTCAGTGACTGAAATAAAATACTAGATTTTTTTTTTCTCAAAATTGAATTGATTTTTTGACGTAGATTTCTTATAGCGCAATACACTTTTTCTGCTTTTTTACTCTTCCAAAAAATATGATATCTCAAACTCTGCAAAACGACAGTTTTTCCATTTTTTTTTAGCACGTTTGCCTGCACACAACTACTACTTTGACAGTTCTTTCATTTCTGGTGTTGTGTGGTGTATCCAGGATTCATCAACTGTTTTGAAACGAAAGCCATAAAATTTCACTTGAACTGCGCTTGAAAAGATCAAAATTCTGTTTCGAAATCTTCGACACAATCCGTTTTTGGCCGTCAGCAAACGCGGCAGCCATCTTATCGGTAATTTTTTCATGCCCACATGGTCCAAATGCAGGAACGACATTTCAAAATGCTACAATCTTAGCTATCCCACGAATCTTGACCCGGCGTTAGTGGACTTGTTTGACTATTTATTTCGTTCTAATTTCATTTGGACGCCCTGGGCACTCAGCATATTTGCTTTGTCCCCTTACGATCGCAACAAAATTCAGCGAATCACTTGTGCACCTTTTCATGCGAAGGAGCAGAACAGACAACGATAGAAAACTTAAATACCAACGGTGTGAGACATAAAATTGATTCTGCCTTAATTTTGTAGCTACAGCAGCAACTTCGGTTTCGCTGACATTGCTTCAAGCTGTCAGTCCAATATGTGGGGCGCTAAAGAAAATAATGGGAGCCGTGGCGTAGTGGGTAGGTGCGTCGAATCCTACGCTCGAAGTCTTCGGTGCGAATCTCAAAAAAAAACATCAAACATTTTTTTACGGCTCCACCTCTTTCGAGTCACTGACAATGCTCAAAGAGTATAACTGTCTAGAAAAATCTTCTTAATCTCGCCGTTCGGAGTCGACATTAAGCAGTAGGTCCCCTCCACTCGTGAGAAAACAATACCACGTACAACACGAGTGGTTGCTGAGAAGCTAGGCCCAGGTCCACCTCGGACTGTATCGCCGCCATTATTATTATTATTAAAGAAAATAATCGAGTGGTGTTAAGTCGCATGATAGCGGCGGACAATTGATGAGTGCTCATCGTTTGTGCCATTTCTTCTTCGCAATTTCGAGACTTGCTTCGCTTGTATGTCATGTAAAGAGTGTTTCATTAGGCGCTTCCTTTCTTTGAATTTAAATAAAACAAAGTGCGTGTGAGATATCATCAACATTTTGTATTTGTTTGAAAGGCCTGTCAATGCCATTATGTTTCGTTCAGATGTTCGTCGCGGCTTGCCTGGGTGGCGCCCATCCGAAATGTCAACATTTCTATGACCCTGGCGCATAAATCAGACTGAATTTGATCGATCGAATGAGTTTTGTTGGCTTTGAGGACCGCTGTGGTTTTTGACTTATTCGCATAGACCTGTGACTTCAGAAAACCCCCAAAGAAGAAGTTCAATCGGGGTCAAATCGCATGATCTCGGTGACCAGCTTGCATCACCGATGCCGTGACATTGTGCCAAACGGGATTGTGCCAAATGGAAAAATTTGGTATAATGACGCTTTTGAAAGTGCCATTAGGCCGAATTTTTCACACCAGACAGTGATTTTTTCGGGGTGCATTGGACGCTCTTGGATCTCATGTGGATTGGTACCGTCTCAAATTCGACAATTTTGTTTCTTGACGTACACATTCATCCAGAAATGGGCCTCATCGCTGAAAATGCTTTTTCAATGAAAATTGTGGTGAGTGTGCAACTGCTCCAGAGTCCATTCAGTGAACACTCGTCGTTGTCTATGGTCGTTTACCTTCAGCTCCTGGTCCTGGTCAGTTGAATTTTGTACGGATGCAGGCCCAAGTCACGACGCAAAATTCGTCAAGTTTTGGTCTGCGAAAGACCGAGTTCTTGTGAGAGACGGGAAATCGACTGCCTCGGATTCTCCTGCACAGTCTCACGGACTGCGGCATTGTTTTCGGCAGTTCTTGCGTTTCGTCGACGTTTGTGTATTAGTTTACTGTTTACTGAACCAGTGGACTGAAATGTATCCACCACGCAGCGAATAGTCCTCTTGGTAGAAGGATTATTGGCGACCGTAAAATGGGCGAAGCGCGCGGAAGGTTGCCCGAAGAGAACACTAATTTTGATGAAACAATTTTATCATTTGCACATGCTGTTATCCATGGTGATTTGGCAAAACAGACTGAATAAATGACAGCCAATTTGACAGACGTAGCTTCAACAATATCCCCGCTATCAACGGTCAAATTTCGGAACTCCCTATTGAAAGTATGCAGACATGGCCGCTGAGCCAAAAATGGGCCTCATTCGAGGTGATTTTTTGACCAAAATCCGGATCTCCGACCAACATTTCTAGTGTCCAATTAGCGAACTCACGGCGTTGTTTATGATCGTTCGGCTTCAATTCTTGCGTCAGCTCAATCTTATAGACCTAAACGTAGACCTAAATAAACCGGGTTGACTCTCTGATGATGCCCAATTCAGTTTATCGGCCCCGAATCGACATCTATGCGATATTGACCGCTAGAGCGGTTATGATTTCTTCATTTCGCATGAATGTCTGTCTGGTTGGTGGCTTAAGGTCCAAAAGAGTGTACTCCCGCTCAAACTTTTCCACGGTGCGATAAATTACCTGCACACTGAACCCATGTTGCCGATCGACCTCACGGCGGAAGTCATGTTCACGTTGCGTACTTACAACAGCCGAAATTTCGATAATATTTTCTTATAACTTGCGCACTTTTGGCAGGCGTAAAACGATGTATGGTGAAATGGCAAACCTTACTGTATATTTTGACGGCTAGATATCATTGGTAACTTTGACAGCTGCTGAAACACAACAATTGGTAAATCTATCTATCTGGTCACCCGTTATCACAGCCTTCACCCGGCGATCGTTCAACACAATATCGTGGATTTTGTTGACCATTTTTGGTAGGTAAAGGAGGCGGTGGACATAGAGATCCTGTTTTCGCACCCAATTAGCGCCATGAAAACGCCGTTTTGATACCACATCCTATGGGATACCTAATTTGTGAGATGGGGGTGAAAAAGAGTGTGTATTCACTCAGATTAGCCTAATTTTGAAACCACTTCGTGGAATTTATGAAGGCTAGCAGACCATTTTTGGACGCTCAGCATTTTTGCTCTGCGCTCGTACGAACGCAACAAAATTCAGTGAATCGGTTGTGCACCTTTCCATGCGAGGGAGCAGAATCTCCATAATATTTTGTACATCTGTCTTTAATCTCTTTAATAGTTTTTCCCTCCAAAAGGCAGTGTTTTAAAAAAACACGGCAACCATCCATCATCATGGGCGCCGTGGCGTAGTGAGTAGGTGCGTCGACTCCTACGCTCGAGGTCGTCAGTTCGAATCTCGAAAAAAAAAAACATCAAACATTTTTTCACGGTTCCACCTCTTTCGAGTCACTGACAATGCTCAAAGAGTATAACTGTCTAGAAAAAAGCTTCTCAATCTCGCCGTTCGGAGTCGGCAGTAAACTGTAGGTCCCCTCCGCTCGTGAGAGAACAATAGCACGCACAACACGAGTGGTTGCTGAGAAGCTAGGCCCAGGTCCACCTCGGACTGTAGCGCCGCCATTATTATTATTATTAACCATCCATCACCATTTCCATTTTGGCCAAATCTCACAGACCAAAATTCTTTCGATAACTGTAAAAAGCTAAGTGTTTGACAGATCTCTTTGATTTTTTGAAAGAAACAAAAGTCGTCTGTGTAATCCCAGCGCCATCCTGCATCAAAGTCCCTTGATATTTTACATCAAAGTCACCGATTTATCGAACAGCCCCCATACATTTATTCTTCCGCTTTAAGATAATGTCCCACATTCGATATGATACACAACAACTTTGCCAATTTGCATAAACGTGTGAAAAATGAAACCATTGCAATCCTTCAATCTCAACATCCCCTTAATCCATTTCATTAGCACTAACAATGTATGCATAGAATATTAAAAAGAAATCATTTTGAATTGCTTCCTGTATCTACTAACCTACTAACACGCCGTCACTTCCGACAAGGGAGGACACTCACCCCTAATGACCGGTGAACAAATCTCTTCAATCTTTTGTACATTTTGTTTTTCTCTTACTTCCAACATCACTTTGTTACCAATTCTGGAACACACTGTATAGGTGCAACAATTGGCCAGCAGTATATATCAAGAGTTCGAGCGTATGATCAACCGCTACGACGAAGATGTTGTGAAGAATTTAATGCCACTTCTTGTGAATGTGTTAGAGTGCTTAGACGCATCATATCGGATTAATCAAGAGCAAGACGTTGAAGTGGAACTGCTACGTGAGGACAATGAGCAACTAGTCACACAATATGAAAGGGAAAAAAGTGCAAGGAAGCAATCAGAGCAGAAGGTACATGCACCGAAGCTCACTACAAAGGGAATTATTAATTAAAATTTTTGCTTTTCATTTTAGCTTCTGGAAGCCGAAGATTTAGCTGAAGCAGAAAATAAGGAATTAGCAAGTAGATTAGAATCATTAGAAAGTATTGTAAGAATGCTTGAGTTAAAGCACAAGAATAGCTTGGAACATGCTAGTCGATTGGAAGAGAGGGAAGCCGACCTTAAAAAGGTGAGTTTGATAATTTGATGAATGGAATGAATTTGATTTGAATGGATTTGATGACTTTGCAGGAGTATAATAAACTTCATGAACGGTATACGGAACTTTTCAAAACACATGTGGAGTACATGGAACGTACCAAAATGTTGATGGGATCAACACATTCTCAAATGAGTTCCGCTTCGGAGAGGATGGAGGTGAATAGGGCCAGACTGAACCCTATTGCTAGGTAATTTTCATTATATTGCTCGTTTTTTATAGCAGAAATTGTATTTTTAATTCTATTCTTATCCAAGTCAATTAGTTGATCAAATGTCCGTACTTTACTAGGAATGGAAGCTTGATAATTTGAAAGAGTTAAAAAAGCACATTGTTCTTCATGCAGTCTTGTCAACTTAGATTTATAACACATTCTTTAATGACAAGTTGCATTCTGTAAGGCCTGCTTAGGTTAGGTTAGGGGTTGTGGCTGAGCCTAACATAGATCAGTTTAGTCCAGAGTGGATACACGAAAGCCGAATCATGAAAGTGAATAGATATCCTTGCATTTTTTGTCAAGTCTTCGACAGATCCAGATTTTTTTACATACATTCGAGTCCGGATATTGCGACGGTCAAGACAACGGCGACATTAGGTCGTACTAACCGGACGACGCACAAAACGAACTGAAATGCGTTCATAGCAATTTGTATGCAAATCTGACATGTTTTGTCTACGTCGCAATAAGCGGTTGGTCGTTATAAGCGAAGTCGTAATAAACGGATTCTACTGCATGTCGTTGAAGACTAGGCCAAGTTTTTGAATATGGTAGCGAGTCACTGACGCTTAACGATGTCAACCAGTTTTGCCGATATCGTAGTCAGGTCAGAATATGTTTGTCATTCAGCTTTTCGGTGAAAAACAGCCGAATTGGATCTTTGATGTATATTGGCTCCGTAGGGAGTAGGACTCCTTGCTTAGCAAGTTCGTCAGCTGTTTCACTCCCTGAAAGTGTAAGATCATGTTTAGTGACACAGTTGGTGTTGCTTTTAATGTCCCTGTGACATGAGAAGCCTTTCTGGCTTTTTCAGAATATATTTTTTTGTCAAGAGTCAAGAGTTACTTTTGGCCATCACTTTGATCCGAAATTTCCTGTTAAGTTCACGCCAATGAATTTTTCGTACCCAGTTACCAATATATGCAAAAATTACTATTTTTTGTGGCATTGAAGAAGCATTTGTGACATGCGTAATCGCTTTTGGAAGCCGTGCCGTTGTGGGTATGTGCGTCGACCCCAACGCTCTAGAATTGCAAGTTTAGGTTAAAATAAAAGAAAAAGCAACAGTTTTTCAAAAAAAAAAAAATTGTTCACGGCTCCGCCTCTTTCAAGTCACTGACAATGATCAGAGAGTATAAATATATGGAAATATCTTCTTAATCTCGCCGTTCGGGGTCGGCATTAAAACCGTAGGTCTCCTCCACTCGTAAAAAACAATAGGACGCACAACACGAGCGGTTGCAGAGAAGCTAGGCCCAAGTCCGACGTCGGATGGCGTAGCTGGATAAGTGCCTGCCCTAAGTTAGAGGACTCTCAGGTTCGAATCCCAGTGAAAGCTAAATTAATACGCTTTTATTCGGTTTTACAAATTTGCGCCAGTCAGCATTACCGTTGGGATCAAATTAACGACACTGGAGGTAGTAGTCTGACTGTGGATATCTCAATGGACCAATATGGTCTAAGTGTGCTGGTGAATTCACTAGCAGCCCCCTAACCTAACCTAGCCCCGAGTCCACCTCGGACTGCAGTGCCGCCATTATTATAATTATTATTACAATCGCCTTTCGACATCGTGAAGCTTCAACTCATATGGACCCATATGCATATGTACCCAGTTCCTCGCTTTTGTATGAATCCCAATGTGCTTGGAAATTGGTGCTTTTGCACTCCTAACGTGACAAGTTCATGTTGCATTTGGCATGAGTCTTCAATAAGTAATGCCTCCGAATCTTTTTTTTTAATTTTTTTTGCTTGGTCATCCCGTTCTGTCTTCGCTGGCTAAGTTCCCACACCTATAGCTTCGAAACCATATGTTTTCAACGATACAGTTGGTCTCCGTAAATTTTCATCAAAATTCGATAAATCTTTTGATAGGTTGTCATGATGAACCTAGTTGTGCATTTTCGATCTATTAAACTCCGTTTTGATTATAAGTAAGTTTTATGACTGTTGCATTATCTGGCGATGAACTTTATCTCTGTACTTAAAGAACGAAGATTTGAGTTTAAAAAGACGATCATAACGACTTAATTATTCCGTTGGAGTTGCGTATAACCCCATAATCGTCAGACTTTAATGTATTAGTGATGTTAAATTTAGTGTATGATTCTGTCAACGAGAAAAATCGCACGGTACCGTATCGCAGATTGCCCCTCTACAGCTGCTATTTAAGGAAACAGGTCCAAATTACACAAAAATATCCCTAATCGCTTGATTCACTCCTTTATGTGCAAAAAATTATGGTTGCATACCTCTTGAACGCACTCCTCATTGTTTGCAATGAACGACTTTATAAATGTCATCGAAAGATCCTATAAATGTTGGCAATTTTGAATAAAGTGATAGATCAGAAGATCGATTCATTGTGTGTGGACACAACACTTAATACACATTCATTAAAGAGTTTTGGAGTGTTTCAGAGATCTTAACAAAAAAGTAATTTTTGTGCAACTTGATACGATGGCAGCTTGTGTGTTACAGTTGAGTAGTATAATTAATTATTTTTTATTTAAATTTTATACAATTTATTTAATATATTATATATTTATATTTTATCGTTTAATTTGAATTAAGTACTCGTAAACGATATGACTTTAGATTTTTTCTTTTTCTTATGCTTGAGTTATAATCACAGGGTGATCTTAGGCCTAGCTTCTACAGAAGCCACTTTGTATTGTGTGTGTATTGTTTTCTTAGATCGGAAGGGACCTATATGTTCGTTCCGACTGCGAACGACGAAGTTTGAGAAACTGTTATTGACGATTGTACTTTCTGAGTATTGTCAGTGACTTCAAAGAGTTGGAGTTGTGGATGTGCGTTGTAGGTTTGTGCGTCGACTCCTACGTTCAGCGTCTAGATTCGATTCCCGAAAAATATTTTTCATATTCTCACGGCAGCACCTGTTTCGAGTTACTGGTAATGCACAAACTGTTAAGAAAATGTGTCTCAAAATTTTGAAATCGACATTAAACTTTAGGCCTTTACTCATAAGAGAACCATAGCATGCACAATACTAGTGGTTGCTGTAGGAAGCTAGGCCCAACACTATCTCGGAGTGTAGTGCCAAAATATTATTATTATTATGTTAAGGATCAAACCAACGACCCTCATCGTAAAAGTCGACGCAGTCACCTACTACGCGACGGCCACTTGAATACTGAATTAAATTAACGTTGTTTAAACATTCATTGTCATTGAAATATGGACCTTTTTCTCACACATAATAATAATGATGCTGACCTGGGCCTAGCTTCTCAGCAACCGCTGGTGTTGTGTGTTCCACTCAAGAGCGGAGGAGACCTATAGCCGACTCCGATCGGCGATTTTGAGAAGCTTTTTCTAGACAGTTATACTCTTTGAGCATTGCCAGTGACTCGACAATGCCTTCCTTCTTCCTTCCTTCCAATCCTAAAGATCTTGAAGTTCTTGTCAAAGTCATACTCAGGTTTTTCGTAGTCTGTGGTAGTCCAGAGACCCTTGAGACTGAAAGATTCGAGCAGACTTGAATGTCCGTAGCTGTTCGGATGCCAGTTATGGCATTCCCGCATTCTGAGGGCTGATTTAGCGCCAGAGCTCTTGATGAAAAGTTGCCAAGGTTGAAGGTGAAGCATCGTTTCCATCCCCGTCTGGGGGGTGGATTTGAGTGCACCAGTAACGCAAAGCCAGGCTAGCCTTTGTACTTTGTTTAAGTTGCTCAGGTAGGATTTGGTGTTAACTGCTTCCCACCAAGCAATACTGCCGTAGGTAAGGATAGGTCTCACGATGGCCGTCTACAACCAGTAGACAGTGCGTGGTTGTAAGCCCCATCTTTTGCCGAAGGTCTGTTTACAGTTGTAAAAAGCGTTGAGACCTTTTTCATTCTTTCCTTACTGTCTATATCTAATGTGTTATGCTGTTGACAAGTGCTTTCTTCTAATATAGCTGCAATACTTTCGAAGTTATCTTTTCTTTTTTTTTGCTTTTGGTGGAGCCCTTAAGCTTGGATCTAAAAGTTATACTTCTTGCCTATGGAGTCAGTGACGATACGCGATGTTTTCCTTGTAAATAACTTTCTATATTTCCTGTTGCGTTTGTTCTGCGACTCTTATGTTCCTTCAGAAGGTTGACCTATGGAAATAATTATTGATGATATTATATCCTTATCAATATCAAAAATGACTGGATGGCGCAGTTGGTTAAGTGCCTGCTCCAAGTTCGAGGGGTCCCAGGTTCGAATTCCAGTGAAATCGAATCTGGTCCAGTCACCATTTGCCGTTGGATTCAAATTAACGGCACTGGAGTAGGTTGCTACCTGGCACTACAATGGACCAGTTTTGAGTCTGAGTGCTCCAGTAGTGTTTCAAAAATGTCGTTATCATAAAAAAGTACTAGCATTGGATGCCAAGAATATTCCTTAAAGTATAAGGTCTTAGTGGGTATGTGCGTCGGTTCAAATATCAGTACAGACAATAATAACAAAGTCGGCATTAAACTGCGGGCCCCCCCACTCGTGAGAAAAGAAAATAGCACGCACACCAAAAGTGGTTGCTGTGAAAACAAGGTCCAAAACCACTGCAAACTGCAACGCCGCCATTATTATTACGGCATATATTTGTCGGAAAAAAATCTGAACGATCATGTTAAATAGCTATGATATCAGACACATTATTTGTGTTCCTAACTGAACATCATCTTCCGTCGATTTGTCTCAGGTTAGATTAGGTTCAGGTGGTGGACTGCAGACTAGCAATCTCACTTAGCCTAGCGATGTGCCTATCATCGTGGTACCACGCAGATCGGGTGTCTTTACTCTTAGTAACCATTTGGTGCTAGCTATGAATCGCTTAAGTTAATTGATGCTGTTCAGTTCATTAAGTCGTAAAGAAAGTGGGCTCCCAGATGAGCTTTCCTACGGACTGAGATGGCACTGCACTTGCAGAGGAGATGTGTTACAGTCTCTTTTGTAGATATTTAAGATATGTCAGGACAAAAATGTACTTGTTAAGTATCAGTCAAATCAGTCAAATATTTTTGAATCTAATATCAAAATTTGAAAGAAATACTAAACACACAAATTCAATTCACAAACAGATCCTCGGGGCCAGTCTCATATGGTTTTGCATCGCTGGAGAACTCAACAATGTTGGATACGGAAACAATCTGCAGTGTGGGAAGCAATTCCGACGACTCAGGTCCCCCCTCGCTGCAAAATGAACTGGAAAATGTTCACACCGTTGAACGTTCCGCCGAAACAGACACCCTTCATCACATGAATCAAGCGACATCGCCCCAAAGTGACGACAGTCCAATTGTGCCAAATGTTCCATCGAATGGTAATTCTTACAGCAATATCCACTCACAAACGGGGTTCAAAAAACTATATATTTTATTTTTTCTCTTTCTCTCTTTCCAACCGAAAAAAACAAACAAAATGTCCTCCAACTAATTAATTGCCTAATTTCACACGATTTCCAAAAAACAAACACACGTACTGTATTTTATTTCCTATTGTCAATAACAAATTTGGGTTTGTGATCGAACAAAAACTTAATTAGTTGGTCGAACTACAACCAAGAAGGAACAGCGCTCCGCGAACACACTCTACCAAGAGTTGTCGTTTCAGGACAATGAAGAGAGCGAAGAGCATGAGGTCACAGGTGAGTCTATGTGTTCCTGGTTCATATTGTGACGCTTAACTCAATTAACCGAGTTGCACGTTGAATATTTTTTGGTTATTGATTTTATTTCCGTTTTGTTATTAACCAGCATCTAACAATTTTTATTTCCCGGTTTCCTTATCTCCTTTGTTGTTTTCTTAAATACAAATATTGTCATGAACAACAATTGATACTCGATCAACGACAACGACTACAGGCAGTTGGGTGCATCCTGGGGAATACGCTTCTTCAGGTAGGTGTCGTCTATATTTAATTGGATTTGTTTATATTTTTTGTAAATACATCAAGTACACCTTTGATGCTCGCATATAAACTTATAAACTTAACCAATCCAAGTACATCAAACGCATATTCCTTACATGAATCTTCCTTACTAATTGAATAAATAAATACAAATAACATTTCAAACAATGCAACTTCTCTCAAATAATTTAATACTTACTCCTCTCTTAATCAATCGATCATTGTGTTCATCGTGGATCGCACAATAGTTAACGACAACTACTTCGGTAAGTCAAAATCATATTTCTTTGCAAGTTTTGTTTTTCTGTAGAGATTCAACCGCATATTGTAGTTCCAGTTTATGCGTCTGAGTTTTATTTTTCTTTGTTTTGCTTAAGATGTTTGTTTGGTTGCGTTTCGTTATGTATCAATTTGGTTTTTGGTGCTGGAATTTTTAGTTTCGATGTTTGTTTTAAACAAAGCAAAGTTCCGTTCTTTTCTCAGTCTAGTGAGTTTTGTTTCGAACGATTGAACTATATTCTTTACAGATCATTTGGTGATGGAAACTTTACGTCTTTCATCTTATGTTGTTCCGTCCTTTTATCGATTCGTTGCTAAATGACCTAATTCGGATGTTATGATTTTTACCGTTTATATTGCTGTTCCATTTTGCCACTGATTGGGTCAATCTAAGCTAAGTTTCATAAGAGAATCAGATACAATTGTTATAGGTTAGGTGAGGTTGGTGAGTCGGAGGGCAGAACGCCACTCTATTGGAACCATTGTGATGCCCAAGGAGGAAACTCATCCCTTTCCTCCACATCGTGTGCCAAATGACTCTATGGTGTCCAGAGTCAGCTAATAATACTGCGTTTGATCTGGGTTTTGATGTTGTTCGTACAGTGTAGCTTAGAAGTTAGATTACTACCTCGAAGTTAGAGCTGCCCCTTGTGACGTTCTGGTTAAGTTTTCGAAGAGACCCATTTTACCCGTTTCCGCTTCAATGCCTGGACACTCATTGAGTGCGTTGGACCAATCACGTCATTGTCATCCACGTGTGGCAGCAGTTGTGCGGACTTTTAGAAGATCGTTCCTTTAATGTAGGCCAGTGAGTTGTTCACGATTTTAAAGAAGTTAAATAAGTCGCATAAAAGCGTGTCGCCTTGTCTAAATACTTTTTTGACATTGAATGTCTCGGTGAGTTCATTATCGTCCTTGATGGAGTTGCGAGAGTTCTGCATCGTTCTCATCCCTGTAATCTCTTCACGGTGCCGGGCACCTAGCTTCCAGTTGTCTAGACCAAGCAGTCTTGCATTTACAATGACTTGGTCTTTAAACCGGAGGTTCGGTCTCCCTCTCCTTCTCTAAACAGGAAGCTCGGATTCGAAGACCCTCTTTGCTGAAACATTGTTTCCATATACTCGATGTGGCCGACCCAATGTAGTCGACGGATTTTTGTCTGGCAGAATAAGGATTTTGTAGGGCATAATTTTGGTGCTTCGATTTAGGAGTTTTGAGCCTAGCTATTTAGACAAACCGATATAACAATGGTTGCCAAGGGCGATTCTGCATCGGGTGGAGTTAACATTTACCCCGAGGTAGACAAACTCCTTCACTACCTCAAAATTGTAGTTGTCGATCGTGATGTTATGTCCTAGGTGATGTGCAGCGGATCGATTTGTAGTCGACAGCATATATTTTGTTTTGTTCTCGTTTACCCTAAGACCAGCTCGTTTCGCCTCTTCTTCAATCGCCGTAAAAGCTTCTACTTCATCTCCTTGCCGAAATCTGGTGCAGGTTTTAAGCGGCTCAGAGTTTTTTGAACCGAACTGCATGGCACGTGGGGTATCCTTTAGTGTGATGCGACACAATCGGATCAGTTTTCCCGGGATTCCAAATTCGGTCATCGCATCGATGAAATCGATGAAAATGTGGTGCGTATCGATTTGAAACTCATCCCGGTGGTCTTTTCCAGGATTTGCCTTAGTGTGAAGATATGGTCTATCGTCGATTTGCAGGGTACGTGCCGATTAGTGCGATACAAAACGGCTTTAGACGCTCACACAATACCCTAGACAGGATCTTGTACGCGACATTAAGCAGGGATATACCTCGATAGTTTTGCAAGAGGTAGAATCGCCTTTTTTGTAGATGGAGCTGGTATTTCAGTCGTCGAACATGCTTTCGTCCTCCCAAATTTTACAAATGATCTGGTGCATCCTTACCAGAACATTGCCGCCAGCCCTGCAGAGCTGTGACGATAAACCATTTGAGTCTGCGGCTTTATTGTTCTTCAGCTTATTAATAGCCATGCCGACTTCTTCAATGCTGGGTGGAGGGACTACTTCATCGACTGGAGTTGGGGTTTTTACGTTCCCTACCACTCTCTCCTGGCCATGCCCATTAAGCAACTGGTTGAATTGCTTCCCTGCGGGTCAGTAACAAGATCTTCTTTAAACTGTATCTAATCCAAGCAAACGCTCTGATACACTATAGGCGGCTGACTGCAGGCTAACTATCTCATTTTGGTCAACATATTTGTGTCAATGGCATAGTGTGATAACACCGATGAGAGTCCTAAGAAATCACATGGTCATTCTGATTAGATCCAGTGAGTTTAGAATTAAGTTTTAGCCAAATTTGTTGTGCCTTTGAACCATCTAAGATTAGGGATTCTAATTGTTTGCTCTTTTAGAAGATGTTTTGGTGTAGCGAACGGTGTGGGCGATGGTTTTCCGATCGTTCCACGCCTGGTGAGTTCATCGACTTCACAATTACCTAGATTGTCACTTTGTCCCGCCAACCACATGATGTGAATTTTAAAATGCCGCACACTTCTTAACTATCATTTGTAAGAAGATGATATAGTGACGTTTTCCTAAACCCTTGATGTTACCTCTATTATTCATAGCGAATTGGCACACCACGTCGTATGCGTCCTCGTTGAGTGTTAGAGCGTCCTTGGCTACTCTACTGTGATAGAGGTTTATTTGTAGCAGCTTGATCATGATATTTTGAAATTGCTCATCATATCCCTCTGAGTGCTGTCAACAGCAACAAGTCCATCGGCTAAGGCTTGGGGCGATCCTTGTGCTAGTGCGTCTGTGATCTGTATCTTTTTCGACCTCATTTATGTCGAAGGTATTCTCGTTTTCATCTGAAGAATCCCTCTTTTTGAGGCGTAGGTAAACACGTGCCATACCCCATACAATTTTGTGAAACCTGGAGTAAAGTAAGCCCTCAGCCTCCTTATTGGTTTTGATGATGTATGTGGGGTCTTAACATTGTTCCTTAGATTCTATCACCTTAGCCTTTTGTGGGAATATCTAGAAGGTATTGCTTCTGAACCGCAAAAAGTCGAGATTTAAGAGCAATTAATATTCTGCCTTTTCGTTTCCTGACAGTCATTGTATACAGTTTTGTTTTGTCCAAGTCGTCAGTGCTGTGCTGTTCCTTTGATAGAAACATATTTATTTGTCCTTGCAGCTTACTATTAATCTCAAACCAGATGTGTATTGTTTGCTCACTGGATCTAAACTGTTGTATTGTTGATTTTCAAAACGTTTTTTTTAATCCAACTAAAATAACTTTTTATCCATGGCACCACATTCCATTTTTCGATCATTCCTTTTTCACTTGTTTTTGGATCCATTCCGAACGAACCATAGTAAAGTCACATTAAGAGCTTTGTTCTCATACCGACTTATTGTATATGTTTCCTTCACAATTCACCTTCTGTGTGCCTCTTTATATTGTATTCACTTTGTCTTTTCACCTCTTCTTTGTACCCCTTCATATGGTAGAAAATTAGTCATTAAGGCCAATGATTCCATCATTTCAAAGTTACAAGACCTAAAGCATTTCAATCTTCAGTCGTTTACTAAAGTGTTGTATATTGATCATTACCCCCTTAACCAATTGTAACGCTGTTATTCATAAAAGTAACATAAGCTCACTTATTCCGATTTTAATTTCCTTTTTATCCTCTTTAAATGTCCCCACCGAGTGTTTTGTACTTCCTTTCGTTTCAACATTGACTCATAAAAAGTCCTTGCAACGAGCGCGAAACAGGATCTTAATGACTTGTTCTACATCTTGTTTGTATGAGTACACATCACACACATTTCTTTTCCTTTCCTAACTGTTTTTTCGTCTGAATTTCTTTCAATCATTCAGCTTTGTTGACGTTCATCTCAAAAAAATAAAATTTTTCTCAAACAATTTAATGACGCATGAAATTTTGCAGGAATGGGCAAAGAAGTCGAAAATCTCATCATGGAAAATAATGAACTCCTTGCAACCAAGTAAGCAAAACGTCTCTCGCGGAATCCAATTACCAATCACTTAATTATCTCATCGCTTAGGAACGCCCTCAATATCGTTAAGGATGATTTGATTGTGAAGGTTGACGAACTCACTGGAGAAATTGAAATTCTTCGCGAGGAACTCAACGCCATGTCGCAATCGCGTAACAAACTCAAGCAGAAGGTGGGCGAACTGGAGGAAGAGCTAAAGAAGACCAAAGAACAAGTCAAACAACAAAGTATGTCCACTCAACGAAGGCCAAGACTTATTCATTAATTTCCACATCACAACTTGCTTACATTTCAGATGAGACCGAACAAGAGGAGAGCGACGTACCGATGGCTCAACGTAAGCGCTTTACTCGTGTGGAAATGGCCATGGTGCTAATGGAGCGAAACCAAGTAGGCACAGAGAAATACCTGTCAATCCCTTCACATCACTGTTCGTTCTTTGTTCTCACCCTTACAGTATAAGGAACGCCTGATGGAACTGCAGGAAGCTGTTCGTTTGACGGAGATAATTCGTGCTACCAAAATGGAAAAACCAAAGCAGGGAATTTGGAAGTATTTCAATAACCTCTTCACGTGAGTGATTCACATATGTAAACTTATCTAACTAAATTATTAATTCAGTGTTCCCTCGTCTGAATCAACAGCTCCTCGAATCGACCACAGGAACGGGACCCCGGTCAGGGAGGGGGGCCGATATTTCGCTACAACAGCCCCTCTCACAGCCACGGATCCCCCAGTCGAAGTAGCGACAATCGCCTTGCCATAACATCAGGTAATCACCCGCACGCTAATGCCGGTCTAGCCAACGCTCTGATCTTAGCGAAGGATTTTAGTGAGGAAGGTACTTCGGAGCGTGCAAATGCGCGTCGAAAAGAGCAGTATCGACAACTGAGGGCGCACGTTCAAAAGGAGGACGGACGACTGCACGCTTATGGTTGGAGCTTGCCTATAAATAAATCCAATCAGGAACATCACAATCGGCATTCGGGTGGAGTACCTGTTCCAGTTTACTGCAATCCCTTGGCAGAAGCCAGCCCCCACATGAAGGTGTTCTGTGCGGCTGGCGTGAACCTCAATGGAGGCTTCAACAAGGATGGTGGTTCTGTGATAGGAGCAAGTATCTTCTATTCAAGGCCGACAGCGAAGATCACCGAGATCACTAGCCCAACGACCGAAATGAATGGGCAGGAATCGTTCGACCGTCAGCTGAACATGTCGCTGGATGGAGAAGATCCCGAAACTCAACTCAGCTCGTACGTGTGGGTGTGTACAAGCACGCATGCTGCGAGCACAGTGACTGTATTGGATGCCAATGAATCGGCGAAGGTATTGGACGCATTCCCGATTTGTCAATCGCATTTGTTATGCATTGCTTCGGTGCCAGGTGCCATGGAGAAGGATTACGCTTTGTTGGAGAACTCAGAGGTCATTAAAGCGGGAGAGACCCTGGAGAAACCAGGCGAAGGGCCTGAGATGTTGGGAAATGTTGAATACATAAGAGTCCGGCCTAAGGCGGACCAGAATAGAAACACAGATACCAAAGAAACCGAGAATGGCGTGGACGCAGCCGCGAATGCCGTCAATGGCAGTGCTGAGGTGGAGGAGAAAGCGAAAGAAGCGGTGGAAAAGTCGAACTCCAATGAAAGAGAGGAGCCTGTTGACGAATCACAGATTCCAGCAACCTCTCCCCTGCATCACTTTGTGGTTGGCGGAGGTGTGGTCAACACGAACGGAGTATCCGAGGCTAATGCGAACAACAACAACTCCAGCCCACAGTTGGCATTCTCGAAGCCGGTTAATCCAATTCTGGACACCCAAGATCGTCAAAATGAGCCGCCCATGACATCGGTCGCTCCAACAATGTGGCTGGGCGCCCAGGATGGTATGCTTTATGTTCACAGCAGCGTCGGGCGGTGGCATGAATGTCTGCACAAAGTATTGCTTCCCGATGCTGTGCTGGGCATAGTGCACGTTGAGTCCCGGGTGGTAGTTGCTTTAGCGAACGGACAGTTGGCCATTTTCCGTCGTCAAACCGACGGACAATGGGACTTGAACAGCTATCACCTGTTGACGCTGGGCGACCACCACCAGTCCATTCGGTGCTTATGTGTTGTGGCAGATAAGATCTGGGCTGCACATCGCAACAAAATCCACATCGTTGATCCTATATCGCTAAATGTTATTCACACACTGGAGGCTCATCCACGAAAAGAGAGTCAGGTCCGGCAAATGGCCGCCACGGGGTTGGGAGTGTGGGTTTCAATCAGGTAACAATCAGTGAATATATCAAATATCAGCACGATATGACCAATCTCTCTCACAGATTGGACTCCACACTTCGACTTTATCATGCTCACACCTTTGAACACATCCAGGATGTAGACATTGAGCCGTATGTCTCTAAAATGCTCGGTACTGGCAAGTTGGGATTCTCCTTTGTGCGCATCACAGCGCTGATGGTCTCATGCAATCGTTTGTGGATTGGAACAAGTAATGGAGTTATCATTTCGGTACCACTCACCGAGGGACCTCTGAAACCATGTAAGTTGAACATATCCTTGACATACTCTCGGTGTGTGACTAATTCATTGCCTTTTGTGTGCAGCTTCAGGGTCCAACGGATTAATTCCACGTTGTGGCATGGCCAATGCTCAGTTATCCTTCCATGGCCATCGGGATGCAGTGAAATTTTTTGTTTCTGTTCCAATGTCACAGCAGCCGGGAAATCACTTACAGCAGTTTACAAATAAACGGCCCGATATGCTAGTCATGTGCGGTGGAGAGGGATACATTGATTTTCGGCAAGGTAGGTGGACTTTTATTGATTTTCTATGTGTGTCCTCGTTCTCTCTCTCTCTCTCTCTCTCTCTTTGTAAACACGACGAATGCTTTTTGTTGGATCAGCGAATTTTCTAAATGTCACATGTTTTCACTTTTTAAAATTTGTTTAACAATCTGAAATCTAGTAACGTTATATAAAATATGTCAGATTAAAAAAAATAATTGAGTATTATTTGGAGAAGAAAGCAATCAAGTAGCCTTGTTTTAAAGTGTATGTCATTTGACTTGCCCTTTTATAACTTATTGTCTAAATCTTGAAACTTATGAAATTAACAGGGGTTGGCGTTAGTTTAACTGCACATCTCCGAACATGGCACTGCTTCATCGCATAACTTTAGCTGTCAATATGTATTAAGTTGAAACATTCTGATTTATTTCGTGTTGAACATGTCAGTCCCGCTTGCAGCGGAAAGTCGTCGAATGTTGTAGTTTACGAAAAAACATAATAGATCGTTTTAAAACATGCGAATTATGGTTTCGATGTAAATGCTAATTTTGGAACTGATGACAAACAATTGCCTGGTCAAGCGAAAAAGTTCGAAGACAGATTTAGAGGCATAACTTAGTGAAGGTTCATGCCAAACAGAAAAAAAGGTTGCCGAATTGTTGGTAATGGCAAAAGCAGCAATTTCCTAGCTCCTAAAAACTTTGGGATTCATACAAAAGAAAGAAAATTGGGTGCTATATGTGTTGAAGCCTCGCGACTTTGAAAGACAATTATGCATGCCAGATATGCTTTTTGAACGCCACAAAGTAATTTCTGCATCGAGTAGGTACGGAGGTAGGTTAAGTTTAAGTGGCTGAAACGTGTACTTAAACCAGAGTTGATCCATTTTGCCACCACATGGATTGACTCGGATAAATCCAATTGTCCAATAGTGGGAAACCATTTGAAGTTATTGATGTAGCGCAGTAGATTGCTAATCGGAACCTTGCTGAGTTCGCAAATTCTATCGGAAACGTAGGACCTCAAAAATTGCCGACGAAGAGACGTCAGGGCCGGACAGGTGCAGAGGAGGTGTGGAACGCTCTCCACTTCTTCCTCATCTAAGCAGCTTCTGCAGAAATCGTAGACGTAGTCTTCTGGCGTGATCTCCTATGAGGCAGTGTCCTGTGATGACGCCGACAATTGTACTAATATTAGATCTGTCAAGGGAGATCAAATTTGTTGTCTTTTTTTGCATGGTAATCATTTGATTATAAAGAGTGATGAGTGATGAGTCATTTGAGTAGTTAAAAATCGTAGATGACGAGTTATCATAAATAGTAGACGCCATTGTCTATCTTTACTCTTTTCCTCGTTGTCTCTGATTTTGCATGTCATTTTGTTTAAATTTATCGTCCAACTGGCGGATGTCAACTTTATCGTGATCATACACGGTTGCACTGTCTTTCTGTCTCGGGGCTTATATTTTTCAGGTCAAACTTACATATGAAGTGGCTTTACACGACCTAACCACCCTAGGCCGACAGACTAGACTCTTTCCACTCCACTATTCATCCTAATTGCATACGTAAGCTTAGTCTTTCAAGATGAGGCTCTATTACTCAATTGCCTACTGAGCCTAAAAAGTTGGAAGAGTTATTCTGCGTTTGATCTTCGTGTGACGCGGAGCCGATGAGGACAAAGAACTTGACCTCGAAGTTATACCTGCCTATTGTGACGTTCTGGCGAAGTTTTCGATGCTGTGCTTCCTTACTCGATAACAATGCCCTCGTTTACCGCCAGACTAATTTTAGCCACTCATTTACAGCTCGCATTATTGGACCGATCTTTTTTTGGGCACCGTGGTGTTGTGGGTATGTGCATCGACTCCTACGCTCAAGGTGTAAGGATCGAATCTCGAAAAAAACACAACATTTTTTCACGGCTCCACCTCATTGGAGTCACTGACAATGCTGAAAGAGTATAACTGTCTAAAAAAAGCTTCTCAAAATCACCGTTCGGAGTCGACATTATTATTATTATTTTTATTATTGGACTGATCCGGGAAATGTCATCCGCAATAGTTGGCGCTGTCAAAATGTCTTTCTTGTGGATCAGGCAAAGAATACTGAGATTTCACTCATCGGGATGCTTTCCTCCAACAATATCTTACAGATGAGCTGATACATGCGCCCAACCACATCATCTCCAGCTGCTTTAAAGAGTTCAGCAAATAGGCCTTCTGCTCCACAAACTTTGTAAATTCAGTCTCGATATTGCTATCTTAACTTCGTCTAAGTCGGGGGACGAAATTCTCTTCTTTCATCGTCCGTTGTGTTGAGTGGAGCATTCTGTCTGACAGCGGTCGGAAATTAAATTCTTAATATCGACTGCGACTGCTGTACATCCTCGTTCCGGCAGGATGTACTTCTGTGATAAAATCTCATCGTCTGGTAGAACTTTTGGACATCATTCTTGCAATAGCTCCTCTCAATCTCCTCGATCGCGCGTTTCCTGTGCTCTTTCTTGTTCTTCCTGAGAAGTCGGCTCTCTTCCCCACGTTTGTGTTCATAGAACTCACGAACTAGTTCGATGCAGCGTTACCACACAGGCATCTTGTTTCACTGCATGTGCCTGCCCGTACTCTTTGTCAAATTATGCATTTTCCCTAGGTGGTTCTGTAAAACCCAGCCAGGCAGCTTTTTTGGCTTTTTAATAAGGTTTCCATTCTTCCATTGAATGTGCAGGCAGCGTCGAGCCTTCAAAAACTTTCAGGAAGACTCGACCGGCAAAGTTTCTAGTGTTCTATTTCGATGTACCCTTCCGACGTCGAACCGTGCTGTTCTTCCTTGACTCCGTTGTTCTCTCGATATTCGTGTTCTTACTTTGGCTACAACAAGGAAATGATCCAAGTCGATGTTGGCTCCTCGGAATGTTAAGAAAATACACAAGGAGTGTCTGAAGTCGACCGCAATGTCAACAATCTGTTTGAGGGTTTGGGCAGGGTACCGGCATGGTTCTTTATGGATATCAGGGTGTGGAAACCGCTTGCTAGATACAGAAAGGTTTCGTCTCGTGACAAAGTCCACAACCGCCTTAATCCATTTTCGAATGTGTTGTCCAGGCTGTGTTTTTCGATGACTCTAGCAAAGACATCTTCCTTGCCCAGCTCAGTGTTAAAATTTGCTAGAACGATTTTGATGTCGTAGTCGGGGCATTTTTCGTATGATCTTTGTCTATGATCTAAAAAGTCATTGTCACGCTTGCTGTTGTTATCCTTGTCCTCCGCCGGGGAGTGTGCGTAAATCAGGCTGATGTTCATGAGTTTAAACTGAATTGTTATGATTCCGAAGTCACTCAAGATTAATTCGTAATCAAAACAGGTTCTCAATCTACTTAGCACGTTCTGAGGATTTTTGTACTCCTAATCCGGATCTGATACTCTAGCAATCATTGAGTTACCTTAGTTCCTTAAGTCTTTCTTATAGATCGGTGAAATTATGTTGCATTTGTTTCTGTACGAACAAACTGGATTTGACTTGAATGTCTGCCACTTTCTTCAGAAATTCAAACCAAAATTCAGTTGCAGAGCTGTTTTCGAATTTAAACTCAACCGACATCTGATCCGAATTTATCATCCACCAAAAAGCATTCGGTCGTCGTAAACGGCGCATTAACTGCCTAGGGTCTTAGAAGAGTACACCGCTTTGTAGGATTTGTTGTTGAGAGTGTGTTTTAAAAATAAAAAAAACTAGTCTAGACTTAGAAGTAGTCTTTGTTTGCATTATTCATAATCGTACATTTTTTCTTTTTCTTTTTTATTTACATACTCTTTAAACCATAAAAAATCAAAATTTATTCCTAAAATATAAAAATCAGTTCAAGAAAAGCATGCAGACGATGCGTGCGACAATGCGGCACATTTGATAGTTTGGCGAATCGATACGTAAGAATTTGTTTTATTTCCTTATTTTGTTTTTTCTTTCATTCCTTTTTTTTTGTAAGAATTGATTAACTTTTGGCTTTCGTTAAGTGTCATACGTTGAATAATAAGTATTCGAAAGAAAAAAGATGAAAGATATAAATACAAGGCTACTCTGCAGTGGCTGTATGCTGTTGTTTATAATTTTTGTTGTTTTTCAATTGTTTTCTGTTTTATTTTGTTTTGTTTCTCTTTGAAATTTAGAACTTACAATTTATGAACCTGGTCTCAAATACGTTATGTAATTTAAAGTGCAATACTCATTAGAAAGTTAATAGAGAGAAAGAAGAGACAAACGTTAGAGTTGTTGGTACAGAATGGATTCTAACTACACAACGAAAAGGTTTACAAACATGATTCTTTCTTTCTTTTGTTGTTGCTTCTATAACTTAAGCACTTGTTCATTTTGTTACTTTTTTCTTTTTTTTGTAATTTATATTTTGTTTATTTTTTTCTCGTGTTTCGTTGAAACATTTTTCTTTGTTTTATGTACTGTTCATTATTTTTGAGTACTCTACTATTTCGGTTGCTTTTTTTAATACATTTTTACAAGACGAAATTGATCGACCATGTTTTTTTATGAAGAATTACACAAATTTGCCGTTTATTGCCGTACAAATTTTCATCACAATGTATTGTAGTTCGCACCGAAGTTTAGCGTTTCTTAAATGCACTACAGCACACTTTGCAGAGATAGATATAAGTACATTTCAGGGTTTATGTGTAAACAAAATGGTGATGGGGAATGTATAAAGCGAGTGGTAATCGTTACAGTATTTTGTGCATGCTAGAGTTTTGCTTTTTGTTTGTTCCGAATTTAAAAGATACATTTGGAGTTGATAAGTTGATTATATTTTTTGTCGATGAAATGTCATAATCCCCATTACACGAAACATGGACATGTATTCTACTCTTCTTTCTACACGTTCCGTTCGGGGTGGATTGGGGTTATCATAGAGCGTAATAAACAAATTTTATAAACAGCATAGTATTTGCTTTCTTATCTCCAATATTGCTGAAAGGGTTGAGGTCCCTTCCATCTTGTATGCGCCGCATAAGGTAGGTTAAGGTGGCTTTTAACTAAGACCATTAAGGAACGTACCAAGACCAACAGGGTCCATTGTGCAGCCACGTACTAACTTATAAGCCTTGCGACCCCTGAATGATCTGAACCTGAGCAATTTCAGCCTTTCATCGCTGACGGGCACGCCGCTTTCAGACATCAAGACCAAGTTGTCTTGCATCCGGAGTTTGGACCTTCCTCTCCTTCGCAAACCAGGAGTTTCGGATTCGACTTATGAGCCCTCGCTCACGGCCACAGCTAGACTACGGCCAGTTTAGTCCATGGATTAACACTATGGACCAAAATTGGTCTATGTGAAAATCAGCCACCACTCCTAACCTAGTCCACGGATTATAGCATTTCGGACTTAAATGGCTGGGTTCCGGTCCGAAGAATCTTCGACTCTGAACGAGTAAAACCAGAGGATGTACACGTCTAAGGTGGCGCACACAAGTGAAGAGGAAAATCAATCAACTTGGTGTGCGCAATCATAGACAGCTAGCGAAATATCGTGCTAGCTGAAGAGGCTTGATGGTGGAGATCCAGGTCCACCAGAGACTGTAGCGCCACAAGAAGAAGAAGGACTATGTCTCCATTCTTGTACACTTCGCTGTTTTTTGTCTTCTTCCTCCTGCTCCATACTTCAAAACTGACAGGATAAGAATTTCGTAGAACAAGAATTTGGTCCTTTGAATCAAAAGTTTTAACCCATGTGCAGCTGGACCTATTTGTAGACAATAGTGGCTTTCGTGGTTAAGTCTACCCGCCGCACTATTTTTCACAGAACCTGATTGAAGAAGTCACACGACTCCTTGACGAAGTCCGGTTGCCCGAAGACTCTTCGGTTCAGATCTAAGTTGTCCATACGGTCTACATGGCCTAGTCATCTTAGGCGTTGGATACGTAGACGCCTGGCTAGACTCATGTCGCTATACAGCCCATATAGTTCTTTGAACCTTCTCCAAAATCAACGCAAAAAGGGACAAAAGGTCGCTCGCAGCACTTTTGTCTCGACCAAGAGACTCTTCATCCGCTGGGGATATTGTCCATGCCTCTGCGCCTTAAAGCAGGACTGGGATGATCAAGGTCTTATACAAAGTCAATTTGGTCTTCCGAGAGAGGTCTATTACTCAATTGCCTTTTGTGCAGACCGAAGATAGACGAAGTCCTTGACTACATCGAAGTTTTTGTTGGCTAGTGTGACGCTCTTTCCGAGGCGTTCATTTTGTTTGTCCTTTCTCGATTACAGTATATACTTCGTTTTGCCCTCATTTACCGACCAATCACGTCAATGTGATTCCAACGGACTTTTTTAAGATCGTGCCTCTGGTATTGGCATGTGAGTTTTGCACGATCTTCTGTGTAAAACCTTTTTACATTGAAGGTCTCGGTGAGTTCCTTATAGGCCTTGATGGAGCAGCGGGAGTTCACCATCTTCATCCTGCTCAGTCTGACGAGGTTGCCAGGAATGTCAAATCCAGACATGGCGCTGTATAGCTCGTCTCTATGCACTCTATCATATGCGGCCTTTAAAAAAACGATATATGGTGTGTATCGATCTGCATTTCTTGCGTCTTCTCCAGGATCTATAGAGAACCTAGACTGTGAAAGTCTAATGCGCATGGGTCGACGCACGAACCCACACGGCCACGGCGCCAACGATATTACCGGAGATATTATATTAATGATAATAGCAATTTATCGACTTACAACCGTGACACAATCATACTATGCTTGGCTTGGAAATCTCCCTTTGGTATCGCTACAATAGCTCTACATGCAAGTAGATTTAAAAGTAGTTTAACCTCTTCATTTTAAATTGTTTCCACAGTCATCATTATGAAAGCATTATGCTGAGGTTGAATTATATTTAAATCGACTTGCATGAATGATCTGGCCAAAACTAGGTCCTAACCGCTCCGCTTCAAAGGTCAAATCACTTTCAAGAGATAAACATATAGTATTGTGGTTGATGGCGTCACAGGACACTGTCTCATAGATGTGCAGGCCAAGAGACTTGGACTCTTCTCTAATGGCATCTGCAAGAGCTGGGGTGCTGGCACATAACTTGAAACAATCGTGTTTACTCGATATAATCGACCATTGGCAGCACCTAACAAAATATGTCCGTAAATAAAAAACAAATAGAGATTTTGGCCTCTTATATGAGTAACATACTTAAAATTGCTTAAGGAAAGAAATATAACAGAATAAAGAAAAGAAAACAGAATAACAGAAGCCGCAGTTGAAGGAGTAATTACACTAAAATTGTTGACTACAATAATACCGTAGAAACTAAATGCTCCGACAAATGAGAATATATGGAATAGCTTCAAAAATAACGACTTGAAATTTCACTTTTTAGTTCACAATGAAACTCATTTCAAGGTACATGCTATCATAAAATGTTCGTTTCGATTTGAATGACGATGTACAATCCTCGATTGTTTCAAGTTACGTGCTGGCACTCCTGCTTAGACAAAGAAGACTTGGGAAAAATTATCTACTTTCTTTCAAGTTCGACTCTGACAGACATTAAAACACTTGCTTTTAGGAGCCTACTTCTTTGATACAATTGCATGAACCGCATTCCACCTACATTTTGAAACCATTAAGTGGAAAATGACAACCAGGCGTCTTCTTCCCAAGGAGATGACAAAATTTACCTTAAATATCCCTAAACCCACCATATCACCCATCGATCAGCGAATAACACTTATGTACAGCATTCCTATTTATAACACCGTTAGTTGTATGTACATACCAATGTAAGTAAGAATTTGTGGCTTTTTCTTTTTATTTTTCAATTATTTACTTTCGATTTGAGACCTCGAATAAGTGTGCTTTGTTGAAAGTGTTCTATTTTCATCTAACATTTGAAAGTAGTGTTCTGTATAGATTGGTGCATACTGACCGTCCCATTAAACTGAACATAAACCACTACAAGTCTTGGTGTAATTGCTAATATCAATCCCAACTTCCTATATGCATTATTTACTAAATAATCTGAACGTTTACATGAACATTTTTCAGGTGATAATGACATGGAAAGCAGTATTCACTTGGAGCCCAACCAGACAATTGAGAACCGAGGTGACAAGAGCTACTTGATTGTGTGGCACGTCAGCCAGCGCTAAAGACAACATTTTTTTACATCACCCCGCCACCCACGCATTGGAGCCCAACAGAGAAAAAAACAAAATACGATCCCCCTACATTTAACACCAGATTTTAATATTGCCCTTTCGATTTAACAACCTGAGTAATTAGTTTTATAGTGACAAGAATAAAGGAGGAAACTCAGCAACTATACAGTAAATAGTTGTGTAAGACAATGCTTTAAAGATTTATTTAAGAAAACAAACAAAAAACAAAAAAACGCTAACAACAATAAAGCTAATCACAATTTAACAGAGCAAATGAAAGCAGAAGGAGAGTTACATTCGTGCGCAACTGTCGTTTGTTTTCATTTCCCCGTCTAGAGTGTACTGTTTTTTGTAAAATATTTCTATATTCAATTATGTTTACCGCTATTTTGTAAGTTATTTGTTTGGATAAAGCAACGTACCGAAGTGATCACTTGTTTTGTTTCGCAAGCTGCGCCCTTTGACTCGGCGGCAGCGTAGGATTGTTTGAATTTATACAAAGAGAAAAGACATTACTTGAGTTAGTCGTAAATTTTAAAATTGATTCGAAATTTGAAAGAGAAAGAGAGTTGAGATCCAAATTTTGTGATGAGGAAAGACGTGTACAATGGCCTACCGAATTTTGTAATTTTTTTTTATTTGTTCTCTCCCTTGTATCATTTGTTTTCCTCTTCTTCACGTTGAATATGTGTATACCTCTTTTTTGTTTTGTTATATTTTTTAGTTATTGTTTAATTTTAAGATTGTCCCCTAAGGTATTTATTAAAAGAAAAAGAAAACAAAGTATTTATTAAAACACGATTTTGCGTTTCATTTTTCTCGTGACTTGACTGTCGTTTTTTTACTACTTCGTCAGCGATTACATTTTGGCAAGCAATCGGGGTAAGCAAATGAGTATTTTAAGTTACGGCTTATTTTATTGTTTTCCTCCTCACTGGAACGAATATTGGGAGAATAATGGAGTCGAAAGTGGGCGCCGTGGCGTAATGGGTAGGTGCGTAGAATCCTACGCTCGAGGTCGTCGGTTCGAATCTCGAAAAAAAACATCAAACATTTTTTCACGGCTCCATCTCTTTCGAGTCACTGACAATGCTCAAAGAGTATAACTGTCTAGAAAAAGCTTCTCAATCTCGCCGTTCGGAGTCGGCATTAAACTGTAGGTCCCCTCCACTCGTGAGAGAACAATAGCACGCACAACACGAGTGGTTGCTGAGAAGCTAGGCCCAGGTCCACCTCGGACTGTAGCGCCGCCATTATTATTATTATTACTATTATTAATGGAGTCGAGAAAGAATACCAGGGCTTGACGTCGGAAAGGTACGATCGCAACAGAACGATAGGAACTTTGTCGATCGAGTCTTCCTGGAACAAAAGAAGAAGAATAGAAACGTTGCCAAAAAGCTATCAGAGAAGTCACTACTGATGTATTGACTTTTACGACACCACCACCATGAACCCCTGGTCTGACGACGAGCACAGGCAGGCACGTGCAGTAAAGCAAGATGCCAACAAGGCAACGCTATTTTGAACCACTGTTCATGATCTTTACGAACAGAAACAAAGGGAAGAGACCGGGCTTCTTTGTAAGAAAAAGAAAGAATACAAGAAAGGCGCCTTTAAGAGGTGATATGGCAAGAAAGACGTTTAATCAAAGTGTGAGACATCGAATTGATGGATGTCGGAAGTTTATGGACAGAAGTCTGCCGAGACGAGAATGGACAATTAGTAGGATAGTCGCATTCGATACTGAGAATTTGGAAGAACTATTTTTACAATTAAGTAATAGAGCTCTCTCTCAGAAGACCAAGCCCAAATGACTCTGTATAATACCTTGTTGATCCCAGTCCTGCTTTACGACGCAGAGGCATGGACAATATCCCAAGCGGATGAAGAGGCTCTTGGTCTTTTCGAGAGAAAAGTCCTCTGCGCGATCCTTGGTTCTATTTGCGTTGATTGCGATTGGCGAAGAAGATTTAACCAAAATGCGATGTACAGCGACATGTGTTTTGCCAGGCGTCTATGGATCAAGCTCCGGAAAGGTCCAGTTCCACCCAGACTGTAACACCACAAAACCAAAAGAGTATTTCAAGTTACAGCTTTATGGCTCCAGTCCCCAGATCAACTTGCAACGAGGTTGATCGAATTCCAACAATTAATGAACATCCCTGTAAGGAGAAGCGATCAATGTAGAATCTGAGGTTGAATTAAGGCTGCTCAATCCAGCTAGTACGGCCATGGTTATGCTGCTTCTAGGTATGTAGACGAATTGTTCTTGGTCTTTATACAGAAGGTTCGGTCTTTCACTTTGAAGCATTTCTTTTCATGCGATCAACGTTGCGCCTGCTGTGTATTAGACATTTTTGCCTTTTCGACTACTATCTACATGCTTGTACAGGTCATAGAATTCACCGTTTTCTTTTCTCCAATCGTCTTCCTTGCAGACAAAGTCAAATATCAAACAAATACTGTTTCTTCCGATTAAGCTTGGAATCAGCTCTGCTATCTTTCATATCGTTCAGCTTTTAGCTCCATAAAGTAGGTCTGTAGCGGTATATAAGTGCGTTGTTGAGCACTGCATTTGTTCATCGGTTTAGGAACTTTTATCTATGAAGTCTTCTCTAACTAATCTATTAGCACTCGCTGTTTTATGGAAGACATTACAATCCGACTTAACGGCTATCAATCGCACTTTTGTCAAAATCCAGTGTATGTTCAATTTTACTTTGCATCGCTTGTTTTTGAGGCTATTGCTATGCAGCCGGATCCGTTTTTTTGGGACCCCTGAATCCTGACATCGCTGTGACGAATTCTTTTGCATGCAGCTTTTAAATCGATTAAGAGGTAGTGGATGCCCATTTAAAACTCACTTGTTTGTGTGAAAAATTGATTGAAAACAGCGGATTTGTACATACAGTCCACTCCCTCTAAGTCGAATTTTCACGGGATATCAAAATTAGTTCGAGTTAGAGGGAGTTCGACTCAGAGGGAGGCGACTGTATATGGCTCTGCACGATCACACTGTACGTTCCATATGGCGTCCATATGAGTCGATATTCAACAAAGAAATACCTTTTAGTTGTTGTATGAGGTTCTTCTTCTCCTTCTTTTTGTATAGCGGTCCTTGTATACAGTCTGGGGTGGATCTGGGCATCAACTGTGAGTTTAGATGTTCTTTATTTGTGGATGGGCTGGGTTGGCGCAGCTTTGCCTGCTTACATACTACATAATTATTCTGGATGTCCAAATCTGCTAAGGCATAGCGTTTTCCAAAATATTACTTATGCATACACGGCCAACCCTAGATATGCTCCGAAAAGGTTCCCATAAAAGCGTCCGGAGTAGAATGGAAACTCAATTTGACAAGAAATGAATGCTGTGATTCTTTAGAACGATTGGCAAGGACCTGGTGGAGATATTCGATGTTCCCCAATTGATATGCAGAATATCCACGTCTTTGTAATTTAATGTGAAAGATGTCTAAAACGATTGTACATATATTCCATTGTTTGCCACAATTATCAGACAAATATGTATACATTTTTGCAGGAAAAAAAAATATGTTAAATTTATTCCATGGATTCAACTCCCACGACAATGACAACTAAAATTTACCAGCTTCCCATTGAAAGCTTCTTAAATTTCATTGAGAAGGAGTGAGCATAGGGCTCCAGCCATTCCTAAGAGAAGGGCAGCAGACATGAGCCTTACCAAAAGCTGTAGCGGCAACTGCATAGCGGACAAATAGTAAGTTTTGTTCTTTTGTTAAACCACAAGAATAACCAACATATATTGAGCTTCATCGAATGGAATCGGACCCAAACCTAGAATCCAGCACTTAATGGCCATTAAAATAAAACCACAACAGCTCTGTTTTAGTTCAGAACTTATTATATTATATTTAAATATGATCAAGAAGGTAAAAATAACACACTTTAAAAGTCACACATAAGCCTTAAAAAAGTTTAGCAAAAAAGTCAACAATCCTCTCGCGAAGTGAACCCGTGTTCTTCTGCACCACTGCGCTGCTGAACTTATACGGCTCGGTTTTCTTCTGATCGTATTCCCCCGAAAAGTGCAAATCATCGAATTTGACACGTTTTCGCGGAAGTGAATTCGTATCGGCAGGCATTTTGTTTTCTTTCCCACCCCCAGGAATCGACCATCCTCCATTGCTGCTCTTGTTGCTGCCACCACTTGTTCTGAGAGGATACAGAATGTCTTTCAAACTCCCGCCACCTTCCATGGATCCATTCATAAAGTCTGGTCGTGTGATTGTTGTGGGAATGGTTGAGTCGACTGTTTGTGCCCGAAAATATGACTTTGAGTCAGTGAATCGAGCGGCAAATCCATACGTTGGATCGTGATCTTCTTTTTTGGTCACACTCGGCTTGGATTTCTTTAAGATACTCCTTCGTCGTGGCACCGATGGCTTCTCTGAAGGCACGCTGTTTTTGGCCTTTGCTAGACGGTTGTTGTAGATTGGAAGGTTTGGCGGGGTTTTGGGTCTCTTGAATTTCATGAACTCCTTTGAACGAGCGAAGCACGACGATTGTCCTCCATCACTGTCGTCATCTGAGTCGGTACTTCGCTTGTTTCGGAATACAGTTTCATAGTCCTGAAATTAATCAGTAAGTAGTTGTGGAATAAAGTCCAGGGATCGCGTTCAACTTACACATTTGCGTTTGTTGGGGCTAACTATAAAGTCGGTGTCGAAGTTCTTTATGTCCTTTTTCCTGAGACAAGACAAGACACGTGAGAAAAATGCAAACGGAACAAGTCAGCTACTTACCTTATTGGCGTCCTTTTGCTAGATTCCTTGCGAAGTGTCTTCCTGCACATGATATGCAACTCAATGGCGTCCTTAATGAACGCCACCCAAGTCCGTCCCAAGTGAAGATCGGTAGTGCAGAGGATGATGCCATCACCTTGACAAGTGAGCTTAAAATTTCCCGGAAACATCTCGTAAACTTTGCACTTTTTGAGGGGAAATATGCAACAACATTCCAGAGAGTTCTCTACCACAGTGTCCTTCGGGCGATCCTTGAGAATTTTGCAGTACATGAAAATGTCAGACATCAGGACACAGTAGCGTTTGATTTCCTCTCCCTTTCGATTGACTTTGTTGAGGATTCCTTCTTTGATGACCTTGCGACTGGGTTTCACTATGTTTGGGGTGCGATTCACAAGGGAATTCTGAAGATTCAGCAATCTCTGGGTGACTTCTTGGTCTTCAATGACTGAGTTTATGTGCGCAACAGTGCTCTCCACCAGTTTGACCGATTCTACAACAAAGAACATGATTTACAAGCCCTAACAGATGTGATGACTGCCTTACCTTTCAATAACTTAAAATCCACGTCAGCGGGACTTGTGTAGAGTAAGACTTGCTCTAGCAACAGCTTGTACCTGGGAACCCTCTGAATTGGGACAATCATCAGCGAATTCAACTTTCTTTGCACTTCTGGGCGTGATTCGGCGTTCTCCAGAAATTTCCGAAACACCGGGTTCTTGCTCGTCAAATCTTGGAGTATGTAGAGCGCATTCTTAAAGTCAAAGGCATAAACTGAGTACAACTTAAAGAATGGTGCCATTTTGAGGAATGCCTGAGCAACATTTTGCTGATTATTTTGAATTTCCTTCAGCAGCTCCCCGTTTAAATTGTAAATCATTTCAACCTGACCAAACAGGGTCGTATGATAACTATCACTGAGTATTCCTTGCTCTTTCAGAGGTATTATGAAAAATTCCATGAGCAATTCTAATTGCTTGAGGTATGTCTTCTCCGAGCTAATAATCTCATCGATTGCTTGAAGACGGAAACTTTGTCGCTTATCAAGCTCTTCATGTTTATCCGGTGTCGATCGATCCAAGAGAGAACAAACTACAAGGCATTTTAAGGATGATATGCGGAAAATTCATTGAAAAATATTTCGTTTACCTCTTTTTCTGGTTCTTGCTGTAAGCAAATTTCTCTCGTTAAGCACTTGTTTCAGTTCCTTGCTGAAGGACATGGGAGTGTAGAATTCCGAGTCCGCAGTCGTGGAATTGGTTTTGGTTGGGGTGTGGTACATCTTAACATTAAATAGCAACAAATGGCATAAATTATAACAAAATCAACGAACAGAAAGGGACTATTTTATTTGAATGAAGAAACCGACGTTGCACCTGTTTTAAATACATGACAGCAGCTGTTCAAAGCAAGCTGGGCAACTTCAGCACACGAAAGTGCAAAAAAAATCATTGCGTTCAGGGTAAAATTGTGCAGACCAACAGATGTGTTGTACATTTTTATGCTTCAAATCTGATTTACGATTCTGACATGGAGTTAATTAAGTTGCTATCTGTGAAAGAATACATTTTTAATAAATATTCAGTCACCCACTAGCATTTCCCTACCATACCAAATTGTCACTTACGTAGCTCCCCTTTGAAACACACTCCTCCGTGCACAAATTTAGTACAAAACAGAAATAAAGTAGTAGATATATTTGATTTCTTGTACAAATTTTCTTCAATGCCAGCTGTCACATGGATTGTGTACATTTTCACGAAAATAGAAATGTTTGAATTTCCATCGGCACAACAAATTGCTGAATTATCGTTTAAAAAGTTTAGTTCACTTCCGAAGACTGGAAAACCAAATAAATCTGAATGGACAGTGCTTTCCTCAATTGTCCAATTCGACAATGAGAGCAATGATGTAAAAGTAGTTGCTCTAGGATGTGGGACAAAGTGCATCGGACGCTCGAAATTGTGTCCACTGGGTCAGATTCTAAACGATTCTCATGCCGAGGTGCTAGCAAGAAGAGCATTCTTGCGTTATATTTATCACCACCTCAAAACCGAAAGCGATCTTTTTAGCTATGAGAATGGTAAAGGACATTTTCGGCTTAAGAATTCAATCAGTTTTCACTTCTTTTCCACACAAATTCCCTGTGGAGATGCTTGTATCATTGACTGCGACGATGTTCCTGTAAAGAAAAGAAAACTGGACGTAGATAATTGTGAAGTGGGAGATCTTTTAGCTACAAACAGTGTGTTCACTGGTGCCAAACTCATTGGGGAGTCAAATTCAGATCCAATGTATCAAACTGTTGGAGCTCTCAGGACAAAACCAGGTCGAGGGGATAGAACACTTTCTATGTCATGCAGTGACAAGATCTCTAAGTGGAATATTCTTGGCATTCAAGGTGCTTTCTTGGATGAAATCATGGAGAAACCAATTTATCTCAGAACTTTAGATTTCGCGTGTGAATTCGATGTTGACTCAATGACCAGGGCAATCTATGGACGATGGAAGGACAAAGAACTCATAAGCGACAGATTCACATTACAGACACTTGCAATTCGCAAAGCTCATCCGTTTCAGTTTGAATTCGCGCAGCATTCGGAGAAGAATCCTTCTCCAAATGGACTAGCTTGGTGTGACATTCCTGAGGAGGAAGGGTAATTTGCTTACGAATCCCATCATCTTTCTTTTTTATCATTCTTTTGCAATTCTAGGCCATATGAAGTTTCAGTCAACGGAAAGAAGCAAGGAATCACGAAAAAGGCGCTTCATTTAAAGAAGTCGTGTCTCAAAATAAGCAAATGTTGGCTTCAGGACGACTTTTGCGAGGTTATCTCGAAATATCCAGAAATTGGGAAGAAAATAGGATTGGGAGACATTGAACCGTCTTCAAAAACTAACGCAGAGCTGAAGGAGATGTGCAGGGAATACCAAGGGACTTGGAAGTTCTTAAAGAGCTGCTATTTCGGAAAATGGACTGAAAAACCGAAATCGTTGCTGAACTTTAAAATCAATAAAAAAAGTTGACACTTGGAATAATTTCTTTTGTCTAACTTATTCACTCGTTCTCAAAGAATTGATGGTCTTCATGAAGTTACTGATCGATGTTTCACAAAGTTCATTAGCCCAGTGTCCTCCGATCTTGAAATGTGAACCAATTATCACTGCATTTGCTTTGTCGAGGTAGTTCTTTAAATTCTCCTTTGTTACCCCAGAGCCAATGATTAGAGGAAGATCTACGTTTCCGTAAAGTGAGTTGAGATCATTCTGATCTGCCGGTTGTCCAGTTGATGTTCCTGCAGGAAAGATGTCAATGATTCGAGTTGCACCTGCACCGTGTTCATTTACCCGTCACAATAATTCCATCAGTGAGGAAGAACTTCGCTGCAATGGCTGTCTCCAATAAGCTTGTATCCGCTGTAATGGAGTGCGAGCTGTGTTTCTTCTTCAAATCTGTGAAAATGAGGACTGACTCAGCATCGATTAAACGACGATATCGTAGGAGTTCCCCCGCGCAAGCGTCTGTGTAACCTTCGTCCGCGACATGACCGAAAACAAATCCCTCTGCTCGGATGTACTGCAAATCACATGCTTTAGCGATGGCCAGTGCTTGCTTATTGCCACAAGCGAGGACCTGAAAAGAGTTCAGACACCTTGAATCGAAGTATAAGGGCAATCATACACTTACCTGCACTCCAACAGGAATCTGCTTTGAGATAACTTTCCGCACTTCTGTCGCTACTCTCGCCATACAAGCGACTGTCTCTGGACCAAGATGTTTGTCCTGAACATAAGGAACATCGTGCATGTTCTCAATAAGAATTGAGTCCTAAAATAACTCAATGGTTATAAACAAATGAAGATAGAGCTAAACTTCCTTATATAACTCACCAATTTGTGTTTAGTGTAAACATTTGCCTCGTGTTTAGCTTTTTCCACAATCTCATTGAAATTACCGGCATACTTTGGAGTGCCTGAGAGTAAATTTCTTATGGGTAAGGTTTTAATTTTCTGAATTCAATCCCGTACCTGGCAATGCATCAACATGAATCATACCAATCACATTGCACCCGGGTTGAGTGAAAATATTTAAAAAACGATTCATGTTTAGAGCCGAAAAAGGAACAATTTAAGTGCAAGTATTTGGCCACAGATCTTACATCAAGCTGTCAAAATCCATAGAACAGCTGATGTAAACAAACATTTTTCACTTCTTAAATTAACCTTACAAATTGCGTTCTTAATCAGTCGACTGGCGGCAGTAGGGATATCAGAGATCTTTAAAAGTTTAATAGCTATTAAAATTATTTGCCTTGATGAGTTGTTGAAAGTAAGAGTAAGTAAGAAACTATACAACAGCAAGTACTTTTCCGTAATTGTACTTCGTTAGTTATCCGTACAAGGGAGTGTGATGAATAAGTGATTCGTAAAATAAGCAGCGTAAAAATCGAAAAATCTTGATGAAAAATTGGCAAGGCCTAATCAAAAGCGACAAAAGGAAGTATCTGCTGAAGGATGAACAACATCGACTTCGCCAGAATGTCACTATAGGCAGATATACATTTAAGGTAGTCAAGGACTTCGTCTTCCACGGCTCCGAAGTAACCAATACGAAAAACGTTAGTACCGTGGACAAACGTGGAATAACTTTTGCTGACTCAATGACAATTGATTACTTGACTCCTCTCTCGAAAGATCAAGCTCAATTTATATAAGCCACTGATCATTCCGGCTTATGACAGAGCCATGGACAATATCAAAAACGAATGAAGAAGCTCTTGGTGGTTTTGAAAGAAAAATTATGCGTATGATCTTTGATCCTGCTTGAGCTGATGTCCATTGGAGTAGAATATTCAACAACGAACTTTACAGCCTGTCTAGCTAGGAGTCTACGGATTCAATGATTAACGTGGTGGGTCATGATGAGCGCATGTACAAGTTTACTTCGGTCCAAAGAATAAAATAAACAGGGGACGTCCATAATTAGAGTAGCACACACATGAGGAGGATGACCTCAGCCAACTTGGCGTGCGCAACTGGAAAGAGCTGATTATAATCAAGCCTTGTTAGTACAGACTTAGACTGCCTTCAAGCGGATTGTTATGAAGCGTCTAAAAGGGCAACCATAATGGCTGTACAGAAACTTAAGAGCACTAAAGCAATCAAGCGAATACACAAAAATGATACGATGCGACCATACTTAACTCTTCGGTAATTTCAGTTTTGGTAATTTCGGTCAATTTTGCCTACTTAGGCGAGAGTGAAATGAATCGCTCTCTACGTATGCAAATGTCAGTTGACAGCTGAATTCTCCTTAAGTTTCTATAAGTAATTATGGACACTTTAAAATTGAATTTTTGTACGGCCATTATGGTTGGACCCTAAAAATGTTTGCCTAAGTCTGTCCCGAACATCAAATCCTGCCTTCGCTCTCTTCGTAATATATGTCGCAGTTTTTCATCCTCGATTTCCTCGGCGATCCAACGGCTGCTGCGGTTGCTTTGTAGTTGTACCAGTCTAGAACCTCCTTGAGTTCATCGGCTGTGCGTGGATTGTTAAAGAACCTCAAGTTCCTGGTGCAGAACCGAAAGTCGTTGTTCATATTTCGTTTGCTGGGGTTGTCAAAAGTAAATCCGTCGTATCCGAAGCAAGTCGTTGTTTCAGAACTAAAGTTTTTTTTCCTTGGTCAAGATGTTAACCCAATGCACAACCCCCGACTGTCAAGCAGTTCTATTTTCTATATCCTGTCAAAGGGGTCCTGGAATATCCGCTGTCAGTAATCACTTTCAGGTTACGAGCGCCGCCGTTGGCCTTAAGAAAGAGGGTTCAGCCGTCACTATCTCTATTTGATGGTCCCGACTTGGTCGACGAGAAATCCTATTAGAACTGGACTCCGAAACCTGTTCGAGTGGCTTTAAAAAAATTGTGAACTTGGTAACTCTTGCTGACTGGATCCAATGAGCAGATCATCTCCTTCGCCACCATTCTAAAAGAGAGACGAGCTCTGGTACAGACTTAGTTTCGTTTGAGCGCACAACGATGTCCCACGGGTGTTTGGTTACCACATCTTCTGTCAAAGCTTCTAATCGTCAGAGTTCGATCATGGACGGTCTGTGGGGCCCTCGTTCATCCTTTGGGTAACTGTTTAACTGTCTTCCTCTTGCAAAATTTGACAAGTCTTATAGATTTTTCGAAGTCACTTGTACGAGTAATCGCTCAAACATATGGTAAGTTCCTGAGTGAGTGAGCGCCGTGACATAGTGGGCAAGTGCGTCAACTCCTATGCTCGAAATCTAGGTTGGATTCCCGAAAAAACACCTTTGATATTTTTACGACACCACCTCTTTCGAGTCACTGACAACGTTCAAAGAGTATAACTGTTGATAAAGTTTCTCAACCTCGCCGTTCGGAGTCGGCATTAAACTGTAGGCCACCTTCACTCGTGACTCACAAGTCGTGAGAGAACAATAGCACGCACAACACGATTGGTTGCTGAGAAGTTAAGCCAAGGTACACCTCGGACTGCCATTATTATTATTTTATGGTAAGTTTTACGATTGATTGACTTTTGAAGTGATTTTATTTGGTCGCTCTCTGAATGCTATGTCTCCTAGACAATCTATATCAAGACTTCGAGTTTCTCGGGTAAACGTGTACAAAAGAAGACCAAGGGGAGTCTGTTGACCAATAAGATAATTGCCACAGTTTCTATTTTGGGATGTACAACTAGTGAATAAATCTGCACATATACTGACTCGAGACTTTAGATGGGCAAGAAATTAAGTTCAGCAGTTAGGTGAACGCACTTTGATAAACCGTTAAGCAGATTTATAACTAATTGGCAGTAAGTGTAATCAAGGATCGCGAAGGTTTGGATCTAGGCAACTTTAAATAGTAATTCTTTCTCCATTAGAATCGCATAAAATTCACATTTGGCGTTTCAAGCATATGCTTATACTAGATGTTGTGGATATGTTTGAAATTGGGCAGTTTCATAACTCAGACCTTATGGGTTGTTCACATCCCCGAATTGCGAAATTTGTAATTATATCACGGTTTCACGGTTCGAAGATTACTGCTTGGTCTGGAGTTATATGTAATTGCCCGCATTTTAAAATTCGCTCGAAATATTGCACATTCATATTTTATTGAGCTGAGGTAGTGCAATTTTTTTGTTTGATAATATTTCTTGTTCATATTTTGGTACCTTGATAAGAAATTTAACTGACAGCTCAATATCTGCAAATGGGTAAAACAAATATGTGTTCTTATACAATTTTGCTCTCTGTCGTGAAAAAAATCAAAGCTAAAGATTCACAATATTCGACCAATCTTAGCTCTCTTTTACAATCTCCTCATGCCATGAGGTTCGAATAAATTAAACTTGAATGTATATATGTACAGTCCCTGGCCATATTATTAGACGGACTGTAGATTTTTTATGATTATCAGATTATACGCAATATTTTTAACTTTTAACGTTACAGAAACTAAGATCGCTGCCGAGATGAAATTTCTTCGTGATGTTGTGGGAATTACTCGCCGGGATAGGGTGGGAAACACGACAGTGCATGAGGAACTCAAAGTTGGGCAGCTGCTTCTTCAAACGGAAGGCTGTACTTCGATGGTTTGGTCACGTGGCACGAATGTCCCCATGATCACGACCTCCGAGGCGGTGCCATGACATAACGCCAAGCGACATAAAGCCAAATTCTAAAACTTGGCCTTATGTCTCTTTATCAAAGTGACCAAATTTTCGCTTTGGCCTTATGTCACTTTCACAAAGCCAATTGGCTTTATGTCGCTTTCCGCTGTATATCTGATTTTGCTTACCTTATTAAAATATACCTTCCATTAAACATTCTGAGACATTTAAAAAGAAACGGGTGAAAAGTGAAATAGGTATGTGCGACCCCCCTGCTTGGCCACAGATAGGATATGGGGTAGGTTCCAAATTGGATATATGAAACTTTCAATTTAATTTTAATTACACATATACATGTTATTAAAAATTGTGGAATCATAACCCACTTGATGTTTATTGATATTAATATTTGGTGTTATGTCTCAAAAAAATTTGGCGTTATGTCGCTTTGCAGAGCGACATAAGACCAAATTTTAAAATTTCATTCACTTTCAGAAAGAGACATAAGGCCAAATGCTATTCGAGGCTTGCCTTGAATGCGATTTCATGAGGTAGCCGCTTGGCAGACCCAGGACGAGATGGTTGGACCAAGTTCTGATGAGTTAGAGTAGATGGCGAAGGATCAAGTCGCCTGGAGATCTCTCCTTCGTGCATTACCCCCGCGACCTCTTTATTGGAACATACGGGTCACTGAAGATGAAATGAGATGAGAAATTTATTTTGTGGTTTTATTTTATTTATGTTTTTAATTTGATATGTTGCATTGCACGTGCATAATGTCGAAGTATGGTAACAGAGCGTAAGCAAGTAGACTTCTTTCAGTCGCATTTTCGCATAAAATCTACAGTGCGTCTAATAATATAGCCAGGAACATCAGTATTTTTTCTTGGGGCCCGGACATAACGCCAAGCGACATAAGGCAAAATTTTAGCATTTGGTCTTATGTCTCTTTCTCAAAGTGACATAAAGCCAAATTTTAGAATTTGGTCTTATGTCGCTCAACAAAGCGACATAACGCCAAATTTTTTTGAGACATAACACCAAATAATAATATCGATAAAAATCAAGTGGGTCATAATTCCACAATTTTTGATAACATGTATATATGTAATTAAAATTAAATTGAACAGTGGAGTTAGTATAAGAGAATGGGTAAAAAGTGAAGTGTGAGGGGACATGCTACCCCCTGCAACCCCCTGCTTGGCCGCAGATAAGATTTGGGATACGTCCTAGGTTGGTGGTATCCAATGTTTCCTTATTTTCATATTTAGAATGCATTTGAAAAGTAAAATATACCCAATTTCGCACCTACCCCAAATCCTATCTGTGGGCAAGCAGGGGGGTTGCAGGGGGGCAGCATGCCCCCCCATATATATTTCACTTTTCACCAGTTCAATTTTAAATGTCTCAGAATGTTTAATGGAAGGTAAATTTTAATAAGGAAAGCTAATCAGATATTCAGTGGAATCAGATAATAATCAGATATTTTGTGAAAGTGACATAAGGCCAAAGTAAAAATTTGATCTTATGTCACTTTGATAAAGCGAAATAACGCCAAGTTTTAAAATTTGGCCTTATGTCGCTTGGCGTTATGTCATGGCACCTTTTTTCTTCATTCCTGCAGAGAGAAGTAGCTTTTTTTGAAGGTCTACGGGCTTGAAGATCCATTTCATTTCGTCGTCGTTGAACACTCCGGGATCTGAAATTAATTGAACATTTCTCGGTTAAACCTACCCTGAATTCCTTGGCAGTTGCGAAAAGGTTTTTAAGAAGCATGTGGTCCATGTCGTATTTGTAGGTCTTCCGTTCCCAGTTTGCCCCTCAATACCACCCGTAAATCTTAATTTCTTCAAAATACTTCTCTGCTCTGCTGTTCGCCTTAAACAAAAAAAGAATAAGCATTTCATAGAAAAACTGCGATGGCATTAATAGCAAAAGTCTACATGCACTCGAAGTTCTAGTGAATCAACGAGTTTGATTTATTCACCCCTATTGCGGTTGTCGATTGTCGATCAAATCGCTGAGTTCGTCGATTGATTTCATTTTTGGTATTGTGTAACTCAATCGACAAAGGATAGTGTTATTGTGAACAACAACAACAAAAACATGCATATTGTAACGTTTGACCTCAATCCCTTGAACTTTGTTTACATGAGCCAGAGAATGTAATACAACCATCTCACTCTTTCCTTTGGCTTTTTTTTTGTCACTCTCTCATTTAATGTACATGTAAGCAGGCGCTTGCTATTGTGACAGCACACGAATACAAAAAAAATCATTTGCAAATAATTTTTTCGATCGGTATTTTCGTGCATACATTTTCCAAGCAGTTTCAAGTGTTTTTTTATTTGTAATTACCTTCAGGGTATATTCAAACTTTTTTAGAAATTTATTATAACAGGAAAGTGTTTAATTTTGTAATTTTCTGAGGCGTCGCAACAGTCGATCAGGAAATTCTTCACGACGAAATTCGTTCGGCAAATCGACAAGAGTCGATCAAAATCGACAATCACAATACCAAACCTAATTGACTATCGACAATCATCGATCGACGATCGACAACCGCAATAGGGGCCACTATTTAATTTCTGGTCGCATTCTCACTTGAACTGTTACGTGGACAGCTTAGAGAGTATTACAAGTAAGCACTCAGAAATCTTTTCAGTAAATGTAGCACTCCAGATCTAATGATGGAAATATTTTTTAAGACATTTAAGATCAAAAAACATACTCTGCAAATAACCCCATCTGTTAAAAGACTGATTAGAAATCCTGTCATTGTCAATGTTGTGTCAAGGATAGACGATAATTCACTCACTTGCTGTGAGATTGATTTAAAATTCACAAAAGTTTTTTCCTTTCACCAAAAAAGCTTGACTAAATTGGTAAGCTTTCATAATTGGCGGTCTATCATCTCACGTTACCGGGTTGTTCACATCCCTAAATTGTGGAACCTAAATACAATAAAATACGCAGTTTCAATTAGCTTTCAAAGAGTGTATGATCTTATGCAATTGAGATGTTGGGAGCGATCGCCACTTTTTTAGAAATGAGAAAAATTAAAGAAATTGTATTCTTTTTTTTTTATTTTTTAAGGTTTAAATGCTTAAATTTCAATTTTGTTTTCATATTTACTTTTTTCTGTGAGAATGCTAAATTATGAGCAGCTCTTATTATGACGTAGTAAACTCTTTCCTTGATCGACAGTTAACAGTACACTGAGATCAGCGATGGAATCACATTTGCCAATCGATGATTCCCTGGGATTAAGTGACAATTGAGAAATAGAGCCCACTTCCGTAAAATCAAAGTTGACTTTGTGTAAGACCTCAGTCCTGTCTTAAATTCCTGAGACGTGGACAAAATGTCGGAAATGCACATAAAGCCTTTTCGCTTTCATTTGGTACGTTTCTTTATATTTTACGCTATCCTACCGTCGGTCGGTTATAACGTCGTCGGTTATGTCGGAACGACAGTGGTGTGCAAAGGTGCAGAGGCTTTTTTTTACAAATATCTTTTTTTTCTGAAAATTTGTAAAGAAAAGTCGCAAATAAAATTTGCCAAATGCGGTACTGCGAATTTTCAATTTGTGCGTTATGTTTATAGTAACAACAGACATTGCTTTGGTTTTCCGCTCCCGTTATAAAGTCATCATGCGTGGTTTAAGTGTGCAAAAAATAGGTGCGTTATATGAAATTCATGTACCAAATACATAACATAACTAATCGTGCAGGATTTTCGCACAAAACGATGAGTAGAAAAACGGTATAAAATTTTGTATATTCATTATATTGGATTGTTCACTATATCGATGTTCACTATATCGAGCGAAAAAACCTCTCTAATTCGAAAATTATGGCTTTTTTATTGAACTTCTAAAATTTGAAATCAAGTTTATTTGTTTTTCTTAAACCAGTTCTGTCCGTTACTTCAAAAGAATCGAAGTAATCACGTACAAAACTACGTCAAGAGAGAGAGGACAAATGTCGATGATTGCGTTTTTTCAGATTTAAACACAATCGAAAACTCCCTGGACCGAGGTTGTTTGCACTTGCTAACTCAGAAACAAATTACAGATTTTTTCGTGTAATTTGTATTAAAACTTTCTTTACTCTATTGTACACATACAGTACGAACTCAGTTAACGCAACCCTCGATTCGCGCAACTCCTCGATTTTCGCAACTCTAAAGTCGTAGCACGTCTTGACTCTATAAGTGCAACTTTTTAAAAATGTTACCTCGATTAGTGAAATTTTGGAATATTTTAATGTCTACTAAGAGTAATTTTGATGCGGAGGATCATCTTCTGCTGTCTACACGGTCTACAAATATCTTAAGGGAAAGAAAATTGATTTCATCCGTTTCCAATCTGCTTGATGAAATTGTTCCCAACATTAGCATCCCGAATGAAGAAATCATTGATTGGTTCCACGTTGAGTTTCCGACAGAAATTGAGAGCACAATTAAAAGTGAAGGTGAAGCTGCTCCGGCCTTCCCTTTATCGAAAGTTAAAACAGAAGCTGCGGTTCGATCCTTCAACATATGTTTACAATGGGCCGAAGAGAACAACATGGCAGTAGAAGACATTTTAACTCTACCAAAAACAAAAGTAAGGGCACTTTTGAAAAATATTGAATCGCAAAAAATTCAGTCTAAAATATATAATTTCTTAAAAAAAAGAAACATCATATTTTTACTCTATGTATCACACGTACTAATTTTTGTATATGTTTCTAACCTTTCGTTTTCTTATTAAACAAAAGTATGTTCAACAATAGCGCTTTCTTTTGGTTTCAATAATGTTTTTTTTATAAAATTGTAGTTATCTTTAAAAAAAAAAATAACCCGTTTGAACTATGATTTTATATTTGAAAAAATAAACCCAGTAAGTGCAACAACCTCGGTTATTGCAACTGCCCTAATTTCTATTAGTTGCGTAAATCGCGTTTGTACTGTATGTATTAGTGATGGAAATTAATGCTATTTTCGATTAATTTAATTAGCATGCGATTTTTTCATTCTTAGCATGCGAAATGCTAATGCTAAAATAATATGAAATATCATTAAAAAGAAAAGTGAAAAGTGAAGATTTCTTTTTTTTAAATTTTTTAATAAAAAATCTTATATTTGCACTCAAAACAGCCACTGCTTTGGTAATTCTGAAATGGTAACTAAAAAAAAACTTTTTATTTAAATAATTTATTTGAAGGCATAGTAATAGAAATAACAAAATGTGAGTAACATATGAGTATATATATGTATTACGGCATAGGCTTCCTGTAATCCGTATTTTTTAAGTTTGCGTTTAAAAACACCAATTGTTCTGCTTTGCTAGCTGAAAGTCGGGTTCTTCTATCTGTTATTGTACAGCCGGCCTTCGAAAATATTCTTTCACTTGCAACAGATGTTGCAACCAAATTGCACTTTTCAATATTGAAATTTTTTTTGATAGATGAGGATATTTATATCCATTAAATCTCCACCAATTGCAAGGATCACATAGATTGTCTGCGAAGTCATCATGTAAATACAATTCTACCTCTTGCTGTGAAAATGTAATAGTGTTTGGATTTGGATTAGCTTTTCTTTTTTGAATTAACATATTTCTTCGTCTCCATAGGTCTATTTCTGCGTCACCTAATCCGATATCATTCAAACTCTGTGAAATGGCACTAGTGTTTCTATAGTTTTCCTTACTTTGTTGTTCTGAAACCATCATATCTTGGACCATATTTATTACTTTTTTTCTTGTGGCTTCTGCAGACTCTTCAATAAGGAACATCGTCATTTTATACCGAGGGTCTAAAAGTGTGCAAAGCGCCAAATTGGAGTTGGATTCTATTCCTTCAAAACGGTGTGACATTGCTGTTTTTAGATGTTCTATTAAACTGATTATGGTTGATAAATAATCTGTTTTTTTTTCAGTTCTTCTAGCACATCGAATAAACCATTTATGAGAGGAATCGCTTTTGATCCGCATACGTATTTTTCTGCACTTAGTTCTCTTGTCGCTTGTTCAAAAGGTTTTAAAATTTGGATCAGCTGTTTAATAGCTTGCCATTCTTCAACAGTGATGGCTGGTAAATCAGTACCCAAGTTCGGTATAGTAGCCCGTACCGCATCTTGCAACTAATAAAACGGTTTAACATGTAATATGTGGAATTCCATCGTGTTGCTACAGAGTTTATAAGAACTAAGGGATTAGATTTCTCCATTACCTTTCCTTGATACTCTTGAAGTTTTTCTTTTTCTTTATAGCTAGAGCAATAATGGTTAACGATTCTTCTTACTTTTTTAAGATAGTTTCAAAAAGCTTTAAAGCACTTTGCAGAACAAGGTTTAATTTATGTGCTATGCATTCACAGTGATCCCATCCTATTTCATTTATGGCACTGACGATATTCGTTGCATTATCCGTAACGCAAAAAATTATTTTTCCTTGAAGTTTCCAATCTTGGACAGTATTTCTTAAAATTGATGCTAAATTGCTACTCGTGTGTGCACCATGTACCTGGCAGCATTTCAACAACACCGTCTTAAACTCATAATTTGTATTTATGAAGTGTGCAGTGATACCTATATAAGCGTCCATAGCTGCCGAAGTCCAATAGTCTGTTGTCAGACACACAGTAACTGCTTCTTCATTCATTAACTGCATTTGTTTTTCCAAACATTTATTATAGAGAAACGGAATCAATCTTTCAGATATAATTTTTCGTCCGGGCAGAATGTAGCTAGGATTTAGGGCTTCAACAAACTCAATAAAATCTTCCTCTTCTACGATGGAAAAGGGTTGATAAGTTCGAGCTATGAGCTTTAAAAGCATGGCATCAATATGTTTTTTCTCATCCGGACGTAAGGGCCTTTTGGCATAACTTAGAATATTACTTTGGGTCATTCGTTGTCTTTTTGCTGATACTGCGTCAGTTTCGTTTTGAATTTGAAGAGTCTTTTCTGCTTCATAAGCTATGGTTGTTTGTAAAGAAGTTGAGACCGACAGGTGAGGTAACGCAGTTCTCTGCACCGTATGTGTTGGTTCACATTCTATTGATAAACTATTGTAGTGTCCGATGTGTTTTAATTTTAAATGAGTCTTCAAATTTGTTATGGACGTCTTGTAAGAGAACTGCTTTGAACACTGATTACAACTAGCAGCCCTATCAGCCTGAGTTTTCGTTTTGAAATGCCTACCTGCTTTTCTTGCTGTGTGTGTGTACAAATTACACAACGCACCGCTTACTGCAGAAAAATCGCTTAGCATTTCATCAAATTTAGCAAGTGCTTTTCATACTGCTAATGCTAAAAAATTTTTCATCGTGAATTAATTTTGCTAATGCTAACCATCCCATCACTGGTATGTATATGTATGTTCATACCTACGAGTAATAAAAATTACGTTTGCCAAAGATATTTTTTTTCTGAAGTCTCCGTAATTCGAAAACCTCTGTAATTCGAAGTTTTTCCCTGGTCCAATGCAATTCGAATTATCGAGAGTTTACTGTACAAAAAAAGCGATTTAACCACCCCTACTGAAAGGGAGGAGGCGGGACTCAACTTTTAAACCCGGAATTATCGCTTACGCGACACGTTGAATTCAAAGAGATAAGCAAATGCCACAATTGGGGATGTGGCCAACCTCTTCGGAGCGAGTCCCAACACCGCATGTTCTATTCACCTTATGCTCGGAATGACTTCTGACATTCCAGAAAAAAAAATTGTGAATCTTAAATGAACGTAAAAGAACACATCCCTTACCTGAATTTACACATAGAGGATGAAATTCACCCTGCTGCACAAAAATGCTTGTATCTCTAACCTGTCATTTGACCCAGTCTATATTTTTTCATTGGTCTGAAAAATCTAAAAGGATAGAAATTGTTTACTGTAGTATATGTGTTTATTATTTTGCATATTTCCTATTTTATGGAGAAAAAAAAGTGTTAAAAAAAGGCTCGAGGGAAGGAAGTAACACCTAGTTCGGTTGCGTAAATTTAACAAGAAAAATATATGAACAAATGTATCCATTCATAAAGATACATACCAAATTTTACCTATTGGTTATTGATCCCAAATAAGTTAGTAGCCGTCTCGCATTATCTGACATTGTCGGTCGACACGTGGGAGGATATGATTTATATTTAATAATGTGGTCTCCAAGCAATAATTTCATAGAATGACAGACAGCTTGATATGAAAAATTACTTGTAGAGCCGCGATGTTAACCATTGATACTTTTTTGAAAATGCTTGACCCCTCCAGTGACGGTTAATCTTGTATTGGAGAACTTTGTATGAGTTCCGGTGAATGAATTGCGCAATAAGACGTTTGTTGAGACGTCCTCAATGTTTGAAATATGCTTATTATTGATGGTGCTATGTTAATGTTACTTATGTTATTAGTTGGAAGCGGTGAAAGTCGGATGTATCTTTACAAGCGAAAAGTTGCGACTGCTACCGTTATTGTCTTTGCCGTTGGTAGATCATCGTTGCCGATTGGGTGCAGGGTCTACACTTACAAAGGAGCTTTAACTTGAAGGTGCTCATAAAGTCAAAGATTTTTGGCATTTTACAACTAGTGCAATAGAATATGTTATAAATACAAACCGTCGCAACTATTCACCCTGTCGTATCCGATAGTCGAATTCGACTACAGTCGCATTTTGTTACCACGCAGTCGATTTTATCGATCTCACTCATACTCAATTTTTGACAGAAGTCACTATGGGTGGCTTTGCGTACATTTCTAGTTTGTATCTCATTACGATGGAGTAAATCAGTCGGTTTACGGTCGTAGTTTACACTGTTTTACTCGTATACAAATTTTGGCTACGACTCGTAATAGATTTGAGGAAATATGGAAAGAAAATATAGAAAAAGAAAAAAGATAGAATATATAAAACTTCGCAGTTTTTATATTGTATACATGTAAAATGTGTATTTAGAAAAGGTCCCTAATAGGAGCAAATTGGAAAGGCGATTTCGCCTACGGAAGTGCTCTTATGCAACAAAAGCGGAGATGATGGCAAAACAATGCTCCAAGGTGAGGAAAGAAATTTAAAAAGGCCGCCACATTAAACAATGGAGACGATGCTACGTTTTTTTTTGTGATACACAGAAATATCCAGTAAATAAGCACAGCCACACGATTTCAGAAATAAAAACTCAATCTATTGATAGGCCTTTCGTACACTGCGTAGTCTTCTTTGAATCCTCTTTGAGCAGTGAAGCGACATGAGTGGCCGGGCCATGATGAGCGCATGGACAATTTAGCTTCGACCCGAAGGACCTTCGTCTCTGAGCCTGAGGAATAAAGCCACAGAGGACATCCACAATTGAGGTGGCGCACACATATGAAGAAGTACCTCAAATAACTCGGTGCTCCAAATTGAAGGGATCTAGCGAAAGACCGTGCTGGCTGAAGAGGCTTGTTGGTTGAGGCCCAGATCCGCCCCGAAAAAAAATACACTTTATTAGCCGTGTTGACCAAAACATGGCAACAAATCAACTCTCTGCGAGCTACTATCGAAACTGTGTCCGCCCGCGAGTACCTTTTCGGACTTTCTGCACCAACGTAGGGCAGTTTCTTTATTTCAAGAAGTCTAGTAAAACTATGGCCTATAGAATACTTCACGTGCGTTTTGTCAAAGCATCCGCTGACGCAAGGGAGTAGTTCAATAAATTCTTCAACGCACAGATTATTTCATCTGACAGAAGGTTGAAATTGAAGTTATTTTTTACTTCTTAAAAGCTATCTTGAAAAAATGTATACAGACGAGTTACTTGAATTACTTTTATGTTCAACTAGCTGAACCGGCGAACTTCGTACCGCCTCAGAATCAAAACTTATTAGTTGAATTAAATTCAGTTTTTTAGTGAGATAAAATATTACAAACACTCAATGGCATTGTGATTTGTTGATCGCGATGGCGAATGCAAGATGAATCGGAAATTGAATCCGCTTAAGCTCGGTTGGAATCATCGGAATTGTTCGGGAACACTTTGTTGATGAGCTCATTGCACCTCCAAAATATCTTGAGTAAGTACTTTCGCAGATTTTTTCAATGTGCTTTTGTGCATTAATTTCAGATGGTGATTTTACTTGCTACAGAACTTTAGCCATTATTGAGTGTTTCGCAATATTGCACGTTGGAAGGATGTTCGGTATCCTTTTAGCCAGGTGGGCGCTTTCCCAGAAGAAACAACTAGAACACCAATTTGTGATCTCACCCGAATAGTAGCCAAAATCAATGAAAGAAAAAGAAATGCCTTCCCAGTTCCACCGGACGCATCGAGCAAAATAAGCCACCATTTTCGATCATCAATTGCATTCGTAAATGTATCGTACTCTTCATTCTCTTGGGGGTTTAACGGTGGTACATTCATTCAATAACTAATTAGTTAGATCGTATTCAAGTTCAAATTTTTGATTGAAAGCATAGTCCATTCCACGACAAATTGCCGCACACGAGGTAACACTTGTCTTCGATCAAAAGCAATGCCTTGTTATGTATGTATCACCTCACTGACTTCGAGATCGGGTTTTCCTAAACTGACACGAATTCGATGTAATATGTCTTAACATGTCATCCTTGTACTTTTTCCAGAGTTCACGTTGAAGCACATCGAAATAATGATAGCAAATAATGTGTGTATCTGATTTGGATATGCAGAAACAATTTCTTCAGTGATTGTCATGTCCCAATGAGTACCGTTTTCAAGCAAACTGAGCTGTTGACATGCAGCACGAAATGTTGGGCACACTACATCATTGACAGTTCGAAGTGATCCAAGTTCAAACATTCACCAGCATCAGCTACAAGTAGAAGCATTTGCTATTCTTCGGTAAATGCACACATCCGGATGGTTAAGAACCGCATCACTTTGCTTCCGTTTAAATTTCTTCGATGAAACGTTCCAAACGTAATTGCGCGGCATCTCAGAGTAGAGCGGATCACTTTGGCAAACCGAAAAGATTGTTGTTGGGAAGTTAGGGGTTGAAATAAATGTGAGAGCTACCATCGAGACTCGTGTTGAGTTGTCGATCTCAGCATGGAACTTATATGTGAAAGTGACAATATTTAATTTTTGATATCTCGGAATTTGCACATGAATCGATTATTTGATATATATTTATCATTTCTTATTGCTGGGGCGGAAACACATAAAAAAACAAAGATCATTAGTCCAGCAGTTCTTTAGTTATAAATTATGTAACTAAACCAACTTGTTTTTGTATATTAAGATATTTTTAATATCATAAAAAGAAATTAAAAATCAAAAGACTGGAGGACAAATAGCGGAAAAGGAGGAATGTTCTCCCAAAAGGACGGCGGTTGGGAACCCTGCGCTGGTTGTGTATTTTACCATTCAAATATGGCTTTAATAGTCAGCTTCACCAAAAAGAGGGACTGTAATATAAAATTATGTAATAAAACTCCAATTCATACTTCATTTACTCCTTTAATTCATTCCATTTTCAGTTATTCATTATTTTCATTATTTATCATTATTTAAACGTATTTTTTTTTGCATTTTTGTTGTCACTCATTTTTAGGTTTTATCATGTTTTTTTTTACATTTTTTTTCTCTCGATAAAATTAAACACTTAACTTACTACTAAACAGAACTGTTATTCTTTTCTCTTTCATAACTTAAATCCTAGTTTAGACAATAATACGTTAAATTAATTTTTTTTGTTTGTTTTTCTTTTTCATTTACTTCATGTGAACAACTAACTTGAAATTGAATTCTCTTTTGAAATATCTAGAAAAAAAAAACAAGTGCAGATGAATAAGACATCTCTAATTGTTAATTGTTTTTATGAAAAAATGTCAATGTCAGAAGCACTTAATTGTTTTTTCTTTTTTTTTTTACAAGATTTAGCTCAATACGTTATAAATGAAGATACATACTTTTTTTACTTCGATTGTAGCATAATTATATTTATATTTATGTTTTTTTGTCAGAGACACCCCACAGGCAGTTGTCTGTAAATTCAATATATTTCTCTAATTTAAAGATAATGTTTCAATGAACGATTTTTGTTTGTTTTGTTTTCTTCCTTTGAACACATGAGTTGCTTATGATTTTGTTTTGTTTTGTTTTTTATTTAAAATAATGTAATTCTATGCACTTATGTATGTAGTATGAATAATGCAAGAAGACGAATACAACAAAGGGTCTATGTATAAAAAAAAGTTATTTATTTTATTGCTAGTGATTTAATTTTGTTTTGTTTCTTTCTCGAACATCCGCAAGCATGTAAAAAAATAATAATAATTCTTGTTTTGCTCTTCTTCTTAACTTAGATAATGCCATTTTGAATTTGATTTTAGATCTTCAGGATAATGCTGCTGAATGTGCTACAAAGTGTTTTGTTTTTTTTGCAAAATCTTCTCTACAAACTTGCACCAAAAATATATAAGTTTAATTTTTTGTTTTGGTAATTGTTTTTTTTTTTTGTTTTTAAGTTCTAGGACAATGTATAGAATGAATACACTTGTTTGAGGATTGAATTATGCTATGTTGTTGATTTTGTTTCGTTTTTTTTTTGTAAAACACATTTAAAAAATATTGCTCCATCAGGTTATGATTTTTAGTTTCCTTAAAAGTATATTTCTCCTACATGCATGACAGTTTTCACATACATATATAATACACACATTTGTTTGAATTTATGTATCGAATTCTTACGATTAGTCCCATGTTTTGTTTGCCAAAAAGTTACATTTCTTTGTCTTCATCTTATATGCACAATACAACACCTTCCTGATCGTCCTTAAGCACGCTGTACATGTTACTCTTTTAATCTAAGGTTTTCTTTTTTTTTCTTTTTCAGTTTTTACTTAATAGAGAGAGAGAGAGAGAGGAAACATATGTTTGTTTGGTTTATATGAAAAAAAAAAAAAACAAAAAAATCAAAATATGAACGCTTTAAAGTTAATCGTTTAATTATTGTTTCACTCCCCTTCCTCGTCGTGCCTCATCGTTTAACATTATCACAATTTATCATTTGTTGTAAATTTTGTTTAACTTAAATACATTCTCACATATTTATCTTCGACTTGAACACTTGTTTGTTTCTGTTTTTGTTTTCCTCTGAGCCTCCGGGAAAGGGGTGTGTGTTTATGAATACCTACGCCTATTTTCCTTTTTGATTTGTTTGATGAGAAATCTAACAATAGTACTCGTATAACAAGAAATGTCTATCAAATTAAGAAATTCTGTCTGTCATAAGTGTTTCATGTTTTTTTGTGATATCTCTATTTTAGCTATACATTGGATAAACAAATTTAAATGTTCGATTTATGTGTGTGGGGGGTGCGTTTTCTCTTGTTTTTTTGCTTGTGTTTTAATGTCAATCATGATTCGACTGTCGATTTGTTTAAATCGTTTAGCATTTGCGGTTATTGTTGGCACCGCTGATGAGTCTGCAGTGCTGCATGTCGGAGCGTCGTTGACGGTTGCCTTTGCCATTGAACTCGCGAACTTTGTTTGCGCGTTTAATGGCTCCACGCGAAATTGTTTGACGTTCTTTCTTGTCATGGGCCTGAAAATACAAATAAAATCGTGTATTAATATCATGAATTTTAGATTTTGTGTAGACAAGTTTTTCACAGTTTCGATACACAATGAGATGCAGATGATGTGATTCTTTAGGCATATTGTAATATAAATGTTTTAATTTTGCTAAATTCCACTTAATGGGTTAAACACAACAGTGCGTCAGCGTCAGCGTCAGCGTTGTCTTTCAACGCACACAATTCAATGGACATGCACGAAATACTGCGTCGATCTACGTAAGTGAAAAATGAGAGAGATGAGAGAGATGAGAGGAAACGTAATCCCAACGCACGTCGTTATTCAACATGATGGATATTTTTTTGACAGAGAGATGCGCTGTGAGAGCGAAATTGAGAAATGCTTCTTAAATTCAGAGTTTTTTTTTTTTTCCCAAATTGAGAAATTTTTGTGGCAACTGACATTTTAGAAATGAAAACAGCTGACGGAGTATTTTTCATTTGGTATTTGAGAGAGAGAGGGAACAGCTGATTAACGCAGCGCGTCAACTCACACCCTCCGCAACATGAAGTCGACCAGCGCAACGCACTGTTGTGTTTCAGCCATAAAGTTATTGCACATTTCCCTTGTCGCTCAATTGACGGTGAGAGTTGAATAGAGCTCTGTTCACCCTGGTTCTCTTCTCTCACCCCCAATCTTGAAGAAATTCTAGTCGATGAGAGTCTAAACGTGGGATTTATGCAGTCGGTATTGTGTAATTGATAAAATCAAGGATCACTGAATTTCTCACAATACTCAAAGACTCGAGAAATTGATGACAATTCTGTACGGGGGTTTGTGAGCCTTACGAAAATGAGGACCTACACAATTTATCCCATTTCCCATGAGACTGCTCTAAAGTAAAGGATGAAGACGCAATAAAGTGCATTTCTTTTATCACATTTATTCAAAATAATCCCCCTACGAAGTATATGTTATTGAGAAAGGACGCACAACCTCGACGACCGAGCCAGAGCGTCACAGTTAGCACAGCTTCGATGCTTTTCTGCGAACCATACAAACATCACTACCGAGATCAAACGCAGACTATCTGTTGTTAACCGCTGCTGCTTCGGTTGTCGAAACAAGTTGGATAAAACTTCTGACTCGAAGGACCAAAATTATGCTTTAGAAAACCCTAACCCTAATCCTGTCTTGTTGTATGGAGCTGAAAGTTGGACGATAAGCAGGACTGCGCGGTCGATTCTTGATGCCTTTTGAACAAAAAATCTGCTTCGGATATTTGGTTCTGTCTACAAGGAAAGCCAATAGAGGAGCAGACGCAACAGCGAACTCTACAAGCTGTAGAAACATGTGGACACAGTCCGGAAGTCAAAAATCGGTAAACTAAACTAGTTCGGTCATATTGAACGAATGACAGAGAGTCTTCGAATCCGAGCCTCCTGGTTGGAGAAGGAGAGGAAGATCGAGCATCCTGTCTCGCCGATGCAAGACAACTGGATGTTGATGACTGGAAGCAGCGTGCCCAGAAGCGTCAGAGATGGAAGGCGCCAATAGAAGATTCCACCACGAACTGTATGATCTGTAAAGCGACATGTGTCGTCTACAGATCTTACGTAAGCCCCTAAGCTGGCTGGACAATGTAGAGCGCTTGGACATGTCAGCTTCGCCCAAAAAATCTTCAACTCTGAACCATTTGGACAACACAACAGAGAACTTCCGCGTCTAAGGTGACGCACTTAATTGGAGACGGACCTCAACCAACCTGGTGTGCGCAGTCTAGCAAAAGATCGTGCTAGATGAAGAGGCCAGTTGGTTGAAGACTAGGTCAACCCCGGACTATTGTACCATAAGAAGAGGAAGAAGAAAAAGAATCCGCGATATACATTTGTAAGCGGTCATAAAACTTGTAGTCGAGGGTCGAAACAGCCTTGAGAATGTCAATCGAAGCCTTCTGGATGGTAGGAATCGTTTTGTAGCTATTCACTGTTTAGAGTTTGGGGAACAGCCAGAAGTCGCACGGCGCGAGATCAAGCGAGTAGGACGAGTACGTCGAGCGTTGCGATGTTTTTTATTGGTCAAACAATCCCGTACGATAAGGGTTTTGTGAAACGTTGCATTGTCATGCAACAAAAACCGACTGAAAACTTCCTTACACTCCGGTAAAACACAATGTCCCAAAATGTCTCCAAATTTGAGCTCACAGTCTGAGCTCGTGAAACAAATTCCTCATGAATTCTTGAAATTAAAGAAAACGGTGGATGATATCGTTTTAATTCGACTTTGTTGCATTTTCTTTCCGGTCTCCTCCAGGTGACTTCCATGACGCGCTCTGCATTTTGGTAAGTGGCTCGAATTGGAAGCACCATCTTTCACCGCCAATTACGACAGATGACATGAATGCATGTCCTTTTTGGCAGACTTCATGTTTTTGACTCGCTTTCATGTCTGTTTGCTCCTCCGTTAAAGAATGTGGAACAAAATCACGAGCAAGTCTTTTCTGAATCCTCGGTAAAAATGCGATGGATCACAATCTTAGAAATGCCAATCATTTCATCAAAAGTTCTCGCGGACACACAACTGTCAGAACGCAGCATTTTTCTGACGTTCTCAATATTTTTTTCAGTCCCTGAATTCTCGGCTTTGGTGAGAGTCTTCAAGATCTTTACGACCATCACGCAATCTACCAAACCACCGGAATATGGGATAGATACTGGTCACCGTAAACGTTTTTCTTCGATTCGAATGTTTCTTGGGCAGTTTTGCTTTATAGCGGTTTTCGGACAGACTGACACAGTGAACGTTTGGTTATAATGACGTAACTATGGACAAAACACTGAGAATGCTACGAAATTTGGTGAGAAGAATATTTGAGTCTGTGCCTGTGAGACAACGTAACAGAGGATGTCCACGGTTGAGGCGGTACAATCAGTGGAGAGGGACCTAAACCAACTTGAAGCACGCAATTGAAGACAGCTAGCAAAAGATCGTGCTAACCCAGATCCACCCGGACTGCAGAGCCTCAAAAAGTTTATGTAAGAGGAACGAATTGAATGAACAGACATTTTAGTATGGATTTCTTATCAGCATGCGCACATGGATGGATTCTGGAAGAAATCAAATTACCTTCTGTGTTTGACGTGCCAAGTACTCCATTTTAATCTGAGCGTTGGCCAACCGATCCACACGACTGTTTCCGGTGCGATGTTGGACAGGCTGGTTCTAAGAAAATACAATACGTCCACATCAATCGATATTGCGTATTGTTTGAATGTAACTTACCCGCACTGGAGTCTGTTCAATAACAGCGAGTGCTTCATTTTGAGATTCATCCTCTCCGAGATCAAGATTAACAAAGCTTTCGGCAGCCTCCTGCGCTGACCTAATACTGTGATATACAGACATACTGCAAAGAAAACAGAAGATGAACAAGTGTGCGAGCGAATGTGGTGCCAAATGAACTCACCTAGGATGTTCTATCAGCAGGTTCTCAAATGGAGAAGTCTCCATGTTTATGGGCCCGGTAGATGTGAAGCATGGCGGCGGTGTCAGGAACCATGATTCTTCCATTGACAAAGTTGCGGGTAAATTACTGAAATTGGATGCGCCGATAACATCGGCAGTCGTCGGTACGGCATAGAGCGATTGTGTAATGCCGCCATCGTCGTATCGTAGAGCTAATGAGCGCTGATGATATGCTGAAAGGGAATGGTGATTGCTATTACGTGGTGGTCTTTGCTGAAAGGTTGGACTACGTTTGATCTCAACAAATGGCAGCTCCTCTTCGGAGTCGGTGCGAGGGAGACTATCCTCCTCGTCTAAACATTTGAAAAAGATCCTAGTAAGCTACTTCAACTTTGATTACAAATTTTACTGGTCTATGACCACTTACCGTCTTCCCTGTTGACCAAGAGCCAATCGTCGTCCAAATCTTCGCTTGTATTGACGCCGTCGTTATATTGCCTAACGGTGTCGTCAATCGAACTTGTACTTACGCTTTGAAAATTATTGTCTGTCCGTCCAATTGCTGTGGTCTCTATTGGGCGGGTTGAGCTGTTCTCTTGGTTTTTATTGAGTCTATTCGTGTTCTCGGGATTACTTGATGTATTAGCGTTTGATCCAAATAAGAGATTTGCGAGACTACTAAACATTATACGACGAACGTTAGCCGACCTTCGGTAAACAAAGATATCCTCCTGTTGTGTGGTTCTATGCGTGCGCTAAGGTTTCCTTTTGTTTTTTCACTTTCTTCTCTCTTCAGCTGAGATATACGATCGCTCCCACGCAGAGTTTAGAAATGGATCACAGTCAATTTAGAGTTCTTTTCCCTTTCGCTTTCGCTTTCTTTGGTGTCTTTTGTCTTGAATCCCTTGTTTCCGTTTCGCGTTTTCTAATGAGATCAGTTTTGTGGTTACTCTTACTTCTTCTTCTTACTTCTTCAAATTTTCAATTCAAAATAATGTAGGTTTTTGTGTTTGTTGTTTTTTTCTTATCTCAGTCTTCTGAAAATTTGTAGCTTTTTGTTCCTTACTTGTTAGTTTATTTACATAAATTGTTTGTTTTGAATTTTATCTGAAAGAGAGCAGAGAAGAAATACGTTTGATTCAGGCTTAGATTGGAAATTGAAAAATATATTTTTGTAATGAGAAATAAGAGTTTATGTTACGAAAAAAGGACTGGCACTCGGGCGCTTGGTGAACTACTCAAATCGGTGGGGGATTGGTTGTACAGGGTGGGTCATCTAGTGGTTATTTTTTAAATCATAGGTAATTTTGACACTGACAGCTGTTTCCCGCTCGAAATCTTGACCGAAAGTCTGTATTATACCTCAGCGGAACGAAATGAGTCGCTTTGCGCTTGAACAACGTCGGGAAATATTGAAAACTTATTTCCAAAATGAGTGCTGTGTAGTCCAAACAGTGCGGTGCGTTTTTCGAAAAGAAGTTTTGACCACTGCGACTGCTGTACGCAAGTTTGTGCAAAAAGTTCGTGAGACTGGTATGCTAGTGGACAACACTCATGGTCCCCGTCGTCGAACGGTGCGCACAGATGAGAATGTGTCTGCTGTGGCCGAGAGTGTGAGACTCAATTCACGAACATCAACTCGCCATCGATCTCAACAGCTCAACATTTCACACACTAGCCTGAGGAGAATTCGAATTCTGCACAAAGATATTGGATTATTCGCTTACAAGGTCCAATTGACTCAGCAATTGAAGGCGCGTGACCATCCGCTCCGTTATCGCTTCGCAGTTTGGGCCTTTGAGCAGAGCAGCTTGAATTGGACAACGATTTTGGGCGAAAAATCATCTTTTCGGACAAGGAATTTTCATCTCGGCGGCTACGGCCACATTAAAAAACAAAATTGCCGCATCGGGGGCATGGGGCTCGGAAAACCCGCACGTTATTATCGAGAAGCCAATGCATCCACTCTCTGTGGACAGTTTGGTGCGCATTGGTGGCATCATTAGACCATTTTTCTTCGAAAATGAGACTGGGAACAAGAATTTGGTCAACGGTGGACGTTGACTTGAAATTTAAGAAATTTAAGATTTGATGAAATTTAAGACACAGACTCGGAGGACGTCTGGCTCATGCAGGATGGCTCCTCATGCCACACAGCCCGATCTTTTGCGCACCAAACTCCCAAATCGTGTTATCAGCCGTCTTAGCGATGCGATGTCAATTGGCCGGCTCGGAGCTGCGACTTGCGACCCCTTTGGATTTCTTTTGTGGGGAACCGTGAAGGAGTGATGTTATGCCAACAATCCGGAAACGATTCAAGTACTGGAGGCCAATATCATCCAAGCAATCCATGAGCTACAGCCCGAAACCATCAACAAGGTTTTCGAAAATTGGGGTGATAGAATGCGCTATTGCGAAACCAGTCGAGGCAGCCACGTTTTATTTCATAATTAATGGGAATGTCTGTTCTTACAAATAAAGTCATAACACTTGGAAAAAATTTAATTTTGTTCATTTCATTGAATTTTTAAAAAGTAACTTGTTTTTGGTCCGCCCTGTATATTTTTGTAATGAGAAATGGGAGTTTATTGTGTGAAAAAAGGACAGGACCTGGCACGCTGGGTGATCCACTTAAGTTGGTTGGGAATTAGTTGTCAATTCCAGTGACTTCCCGAACACAATAGACCAAGATTGGGATATGTGAGGCTCAGCCACCGCTCCCTAACCTACGCCTTTTCCTAACAATGATGCACTCAATTTCTTTGAGCTAAAGTACAATAAAATTTCCACGCAACTGCCCTCCTTTCACACTCCATCCGACAAAGTAATTCACCCATTGTTCCACTGCATAATCACATGCAGTTCATTACGCCAACCAACTGGTCTCTCAATAAAGTCGCACTCCCTCGTTGGTCAGTGGATATTCTTTTCCGTAAACAAGTGCGCGTAATCGAAAATAAAACGCTTCCCATGCGTTTGAAACTGCGCATGCAGCAGTTCTCGCTTGTTATGCGCAATAAATTCAGCAGAACCATAGTGCATCTGTGCCGACTCGGTAACCGGAGCAGTTCATACGAAATGAATCCCCAGCATATTGCGTTCCTATTTTATGTTCGCAATTCCCACTATGCACACAAAGAGATTTCTAGTCTCCCCGCAACTATGGCGCAGCGATACACGATGATGATCAAATTGCCGCGTCTATTTAAAAGGAAATTCTTTAGACTTCTTCGCCACTTGTCCAAAGCGCTCTTTGTTCTTGGCTCTCACTTGCCTGGCGGCGGCTTTTTCAAAATGCAACAAAATAATTAAACAGACGCTTGCTTTGTGCCACATGCACATGAATGGTTAAGGCGTTACTTTGTCTTTGCGAACGCGATGAACTACCTCCTTTATGATCCCCTTACACTTGACCCACATTTTATTTTTTTGCGCTTTTGATATAGCCTTTGGTTGCTTTGTTTTGTTTCGCGATTGAGTTGAGTCATTCAATCGCGAAACACGAGGAGAAAATATTGGCCAAATAAGGCCGGGAGATGTGACTGCGATTGCCATGGGAACATTCTTTTGCACAAGCAATAAATGGGCAATAAATTGGAATACGCTTTGTTTATGATTACATTGAGAGTAAAAGGAATTGTGGAACTCTTCTTAATTGTTGACTGTAATCTTCTAGAACTCTGACCTCAACATGAGTGAGCTAGGGGATGGAATGTTTTTTTGGATTTTCATCTCCATGTCCAACTGCAGAACTACATTCACTTTGGTGTCTTATATTCAAAACATGACCTCTACTGAACTCTTACTACGTGATTGTAAATCCTGTTACTTCCAAATAGACAAAGGGGCGATGGGTACATTGAACTCGGTAAGATATTCGCGAAACTGACGAATAGGCCAATGAAGCCGAAGTACAATTTATGAACAAAGGCAAAATACTATCGACATGAATAATGATGACAAAAGTCATGATGAATAAACTGCTTGCCTCATGCGTAGAGTTGTCATTTATGAACCAGCACAGCGGATAGCAATTTTTTCAGACAGTCACTCTGCTGTCAAGGCTCTAACATCCATAGCTACAACATCAAAACTAGTAGATTGCTGCTGCAAGGAACTATCCATTATAGATGAACGGAGCCCGGTCTCTTTGATCTGGGTTCCCGGGCCCACGGGTATAAGAGGAAACGAAGCAGCAGACGAGCTAGCCAGACAAGGATCCAAACTCGATAGTCTCGTTGTGGAACAAGTCCAGGCTCCACTAGGCTTCGTAAAAAAATATATTTACAGTCACCTCCTCAAGATCGCCAATGAAAGATGGACCAAGCTGGAAGCATGTGTCCTATCCAGAAGCTTATGGCCCAACTACAAACAAAAGACCTGCTCAACAACAGTAGAAGAAACATATTCAGAATTATAGCGGTCTGTACTGGATACTGGGCTGTTGGCAGGCATGCTGAAAGACTAGGCATACCATTTAACTCGCACTGCCGCAGCAAATGTCCGGCACTAGCTAGAGTCAGACAACGCACTCTGGGCAAAGCCTTCTTTAACACCCCTAAAAAAATCTTGGAGGCAAACATTCATAGTCTGCTAGCCTTCACAAATACCACAAAGTGGTTTTAAAAAAAGTTTAGGCAAATCTGAGTGAATACACACTCCTTTTCACCCCCTTCTCACAAATTAGATATGCAATAGGATGTGGTATCAAAACGGCGCTTTCACGGCGCTAATTGGGTGCGACAAACGGGATACATATGTATGTCCACCGCCACTTTAACCTACCTACCTGCCTACCATTTATTGGATTTCAATCCACTCTGTGGAGATACAATTTAAAACCAGATGATCTTGCTATACTTCAAAAGTACCGACTTGTGAACGGTTATGTACTTTATTACAATCGAAAGAGTTTATACAAGAAGCTCCCAGAAATTCTGGCGAGTCAATATAGAAGTTTGTGGACTTGTGCTGTCTTGATGGAACACGATTCTCTCACTATTGGCCAATTCTTGCCGCTTCTTGTCGATACCCAGCTTCATCCGTTCTAGTTGTTCACAGTAAAGAGCTGAATTTAGTGTCTGGCCATATGGCAGCAGCTCCAATCCCAACAAACACTTTGCAAAATCTTTCTGACCGTTAAGTTTGGTTTTTAAAATGGTCAGGTTGGCATTATGGGTAATCGTATCCACGGAATCACTTTTCATCACCAGTCATCCTTATCAGAAATGGGTCGACTTTGATGCTGATTCCGTTAGATGGAAATTCTCTCCATAATGTTTTTAGTGACAATTTGTGACAAATCGAGTTTTTACTTAATCCAGCCTTCTTAAAATGGTTCAGGACGGTTTGTGGCCGATCTCCAATTTCTGAGCGATGCAACAACTACCCAAATGCCGCTTTACCTTGACAATTTCCATCATTTGATCAACAATTTAAGGGCAAGTTTTTCGAAGCGCGGCGCATTTTCAACGTCTATTACACTAGAAGGGAAACGCCTAAACCCTTGTTGTATTGATGCACTCGTAAACTTCACATATTTTTTTGTTACCTGCGTAGCGTTTTAATTTTTTTTTTTTTTACGACTTTCATAAATAAAATACACACAATTTCGGGAAATTAGTCAAATTGTTGTATTACACTAGAAGGGAAACGCCTAAACCCTTGTTGTATTGATGCACTCGTAAACTTCACATATTTTTTTGTTACCTGCGTAGCGTTTTAATTTTTTTTTTTTTTACGACTTTCATAAATAAAATACACACAATTTCGGGAAATTAGTCAAATTGTTGATTACTACCGGAGAGTCACATGATTTTCGAAATCGGATCAGAGGCCCATTTCTAAGAATAATGTCGCCATTTAACGCTCTCTTATTTGTGAATATTGCAATAAAATGAATTTCAATCTTATGGCCATAAAAAATCGTTTAGTTGACGGTTCCATTGACGATGATTTTTGAAGAAGTTCTGTCCGATTACACAGCCCAAGACTGTATCCATCGGCAGCTGATAAATAACCTTGGTATTTTTATTTTCAATAGAGCGTATGTACAGACAGTCAGGCTGCACTTAAATTCCTAGATGCTGTCACATTGCCTTTTAGGACAGTCCTTAATTGTCGCTTACATTTGAATGAGGTGGCCAGCATTTCAACATTCAACTCATGCGAGTGTCGCAGTTCTAATATTATGACTGCGATTGCATGGGTCTAATGGCCTCCTAATTTTTCACCGATGGAGACCATCCGTGCATGCCCCTTGAAAATCTCATAAGTGTTACCCAGCACATTGTTCAATTGGTAAACAGTGCAATAGGATGAGCCTTACATAAAACGACTTCTGAAGTTGCAGCATGAGTGAAAAAATGGAAACCACACCTTCTCTGCACTTGGAATGCCCACTCGATTCGAAGAATAACTTTTCCGAGGTTATGATTTCAGTTTTTTCAGTGGCTTCCCTCATTGCCCTTAAATTTCTAATCTCTTATATGTCACACAACACATAGGATGGCTATTATTTTTCATTAATGCGTGTGAAATCTTTAAAGTATTCCATGATGCTCAATGCTTGAAACACAATATTGCGTTAGTGTTACCGTTGAGTGACGTTTAATTTCCAACACAAGCAATACTCCTATTATGACACAATCCGAAATACTGCGGTCTTGCGTTTGTTAAAAAAATGATAGCAATGACAGCAATGTAATCTTCTGTAACAAGGCACTCCCTCACGCAAATCTTACGACATGTTAAAGCTTTTGGGCGCGTTTTTTGACACTTCCCATACAAATTGAGAGTTTGTTTTGTGTCTTTTGACATTTCATTGAAATAATGGAGAAATGAAAACGGCTGATAGATAATGATGGTCACTTCAAAGTATGTCTATGTTCCAGTTTATGGATTCATCCAACTGTCACAGAAAAATTCAACAAAGAACGAACATTGTCGCCTAAATGTTTCATAAATGGTCCTACGAAAAGGAAGCACTTACATGTTTCCCCTCACAACTGACAGAGATTCAAAATAATTTCAAACGATTAATTTGTTTGAAAAATGTTATTTCCTCGCGAACAGTCTAAATTCGTTCCGATCTAGAGACAAATCCAATTTGTGTCTTTCACTTGTTTGATATGACACATAAGTTCTGCCAACCAAACACGTGCACCTTTAACCTTCGCTGCGGACCATTGGTCCACTTAAAGCAACCGACCACCAAGCCGCTCTCCTAAATTGCTGCTGTTGTCTTAAAATATCTCGCAACATTCAGTGAGCCACAGTTCGCAGCTCTGCCAAATTGGCAAACGAAATTGCAATTTTCTCGGCATTAGGCAATGACGAACCACATGCACACAAGACACTGGCTCTTGCACGGCTAGAACCATGCATTGGCATTCGGATCATCGCGCTCGACCCGGTGCAGAGTGCGGATGCAGTGAGAATATAAAAGCATAAAAATATTCCAATCCCAGTGATTTAATGATGAAGACAATTCACTCATTTCCATTTCGCGGATCATGTAATCCGTTCGCATTGAAATTCTAGTGTTCGCGCTCGGGGCTCGCATGCGATCTTGCCTGGGGTCGTATGGATGGTGGAAGGGGCGTGTGTGTGATTGCTGGGCTGGCAGCTGTGAGTGCCGCTCCCGTTTGTGGGTTATTGGTGGCAACTTGATGATTACAACTGCACTTGATTTTCAGATGTTTTATGTAACTCTGGCAGTTATGCTGATGGGGACAAATGATATGCCAACATGTTTAGACACGAATGCACACACATCACAAAGCGTCATGACAGAGGAGAGATGTTTTGCCCATGTCTGGCTGTTGAATCACGTGATACTTTGTTTCAGCGACGAACAGTTGGTTTAATCAAATGAAAGTCAAACGATGAATTTGTGGTTTGTGTGATAATCTTGAGGTTTAAGCTTTTATGACACTGAATCTATGTGGTGTAGAGTTAACTGTAGTTTCTGTTTGAGACTGTCATATGACATTTGACAGGTAAGCCTTTGTTTTGTGAAATTTGCCATCTCAAGGATAAATATTTGAAATGTCAGTCCATACAGGGTGGGCCAAATACAAGTTTCTGTTTCAAAATACAATAAAATTATCAAAACTAATTTTTCTCCATGTATTATGGCTTTATTAGTAAGAACAAATATTCCCCTTAATTATGAAGCACAACTTCGTTCAAGTGGCGTAAAGCAACTCCACGACTCCTCGACTCACGACACGGAGTGCCGCGGTATGATACTGATTTTCTGTCAAGATATTGAGCGATAAACTGCTATTAGTGTCAAAATGACTTATGATTTAAAAAAAAAAAACACTAGATGGCTCATCCTTTACATCAAACGAAACAATCAGCTCACTGCAGCAAATTTTCTATGAACGCAACATTTTGGGTAATGGACTGTGCATCCAGTTGTTGATATACAGTCTACACGCGGCGCCCTCTGAATAGCCTCTAACAGCAACCGCTTAAAGGTGAACTACTGTATGCAGCGGCCTCTCTGTCTTGGAATTTAAATGAGCACCTGATCCTACAGGCTTGAGAGTTTTGCGCTGGGCTAACTTCCTCATCGTGTAAAAACCTTAGTTACAAACCAACAACATGCCTTGGATACGGATGATCTTATTACGAACGAGTTGATACTCAGGTGCATCCCAGCATGTGTCACCATCCGAAAACGAGGAAAGAAAGGACCTATACATTCTCCTCCAAGTACTTGTGATTTGATGCCTCTTGATTTTTCTATTTGGGGATACGTAAAGTCGCTAGTCTTCTCTAATAAACCAACAACAATCAACGCGTTAGATTGGCCTCAAATACTTGGAAAAGTGGTCGCTAAATTTTTTATTCGGATGACACTCATCAGCTTTGTACAGAACCAGATGTATCATGAATATCTCTCAGCCTCGTGACCCATTTGTAAAATGTCACTCTTTGGACCGTTTTGAATTCGAGATATGAAGAATTAAATCATTAAAAGTGTAATTCAGACCGCAATGCGCTTGAAAGATCCAGCTCTACTGCCCCCAAGAACAGTGAATCGAAATCCCATAAGACACCGCCGCCACATCCCGAGAGACTCCTCCTCAAAGCTCTTCCTGCCCAGCTGCACACCACACCGATGCATGCTATCCATTAAGTAATCACTTTCACAAATTCGATTAAAAAGATATAATTGGGAATGGCTTAACGGCCATTAATCTGCCATCAAATCAAATAGGATTCTCCCATCACCAGCCGTGCTGTGAAATTGCAATTCCCCAGCAATCGTTGGAAAACTTTCACCTCGGCTTCGGTTAGTTCCCAATTGATTTTATGACCCCTCCATCCTCGAGTCAAGACAAAACCCATTGTGCGATGCTGTAACTCTCCTCTTCCATTCCTCCTGGGACGCTCATTCGGACCAGTGGTTTAATTCGTAAAATTGAATGAAATTACAAGTGGAACGTGTTGTGTAGCTGAATGGTATCAATCACAATCTCTGCTATCTGCTTGAAAATAAAATGAACTGAAAAGGAGAGTTCAAATGAAATAAACGAGCACAAAACTATTATGCGAGTTGTCACGCGTGCGTAACCTAAATATTCTTTAGTGTATGCATCAACCGACGTGCCTCTGCATCCATCAATCCAGCAGCGAGAACAAAGAGCTCGGAGCCCCCATTCTGGGGGTATTCATCGTGCGATGTGTGCGCAGAGGCTTAGTGTTCTCCCAGGTGAAACCGAGCTTCAATCTGTTTTAAACCACTGACTGCAGAGGAGTCCAATGAAAACCTTTCCGACTATTCTCCTGCGTTTGGCTGGGGTTTTTTTTTAGAAAATTGCTTTAATATGCTAATAGATCTGAGCAAAGTGGTTCTTATGACTTCAGAGATTCATTTGAATGAATGTAAATGATTTACGGCTGTTGGTTATATTTTTCTTTTCTTTTTTTTCATGGCGGATGGTCTTGTTTGTTTGAAGAAAGGGGATTGTATGGAAATTTGGTTTCCCTATCTCGCACAATGCAAAGCATTTTCTGTTAATGCTACTTCATTGCGTTAGAAGAGAAGTGTAAGTCGCATGGAACATGAGGGGACTAACTTGAGACTCTTCTTGTTGGTTGGAGTTAACTCTTGGACTAAAGAGTCACAAAGGAGAAATGTTCGTGATTAATTTCCTTTTATAAAACTTTTTTATATAATATATCTGGTCATTTGTTTAGGAACAGGAACCCCAAAGCCTGCGTCCATTCAATTAGTGCGCGTTGTGCTAGAAGCACAGGGTTGTTTTTATGTTCGATTTTTTCAAGCGCCATTTTGATTTGGATGACATTTGTCACTTGGACTTTGATGCATGTCCCTACTTAACTCTAGATATCTAATCTAAGCTCTTCAAGAGTGACGGATATGTCCAGAAATACGGGGTGGGCCATCTAGTGGTTATTTTTTAAATCATAGGTTATTTTGACACTGACAGCTGTTTCTCGCTCGAAATCTTGACTGAAAGTCAGTATCATACCTCCGCGGAACGAAATGAGTCGCTTTATGCTTGAACAATGTTGGGAAATATTGAAAATTTATTTCCAAACTGAGTGCTGTGTAGAAGAAGAGAAGTTTTGGCCGAAATGAACCACCCACCGCGACTGCTGTACGCAAGTTTGTGCAAAAAGTTCGTGAGACTGGTATGCTAGTGGACAACACTCATGGACAGATGAGAATGTGGCTGCTGTGGCCAAGAGTGTGAGATTCTATTCACGAACATCAACTCGCCATTGATCTGAATCGCTCAACATTTCACGCACTAGCATGAGCCTGAGGAGAATTCTGCACAAAGATCTCGGATTATTCGCTTACAAGGTGCAATCGATTCAGCAATTAAAGGCGCCCGACCATCCGCTTCGTTATCGATTCGCAGTTTGGGCCTTGGACAGCTTGAATTGGATAACGATTTTGGCCGAAAAATCATCTTCGCCATTTGACGAGGCGCATTTTCATCTCGGCGGCTACCGCTACGTTAACAAACAAAACTGACACATCTGGGGCTCGAAAAATGAAAAACCCGCACGTTATTGTCGAGAAACCAATGCATCCACAGAGTGAGAGTTTGGTCCGGATGGTGGAGTGGTGGCATCATTGGAGCATTTTTCTTCGAAAATGAGGCTGAGAACAACGTTTCGGACATCGGTGGGCGTGACAGAGCCACGTTATCCGACTTTTTTTCTACTGAAATTGAAGACATGGATTTGGAGGACCTCTGGTTCATGCAGGATGGCGCGCCATGCCACACAGCCCATCCCACAATCGATATTTTGCGCACCAAATTCCCAAATCGTGTTATCAGCCGTCTTGGCGATGCGATGTCAATTGGTCGCCTCGGACCTGCGATTTAACCTCTTTGGACTTTTTTTGTGGGGAACCGTGATGGATCGATGTTATGCCAACAATCCGGAAACGATTCAATCACTCAAGGCCAATATCATCTAAGCAATCCGTGAGCTACAGCCCGAAACCATCAACAAGGTCTCGGAAATTTGGGTGACAGAATGAACTAATGCGAAGCCAGCCGAGGCAGCCACTTGAACGACGTTGTATGTATTTCATAATGGGAATGTTTGTTCTTCCTAATAAAGCCATATGGACACTATCTATAATATAATATAATAATGGCGGCGCTACAGTCCGAGGTGGACCTGGGCCTAGCTTCTCAGCAACCACTCGTGTTGTGCGTGCTATTGTTCTCTCACGAGCGGAGGGGACCTACAGTTTAATGCCGACTCCGAACGGCGAAATTGAGAAGCTTTTTTTCTAGACAGTTATACTCTTTGAGCATTGTCAGTGACTCGAAAGAGGTGGAGCCGTGAAAAAATGTTTGATGTTTTTTTTCGAGATTCGAACTGACGACCTCGAGCGTAGGAGTCGACGCACCTACCCACTACGCCACGGCGTCTACATGGACACGATCTACTTTTGTTAATTTTATTGCATTTTTAAAAAGAAACTTATATTTGGCCATCCCTTTATATAAGCTTCGTTAAGTTCGTTCACTTTTCCAGGAGCGAAATGAATCGCACTCTACGTATGCAAATGTCAGTTGACAGCAGAATTTTCCCGGACACGTTGAAATTTGACAATGCTCCTGGTTACTTTTCGTTTGGTTTTGACATAAGCTTAAGTTTTCGAAAGACTATTATAGTTGACCATTTAGTTAACGAGCTCATGGTCGAGAATTGATCCCTGGTAAACTGACATAAAGGATACAAAACGAAAATTCAATGTAATTGCCACACATTTTATTGCTTTCCAAGCGATTTTTTTTGTCAAGATCCAAGGCACCAGAACGGTCTAGACTTCAAACTCACGCTGAGATTTTTGTCCAATCTCTACGAACATTTGGGTACGTTCAAAACCTTTTCAATCCAGCCAGCCCGAACCTTTGTTTGTCACACGTGCATAAAACAGTAAATAAAACAAGCGCAACTTGTTCCATTCCCATCTAATTACCCCATGAATTATACACTGCGCTTCGGTTGTATTCATATTCAACATTTTTGTCACGCGAGCCCATTCAACAGATTGATTGGTTTGCCTAGCCATTTTCAAAGCACATTGCATATGCTTAATCAATTTTATGTGCGTACGGTTCATAGAGACTTCGTCATACACCAAATAAAGCAGAACCTTATTACCAATAACCCACTCCCCGTCTTAATTATGCGCGGGCTATTAAGTCACACGACATCGTAGGTACGTTCGATTCGCCAGCAACCGTTCGACCGAGGGAAAGCGTGACATTCACGTGTGCCTCACCACCACCACACTAGCTCGCGGGGCACCGCAATTAAATGTCATTTAGATTGTAACTGTTTGAAACAACGGTAACAATAGAAAATTACCAATAAATTAATGACACAGAAAAATAGGACACAAGAGGTATCATTTCTGGATCCTCACCGGCACTCACAGTTAATTTAACTGTCACTGGGGAAAAGAGAAACTCTCCAAATTGGAAGCGACTCGTGTCAAGTCGGCCTAATAGACGCTGACGTTGCTACATGTCTTCGGGTGGGACATATTTATTCTCTAGAATCATGTCCCAGCACAATGACCACACAAGGCACTCGTGGGTTTTGCAGTTTTCTGCTTTTTTTTAAGGTACCTTAGGGTACAACTCTCATACCAAAGCTGGTACACTCTGTCCTCTGTTGCAAGGCGATTTGTGTGATATTTCCTCCGCCGTTTGCTTCTGTTTGAGCACACCATTACACCAAAGAGATTCGATTTAAGATAGAACCAAAGCACCTCATGGATATTTCATGACTTTTTGCTCGTTTGCTGTTTGCGAACAGACTCCTCGTGAAGATGCAGGCACACAAACGATAGAATCTAGTTCAATGGCTTCTCCTGTGCCGTTCTTCTTTATTTATCCATGAGTCTTAAGTAGAATAGATTATCCAAACCAAGAAGCAGTCTTGTGTGATTTTTCTGCTTTGATAACGAGGGGGAGATGCAATGGGAATGTTCAGTAATCGATAAGAACTATGTTCGCATTTAGTTGGAGTTTTGTTTTGAATGCTTCTATTGAACTTTTAACCGTGCTCCTTCTTTGTGGGCGAGCATCGATTGAAAGACAAACATTGATATTTGTCTTAGTTTGGATTCTCTTAGAATGAATAAGTGGATGAGGGAAGATGTTTTTTCATTCCGATGTGATTGAGAAGTATAAAGACATTTTTAGAGCCTTCTCCGCTCTAAATCAAATTACAATTGTGCAAGATGATTGTTTTTATTTTGGGTTTTCCTCTAACCTGCACTATTAGTGAAGGAAACTTTATACGTCTTAAGTGTACAACTTTGGAAAGACTTTTGACAATCGTTTCGGTATAGTGTAGAGTTCTCAAAACATTATTGATAGATATATTTGAAAGTCGCTTCTATTTAGTGAAGCGTCCTCAAACTTAAAAATACCTTGTCAAGAAGCTTACAGAATCGACATTTTTGACCGTCACAAAACGAGGAATAAAGACCAAACTTACAGTTGTGCTCAGAAGTACATGTTTCAAATTAACATTGAAAAATATATTATTTTCCTGAAATTGAATAATCAACGACGTAAAAGTCGCACTTTTATTTTTGGCACGACGACGCCAAATGCCTCACTGACGTAAGTTTATTATGACTGGTACTTACAAAAGTTAGACGCACTTAGGGCAAGACATGTCCATAGTGCAGAAATGTGCATTTCCAAGAAGTTCATCCTTTAAATATGAGTTCACAGATATTGTCAAAGAAGCTGGTTCCAGAGTGCAGGTGTCTGAGTGACGCCAGAGCCTGGCAAGTACAGACAAGGTGGAGAATGTTCTCCTTCTCCTCCTAGTCCAGACTACTTTTGCAGAAGTCAGAAGGGACCGACCTCTTAAGAGAGATTTGGGAGCATTTTGGATCAAAAATTGTTCAGATCGTTCTAGAAGCGTGGGGCATGGTGGCAGGTAGGTAGAAATGTATTGTCTTTTTTAGTTTCATCATCTCGGGCAACGCAAGACTTCTTTATCGATTTCAAAGTTACATACGACATCATTCACCGCACGAAACTAATCGACGCGAATTTGGTTCTGGAGAAGATAGTGCAGCGGGCAGATGTAAATACGGAAGGCACTATCTTCTACAAATCGGTCCAACCGCTAGGTTAAGCACACGTCATGGATATTGTGGAAGTATTCACGATGACTGAAGAACAAATGAGGAGCAGACGAAGTTCAGGCTGTCGAGCAAAAATCGATCCGTAGTCTATCAACCCTAACAAAAAGTCACAATCGACACCTTCAATTTTGAGATATTTAGTGAGTTTGTCTATATCGGAAAGAACGTTAACTCCAGATCCGACATTGAATCGCTTAGCTTAGCTTAGCTTAGACATTGAAACTCTGTAGCTTTGGCTTGTCGAAACAATTTGGATCTAAACTCCTGACTCGAAGGACCAAAATATGGCTCTACAAAACCCTTATCAAGCCAGTCTTGCTAAATGGGGCCGGAAACTGGACGATAATCAGAACCTCAGAGCTGATTTTTGTGACTTCGAGAGACAAATTCCATGTCTGATATTTGGTTCTGTTCGCGACGAAGGCGAATGGAGAATAATCGCCAGCTCCACGAGCTGTACTAAAATGTAGTGTAAAATGTAGCCAAAAATTCATAGACTACGCGGCTAGGCGGAATCGAGCGAATGAACACCAATACTCTTACTGTGAGAGTCTTCGAGGCATTCTCAGGACCTGAACCTACGCTGGGACTGCCTACGTTCTTGGTTAGGGCTGCCATCGATGGTTGGACTTCTCGAGAGCACAACCGCAGGTGGCATGACTCTCCAGGATGTAGACAGACCAAGCGCATGCTCCCAAACGTCTGTAAGAAATCCGCGGCTTTCTTGTTATCTCTTAACAGAAAAGATTGCAGACAACTTACCGGCGTACTAACGGGGCACTACACCTTCGCCAAACACCTAAGTGTGCTTGGCCTAAGCGACGAAACCCTCTGCGACGCCTGTGGAAAAGACGATCACACTGCAGAGCACTTTCTCTGCCATTGTCCCGCATTTGCTCGGATCAGGTGGCAGTTATTCGGTGCTGAGGAGGTGAGAGCTGATGATGTGGGCTCCTCATCACAGAAGCGCCTGCTGAAATTTTAGCAAAAGTAGGTTGCTGCCTGGTAGTACAATGGACCAGTTTTTGAGTCAGAGTGCTCCAGTGTAGTGTTACAAAAACCTCCGACAATAAAAAAAAAAAAAAGAGTCTTCGTGTCCGAGATTCCTGGTTCGAGAAGAAGGGGAACACCGAACCTCCGATATAACGACCAAGTGGTCGCGAATGTAAGACAGCTTGGTCTTGATGACTGACAGCGTTCCTGGGACCATCAGCGATGGAGGGCTGTATTTCTTTCGAAATGAGGAAGGAGACACTGTTACCGACAATGGTCTCACGTATAGAGCGATCTTAACTGACTCCCTGAGGCCGGTGCTCGACAACAAACATATAGCTGTGGTTGCAACAAGACGTGGCATACAAAGCTCGAAGTTGTGAAAGAGAAATTTGGCGACTGGGTCATATCACAGCGAGCGTTCTTCGATTGGGCGCCGCGATTATGCGACTTGACACCACTCGATTATTTTCTCTGGGGCTACGTCAATTCCTTGGTATAGACTAACAAGAAGCCAATCACATTGGATAAGTTTGAAGCCAACATTCGAGACGCCATTGCCAAAATAACCCCGCACATTTTGCCAGCGAACAGCGAAGCCGAGGCGGCCATTTTGATGATGTGCTGTATGAATGCAGCTTCAAAATAAACCGTTGTTGTTTTATTTAAATCTCTTTCTATTGCTCTTATCTAGGCACACTTTCAGAACACGGTATTAACAACAATTTAATATGCGTCATTTTGAGAGAACGCTTCTGTTTTTGCGACCAACAGCCTTTTAAAACAAAATGATTAACCTGAACTTAATTAAAAAACAACAATTAAGACGGTTTCCCCCTCGAAATCCAATCTCATTTAGCCAAACTGGTCGGAATTAAAAAATAATTATTCGCATCCGACTGACAATCCCGTTGATGAAAAAACAGTCAAATAAAAACAAAATGATCGTTTCGTCTTTGATTTGTGCAGCAGATATCCCAAAAAGAGATGAAATATTTCAGCCCAATTTGAAGACAAACCGACAAAAGCTACGACGACGCCTGTCAAAAGTGTGCAAGCACACGATCGCGGAATGATAAAACAATCGCAATTGTGTCGGCGGGGAATGCAAATTTGCAAAACCAACAAAATATCTTCTGACAGACAGCTGAGTGAATTGAGCATTGTTTTGATCACGGTGGGGGCGATCTTGCAGCTCGGCTCCTTGCCTTTATTTGGGCCACAGTTGTTCATTAGATGGCCTTTCGTGCTCTGCCTGTCTTGGGTAATTAATTTTGTTAACCTTGGATTTATTATTCCGAGTGCATTCGATTGTTATCGCACAAATGCGAGGTACTCGAGCGAACTTGTTAGAGAAAGGTCGTTGTCGGAACGGACAGACGATTTCGTTTCGTGTTCCTGCTGCGGAACAACGACAATAGAAACTGCGTAGCAAATTCGAGAGCGATTTTATTTTTTCTGCTTCATTCCGATCGCTGATAGTGCGATCGTTTGAACAAAGGAAATGTGTCATTGAACCGTGCAGCTGCTTGATGAAATTTGGAGATTGGGTTCATGGGCAACGGAAAATTAGAAAGCTTCGATTTTCTGTAGAGACCTTTGAACTTCCAACAAAAGTCAGTGCCCTCATTTCTTTGGGAATCCATCAAAAAAAGGTTGACAGCACCAAATGAGTGCCTTTTGTTCGAGGAGACGTGCTAATTAATTCGAACCAAGAACTAGTTCAAAGCCTTAACGTGCTCCCCAAGGGTTCGATTCCGGTTCCTCCCTGCAGTGAATAAAAGCCGCTAATGGGACGCGATTTATCGTGGTCACAATTAAGCCAAATTAAGACGATATGCTAATTGAGTCCCCTCGATCGGAGTTCAACTTTCCATAAAAAGCGATTAATAAACCGCGTCAGGCAAGAACTCCTCTCAAAGACGGAACTAATTACTTGCATCAATAGACTGAGTCTCTCTCTCTCTCTCTCCGCCGCCACCGATTGAAATCAATTCGAACGGTCGTACCCTTAGTAGGCGAAGTTGATCGGTGACCACTAGCCACGATTGGCCGCGGCAATAAAACATGTCAATCATCCAATGATGCGAATTAGAATTCTAGAACAGACTTGTGTTGATGCTGCGGCGGCGATAGCTGATGCCAGAGAGTATTTCGCTTTCGCATCGGCCAGCTGCATCTGTGTACGAGAACACGAGTGTATATTTAGAGAACGAGCACTTCACAGATGATTAGGTTTGCTTGCGATGACCTACTCTCTATTCAAAAGCGTGTGATGTGTGCCTATGGCCGATGCGATGCATCTCTTTGTCTTGCGACCCACTCTCTATCTCTCACTCTGTCTTTGCCTACGAACACGTGAAGCCGAAATGATTTGATTGCGAATCTGTTTTTGCCGTGTACGAGTGAAATGCATTTAGCGCACTCTATCTAAGGCCATGTTCAAGTGTCTGAGAGGTGCCTGATTAATTTTAGATTCTCTGGTTTTCTTCTTGTCTCTGGTTGTTTTTATTGGAAGCGAATGCAACGTTGTTTACGACGAGGAAAAATATCACAAGCTGAACAGAAGCTTAGGCAGACATTGAGGCAGATCGTCTCCGTGAATGTTAGAGTTCGACAGATCTAAACTAAAGCGTGTTCCCTAAGGGATATAGCCTAACTTTTTCTTTCTTTATATGGCGCTACACTCGGGTTTGGACCGCAGCCTCATCCAACAAGTCTCTTTAGCTAGCACGATCCTTTGCTAGGTGTCTCCAATGGCGCACAACAAGTTGGTTGATAACGTTCTCCACTTGTGTGACCCATTTCAATCGAGGAAGCCCTCGATCGCGTTGCTCATAGGCTTAGAATCGAAGATAGAGCCCGATAGTTTTCGATATCTGTCACTCGCTAGCTCGATATTTAAAATTTAACCCGAGATTCGGAAACACTTCACTTGATATCACCGAAGTTTCGAAAATGCTCGATAGTGACCTAAGAGGAGAGTGATTGGAAACGACATTTTTGCTGCATCTTGCTTTAAACTGCAAATGAAAAAGATTGTTGCGTCCTTCATAGTAAGAATACTTTGCCTCTGAAAGAATGCTGCCGATGGCACATTTAAGTCACCCTATTCATTATTTAAACAGATTCTTATGTTTCATTGTACTGTTGTGAAATTAAATTCAGCTAAATTCAATTGTTTTGTACTCACGGCCGGAGGATTATGAGAGGAAAATCATTCAAGATCTTGCCTTACCTGAAAATAAAAGAAAAATAAGAATTAGCATCCAGCATTCTGCTCAGTATTTGTTTATTTTTTTGCATCGTATTCATTCATGCATTCGAGAATTTGTTTTTGAAATGAGATTGATTGGAAAAGTTATGAAAATTGTTTTATTTTTCATCCTAACATCATGTAACAATGTAACTTTTTTTTCTAATCCTAATCTTGGTCAGTGAGTTTTGGAAGTTTTTTCCAAAAAAAAAAAATAGACGGTAGGAAATCAAAAAATATTAACTACCAAAAGTCCAACACTGCATCCTGCCTGGTAACATTAAAGACTATCTACTAAAAGGAGATATGAAAACAGTAAGTAATTCTTTCCTGAGGACGTATCCATCATAAGCGGCCATCGACAGTCAAATTGATGTAAGTATGAGTCGAAGCTTGTACAGAATGTATGTATGAGCCAAATGCTAAAAACTCTGATTTATTTCTTCTTCTCCGAATTGTTGTGCAGTTCGGTATGGAACTGAGCTAAGCAGCATCTATTTGTGGTGTGTGCGCTTTTTTCTCTTACAATTAAAGGAGGCCAATGAGCAATGTTCGGAATTTGCAACTGCAATTCTGAATCAGTGGTTGCAACTGTACGAATACCTATTCTAATTTTCTGTGCGTGATTTAGTGGATACAATTGAATGAATAGTTTCACTATGATGTTCCTGTTCTAATGAAACAAAGCACAGGTCGAAGTACGAAGTACTACCGCAACCTTAAGGTGTTTAGTTCTAAATGTACGACTGGATGGCGCAATTCTCAGTTTCATGTTCGAATCCCAGTGGAAGTAAAGTTAATAAGCTTTTATCTGGTTTTTCAAATCTGGTCCAGTCAGTGTTTGCCGTTGGGATCAAATCAATGGCATTATCACTGGAGCGGTCGATCGGTGGTAGTAGTCTGACTGTAGGTATCACAATGGACCAATATGGTCTAAATGTGGTGGTGAATTCAACCTAACCTGCTGTGCTGGTGCCTTCGTGGAGAGCGACAACTTTAGACTACACACCTCGTTAGGTAAATTTGCGTCGGTTTCCCAAGCGGAAACCTATGCGATTCTAATGGCTACGAGCTACGAGCGCCTATTCTTAGGTGGAAGAGACTAAGTATTAGCGTCTGTAGCGACAGCCAAGCCTTGCTGAAACCTTCCAGCATAGTTCAGGAATGCAAGTCTTCTCTGAATTTGATCGGTAGCTTAAATTCGCCAAGACTTCTCTAGGTCCCAGGGCACCACGGGATCACAAGAAATGAGATCGCCGATGAACTTGCTAGCGGAGGATCAGATGAGGCATTCTCAGGATCTGAACCTACGCTGGGACTGCCTGCGTCCTTGGTTAGGGCTTCCACCGATGATTGGACTTCTCGAGAGCACAACCGCAGGTGGCATGACTCTCCAGGATATAGACAGACCAATCGCATGCTTCCCAACGTCTGTAAGAAATCCGCGGCTTTCTTGTTATCTCTTAACAGAAAATATTGCAGACAACTTACCGGTGTACTAAGGAGGCACTACAACTTTACCAAACACCTAAGTGTGCTTGGCCTAAGCGATGAAACCCTCTGCGACGCATGTGGAGAAGACGATGACACTGCAGAGCACTTCCTCTGCCATTGTCCCGCCTTTGCTCGGATCAGATGGCAGTTATTCGGTGCTGATCAGGTGAGAGCTGATGATGTAGGCTCCTCATCACAGAAGCGCCTTCTGGTTTTCCTTCGGAAGACCACGAAGTTTCAGTAAAAGTAGGCTGCTGCCTGGTAGTACAATGGACCAGTTTTTGAGTCTGAGTGCTTCAGTATAGTGTTTTAAAAAACCTCCGACAACAAAAAAAAGTCAGTCGCATACAACAAATCATCTGAGCATAATTTCTACATAAGGATAGGTCAGAGCAGAAACAGACAAACTCAAAATAGAGCAGCGCTAAAGTTCCCCTTTTCAGGCTACGATTGGGTTTACTTATATTCAAATAAAATTAGGTATTGATCTTGTGCTCGGAGGTGAGGCAGATCTTGGCTTAAATACAAGAGCACCAGACCTAATTTAGTCTCAGTAATTCGCAATTTGGGAGATCAGCTAATATAGCTCGAAGACAAGCGAAGGAATAATGAGGCATAAAACAGATTACCAGAGATGCACTAAAGTGGAAATACTATCTTCTACAGGAACATCAGGATACATCTTCTATCCTCTGTCACTGCCCTAGCTTACAGTTGGATATTTGAAAGTCACTACTACATGACCTTCAAGAAATAACAAGTAAACCTCTCTCTGAGCAATATGACGGAAGAACATGCAGTAAAATAAAGCTCAGATAAGGTTTACTATACCCCATTAGATCAACATAATGGGTCCACAAGGTCTTTAGTGAGATGTGCCATCCTCTTCGCCTACCCACTAACCTATTCTAACCTATCATCTCTCTATTCAGGTCATAAACTAGACGAAAGAACGTATAAATCGAAGAATGTGTTCGTAAAACTGAAAGAAACATTTTCAAATTTCACCTTAGAAGACCTTATTCCAATGACATCCTATTCGCAAAAACTCTAAGACCTTGCGTTCGCGACAGATAAGTCCCCAGCAGCTCGGTGCTTTTGAACCAAAGCAACGAGATTAAATGAGCGCCCAACAGTAGCCTTGAAGACCTAATTTTTGCTGGCACAAGCAAAGAAACAAAAAAACAAATTTCATCCGCAAATTCAAATAAAAATAATCTTTAAAATTTCAAACATGACATTGAAATATTTGGAAGATTAAATTGCCGCCTCAATTTCCGGTTTGATATTTCAACAAATCAAAACAAATTTTGAAAAGAAAAAAAATCACCATCTGCCTCGGGGGAAAAGAGTGCCTCATGCACACGTGTCCATTAACATAAAAAAAGCTTACATAAAGCTAATAATTAAAATTTAATTGGTCGGTTAAAATAATTGGATAATTGATTACGGTCAAATGTTCGCTTCACTCGATACCGACAATAATTAATAAAATCTCACAATGACAGAGATAATTGTTTTTTTCTTTCAATGCACACGCAAAAAATGCTGATTCCAGTTCTACTGACACACAAATAAGCCAGTAGTTCGCCGAGCAAGGCATTCGCTAACTCTGTTGCATAATCTTTGAACCCGTCATTTATTTATTCTTTCTAATTATTAACACCAAACCGTGGAGAGGGAGATATGATTTTAGCATTCACGTGTGTGGTCTCAAAGTCCGAACAAAATTTGCAGCTACCTCTGCAGAGGCAGTCTCTACTATCAAGGGTGATTTAAAATGAGTTTTTTATTTTAGCGCTTCAAAAACGTCTGAGACATCTCGGGGTAAGAAATATATGCTCGTGTGTATACAAATATTTGCGATAACTATTATCGCGCGTTGTTGTGTCTGGCTGTCTGAATCTAGTGATAACTAGGTAAATGTCAATAAATATTGGAATTTATGAGCCAATCCGCGTGCGTAAGGCGTGAAAATATGCAACATTGTTGCGCCAAACCGAGGGCAACACGAACGGCAAGGCAAGTATTTCGATCCGAGGTCATCGCTCGATATGAAATAAAAAGGAAAACAATGTTTACCTCTGTGACGGGTTAAACGAATTCCCAAGATTGTGCGCATCTAATTTGAAATTCAGACCAATTTTGGGAGCAAGCGTTACGTAATCGCGACTCGAACTCATCAGGGGCAAGTTTATGGATGCAGTGGGTGTAGGTGAATATTGCCTGCATCTGTATGCTCTGTGGCTCGTCTCTTTGTTGTGACAAAATTTGAGATTCAAATGGACAGCCCATAGAATTTAAATGCCGCTCATAAAAGTGTATTTTTAATTTCTTGAATTCACGGCAAGTGCATTTGTGGTTATTGCCGCGATGTGCTAGAGAACATTTCATGAATAACCTTGGCAGCGAACGGCTTTTTGAGATGAAATTGAAGATAGATGCAGGCATATGCAAGCGGGTATTTTTAGGAATGAAAACAGATTGAAATACTAAATTTTGATAATTTCATTTTTGAATGGATTGAGGTGGCTTTGCTTTTGTGTACGGTCTTGTAAGATCAACAGATCTTTAGAGTGGGTTTCAGAAGATATATTTGTGGATAGGAATACACTTTGTTTCAAATTGTTCAAAATTTGTGTGTTTTTGAGCGAATGAAAGGCTCCATTCGGACCTCTAATTTTTTCCATTGATTTGCAGAGTAGAGCATTCATCACTTGAAGCATTTTAGTAAGACAATATTTCTTTCAGCAACACTTGAGAGGGCAGTGGCGGAAATGTTGGCTTTTGAAACTCTCCAAGAGATTTTGCTCCAAAAGGCTGCCCAATTTTTGGAACAGATACAACTTGTGGTACATAGACTCCTACGCGGAAAGTCTAAATTCAATTCTCGACAAAGGCAAAAATTTTCATAATTCAAGGCTTCACCTGTTTCGAGTCACTGACAATGAATTTACAAAATATAGCCTGCCAGAGTCGTGCTGGCTGGAGAGGCATGTTGAGTGAGGCCCAGGTCCCCCTCGGACTGTAGCGCATTAAGAAGAAGAAGAAGCCTGCCAGAGTCGAATTTTTGGTGAGTGGGTAGAAGAAAAATCCGCTATTTTATCGAAAAATCGTCTTTAGCGACGAAGCTCATCTCTGGTTGAATCTGTATGTTATAAGCGAAACTCCAGAATTTTGTCCAATGAGCAACCTCAGTCAATACAAAAGCTGTCAATGTATCCGGAAGAATGCACTATATACAGAGTGCGCCATCTAGTGGTTTTTTTAAATCATAGTTTATTTTGACACTGGCAGCTGTTTCCCGTTCGAAATCTTGACAGAAAGTCAGTATCATACCTCCGCGGAACGAAATGAGTCGCCTTACACTTGAACAACGTTGGGAAATACTGAAAACTTATTTCTAAAGTGAGTGCTGTGTAGCCCAAACTGTGCGTGTGAGTTTTGGCCGAAATGAAGCACTCCCCGCGACTGCTGTACGCAAGTTTGTGCAAAAAGTTCGTGAAACTGATATGCTAATGGACAACACTCATGGTCCCCGTCGTCCGTCGTCGTACGGTGCGCACCGATGAGAATGTGGCGGCTGGGGCCGAGAGTGTGAGACTCAAATCACGAACATCAACTCGCCATCGATCTCAATCGATCAACATTTCACGCACTAGCCTAAGGAGAACTCAAATTCTGTACAAAGATCTCGGATCATTCGCTTACAAGGTCCAATTGACTGCACTCAGCAATTGAAGGCGCGCGACCATCCGCTCCGTTGTCGCTTCGCAGTTTGAGCCTTGGAACAGAGTAGCTTGAATTTGACAACGATTTTGGGCGAAAAATCATCTTTTCAAACGAGGCGCATTTTTAACTCGGCGGCTACAGCTAAGTTAACAAACAAAATTGCTGCATCTGGGGCTCGGAAAACGAAAAACCCGCAGGTTATGAGAAGCCAATGCATCCACAGAGAGTGACATTTTGGTGCGGATTATGGAGTGGTGGCATCAGTGGACCATTTTTCTTCGAAAATGAGGCTGGGAACAACGTTTCGGTCAACGGTGGGCGTTAAAGAGCTATGTTAACCGACTTTTTGTTTACTGAAATTGAAGACATGGATTTGGAGGACATCTGGTTCATGCAGGATGTCGCGCCACGCCATGCCACACAGCCCATGCCACATTCGATCTTTGACGCACCAAATTCCCAAATCGTATTATCAGCCGTCTTAGCGATGTCAATTGGCCGCCTCGGAGCTTTTGAACTTTTTTTTTGTGGGGAACCGTGAAGGACCGATGTTATGCCAACAATCCGGAAACGATTCAAGCACTTAAGGTCAATAACATCCATGCAATCCGTGAGCTACAGCTCGAAACCATCAACAAGGTCTTGGAAAATTGGGGTGACAGGATGCGCTACTACGAAGCTAGTCGAGGCAGCCACTTGAACGAAGTTGTATATCATAATTAATGGGAATGTTTGCTGTTACTAATAAAGTCATAATACATGGAAAAAATGTAATTTTGATAATTTTATTGCATTTTAAAAAGAAACTTGTATTTGGCCCACCCTTTAATTGTGACAAAGTCGCCGACGAAAAGACCTCAAAATTTCTGGTTCTTGGCACAGACTTTCCCAACCTGTTCTCTCAGAAACCACCATGCAACCAAAGGTTCTTTCGCAAAAATAAGAAAATAATAAGTTTAAGTCAGGCTACTCACCAGTAGGCCATCTACGACCTCGAGCTTTACACAATTCCAAAAAAACATTGCCAAGACCCTAGACATGAGGTAAATGTTGTCTATATCGAATCTAATTTTAGTTCCTTTGTTTTCCTTTCAACTCATACGTCAGAAAATTCTGTGAATTGGAAATGATGTAAGTGGTTCCACCGAGCTTTCTTTTCCACACTAAACACATTCACGCAAGCAACAAATGCTTTGCAGGCAAACAAAAGAAAATAATCATCCACACGCAATCCGAAAATTACGAACCCATAGACGCCCTAACAATTTAATTAATCATTCAAAAAGTTCATGTCAAATACCGTGCAAATGACAGCGAAATCATATGTCACCTGTGCGTCATTAGGCAGCAGATTCAACCAACCCTCCCAACCCAACCAAATGCATCTGCCAACAAATGAAAGTTTCCCAATTTAATGGACTCTACTGTCATTCTCTCTGCTCACCCACTGATCCTGGTCATTCATTCACCTCACAAAAATAGTTCTGTTAAACGACGTCACACTGTATTACGTAAGTTTATAATTACCCACCTACGATAAGCGCACACGAATTGGCTGTGCCCAGAAAAACGAAAAGCAAAAAAAAAAACGGAAGAAAATAAAAACAGAATAAAATGAAAACAGTGTCGGCACGTTTTGGGGATGAGCAAGACAGAATGTGGCGAACAAAGAAAAGTGAAAACTAATTCTCAGGCCCTCATCGAACTACGGCACGAGTACTTATGTACAGATGTAAATATTTACTCATACAGTGGTGATGAAAATTATGAAACGCTTTTTTAATGAAAATTTACTGCATCGAGGGCAGAGTTGGGTATTTAGGTCATGGGGCGGTTAGGCAATTAAGATACACATGTATCATTCTATGTTTCTTTAAATTGATAGGGATAATCTTGTAGATTATCTCATGGGAGGGCAGTAGCACGCCGCACAGCACAAGTGGTGGGTGTAGAAATTCGGTCGAAGTCCTTTTTGGACTGTAGGGAGATCTTAAGAAAACACGAATTAGAACAGAAGAGAAAAGAACGGAATTGTGAACAGTCACTAGATGTTAGAAAGAAAATACGGGACTAAAAGGACGACAATTTAAGGTTCTGTTTAGCTAGAAAACTTTTCAGAACACTCATTTAATCTGCCGAAATGATTGAAGGGAGTGAAATTGGAATAACTAGGAATTGTTCTTAAGGTGGTTTAGGCCCAGGTCCACCCCAGGCGCCACCTTAAGGAATTGTTCTTAAATGGTGAGGGACAGTCAATATAGTATAGCGCACCATGATCCCAATCTAGAACCGAAACCTTCTAAATTTTCGATCTCGAGCCTGCATAAAGAAGATAGATTTTATAAGTTTTAGGGCGTAGCAGAAGACGCTAACGACAAGCGTGGGATACATACATTGCATGAGGCCTTGACCAACTTTGCAGGAGACAGTAGAAACAAACACCAAGAGGTCATGATCGATAGACTTATTGATTTAAGATTTAGATCCCATGTGGGATACTGGAGTCATCTAGGAAAACGTAGCCGTAAACATTAGTCAAATCTCAAGGAGTTCCGCAAATAAGGGTTTCAGACCTTTTTATGACCATTTCAGTTTTGGTCATTTATCTGGAAAAAACAAAGTAATCCGTGGTCAACTTCAAGTACAAATGTTCTTTTTCTTCTTCTACCCTACTGCCGTTAGTGTTCGGGGTAGATTTAGGTCTAGTTTTTAAAGACAGCTTTTACACGACCATGCTAGAGTTTCGAGAGTTCTTTGCAATTCGCTTTTGTGGCTGCCTCTTGCTTTTATCCATGGGAATTCCTAATAACCAGTTTTCATTTTTTTTCTTCTCACTTTTCCACGCGATTGGAAGTGAACAGGAGCACAGAATTGCTAGCAACTCATCTCCACGGGCAACTTAGGGTGTAGCCCAAACTCTTTCCAGGAAGAGTGTTTCATGTTCAAAAGAAAGCAGCAACGATTAAAATTATTTTTCAGTTGAATACCTATTGAAATTCCAAGTTTTATTGCAATGGACGGCACTTATCTTGGCCGTAACTTTAAAGAAGTACTTTGTTCTTGAGAATGGTTTATGTGAAGTTTGTTCCAAATCCACAAGAAATGCAATTCAAAAAAGTGTTCGGTCGAGGATTTTAAATATGATATCCACCTTTGAGGAGAGCAATACTTCAAATTCACCACAGAACTAATTTTAAAACAAAGGTTAACCGAAATTGTTAGAGTTATTTAGCTAGATACAGGGATTGGACTCGTGCAATCAAAGGGCGCTGAGGAATCCTTTCGACGACATAATTCTTCAGTTGAAACAAGAAGTGTTTGCTTAAACAAAAATAGAGAGAAGAAACAAGGCAATGACCCTCAACAACTTTCAATCAAAAAGAGACTCTTAAGTGAAAGTGAGACTAAGATAGGAACTCCTCAGTTTTTTGAGTAAGTGATTCATGTCAGTAAGCAATTCATTTCATTTCAAACTTAAATGATGATTTAAAATTGTAAACTCTTCACTCTCTGTTTTCACCTTAGATTACCTGTTCGACTATTTCATAAGAAAGATAAACAAAAACTTTAGACTTTGATAATGTCTTATAATAAATCTCAAAAATGTGCAGATGATGAATGGTGAAAACAGGGTGAATAGGCACGAAGTCAGGCAAACACTCGATTACTCCTAAAAAATACATCTATCAACTGATCACCTGATCTAATCATAAATTATTTCAATTTATAAAAGGAGACGAAAGATAATTTTGATCACGAATTATCTTCGATTCGATTTTGAAGTAAACGAGAAGTTGATCAATTATGTCTTGTCAAATAAACCAAACAAACTGTCTACCATTTCATATAAAATGTCGGAGGTATAGACTGTGGGACATAACGCAACAGATAAAGCCTTCATATAAGGTGCCATACGGAAGTAGAAAAGGACAATAACGTGCAGTGAGCGAAGGATCCTACTGGCTGAAAAAGTTTGTTGGGTGAGGTCCAGGTTCAGCGCAGACTGTAGCGCTATACAAAGAAGAAGAAGAAAGGCTTCAGTCAATTTCTTAAAATTTCTGGAAAAATTCTTTCCTTCACAATCTTTTTTTATTTTTTTTAAGACTACCGGCAATTTAAAACAAAAAATCAAAATTAAAAAAAAAAATTAGGACGTTAGGACAGCATTCCTTCAGATCACCAAATGATGTGGCTGCTGCGAAACCACACCTACTCATTAAATTCGTATATACCTCTAAATCTTGTCTCTGTCGTAATATTCACACTGATGGCAAGACAAGATATAGACTTACTATGAGATGTGGTAAAACTATGGACCAAAATTGGCGTATGTGACACCACCCTTAACGTAATACAACCTAACTTAGGACATAAATAATATCAAGCATTCATTTTGACCAAAAATCTTAGAAAATTGTTTATCGTCATTGAAATTCTATGTGTTATAGAAGTACATGCAACATTTCCGAAATTCACTCAAGAATTAGGACTGCCAGATAATATGTTTGACCATGTAAACGCAAACAACATCGGTCCGTCTAACATCCAAATTAAGTCTGCCCTTTTACCAAAGTGTTAACGTCATGTTATGATCTGGTTTGGAAAAGTTTTAGATCACTCAAGGTTTCGTGTACTTAACCACTAAATCTTTTATTCAATAAAACAGAGCTAATTCCTAGATTCAACTCTGAACCATTTGGACAAAGTAACAGAGGATGTCCAAGACTAAGGTGGCGCACCCAAGTGGAGACGGACCTCAACCAACTTGGCGTGCATAATTTGCGACATGTAGCAAAAGACCATGTTAGCTGGAAAGGCTTGTTGTTTGAGGACCAGGTTAACCCCAAACTGTAGCCTCCACAAGGAAAGGAAATCCTAGAGAATTACAACATGGCCTGACACTTTTCACACATTTCTTCAAAAAGACGCAGAAAAAAAACCTGTTCCAAAGTGTTCCAGACATTCCCAATGAACGCCAAAACAAAGTAGTTTCGAACAAAATATTTACTCATTGAACAGAAAAAAAGAGCTCACCTGTTTTCAACTTTAAAAAAAAATCAGACATCGAAGTCTCTATGTTCACTACCTGATTCCAAAGAGAAAAAAATAATAATTAAATAAATTAAATATAATTATAATATAATAATTTAATGGAATACCCCTAAACAAACAGCAACAAATGTAAGGTAAAACTCAAAATCAACCTTGAATTCCGTAAACCGTCCGAAAACAAGTTTGATTTCCTACTCTAAAATGAAAATAATTATGGTGTCAAGTGCCCAAAAATGGTCTGACGACATTGAACAAATTATCCTTGGCTCTGTTCCAAAGGTGACATGACTGCAAGGTCAATCACATAAATCGTGGAAATCAACATCTTTGGAGGAAAAAATATTGGACCCAAGAGATTTTAGATCGATTTTCAATGGTCAAAAATGCTTGAGTAACCGATTGGATGATGAAAGATAGAGGAGTCTAGTTTCTAAAAATAGACCACACAAAGGTACACCACAGGCTGTGTTCACAAAAACTTTGCACGAAAAAAATATTTGGAACATCTTTTTTTTTGATGGACAATAAAAGAAAGGTTTAAAAAATAAAATAAATAGGTTTGAAAAACTTCTAAATATTCCAATGCACTTTTTTTCAACGACGAGCATTCATCAAGAACATCCCATAAGCCCTTCACTTTCGATGAAATATTACCAAAGACCATGAAGTCATGTGTATGACTTCACAACCTTTGATATTACACAACACCTCGTATTCACAAAATTCATAAAATCCACTCAAAATGATTTTTCTTTTGTCAAATTTATCTAATGGCTGAGCAATTATAGTAATTTGTTAATTTCCACCATAAATCGATCCAAATCTGATAAGTTGCTTTGTTCCCCCATGACAGTTTGACGTCAATGAAAAAATCTTACATGCACCTCACAGAAATGACAGTCGAGTCAGAAATTCACAATTCGTGACAAACGCAACGAGTGAGGTGAATTTAATCGCAAAAATGTTCAGACAAAGTTAAGACGCCCCCCAGATGATCATTCCACCAATTTTAAGACGCAATTTTTTGATGCTCCAAATTAATGACAAAATTTCAAAAAAAAAAAACAAAGAAATATGCTGCGCATAAATCCCAAAACACGATCTGTGCACTACATTTTCTCACTTTCGATTTCTATTGCGTCGTAGAGAGCAAAAAAAAATCGAATATATGTCAACTTGGTACATATTCTGTTCTCTCTTTTATTGCATCACTTTTTGTAAACTCCCCCACGAAATAATTTCCATATTTTTTGTAAAACTCAAAGGAGCCAGCCACAAATGCTTACCAGTATTTGAACGATTCAAACGAGAACGATGAGTTGCAAAACAATAACGAAAAACAAAAAAGTGATTCCACTTGTTTAGGGTACGTTCCTAAGTCGACACGACGATGCCAACTAAATGTTCTGAAAACAATTTCCAAACGAGAAACTCAAATTTAATTGCACTAAATTTTATGTTATTTGTTTTATTCTTTTTTTTGGTCTCGTTCGTTCGCCTTATATCGCGCTCCCCGTTTGCTCGTCTTTATATGTACTTTCCGTTAAGTTCTTGTATTATTTCACACATTTCTGTATTCAAACAAATATTTGAGAATGTTTCACTTTATTTTTGGTCGTTTTGCCCGTCCTCGCCTAGGTGTGTTCTCTTTCGATGCACTTTTGTATTTGAATATCTTTTTGACACACGACCGAACAGTGCTTGGTTCTACGATTCGGTTTGTTTATGATTTTCCATTTAGTGTGGGTATCTTCTTTGCAACAACAACACGAAACAACTTCAGTTTTATCAATTTTCAGTTGAGAGTGTGCGTCTGTCTGTCTGTCTGTTGGGGATATTTGTGAAATGGTCTTCTTTGCGAATCGCAACGATGAATGTCAAGGGGAGTACTGAATTTAAAAAACTGATGAAATTTTTTTCCGATCGTAATTCGCTTGTGTTTTTGTCGTTCTCTTTCAATCTCTCATCTTTCTATACAAATTCTTTTTGTGTGTCATCGGAAGGGGAATACAACAAAAAAAAAAAAAAAAGAACAAGCAATCGACCGATGAATGGCTTTTGCTGTGAGGTCGTTGGGGAGGAGAGAAAGAAACTTTCAGATCAGAGCTTTTTGATCAGGCACGTTTTGGCCAAAACAAAAAAAAAACACTGATAATGTAAACAAAGAGAATTCTTGTTTTTTTTTTGCTGTTGTTGTGGTTGTTGACAGTGGAAAGCTTTGGCAAGGAGGGAAATTGTTTAGTCACTGTTGTCATTTTTGATCTTGTCGTTGGAGTCTGATTGATCTGAAATCGAATTGACATGGGAGCATACATGTATAGTAATTTTTTTCGACAGATGTCTGTCGCAATTAATTAAAAGCCACTCAAAGGAACGGCTGATGTCAGTTCTTTCCATCACTCGGGCGAGGAGGGAGACGACATGGAAGAAGACACAAAAAACTGTATTGGGCTGGTCAGAAGCAGAGGCTGATGCAATCGTGGAGAGGGTTTACAGAATGAACAAACATTCTTTAGGCGAACACACGTGAAGCCAGAGATTTGATTATACATGAGACAAAACCGGGATTTGTTTATTTATGACTTTATTTTCTTTTAATCTGTCTCAGATGGGATCAACATAAGATGGTAGTCCATGCGAATGGCTGACATATTTACATATGTTCTTGACATAATGTTTAATTTGCAAGCGAACGCCCTTTGGGATCTCGTCGTAAAGTAGATAAATGGCGTGACTCTGCCAGAGGCAAACATTCGAGATTTGGTTGATGTACTTGCTAAAGATTGACATTTGTGGGGAGAGTTGTTGTAAATGGTGTTGTAATAAGTTTGTACAAAGTGGCGCTAAATTAATCATCCAATTTTGCTTTTGAATTACTACTTTACTAAATAAAAAAAAATTATTTTGAGTGATGGAAATCTTTGTTTGGAACTTTACAATTTTTTCTGCTAAGTGGAAAAGATGATATCCGCCAAGAAGCCGCCACCAGTGTTGATACACATTTGTGCCCGCATTTTCCATGATTTTATACAAGATTTGCCGTGATAACTGTTCGCAGTCCTGTCGAATACTCTCCTTAAGGGCTGCGATTGCGTGAGGCTTGTTGGCATAAGCCCACGACTTCAAATAGCTCCAAAGAAAGAAGTCTGGGATGGTTAAATCGGGCGATCTTGCTGGCCATGTTAAATCGCCAAAATGGAAGATTACGCAACCACGAAACGCTCCCTTCACAATATCCATTGTGACTCGTGCTGTGTGTGTGAGGTTGCACCATCTTATTGAAATTGCATGTTCACCAAGCACCGCTCATCCAATTCCGGCAGTAAGAAGTCGTTTACCATGGCCCTGTAGCGTTCGCTAGTAACAATGACAGTATTGCCGATGGCGTCCTCAAAAAAATATGGCCCAGTCACTCCTCCCGTGTGAACACCGCACAACACAATGGCTTTGAGTAGATATACTGGCTGGTTGTGCATCAGACGCAGATTTTCAGTGACTCAGAAACGAAGATTTTATTTATTGACGTAACCGCTTAAGTGGAAATGCGCCTCGTCTCGTCGCTCCTGATTTTTTTCGACACAAAATCGGGCTCTCCGTTGTTGATATAGAGGATGGCTTGACATTTTTTGGCCAATATCCCTAAAAATATTTTGGCCAATTATCCCCGCTCTTGCGGAGTACGGCGCTCCATTGCTTGCCTGTTTGTATACTGCACCTGTCTAGTTCACAAACGTCAAATAAGATTAACGTACGACGCCATTTGCAAAAAAAAATACAATGTCTTCCTATAAAATGATTGATTTTGCGCCACCTTGTACAAACGCACACTTAAACTTTTTTTATGATCTGTCAAAATCTAAGAAATATATCAACACAGTTCTGGATAAATCGAAGTCAGTGTCAAAACATTAGTCAAGGTTTACATTTTTACCACGGATTAGGTACATGGAACGAGTAATGTTTGGAAATTATTAAAAATTTCTACCGAAATTGTGATCGCAGTATTAAGACCGCTTACTTCAATTTTCGGTCGTAATAACCGACTCACAAGACAGGCTGTACTTGCTTCTCCTGCTCCCTCTTCTAATGGCGCTACAGTCAGGGATGGACCTGGCCCCCAACTGCCAAGACCTTTCAGCTGGCATGATCTTTAGACAGCTGCCTCCAATTACGCCCGCCAAGTTGGCTGAGGTCCGTCTCCACGTGGGCGTCCTCTATTATGTAGTTCTACAAGAGCGAGAGTCGAAGACTGTGCTTGCTTCTTCGTCTTTTTCTTTGTCTTAGGGCGCTACAGTGGGAGGTGGACCTGGGCCTCAACCAACATGCTTCTCCAGCCGGCACGATCTCCCGCCAGCTTTCTTCAGTTTCACACACCAAGCCGGCCAAGGTCCCCCTCGACTTGTGTGCACCTTCTTGTACATGGGCGTCCTCTATTGCCTTGTCCCACAGGCTCAAATTCGAAGGCTCTTCGGGCCGGGCCTAAGTTGTCCATACATTCTACATGGCTTAGCCTTAGACGTTGGATTCGTTCGAAGGCTCTTCGGGCCTTGCCTAAGTTGTTCATACATTCTACATGGCCTAGCCTTAGGCGTTGGATCCGTAGACGTTTGGCTAGACTCATGTCGCTGTACAGCCCATACAGTTCGTGGTTGAACCTTCTCCTCCAAATGCCATCAGTGCAAACAGGACCAAAGATCGCGCGCATGACTTTTCTCTCGAAAAGATCAAGAGCCCCTTTATCCACTTGGATGCCTCTGCGCTGTAAAGCAGGACTAGAATGATGAAGGTGCTTGCTACCGATCATTACCGATTTTTCCCGCGCCGACGTAACAGCCGAAGTACCAAAAATGTCGCAGCCGGAAGTGCTTTAGTTTAAAATTAGCCAAATCAATAAATTTCACGTCGCGCCGCTTACAGGAATTGGAAATCCTTGCTTTAAGACCTTGGCCTACGCTCCCACAAGATTAAACTAATTCAAGAACTGCAGCCGACTTTTGATCATTTGAAACGCCAAAACTTCACTGATTGGGACCTGCAAGTGTTAATAGGAATAAGGAATTTTTCAGTCCACATTGTGGCGAATTTGGCGTAAAGATCTTGGCCTATACTCTTATAATAATAATAATAATGGCGGCGCTACAGTCCGAGGTGGACCTGGGCCTAGCTTCTCAGCAACCACTCGATTGTTCTCTCACGAGTGGAGAAACAAAAAAGGAGACAAAAAATGATTAAAACTGTTTTCTTTTTGCAAATAAAGCAACATATAATTTTTCTTATCCAAAAAAAAGACGATCACGTAGCACCTCAACAACATTGGATCATACACCTATGAAGCCAACTGAAAATGCGCCGAATTTTACATGAAGTTCCCACAATTATGGAGTGTGGGCAACCCTTCAAAGTGAGATGACCGACCGCCTCAAGGACGAATGTGATCACTTAAGTCAAGCTATTTCTGTCCAGGGAAAAAACTTTTGTGAATTGTAAACTAATCTTAGAACGATTGGACAGCGCAGTTGGTTAAGTGTCTGTCCCCAGTTTGAGGGGTCCCAGGTTCGAATCCCAGTGAAATCGAATCTGGTCCAGTCACCATTTGCCGTTGGAACAAATTAAACAGCACTGGAGTAGGTTGCTACCTGGCAGTACAATAGATCAGTTTTGAATCTGAGTGCTTCAGTAGAATTCCAAAAAATCCTCAAAAAAAATAACTCAATCTTACAAGTAGTGGCAAGTAGTGGTGATCGATCTAAGACACAAGTTTCACTATGTCAGGACGGAAACGTGAGTCTCCTCTTATACATTCTATATTCAAAAAACAGGAGTAGCACTTCTCTTGAAAACAGATGACCTGTCCACGTAGCTGCGCAAAACTCTTTTGCAACAATCTCTAAAATGAAATCTCCACTTCTCAGTTGTACTTCGCAAATTTTCCATAATGTTAAGCAAGCTGCTAAATGGTGACACCATGCTTGAGTCTAACAATTGATACATATGTGATATACAGCCTTGGCCAAAAAGATAAGGGTGCCTAATACATTTGACCAAGGCTGTATGTGTAGTCTACATTTACATTCTATGGCTCTCGGAAATAGGGAGTCATAGAAGCCTTTTTGATCCTTTCAAGAATATTGGGCTTCCAGTTTTTTGTCCAGTATTGTCTTTGTGTGTTAGATTCTTACTACAAATTGATAGACGCGGAAATGAAGGACTTTCTACAAACTTTCTTGTGAAGGGAACTAGTCCTGTTTTTACGGATTAACTCCAAGCAACTGTCTGTGTTTCACTTTATAGTCTGCTTCCCTTTAATGTTCAATGATCGCAGGATTCCAAAAAATGGGCTTCCTTTTGCAATAAGGAGGTTTACATCCTTATTTAAAAGATTTAGTAGTTGATGTCATTCAATCAGCCCGATTCCGAATCATCAACTTTACACATCAACTCAACACAAAGTAGGATCTAATCCTACTTTCTCACCAAGACCATCACCCGTCCTAAACAAACAATTTCTTTCAAAAGTGTCGAATCATGAGAAGAAATTGAAACCAAAAACAAAAATAGATTCTATTTCAAAAAGCCACACATAATTGTCTGACGGCTTAGGCCACTGTCTGTGTATGCACATAACTTATATCAGCAAACACAATTCAAAAATTAACATACTTGCAAATTTAATTTGACTAATTTGTGCTAATTAACAAGTCTAGGTCAAGAAATATGCACGAACATGGTTTGTGTTTGTTTTTAAGACGCACTTCTCGCTGGAACAAGACAATGAATTGGTTATGAATTCATTTCGAACGGCTGGTCCCACCATCAAGTGGGGCGATAGCTATATTTGAGTCTCGAAACTTAATTTTGAGTTATTAAGCTGCTGATGCTTCGTCCTAGGATCTAGCAAGAAAATGGGGTTTGGGCTTTGTCGCTGTGACATGAGTAAGTATAGCTTCAAACCATTCAAAGTCCTTGGGATGGATGGCATTTTTCTTGCACTTTTAATACATTCCCCCAGCAAAGTAAAGGCAATTCTAGTAAAAATCATTCGCAGCAGGCTCATAACTAAATAAATTCCACTTAAATGGAGACTGGTTAGGGTGATACTTACACCCAAGGGAGGCAACAAACACCTGAAAATCCAAAATCCTACTGACCAATCAGTCTCTCTTTATTTTTACTAAAAATTACAGAAAAGCTTATAGCACTGGCCATAAGGTCAACACTGTAGAACGCACCAAACTACAATTTGCTTACCAATGTAAATGTAAATCTACAGTAACCGCCCTTCATAAAGAAACCTGCATTTCATTAAAGGAAGAGGCCCAAAAACTCCCTTACAATGCGCACATAAACAAAATATACTCTAAGACCATCAAAGCTCTCGGGTTTCTAAAACAACTCGTGGGTAAAACATGGGGACTAAACCCAAAAGAGGAGTCTGTGGGTCCAGAATCAAATTATTAAACCAACCATACTTTATGGCGCTGCTGTATATAGTGGGAAAAATGTGAACAAAGAAGTTCCATGAACAAAATTTACAAAATACAAAAGCAAGCGTGTATCTGCACTACCGGAGCAATGAGAATGACTCCGACTGCAGGAGTGGAAGCACAACAGAACATTTCACAATTACACACTGCTACACAGGCTGAAGCTGTAGATTCTTACGGATTCTAAAAGAGTGCACAATATTTTGGGAGTTGACCCGAGTGAGTTATCTGATGTCCCCAAAGTTGAATTTCAAAATATACTACAAAGTACTCTTACCAAGCAGAGAAGAATGAAACAACATCGTGGAGGAATGATAGAGTATATATACAGATAGGGATGCAATATCCTTCTAAAAAACATCGATGGTTCCACGACAAAAACCGATGTGAAAAAACATCGGTACATCGATGTTTTTCCGATGTTTTATTTATCTTCTCCATCACACAAATTGTTGGCTATATTTGCGACGTACTGTACCTAAACAACAAAATATACCAATCTTACCATTTTCAACCCAAAAAAATGCCTGTCATCCGTTTCATTGATGAGCGGGCCCTTCATGCGTGTTCATATATCGAGTCGCTTGCTCTAGGATCGACATCCGCTTTCAACCGCACCCCCTTGGTGAACAAGCGCTAGTTTAGCTGTTGACACAGATGCTTACAAATCCAAACATCCATCCAAACATGTTTTGCAAACATCGATGTATCGTTTGCATCCTCATATACAGATGGGTTGAAATCTGTAAAGAATGTATGGAGTGGAGTGATAGGACCAAGATGCAGCCTATACAGGGTGGCCATCTAGTTTTTAAGGTTCCGTCTACAAAAACGGAACCTTTATAATTTCGGTGTGTCCGTTCGTCCGTCCGTCCGTCCGTCCGTCGTGTCTGTCACACTTTTTTATCTCCGAAGTTTATGAAGATATCGGCATGAAATTTTGGAATTAGGTACTTCAGACCTAGATGTCATTTCCTATGCAGCGATTTTAAAAAGTGGGGTCATTTGGGGGTGGCTCCAGTACAGGTGAAGTTGACACTAATTTTGAAAAATTGTCGCACCCCATCGATATATAGGTTTCTTTCAACACTTTTTTTACCAAAAGTACCGTTTGGAAAATATGGAGCTACAAAGATTTTCCCCCCCTGCCATTTCTAAACCAAAGTGTTTAAAAATCTAAAAAAAATCACAAAAACTTCATTGCTTCATTGAGTACTTTCATTTAAAACTATTGCGAGCATTCTGGCCCTAATGGTTTTGGAGATATTGGCCAAAAACGGTCAATCATCGACATGCGAATTTTGAAGATCTGAAAACGCAGTTTTGAAGACATCAATGTAAGCATTAAGAAATGATACATTTCAAAATATCGATTTATGTTGAAATTTTGAGATATCTAAGATTTAAAATAAGAAAAAATTTTCATTTTCACACATAATTTCATGCTGTGTTCGGCCACTCTATTCGTTGATGAGCGTTATCTTTTCGATCTCACCCCTAAATGCCCAACAGAAATGAACACACACACACCGCAGGCATGAGCAGTGATTGGGTATGTGTATGATGGAAGGGATTTTCTGTGGTGGATAAACTTCGATGGAGGTATAGGTATATGTATGGATAAATATTTGTTCGGATGTATAAATGTATGAATGAATAGTTGATTTAGGTTGAAGTTAGAAGAAAATTCAACTGAAATAGTTTTGAAACGTCGTTTGATATTCAGAAATCTTCTATGAATATTATGCGACGAAACCTTACCCGTGCGAGTACAACTCGCACTTGCCCAGTTTATTTTTTTTAATCATAGGTTATTTTAACACTGACAGCTGTTTTCCGCTCGAAATCTTGACAGAAAGTCAGTATCATACCTCCGCGGAATGAAATAATTTTCTCTACGCCTGAACAACGTTGGTCCAACGTCCAAGGTCCGAAGTGACCCCAAACAGTGCGTTATTTTAAAAGTTTTGGCCAAAATGAAGCACCCACCCCACGATGTACGCAAGTTTGTGCAAAGAGTTCGTGAGACTGGTTTGCTAGTGGACAACACTCATGGTACCCGTCGTCGTACGGTGCGTACAGATGAGAATGTGGCTGATGTGGCCATCGATCTCAACAGCTCAACATTTCACGCACTAACCTGAGGAGAATTTTGCACAAAGATCTCCGTTTCCAATTGACTCAGCAATTAAAGGCACGAGATCATCCGCATCGCAGTTTAGGTCTTAGAGCAGCTTTAATTCGACAACGATTTTGGGCGAAAAATCATCTTTTCTGACGAGGCGCATTTGATCTCGGCGGCTACGTTAGCGAACAAAATTGTCGCATCTGGGGCTAGGAAAACTCGCACGTTATTGTCGAGAAGCTAATGCATCCACAGAGAGTGACAGTTTGGTCCGGATGGTGGAGTTGTGGCATCATTGGACCATTTTTCTTCGAAAATGAGGCTGGGAACAACGTTTCGGTCAACGGTGGGCGTTACAGAGCTCACCGACTTAACCGACTTTTTTTTTCTGAAATTGAGAACATGGATTTGGACGACCTCTGGTTCATGCAGGATGGCGCGCCATGCCACACAGCCCACCCATGCCACAATCGATCTTTTGCTCTTGTATTTGGCACAGCCTGTAAATTGACCGTCTGCCCAAGTCTTGGCCGAGAAAGATTCAAACTGATAAACAAAACAACCGTTTTTTCGAATCACATTGACGTGATTGGGTGAACACAGCTAGCCGTCAATGATGCGTTTGCTGGCATTGAAACGGAAGCGGCTAAAATGGGTCTGGCGGTAAACGAGGGCAAAACCAAGTATGTACATCCTGTCATCGAGAAAGGACGCACAACATCGACGACTTGGCCAGAACGTCACCATAGGCAGCTATAACTTTGAGGTAGTGAAGGACTTCGTCTACCTTGGCTCCGCAGTAAACAGTACAAACAATATCAGTACCGAGATCAAACGCAGAATAACTCTTGCCAACCGCTGTTTTTTTTGGGCTCAAAAGGCAATTGAGTAGTAGAGTCCTCTCTCGGAAGATCAAGTTGGCTCTGTATAGGACCTTGATCATCCCAGTCCTGCTATACGGCGCAGAGGCATGGACAATATCCGAAGCGGATGAACGGTTTCTTGGCCTTTTCGAGAGTAAAGTTCTGCGCGCGGTCTTTGGTCCTGTTTGCGTTGATGGTACTTGGAGGAGAAGGTTCCACCACGAACTGTATGGGCTGTACAGCGACATGAGTCTGGCCAGGCGTCTACGGATCCAACGCCTAAGATGGCTAGGCCATGTAGAATATATGGACAACTTAGCTCCGGCCCGAAGAGTCTTCGACTCTGAGCCTGTGGGACAACGCAACAGAGGACGTCCACGTGCAAGGTGGCATACACAAGTCGAGGGGGACCTCGGCCGGCTTGGTGTGCGAAACTAGAGACAGCTGGCGAAAGATCGTGCTGGCTGGAGAGGCATGTTGAGTGAGGCCAAGATCCACCTCGGACTGAAGCGCCCTAAGAAGAAGAAGAAGTACTAGCGTCACATATGTGACACACCCCGAGTTCTTCAATTCAATTCCAGTGCGTCGACTCTAAACTAAATCTCTGGTGGGTCTACTTCTAGTTCCTGGTTCTATTCCGGGTGCACTAACTTTTATTTTCGTGGCGCCACTTCTCTCGAGCCACTGACAATTGTCAGAGAGTATAACTGTTAAGAAAAGCTTATTAAACTTTCTCGTAGGCAATCGACATGAAACTGTGGATCCCCTTCACTCTTCAAAAGACAATGAACCACACGACACTTGTGACACAATTGCTTGCTGCAGAACCTAGGGCCAAGTCCACTCCGATCCGTTGCGCCACCCTCAGAAGAATGTCTTATAAATGAGACGTCACAAATCACGAAAACACAAAACAAAAGACGTAGACTGACCTAGTAGTTCACAAGCCCAAAGAAAACTTTGATACTTCTGTGGCTCCAAATCCCTAGAGGCATTGATTCCAACGAATGCCCTAACCTTCTCTTTTCCAGAAGGTGAAGACTGACAATTCTGTTCTCTTTCCATCTCATAAGACCCGCTCAATTCCCAATGAAACGAATTAAACATTAGTGTTCTAAGAAGCAAACCAATATTAGGTGTCATCGTGCCTTTATCTGGCGTCTTTGCTTCGTAGCACACTTCTTGTAGAACCTCAAAAGATTTAAATCAATAAGAGGATGAACGACTTAAGCACCAAACTTCGCCCAAGTCCACCAAAATCTGGTCAAGTTCAACTCCACCGAGAGATCAATGACCACGCTCTCGCGGACATTTATGTCATTTCAAATCGACCAAGTACACCAAGTTGCCGAGAAAGCACGCCAATGTCGTTAAACTGTCAAATCATCTGACAACACTCTATCAAACTGTTGACGCTGCTACGTCTGGGCTCATTTATTGCTTTCCCCACACAGCTCGTGTTTTTCCGCTATTGGTGGTGGCTACTGGCGACTGGCGAAAGCAAACGAAAAGGGAACGGCGCAGCGCAAAAGTAAATAAAGCTCTATTTTAAATAAGCGACAAACGGGTTCCATTTAAACATCACCACCCCTCTGAGCAAGTACACTCACTCTCGCACACACACGCACAGTGACTGAGGCACGTTTGATTAGTTCGTTAACTTTTTGCCCCGCTTCGATACTTTTGGCATAGTTTCCGACGCGATCACGTTCCTGGCTGATGATGGTGCGATCAAAGTTTACAAAAATTATCATCGTACACACGGGCTTCAATCACTACTCATGTCCATTGTCTAGGGGGAGAGAGAGACTGCTCTTAAGTGACTGACTATCGGCGTAAAGAGAACATTTGGTGCGAACTTCACCGAGGGTGGGTCTAGTTCAAGGCGAAAGCGGGTGCAGAGTGCAGCGGTAATGCCAGTCATACTCGTCTAGATAATGGGCAGGTTGCAACGGCTGACCTTGAAGTGCGACTACGTGGAGGGCACTTGTTGTACTGCCTTATGCAATCCGCTGCAGTGTAATGTAACAAGAACGAAGGGGAAGCGAAGTGATTCGTTCAGAGGTTGACGAGGCGACTAATTAGACTTTTGCCAGTTACAGCGGGACATGAAATGCGTTGATGGCGATACCTTGGAATTTATTGCTTAGGTCATGTGCAATTGCTAAGGAAATTATAGCTCTGTTGGTGATAATTCATTCTGAAGTGGATTGCATCATACCCGTTAGCGATTACATTTGCACTTGTTTATGTGGAGTATTTATAGATTTTTTCTCTTTGAGATCTTTTGAGTTGTAAGATCTCATTGCTTGGAGTGGTGTTGGCGAACATATCCCTCGAAGTCTCTTGCATAATGCATGGAATTGAACTCAATGATTTTGATTATGAGTGTCATTAGACGATAATTTTACTTATTACTTTATACTTTTACTTATACATTAAATAAGGCGTGTTGGATTTGTGCTGTGCAAATGGCATGTCCATTATGAACACCTTCTTTCCACACAAAGACATCCATAAAAACACATGATACCGTCAGAGTCTTCAACAGAAATCGTTGATAGATTTTTTTGTGGCACCATCGTGTGTGAAACGGATGGTTTGTGACGTTCGTGTTTTGAGAGGGGCTGAACTGTCAACTGATCATCACCTGGTGTTGTGCACGCTGTATCTTACTGATAAACTACCTCTTCTGCCAAGGTGGAAACCAAGAGTGGTTACACGCCTACGTTGGGAGAAACTACAGAACAGTGAGGTGCGGCAACATTTTGCACGGCGCATATCCGAATTTGAGCAAATTCCAACTGTTCCATCGCATGTAGAGGACGAATGGCGACTGTTTTCGACAGCTGTCATTGCTTCTGCACGGGATGTTTGTGGGTGAAGCGGTTTGGTGTGGCGGCTAGTGGTGAGAAAAGAACTGCGTGGTTTAAAACACCCGGAGTTCAAGAAGCCATCAGAGAGAAGAAGATGACCTACAGAGACTGGATTCTCTTGGGAAACTCTGATTCTCATGACCGATACTCTGAGGCGCGAAGAACTTGCAAATTGGCTGTGCGAACAGCTAAAGAGCAGACTTGGAAGGAGTTCGGCGAGAAGTTGGAAAGCGACCATAGATCTGCGAAAAAGGTGTTCTTGCAAACCATTCGCCGACTCAGAGGAAGGGAATTCAATATTGAAGGAGTCAAATCTAGAGATGGTGTGTTGCTTTCCAATGAAGTGGACATCTTGCGCAGATGGAGCGAGCACTTTTCGGAGCTGCTCAATCCCGAACAGGGCACTGAGGGTGACAGACCTGTAGTCTTGAGTAGGACGGAAAATAGTCTAAAGGTGGACGAAGTCACTTTGACGATTGAATCGCTAAAAGTCGGCAAATCCGCCGGTGTGTATGAATTCCGGCCAGAAATGCTTAAGGCTATGGGTAAAGAGGGAGTTTTATGGCTCTCTCGTGTCATTAAGGTGGCTTGGGAAAGCGGTGCGACACCTGGCGTTTGGCAGACTGGGGAGGTTGTCCCTATTTCCAAAAAGGGGAACAAAAAAAAGTGCTCCAACTACAGGGGCATATCTCTTTTAAGTCTCTCTGTTAAAGTCTACGCTAAGGTGTTGGAGGCGCGTTCTAGAGCTATGGTCGAATCCAGGATGGGAGATGAACAGTGCGGTTTTCGTCCCGGCAGAAGTACAACCGACCAGCTTTTCACTCTAAGAATGGTACTTGAGAAGGCTTGGGAGTACGCCAAACCGATCTACAGTTGTCTTGTGCTGATTGATTTGAATTTTTTTTTCTGTGGCTGGTTTGGAGCTATAGGGTTTAATTAATTAGATAATGGACCAATTTGCACACGAAACTATTTTAGAGGATGTGATATTGCCGAAAGGGGACTGGGAAATGCCCTTGCATTAGGTCTTCTAGCAGGAAATTGACACAAAGTACACGTCTAGGCTAGTCCAAACGTGATCACAATGTCATGTTTATGTATTGGCCCCCTCAGTCAACGGGTTTTAACCCGATAAAAAGTCTTTGAAAGATCTTCAAACGCAAATTAATAGTGAAAATGTCAAAAGCGCAGACCATTTTTCTTAGACGTATAGAGATGGCTTAAAATGAAATTTCATTTAATATTATATTGAAATAAATTGAATTAATACCAAAAATGTCTAAGACAGTCAACGAAAATAATTATTTGCAACTAAAAACAGATTTTTTGTAGTTTTTCTGTAATTCCATTGAAAGTTGGAAATGTTTTGTTGCGCACCAATAAGAGGTTACACTTACAAATCAGCGCAGATTCCACAATTCTTTAAAATGATTTCAAAAATCATTTACTATTTGTGCAGTTCAAATATACCCCTTTTAGAATACATATAGGTTGCTATGCTTTTTGCAATAAAAAATTTATGAATTTGAAGAAATTGCTTGATTTCACTTCTAGTTGCAAATGTTTTGTCCAATACTGTATATGGACTGGATGTTACAGCGCAGTCGAGGCGAGGAATGTTTTACATTGAGAGAGTTAAGTCATCTCCTTTTTCCCAGATGGAACTCCAGTGCGCGCTAGATGCGCCTTAGTCCCCCCCTTTAGTGGAACATGCGGGTCATTGAAAATGATGATGATGATGATGATGATGATGATGATGATGATGTTTTTATGTGGTTTTATCTTTCAGGTCGACTTTGGTTGGCTGCCATTTTGTTATGAATGACATCTGTATGTCGGTATTTGACAGTCGAAGACAGAGGCCGATAACAATTTATTATAGAGTACCTAACGTCGCAATAACGTGTTGAAATTAATAAAACACTTCATTTAAGTTTTAAGCTATGACGCTTTACCAAAGCGACATTATGCCAAATGGAAAAATTCGGCCTAATGACACTTTCAAGAGCGTGCGATTTTTGTTCCAACAACGAACTGCACTGCACAGCGACTTGTGTTTAGCCAGGCGTCTACGGGTCCAACACGTAAATTGGTGAGTAGTCCTTGGGACCTTAAGTATTTTAGTAAATCACTCTACTAGGCTAATATAGCGTAACAAATCAGTGACGCACACCTTGAAGGAAATTCAACAGAAAAATCTATAAAAGTTTGGGACAACAACCTCATTATCACTTTTGTTTGTCTCCGTTACCTTCTGTAAGTCGCAAATCCAAAAGTGAAAACAAAACCAGCGAACTTATCTTTTCCCAGAAAAAAAAATGGGAAAACAACCGGGCTTCCTTATTCCGATCTATTATCGTCTCATTCAAATATAGTGCTAGTTTATATCTGAAATCTCTTTCGAAACTGACGCACACTCAATATCAACGTGGACGTCACGCCATACACCGTCAACCTAGTCCCCAATCAGTGACAATCTTTCTCCACATTTATAGCCCACATTTGTTCGAAAATCAAATCATAAAGTTCACGCTAATCTTTCAGACTTAATCGACATTCGTTAACGGCCATACGAATGGATCGTATCGGCGACACCTTCCTCCTCCATAACGTGAATGGCTAAGGTCAATGCATCTCCCATACGACGAAGCCGTGAATCTGCCCAATTCGATGCCATCATTATCGCCCACATTAAATCATTTCCACGAAATCAACGTCCGAAAGATACAAATAGAAAAAACCATAAAAACACGAAATAAAAAAAAAAAACAAATTTTCTGTGCTTCAGTCCCCCCGTCCGAAACGAGGGGCAAAATAAATAATAACGACAAAATGTTTACAAACAAATGGCCCAAACCCAAACACCATCGCCTAAGGTAGCCAGACATCTCGAAAGCCACTCACTCGTACAAGACAGAAGGAAAAAAATGGCGCAAGCGTGTGCGAACCATGCGAGCGAACACACACACACCACGCGTGTGAGCGAATGGGTTTATTTTCACTTAATAATTTATGCGTGTGTTTACCGAATTTCTCTAGTTTTCATCTGCGATTCGGTCGGGCTGTGAGTCGCTTTTGGGTGAGACTTGCGTCATTTGGCGCTCTTTCGGGGAACAGCACTATCCAAACAGAGAAGCGTGTTGAAAGTGGCTCCGCTGTCGGCGCACACGCTGTCGCCACTTCACGGAACCGTGCTTTGGCGGGGCCAAAACACAACAAACTTCGAAACGTACCCGCCATATCTGTGAATCAAAATGGTTTGTTCGCCTTGTTTCTTTTGCCTTTTCTTCTGGTTTTTTATTGGAGTCGTTTTCTCTTCGTGGTTTATTGTTTTAGGATGTACAACGCGTGCCTGCCATAAGTTGATGCGTTACAAGCTTTTCGCGGACGTCTGCGATTGACGGGTGTTTGTGTGTTGAAGCCTCAATCAGCTGAGGGGGAAATAACACCAAACAGCCGATCGTATCAGATTGTTTGACGCGTAAGTGACGTGTTTTGTTTAGGGCACACGAAGAGTGAACTTTGTTTGGAGAAGAAGCCCTTGGAAGGGTGCCATTTGCTCTGGGATGGGTTGGATTCGAATGAAGACACAGGAAATTAAAATAAATGATTGCAGGAAACAACAGAGAGTCGAATTATTCATGTCTTGCTGCTTTTGTTAAGATTTCTCTTTTCGAGAGCTAGGGAAAGTCAACACAGACGTCTAAAAATCTTGAAAAGATGAACGGATATAAAACAGGGCCCGTTCATATTTTCGAATTGTTCATGTTATAGAACCGTTCATGTTTTTGAAATTCTACTGTAGTTTGGGTGACAGAAAAACTATCGACTGCAGTGGGACGACTGTATATCGTGCATGAACATACGTTCTCCAGATAAGAGAAACTTCTGACTTCTTCTAATTGAATGAGGAAGTTCGAAGAATCCGTGTCAGAATAAGTAGGTCTTCATAATCGAACAAAGCACTCCTAAAAAGCTAACTGTATCGTAGGCTCCAACTTTTCTTAGGATATTGCTTTGATCTGCAGGTAATAAATATTTTATAGTGTTTTGCCGCGTAAGTCTTGGACATGTGCCAGGAAAGTGCAGAAAAATTCAGCCCTTCTTTCTCGTCTCTGCACCATTCGCAGAAGGAGGCTTTCAGTAATATTCCCCAAAGTATCGGACTGACCACTTCCGTGTGTATTCAGTGAGCTATTAACGATTGAAGGCCAAATGTGGTTTCTGCACATAGTGACTGACACCTCCTTGATGCAATCCTGGAAGTATGTTTTCCAATTCAGCCTGTTATCGAGTATGATACAGAGATATATACAGGGTAAGCCAAATACAAGTTATTATTATGGCTTTATTCGTAAGAACAAACATTCCCATTCATAATGAACTACAACGTCATTCAAGTGGCTGCCTCGCAGTAGCGCATTCTGCAGTAGCGACAATTTTCCAAGACTTTGTTGATAGTTTCGGGCTGTAGCTCACGGATTGCTTGAATGAGATTGGTCTTAAGTGCTTGAATCGGTCCCTTAACAAAAACAGTCCAATCGCAGCTCCGAGGGGGCCAATTGACATCGGCAAGACGGCTGATAACGCGATTTGGGAATTTGGGGCGTAAAATATCGATTGTGGCATGAGGCGCCATCCTGCATGAATCAGAAGTCATCCAAACTCATGTCTTCAATTTCAGTAAAAAAAAAAAAAAAGCAGTCAATGTGACTCGGTAACGCCCACCGTTGACCGATAAGTTGTTCCCAGCCTCATTTTCGAAAAAAAAAAAATGGTCCAATGATGCCACCACTCCACCTCCACAATCCGCACCAAACTGTCACTCTCTGTGGATGCATTGGCTTCCCGACAAGAACGTGTGGGTTTTGGTTTTCTGAGCAATATTGTTCATAAACGTAGATGATTTCTCACTCAAAATCATTGTCCAATTCAAGCTGCTTTAAATCCCAAACTGCGAAGCGATAACGAAGAGGATGGTCGCGCGCCTTGAATTGTTGAGTCAATTGGACCTTGCAAGCGAACAATCCGAGATCTTTTTGCAGAATTCTCCTCAGGCTAGTGCGTGAAATGATCAACTGTTGAGATCGATGGCGAGCTAATGTTCGCGAATTGAGTCTCACACTCTCGGACACAGCAGCCACATTCTCATCTGTGCGCACCGTACGACGACGGACGACGGGGACCATGAGTGTTGTCCACTAGCATACCAGTCTCACGAATATTTGCACAAACTTACGTACAGCAGTCGCGGTTAGGGATGCAACATCGTTCTTAAAAACATCGATGGTTCCACGACAAAAATAAAAAAATAAAACATCGGTATTAACAACGATACATCGGTGTTTTATGTATCTTCTCCAGCCAAATTATTGGCTATATTTACTTTATACTGTACCTAAACAACAAAACATACTAGTCTTACCAGTTTCAACCCAAAAATCTTCTCCGTCTTCCATTTCGTTGATGATTGAATTTTTACTTTGTGGCTTATCGGGTCAACGAAAAACCTAAAGTAACGTTGGAGAATCCTACGGTTCAGGAGTAGGGTTCCCGAGCGGGTCTTTCATGCACTTTTATAAAGCAGTTTGGCTGTTGACACGAGTTCTGCTATGCTTACGCATCCAGCCAATACATGCCGAAACATGAACCCTCTCCGATTAGCCACCGACCCACAGTTCCATAGGAGTTGGATACCCGGTCTCCTTAAGGGTTGCTCGATACTCAAGATAAACCACTTGGAGGTTCGGAGTAGGATGTTAGAATTAGAGTCCGACCGTACATTCGGCTTTGGCCACCTTCGTCTAAAAATATCACCTTCGGCAAAACATTCGACTTCCTCCAAATAAGACCGAAGATTTTGCCGAAGCCGAATGTTTAATTTTCTATTTTCTGTATTTTTACATATGACGTTGCAAGGAACGGTGTGTTTTTTAGTTTGTTATTGTCGGATATTTTGTATTTTGAAAGTGCGATTGTTTACAGCTTTGAAGAGCATCAAAAATGGCGAAAAATCCAAACTTGCGAACATTCGGCTTCGGCCGAACGTGATCAAAAAGCCAAAGTTCGGCTGCGGCTTCGGCCGAAAAACTGGCCTTTGGTCGGACTCAAGTTAGAATTGGAGAGGCTAAGATATAAAAAAGTTACATTGTATTATGCATCTCTAGCTCTTTTACACCCCATTATTATTAGATAAATACAAGCACATTTTATACAACATATAACACATCTTGGGAATGTTTAACGAAATGAATGAACGATGTCGATGTTTGACAATTTTGCCGTTGATGTATCGGTTATCAAAACATCGATTTTAACATCGATATTTATGAACGAAACATTTTTGGAAACATCGATGTATCGTTTGCATCCCTAGTCGCGGTGGGTGCTTCATTTCGGCCAAAACTTCTTTTGAAAAAACGCATTTTTGGGCTACACAGCACTAAGTTTGAAAATAAGTTTTCAATATTTCTACGCTTGAACAACGTTTTGATTGATTTATTTCGTTTCGTGGAGGTATGATACTGACTTTCTAGAATTCGAGTGATAAACAGCTGTCAATGTCAAAATAACCTATGATTTAAAAAAAACCCACTAGATGGTCCACCCTATGTAGAGTGCGCACAGAGGAAAAAAATGCTGCTGTATCGGTCAGTCCTTTGGGCGCCGTGGCGTAGTGGGAACAATAGTACGCACAACACGAGTGGTTGCTGAGAAGCTAGGCCCAGCTCCACCTCGGACTGTAGCGCCGCCATTATTATTATTATTATCGGTCAGTTCTATGAAGAATGACCGTGTTGAAGACTTCTGCTTTGTATGGCAGAACTAGACCTGGGCCTCAACCAACAAGGCTCTCCAGCTAGCACAATCTTTCGCCAGCAGTTTTCAGCTGCGCAGACCATGTTGGTTAAGGTCCGTCTCAACTTGTGTGCACCACCTTAGACGTAAACGTCCTCGGTTGCATTGTTCCGCAGACTCAGATTCAGAGAATCTTCGGAGTGGATCTAAGTTGTCCACGCGCTCTAAACAGATCAGCCATGTCTAGACTCATGTCGCCGTACAGCCCATATTTCGCTGGGTTCACCACAGCAACCACATCATCGCACACTAAACGTTTTCGTCCCTATGTTTCACAAGCCACGATGGTTGTGGTTTACTTATGTGCACCATTTTCTCCACAGTCTTCTCCCATCGTTCCTTTGAATCTGAGTTGAAGATCTTTCATTTCAAATGTGTGTTGCCTACACGCGTGTACGTCTGACCACGCTCAGGACATTTCCCCTGCATTTCATAAGTAAACCACTTCCTGTCAATGAGATCAATCAACTGTCAATTTAAAAAAAAAATTATATTTTCATATCGCTTAACTCAAGTGGACATTTATATAATTTGTTGCACAATCGACAACAGAGGGTTTATTAAAATTCCTTCTCGATAGCAATGTTTTTGATAAGATAGTTGAACTTTATAACAAAAACTGATTGAAAAATATAACTGACCTCATCGACCAAGCACTTGGACGACACGAGTGCCTACACATGTCGCTATCACTCCGGAATGTCCAATCAGCTGGAAATTTCGTCAACACAAGTGTCACCTGCGAGTGCAATTAAACGCTCCTCCGTTTTCAGGGACAAGCACCACTGTTATCTTACCACCAGATGCAAGGCTTATCCATTTTCAACGATTAATGAGTTTTTTTCTTCTTCAAACGACAACGATCGATTGAAAGGAGAATAAAATACATCCGCTGAATGCACAAACCACACCGACCACATGAAATGCAAAGTAAAACGAACAGTACCCCTGTGTCAAGTTAAAATTACAGTCACACCTCTGGCGTTCCATAACCGCTAGTGGCTACGGCTCGCCATTAATAATAAACGACACAAATTGTAACCATGTGGAACCTTGTGCAGTGACGGAATTCAAAAGCCAACAGATAATAACTGTGCGCAGCATAAATGTCACCGAAGTGTGCTAAAAATCAAACAAACATCATCCTTGGAATAGATCGAATGAAGGAGCACCGCGCGAGACCATGACAATCTAGTACGTGTGTGTTGTTGCCTCTAGCAGACTTGTTGGTGGATGCCTTTGAAGCCGCCACCTGGCATTTGGAGAGTTTTATGCTAAAATTGTGAAGTACAATGAGCACATGGCTGCGGACTTAATGATGACAATGATAGCTGCGTTCAGCGATGTGGAATTGAACAGAGTTTCTCCTTCTCTTCTGGGCTGTGGGGTGTAGTAGATTTGAATATTCGATGAGATGGACTTGCAAATAACGGGGAGAATGTGGTGTGGACAAAAGAGCTAACGTTACCTTTAATTAAGTATTATTCCGTGCATACACCGCACGCCAGTGACAGCGATGTGAATACAAAAAACAAACGCAACCGCTATTTATGCGCCTTTTGATGGTGAACCCATCTGAGTGTGGCAATTACTTGTAGCTGACGTTAATTAGTTGGCGGAGTCTTTGTTTTAATAACTCCACCAACGTGCCAATTGACTTAAGCAGGAGTTGTGTGATTAAAAGCAAATAGACGGACAAGTTTGACTTGTGTTGTTATGTTGTTTCAGTAATAATTCAGAAAACAATCATGAGGTACTTCTTTGGCTTGGTTTTACAACCTTTTAACCTTGAAGCCTATTTCATCCACGTAATACTGCCTACATCTAAAGGAAGGATAGACGGTACCGCTGTTCCTTTTGAAGTCTTTGAATGTATTGTCTGTTTATGCCATGATTTGGGAAGGTTTGTGGTTGCTAAATAGGCACGACAATGCGAGAATTGTCCGAGAAGTGTTTGAGCTGATCCTGGCACTAAGCCATGTGCACTCCGTTTTAGGCAGCAAGAGTTACAAGTAGCTGAAGACAAGCACATCCCCCGATCCAGACGTGGTCAAGATAGCAATATCCAGACTGAAGTTTAATAAAGTTCTCGTTTGGAGAAAAGCAGAGAAGAATCTCCATATCGCTCGTACAAAAACATGAGTCCCCCTTGACTGTGCCAACTTTCTAGGGATTAGCCTCCTCAACATCGCGTATAAGACTGTGGTGACCTCCCACAACGACTCCTGCCAAAAGTACTGTGGCGTTCTCATACAGCGACTTCGATCAACAAAAGAAAGGTTTCCTGTGTGTGGAGCACAGATGACGCCACTTTCATCAGAAAGCAACATCGGTCATTCCAAGCCACCAATAGTCAAAATCCCTGCAAAATACAACGCATTCGCTGGCAGTCGCGTTCCGTATTTCACGAAGTAGACTACTGTTTACTTAACTTCCATTGTGCAGTTTACCTTTGCTTCAATTTCCTAAAACGTAGTATAACAATAGTTTTCAATAATTCAGCTGATATTTGATCTAATATCCAAACCGAGTGAGTTTCATTAACATTAACTTAAGCCAACTAGCTAAAGATCTTCTCTAAAGGGTGGGCCATCTAGTGGTTCTTTTTTAAATCATTGATTATTTTGACACTGACAGCTGTTTCCTGCTCGAATTCTTGACAGAAAGTCAGTATCATACGTTGGGAAATATTGAAAACTTATTTCCAAAGTGAGTGCTGTGAAGTCCAAACAGTGCAATGCGTTTTTTGAAAATAAGTTTTGGCCGAAATGAAGCATCCTCTGCGACTGTTGTACGCAAGTTTGAAGTTTGTGCAAAAAGTTCGGTAGACTGGTATCCTAGTGGACAGCACTTATGGTCCCCGTCGTCGTACGAGAATGTGGCTGCTGTGGCTGAGAGTGAGACTCAACTCACGAACATTAACTCGTCATCGATCTCAACAGCTAAACATTTCACGCACTAGCCTGAGGAGAATTCTGCACAAAGATCTCGGATTAATCACTTACAAGGTCTAATTGGCTCAGCAATTGAGGGCGCCGACCATTCTCTTCGTTATCGCTTCGCAGTTTGGGCCTTAGAGCAGCTTGAATTGGACAACGATTTTGGGCGAAAAATCATATCGGCGGCTACGTTAACAAACAAAATTGCCCCATCTGGGACTCGGAAGCACGTTACTGTCGAGAAGCCTATGCATCCACAGATAGTCTCAGTTTGGTGCGGATTGTGGAGTGGTGGCATCATTGGATCATTTTTCTTCGAAAATGAGGCTGGGAACAACAATTCGGTCAACGGTGGGCGTTACAGAGCCATATTAACCGACTTTTCTTACTGAAATTGAAGACATGGATTTGGACGAACTCTGGTTCATGCAGGATAGCGCGCCATGCTACACAGCCCATGCCACAATCGATCTTTTGCGCACCAAATTCCCAAATCATGTTATCAGCCTACTTGACCCCTTTGGACTGGCTTTTGTGGGGATCCGCGAAAGACCGATGTTATGCTAACAATCCGGAAACGATTCAAGCACTTAAGGCCATTATCATCCAAGCAATCCGTGAGCTACAGACCGAAACTATTAACAAGGTCTTGGAAAATTGGGGTGACAGAATGCGCTACTGCGAAGCCAGCCGAGGCAGCCACTTGAACGAAGTTGTATTTCGTAATTAATGGGAATGTTTGTTCTTTTTTTTTCCTCTTGTACAACCCTGTCGTAAAGGCATCGACACTGCGACCTAAAAAGGTTTATTGTATCGACGGGTTGGAATTAATCCAAAAGATTTACCACTTTCCTTATGAAAGATAGTATATCTTTTGTAGTGGAGTTTTTCAATTCCAATATTTGTTCTTACTAATGAAGCCAAATTACAGTCAAAATCGGTTATAACGACTTTCAAGGGACTAACGAATTTGATCGTTATAAGCGATAGGTCGCTGTAACCAATAATTCAAAGATAGCAGATAAAGAACGAAGACCCTCTAAACTGTGCCATCAACAGAGGGATCAGTCTCCTAAATATCGCATATCAGATCTTCTCTGCCGTCTTATGTAAGCCCCTGAAGCTCTACGTGAACAGTCAGATTGGTCAAAATCGGTGCAGGTTCGGGCCAGCGAAGTCTACCATCGACCAGATATTCAGATTTATTTATTTATTTATTTATTTCATCTATCAGATAATTTCTTACAGACTACGATAACAATCAATACTATATTTTTTATAATATTACATGTATTAAGGTATTATAGATATTAAAGATAAGACATTGGATTTAAATATATCTCTAGAACAATTAATAAAAAAATCTATATTACAGCAAACTGAGTTAGCTTCTCTAATGCAACGTGATATCGGTTCATTTCGACCATAGTTAGTGCGATGAAATTTTTCATGAAAAATATAGAATTCGCGTAGATTTCTTGTGGGAGAATGCAAATTCAACATAGCGAGAAGAATAGGACATTTAATACGATACGTTAAAATATCTCTAATGAACATAATGGAAAAGTACTTCCGTCGTTCCTCAAGAGATTGTAATCCAATTAGTAAACATCTACTTTTATAAGAGGGCATCTCAAAGTCCCAATTCAGCTTAAAGATAACATATCTAGTAAATTTTCTTTGAACCCTTTCAATCCTATTAGATGACACAGAGTAATATGGATTCCAAACTGTACTACAGTATTCTAGACCAGATCTCACTAATGAAATAAAAATTGACTTTAATGCATAAGGATCTGTGAACTCTTTGGTATTCCGCTTAATAAACCCAAGCATCGAATTAGCTTTGTTGACAATATAATCAATATGAGGCAGAAAGGTAAGTTTAGTATCTAGAATAACACCAAGATCTTTTTTACAAGTTACCCTTTCTAAGTCAATATCTTCAACATTATAATTAAAGTTTATTGTTGAGCAATTTCTAGAACACGAAAAAATCTGACATTTGGAAATATTCAAATGTAGAGAATTAACCTCACACCATTGAATCAGCTTTATCAGATCATCTTGCAGAAGAACGCAATCGCTTCTAGAAGAAATTTTGCGATACAATTTAAGGTCATCCGCATAAAGTAAGCAGTGAGAATTCCTAAAGATTAATGGGATGTCATTGACAAACAAAAGAAAAAGTAATGGACCCAAATGACTACCCTGAGGTACACCCGATGGTACATTAATGTGTTTTGATAAGTTATTATCTATTTTTACGATTTGAATTCGACGAGTCAAATAAGATTCGATCCAACTCAGAAAGCTAGAATGAAAACCTATACAAGAAAGTTTATGTAGCAATATCCTATGGTTTACCCTATCAAACGCTTTGGCAAAATCCGTAAATATGATGTCTGTCTGTAACTTATTTTCAAAGTTTTTGATTATATGGTTTACTAAGATGGATAAATTGGTTGTAGTCGATTTACCGGGCATAAAACCGTGTTGGAAAACAGATATATGTTCTTTAATAAGAAAAAATATTTTATTACAAACAATTTTTTCAAACAGCTTAGGTATTACAGAGATCTTGCAAATAGGTCTATAATTTGTAATATCTTGTTTGGATCCAGATTTAAAAATTGGGGAAAGAAACGAAACTTTCCATTGATCCAGGAAGTTACCACTAGCAAGTGATAGATTGAATAGATAGGTAAGTGGTTTAGCTAGCGTTAACGCACAATTCCTAATCAGCATAGGATGGATACCATCCGGCCCCTCTTTCTTTGTTGGATCTATTTTCAGTAAGGCCTCCTCTACTTCTGATATAGCTAAGTGTAGAAATCCAATGTCAACAAATTGGCATACATTTGTTAGCCTTTGATCAGAAGAAGATTCAGATGAATAAACGGATTCAAAGTAATCCGCAAAAAGATTGCAAATGGTCTGTATGTCACAAGTCATTGTACCAAGATAACTCATACAGTAAGGAAGACCATTAGTTTTGCGCTTTGTATTTATGTAATTCCAAAACTTTTTACTATTTGTTCTAAGTGTGGATTCTGCAGATAGAACATATTCACGATACAAGGCTCTGCTAAGGGAATCAAATTCACGCTGTTTAGTGAAATAACTAGCTCGAATCATTGGATCCTCTCTATTACACTTGTATAATTTATATGCCTTATTTTTCTGATTCTTAAGCTTAATAAGCCTTTTATTAAACCAAATTGGATTACAGCTGCGTTTTAGCCTCTTTTTAGGTACGAACTGACTTACGCCATAATTTAAAATTGAAATAAATGACCCAAATGCGTTATGCAAATTATTAGGTAATAAAATATCATCCCACGCTTGTGAAGACAAAAACTGGTTCATTGCATCAAAGTTTGCATTTTTATAACTAAAAACATAAGTTTTACCTACAGTCTTCCTTTTTGAATAATCAAAAAAATTTATATTAATATCCAAGGCAAAATGGAAAATAGAGTTTCTCACAATAGGAAATTCTGACTTTTCAACTGAAATGTTAAATTCTTTGTCAACAAAAATTAAATCAAGAATATGATTAAAATCGTTAGGAAAACTATTTACTTGTATTAAATCATATTGACTAAAAAAATCGATTACTGATATTTCAATATCGCTATTTACATCATAAGGTATTAAATGTTTTTCATCCTCATCAAAGATCCATTTTATGTATGCTAAATTAAAATCACCAGCACATAATACATGTTGATTGCTGTTTAAATTATCTAAAACATAACCAAAATTATTTAGATGTAAGTTATATAATTCAAGAGAACTCTTTGGAGGAATGTAGCTAACCATTACAAATATTTCAGTTTTTACATTGAACCTTAAGTTAACTATAACCTGATCAACATCTAGGTTGAAGACCGACGAACTAGATTGCAATTCGACTTGCCTACATCGCAAGGCCGTTCGAACTGCAATAAGCACACCGCCACCCTTCTCCTTCCCAGTCATAGAGTAACATCTATCTTTTCTAAATACATTATACATATTACTGTTAAAGATTTCAGCTGTTAAATGACTTTGATTTATTCCGCTTTCTGTTATTATAATAATATCATATAAACCTGATGAGGAGGAAACATATATACTATCTAGTTTGGTTCTTAAGCCACCTACATTTTGATAATATACTGAAAGATTATTAAAGATAGAAGAAGTATTATTTAAAGATGATAGAACTATGCCAGCAGTATCCGGAGCACCAATATCAGTAGGAGCATTGACACCATGTATTATGGCGGTGTCACCAAACGAGGAACTTCTTCGTTTTTTGGACGATTAGCAAATAGTTTTACCTTAACTGAATACGGCCAGATTGAAGAGTCCTTGAAGATGAGGTTAAAACTATCAGCCGGCACACTCAGTTTAAAGTTAACAAACTTTATGTCCGACGCGACAATTCCCTTTTTCACCAATTTGAAGCATTTAAAATGATCAGAGGGAATATTCGTTTTAGTGGAGATGTGGTTAATAATATCCTCCGGTTTCGTGTCAATACGAAACTTAGATAAATGCAACCACTTAGATGAAAAGATCGCATTAAGCGAAGTATTACGATCAGTTCCAATAATGGTGCGTTGACGATTTTCGTTAGATTTACGATGCTTGACCAAATTCCATTCATTTCTGGTATTATTTACATCTGCATCAGCTGCTTCTTCCACTACGTCATTGAAGGGTACGGGAGCAGTTTCAGCTGCAGCAGTTTTATTAGTGGACATAACAGAAATGACATCATTCATCTCAGCTCCACTCTCATCAGCCACATTCGGTACATCAGAAACTGTATCAACAGCAAGCACATCGATCACTGAGTTAACAACAGGAGTCGTGGGTGCAGGAGGAGCGGCGACGGGAGCTGTCTGACGATCAGCTCTCTGAGAATTTCGACTATTGCCGATGGGAGTGAGTGACTGCTTGCTCATTTGTGATCTGTCACCGTTGTTTCTCATGGTAGATGGGGAGTTTTTATTGTATGTACTAGCACTGCTAAGCACAGATGATGCAGTTTTGCTTTTTGCATTGGACAAAGGTTCATTGACCTTTCGTTGAATTAGAGTTGATGAGCGAACTTCTCTTGAATCAATAGTTTTATTGTCCCGAATGGATTTAACACTTTTATTGTTTATATTAAAAAGATGAGAAAAATCATTTCTTAAATTGTTAACACTTTGATTAAAATTATGCATTATTTCATCTATTTTTTTAACACAAGCTTGCGAAGGCTTACTAATACATTCGTCACATTTAAAACAAATGTTCTTGTTCAATTTTATATTATTAAAGTCAGATTTTTTTAATTTTGTGCATATTAAATGATAAGATAACCCGCACATACCGCACGAAATAATATCAACGGATACTGGGTTTTTACATTTGAAACAATGATAATTCATAATGAGCTTAATAAAAATACGACTGTCGCGATTGAAAGCTGAACTGCGATGAAAGCTGTCTGCGATTGCGACAGATCTTGGCAAAGACACAGGATCTTCACGTCGATACCCACCATCTGTTTATCGATTTTAAGGACGTGTATGACAGCATTTTGGGAGACAAGTTATATAGCGCATTGTCTAATCTTAGCATCCCTCCAAAACTCGCTCGTCTTCGTAGGATGACGGTGGGGAATAGCCGTTGCTTCATCAAGGTCGGTTAAGACTTCGCCGAGATATTTGATGTCAAAAAAGGGTTAAGACAAGATGATGCACTGTAAGGCGATTCTTTTAATGTCATTTTTACGATGATCGTGCGTAACACCAGAGACATGTGTTCGAATGTTTGGCTCAACTTAAAGCCAGACGCACATCTCCGGGCAATCTAGTGTACCTCAAGCTTTCGGAAAAACGAGTAAATGTTTAAGTCTGACCATTTTTATCAATTTCACCGGGTGGTTTTATGATCGCTCAATTAAGACTCTTGCCATCAGTTTCAGGTCAAGTAGTATCACGAGTAGTCGCCAAACCCAAGATAGGTGTCTCGGCGCTAATTAGGACCGGTCTGTTACAAAGTCACAAAGCAGCCAATGAATCTATAGACTTGAACGTCGTTGTATGCCAGTGGTGCAAATCAGAACAAAAGAATTGAATTGCCATGAGAAAATGCTTCTATAACCAAACAAAAATGTTTGTTCATCGTGTAAGATGTGTAAAGGCCTTAGATTAGACATCGCATCGCAAATATTTATTTTCCTCCTCGAAAAATGTATTCTGTTTACATCTCCCACCACTTTTGCATTCCACTTGTGTGCTCACTTAGTTTGAAAACAAATTTCCTAAAAGCCTCTCCAACCGTGTTCCCCTCCGAATAATTTGGCAACAATCCGAAATTCCACAACCAATTCCGTGGAGTTACTCAGTCCACAGCCAGGAGAAGCATCCAAGCAATTTGTTACGTAACTCACAGCTGACGCGTGTTCAGTCCATAACTTCTGTCTTATGCCGTAAACACTGCCGACGCCCACCCGCCCGACGCAACCTCAACCAGTGACATACAATTTTTCTTAACCTTTCGACAACCCCGAAGGTCACCAATACACGCCGAGATGAAATCAACAGCAGCAAGGAAGGCAAGTGACTGACCAGAGGCGAGGAGAGACCCGAAGCAAACAACAGTGAACAAGTGCTGGCTTAGCTTGACGTTTAGTTAATTGGGAGTGATTAATTTAAATCTTGTTTTACACAACAGCCACAAAGGCTATTCACTTGAGCGGGCATACCCACTTTGGGAACCAGTTTCCTTACAAAGGCAGCCCATATACTGAAATACATGAAATGTCTCGGGCTGCAAAGTGGTTGGCGTTTGTGTCAACGGACACGCGGGGCAATGTCAAAGCTCGTGTGCAGTTGTTTTGGGAAAATAAAATCAAATCTCGATAAGATTCGCAAACAATGCCACAATCGGCTCGTCAGGAGCGAGGTAAACATCGCCGAGGGGAACAGTGATTTGGGGATCGGCTAGCATTTGCCTAAAATGTCAGGGGATGGGTTCGGTGACTGAGTGCAAATGTCAAATCAATTTGTTTCTTGTTATCAACTCGGGATTCAATAGCTTGCGGTGGGCAGATAATTGTGAGCATTGGAGGAATTCCGAATGATTTGACGCTCCCGGTGTTTGAGGCATGTTTGGTGGATGAAACTGATACCTGTCAAAATCGTTTGACAGTTAATCAAGAGATCCAATATGGGGAAATGTTGGATATGCGTATGAGGAAGGTGTGACAATGCAACAAAATATTCCTTGTCCATTAAGTCGAACTGAAAGTTAAGTGCAAAGCTTCCACGAGCGTCATAAAGGTACGACGCCAATGTAGCCCAGCCCTACTGGGTCTGACCCTTTGGTGAAAGTTTTTTTTTTTTGGAACGGTTGAGAGTGAATTTATTGCCCGGATCAATAAGAGTTCCATCACGATCTGCATCAAAGAATGTGCCCTATTCAGCTAAGTTTATACAGGGTGGGCCAAATACAAGTTTCTTTTTAAAAATGCAATAGAATGAACATAATTGAATTTGTTCCATGTAATATGGCCTCATTGGTAAGAACAAATATTCCCATTAATTATAAAATACAACGTCGTTCAAGTGGCTGCCTCGGCTACTTCGCAGTGGCGCATTCTGTCACCCCAATTTTCCAAGATCTTCTTGATGGTTTCGGGCTGCAGCTCACGGATTGCTTGGATGATATTGGTCTTAAGTGCTTGAATCGTTTCCAAATTGTTGGCATAACATCAGTCCTACACGATTCCCCACAAAAAGCAGTCTAAAGGAGTCAAATCGCAGCTCCGAGGCGATCAATTGATATCGGGAAGGCGGCTAATAACACGATTTAGGAATTTGTTGCGTCAAAGATAGATTGTTGCATGGGCTGTGCAGCATGGCGCGCCATCCTCCATGAACCAATTCAATTTCAGTAATAAAAAGTTGGTTAATATGGCTCTGTAACGTCCACCATTGACCGAAACGTTGTTCTCAGCCTCATTTTAGAAGAGAATTGATCCAATGATGCCACCACTCCACAATCCGCACCAAACTGTCACTCTCTGTGGATGCATTGGCTTCTCGACAATAGCCTGCGGGTTTTCCAAACCCCAGATGCCGCAATTTTGTTTGTTGACGTAGCCGCCGAAATGAAAATGCTCCTCGTTAGAAAAGATGATTTTTTGCCCAAAATCGTTGCCCAATTCAAGCTGCTCTGCTCTAAGGCCGAATCTGCGAAGCGATAACGAAGCGGATGGTCGCGCACCTTCGATTGCTAAGTCAATTGGACCTTGTAAGCGAATAATCCAAGATCTTTGTGCAGAATTCTCCTCAGTCTAGTACGTGAAATGTTGAGCTGTTGTGATTGGTGGCGAGTTGATGTTCGTGAATTGAGTCTCACACTCTCGGCCACAGCACCCACATTCTCATCTGTGCGCACCGTACGACGACGGGGACCATGAGTGTTGACCACTAGCACACCTGTCACGCGAACTTTTTGCACAAACTTGCGTACAGCAGTCGCGGTGAGTGCTTTATTTCGGTGAAAACTTATTTTCAAAAAACGCACCGCATTGTTTGAGCTACACAGCCCTCACTTTGGAAATAAGTTTTCAATATTTCACGCGTTAAGCGACTCATTGCGTTCCGCGGAGGTATGATAATGACTTTCTTTCAAGTTTTCGAGCAGGAAACAGCTGTCAGTGTCAAGGGATAGACGAGGGAAACAGCTGTCAGTGACAAAACAACATATGATATAAAAAAGCCCTCCCTGTGTAAAATGTTGTTTGCTGTATAAATGCTGCTGCGGAAACGTTGAGAATGCCGCAGAAGGCAGAGCTAAAATAAGTCAAAGAAAGTGTTGAAAAGGATATGGTTGCCAATCGACGTAATGCATCGACTAAGGTCAGACTGTTTTCTTTGACTATAGCTGTGTATGGCATTCTCAAACCCTTCTAATGGGACAAACCTTTAGCAAAGAATATTATTTGAATTTGGGCGCCATTGCCGTTTGGATTTGTGCGTCGATCCCTATGCTCTTTCACAGTCTAGTTTCAAATCTAAGCACAAGCAATAATTTTTCAAAAATTGGCCGAATTTATGGCGAAACAGCTCTTGGCTTTTCGCCACGATAATGGCCCATCGCAGACTTCATAGGTTCTTCGAGAGTTTTTCACTAAAACTTCGACCAACACCGTTCCACAACCTTCTGGTTATTCAGCAAACACAAAATACCTCTGTTCACTAAAAAAAACCCTGATCCATCACAAATAAGTTTTGGTTCGCATCAGAAAACTGATTAAAATCGAAACAAATACCATGCCGACTTTAACTCATCCAGGAAATTACAACCCATACCTGACTGTCTCCATGGACACGCATGTCTCATCGCTCATCCTGACCCAATCTGCAACAACCACAACTGGCACATTGCATGATCTACCACTATATCCTTAAAGCTACCCAAAGCCGTATTCTTGACACCACATCCAACAAACACCGCAGTCAATCAAAAACTCATTTCTGTCACACAGCCCGATGCACAAGTCATTTGAACCGACTTAAGAGCTCAGCCTTTGTGAAATGATTCGAATTCACACGTCAATGACATCCAATCCAGCTAGGATCCAAGCATCAGGGCCGACCTCACCTTGGAGATGACTTCTGCTTCGGCTCTGGCTTCGGTTGTGCGAATTCTTGCTCGCAGATTGCTCTCTTCGGCCCAGGGCGGCCGTATCTTCATCTCCCCGGCACAGTTAATAAAGCATAAGATCCCCCATACCGTCATCATTGTCGTTATGTCTTTATCTCCACGTGTCTATGGCGGTATCGATTTTCTCTCACCACCCCTTTGCGCGGGTGTACTGTGAAAATCCCGGAACTCGAGAGTACTACAACAACTTTGCCCTTGGAGAATCTTTTCAATGTCATTGTACGTGTATCCTTGCTCGCCGGCATCTCGCTCTGTGCCACCTCCCCTGTCTCTCTTTCATCCATCTCTGTGGTCTCCCTCTTCAGTCGAGAGGGACAACATCATCAAGAGAGGAATTTCGGGAGAAAATCGAAACAAAAAAGGCGAAAATGTTGCCAAAAATTAAATTTTGGGCATTTCTCCATTAACTGGAATGGCAGTCATGCTTGTTGGTGTCTCCACACGCCGAGCACGGACGTCTCCGCGACTGTGATGAAGACGAATTTCGCCCCGAGCGGGCATGCTGTTTGCATGTGTGCGCGAGTGTGGGTAGGGTGAAATTAGGGCGGGTGTCGTCTCTCTCTCGTTTTATTTCACTTTTTTGTGTTACTGACGGCTGACGGCTTAACCTTGAGCGTAAGGTTATGCATTCCTTGCATGCACAGAGTTGTGCCCGAAGGGCGTGGGCAAAGTTACGGTATGCGTGATGTTATCAGATAATTGACAGAATTATTGGCATTTAAAAAGAAACCAAGCAAGGATCAGATAATGGAGACAATTGTTTTGACATATGTATGCATTTGTCACAGTGGTTGCTGTTTGAGAGGTCGGACAATTGTGTAGAAAATTGTCCGAAGAATGAGCCTTAAAATGCCTTTATGGCTTCGAAATTCTTAAAATCCCTTAAGGGAGAGAATAAGAAGGTGACAGAATAGGATTTGGGGGTATTACTCACTTTGGAGGTATTTTTCACTTCGGAGGTCGAATAAGAGATGAACACTTACCTGAAAAGGAATAGAAAATAAAATTGATTAGCGTGAGTCGTTTTTCAGTGTTGATATGAATAATTTGAAGCAACTGAATACATGGCATCCAAAGGCTTTCTTTGCAGTGGATTTAGGTGAATCATCTTAAGTCACTAGAGCCTCCTAACGGCTTTGATTGGGAAAAAACAACAAAAGTTGACTCTAAGCAGTCATAAGAAATACTCTTAATTTTGCTGTTAAATTGATTTGTTTTACAAATCAGAGTTTAATTCAACAATTTAAGTGAATAACCAGTAAATTAATTGTTGACAGGTTTCGTCTCCAAGGACGTTTATCAATTGTGTTAAAATATTATCATCATCACCCTAATTTTTGACACTTATGAGGTGAATGTACAAGGTGGCGCAAAATTAATCATCCTATCCGAAGATGTTATAATTTTTGCAAATGACGCCGTACGTCAGTTATTTTGACATTTGTGAACTACGCAGCTGCAGTATACAAACAGACAAACAAGCAGCAACGTGGAATAATTGTGTAGATCTTTTTGACCAATAATTGGTTGGTGGTGTTAACGCAGCATGAATTTTGACGTCAATTTCCTAATCGTGTCGCGCCGGATGGGCAATCATTCCGTCGACTCGAACAGACCACAGGAGACCATGCAGGGCGTGACCGCCACCGGACTGGTCGTTCGGCCGAGAATATCGCGGCTGTGGCTGCCGATGTCGCTGACAACGAAGAAACATCAACCAGACACCGGGCCATGCAATTGGGCATCACCAGGCGGACTCTACAGCGAATTTTAGTGAACGACTTACACTTGTTCCCATGCAAACTGTGCGTCAGTTAATGCCTCTTGACCGTCAGTCACCGGTAAATAACTGTCAAGCCAGCCTCAATCTCAACAACGGACAGGACGATTTTGTGTCGAACATCATCATGACCGACGAGGCGCATTTCCACACAAGCGTTTACGTCAATAAACAAAATCTTCGTTTCTGGGGCACTGCAAATCCGCGTGTGATGCACGAAATGCCATTACATCTACTCAAAGCCGCTGTGTGGTGCAGCATTTACACAGCAGGAGTGATTGGGCCTTATTTTTTTGAGGACTCCATCGGCAAAACTGTCACTGTTACTGGCGGACGCTACTGGGCCATGGTAAATGACTTCTTACTGTCGGAATTGGATGTGCGATGCTTGGTTAACATGTGGTTCCAACAAGGCGGTGCAAGCTCACACACCGCACGAGCCACAATGGATACTGTGAAGGAAGCGTTTCCTGGTCGCGTAATCTTCCGTTTTGGCAATTGGACATGGCCCGATTTAACCATCCCAGACTTCTTTCTTTGGAGATACTTGAAGTCGCGGGTGCCAACAAGCCTCAGACAATCACAGCCCTTAAGGAGAATATTCGACAGGAATGCGAACAGAAAGTCATTCAAAAACAAAATTGGATGATAAATTTTGGGCCACCTTGTGTAAGAAATTGTAAACACTTTTGAAATTTGATAAGGCTTTTTTAATTTTTTTTCTTTGGGTTTTGGTATAAGCTTAAGTTTTCGTTCGACTATTTTCAGTGTTTGTCAGTGTTTGGCAAAACAAATATTAATAGAGCGTCTTGCCAGTGATACGGACAAGGCAATCAACTGTTTGAAACAGAATTGAATTGAAGTACAATCAATCTTTTGGACTCCAACTTGTGACAAAAATGTGTAAAGGCCTTACAAAAAGACAAAAATATTGTCGATGACTCGGCAATAATTTGATATGTGTAAGGTTCTTGTTTGAGATACTTATAAAATTCATTCGCTGGAAAAATTTAATGCCGAATCAGTATTATTGAGAGCTAGAGGTCGATGTTTGTTGGTGTACACCCATATCGAGAGCGAAATCGAGAGAGAAATCGAGAGCTGTTAAATCAGTCATCTTTTTGACAATATTCAAACATTAAAAACGTCTCGTAAAATTTATATCACAGCACGAGCTGTGGGTAACGGAACACCGTCTTGTTGAAGCAACAGTATAATTTATCTAGTTTGTGCACAAAAAAGGCTCGAAAGCGGTTTCCAGTCACAGTTACAGCATTGACTCTAACATCCTCAAATACAAGTGGCCCAATGTTGCAGCCGGTTCAAATGGTGCACCCTGCTTTTCCTCTACGAGGATTAATGATCTTTGGTGTATCAGTTAAGTATAAGTTAAACCATCAAATTCAAGATGTGCTTCGTCGCTCATAATCACTTTTTGGCAAAAAATTGTGGGGTCTATACTGAGCTGATGACTTAAACTGCTCCAAAATAAATTCTTATCGGTCACTTATTACGACTATTAAATGCCGACTCACAAATATCTAGAGTCCGACCAAAGGCCAGTTTTTCGGCCGAAGCCGAACTTCAACTTCTATATTCACAGAAAACAGAAAATTCAACATACGGACTCAGCAAAATCTTCGGCCACATTTGCCGAAGCCGTATGTTTTGCCGAAGGTGATATTTTTAGCGAAAGGTGGCCGAAGCCGAATTTTCGGTCAGACTCTACAATTATCATCCAAATGAAAATTGCCCTCCTTACTTTACTTACTTATCAAGCCAACGACCCATGGAGAGTCTGAACCTTCCACTTTTGACGGTCTTGGACGCGCTGTTCACAGTCATTAAGACCAAATTGATTGAACATATTTAAGCATGTTTTGGGATGACAAGAATCTAGGAGTGGTCTATGAGTATAAAAAAAAACCCTTGCAGTACTCGGGTACCCGGGAAATAACCTGGGTATCCGGGAAAACTTGGTGACAGATCCCTTGAGTTGTTGAAGAAAATGTAGGGTGAAATAGAGGAGATGTTTGGCGTTCAAAATCGTGTGGATTTGACACCACACGTTTTTCAGCGTTTTTCGAGTTGTTCTTCCATTCGGAAATGTTAGCTATAATTTGAGCCTTAGAAACTTACATTCAGTGTAGCATTCGATAGATGTGGCTTCAAATGTGGTCAACTATTGAAAACGCAAGATGCTGTTCTTTAAGCGCTCCTTTAGTGGTCATATCCTCGCAATAATGTCATAAAATAACAAGAATAACAACCGTTCCTTCATTTTCTCACCTTGTTCCAATAATCTTAGAACATTGTGCACACACTGACGAATTGCAGTCTCTTAACAGTAAGACTTCACAGTACTACACACAAAATCGCGAGTGATTTTAAGCTGTCTAAGAAGAAACGACAAAATGCATGTGGCACTTGTGCACATGCAATTTTTCACTTCAACTCATTCCATTATTGTAAACAACTTAAGTCTACGCATTTTAATCGCATTAACGCTTTACTTACAACATGTTCCACATCATAGTCCGCCTTTTGAACAGATTGGTTTTGAACTGATTGAACTGCTAAAGGGTATATCATTAAGCGCTTCCTGTCTTTAAATTTAAATAAAACAAAGTGTGTGTGTGAACTATCATCGACATTTTAGTATACGTTTGAAAGGCCTATCGATGCCATTATGTATGGGATATAATAATAATAATATTAATAGCGGCGCTACAGTTCCGGGGTGGACCTGGGCCTAGCTTCTCAGGAACCACTCGTGTTGTGCGTGATATTGTTCTGTCACGAGTGGAGGGGACCTACAGTTTAATGCCGACTCCGAACGGCGAGATTGAGAAGCTACACAGTTATCCTCTTTGAGCCTTATCAGTGATTCGAAAGAGGTGGAGCAGTGAACAATTCTTTTTTTGAACAATTGTTTGTCTGAACTTGGATTCGAACCTGGACTGTGAAAGTTTAATGCGCATTGTTCGACGCACGAACCCACACGGCCACGGCGCCCACATGGAATATAACATCGTTCAAATATTCGCCGTGGCTTCTCTGGGTGGCGCGCATTCGAAATGTCAAATTTGCCATGGCTGCCGCATAAATACGGCTGAATTTGACCGATGGCATGGGTTAGGTTGACTTCGAGGACCGCGATGGATTGTGGTTTATTCGCAAACACCTGCGACTTCAGAAAACCCCACAAGAAAAAGTCGCACGGGGTCAAATCGCATGATCTCGGTGGCCAGTTTATATTACCTCAGCGTGAGATGATCATGCCCTCGAATCACTTGTGCAATGTGGCGTGAGTTGTGTACCACGTAGAGCCGTTCTGTTAAAACCACATGTCGTTGGTGTCCAAATCATCCAATTTAGGCCGAAAGAAGTTGGTAATCATCGACCTATAGCGGTCGCCGTTGAAGTTGGTGGTCTGGCCAACGTCGTTCTCAAAAAAATATGGACCGATGACGCTGTCAGCCCAAAATCCATATCAAACACTCATTTTTTTCGGGATGCATTGGACGCTCTTGGATCTCATGTCGGTTGGTATTGTCCCAAATTCGATAACTTTGTTTGCTGATATAACCCATTCACATGGCACGAATGTCCCCATCATCACGACATCCGTGGCGTGCCTTGAATGCGATTCCATCAGGTAGGCGACCGCTTGGCAGACCCAGGACGTGATGGTTGGACCAAGTCCAAACACTCGCCTGGTTGAGCTTGGGCATAGGTCCTGATGAGTTAGAGTAGATGGCGGAGGATCGAGTGGCCTGGAGATCCCTCGTGCATGCATTGCCCCCGCGACCCCTTTAGTGGAACATGTGGGTCACTGAAAATGAGATGAGATGAGATAATACATACCCATTCATCCAGAAATGGGCCTCATCGCTGAAGAAATGGGCCTCATCGCGAGTTCTTGCGAGTGACGTGAATGTGACTGCCTCGGATTCTCCTGCACACTCTCACAAACAGCGGCGATGTTTTCGGCAGATCTTGCGTTCCGTCGACGAACGGGTGTCGCTTTGTCGTTTACTGAACCAGTGGACTCAAATTTATCCATCCGTCTGCGAATAGTCCTCCCAGTAGAATGATTATGGCGACCATAAAATGGGTGATGCGCCTGGAACGTTGCCGAACAAAGCACCCTTTTGATAAAACAATTTTAACACTTGCACGTGTTATTGAACGCTGTCCGTCCATGGTGATTTGGCAAAACAGACTGAATAAATGACAGTAAATTTGACAGATGTAGGTTCAACAATATGGCTGCTATCAACTGTCAAAGTTCGGAAGTTCCTATTGGAAGACCCTTAACACGTTGAGTCAATCCGAAAAACTTTCCACACAGGCCACGGATTTTTTTTATTGACACTTCGAATACAGTCTGGTCTCACGCGACACAGCAAGCCCAAATTCGTGTGAGACCAAAGTGGTCTCATGTGGCACTCAACGTGTTAAGAACGAGAGTGGTTCCTTATCTGTCATGAGACGGTTTCTGAAGAACAGACAAGAGATTAGAGTCTCAACTCAAGAGAATAGCATGCAAACATCATTCTTAAGGATAATTCATTTGTCACAGGAACAAATCATCTTGAAAATGCAAAATTGTCTTCCACAGTTCTTAATGAACAAGAATTCACAACTTTTCTCCGCCTGAATTCCGCCTGAAACGCAACAAAAACCAACGCATTCGTGCTGATCCCCCTTGCAAGACTGGTCTATCCCTTTGTTTACATCAACTGCGTATCGGGATTCCGTTTCAAACACAAGTGAAGCCACAACAAAACCGAAAACAAAAATACATCTTCAGACCAACCGTCTGCCCCTATCGATGAACGTCAAACTCACCCCGCAAAAGTGCACTCACCACTATCTAATTAGATTCCAAACAGAACCATCACCACTCTTCCTCTCCTCAAGACTGATGCATTCTGTAACAATAGGAAACGTGCTATTCCTCGGTTTAATTGCATTGAAAAAACCCAAAGACTCGGGGCTTTGCTGGAACGTCTTAACCCCAAAGAGCAAGCCAATCAATATGTTTGACGTCAAAACAAAAAAAAAAATCAAAAACAAAACACAAAGACACCACGGGGTTTGCAACTGTCTCTGTGCAGTTCAAAGAACAATATCCCCCAGCCTGTCGCTCAACGAACGACGAGTGAAATGTCGCTTGGACTGCTCGCATTTTAGAATTTATTATGCTCCAGCGGGGGTCAGAGTGCTGGTGATGCAACAATAGACGGATTTTCAAGTGGGAGCCAAACATACACAACCCATCCCCTGCTCGTGTAAACACAGTCATCCCACAAGAGTCGTGCATTCATTTCACAGGTAGGCACTCTCCAGCGCAAGGACAAAGAAATCGATTCACTCTCCACGAACAGAGATACGAAAAAGAAGACGAAAAAGTCGAAGGAAACAGCACAAAAAACACACAAAAGAGGAAATCGAGAGCAGGCCCCCTTCCAGTCATCCCTCAAGACTGCATAAATTGCGTCAGCAGTCCCTCGATGGGGCCAGGGGAACGGGGGGCTTTGCAAAACAAATCAAAACCCCATAGCCTACTGCGCAGTGTCCCGTTTTATGTGAAAATCCTTGGCAGCACATTGCTCGCTCTATCATTCACGTTCAAATACACATAACCCCAACCATCTCCCTCACTCTGAGTCTGTGTGTATGTGTGCAGGAGGTGGATGGATGTGTGAGGACTCTTGAATTGGCGCTCTGATACCGTCATACCGCCAGAATTGAACGTTACATCACTCCCAACGCATTTTTATCCTTCGAAGGCGATAATGATGTTGTGTCGTGTCATCAACCTATTACGCGCCAACTATGATATTCCGTACCATTTTATGGGTGAGAGCTGTTCTCTGTTTAGAAAAGGGGGTTGCGTTGCGACCGGGGGAAGGCGCAATCAAGTGTATGAATGAGTGCTAAGAATAGCGCGGGCTTGGGCGCGGAATGAACGATTGGGTTTTTGCGTTCTCTGCTCTGCTTTCGCTCCACTCATTCGGAAGCAAACTATTGTATACATAAATTCTTAAGCATGTTGCCACTTGGAATGGTAATCTCACGGTGCAATGACGTCAGTGAAGGGATACGCCGCGTCGTGTGGAATACATTTGGCAAAAGGAGCTGTTGCTCGATGCAAGTGGACATTCGTGCAAAAAATCGATGCCAGCACACATTTTTGCGAACAAAGGCTGGGTGGAAAGCGTTTCGAGGATATTTTGACACGCAAACGTTTGTATGCTGATGGCATACATATGCTCGAGGGTGGAGGGGGAGAGATTGAGAACGGAATTCAGGTCGAGCGATTATATTCAATTTCACAAATCGGTTCGTTCTCTTTCCAATTAGACCACGTAATGATACGTGATTACTCAACGAAATTACGTTTTCGCTGTCCATTCTGACCGAAGGAGTGAAGAGGGGGAAGCATGACTTTTGCTGAACCAACATACGAAAGAATAAACTCTGGGTGCTAATGAGCAAGCATCATCGTGGGGTTAATCTCCTAGCGTCAATCACCGCTCCTAGACAAAATTATCGAGTGAGGATTTGTTTATTTAAATCTCGGCTGTCAATTTCCCACTTGCTTGCCATTTCTTTTCCGATTCTATTCGAAATGATGTAAAGGGTGTTTCAAAATGAATGCAAGATTTGAATTTGCGCCATTTTGTGTGGCAAACTGTCAAAGAAATAAAAATGACAGCGTGACACCTGACAGTTCGGGGTTGTTTTAAAGAGAGCTCTACACGAAAGGACTATGCATTTTCCTTGACGAGCAAAGTTTTTTCAAAATATTAGAGGTTAAGCAGCTTATTTCTTTTTTGTATGGCGCTACAATCTGGCTCGGCCACATCGAGCGCATGGACAACAACGCTTCAGCTAAGAGGGTCTTCGAATCCGAGCCTCCTGGTTCGAAAAAAAAGGGAGACCGAACCTCCGGTACAAAGACCAAGTCATCGCGGACGTAAGACAGCTTGGTCTTGATGACTGGAAGCAGCGTGCTCCGGACCGTCAACGATGGAAGGCAGCGATAGCTCAGGCTCAGACCCTACATGGGTCGTAGGCCTGCTAAGTAAGAATGGCGCTCAGTCCGCGGTAGACATGGGCCTCAACCAACATTCCTCTCCAACAGCGCGATTCTTCGCCTGCTGTCGCCAATTTCGCACACCAAGTTGTTTGAGGTCACTACCAACTTGTGAGCTCCACATTAGATGTGGACGTATCCTGTTGCGTTGTCTCACAATTTATCAGAGTCGAAAGTTTGGCAGCAACATAGTTTATTTTGACACTGACAGCTGTATCAGTTTTGTTTGTTTGCTCGAAATCTTTACAGAAAGTCAGTAGCATACCTCCGCGGAACGAAATGAGTCGCTTTACGCTTGAACAACGTTGGGAAATATTGAAAACTTATTTCCAAAGTGAGTGCTACGTAGCCCAAACAGAGGTTTTCTGAAAAGAAGTTTTGGCCGAAATGAAGCATCCACCGCGACTGCTGTACGCAAGTTTGTGCAAAAAGTTCGTGAGACTGGTGTGCTAGCTAACGCCGCTAAAAACCTCTCAGAGGCAAACATTTATAGTCTGCTAGACTTCATAAATTCCACAAAGTGGTTTTAAAAATTTGGCAAATCTGAGTGAACACACACTTCTTTTCACTTCACACAAATTAGGTATCCCATAGGATGTAGTGGCAAAACGGCGCTTTCAAGGCGCTGATTGGGTGCGACAAACAGGATCTGTATGTCCACCGCCACTTTTACCTACCTACTTGGTGTGCTAGTGGACAACACTCATGATCCCCGTCGTCGTACGGTGCACACAGATGAGAATGTTGCTGCTGCGGCCGAGAGTGTGAGACTCAATTCACGAACATCAACTCGCCATCGATCTTAATAGCTCAACATTTCAGGCACTAGCCTGAGGAGAATTCTGCACATGGCGCAGATTTCGGATTATTCGCTTACAAGCTCCAATTGAGTCAGCAATTGAAGGCTCATGACCATCCGCTGTGGTCATGTTGTGGAGTGGTGGCATCATTGGATCATTTTTCTTCGAAAATGAGGCTGGGAACAAGGTCTCGGTCAACGGTGGGCGTTACAGAGCCATGTTAACCGACATGGATTTGGACGAACTCTGGTTCAAGCAGGATGGCGCGCCATGCTGCACAGCCCATGCCACCATCGATCTTTTGCGCTCCAAATTCACAAATCGTGTTATCAGCCGTCTTGACGATGTCAGTTGACCCTCGATTGGACCCTTTCGGCCTTTTTTTGATGGGAACGGAGAAGGACCGATGTTATGCCAAGAATCCGGAAACGACTCAAGCACTTAAGGCCAATATCATCCAAGCAACCCGTGAGCTATAGCCCGAAACCATCAACAATGTTCTGGAAAATTGGGGTGACAGAATGCGCCTCTGCGAGCCAGCCACTTGAACGACGTTGTACTTCATGATTAATGGGAATATTTGTTTTTACTAATGAAGCTTTAATACACGGAAAAAATGTTAATTTTGTTAATTTTATTGCATTTTTAAAAAGAAACTTATATTTGGCCCACCCTGTAGATCGGGGAGACCATCCATCACCCTCCGTTGTCTGCAGAAATAAGTCTTCCAAAATCTCCATACCGATTACGAGTAAGCTCCATCATCGTTCCGACAGATTTTCGTCCGAACCATCAGATCGGAGGCCCCCCTTTGGTAAAACTTTCGGACATCATTCCTGACGTTTCCGTCTCTTCGACCACGTGCTTCTCGGGCCGAGTCTTTTCCCTTTGTTTCTGTTCGTAGAGCTAACGAACAGATTTCGTAGTTCGAAGCGGTGTTACCCCGTATACTTCTTGCTTTGCTGCATGTGTACAGCTGTTTTCATAATAATAGGAGCGATATCTCATAAATGGATAAAAATTACAGTGTTTTTATGTTTATCTATTTCTAGTTCTTTCTTTTTTCATAAAACAGAATACTCATTATTTGTCAAATTTAGGAAAAAAAACAATAACAAAACCTAAAAGGGGTATTAAAAAAAAATGAAAATGTACTTCAAGTGGTTTTAAAGCTGTTCATAATAATAGGAGCGCAGATAGGAACATAAATATTTTTTGTTTAATTTTGGAAAAAAAACTTATAATTTGTTAAAAATACAACCATCAGCCATCAATATTTTGTATTATATCCTTTATTTTTTAATATCGCCAAACACTGACGTGGCATAGAGTCAACAAGATGCTGACAACGAGTTGACGTTATTTTCTGCCAGGTTTCTTTAACGACACTCCAAAGCTGATGTTTGTTTGTTGGTTTGGCACCGGCAACATATTTTTTGACATCACACCATACATTTTCGATGGGATTCAAGTCAGGGGACTGTGGTGGCCACTCCAAAACCTCAATTCCAATCTCTTGCCTTCTTGCTGGTGTGCTTTGGGTCGTTATCTTGTTGAAAAACCCATTTAAGCGGCATATTATATTCGGCATAAGGATACATAACCTCATCTAGTATTTTGGTATAAAGATGTTGATCCATAATACCATCTATCGAAAATATGGGCCCCACTCCATGGTAAGAGAAACATGCCCAAATCATGACTTTAGCACCACCATGTTTAATGTTTTTTTGGGTGTATTGAGGCAAATATTCTGTATTGGGCGGACGACGAACTTATTGCCGGAAACCAGTTCCACCAAACAAGACGACCTTGCTTTCATCCGACCACAGAATATTGCGACATTTCGCAGCAGGCCAAGCGGCATGGTTTTACGGGCAAACTTAATACGGGCCTGCAGATGTTTCTTTGTCAAGAGTGGAAGCTTTCTTGGGATTCTAGCGAAGAGTTTGTTTTCCAATAATCTTCTTCTAATGGTAACAGCACTCATTTAGGATGACCTTCGAAGACGCACGTGGATTATTTTTAGAAAACCGTACAATCAACCTGTCATCCTTTTCGGTGGTTTTGAGTTTTGGACCCCGCGTTTCTGGCTTTTCTTAAAAAATTCAGTGCGTTCACTATTGTAGAAACACCACATCCAAGAGCTTTTTGTATCTCTGTGTATGATTTCCCCATTTTACGCAGATTAAGGATAAGCTCCCGCTTTTCTGAGCTAGTGTGTTTTCCTCGACACATTGTGATCAGTACTTGAAAAAAATGATGAGAGAATCACTCAGTTATATTCTAAAAGTAAAATCAATATGTTTTATTACTTTTAGATAAGGATAACTTTTATTTTTTCACTTCTAAAGTAAGCACTCCTATTATTGTGAACACAACTTTTTCGCACGCAGTCACTTCAGAAATGAAATTCCGAAGTATGTAAATGCAACTGCCCCCTTTTTTTCTGTCGAGATCGCTTCTCAGGAATCTAACGGTGCTATACGTACAGGTAAACACAGTTTATGCGAACAAATGTTCACCAGAAAAGGATTTATAATCATTTTAACTGGATTTTAACTGGTCACTCCTATTATTGTGAACACAACTGCACTTCGTTGTCAAAACCAGGCGTCCTTCCGAGGTGTCAGCCAGTCGTAAAAGCCAGCACATCAGTAGCGGCTTCTCTGATGGATTTTTGACAACGTTTCTATTCCTCTCCTATTGTTTTGCGAAGGTGGTATCGAAATTTCGGAAAATTTCAAGAAGGCTCTATAAGCAAAATTTCTAGCAATTGTAGTTCTCATATGCCAAACCGTGGTGTTTTTAAAATGTCTACAGATGGATATTGTAAACACAGATTTGATAGATCCTCATCAAAAAATAATTTTCTCAGATTCCCATTTTTGACAACAACCGCAAAAATGTCCCAACCTTTCTTTCAAATACATAACAATTTCCCAAAACTATTTTCTATTTTTCAAACCATTCGGAATGCCTTTCTCTTTGATTATCATGCAATAGGTCCTTGAACCTCCGTTAATTTTCAAAAACACAACAAATCAAAGTCCTAACGAACACTTTCATCAAAATAATGCTCCTCGATCTTGAGCTATTTTCGTAGCTCGTTCATTGTACCTCTATTTTTCTTCTTGAACTTGAATTTGTGAAATTTCTTGTTCTCATATAAATTTCAAATATTTTTAAATCAAGCACCGTGTGGCGGGAGGGAGAGAGGAGGTAGCAAACAATCAGCTAAGAGCGTTGGCGTTGAGTCCGTTGCGGTCAGAGGACTCGTTTTGGCAGAGGTGCATATTTTTAGAAAATTCTATTCACACTTTTGCATGTATGTATGCATGGATTTGGTTTTTTGCACACCCCCTCGTACGAGTGACCTTGGCGTGTTCCTTTGAACTGCGGTCACAGCGCGCCTGAGTTGGTATGCTCTGATGATGTGGCAGGGAAGCGAAATGTAATCATTTTCTAAAATTAGTGTAGATACAATGTTAACCTGCGTGATAGCACTCGATGTATGCGGGGACGAAGGGACCAAATCATTTCCGGATCGAAAAGATACACACGCACAGTTGATGAGTGATATACCGACACGAGGGGCAGAGTGTGAGGAATGCCAGCTTGATGTTTTTGTGGGCTTTGTTTGGCTTGTGCGGATGTTTGGCTTTGCACATTTTGTTTGGATTGTCAATCAAATGCCCGATGATATATTTCTCTTGGCAAAGTCAAAAGGGCTGCACGAATTTTGAAGCCAAATTTTGAGACAAAGAAACTAAACCCGATGAGACCCAGTGATGTGGAACGTATTTCGTGTTCAGACGTCAATGACTTTCAAAAATGATTTTTCTTTAAATATTCCTCACGCTTAAATAGCTTGGGGTCTTTGCGATGTTTTTTCAAGTTCAAGGGGGTTTTTCAACTTTTTGACATTGCTCCAGACGATTAGTTGGTTCCGCATTTTTTATCGGTGTATGATTGTAATTGGACAGAGGACTGATAGCCTCTGTAGAGCCAATCAGCTTGGCAATGGAATGGATTTGACTTTGTCGGAAGGGTAACTGTACAAGGTTTCTCAGAGGATTTGGCCATGATACAGGCTCATTCAATTTGTGGTGCCGAAAGGAAATTTAAATAAAATACATTTCTGATTTAGATTTCTATGAAATTTTTATTTCAATGTATTGTTTGGATCGTGCCATTATGAATAAAGAATCACATCACCCGAGAGAGATCAGGCACGGCCCGAGTCTGACAAGGTCATTTTTGAAGACTATTCGACACACATCGGGCGATAACTTGGCTTTAAGTTGATGTATATTAGTTTTAAAAGCGTCAAGAGCTTGTGTATTGCGTGCATAAACACGATCATTTGCATAGCCCCAATCCAACGGCGATGCTGAGCATGTAGGACACACACAAGTTTGAAAGGACCCTAACCAAACGTTAGATTCACTCCGTCTGCAGCGCTATGCCAAAGAAGAATACAAAAACCTCGTTCAGAAAACGTGTTGTGCGAGATGTGCCACAGGATTGTTAAAAACATATTTCTTTCACGTCCATGTCTCAAATTTTAGACCAAACAGATTTGGTTCATACAGGGAGGGCCAAATACAAGTTTCTTTTTAAAAATGCAATAAAATGAACAAAATTAACATTTTTTCCATGTATTATGGCTTTATTTGTAAGAACAGACATTCCCATTAATTATGAAATACAACGTCGTTCAAGTGGCTGCCTCGGCTGGCATCGCAATAGCGCATTCTGTCACCCCAATGTCACCCCAAGACCTTGTTGATGGTTTCGGACTGTAGCTCACGGATTGCTTGGATAATATTGGCCATAAGTGTTTGAATCGTTTTCGGATTGTTCGCATAACATCGGTCCATCACGGTTCTCCACAAAAAAAAAGGCCAAAGCAGTCAAATCTTAGCTCCGAAGCGGCCAATTCACACCATCGCCAAGACGGCTGATAACACGATTTAGGAATTTGTTGCGGAGAAGATCGATTGTGGCATGGGCTTTGTGGATTGGCGCGCCATCCTGCATGAACCAGAGGTCGTCCAAATCCATGTCTTCAATTTCATTTTAAAAAATGTCGGTTAACATGGCTCTGTAACGCCCACCGTTGACCGAAATGTTGTTCCCAGTCTCATTTTCGAAGAAAAATGGTCTAATGATGCCACCACTCCACAATCCGCACCAAACTGTCACTCCCTGTGGATGCATTGGCTTCTCGACAACAACAATAACGTGCGGGTTTTCCCGAGCCTCAGAAGCGGCAATTTTGTTTGTTAACGTAGCCGCCGAGATTTTCATCTCCTGCGGCTCGTCAGAAAATATGACTTTTCGACCAAAATCGTTGCCCAATTCAAGCTGCTCTAAGGCCCAAACTTGCTGCGATCTTCGGTCCTGAGATTGGAGGAGAAGATTCAACCACTCACTATACGGGCTATACAAAACCATGAATCTAACAAGACGTCTACGTACACATCGCCTATGTTGGATAGGCCGTGTAAAGTGTATGGAAAATTTAGCTCTGGCCTAAAGAATATTCGACTCTGAGCCACTTTAAGGAAAATGTTCGCACAGACCCTTGGTTTGAAGACTTGCAGGATACAGGATCGTACAATAATTGAAGCCAATGACCATCGTTTGTGTCGAAATTTTGGTCAATGGAACCGAAAACAGTCTCTTGGCTTTTTCGAGAGAAAAGTTCTGAGCGCGGTCTTTGGTCCTGTTTGCGTTGATGGCATTTGGAGGTGAAGGTTCAAGCACGAACTGTATGGGTTGTACAGCGACTTGAGTCTAGCCAGGCGTCTACGGATCCAACGCCTAAGATGGCTAGGCCATGTAGAGCGTATGGACAACTTAGCTCCGACTCGAAGAGTCTTCGACTCTGAGCCTCTGGTAAAACGCAACAGAGGACGTTGACGATTGTGGTGTGGTGCACACAATCAACTTAGTGTGCGCGTCTGGAGACAGCTAGCAAAAGATTGTACTAATTGAAGAGAGCACGTTAGTAAGGGTTCCTGGTTCACTTTAGCGCCACAAGAAGAACACCATTTCTTGTGTTTCTCAATTCTCTGACTCTATGACTCTTTGACTGTTTTGGTCAGCCGTCCAATGTGTCTTGGAATATTGGAGTTTCTTTGATTACTTTGCTTTTACTTTAAGCTAACAAGAAATCGCGAATTTTGCCGCAGTCGGTCTTTGAATAAGGGAGCAACTTTTGATGGGCTCACCCGATCAACAATAAACGTGCTATGAGGCTGGTTTAATGAATCATTGAATTACCCACGCAGTAACTTTAAATGTTCGTACCATTCCAACAACACCAAAGTCAACCCTTGTTTAACTTACAATTTCCTACCCCTTTTTGCCAAGCTTTAGCTTCTGATGAAACTACAGTCGACTCCCTCTAAGTCGAATTTTCACGGTATATCAAAATTAGTTCGAGGTAGAGGGAGTTCGTCTTAAAGGATGGCTTTTGTATGGAAAATGAGGGGAATGCCAAAATAAATATGGCGAAAAAATTCAAGTTAAACGAAAATTCGACTTAGAGGGAGTTTGACTTAGAGGGAGGCGACTGTATACGAAATATCGTCTGACTTGTCGTCAATTTCAATTTTGAATGCATGCACTTCAACCAAGCAAGTTGGTCATACATTAATTCCTTTGTGTGCTTTCTAATTACCGGTCGCATTGCACTCGTCATTTAAATGGCTCTAATGAAAGCAAGTAATTCAACCATGAAGCCTCCGTTCCCTTGCCATTGGCTGTGGTACGTAATGTGTACGTACATTCTTTTGTGTTGGCTTTTGACATTCAGTCTCATGGGCAAAGTTGAATGGTGAAAATGAGTCACAGTTCTCTGTCAAACTTTATACACAATTTACTCTTCACACTGTTGTCGGATGAGTAAAGGCATTTAAGCAGCATTTCTAGCAAGTGCTACACGAGGACGTCCAGGTGAGGGTGATAGCAATCGAAGAAATTCCATCTCCAGCCGACGGAATAGTTTCCAACGCAGTATTTGAGACGTCGGCACAGCCAACAAAACTCTTCAAGGCTGTTCAAGGTGATTTTCTGATAGGGATCATGTACCAGATCTTTAGTAGAATCTGGAGGGACAAAAGCATGCTCGAGAATCAACGTCGAGAGCCCAATGACCGGTGTTGAACAGGAAGAAATCATTATCAACGATTAACATAAGTCGCAAGGATATACGGACGTTGGTGGGAGTTCTCACCGGGCATTGTCCGATAGACTACTGTAGAAGTTGCAGGGACGAGGAGGAAATAGAGTCCGTCTGCCACCTGCTATGCGATTGTCCAGCCCTACGGGGAAGGAGCCCTGCTAACACTAGGCAGTAACTTCTTCGACTAGTTGGAGGATCTGAATAAAATAGAGCTGAAGCACCTCCTGAGATATATACAACAATCTGGGTGGTTCTAATCAGCAGTAAGAGTGTAGGTCTCACGGGGTACACCCCCCTCCCACCCAGCGTACAATGGACCCAATTGTTGGTCTCAGTGAGCCGCGACCCAGTCGCAAGGGCAGCCTACCTACCTACCTACCTACCATGCTCGAAAATTAAAATATCAGCTCTATAACCCACATCCTACACCTCATCCCACGACTTTAGGGATGTATCCTTGATCGCGTGACTTCTTTAAGCTCGTTCTGGAGAAAATATCGCGGCAGAAACACGAAAGGCACAGCTCTACAAATCGTCCCAGCTGCTGACATACGCAGGCGACATCGACTTTGTATCTGCTGTCAAACAGTATCTGCTGTCAAACAGAAAATGAACCGTCGTTTACCAAATGTAACAAAGCCTCACAATCAAAAGCTACAATTTTTGATGTCCCTAACCACTTGTGAGCGCCGTGGCGTAGTGGGTAGTTGTTTCGACCCCTACGCTCGAGGTCGAAAGTTCCAATCTCGGAAAAACACCTAAAATTTTGTTCACGGCTCCACCTCTTTCGAGTCACTGACAATGCTCAAAGAGTATAACTATCTAGAAAAGGCTTCTCAATCTCGCCGTTCGGAGTCGGCATTAAACTGTAGGTCCCCTACACTCGTGAGAGAACAATAACACGCACAACACGAGTGGTTGGTGAGAAGTTAGGCCCAAGTCCAGTCGTAGCGTCGTCATTATTATTATTATAACTACTTCAAACCGAAGCTAAACGCTCTTCCAATAGGGACTTCTGAACTTTGACAGTTGATAGAGGCAACATTGTTGAAGCTACATCTGTCAAATTGACTGTCATTTATTCAGTCTGTCTTGCTAAATCACCATGGACGGAAATAGCGTTCAACAACACATGCAAGTGTTAAATTTGTTTTATCAAAGTGAGGGCTCTGTTCGGGCATCGTTCCGCGCGCTTTGCCCATTTTACGGTCGCCATTATCGTGCTACCGAGAGGACCATTTGCAGTGTGGTGGATACATTTGAGTTCACTGGTTCAGTAAACGACAAACCGACACCCGTTCGTCGACGGAACGCAAGATCTCGTTAGTGAGAGTGTGCAGGAGAATCCGAGGTGGTCGATTTTTCGTCGCTCACAAAAACTCGGCCTTTCGCAGACTACAACTTGGCGAATTTTGCGTCGTGCCTTGAGCCTGCACCCGTACAAAATTCAACTGACCAGGACGAGGAGCTGAAGGTAAACGACCACAGGCAACGACGTGTGTTCGCTAAATGAGCTCGGGATCAGGAGCAATTGGAAACTGACCCTAATTTTCATCGAAAAATCATCTTCAGCGATGTGGCGCATTTCTGGATGAATGGATACGTCAACAAACAAAATTGTCGGGACGATATCAATCCACATGAGATCAAAGAGCGTCCAATGCATCCCGAAGAAATCACTGTTTGATGTGGATATTAGGCTGGCGGCGTTATCGGATCATATTTCTTTAAGAATGACGTTAGCCAGGCCATCACCGTCAACGGCAAGCGCTATAGGTCGATCACTACCAACTTCTTTCGGCCTGAATTGGATGACATGGACACCAACAACTTGTGGTTTCAACAGGACGGCGCTACGTGCCACACAGCTCACTCCACATTGGAAATTCTGCACGAGCTATTCGAGGGAATGGCCATCTCACGTGAAGGTGATGAAAAAGAAAATCACCGAGATCGTGTGATTTGACCCCGTTAGACTCTTTCTTGTGGGGATTTCGTCGAAGTCACAGGTCTATGCGAATAAGCCACAAACCACAGCGGCTCTCAAAGCCAACATAACCCATGCCATCGTTCAAATTCAGCCTGATTTATGCGGCAACCATGGAAAATTTGATATTTTGAATACGCACCACCCAGAGAAACCACGGTGAACATTTGAACGATGTTATATTCTATTCATAATGGCATCAATAGGCCTTTCAAACGAATGAAAAATGTCTTTGATATTTTACACACACTTTGTTTTACTTAAATTTAAAAACAGGAAACGCTAAATGAAATACACTTTATTTGCCGTCAAAGATGAGCGAAGTAATGAGAAAATGTCCCGAGTACTTAGAGCAAACTCAGCAAGAAAGGAGTTGAAATTGTATGCAAAAATGGTCGCTGCTAAAATCAAACCCAGAAGTCGATAATATCCATCACCCCATCATGACTGTGCCCAACTTTTAAGTTAAGTAAACTTTTGTATTCCCCCGGCTCTGTTTGAAATCGTTTCCATTTAGTTTCACCACCATTTCACCACCTTGGGCAATGCAGACAAAGCAAATCATTTCACAATCTGTCGTGGGGAAAAACCCCCTCCATCCCTGCACAGGGTGTGGGTGACTCCACCTCGCTTCAATTAAAAGTTGAATAGTAGTCATAAAACTCTTCAAAGTCATCACTCACTCACTCGGTCGTACAAAGTTACGTCACGATCCCCATGACCAAGGCAACTCGAACTGCATGAACCACATCGACAACAAACACCAGTCTTCGTCAAGGTAACCAGTGTAAGCCATGAAAAAGGGTAACAGTTTTTGGTACGGCTTCCATCTAGCAACCGCCGCGAAAGGGAGTGAGAGGATGGCAGCGAAATGACTTTCGTTTCATTTTCATCACCAACCCCAATAAAGTGTCGCATTAAGGCGGCTTTTAATCACCTTCCATGGGCTGTTTACGACGTGCTATCTATCATCTCCCAGCGCGCTGACAATCCACTATCGGTGGCAGGAGATAGCTTTGCTCAGACTCAGCATGGACGTCAATCGCGCCGCCTTCACCGCATCAGACGTCTAATAACTTTTTCGACTGACCTGGAATTACAGTTTTTCCCCGCAGATTGATATAGATACGTGGTTCCACCTGTGCCATTAGTGGCTGTCGATCATGGCAGAACAGTAGCGCGCTAGAACGAGTGGGTACCCTCGACGACGGAGAAATAGGTGCGAATAGAAGCAGAATGACTTCCACGGAAAAAGATATGAAGTCAGAAACTTGTTGGGGCAGTTCAGTTGTTTCTTTTGTTCAGGGGTTCTTTGTCTCAAGACCTAGCGTGGAGTGGATTGCATTGGCCTTAAGGCAGAAGAATGGTATTACGTTGCCTCCTCCTTTTGGTTTTGCCTCCTCGGCGTAGCTTCTGGATGGTGGAAGGTTAAGTAGTTTTTCCGCTTCTCTTTCTTTCTCTCCTGCAATCAGGTGAAGTTTTCACCAGAAATGTATGTATTTTTTTCCACTCCTCACTAAAGTTGTTTTTCTTTTTCTTGGTTTCGTCTGTTTATGTGCTAGTTTCTCTTCTTGTTTTGTTGTGTGTCTTTGCCCGATGGACTGTCTGTGAAGGACTGCGAAGAGTCGCGCAGAGGGGTTCGCTGCTTTTTGTTGTTAGTCGAAATGACTAATTCACGAGAGAGATACCTACAGCCGAGTGGAAGACCATATGCTGCGGATGTAAGCGACTATAAAGCAGACGAATGCACTTTGCCTGAGAATAAGTTTCACTAGACACATTCAATGTGAAATGTTCTTTTTTTTTAATTTTCATGGGAAGCAAATCCATCACCATCTTGGAGCAAACTTCTGTAAGAAATTTAATGTCGTCTAGAGAGTTCATATGTGTTAAACTCTTTTCGAGATCGGTATTGAAAGTCAGATTTAAAGGAAAACGTTTCTTGCGGATCTACTTTTATGCAGTTCTCTCATGTTCTAGCTTTCAAATGATGCCTCAAGGTTGTGGTTGGCTTGTTGGTGAACATTTTTTCCTTTAAATACCCACAGAAATGTAAAAGGGTCAAATCAATGAATCGTAGGGCCCAGTTGATATCACCACTGTTTTATTCAGATTTATATACCCAGCTCTGTAACCACTTTCAATAAAACGCACAATCGAACTTTAACTTAAAGGTTGTCGTCGATTTTTGCACCATCTGTACTTCGGCTTTTCAAACACTCAATCTCCACTTCAGTTTACACGACAGTTTATCGACACTTTTGGTGGTGTTATTGTTCTTTTTGTTGTGTGTAAAAGTTTAGCTTTGCTGGTTAACTTAGCTGGTTACACAGTTGTGAATAAAACACGTCTCTTATTCGCCGAGAAACAATTTCGCGCAAAATTTACATCGTAACAGACCCTCATGTTCTGTTGGTCTAATTTATCCAATTCCGGCACACGAAATTTGTCGGACAACATGTCCCGATAACGGGACATTATCTATCGACCATCATATCCAAATCATTGGAGCACGTATCGCAATCAGGCTTAGAAAGAGTCTAAGTCTGGAGCACAAAGTCAAACTTTATAAGTCAAAGTCGTTTTCTGGAGAGAACAATTCAACAGTCTACATTCATTCCCCTTTACAAATTGTACTAGCGTACTTTTGCCAACAAGACCAGAGTGGCAAAGCTGGTGAATGAGCTTCATCTATGCGTGTGATCTTTGGTCCAGATTGTATTGATGGCGCAACAGAAGAGAAGATTCAACCACGAACCACATGGGCTGTACAGGGACACGTCTGGTCAGGCGTTCATGGATCCAATGCCTAAGGTAGTTGTAAATGTAGAGCACATGGATAACTAAGCTCAGACCTTTTGGATCTTCAACTATGACTCTGTGGGGCAAGGCAACAGAGGACGGCTATACTTGAAGTGGCGTACCCAAGTGGAGAAGGACCCTAATTAACTTGTTATAGAATGGTGATAGCTGAAGAGGCTTGTTGGTTAAGCCCAAGTTCAACTTGCACTGTAGCGCACCCAAAGAAGAAGAAAAATAAGTCATCTTCTCATCTTTTTTATTCACAGACGAAACGTCTATTGTCGTGATTTGACACAGCTATCGAATTAGAACAAGATGACTTCAATATGGCAAAATGGCGGACTCGTATTGAGTTTTAAGAAGAAACAAATTCGGGGACCCCTTCATAGATTTCGTTTCGAATGTTGTCCTTAAGTACCAGGTTTGTAGTTGCTATGGTGGTATACACTATCTTCTACAAATCTGCCCAACTGCTGGGTTACGCTGATGACATCTGCGAGGAAAGTTGTTTTTTTTTATTATTAGTTTTTATGCCAATAATTTCTCATCCTTCTCCTCAGTTGGACATGCAGTCCAAAATTCTTGGTGGGCGCCGTGGCGTAGTGCATCGACTCCTACGCTCGATGTTCTCGGTTCGATTCCCGACAGCAAACATTTTTTCACGGCAATGCTCAAAGAGTACAACTGTCTAGAAATAGCTTCTCAATCTCGCCGTTCGGAGTCGGCATTAAACTGTAGGTCCCCTCCACTCGTGAGAGAACAATAGCACGCACAACACGAGTGGTCGCTGAGTAGCAAGGCCCAGGTCCGCCATTATATTAGTCCAAACTTCTGTCTTCTCAATCGTAAAAAATTTTAAGTTTACATCAATCGATTGTCGACGTAACATCTCGACGTAACACGACTGGATGGCGCAGTTGGTTAAGTGTTTGCCCCAAGTCCGATAGCTCCCAGGTTCGAATCCCAGTGAAATCGATTCTGGTCCAGTCACCATTTGCCGTTGGGATCAAATAAACGGCACTGGAATAGGTTGCTACCTGGCATTACAATGGACCAGTTGTGAGTCTGACTGCTCCAGTAGTGCTTCAAAAAGACACCAAAAAAAAGGGAGCATCTCGGATGGGGAAAACTGAAACCAACCAACAAGAATTACTTCATACTCACATAGAAAATCTTGCTAGCCTTTCTTCTCCTGTAGGCGCAAATGTCGAAGCTTGTTCTTCAGCTACCGATATTTCCCCAGAAGTGACGATGCCTGTCATGTATTCTACACACGTCAACGCGATTTCAAGAGCAATCGGAAATATCCAAATACCAAACACCATATATCCAGCTGTCGACAGTACACAGCTTTGGCCTCACGTATCCATAAAGCCTCGAGAAATCAATTGAGGGAAGGAAGATTCAAAAGCACTCTATTTCGCCCCATTACTCCGAGAAGCCGTCTAAACGGCCTACTGAATTTTGTACAAAATTAAAGTCCAAAACATTATTCGCTACTCTCGAAGCCCTCAATGTTCGCCAGTCGTACAAAAAAAAGGATGAATCACTGCGCTTTTATATAGATTACCTCAAATCGGTCTAATATGGGGGATCATGGTTTGCTACCTTAGATTTGCACTCAGGCGACTGGCAAGTTGAAATGAGCGTGCAAGATGGAGAGATAAATTCAAACCAAAAAGGTAGTCACACAAAATCAACCTGGAACAGAAAAAACACCTTGCACCAGTCACTTAATTGACAGCTGCTCATCAATCGTGTTAAAGAAAAGGAAATTCGAGAAATTTCACCCTTAAACACTGATTTCAGCTTTTCATAGCTAAACGGGCTCTTAATAGAGTTTATGAATATTTTTTTCGTTAACAGGATTCATCAGTCGGAGTCCCTTCTTGGTATTTGAAACAAAAAAACTCAAACTGCGCGTCGAACATCTTACATTTAAGTTCGCACGAATGCTTTTGTTACAATCGTTTTCAATAGAAGCAATAACCATGGACTTTTGGGGAAACAATCCTGTTAGTTTCAGAATATGTACTAAAAATTTACAACGCCCATTCTCTTAGATTCAAATGACAGACAGACAAATTCAAATGAACAAAGGGAAGAGCGCATGCGAATTTATTGTGCCTTTGTCCTTGTCCCGGACACCGATTTTGAGACTATCATAAAATACAAAGCACATATTTAACACAGATGAGCATGTGTCCATACACAGGATCCCTCAACGATTTAAAATTTACGAGCTCTTCTGACGAAAGACCTAAAAACAATCGTCACGGGGAATTCGCGAATTTTCTACCTGAAATACCTTCGAATGGGTTTTTACGACAGATTGCGATCATTTTGGGTTCAAGAGAGGGTGGATATTTGCAAAAGGATCTGGATTATCCATAGGTAGTCTGGCAGCAGGCAATAGGTCCAGATGGTGGTGTTATATATCGGAAGGGAATAGCACGTGTGTGCTATGCATTAATATTTGTATACATTTAGGGGGATATTAGATAAATAATATAAATACATAGTATATATAATATAAATCCAGGCATATTTAAATTATTTCTTGTATCCGATTAAGTATTTGGAACAAAAAAACTATATTATGCTTCTATTATGTATTATTTTCAAAAAAAAGGTTATTTGAATTCATGCTATACGACCAAAATGATAAATATAACATGATTAATCGAACATTCTTAAGAATATCGTGCAAGACTCTAGAAGGACAACACTAGAGGGACGATTTTTCAAAAGTCCGTACAGCTGCTAGAATTCGCGGATGACATTTACGTGGTTGGTCGAACTCAGAGAGTCGTCGACAATGCAATGTTATTCTGGCCCTGACAGCAGTTTCCCACTCAAAATCTTGACAGAAAATCAGTACCATACCTCCGCGGAACGAAATGATTCGCTTTACGCTTGAACAACGTCGGGAAATATTGATACTTATTTCCAAAGTGAGTGCTGTGTAGCCCAAACAGTGCGGTGCGTTTTTTGAAAATAAATTTTGGCCGAAATGAAGCACCCACCGCGACTGCTGTACGCAAGTTTGTGCAACATGTTCATGAGACTGGTAAGGGATGCTAGTAGACAACACTCATGGTCCCCGTCGTCGTAGGGTGCGCACAGATGAGAATGTGGCTTCTGTAGCCGAGTGTGAGACTCAATTCAAGAACGTAAACTCGCCATCGATCTCAACAGCTCATCATTTCACGCACTAGCCTGAGCCTGAGGAGAATTCTGCACGAAGATCTCGGATAATTCGGTTACAAGGTCCAATTGACTCAGCAATTGAAGGCGCGACCATCCGCTTCGTTATCACTTTGCAGTTTGGGCCTTAGAGAAGAGCGCCTTGAATTGGACAGCGATTTTGGGCGAAAAATCATCTTTTCTAACGAGGCGCGGCGCATTTTCATCTCGGCGACTACGTAAACAAACAAAATTGCTGCATCAGGGTCTCGGAAAACGGAAACCCGCACGTTATTTGCGAGAGGCCAATACATCCACATAGAGTGACCGTTTGGTGCGGATTGTGGAGTGGTGGCATCATTGGAGCATTTTTCTTCGAAAATGAGGCTGGGAACAACGTTTCGGTCAACGGTGGGCGTTACAGAGCCATGTTAACCGACTTTTTTTTTTTTTTTTTACTGAAATTGAAGACAAGCATTCGGACGACCTCTGGTTCATGCAGGATGGCGCGCAATGCCACACAGCACACAGCCCATGTCACAATCGATCTTTTGCGCACCAAATTCCCAAATCGTGTTATCGGCCGTCTTGGCGATCTCAATTGGTCGCCTGGGAGCTGCGACTTGACTCCTTTGGACTGCTTTTTGTGGGGAACCGTGAAGGAGCGATGTTATGCCAACAATCCGGAAACGATTGAAGTACTTCAGGCCATTATCATCAAAGGAATCTGTGAGCTACAGCCCGAAACCATCAACTAGGTCAAGGTTTCTAAAAATAAACTTGTATTTGACCCATCCCTGTACAAAATGTTCACCATCAAAGTTTTGCTCTAAGGCACAGAAGCAAGAATAATATCGAAAGCGGTTGAAGAAGCCCTTGGTCTTTTTGACCAAGAAAGGAAATCCTTCTGACTGCGCCAACTGTAGAGGAAAAAGTCATCTTAACATCACGTACAAGTTCCTTTCTTCGTCCACCTCAGCTCCGCGGTAAACAGTTCAAACAACATCAGATTAAACGCAGAATAACTCTTGCCAATCACTGTTTTTTGGGGATTCACAAGTTTTTGAGTATTGAGTAATAGAGCCCTCTTTCGGAAGAGCAAGTTGGCTTTGTATAGGACATTGATCATCCTGCCTTACCCTGCTTTACGACGCAGAGGCATGGACAATATCCCAGGCGGATGAAGAGTCTCTTGGACTTGGACTTGAACGAGAGAAAAGTTCTGCACGCGATCTTTGGTCCTGTTTGCGTTGATGGCATTTGGAGGAGAAGGTTCAACCACTCCAACTATATGGGCTATACAGCGACATGAGTCTAGTCAGGCGTCTACGGATCCAACGCCTAGGATGGCTAGGCCATGTAGAGCATATGGACAACACAGCTAAGGCCCGAAGAGTCTTCGACTCTGAGTCTGTGGGACAACGCAACAGAGGACGTCCACGTACAAGGTGGCACACACAAGTCAAGAGCGACCTTGGTCGGCTTGATGTCCGGAACTGGAGACAGCTGGTGAGAGAGTGCTGGCTGGTGAGGCATTTTGGGTGAGGCTCAGGTCCACCTTGAACTGTAGCGCCCTAAGAAGAAAGACATTGTGACTGACGAAGACCTTGTCGATCGAAGTTTGACCAATTTTTGTTTTTTAAGTTTCTCATTTGAAAGTAGCTTTGTCGGTTTTATGCAAAAAAATGATTGTGTTGAAGAGCGGTTTAAAAAGCAAAAACCCAGATAAAATACTTTCACATGATGTAGTGCATATGCACGTATCACGTTTATGAATTGAAAACACAAAAATTGTTTTGCTAAGTATTTCTGTGGTTTTTGTACAAATCCATGGACACAAATAGTCCCGCACTCTGTCCCCGTCCACAGACAAAAATGATAAAAACTCTTGAAACTTATCTGTCGGGTCACTGCGATATCACCTCCACATAATTACTTCTATTCTATTTAGTGAGCTGAATATTTATCTCCCTAAACAGGGGCGAAATTACTAACCGAAATACGCACGATTCCCCTAGATAAATTACAAATTAAATCAACAGCTCATATTTCAACATATTTGCCTTCGACACAACTCCGGGTTTCAGTACCTGCGCATAAAATGTTTTCCTTGAGGAAAAACAAAGAGAAGCAGCACGTTGTCTTGACAAGGGTGCAATTAACCCCCCGCTAAGCAAAACCCGAAAATAACTTGATTTTCAGGATTTGAGAGAGATCTTTCAAGTGCGTTGCAGCTATTAAACAAACTGCGGACTACTTTAATTTCTCTTAAATCAAATCGAAATCAAATCACTGTCGTTAAAGATTTTAAACATAAAAAAATGTTTATTGGTTTAAAGGTAATTTGTAATTTCCTTCATATCTCAGTCCAGATCACAGTTTTTTTTAGAGGCAGAAAGTGGCGGGTTCTTTGACGAGGAAAGATTGTCATCAAATTTCTTTTTGATGACGACGGAGGATAATTGGTTTTCCATTAAAAAATGAAGCAGTCAAATTGTTGACGGAATTTGGGCGTTATTTTGACAATCTCAAAATCGGAAAAGAACTCAAATTGCTGAGTTACATTGGAAGTCTGCCTTTTGCTGCAGTCAAACTTCTTCTAAAACTGCATGCGATTAGATGTGATAATCGTAGGCATTACGCGCGTCATTATAAGTCAAATTTGGTCCCAACTCTCATTTTAAATGTTCACTCTGCTTAATCAAAATGGTGGACGACGTGGTGTAGTGGCTAAGTCCGTCGACTGCTTGTCGACCGTTGCACTGTTCTCGCGCGACTTCACAGTCAATTTCTTCATGATTTTGTTGTATTTGAGCGTCATACGCAGCTTAGCCTTGTGCTTCCTCTTCAGACTCTTGACAAGATCTTGGCAATGTCATCGGACCTCGTGTGAGACGCGACCAACTTGCCAGTGGGTAGACAAATATGCTGTGGTGTGATACCATCGGTTACTAGCGAGGGCAGACGGACCCCGCTTGATTTTGTGTGGGATCGTACGCCCAGCTGCTTTATAGAAGATCTTTGAAGGAGACCGAAAATGGAAGGAGCCATAAGCTGGATTTACATAACTCAAGTAGATCAGATTCTTTATCTTATTCCTGTAGAAGTGTCCGGAGAAGTTAAACATCATTGACTTGGCCAGAACATCACAATAGGTGATGTAGTTAAGGGGTTTGTCTACCTTAGGGCAAACATGAACTCCACAAATGACATTTTGGTGGGGACCCGATGTGGGATCGCCCTTGGGAACGGTTGCTACTTCAGTTTGTCGAAATAAGTTATAACTCCGAGGTAGTGAAGGACTTCGTCGACCTCCACTGTGTCTACCTCGATAGAACGGACAAGATAAGTACCGAGATCAAACGCAAAGTAACTCTTGCCAACCGCTGTTTCTTTGGGCTCCAAAGACAATTAAGTGATGGAGGCCTCTCTCGGAAAACCAAGCTGACTCTATACAAGACCTTGATCATCCCAGTCCTGCTTTACGGCGCAGAGGCATAGACAATATTCCAAGCGGATGAAGAGTCTCTTGGACTTCTCGAGACAAAAATTCTGCGCGCGATCTTTGGTCCTGTTTGCGTTAATGGCATTTGGAGGAGATGGTTCAACCACGAACTATATGGGCTGTACAGCGACATGAGTCTAGCCAAGCGTCTACGGATCCAACGCCTAAGATGGCTAGACCATGTAGAGCGTATGGACAACTTAACTCCGGCCCGAAGAGTCTTCGACTCTGAGCCTGTGGGACGACGCAACAGAGAACGTCCACGTACAAGGTGGCGCACACAAGTCGAAGGGGACCTCGGCCGGCTTAGTGTGCGAAACTGGAGACAGCTGGCGAGAGATCGTGCTATCTGGAGAGGCATGTTGGGTGAGGCCCAGGTCCACCTCGCCCTAAGGAGAAAAAGAAGAAGTACATATGTAGACAGTTCCAGAGGAACTAAGCTGCCTGTCATTCTCTTTAGCGGTTGCCTATCGCTTCTACCTCCAAAGTCAATTTGTTTTACTTCTATCTCATTCTTCTATATGAGAAATAAATGCATAAAATTACGAGCAACCGAATTGCTCGTGTAAAACCCGCCTAAGAAGTTCTTTGTCAGCGCCAAATGAGTTTGAAAGAAACTTCCCTTCCCAGGCTAATGATTTCATCCCTTGAAATGAAGTTTTTGAAACAACTAAGACTCAAATAGAAAACTTTTGTTCCACAAACCATTACCGCGATGTTAAGAAACCAAGTTTTCTTAGCGAAAACCCTAGTAAATGACCATCTGTCAAATGTTTCCCCAGAATCCATCCGTCAACTGGCTTCAAAGTTAAGCCCTAAAATGAAAGTCTTCTGTCTACCTTCTCCAGAAAATGAAATATATTCCCAAAAGTACCGAGTGAGCCAAAATTATGTATGTCAAAGTTGAAATAAACATGTTTACATCCCAACTTTGACATTTGTCAACCGATTGACTTGAGAGGACATGTTTTTGAAACGTCAATTCAGTATAATTTTAACCATGAAGTGACGCGTACCTTAAAAACAGTTGTTCAGTTGTCGTCGAAAATATTGTGGCCAACAAGCATCGTCTGACAACACTTATTCGTCGTTTAGTGGCAGGTTTTGGGACAGCAGGAGACGGTGGGATATCGTCGACTTGCCATTCATCAACGCCCAAGACGTTCCAACTGAACTGATTGAAGCGGTAAGAGAGAGTGTTGTCGAAAACCCACATGTGACGTATCATCACCGCGCCAAAATGTCAATTGAACCGCCTTGCGCCACATTTTGAAGGATGATTTGCATTTGTTTCCGTATGATGTGCAACTGGCTCAAAGAATATCGCCAACAAACCGACCACGTCGCTTGGAATACGGCCAAACAGTCGCATTCAGACATAAAAGATGGCGCACCCTGTATAATACAATGAACTCTCGGTAATTCGAACCTCCGTAATTCGAAAACCTTTGTAATTTGAAGTTTTTCCCTGGTCCGACGAAATTCGAACTATCGAGAGTTCACTGTAATAAGGGTGGCGCTACAGCCCGAGGTGGACGTTGGATTAGCTTCTCAGCAACCACTCGTGTTGTGCGTGTTGTTGTTCTCTCAGAAGGTCCTATAGGTTAGTGCCGATCGACGAGATTGAGAGGCTTTTCTAGACAGTTATGCTCTTTGAACATTGTCAGTGACTCAAAGGAGGTGGAGCCGTGAGTTTTTTTTTTAAATTTTTTGTTTGTCCTGGGATTTAAACCTAGACTTGAAAGTCTAATGCGCAGGGGTCGACGCACGTGCCCACAAGGCCACGGTGTCGACGAAATAGTCGCATTCTGACATAAAAGATGGCGCTTGTATTTGGCACCGTTAGATGTGAAATCGTTTTTGTTCGTAAATTGAGCTTTGGGCCTGTCGGGCTTCGAGTGTACATCGGTGTGCAAGCGACTGGATGACGCAGTTGGTTAAGTGCCTGCCTCAAGTCAAAGGGGTCCCAGGTTCGAATCCCAGTGAAATCGAGTCTGGAACGGACCAGATCAAATTAACGGCACTGGAGTAGATTGCTACCGGGCCAGTTTTGAGTCTGAGTGCTCGAGTGAGTGCACCGAAAAAAAATACAGTCGACTCCCTCTAAGTCGAATTTCCCTCTAACTCGATTTTTTTCGCCATATTTATTTTGGCATTACCCTCATTTTCCATACAAAAACCATCCTCTAAGTCGAACTAATTTTGATATCCAGTGAAAATGCGACTTAGAGGGAGTCGACTGTATTCAGCTTCAGGTCTGTCAGGCCTCGAGTGTACCTCGGTGTGCAATGCAGTGTTGATCATAAGAAAGTGAAGATGTTTCCTTCAAAATCTCTCAGGCATCCACAATTGATTCCAATCAAGTCGTCGTTGTGCCCTCGCATGATATCAGCATCTGAAGCCTGTTCTCAGATAATGCTCGTGCCTACATGGATTTACTGAATTTGTGTCGCCATCATTCTATATGCGTCTGCTATCTGTCTCCTCGAGTGACACCGCACTCGATGGCGCTAGTCGCTGATAATCACTGTGTCAGTCAATAAGTTCGACTGAAGCACAAAAAAGAACACGAATCCCCCAGCTCCCTTGACGAACGACACAAAACTACAAACTCAGCTACAAAACTTGCAACTCAACAAAACCAGAAAAAAACAAAAAAATACTCGTACTTGACTGCTGATAGTTAAAATGGATATCATTTCCAAATGAGCACAGGTGGCCTGCAGCAACAAAGAACGAACGAATACTCTCACACATGAGGTACTCGCGCAGCAAACATACACAGCTACGAGGAGAAACTATTAACTTCAGCGCGACCTGACTGACTTTATCTATGGCCACAGAAAATGGCGATAATAACAGTGGCAGCCCCCAAAACACTGGCGAAAAAAGGGGAAAACACTTGAATTGCCTGCCTCACCTTCACTCTGCCCTCGAATTTACTGGGCCTCTTGCCTGAGCCTGGGTAATGTAAACATTTCACTGACACAGCCATGCACACGCTCGCACATAGCACCGAGATGAAGAATTTCACAAAAACAAAAAAAAAGTATTTACCATTCACACAAACCCAAAGCGACATGTATCTATAGAGCAGAACCCTAATTTCAAAGCGACAACACTCTATACCTGACGGGGATGTGAAGGAGACGGAAGAGAGGAACCCCCATTTCCCCTATCGCTTTTCCACAAACAAGATTGCCTTTGATACGAACTTCGGAGTTAAAAAAAAAACAAAAAAAGTGGAAACAAAAGAGGAATAGACTTACCTTAAATTATTTTTCACTTAAAAATTGTGTATCCTTGTTGCGAACGAAGAAGATTCCTTTGACAATCCTTGAAAGAAACGAAAAAAAAATGAAAGCACACATCAACATCAACTTATTCACTTGTCTCAGCAGTATTTTGCAACAAAAGATAATGAAAAACGGGCTAGGGAAATGGGAAAAGTCTAGGACGACTAACAAATGTATCTCTAGCACAAGTTCGTGCAAAACTACAAAGGATTCGATGCGAAATTCGAAGAAATTATTACTTTTTACTTCGGATTCCCTTCTTTTTTTCTCTGAAGGATTGTTATTAATTTTCCTTTACTGAATCTCTTGTGTTTTTCTTTTGGAAAAGAAAAAATAAAAATTATAATGTATGTACACTTTTGATGGTGTATTTAACGTACTTGTTGTGGGACGCGCTCTCAGCTGACTGCTATTTTGTACACAAACGCGATGTAAGAACGCTGCTACTGACGGTGAGCTGGGAATGAACACACTGAAGCAGAAGACGACGAAGAAAAAAAAAACATGCGAAGGGAAATGTGAAAGGAACGAAGAAATGAACTCTTCTCTTGTGCGCTCATATTCATGCCCACAAACCAGCTGAGCTGATGAGGATGACGATGACGATGATTGCTTGCCTGAGTGTGTGAGTGCGTTCTTCTGTAGGATACGGGGAAATGAATAGGACGATGAAGAAGGATTAGGAGGGAATACATACGACGACGACGAAGTTCATGGTGCAAAGAGAACACGAAAAAAAGGTGAAATTGATGGTCTGTGACATTTTATGCGTTTCTTGACTCGTAAATATAAACTAATAAACGCGCAAACATGTTTGCCTATGAAATTGTGTTGGATTGAGGCGAGATTTTGATACCATACAATGCACTGAATGACACTGAATGTGTTTTTTAGGCCACACTGTAAGGGGTTCTTCGGAAACAATGCTACGATTGATTCCAAATCAAGTTATTCTCGTTGTCATTAAGTGTCGTTCAATACGACTGGATGGCGCAGTTTGCTAAGTGCCTGCCCTAAATTAGAACGGTCCCAGGTTCGAATCCCAGTGAAAGCAAAGAGTTGATACGCTTTTATTCGGTTTTTCAAATCTGATCCAGTCACCACCTTCCGTTGGGATCAAATTAACCCCACTCCCAACCAAACTTAACCTAATGTCATTCAATTGGGGAACGAAAACGTCGTTAATCATGACTTAACAGCGAATACCGCAACACGCTGGATAAATCTTTTTTTTTCGGAGGATTTTTGAAACATTACTGGAGCACATTACTAAACTCACGTTGTTTGAGCGTAAAGCGACTCATTTTGCGACTCATCCGCGGAGGTATGATGCTGACTTTCTGTCAAGATTTCGAGCTTGACACAGCTGTCAGTGTCAAAATAACCTATGACTTAAAAAAACCACTAGATGACCCACCCTATACTAAGGTTGTCCTGCCAAATACCTTTTTTGATGTGAGTGAGAGCTCGGTGAATTTTTTACCACTGTCACCCTGCACAGCCTAAAGAATTTGCAGGTATAGCTTATCTCTATTTTCTTCTTCTTCAGCTGGCGCTACAGTTCCAGGTGGATCTGGGCCTCAGTTAACATTCCTCTCCATCCAGCACGGTCTTGTGCTAATTGCTTCAAGCTACGCACGTTCAGCTGACTAAGGTCCCTCCTCAGCTGTGTACGCCACCAAAAGCTTGGTCTTCCTTTACGGCGTTGCTCCTCGGAGTTGAAGTCGAATAACTTTTTAGGCCAGAGCGTTGATGTCGATTGAATTCGATTGACCAGGTCAATGCCACTGTATAGCCTATAAAGTTCGCCGTTCAGTCTCCTTCAAACATCATTTGTGCATACAGGACTGAAGATAATCCGAAGGACTTTCCTCTCGAAGCGACCAATAACCTTCTCTTCTCCTTTGGACAATGTACATGTGCCATACAGCAGGACTGGAAGGTCTTATATATGGATATCTTCTTCGAGCGAAGGATTTCTTTGTCGAATATCTTCTGAGTCCAAAGACACATCGATTGGCAAGAGTAATGCTTCGTTTTATCTCCGCGGTGGTGTCATTGCTTGAGTTTACTTCGGAGTCTAGGTAGACAAAGTTTTTCACTACTTCAAACCTCTGGAACCAAACAACACAAGTCCTAACATCGTAACAAGCAGTGGATCATCCCACGGCGAAATGCCAGAGTTTAACATTCGCTTTCCAGGCGACTAACACAGGGTGTTAAAGCTTCAGATTGAGTTTGTACTATCATATCCTACGTAGCGTCATTACAGTCTCCTAGGAACACATGGAATTACTTCATCTTCTTCTTGTGACGCTATAGTCGGGAACTGAGCCTCAAACAAGACGCCTATCCAACGATCTTGTGCTAGTTGTCTCCGGCTGCGCACACCAAATTGGCAGAGGTCCCTCTTCGCCTTTTTCTTTTCGGAGGATTTTTTAAACACTACTGGAGCACTCAAAATCAAAACTGGTCCATTGTACTGCCAGGTAGCAACCTACTCCAGTGGCGTTAATTTGATCCCAACGGCAAATGGTGACTGGACCAGATTCAAATTTACTGGGATTCGAACCTGGGACCCCTCTAACTTGGGGCAGGCACTTAACCAAGTGCGCCATCCAGTCGTTAACACGCTGGTTAGTCTCATTTTTGAAAATGAATATGGTCCGATGAGTCCACCACTCCACAGGCTGCATCAAATTGTCCTTTTTTCGAAGTGTTACGAGTTTTCGATAATCTCAGGTAAATTATATTCGCTTCAAATGCGACAATTTCGCTTGTTGACATATCCTTTGTGTCAAAAAACGAGTCTCGTTATAGCACTCGCCGTTGACGGTGATGGCCTAGCCAACGTTGTTCCCAAAGAAATACGAGTATGAACCGACGACGCTGACAGCCCAAAATCCACACCAAACAATGATTTTCGGGATGCATTGGACGCTCGTGGGCTCCGTGACGATCCCCAGATTTGATCCTAACGGACTGCTTTTTGTAGAGTTATTTGAAAAGCAACGAAAGCCTTAGACCTTTGACGAGCTCAAGGCAAGTATTCGTGCCGAAATCATCGCTATACCGCCCGAGATGCTCGAAAAAGTGAAGGAAAACACAACAAACGCGGCCACTTGATTGAAGTTGTACACAAGAAACTGTAAGAGACCAAATTGAATATGGAGCTCGGTTGCTTTCTTTTAAGTTATGCAATATTCACATGGGCGCCGTGACGTAGTTGGTAGGTGTGTCGACTCCTACACTCGATGTTCTCGGTTCGATTCCCGAATAGAACACCTAACATTTTTCCACGGCTCCACCTCTTTCGAGTCACTGACAATGCTCAAAGAGTGTAACTGTCTAACCGTTCGGAGTCGAAATTAAACTGTAGTTCCCCTCCACTTGTGACAGAACAGAATAGCATGCACAACACTTGATGTCTGCACAACACGAGTGGTTGTTGAGAAGCTAGGCCCAGGTCTACCTCGGACTGTAGCGCCGCCATTATTATTATTATTATTGGACGCTCTTGGATCTCATGTGGATTGGTATCCTCCCAAATTCGACAATTTTGTCTGTTGACATACCCATTCATTCAGAAATGGGACTCATCGCTGAACACAATTTTTCGATGAAACACTAGATCCACTGAATCCACTCTTTTCGGTTCCATTTACCAAAATTTCGACACAAACGATGGTCGTGGATTTCAATTATTGCCCGATCCTGAATCCTTTAAGTCTTCAATCCAAGGGTCTTTGCCTACATTTTCCTTAAAGTGGACGGACAAATATGAAACGGTTGTTACCAAAAAAGAATCCATAAATTTGGACTCTCTTCAAAACGCTCCTGATAATATACGACATTTTCAATTGAATGAAACAAAACACGGGAAGAAATTGTAGCAGATGGATATGCACGCATGGCTAAGCGCGTGTTTTGTGCAAGCATGACGAAACATTTCGTTAAAATTTGACACTAGCTCAGGTTCGCTCAGGACTTTTGCTAAACGACCGCTATCATTCGCATCGCATGTACGAGTATGTTTAGGCCTGGAAAAAAAAACCTCTTTCAGTAGTTTTCCGTTTTTGAATTTGTGTTTTATTGCCTTATTAATTGTTTGCAAGAATTTTAAAACTAAGAAAGATTGGCTCTAGTATTTTAGCCAGGATAATTAAATCACACAATTCCATTTGTCTACGTGGCTTCCTCGCCCTCCACGAATCGACCGTAAACGGTGCCGCTTCTTGTCTGCCGGACCACATATGCCTTCTTCTCGTGGTCCGGATATATAAATGAATGAGCTTTTTCTAGAACGTTTCGAAATACTTCACGCTCCCTGCCTGTAGCTCCCGGGCGTCTTTTTGGTGGAGTCCTAAAATGACAAGTGATTGAGGGCTTTGATTGAATAAATTAATACACTCACCTGTCTATGAGCTGTTGGAGTTCTCTAACCCGCTCAATATGTGCCCGTCTATCCCTCCGTTCGAAATAATAATAGTATAGGCAGGATGCAAGCAGAAGTACCGCTGTGACATAAAGAAACCAGCTTGCACCGGAAAGGGCACTGCAAAGAAACGAGAAAAAATGTATCCAAAGGATGTGCGTTCACTCAAAAACTCACTTTTTGAACACATCATTTGCCAGGCGAAGAAACTTCTTGTCGCTCGAGGGTTTCTCTGTTTTTAGAAGCAATCGGAAGTAGTCGAGGATGCCATTTGTAAACATTCTGGTGGTTTACTAATTGAGTTCAAATAAACAAATCTTTTGCCAAAAACTGAATCAATTTCGATTCCAAAATGACAGACAAAAAATTATTAGTTTCTGATTTACACGTTTCGTTTAGGTCATTGTTTTGACAAAGTAGACAAGCGTTCGTTCGTGCGGAATGAAAAAGGACTATGATTGATCCTGGAATGTGAAAATACTCTACACTCCAGGGGCTGGTCATCACTTGGAAAAGATCCTCACGCAAGCGAATATTACTGCGATACAGGAAGTACGCTGGATTGGACAAGGAATGATGAAGAAAATAGAGCGCGACATAGACCCTTGGCCAAATGTATTTGGCACCCTTATCTTTTTGTCTTTGCTGCCAAATCGCTTATCGAAAGTAATTAATTTGAATTTTATGGTTTTCAGTGACACTATCTGAGGTTGTAAACGATTTTTATTTTTTCCACTCATTTCATTAATTATTTTGCTTGAAGGATGCCTCATACATTTGGCCAAGGCTGTGTAGGCAGCTGTCACAAAAGAGGCTAAGGTGGAAGTTCATCGACTGCAAGCCGATAAGTGACCGCTTGGTTGTAAGCCGCATTCAAGGCAGATTCTTCAATATCAGCCTTATATGTGCACACGTCCCTACCATGATACCATCGAGGCTAAAGACCCCATGAGAGAGGACTCCTACTACCTCTTGGCCGGTGCCTACGGAGCCTGTCCGGAGTACAACGTCAAAATCGTACTCGGAGACTTCAATGTCAAAGTCGGTAAGGAAAACATCATCGGCGGAGTGACCGGAAGCTTAGCCTTCACGACACATCAACACACAACGGCCGGCTCTCGGACTTTGCGATAGCCGACAGTAATATGGTGATCAGTAGCACGAAATTCCCTCGCAAAAGGATCCACACAGCAACCTTACGACTTCCAGATGATCGGACCGACAACCAAATCAACCATGTGCTCATTGACGGAAGACACTCGTCAAACATCCTGGATGTGAAAACATTCAGGGTGGGCGAACATCGACTTTTACCACTCAGACCATCGACACGGTTCAGAGCTCGGCTGCAAATGTCAGAAAGCTGCAGCAGCCAACAACGACATTGGACGCCTAAGGAGACCGGAGATTGCCAGAGCCTACGAAGAGCTACTGAGCGAGAAACTCTCCGGTATGCCTACGTCGAATACAAACTCCAACAACATGTGGTTGCATTGCCGCAACCCGTGGTACGATAAGCTGAAAAAACGTGCAAGCCGACGATGCATAAAAAAATGAACTGCTACGTAAAACTAGGGCAGCGCAGGAGTATCGGGCGAGAAGACGGGAGGAGAAGAAAATTCTACGCCTGAAGAAAAGGTCTCTTGCATCCTCCCAGTTCAAGAATACCGAAGAGTCTATGGATAAGCAGCAGGTTTTAGGAAAGGCACCCAGGCTCTTTACTAGACTGCGAGAGCACTTCCAACTAGACGCAGCACTTTCAACAGCTGCTTAGTGGGCCGGACCAGAAGAGAGCGGTAGGGAACATACCAGCTAGGCTTCCGGGCCGACAAATCGACTATAGACTAGATCTTCACACCAAAGCAAATCCTGGAGAAGACCAACGAGTTTCAAATCGATACGCATCACCTTTTCATCGATTTCAATTCGCATACGACAGCAATCATCGCAAAGAATTATACGATGCGATGGCCGAATTCAGGATCCTGGGATTCGGTTGTGTCGCGCCACACTAAAGGATACGCGATGCACCGTGCAGTTTGGTTCATAGAACTCTGAGCCATTTAAAACCTGCACCGGATCTCGACAAGGAGATGCGCTGTCGTGTGACTTCTTCAATCTTGTACTGGAGAGGATAGTGCGGCGGGCGGATGTAAACACGGGAGGCACTATCTTCTATAAATCTCTCCAACTGCTAAATTACGCTGATGATATGGACATCGTCACGCGTTCCCAGCCTGCCGTTGTGATTGAAGAAAAGGCAAAACGAGCTGGTCTTAGAGTGAACTGCTATCGAGTGCAAATCGATCCGTCGCACACCACCTGGGGCGAAACATCACGATTGACAGCTACAATTTTGAGGTAGTGAAGGAGTTTGTTTAACTCGGGGAAAATGTTAACTCCACAAACGACAGCTTGGTGGAGATCCAAAGCAGAATCGCCTTGGCAACCATTGTTATTTCGGTTTGTCTAAAAAACTAGGTTTAAAACTCCTAACTTGAAGAACAAAAATCATGCTCAAAAAACCATTTTTCTACCAGTGACTCTAATGATTGGAAGGAGACCTGTAGTTAGGATAAGAGGCAATATTGGGGATCACTGCATGCAAAGAGATTCAGCCTTCAATGAATGACTTCTGTTAAAGAGGAGGAGGAAACAATTCTTCACCTGCTTCACAGAAGGGCATACGTAGAAGCATATTTATCTGTCAATTTCGCGACTCAAATAAAATCAGCATCAATCGGCTTATTCGTTCCAATTGATTCGAGGTGTATGGGGAAAAACGATCAACAAGGCATCACAGTGGGCCTAACTTGGCCTGAGTGTGGCTAACCTATACTCATAAATACGCACACAAGGAAGGATATATATAAATCATGAGTTATGTTCCATATTCTGCCAACCAATCAACCAAATGACGCAAACGATCTTCTAAAAATCATTTACTATTGCATCATCCTTGTTCGCACTTTGTTAGTTGTGCGCGAGTGTGTATCTTTTCAGAACCATTTTCACGCAAACAAAATGACGCCAGAAGTTGAATAAATACGTACATATGCATAGGTAAGCAATAAAATCCGTAAAAAATGTAGCAAGAGATGAAACTACAGGCTGGCAAACATCCTTTTTATTGAGTCTTTAATACAACAAATTAGCAATGTGATCTTACTTAAAGGTACTGTGACATGTTCTCAGTAAACTCGATGACACACTTAAGGTGTAACTATGATAATAATAATAATAGCGGTGCTACAGTTCTCTTACGAGTGGAGGGCACCTACAGATACCACATCCTATGTAATACCTAATTTGTGAGAAGGGGGTGAAAAGGAGTGCGTATTCACTCAGATTTGCCAACATTTTTTTTAAAACCACTTTGTGGAATTTGTGAAGGCTAGCAGACTATGAATGTTTGCCTCCGAGAGGTTTTTAGGGGTGTTAAAGAAGGCTTTACCCAGAGTGCGTTGTCTGACTCTAGCTAGAGCCGGACATTTGCACAGAAGGTGCTAGGGTATTTCTGGCTCGATTTCCACTCGGCAGCTGCGACAGTGCGATTTAAATGGTATGCCTAGTCTTTCAGCATGCCTGCCAACAGCCCAGTGTCCAGTACAGACCGCTATAATTCTGGATATGTTTCTTCTACTGTTTTTGAGCAGGTCTTTTGTTCTCTTTTGGCTGTAGTTGGGCCATAAGCTTCTGGATAGGACACATGTTTTCAGCTTGGTCCATCTTTCGTTGGCGATCTTGATCACCTCCTCTTGTAGATATTATTTTTTACGAAGCCTAGTGGAGCCTGGACGTTGTGGAACAAACGAGACTATCGAATTTAGATCCTTGTCTGGCTAGTTCGTCTGCTGCTTCGTTTCCTCTTATACCTGTGTGCCCGGGAACCCAGATCAAAGAGACCGGGCTCCATTCACCTATAATGGATAGTTCCTTGCAGCAGCAATCCACTAATTTTGACGTTGTGGTTATGGATGTTAGAGCTTTGATAACAGCTTGACTGTCTGAAAAAATTGCTATCCGCTGTGCTGGTTCTGTTCTGTTCTTCATTTCAAGACACGCATCATATATTGGGATAAAGTAGTCAGTATGACTCAGTATCGCCTGTTGTGGTAATGAGTTTAGGATGTTACAGTGCCCATAAGGTCTGTTGTTCCAGCAGTTCGACTCTCAGAGTCTAAGTGCATTACATGCGCCCATGAACATTGCATGTAGATCTGGGGGTAGAAGATGCAAAATACAGTCGACTCCATCTAAGTCGAACTTCGAGTCGACTGTAACTGTAAGCGCATATGTCATAGTTGTTCTTAGGGCGCCAGTGACTCCTATACATACATGCAGTTCTACGTACCTTGTTTTGTTTTCTGATGTTGTACACATTGGATAAAGCTGACCAACAGGCTGAGGAGCCGTAGGTAAGAATTGGACGTATCACTGCAGTCTACATCCAAAGTGTTATCTTCGGTCGTAGTCCCAAGAGTTTTGTTGCAAGCGTATAAGGCTATGCATGCCTTTTTAGCTATTTGCTCTATTTTAGCTTTCCAATTTAGTTTTGGGTCAAGAATAGTGCCTAAGCACCTGAAAGTTGAAGACAGGCTGAGGGTTTGATTGGCTAGTCTAGGAAGGGGAAAGTTTGGTATTTTAGTTTTGGTCTTAAAAAGCATCAATTCTATTTTGTTTGGGTTCGCATTTAGGCCGCAACTAGTAGCCCATCTACAAACTTTTTGCAACGCCCCCTCCATGATTTCACTAATCACTGAGAGGAACCGGCCTGATACTAAAATCACTACGTCGTCCGCATACGCAACAACTTTGATTCCTTCCCGGTCTAGTTCTGTGTTCTAGATTGTTGGCTATTTCCTAGCGTGGACTGTATAATTCTAGTTTTGAGCATAGAAACTATTCATTTTACTAGCATCTCTTCTACCCCTTGGATGATAAGAGATTCTTGGATAGCTTCTGTGTGGACGTTATTGAAGGCCCCTTCTATGTCTAGAAAGGCGGCCATGGTATATTGTTTGTGGAGAATTGTTTTCTCATTCGTGCCAACCACCTCGTACAGAGCTGTATCAGTGGAGAGAGACTTTCCCTCTTTTTTTTTTTTTTTTTTGGTTGCGTCCGCGGATGTGGCAATCTTCGAAAGATACTGATAGCCCGGGCTATCAGCATGCACGATTCGCAAACCCGAGTACTCGATTTCGGGAATACGCCTACGTACTAACCCACACCCTGCACACTTCAACCACTCTCCCCGCGGAACTGCCGTTAGGTATTACTTCGCGGGGCTGGTTAGCATATCACACTATGGGCTCCATATTATCCAATTCGGATTTTCTTTCTCTTTCGAGCCTTCTTAGCTCGTTCTGAACGCTCGTTATAAAGGAGCAAATCTCTAGCCATTTGTCAGTTGAATCTAACATATGGCTAACCAAGAGTTCGGGAGTTGGTAAATTTGTTCTCCCCGCGGCAAAGCGTCTGCAGTAGAATATTGCGTGCTCTGCGTCTTCCTCTTCGCCCGCGCATTCTGGACAGGAGGGTGAACTGTCGTGACCAAATCTGTGGAGGTATTTTCGGTAGCCTCCATGGCCCGACAAGAACTGCGTGAGGTGGTAGTTGCAGTCTCCGTGTGTTCTCGACGTCCAAGCTTCTATCGCGGGGATCAATTTATGGGTCCACCTGCCTTTAGTTGTGGTGTCCCATCTGGCTTGCCACAGTGCCATAGATGTTGCCCTTTCTTCCTTTTTCAGGCATCTTGCGTTAGTTTCCGCGCGATTTGCCGTTCGCCTTAGGTAGACCCTATGCATCTCTTTGGCGAGAATGTCGATGGGGACCATACCCGCGATCACACAGGCTGCTTCGTCCGAAATTGTTCGGAAGCCGCTGATTGTTCTTATGGCGCACAGCCTGTATGCTGGCGAAAGCTTCTTTGTTGTCTCCTTTACCGAAAGAGCTCCCGCCCAGACTGGCGCGGCATATAAAAGGATTGAACTTACCACTCTGGAAAGCAAGATCCTTCTTGGGTATCCGGGTCCTCCGATGTTCGGCAGCATACCGGAAAGTGCTGTCTGCGTCTTTGACGCTTTTCTGCTGCAGTATTCGATGTGCTTTTTGAAGTTAAGTCGGTTGTCGAGCATCACTCCTAGGTATTTCAGCGAATCCCTGGATCTAATTAGCTGGGAGCCAACCCGGAAGTTTGCGTATTCCACAATCTTTCGGCTGGTTATTAGAACAGCCTCTGTCTTGTGGTCCGCTAGTTCAATTTTTGATCCTGGCGATTGCTTCGTTTGTGGCGGTTTCCACTTCGTGGATGTGCTTGGCCACTGTCACAACCGCGATGTCGTCGGCAAAGCCGATTATCTTGACTCCATGTGGCAGCGTCAGTCTCAGTACTCCGTCGTACATTAGGTTCCACAGGAGGGGTCCAAGAACTGAACCCTGTGGGACGCCTGCCGAGACGTCGTAGTATTTAATACCCTCGTCAGTCTGGTACCTGAGTTTTCTGTTGGTGAAATAGCTGACGATTATCCTCCTCAAGTACTGCGGTGTACTCATCCTATTTAGTACTCTCATGATGCAGGACCAATTTGCCGAGTTAAACGCGTTTTTGATGTTCAGCGTAACCACGGCGCAGTATTTTTTCGTGCCGCCCCTCCATCTTGAGCCCGCTATGGCTTCGCTTGCTGTATCCACCACCTCCTTAATGGCGTCAATGGTAGAGCGCGATTTTCTGAAGCCGTATTGATGATCGGATAGGGCTCCTCGCTCCTCAGCCACGCCGATTAGCCTGCCATATATTATACTCTAAAGGATTTTCCCCGTGGTGTCCAGCAGGCAAATCGGACGGTACGCTGACGGTTCTCCGGGTGGCTTATTGCCTTTGGGTATAAGCACCAGGTGTTGTGGCTTCCAGCAGTCAGGAAAGTTTCCTTCTTCGAGGCACCTTTGCATCGTCGCCATAAAGAGCTCTGGTCTCGTCTCGACGGCCGCTTTGATGGCTATATTGGGAATACCGTCCGGGCCAGGGGATTTTTTGTCGCCAGAGACTTTCCCTCTGACTTGAACCTTATGTGTGTATCTATAATGCATTCAAGGGCTTTAAGCATGAAAGAAGATAAGCTGATTGGTCTGAAATCCTTCGCGGTTTCATGACCCCGACGGCCTAGTTTTGGTATAAACACTACTCGAACCCGTCTCCACGACTGGGGAATATAATTGAGTAGTAAACAGTTTTTGTACATTGTCGCCACTATAGTCTTGTGCAGCATCGCTAACGAGTCCGGAATGTTTCCAAATAAATAATTCTTACCCGTGTCATAGACAAACTGTCTTCTTCCGGCTCAAGGGAAGATCTTTTAACTCTTTAACTGCATGCAGTTAAAATATGCATCATTTTGTTAGAATTTCAGTTTTAAGACAGAAACTTTGATCTAGCACATGCTGGCATAAACCCCCGAAAACCATTCGAAAAAAGTACTACTCTTCCACATCTGGTAACACTTGAAAGAAAGAAAACAAAACTTTCATAAATAAATCCACAAAAGATGTGTGCCATGCAGAAGCGAACGAGGAAAACAAATGCAGTCAAAATGAACGGATTTGTTTACAAATGAGCATGAGCAAAGAAACAGAAATGAACCGGTTTCGATGGCGGAGAAGTTGTGTTCACGCAACTGCAGAATTCATTCAAAATTTCTTTGTTGGCTCGGGGTAGATTTTGTTGTTTCCTCTTTGGCCTTCACATTCGTATCAATTCCCCTGCATGTTGTGCTGTATCTGCTTATGCCTATGCCTGGGTTTGATGAACGCATTTAATAGAAATAGGTTTAACCTTTACTGCGGAGGGGAAGACGGAGAGAGAGTGTGTGTTCGGTGTCGGTGATGCGAAGGCGAGAGTAGGTCAAAGTTAAAATGGTGCGTGAAGGTGGGGAAGGCAATGATGTGGAACTGGAATAAGAGAAGGTGCATAAAATGAGGTGGATTCAGTGCGAAGCTGGGTGCACATTTTCATTATGAGAAATAAATTGTGATGATTAACGGGATTAGTTTCATTTTTTGACATACATCTTGACTGATCTCGATGTCTGTGGAAATAGTGAATAAACTGAGGAATAGTTTTCAAGACAAAATAAAAAGGGCACCGAAAGAATGACAGACGATTAAACAGGAGGCGAATAGTTACTGCTTTAAAATCGATGCAGCTTCTTCTCATTAACCTTGAGTCTAGCTTGAGTCTAGCTATGAAGGCTTTAACAACGACACTCTAGGAAGGCGCGACAATATCGATGTCATCCCCTTAACCCACCAGCTGGACCGATTTGTAGAAGAAAGTGCCTTTCGGAGGTCTATACCTGCCAGTGACCAGGTTGTAAAAGTCACACGACAGCGCAACGACAGCTCAGCCGAAATCTGGTACAGGTTTTAAGCGGTTCATAAATCCTAGTACCGCACTACCCGATACATCGCGTATGTTTACCGTGGCGCGACTTTAACCGGATTAATTTTTGTCGTGATCGTCAAGCGACCGGGAATGCTGCTGATAGGTAACAAGGCTTTGAAGAGTCTGTGTGCTTTTCCTACAACTTGTTGCTAGACTTCTTGTTCATTTTGTCGTTTTTTATTGTCTTAAGACTCCTCGATATCATTGAACTAGGAGGCTGCGAGAAAACTTATATTTTGGCCCGGAAATATTCTCTCCTCCCGTCGTTGATAGTCTTCTAAGTTTGCCTTTGCAGTGTCGTTTGGTAAGCCTCGTCAGTTTTTGTCTGTTCATACTTTCCATCGTACCACAAATATTCTGCCGATGATGGGAAGGAGTCTAAAGTGGATTCGACTACTTAAAGCCTGACTGAACGGCAATGCAACCACACATTTTTGTCTTTTGTGCTTGACATAGCGATTGATAGCGAGCAACATTTTGTGTCAATTGTGCACTGGGGATGGGATGCACTATCCCCGTAAGATCTACACCTTCAGACTTTGTTGCATGAATCTCAGAAGGCTGTTAACCTGAGTCTTGTTCAAATCATGCAGCTCGTTCCAGAAAGTGCTTGGTCAGTTGCTGCAGTCTCCTTGCCATTAGAGCAGGGCAGTGGCAAAGCAGATGGCGATCAATTTATGTTAATTCTTTCCTCCTGCAGCCTCTGCAGTAGTCCCCATAGGTGATGCCTAGACGTGAGTACTTTCTGGACAGTGTCCGGTAAAGGCGTTCACCACCATTTGTACATTCTTACAACTCGCACTGGAGTTTCAATGACTTAGGGATATGCCGTCTGACGCACAGACACCAGTACTCCAGCTGCGACGAACATACAAAGTCGACTTTCCCTGCACTCAGGACTGGCTCTGGCCAGAATCTGAGCCAGGAAAGGAATGTAGTCGAATCCTCACAGACGGCTCCAAGACCAATGAAGGATCTGGTGCTGGTGCCTTCGTGGAGAGCGACAACCTTAGACTGCGCACCTCGTTAGGTAAACTTGCATCGGTTTTCCAAGCGGAAATCTATGTGATCCTAATGCTCACGAACTATATTGTGAAGATCAAGTGGAAGGTGCGAAGTACTTGTGTCTGTAGCAACAGCCAAGCCGGGCTTACGACCTTTTTTTTTCGGACGATTTTTTTAACACTACTGGAGCACTCAGACTCAAAACTGGTCAATTGTACTGCCAGGTAGCAATCTACTCCAGTGCCGTTAATTTGATCCCAACGGCAAATGGTGACTAGACCAGATTCGATTTCACTGGGATTCGAACTTGGGGCAGGCACTTAACCAACTGCGCCATCCAGTCGTTTTAGCTTAGGGCCTTGCTCAATCCTTTAACCACTTCCAGGATAGTTCAGGAATGCAAATCTTCTCTGAATTTGATCGGTAGTCTAAATTCGCTAAGACTTGTCTGGGTCGCGGACTACCGCGGGATCACGCGGAATAATATCGTCGATGAACTTGCTAGGCAAGGATCAGAGGAGGTACTCTCAGGACCTGAACCTGCTCTAGGACTGCCGGCGTCCTTGGTTACGGCTTCCATCGATGGTTGGACCTCTTGAGAGAACAACCGGAGGTAGCATGACTCTCTAGGATGCATACCGACCAAATGCATGCTCCCTAACGTCTGTAAGAAATACACGGCTTTCTTGTTATCTCTTAACAGAAAAGATTACAGACAACTTACCGGCGTACTAACGGGGCACTACTCCTGCGCCAAACACCTAAATGTGCTTGGCCTAAGCAACGGAACCCTCTGCGATGCCTGTGGAGAAGACGATGACACTGCAGAGCACTTCCTCTGCCACTGTCTCGCATTTACTCGGATCAGGTGACAGTTATTCGGTGCTGATGAGGTGAGAGCTGATGATGTAGGCTCCTCTTCACAGAAGCGCCTGCTGATCTTTCTTTGAAATACCATGAAATGCCAGCAAAAGTAGGTTGCTGCCTGGCACTACAATGGACCAGTAGCTGAGTCTGAGTGCTCCACAAAAAAAAAATGTGTACATTCTTGCAACTAGGGCTGAACTTTGACAATGATCAGCACCGGGCTCCATAGGGCACCATAGGGCTCTCGTCATTGTCTACTTTCAGTCATCGCTTCTTCTTGCTTTCATCTTCGTACTTCTTCCTTACTTAACTTAAAGGCGTTTTAACATAGAGTTAAGGCCCAACTATAATAGGCATGACTTTAGCTCATGCGCGCTCATGCCTCAACTCTATGTTAAAACGCCTTTAAGTTAAGTAAGGAAGAAGTGCGAAGTTGAAGCCAAGCCATGCTCATGCCTATTATAGTTGGGCCTTTAGAGTAGTGCTAGAGACTTCTCCATCTCAGAGATGTCCTTCCTTCTGCAAGTATGTCCACTCCTTCATTTCCTTGGGTTCCTGTATATCGCAGTACCCGCGTAGGGTCACCATGTTTACATCAGAGATTTTGTTGACGTCCATACTAGACTAGACTATTTTCTATGCATACCTATAGCTGTAATAGCCGCAGAGCTGTTGGAGTATATTTTTATGGATTGCTTTATCAAGTTGATGTCTCTTAACGATATACGAGTAGTTGCTCCGTTTATTGCTAAAACTTCCACTTGAAAGACGTTGGAGTCGTTGCTAAGTGCTAGCCATCTTTCAAAGAAATCGCAGAACATCTCTCTCTGAATAGAAAAATCTTTCTCTCCCCCGTGTCATAGGCATTCCGCAGAGTCTCTCGCTAAGTTTGTCTTCGTAGGCTCTGGGAATCTTCGTTATGCATGGGTGTTAAGTGTCGAATCTCCTTTTTGTTGGTTGGTGCAGCTTTCTTTGACAGCACTCCCACTTATTTCGTGTCTATAACTTAAATAGATTCTCGCCACTCCATCGTTGCTAGATGCAACCGCTGCCAAATCTTGAATCCAAGCTTTCTTGGAACTGTTACGATGAGGAAATGGCATGCAGTCAGCGCAATATTATAAGCGGATGTGAATTAAGGCAAGCGCTCATGTGATGTGTCCGAATTAACGAACGAGATGAGGTTTGCTTAATCCGACTTGTTGGGTTGCACTGGTTGTCATTAAGTTCCCGTATTCGCATGCTGTTTCAATTTTCGAAGTCCTCTTGGAGGATACGGCTAGCTTCAACGAACACAAGCCTATAAAAATCGCTGAAGGTCTGACTTCAAATAGCTGTATAGAGCTTCAAGCTGAAATATGAGCGAGTTCGGATGAAAGAATTATGTTGGTGCAAAACACAGCAGCAAATTTCCATCAACTAGCATGGAATTTGGTTAATCTGATATCTGTGTGGAAAGTATAATCTAATTTTTTTATAACTTTTTCGGTCGAAGTGTATGAGATACTCACCAAATTGATTGCATGAATATCCTACCATTGATCACGACCGTTTTCACCAATCGCTTTACCACTTCGCTGAGATCATACCTTTCCTTAGGAAGCTCTACGTTAGACTATTAATTAAGAACAGGCCATTCTTCGATTAATCACATCTCAATTCAATCACAGAATTAGTTGTCTCGTGTATGATGAGCTTGCGTGTCTCTAAGCGTTGAAGGACAGGATGTCTATTTGAACTCCAATTTGAAACTATGATTAACCTTGTTGCCCAACATCAAAGCTTGCATCCGGATAAAATAATTTTTTGAAAATTGTCTCGAGATGCTTTGCACTTGTCTGCTTTACACAGCCGAAAGGCATAAACGCGACTGAAGAAGTTTTCGATTATTTATTTTCTGCCCAATAATCAAGCAAAGGGAAGAACTCAAGAAGGAGCGTATATGGCCTAGATCTGACCGTAATCAAGTTTTGATTTTCTTAGACGGTGTTTACAAACAACGCTTGGGCAGGCAAGATTTTTTGTGTGTGCAACACACGAAAATGAGAAAATTTTGTCGAAAACAGAAAAGCAAGAGATGAATTCTATGTCTGATTCACCCGAGAATCCACTTTGAAAGGCGAAGAAGGAAGCTTTTCGGCGCTCCCAACCCATCTCCTTCTCGATTGTGAATATAAAGAGTGATACTCCGATACACCGATACTCCTGCCTTCTCTCAAAAAATGCAAAAAAAAGTAACACAACCTTCGTAAACGTCACGACAATCACCGAAAAACAATGTAAAATGTTTAGTGCGAATAATGGTAGAACGGCTTGTGATTTTAGCTCTTATTCAGCAATTCCTCTTATTTGTTAAACTGAGTTAAATATATGGCTCAATGTAACACGCAAAATTATTTTTGATGTGGCCGCCAGCCAAATGTGTCAAAACATTTTCCTGTGAGTAATATTTAGCTTTAACTTTAGCTCAACTGCCACACGGCATTAATTTCAGGAAAATACGTAAGTTGCGAGAGAAATGTTAGTTTTCCTTCATCGTTTTTAGTCTAAGAGTAAAAGTGTAAGCATACCACAAACAAATACCCACTCTTCGACTTGGCAGCACTCCCAGCTACTAGTGGTTCTTTCAATTGTTGACGTTTGTGTCAACCACACGTGTTTATTTTTGCCTCCGCAAAAATATCTAAATAATTTTAGTTTTTCATAAATATTCGACGAAAATTCTCACAAAATGGGTCGAATGAATCGTTCACGTAAACGGAGTGATGCAATGAAACGTGTGAAAAAAACTCGCAATGCCGTAAAAGAGCTGGTCCGTCTCAAGAAAACGCTTGGCCTCATCGATGCTGAGGGCAATGAGATTATGAAGGAAGTCGAAGACGTAGTTACTGTCAAAACTCCAAATGAAATCAAAATGGTAAGGGTAGAGTCTAAATGATTCGAAGAATCAAACGCAAGCTAAAGGAATCTTCTTGATTTCAGGACAAGCTTAGTAAGGAAGAAAGAGAAGTCGCGTACGAACTTGAAGACCAGCACGACAAGGGCGAAGAAGTCAAAGTTGTGAACCCGAAAACCGGCAAGGAGCACATTTACAACACGAAAACCCTCAAGGATCAGCACGGCTCCTACCCACCATGGTACAAGCCAAAGAAAACCGAGAAAAAAAGGCGAAAGATGGAACACTCCCGCAAGAGGAAATTCAAGCAGAAGTGGACAACGATCAACGTGCCTCTGTAGGCCCCCGAAGTCTTTTTTTTTCTTGTAGTTTTAAGTGCGTTGCCGACCAGAGAATAAAGTGAAGAACAGCAAATCGCTTCCGTCTTTGGATGTAAGAATAAATTTATTTTCATTTTTTTCAGCTATAATACAATTTAACTAAAACGACTCCACCATTCAACAAGTACATTAATTCGTAAGACCTAGGTGTCCAGCGTGTGTAAAAATACGTCTAATTATCGGGGGCTTAATTTGCGAAAGTGGCAATTTGCTATTTGCGTAGGCGTGCGTTAGTAAAGCGACAAAATAAATGGATTCCGTAAACAGGACTACCAACGACACAACGACCATTCACTGAACCGTACAGACACGCCACCGCCTTCTGTTCCCAGCGTTATCCTCCGGTCATTCGTTCTTCTTTTCCTCCAGTTGACCGTTTGTGACACTCGTACTCGTGTTGAGGACACTCCCGCCGGTGAAACCAAGGATTCCACAGCCCACAGCGGCCAGTCCACCGACTTTCATTCCCGCTAACAGGCCGATCGGGCCGCCGACACAGGTACCTAACAGTGCACCGACTACGGGGTACATGGCCTTCTTGTAGGTCAGTGCTTGCCGCAGATGCGCCTCGCCCAGTTGCACCTGCTCGAGAGCCTCTTCCGCATTGTCTGCTATGATTTGTACGCTTTCCGATTGTTCGTTCACGAGAACTCGCACGTCGTGGAACATGCTGTGTAGGTCTTGGACTTCTCTTTGTAGATTTTCAAATTCCTTCAGGCAAGACTGTCGCGCCAGCAGTTGATGCTCTTGCATTTGGAATTCGGCTTGAATTTGTGGTAGACTGTCGCTCTGATGCACTGCGGGGTATTCGTCGCTGTCATCGGATTTTATTGTGCTCGTTGGACTCTTTAATTGAAGTTCTGAAAGAAATGAAAGGGAAATGTTAGTAAGGGACGATGATTGGAGGGATCTTAAGCACATTTCGGGTAAAGTGGCTTATGGTCGTTGCGGTAGAAGGGTTTTAAGTGTGATCTTTGGTCCTGCTTGAGTCGAAGATGATTGAAGAAGACATTTTAACCACGAACTGTGACGCGAGTCTAGCAAGTCGACTACTTGTCTAATGAACATTTTTTTGAAAAATCGTCTGCTTGGTTTTGAACCAAGACTGAAAGTCTAGTACGTAGAAGTCGACGCACTCACTCACTACGCCACGGCGCCAACGGTTTTGCTATATTTTTAGAAAAAATGTTCTCTTCATTGTCCCTGCAGCTTCTGCAGAAATCGTTATAAGCGAGTCTCAATTTTGAAGCGTGTGTGCCAATGGCACAGTGTCTCGTAATGACACCGATGAGTGTCTTTAGAGATGACTCTGATTAGACAGAGTGAAAGTTGTGAATCGAGTTTTGGCTGAATTTGTTTTGTAATGAGGTACGAAGTTCTTTCGGACCATCATAGATTTGTGGTTCCAATTGTACGCTCTTTTGGAAGAAGTTTATCTGTAGCGAATAGCATGGACGGGTTAGAGTAATGAGACCGCCTGACATGTTCATCAGCTTCGCAAGTCCCTGAAAAGTAACTGGGTCACCACACCCGAATCTGGTAGATGCGAAAATGCGCAGAAATCTCATCAAGAGATCGGCGGCAGTTTAGGGAGGTTTTAGAGTAAAAAGTGACCGAATTAAGGGACTTACTTACGGTCTGGCTGTCTGAACATACGATGATGTTCTTCTTGGGTATAACATAGTTCTTAAGACAGACACTCTTTTATAGGCATGTTCTCGCTTGTAAGACGCTACAATGTTCCGGAAGATGAAGGGACATGCTGATGTTGAGATACTTAGAGTAGACACCTAACCCTACTTACTCATCCGCCTTGAATCCATCAGCGGAAATACGCAGCTGACCGTCTAGCGTCTGATTGGAAGACTCCCACGTTGTGTCCCCAAGACCACCACAAACAAACGTAAGTGCCTTAGTGGAATGACCTTCTTCTTAGAAAGAAATTCAGAATACTCTTCAATTCTGCAGAGAAAACGAAGAGGTGGGGAGAATATAGGTTCGCTCTCACAGAATACAATTCTGAATTGATACGATCAAAGTGGGCCACTTGGAGGAAATGTTGGGAAAATATTGCGGATATGTCAGTAGCGGAACGAATCTATGAGTCGATCGTAAACGATCAAGTAATCTGTGTAGGGTTTTTGAAAAAGAACGACTACGTTGGTAGCTTTATTTAGAGCTAACTACAACTGGGAACACATACCGATTTCTTGGAGAAAAGTTAATGCAGTATTCATTCCCAAACCGGAAAATAGACCCAGTGAGCTGCCTAAATCTTCCAGACCTATAACTCTAACAAGGAGCTTTTAACCCCCCTTATATGATCAAAAGTTGTCCGGCTATATCACCATAGGTTATCCTGATGACCTTGCGATTGTTATTAGGGGTAAGCACGACACGACAATATGCAGTGTAATGCAAAGAGCACTACTGCAAGTCGTAGAATGGTGCAAGGTAGAAGGATTATCGATTAATCCCTGTTATACCGTTCTAATGCCATTCTCGAGGAGAACATGAGAACCTTGAACCTGTGACAATCGGCAACTCCACACTAGTCTATTCCAGCGAGGTTAAATATCATAATCCTAGACAGACGATTTAACTGGAATTCACATATATATATGAGCGTGCTACTAGAGAGCACTGTAGGCCGGCAGACGTCTATACGGTAGGACTTGGGGTGTTTCTCCCAAAATTATACATTGGTACACAATGATGGTGAGACCCATAAACGCGTACGTGGTCATCGTCTGGTGGCCAAAAACCCTTGAACAGACAACAGTAAATAAATTGCAAGACCTACAGAGAGGGTTGCCTGTCTTGGCATCACAGGTGCCATGCGCCTTCCCCACAACAAATTCCGAAGCTATCGTCGGGCTAACACCGTCTACTAATCTTCGTTAGAAAGATAGCTGCCAGATATGCCATAAAAATTTTGCTAGAATTTTAGTTTAAACCGGGCGACCTAGTGGGTCACCTCAGGTTACTCAACTCAGTCCCCAATAAAGACATGTTTTGTACAATGCCGGACATTATGTTCAGGCAGCATTGTTTCGGCAGGTTATTTGATGTTAAATTATTGGACCGTGAAGACTGGTCCAATGGTGTTCCAACACTAGACTCCAGAAGTCTAGTATGGTACACAGACGGATCGAAAATAGATTCTGGAGTTGGAGCTGGAGTCATTGCATCCAACACGGGATCTCTGTGCTGAAATCCACGCCATTGAGATCGGCGTCAAAGACAATCTCCTTAAAGGTGTCAAGGGTATAAAAATACAAATCTTTTCGGATAGCCAGGCAGCATTTGGGGCTTTATCGTCCAACCTAATGGACTCCAAAACCGTCAATCCTTCGCCAAACAGCAAAGTGAAACCTGGCTGGGTCCCTGGACACAAAGGGATTGCAGGTAACGAAACTGCAGATGAACTCGCTAGGGCTGGTTCGGAAACTGCGTTTACAGGTGCTGAACCACACTGTAGCGTCAATTGGAGCTACAACGCTAACGAATGGGAAAACAAAATTCGTCTAGACCATTGGACCAATGGGGCAGGTTTCAGGCAATTCAACGGCTTTTCCCACAAGGATATCTTTAGTCTAGATAAGGAAAGCTTAAGGAAGCTAATGAGCTTTCTTACTGACCACTGCGGCCTGAATTACCACCTTAACAAAATGAGTCTGTGCCAGAACAAAGAATGTAGGTTATGCCTCGAGGACAAACATCCGAACACATTTTATGTGAATGTCGGGCATTACACTTAAGAAACGTATTTTCCTTATATATTATTTCCTACGTATTTTCCATACTCACTGCAGTGGAATTTTTTAATTCCACTACAAAAGATATACAATCTTTCATAAGGGAAGCAGTACGTCTTTTGAATTACCTCCAATCCGTCGATACAATAGATTTCCCAGAGTCGCTGCCTTTACGGCAGGGTTGTATAAGAGTAAAAAAAGACTTCCAGTCAGATCTGCAGGGAATGCTGGTTGCGAAGCTTTTCTCAAAGAGAAAGAGTGGTACCACTACCTAAGAGAGAATGGTAATATGAACAGTTATCCCAGAGAGAGAGAAGGCTGGCCAAAAGACTTAGCCAGGAAATCTGATACACAGATGTGTCTAAGACGTCTGAAGGAGTCTTTGCGACATCGGTAGAGTTTTCCCACAAAGAAGCCAAGTAGTCTCTTCGAACTTGCGGACATTTGGAGCCCAATCTCAGAGGAAAGGGATCAGGGAAAGAGTGGAAGCTTGTGTTTGATTTGACATTCACAAGGTCAGATGAAAGTGACTGTCAAAGAAGTTGCCTTTGAGAACGATAACACATTCTCTAACTTCGCTAGACGTCTAGGAAGATAATGTACTGATTATTTAAGAACTTTGAGCGGATGCGATGGCTAACGACGTCATTTGCTACGCTAATGTCATGATCTCAACTCTCATGAATCATGAATGACAAGATCATGTCATGATACCTCCACATGTATGGGAATAGGAGCGAGCACAGACCGAGTGGTTGCCAAAGACTCTATCCAAAGGTTCTTCATGAGTTGCTGTTCCCGGATTTACTCATAACTTAGAAATTTAGTTCCTTGGAGCCCGCATGTTTCCCTCTTCTTCAATACATCCCTCCTGCATATCATTCACACTCATTATTTCGATAATACAGTGGCATGATAAATTCCCCTTATCTTCCTATTGTTGCTACCCTATCGGTCAGAAAGGTGTATTGATCAATAAGTTCTCTAACAGCTGATACGGTGGTGACTCCTTCTTGACAGCTGGTAGTAATTGAGCTCGATTGTTCCACAGATGAAAGGAAGGAAAATGGCTCACAAACTACGAATAGAAAGTAAATGTCAAAAGAGAGATGCAAATCCCTATCGCGCTGAATGTAAAGCACACTTTAGAGCACTAACAAACGAACCATTATAATCATGAGAACACAAAGCCAACAAACAATTCCCACAATTCCATTGACGCCCTCTCGATATCAACAACTTCGAAACGACTGCAATTAGCACACAATGACTAACTGCATGCGCCAAATACATGCACCAAAACTGCCCTTGGAAATCATTATATTTTCCCCGAAAACATGGTCACTCTCACTGATAAGGCATCTCAAACAGAAAACATATTTGTTCTCTGGACAAATCAATAGAAATGGGAATAAGGGAGCTCTTACGTCACACCAACCAACTGCAGTATCCGTCATAACAAAGTGAAAGAAGGAAAGCAAAAACTCACCCAAATACTCTCTCATGCCCTCCAAGGCCTTATTCTTTCCAACTGACATCATTTCATCGAATTTCTCCTGATCTTCCTCGCATACTTTCTCCCTCAGGGTGTCCATTTCGAGGAAGAGATTCTTCAATTGCTTGATAACCCGCATCGCATTGATCTCTTCCCTTTTTATCTTTGTCCAGTCGCCCAGTGCGAGACATTTCTCAATATTGGACTTGTGATTTTCCAGCAGGCCGAGGTGATGTGGTATTGCGAGGTCGTTGAATTTCCGCACAGAAAGCTCAGCACGTTTCAGGGGGATCCTCTCGATGTTTTCAATTTGTTCCGTCATCTTATGCACTCGTCACTTGTGTGAAATTTTGTTTTGGAAAATTTGTTTCAACTCGATAAAAAAATAATTAAAAGTCTAGTACACCAAATGTTGTTGTTTTGACATTTCTACTCGAACTGCGCGTAACATCTGACACAATCAAACAATGAACAAATGCTTGTGCGGGTGGGTCGTGGGGGGAACAGAAATACAATTCTGCACGGACGAGAGTGGGATGTTGTTGTTTTCTTGTGTGGTTTGCTTTGATTTACGTTGTTCTTTGTGTTTGTGTCGTTTGTATTTTTCCTCTTTCAGCTTTTGTCAATTTGATAACATACGTGAAGTTGGTTGTGGTTTGATTTTGTATGTTGCTTCATTTTAAAAAAAAAGTCTGTCATCGGCCGTTGTTACATTGCGATTGACGTTGAAATTATTTTAAAATGTTTTAAATTTGTAATTCAACCATTCACATAACAGTTTCTCTTTATTTCTTTTTTTTAGAAATAATTGTATTCCTTAAGTATTCAGTTTCCGTTTATTTGGGAAAGACTTGAAAATAGAGGAAAGGAGAATTGAATTGAATTTTTGAAAGAAAAACGGTTCTAGCGATCAATGGCATAGAATGCCAGAAGAAAAGATTTTTCGCATTCACTCAGCTCAAAAATATCAGGAACTCTTGGCAACAGCTGCGACTTCGATTTTTCGAAACTACTTGCATAAAAAAAAAATCCTAACTCGCAGGACCAAAATCTGCCCTATAGAACTCCAATCCTGACAATATTTATGTATGGAGCCGAAAGCTGGACGATAAGCGGGACTACAAAGCTGATTCTTGACGCCTTTGGAAGGAAAATTCAGCCTCGTATATTTGGTCCTATCTGCGAGAGAGGCGAATGGAGGAGAAGACAGAACATAGTTCGGAAGGCACAAATACTTCAGCTAAGAGAGTCTTCAAATCCGAGTCTTTTGGTTCGAGAAGGAGAGGAAGACCAAACCCCCGTTTCAAGAGACCAAGTGATGGCGGATGTAACACAACTTGGGCATGATGACTTGAACACTCCCCCGTTGCTCTGTCTTATACCCTCATTGGGTCGTTGGCCTGATAAGTAAGTAGGTAAGTATTCTACCGCCAGAGTACAATTGAGAAAGATAGTAGCTGCAGTACTGACAACTGCCACATCGACTTATTGCGGTGTATGTTTAGAACGATTTGGAAATACAGGGTGGTCCAAATACAAGTTTCTTTTCAAAAATCCAATAAAATGAACAAAATTAAATTTTTTTGATGTATTATGGCTTTATTAGTAAGAACAAAGATTCCCATCAATTATGAAATAAACGTCGTTCAAGTGACTGCCTCGGCTGGCTTCGCAGTCTATCTGGCGCATTCTGTCACCCCAATTTTCCAAGACATTGTTGACGGTTTCGGGCTGTAGCTCACGGATTGCTTGGATTATATTGGGCTCAAGTACTTGAATTCTTTCCGGATTGTTGTTGTTTACGGTTCCCCACAAAAAAAGTCCAAGGGGGTCAAATCTCGGCTCCGGGGCGGCCAATTGACATCGAAAAGGCGGCTGATAACACGTTCTGGGTATTTGGTGTGTAAAAGGTCGATTGTGGCATAGGCTGTATGCTGTGCGGCATGGCTCACCATCCTGCATGAAGTAGGAACCAGAGGTCGTCCAAATCCATGTCTTCAATTTCAGTATAAAAAGTCGGTTAACATGACTCTGTAACGTCCATCGTTGATCGAAACTCTGTTCCCAGTCTCATTTCGAAGAAAAATGGTCCAATGATGCCACCACTCCACAATCCGCACCAAACTCTCACTCTCTGTGGATGCATTGGCTTTTCGTCAATAACGTGCGGGTTTTCTGAGCCCGATCGCCAGATGCGACAATTTTGTTTGCCGAGATGAAAATGCGCCTCGTCAGAAAAGATGTACAATTCGTTGTACAATTCAAGCTGCTCTAAGACCCAAACTGCAAAGCGATAACAAAGCGGATGGTCGCGCGCCTTCAATTGCTGAATAAATTGGACCTTGTAGCCGAATAATCCGAGATCTTTCTGCAGAATTCTTCTCAGGCTAGTCCATGAAATGTTAAGCTGTTGAGATCGATGACGAGTTGATGTTCGTGAATTGAGTCTCACACTCACGGCCACAGCAGCCACATTCTCATCTGTGCGCTCGGGGACACATTCACTACGGGGACCATGAGTGTTGTCCACTAGCACACCAGTGTCACGAACTTTTTTGCACAAACTGGCGGTGGGTGCTTCATTAGGGCCAAAACTTCTTTTCAAAAAAGCACTGTTTGGGCTACACACTTTGGTATTTCCAGTTTTCAATATTTCCAACGTTGTTCAAGCGTAAAGCGACTCTTTCATTCTAGAGAATGCTGCCTGCATTCCCGATTTCTTATTGGTGACATATTTACTATGATCATTGGCTTATTCGGTTGTCGGGCATCACTTCAGGGTCTCCTCCGACCTGACTTTATTATTCAACATGGAAACTTGTGTACAACACGGTTTTCTTCTTCTTAGGGCGCTACAGTCCGAGGTGGACCTGGGCCTCACTCAACATGCCTCTCCAGCCAGCACGATCTTTCGCCAGCTGTCTCCAGTTTCGCACACCAAGCCGGCAGAGGTCCCCCTCGACTTGTGTGCGCCACCTTGTTCGTGGACGTCCTCTGTTGCGTTGTCCCACAGGCTCAGAGTCGAAGACTCTTCGGGCCGGAGCTAAGTTGTCCATACGCTCTACATGGCCTAGCCATCTTAGGCGTTGGATCCGTAGACGCCTGGCTAGACTCATGTCGCTGTACAGCCCATACAGTTCGTGGTTGAATCTTCTCCTCCAAATGCCATCAACGCAAACAGGACCAAAGATCGCGCGCAGAACTTTTCTCTCGAAAAGACCAAGAGACTGTTCATCCGCTTGGGATATTGTCCATGCCTCTGCACCGTAAAGCAGGACTGGGATGATCAAGGTCTTATACAAAGTCAATTTGGTCTTCCGAGAGAGGGCTCTACTACTCAATTGCCTTTTGAGCCCATAAAAACAGCGGTTGGCAAGAGTAATTCTGCGTTTGATCTCGGTACTGATGTTGTTTGTACTGTTAACCGCGGAGCCAAGGTAGACGAAGTCCTTTACTACCTCAAAGTTATAGCTGCCTATGGTGACGTTCTGGCCAAGTCGTCGATGTTGTGCGTCCTTTCTCGATGACAGCATATACTTTGTTTTGCCCTCGTTTACCGCCAGACCCATTTTAGCCGCTTCCGTTTCAATGCCAGCAAACGCATCATTGACGGCTCGCTGTGTTCTCCCAATCACGTCAATGTCATCCGCGTAAGCTAGCAGTTGAACGGACTTTTGAAAGATCGTGCCTCTTGTGTTGGCCAGTGAGTTTTGCACGATCTTCTCAAGAACGATGTTAAAGAAATCACATGACAGCGCGTCGCCTTGTCTAAAACCTTTTTTGACATTGAAGGTCTCGGTGAGTTCGTTACCGACCTTGATGGAGCAGCGAGAGTTCTCCATCGTCATCCTGCTCAGTCTGACGAGTTTAGCAGGAATGTCAAAACTAGACATGGCGCTGTATAGCTCGTCTCTATGCACGCTGTCATATGCGGCCTTGAAATCGACAAATAGATGGTGTGTGTCGATCTGCATTTCCTGGGTCTTCTCCAGGATCTGCCGCAGTGTGAAAATTTGATCGATGGTGGACTTCCCGGGCCTGAAACCACACTGGTAAGGACCTATCAGTTTGTTCACGAATGGTTTCAGGCGTTCACACAAAACGGCAGAGAAGACCTTATAGGCGATGTTAAGGAGACTTATCCCTCGATAGTTGGCGCAGTCAAAGGGGTCTCCTTTCTTGTGGATCGGGCAAACGATACTGAGATTCCACTCATCGGGCATGCTTTCCTCCGACCATATCTTACAGATGAGCTGGTGCATGCGCCCTACCAGATCACCTCCAGCTGCTTTAAACATTTCGGCGGGCAGACTATCTGCACCAGCAGCTTTATTAGACTTCAGTCTCGATATCGCTATCTTGACTTCGTCTAGGTCGGGGGGACGGTATTCTCTTCTATCATCGTCCGTTGTGTTGAGTGGAACATTCTGCCTGACAGCGGTATTTGTGTCCTCATCGCCGTTCAACAGTCTGCAGAAATGATTTTTCCAAATTCTCAGTATCGACTGCGAATCTACTACTAGCTGTCCATTTTCGTCCCGGCAAGCTTCTGTCCGAACTTTATATCCATTCGATAAAAGTTTTACCCTTTGGTAAAACTTTCGGACATCATTCCTGCCATAACACCTCTCCATCTCCTCGATCGCGCGCTTCTCGTGCTCTTTCTTTTTCTTCCTGAGAAGCCGGTTCTCTTCCCTTCTTCTCTGTTCGTAGAGCTCACGAACAGCTCTCGTGGTTCGATGCAGCGTTGCCCGGTAGGCTTCTTGCTTTGCTGCATGTGCCTGCCTGCACTCGTTGTCAAACCAGGGGTTTTTTCTTGTTGGCGTTTTAAAACCCAGCACATCAGTAGCGGCTTCTCTGATGGCTCTTTGACAACGTTTCCATTCTTCGTCTATTGTTAGTGCAGGCGGCGTCGAACTTTCGGAGAGTTTCAGGGAGACTCGATCGGCAAAGTTCCTGGCAGTCTGTTGCGATTGTAGCTTTTCGACGTCAAACCGTGGTTGGCTTCCTCGACTCCGTTCTTCTCTCGATATCCGTGTCCTTACCTTGGCTACAACAAGGAAATGGTCCGAGTCGATGTTGGCGCCTCGGAACGTTCGGACATCAAGAATACTGGAGGAGTGTCTGACGTCGATCGCAACGTGATCAATCTGGTTGACGGTTGAATGATCAGGGGACCGCCAGGTCCCTTTATGGATGTTGAGATGTGGGAACCGCGTGCTAGCTACAGAGAGGTTTCGCCCCGTAACAAAGTCCACCAGCCTGAGTCCGTTTTCGGACGTGGTGTCGTGCAGGCTGTGTTTACCGATGACTCTAGCAAAGATGTCCTCTTTACCCAGCTTAGCGTTGAAATCTCCTAGAACGATCTTGGTGTCGTAGCTGGGGCATTGATCGTACGTTCTTTCTAGGAGATCATAGAAGTCATCCTTACTATCGTCATCTTTGTCCTCTGTTGGGGCGTGGGCGCAGATTAGGCTGATGTTGCCGAATTTAGCCTTGATGCGGATTGTTATGAGGCGCTCGCTTATGTACTTAAAGCTTAAGACTTTTTGCCTAAGTCTGCCTCGAACAACAAATCCACATCCAAATAATCGCTGCCTTCGCTCTCTGTAACAGTCGCCGTAGTAGATATCGCAGTTTTTCATCCTCTTTTTGCCCGGCCCATCCCATCGCACTTCCTGGATTGCGGTAACGTCTGCTTTATAGCAGTCTAGGGCCTCCGCGAGTTCATCGGCTGCACGTGGTCTGTTCAGGGACCTCACATTCCACGTGCAGAACCGAAAGTCATTGTCCTTATTCCGTTTGCTGGGGTCGTCAACAGTAAATCCGTCCGTATCCGAGGCATATTGTTGCTTCTGAACTCGTTCTTTTTTACGTGGTGAGGAAGTTAACCCCACGCACAACCTCCAACTGGGAGGACAGGTCCATGTGTTTAGCCCCCGGACAAAGGGGTCCGGAGGGATCCGGTGTCGGTAGCCTCTTGCAGGCTGTGAGCGCCGCCGTTGGCCCTAAAAGAAGGGCTCATCCGCCGCCATCTCTATTCCAAGGTCCCGACCTTACCATGGAAACCAGGTAGCTCCTGCTGACTGGAGTTGTGGATGCCGCCGTTGGCCAATCAGTTGACCAGCTCCTCCGCCGCCATCCTAAAAAGAGTGATGAGCCCTGGTAGACTCAGACTCCCCCCTCTCTCGTTAGCAGCCGCCCAGACGTCCCACGAGGGTCCCCAACACGGTTTTGGGGCTGTTTATTAAGACAGACTCTAACTCGACCATAAGAGGTCGGCTGGACTGATAGACTCCAATCAATCTTTGGCTATGTTTGTGCCGAACTTAGCCTTGTGGGCATGTATGGCTACAGTAATCATAGCAATGTCGTCGACCTTTCGGCAGTGTGAAAAAGTCGGTCGTAGTTTATATTTCATAAATGGTCGGAGAACATTAAGAAATATCTGCGGAAACCTTGTGGAACTTAGCGCCTTAGCTCTGGTTTCTGAATTTTCTTGTTTCTAAAGTAATCAGAAACTTTCTATAGAAGGTACTATGGCTTTCTAATCAGCCCAAGTATCTCCAATTGAACGATCAGCTTGCTGAGTTGAAAGCAATCCTAACGTGCGTCGAGCCCTATGCCAGAATACTATCTTTTCCACAGTATTGCTTTCGGAGCTTTATACCATCGACGCGACTTCCTGAAGCCGTCGAGCATCGAACTTTAACAAAAATGATTTATTTTCGTTCTGCGGCTTAACAAGATAGATTTAAGTTCCACAGAGCTCGGGTGTTCATATTTCTTGAGGGGTGTCATTTATTTCAGTCATAATGTGATCAATTTTATTGACGGCGGATCGACGTAAAGATCGCGGAAACTGGATTGATGCTTAATCATCCGCGACGTGACCGTATATCGGGCTTGTATTATCAAACTTAGCCTTGACGCAGATTCTTATAGTTAAGTTGACGAATCCGTGGTTAGGAAGAAAACAAACGGCAAGGTGAATAACTCGCCATCTGATGCAATTAATTTTGGACAGTGTCGGAGATCATTACTGTGGATTTTATTAGTCCTGATTTATATACTCGTATTAATGACACGGGAAAAACGAATGCGCATTTAAATGCGGAGTTATTTCTTGACGATGTTTTATTATTTGTGTATGTTGTTTCGACCGACGCGGAGACTGAGAAGATAGCATTTGAGAGATTTTAAGTTTAATTTTAAATAAATAAAATGTACATCGAAGAATCAGGCAGCTACTTATTTCTTTTTTTTAAGAAAACAAACAAGCAGAGACGTCAGAATGAGCCATTTATCAAGGGATAAGTTTGATTTTCATCTATTATATACAGTGAAAATCGGTTACAACGACCTTCAAGGGACTGACGAATGTGGTCGTTATAAACCATAGATCGCTATAAGCGATAACTCGAAGATAGCAGATAAAGAACTGAGACCGTCTAAACTGTGCCAAAAACAGAGGGATCAGTCTCCTAAATATCGGGTATCAAATTTTCTCGCGTCACTTAGACGCACACCTTTGGAAGCCTTCTTCTTCGACAACACTTGCAAACTTAGGTAGGTATCCATTAGTAGACTACTGCGCTTAATAGAAAGATTCAAATGGCTTACCACAAGTGAACCCCCGTGAAAGCAATGGACCAACACAAAGAATCAACTCAGGTCTAAGTGCACTTTTAAGTGACTTCAACCTAGCTACCTCCTTGACATAGCAAGGGCTTGACATAGAATTCGACTCTCTCCGTCATTGATAGACCACTCAAAATTTACATTGAAACGTTGGTGGATAGCGACTTACTTGTATCACACACTTTTGGTATCTTGCAATCAACTGGGAAACTGGATACGCTGCATAAAACACCAATTTCTTATAAGAACTTAAACTTTATTGCATTTCGTTCTCTTGTCCTTAAGAACTCACTAGAACTAAACAAGTATTACATCCTTAAGAGATAAATAATTAAGTCTAGAGTTGCTATCTTTAAATTAATTCTCAGCAAAAAATACGAGGAGAAATAATAAAACAAACAAAAAAAAAAGAAAATAAAACCTAAGGCATATTAAACTGGGAATGGAGTTTGGGATCCAAAAAGTCTCAACTGTCTCCTGGTGGACATCCTTCACACAAACTTCTTTGTCTCCTCTCACGGTTCTGGGCAAGAGCGCTGAACTGAACAATGGATTCATAATTTATATCACAAAATACAAAATCAGGGACACAATACTAGGTCGGGGCTTAAACGAGGCTTAAACAAGGCTTAGTGCATTCTAGTCTAGATTACGCTGGCTTATCTACGAACAATACGGGCCGGGTGAGGTCCGACACTTGAGGAGTATGCTGATCATGTTCTCGAGCTTCCGCGTCCTGGACTCGGTCGCTATGAGGTTGGTTTGCAGGTGATTCATGTCCTGTTGCTGCTTTTCCTGAAAAGAGAGAGAAAATGTTCAGCGAGGACTGTGACTGAATGGAGTGAGGAGGAGGGCTTTACCAAGTTGGTCAGTCGGTTCTTCAGGGAATCGACGACGGTGTAGGTGGCTTGGAGGGACTTCTGCAGCTCATTGGTTGTGACCCGCTCGTTGGCCAGCGACTTCTCGATTTTGTGCAGACGCAACGTCACCTCATTGGAGTCGACCTCATTCTCAAGGTCGCGCGCTTCAAACGCATCATCGTCATGGTTATCTGGAACGACAAGGGATCACAGTTAGTGAGGGACTGAGAGGACAGCCTTGTGTGCTTACCAATCTTCTTACAACTCTGCTTGTCCGCTTGCAGAACAAAGCCTTCCCTGCACTGGCAGTAGAACGATCCCTCGGTGTTGAAGCACAGCTGGTCGCAGGGCTTCTCCTCCTTGCACTCGTTGATGTCCTTCTCGCAGTACTTGCCTCCGTAGCCCTGGGGGCAGCTGCAGGTCTCCGGGCCGATGCAGGTTCCGCCGTTGCGACAAGTCGAGCTGCAAACCGCTGTGGAGGACAGAACACGAGGTGAGACTGGGCTTGGCCAAGTGAAAGTGAATTTTAATGAACCTACGTTTCATGCACGCATTCGCCGACTTGGTCACCCGACTCCAGCCGGGACAGCACTCCAAGACCATTTGCTTGGTGGTCTTGTGACGAATGACATCTCGATATACCGGTTCATGGGCGAGTTGGACGCGTGTGCACATCTGATTCGATTGATTCGTCTGCGTCGGGCACGGGTGGCTGATGTGCTTCCAAATGGGCCGCTGGTAGACCTCGACGCTCTTCACCGGCACCTGAAGCGTGCGCTGCTGCATGCATATGTGACGGCTGCAAAGACCAAGCAGAAGTTATGAGATGAATCTCGTGGAATCGATTATTGATTAAAACACAAACAGAAACAACGGCAAAAACAAAGTCAAAAGGAAAGGCAACATCGGTCAGCCGGACTTAGTGTCGGAAATCATTAAGTCGAGGTGTGTGTGGACAGGAGAAATCGTGAGCCGAGCGTGCGCGCACACGAACATCGGGCGCATTTGTGTCCATTACGATCGTGCCTTGGAAGCGTTTAATTTAACACGAGATTGAGTGAAATTAAATTGTTGCAGGACGCAGAGAGCGGGAACACTCGAACATTGAGGTGAACATGAACGACAACTTGTAGACGTGTTGTTGTCATCGACATTTGTTGCTTTCGTTGCCGTCGTCGTTGCGTCTGTGAACGACGCCTTGAGGCAGGCCATGAAGTAAGTGCAACCTAATTGCATGTTTCGATAAATTGAAGGCGAGATCACTGCTTGTCCCGGGACAAGTTAGCCCCCCGCGTGACAGCGAAGCGAGTGATGTTTTAGGGTTCGCAAGTAATTTGTGTCTACGGGCGTTCGCTCGGATCGGAAGTCTTGCGTCAGAGAGGCAGGCGGTTGTTGAAAGTGAAGTTGATTACTGTCAAGCGGTAGGTTGCTGTCTTGAGAGATTTGCAAGAGATGCCGTGTGTGTGGGATGAAGGCGGATGTTTTGAGTCAAGAGGAGTTGAAGAAAAACTGTTTTTTGGTCTGAAAGTGAGGTTAGGGCCAAAGTTTGGGGGCGTTTTTGACAGTAGTCGATCGGTAATTGAGATCAGTCATCAGTTTGGGAGTAAGTTTGCCAGTAGATGGAGCTGTGGGAGGTGTAGCTGTCATTTTAATAGATCATGCGCCAACCCTAAAGTTAATCTTCCAGAAGTATCTAAGGACAAAATTCACCACCCAAAGAAAGAAGAAGATCTGATGATGATCTGAGATCTGATCGTGTCTTCCTTGAGGATATCTTCCTGTGGCGCTACTGTCCGGGGTGGACCTGGGCCTGAGGACATGCTTACGACGTATCATTTGGCCATGACTCCACTTCGAGAGCGGACATGCTATCTCTTCAGAGATAGAAATCGATTTATAGACCATCTAGCTTACGTCTGTCACAGATCTAGAATGCGAACAGTAAAGGTTAAAGCTGCCGCGTTGGCTTATCTATTTGGAGCAGAGATTACCGTGCTTGGATGCGATGAGATATCGTTTGAGGAGATCTGCCTCAGTCAAAGGCATTTTCATTTCAATTTATAGTTGAGACAGTTAGTCATTTGAACGAGTATTTGCTGACTGTTTGGCACAAGCTGGTAAGGTGTCACAAGCTGATCTTGGTCACCTTCCGAAAATGAGAGAACAATAGCATGCACAACACGAGCGGCTGCTGTTAAATTAAGCCCACGTCCACCTCGGGATGTAGCACCATCCAATGAAGGAAGGAAAGATCAGGATCTTAAGCCACAAACCAGGCAAAGATTTTTTTTTCTTTCGGAGGATTTTTTGATATACTACTGGAGCACTCAGACTCAAAACTGGTCCATTGTACTGCCAGGTAGCAACCTACTCCAGTGCCGTTAATTTGATTCCAAAGGAAAGTGGTGACTGGACCAGATTCGATTTCACTGGGATTGGAACCTGGGACCCCTCACTTAACCAACTGCGCCATCCGGCAGAGATTGGTGCAAAATGAAGAGAACATAGCCGCTGTAGTGGCCAGTATTGTTCACGGCTCCACCTCATTCGAGTCACTGACAATGCTCAAAGAGTCTGTCTAGAAAAACTTATCATTTTCGCCGTTCGGAGTCGGTATTAAACTGTGAGTTCACAACACGAGTGGTTGTTGAGTCCACTGAAATGTCTCTAAGTTCTGGTACCCAATAGAGGCGAATATTAAACTGTTCAGCCAGCTTGCCATAGGATGAGTGATAGTTTGTTACCTTGGAGTTTTGAAACACTATTTCAAGGGTTGTGATAGCTGCCTAGCAGTCTGTGAAAATGCAAATATCACACTCGGATAATACCTTCCAGGACAGAGCCAGGACATAGCTTCATGAATTGCCATTATTTATGTAGCATATATCCTACATTTGTCAGGTAAGCGAAAAGGGGAGACAAAAATTTAGTTTTTTAGAGAAAAAGTCAGTACCAAACTTCTTTATCCATCCGTCCTTGTAGGATCCATCAAAGGGTCTGGAATTTCTAATCCAGAAGTCCCAGTCCGGAAGTAGGGTTTCGATGTTCCTGTCAGGAATATGTTGGGGTGTGGCGTGGTGTTGATTTCTAAGAAGGAAGTTGAATGATTTAAGAATAGTTGAGTGCCCAAATAGTACACTGGATGACTGAGATCAGGCTTGAAGACGTAAAGCAGTATTGTCTGCCAATCGTCGGCCTAATAGATTAAGGGGAGTAAGATTGAGGATGACGTACATTGCATCCGAAGGGGTGGTTTATAGCGCGTCACCTATGCTTGATATTGTACTTGCTTAAGTTGTTACGGCTTAAACTAGAATGAGTCACCACACTTTTGCTCCATACATCAGGATGACCCGTACAAGGGCAACGTATATCCAATGGGTCATCATGTGTGGCTGTAGACCCCATTTTTTGCCGATAGCTTTCTTACTCGTATAGAGAGCAAGAGTTGTCTTTAGGGCGCCAATACATTCCAATACATTCAGTCCCTCTTGCCCAGGCTAAGTTCCAGATATTAGGCAGTATCCGAGCAGCAGTCGCCATTGATGGTTTTGGGATTGATTGTGAGGAATTTTACATTTCCTTGTAAAGAGCACGATTTCCGTCTTTTAGGCGTTAACGCTAAGGCGTTTTTTCCTAGACAATTTGGAAAGGAGGTTTTGCAATTGGTTTTGAGAGGTATTTTCGTGAGATTCCTACAGCAATGCCATCCACATAGGCTATCTCCTTGCACTCTGCTTCTTCTATTAGTAATAATAGTTCATAAACCACAATGTTCCATAGTAGGGGAGAAAGAACTCCATCTTGTCGTGTTCCGCTACTGACAAGTTTGTGGTAGTGGTGGTCAATTTAGAGGTGATTATCGTGTTTACAAATAATTGGAGGACACAGTTCTAAACCAAGATTCGTCAGTTCGTTAGTGATAAGGGTAGACATTGTTAAAAGTTCCCTCTACATCAAGGCGTATTCCTTAAGGTAGATGAACTGTTTGAGATTCATTCTTAACTTCAAACTTATATAAACTTACCAAGTAGACTATGAAGAAGAGAATAGGAAAGGTATATGATCTTATTCAAATTCACAATCAATTGGAGCCACATTGCTGAGTCCAAAGAGATGATACGGATTAGCTACTGATATCTCCGATGAAATGCCTCTTTCATCTCACGGTCGTGGTAAATAATGTAGACTAAGATCGTATAAAGAAGATAATTGGGACAGGCTATAAAAATTAGGTGCACTGGTTTTTATTGCTGCGCTTTATCTTAGTCAATGACTAAGGAAATCAACCGCTCGCAAGATGGAATTCACCTAAAAGTAATCCAGTGTGGCCCCTGCTCTATTTCGGCATAAAAATATAGAGTTTTTTTTAGGTATAGAGCTTTAAAATGGATGGAAATACCATGTACATGGCCGTGCTATTGGTTTTATTTGACATTGGCCATATTGGACAATTTTGTTTTGAGTATGATTTCTGCCAAGTGATCTTTGTGGCTGCTTGGAACGAAAAGCAAACCTGTGGTCCAACTTTCAACTGCATCTTCCAATAGTTGAGTCCCTATCTTAGCACTAACCCGGTGAACTGGTCAAAAGTCTGCGGATTATATCTAAACAGACACTTTAAACCTATAGTCCCGTTTGCATTGATGGCATTTCGAAAAGATGATTCAACCACGAACTGTACAGCGACGACAAGTACGTAATTAGAGTTACATAGCAACAAATCGTGACAGCTGGAGAGTTTTGTTCGTTGAGGCCCAGGTCCATCTCGGACTGTACCACCATCAGAAGAAGAAGAACACGCTTAAGACTTGGGACTTAACATATCCCCCCAGGAAATAATCCCAATGTGCGATATCATATAATCTTGGGAACTAATTTAATGGCCTATTTCGCTCACAAGGTTCTCCTTCAATAAATAGATTTTGTAGCGCGTTGTTTTGGCACGTGGCTCATTTTTATTACCAGAAATCTTCCACGTTTAGGCCATTCATTCGGGCAACGCAAAAAATTAGTAATCATTGATCTATAGCCATCTTCATTGATCGGAACGCTCTGGCTGGCTCCATCTTTGAGAAAATATAGGCCAATGATTTCACTAGGTCATAAAGCACACCAAAAAGTGACTTTATGTTGGGTGTAACGGTGTCTCCATAAAGGTTTGTGGATTAACTGCACTCCAATTATTTAACTGCACTGAAATTATTTATGTTAAAATGGGAAAGCATTCTGACAACAAGAAATCATGAGATATGTTCAACTCTTAGCACTGCTTTAAGTAGAAATCAATCGACGCCAAGTCGAGTTTGTTTGAAATAAACGAAAAATATTTTTGGATGGACGAGGGGAATTAACAGCAGTGAAGTTGAAAAATGATTTCAGATTTCAGTTGGCATCATAACAAAATCTCAGTTGTCAAATACTCTGTCACTACGAACAGTGCTAACATGTTCAGAAAAAAACATCCTTTAACATAAGAAAATCATCTGAATTTTTAACAATAATAATAATATTGTGGTGTTCAATTCTGGGCTGGACTTGGGCGTAGCTTCTAAAACACCCATTTGTATTGCTGGCGCAATTGCGTAAACTTTTTCTAGAGAGTACAGCCCACTCTGTAGGCCACCTAGTGTTTTTTTTTCATAGGTTATTTTGACAATGACAGCTGTTTCGCGCTCGAAATCTTGACAGAAAGTCAGTATCATACCTCCGTGGAACGAAATGAGTCGCTTTACGCTTGAACAACGTTGAGAAATATTGAAAACTTATTTCCAAAGTGTGTGCCGTGCAGCCCAAACAGTGCGTTTTTTGAAAAGAAGTTTTGGTCGAAATGAAGCACCAACCGTGACTGCTGTACACAAGTTTGTGAAAAAGTTCGTGAGACTGGTATGCAACTGGTGGACAACACTCATTTTTTTTTATGTTTTAAAACACTATACTGGAGCACTCAGACTCAAAACTGGTCCATTGTACTACCAGGTAGTAACCTAGATTGGGCCAGACTCGATTGCACTGGGATTCGAACCTGGGATCCCTTTAACTTGGGGCAGGCACTTAACCGACAGCGCCATCCGGTCGTTGGACAATACTCATGGTCATGGCCCCCGTCGTCGTACGGTGCGCACGTATGAGAATGTGGCTGCTGTAGCCGAGAGTGTGAGACTCAATTCACGAACATCAACCCGCCATCGATCTCAACAGCTCAACATTTCAGGCCCTAGCCTGAGGAGAATTCTGCACATGGCGCAGATCTGGGATTATTCGCTTACGAGGTCTAATAGACTCAGCAATTGAAGGTCCGCGATCAACCGCTTCGTTATCGTTTCGCAGTTTGGGACTTAGAGCAGAGCAGCTTGAATTCGACAACGATTTTTGCGACTTTCTGAACAGGTGCATTTTCATCTCGGCACCTACATACGTTAACAAACAAAACTGCCGCCCAATAACCCACACGTTATTGTCGAGAAGCCAATCACATCCACAGAGAGTGGCAGTTTTGTGCGGATTGTGGAGTGGTGGCATCATTGGAAAATTTTTCTTCGAAAATGAGCCTGGGAACAACGTTTCGGTCAACGGTGGACGTTCCAGAGTCATGTTTGCCGGCTTCTTTTTTTTACTGAAATTGCACACATAGATTTGGACGACCTCTGGTTCATGCAGGATGGCACGCCATGCCACACAGCCCATGCCTCGATCTTATGCGCACCAGTTTCCCAAATCGTATTATCAGCCATCTTGTCGATGTCAATTGACTGCCTCGGAGCTGCGATTTGACCCTTTTTAACTTTTTTTGTTGGGAACTGTGAAGAACCGATGTTATGCCAACAATCCGGAAACGATTCAAGCACTTAAGGCCAATATCATCCAAGCAATCCGCGGGCTACAACCCGAATCCATGAACAAGGTCTTGGAAAATTGGGGTGACAGAATGCGCTACTGCGAAGCCAGTCGAGGCAGTTTTTTGAACGACGTTGTATTTCATAATTAATGGGAATGTTTATTCTTACTAACAAAGCCATAATATATTTAACATTTTTTAATTTTATTTATTTTATTGCATTTTTGAAAAGAAATTTGTATTTGGCCCTCCCTGTAGACTTTTGCAATTTTTTTATTCTTAAAACTAAACGCCTAAAAATGTCCCTTTACGGAGACAATTGGCATTCCATTTCTCTAAACGTACAAACAAACTGATGAAACTGAGGGATACAATATCATACCACCTTTGTTGGCAGATTATGTCTTTCGCCTTGTTTTGCTTGCGAACTGTTCCTACTTACGTCCAAGTAAGCCTTGAGTCGAAAATGACACCCAAAAATTTTACTTTGAAGGAAGGAGAAAGTCTTAGTCTTGGTAATGGAGAGTACAAATTCAATTTTACTCTGGTTAACGCTCAGGCCATACCCTTTAGTCAAGTCCCTCATCCCTCATCCATCCGCGAACCTCTACGTCAAAAGTCCCAGATTTAATATTAAACACAAAAACTTTAATTTTCACGCTACCACCTCCCCGGAATATTCAAACTGTCATGAAATTCTTCCCCAATTTCGCCGAAAAAAATAAGTATAGTTGGCTTAGTCGGTAGGGTAAGGGTCATAGTCCTTGGATTCAAAGAAGGAGAAAAATCCACTCGTTTTTAATAGCATATTTGCAACGTTATAATAATAATAATAATGGCGGGGCTACAGTCCGAAGTGGACCTGGGCCTAACTTCTCAGCAACCACTCGTGTTGTGCGTGCTATTGTTCTCTCACGAGTGGAGGGGACCTACAGTTTAATGCCGACTCCGAAGGGCAAGATTGAGAAGCTTTTTCTAGACAGTTATACTCTTTGAGCATTGTCAGTGACTCGAAAGAGGTGGGCCGCTAACAATTTTTTTTTTTTTTAATTTTTTGTCTGAACTTGGAGTCGAACCTAGACTGTGAAAGTCTAATGCGCATGGGTCGACGCACAAACCCACACGGCCACGGCGCCAACGTTATACGTTGGGCAAAATCTTCAAACGACGTCTCTCAATAAAATTATCTTCACAACCGTTAGTTAAAAAGAAAAAAATTTAATCGCATCATATGATGTTTTTCTGCATCTCTTCACAAGACAGCCTGATGCTTGCCTGTCACGCATGGCTGTCAATTTTAAAATAAAATGTTGTCGCTGTACCTCATCAAGAGTATGGCCCAAATCCTCATCTTGCTGCTATCGTCCGGAACAATGTCTTCGAATTAACCATGCCACATCTGTTTTTTTCTCTGACAGACCGAGGTTGTCATTAAATAAAAGTACGATGGAGAACCCCCTTAATATGCTGGTTAAAATACTTATGTATGATTTTTAAAATCCCGAATCGTCCTTCGAAGTGTATGCGTCGAAGATCAGTCGGCGTTTCAACTGACAACCTATTATCTCGAATAATTTTCCTCAGCCACTTCTCGAACACACCCTAACAACTCCGCTCTTCAGTTGGCTTCTGAGTTAAGATCTCGCCCCACATTTGTCATTTCCAGAAACAAGTCGTTAATTCAATCTCACGATTCCATCAGTCCCATCACTCGTCAATTAGTGAGTCGTTAGAATTGTTTCCACATTCAAATGAGTCCTTATCGGCAAGATCATCAAGATACCACCCACCAGAGAATTCAGAACACGTCAGCAATTGAAGTCAAAAGTCAGCCATAATTAAGACATCACTTCTCGTAATGACTCAAGTGATATGCGACCACCGTCAGAACACTCCTTCGCGACATGCTCAGCAGCTGCACAGTCGCACCGAAAGGTCACTTACGCCATCCAAGCAAATTTGCGCACAATACTCTGGCATTTAAACGCAACGTCGACAGATAAGTCGGAATGATAAAAATTCGGTCACACGACTCGACTATGCGAGTACAAGATCCCAGGAGAAGCAGGCATGCCTGCACCGCGATCTCAAACAAGCCACACTGAGCGACACGCGAGCGCAGCGAGTGTGTGTCGAAAATAAATGATGAATGGTCGGCATCCGTCCGAGCAAGCGTGTATATCGCCGATGCGATAAACTTAATTAATTATTATTTTCGAAAATAGTATCGGGTCCAACCTCGCGCCAAAGAAGGTTCATGACCCAAACGGGGCGTTGGTCGCTTGCTTAGTGACATTTGACTTATGCGCGGCGATGCTATTTTGGTTGCTGTCAGTTGATCCGCGACTTTATGGTAACCTTACGCAACCGACTGCGGGGGTCGGCCGAACCGCTGTCCGCTTGGACGTATCAATTTATGCAAAACCTTTGTTTTCGGCATCTCTGCGGTAACCGGTGACGCTCACGACCGAAGCCGGATTTGGGGACGTGCGGATGAGTACCTCTTTCTTCCGCGGAGATACATTAATCCTCGGGTTCTTATCGGGATTTGATTCCGGGAATATCAATCTTGCGGATTATGTGGGTCTTCGCAAGCGGCCACCTCTTCTCGGCGGCGGCGGGTTTTCGTGCAGAATTCCTTCGCGATGATTGTGAATTAATCACCGCACCGTGAGCATACCCTAAGGTCGCATTCGGCGAATAACTGTGACCTGTTTCGATCAGGTCCGTGCATGAGCGGTGTTCATAAATTATTCCACTTGGTGTTCACATATGCAACAGGCGGTTGGCAATCATTTAATTAAAACACCGCGCGCTACCATCGATACTCGTGGAGGGGCCCACACTGCCACCGCCTCTGGGAACCAGTTTACCTGTGCGCAGTGATATCATAAGCGAGCGAGCGAGCCTCTAGGCCGACGGTGTACCGTATGTGGAGGCATGAAGACCATAAACAAATTATAAATCCTTACGCTGAGACCTGTGCATTACCGGTGTGAGCTGGCGACGACCACAGTGCCGGCACTGCATAGCTGGTGGTAGACTGATGGTGGTCGTATCATTTCCAGTTGTTATGTCCCCGCTTGTGGCTCCAGACGCCGCTGTCCAACTCAGCCTAATGAGCAGTTAAGGATTATAGCATAAATTATTAGGGAAACGGCCGCGTGCTGGTTGCACGAGAGTGAATTCTAATGACGGAATGAGATTGCTCGCGGAATTAACCTCATAAATGTTACAGAAGGGGGATGGATGGTCGGGATGGTCAGTCGGTGCGACAGGTCGCAAATTAATTTTGTATTTACGGGTTGATGCAAACGGATGGGTGTCTAAAAGGTAAGCGGAGTTATTTGAGCGATTAACTTTCCCTTTTCTTCACTTAAACTAGTGAGATGGATGATTTTCAAAGCAGTGGCTCAACGATATGCATTTCTTCTCTCATTTTCAAAAGAAATACTGTCAAAATCGTTTACAACGACATCTTCTATATCGACGTATCGGTTATAACGACGAAATTCGTCGGTCCCTTGAAGGTCGTTATAACCGATTTTGACTGTATGCCTCATTCGCAGGCGAAGCAGAAGGCTAGGATTGCAGGACACTCTTGCCCGAAGCGTTGCTGTTCAGGAGATCGATAATTGACAGTCAGTCGATGGAGTATTGCCTTGGAGACTTGTACAGCTTGGAAAGGTCAGAAGTTTGTCTTCTTCTAGATTAACCTTCGTCGCAAATAGGACCAATATTTCTTTTCGTTTTCCCATAGAATCCTGACTCATTTTAAGTTGGTTCTTCTTCTGTTTATGGGGCTAAAGTCCAGGTTCCAAGGAAAGGTCGGGATCTTGGAATAGAGACGGCGGCAGATGAACCCTAAGGGCTTACGGCCTGAAAGAGGTTACCGACATCGGATACTTTCGGTCTCCACTGGACGGCTGAAGACGATGACTATGTCAGAATATCTGCGGATAAGATTTAATTATCCGATTGACCGTAATATCGGAGTACATAGTCATGGACCTACTGTTTAAGTTGAGGTGTTTATGCCATGCTTTGCAAAAAGTTGTCAATTCCGTTCGAAAGTCGTTCTTTTGGGATTGTTGCTGTACCTGCACTCGTTTTTTAGCGTTTCCTTCTATCCGCTACTGCCTGCTCCAGGCACATGTTCCTGTCGGACATAAAACTTTGCCGGTAGCAGAATTGGTGGCGGATAGACTCTCTTGCAACATTTCCTTGAGGCTGACTGGTGTAATAGGATGAGCTCATACTCATAAGACTTGTCGTTCCAAAGTCCTATCTCTCTGAGCTTGAAGACGGTTGTAACCGCTCTTTTGGTGCAGACAATGTCGAGGAGGATAAGGATTAGCTTCTTTTCGAGCTTTGTCGGTGCCAGTTCCAGTTACTTCTAGGCAAGCCAATTCATAAGGGTTGATTTTTTAAACGTATGGTTCTTAATTGTCACAAAAAACAGGACAATATAAAAAGCGTATAAAAATTGATAAATCAATGCTCATATACTTTTCAAAGATTATTTTCAGTAGACGTTATCCACGATTACGTTCGGAGAATCCAATTTCGGGTTACTTTTTCGAGCATTGGCTGGTATCTCGCTAATAACAAGTGTAATTTTGTCTTCAAAAGCTGCAATTGACGTTGGCTTATCGGCATTTACGAGTGACTTGTATCAACCGACCTAGACTGCCAACTCCCCGATCCAAAAGGTGAGATAAATTGCTCACTGAACTCATTTCTCAATTGGTCCATCGCGCTTTACGGCAGGTTTTGCTGGGACCACCTGTCGTCCGGGTTCAGCTCGTGCATTTGTGCAAAAGAAAATCGAAATTATTCAAGTATAGCGGGCGCTATTGACTTTGTTTTACGCTGTTCCCGCCGGCCATTCTTGAAAAAATGCGGGCCACTGATCCCGCAGGACCATAAACCGTACCAAAGAGTGCATTTTCCGCGTGCATAAGCAGCTTTTGTATTGCCTGTGGTTGCTTGTCAGACCGAAATACGGTAGGTTTAGGTCAGGTTAGGTTAGAGGGCTGCTAGTGAATTCACCAGACCATGTTGGTCCATTGTGATACTCACAGTCAGACTACTACAACTGATCGACCGCTCCAGTGATAGTTTGATCCGAAATGGTGACTGGACCAGATTTGAAAAACCGGATAAAAGCTTATTTACTTTGCTTCGTCGAGTAACACAATCCCAATTGTTGCGAGCAGCATCGAATGAACAAATCACGGTCTTCATTAACACTGGCCGATACAGTAGCAATAACTTCTTCTGCACGCACTCATACGGGGAGGTGACTGGATGTCCAACAGCGTAAAATTGGTCACTATGGCTTGAATTGCTTGCTCAATTATGACGACAGTGAAATAGGCCGAAGTACGCGAAAAACGTTTTTCACAGTGCACGAATTTTGATAGTAAAATTCAATAATTTGCAAGCGCTGTCTTTCGATGATGAAATGTCAATGCTAACTGAGCATGTTTTACTTTGACACATGTCACAAATCAAACCTGAGCTGTCAAAAATAAAAATTATAATAATAATGGCGGCGCTGCAGGCCGAGGTGAACCTGGGTCCAGTTCTCAGCAACCAGTCGTGTTGTGCGTGCTATTGTTCTCTCATGAGTGGAGGGGACCTACAGACCGACTCCGAACGGCGAGATTAAGAAGCTTTTTCTAGCTTTTTGAGCATCGTCAGTGCCTCAAAAGAGGTGAAACTGCAAACATTTTTTTTTTTTTAATTATTTGTCTGAACGGGGACTTGAACCTTGACTTGAAAGCCTACTGCGTATGGGTCGACGCACAAGCCCACACGGCCACCGACACTAGAGCTGTTAAAAATAGAAGAGTGAAAAATGAAACAGCAAGAAAAGTACCCTTTAGAAAAATAATTTTTTTATTTTATTTGAATTTATTTGAAACGATGCTAGTAAGGAGAGATTGACGCTCGCAACTACTTCTGCAATTTGTTCAATAAAAATAAAGCAGAATTCAAAGTACAAATTTCCATAAAGTGTTGACTTTTTAATAGAGTTGATTGTAGAAAAAAGGAGAAGGCAATACAAATAATTTGCAGTGCTTGAAATCTTACACGCTTGTGAAGTCAACGACCCCTATAGGGTCTGAGCCTAACCAATTGCCATCTTCCACCGCTAACGGTCCCGGGCACGCTACTTCCTGTCATCAAGACGCACCTTGCGCAAGACGTTGCCTTGCGTCTGCGTGATTGAAATCACCTAATGAAAAAAGAAGCCATACTCATTCTCACGGACGGCAAAACGTGAAATGTGGTGTTCTCTGGAATAGACTAAACATTAGCCTCTTCTTTTTCCTACCCGATCAATGTTGTGCATTCATGTCGGAGATTTTCGTGAGACAGACTGTTTCGCTAAAGTGTAATGTACTATCTCTCGGTTAGGCGGTTAGGATCCCTGCAATTATTTCTTCTCTTGATGAGCTGACGGAATAACACAATATTCGCCTGTCCTCGGTTTCGGACTGTACCGACATTCCAGGTAGGACAAACGAAATTGCCAGGCATGCCATCACATTCCCTTTAGTCACATCAGCAATATGTAGTAGCGCCACGGACATTTCCAGGTCTAAGTGCGTTTCCCTATGGAGGAGAAGGGCGTCATTGTATACCAATACAGCCGAGTACAGTACAGTGTTCGCTTATGAGGCCAACGACACCTAGAGGGTTTGAGCATGAACAATTGCTGTCTTCCACCGCTGACGATCCCGGGCACGCTACTTCCTGACAGCAATACCAAGTTATCTTGTGTCCGCGTGCTTAAAGTCACCTTATGAAAAAAGGGGTATTTTCCAACTTGTTACAAATATCCGAATGATTCCGTGTACTCCACTGACTTTGCAAAATTTCCACCGGAAATACCCTTACCATGTAATTCTAAAAGTGAATGCTACCGTTTAGTCACTCGAAAGTTTGTTGTTGATGAAAGGGAACGTGAACTTCTCAGAAATTAACACCAACAAGGCACATTAATGCGGCGACATGTCACGATAATTAGTGTTTAATTGAATTACTGTTTTTGTGACGTAAATAAATCACACAACAAGCTGCACCTATTTTCAAAGTAAAAGTAGAAGAATGCTATGTACCTTACGTCTAAATCTTATCGAATGAATCTGTTGACTTTTGTCAGAGTTGATTACGTGAAAGAAGAGAAAACAATTTTGAGCCAAATGCAATTTGTTAAGGGGCTCACAAATTTCATTTGGTTTGATGATATGACTTAAAAATCCCTACAAGACTGGAGAAATCCGAACCGCTCTATTCAACGGCTTCAAATGAAGATTTCTTCTCAGGCTGAGGGTTTCAATTCAGGTTCCTATCTTGTAAAAAACTCCTATAAAAATCTTAATACCGATCGCCGTAATAACGAAAGGCAGAACCAGATTTTTGAAACAGCGACTCGATTTTTCAGCCATTCAGCAAAAGCGTCCCATCAACTTGCCAAGGCCCCAGCAGCACAACTGCAATCCAACTTCACGGACCTGTCCTCCATAAACTCGGTACAAAGACCAAATCTTCAGCTAAATGTGACTAATTAGACATTTCGCAACAAAAAGCACAAATTTCATGGAAAGTTACTTCCTTCATCGTTCGATATCTTATCCCCAATTGATGCCACCACTTGGTCTAACGACCCACTGCAATCGATTCCCCTCAATCTTCATAAGAGCCTTTAATGATCCTCTCTCAGTCGATGGCATGCACCCACCAGCTGAACTACCAGGCAAATGTCAAACATTTGAATCGAACGACAACGTCCGCTTAATGGTTTCGCATAAATGGTCGCGCACACCCACCGCCAGTTGTTCGCAGCGAAATGAATCCACCGCAACATCCAGCCGCCATGTCGTGCATCTTGTAATTGGCCCGTACACGGAGAGTAATGGGCTCACTTTACATCCTAGCCCGGGTCTGCCTCTTGTAGAAGCACCCACAATTTTCAGCGGAAATTGTTTACACACATTTTCCACTGGGACGGCACGCAGCCGCAGCCGCAGAGCACGTCTCAAAGGCTCCCGCTCGCCGCCTGGTTCTATATGGTCGCAGCGCGTATCTTCGCCGCAATTGCACTCGTGTGTTAATTACTATCGCAGTCGGATATGCCCGGGCCACTGATGAAGCTGTACGGCTGCCCGTGTTCGGTTGGGTTTCAAATCGGGCCGACATGCGGAAAGGATGTTTGCATGTGTAAGCGCGCTTGTGACTCATGACACGGTGCACGGTTTTATGGTTTTCGCATCGAATCGAGCGGAGTCGGCGAAGAGGCCCCATTCCGACCGAGTGAGTCCGCGCTAACCCGGATGGGATTCGAAGTGACACCTTTAATTCCCCGGATGATGCGCCGCTGAATGGATTCAGTGAATTCGGCGAAATGAATCCCAAATAAATCGGATGACGGGCCGTCAAAGAAAGACGAGACTTTGGTTGCGGAGCCCGTCCTTGTTCTGGTTTTTAATCATTTGTCGTGACAGATGAGTGGAGATAGTGGGCTTCGAGGTCTGAGTGTTTGTTTTCTACCTGTCAACCCGGGGTATTCACAAGTGGATTTGTGGCTGTGGCCGGCGGAGTGGAGTGAGCCGGGAGGAAAATGGCGCACGAATGTGGGACGTGTCTTGAGCGCAGGCAGATGCGAAATTAAGATGCTAATTGAATGTCAGAGTGATAAATTTGGCAAGAAGGGGATGGCGGCAATGCGAGCACTGGAGTCGAGGAGTGGATGAGGCTCTTGTGTCTCTTAAGCCTTTGTAGCGCCTTGTCGCATGTCGTTGTGAACATAATTCGAGTTGAACATGTGGGCCAGAATTAATTCTGACTTAGTGACATGCAGCCTCGAATGCATGTGGGATGCGCGCAGCCTTTCGATTTGAATGATGATGTTGTCCTAATTTTAAGTTTGCAGACAATTTAATCAACGCCAAACGGGGACAAGCGGCTAAGAATTTAATACAGTCGTTGAATTTAGTTTACAGACACTTTGTGCATGGTAATTGAATGAGACAACATGTACAGGGTGTTATTTTAAGTTCCAGGTCGAATTTGTTTGGCCGCCATTTGGGTTTGAGTGGAATTTGTCAGTTGGCATTTGACAGTCGTAGAGAGTGTTTGATAACAATTTATTGTGGAGCAGTTAACCTCGCAACAACGGAGGAAGCCATTTTGAGCGACGACTTAGACTTCGACTTAGCTGACTTTGTTAATAAACAGAATAATAATAGGCCAACTCCGGAGTTGGCTCATGTGTACATTCAGAATCTTTTAGTACAGACTCCGCGAGTGATTTTCGAGCGAAAAGTCTTGATATATGGGAAGTTTGGCGTCAAATAAGATCATAGCCGAACTCAGGGCCAACTCAGAACAGTAATAATGCCAAATTCCAAAAAATTTGGTATAATTTCGTTTTAAAAAGTCCATTTCAACGTTTGAACTAAGTCCATATTTCCAGTTTGACGTTATTTCAGTTCAGAAAGGGAAATAAAGCCAATTTGGTCATATATCACGTCATCAGTCAGAACATAGACATTTTTCTGGGCAGCCCAGTTCAAAGCTCATAAAAGGTAGCCCTAAACGACTAACATGCTCGCTGAAATTGCTCGTTTGCGTTATCCCCTACACGGTGAACACATTTGGCGAACATTCATTTCGTATTGGTTCTTCAAACCGTCAACATGTGCGATAGGGAAGCGCAAGTGGTGAATTCTTCGATAAAAATATGGCTGACTGTTGAGATTGTGCTTAATCCGAGATATGCGCTCGGCGACGTTCACAGCAAAAATGAGGTTTGCTCGCGAACATGGCCCTACACTACGAACATCAAAGCCAACGAACACGACAAAATCGGAATTTTTCGTCAACAGCGAGTGGCTCGCGAACCAGCCCATATACGACGAAAATGCGGCGAGCACGAGCAAGTTCGGCGAGCATGTTCGTCGTTTAGGGTTACCTAAAGGAAAGTCGCGATGAGCTAGCGCCATTGACGGAAAATTGTAGGGTAGCCATCAAAAAGCTGAAGAACAACGAAGCCGCCGGCTCTGATGGCCTCCCAGCGGAACTTTTCAAACATGGTGGTGATGTTTTGGTAGGGTGCATGCACCAAATCATCAACCAAGTATGGATGGATGAAGCCATGCCTGATGACTGGACTGTCAGCTCTATATGCCCCATCTTCAAGAAAGGCGATCCTATGTCTTGCAAGAACTACCGAGGCATAGCCCTGCTGAATTTCGCATACAAGATTCTATCCAACGTACTGTGTTAAGGTTTGAAACCTCTCTGCAACACACTGATCGGCACGTGCCAGTGTGGGTTGCGGGCCGGCAGATCGACAATCGACCAAATTTTACACTGAGACAAATCCTGCAAAAGACTAACGAGTTTCAAGTCAAGACTCATCATCTATTCAGCGATTTCAAAGCCGCATACGACAGCATCCATCGTCTTGAGCTCTACAAGGCGATGGCCGAATTCGGGATCCCGGGAAAACTGATCCAACTGTGCCGTGTCACACAGGAAAACACGCGGTGCAACATGCAATTTGGGAACAGTTCCTCCGAACTATTCCAAACATGCACCGGATTTTGCAAAAAGAGGTCCGCTGTCGTGTGACTTCTTCAACCCTTTACTGGAACATATAGTACGCAAGGTAGGCGTTAATACAAAAGGCACTACCTTCAACAGTTGCTGGGCTACACAGACGACATTGATATCAAAGGTCGCTCCCAGCGGTCGGTTATAGAAGCTTTCGCAGCCATTGAAGGAGGCGGAACAAGTTGGTCTTGAAGTAAATGAGGATAAAACTAAGTATTTGCTGTCAACAAACAAAAAATTATCTGTCCACCGTCTAGGACAGAGCATTACTGTTGCCAACAATAATTTCGAGGTGATTAAGGAGTTTACATATATAATTGCGGCGCTACAGTCCGAGTAGGACCTGGGCCTAGTTTCCCAGCAGGAGGAAAAGGCACCAACTTCAACAAATCCATTCAGTTGCTGGGCTTACGCAGACGGCTTTGACATCATAAGTCGCTCCCAACGGTCGGTTATAGAAGCTTTCACGGCCATTGAGAGAGGCGAAACGCGTTGGTCTTGAAGTAAGTTAGGTTACGAAGGCTTTATGCTATTGCCAGCAATTACACCCAGTGGCCGTGGAGGCCCAATATGTATGCCCTATAAGGATTGCATGTTTGCGGTTAACGCTGGGTCAGAATGCAATTACCAAAACCACCCCGATCATGTTGAAAATTTTCTGAGGTCAAGGATCTGAACCTTCTCCACATCGCTGAGCTCGTGAAAGAACCTTTCTTTTAAGTGAGTAACCCGTCGTTCTTGTAAAGCAGGGCAGTGGCAAAGGAGATGCTCCACTGATTCAATTTCTTCGTCATCCCTACAGCTCCTACAGAAATCGTTCGTCGGGAGGTTTAGTCTATTAGCCATTGGACCTATCGTGCAGTGGCTAGTGAGAACCCATGTTAAGATGCGTATGTTTTTCTTATTGTTGGATATGAGGGATTTGGTCTTGTTGATATTGTATTTGGACCATAAGCAGTGAGATATGATGCAGTCTCGGTGGCTTTGTCACAGTTCGTTTGCTGATGACACAGATACTTGCTCAATGAGTCTTTTGGCTCAGTTAATGGGAGGATGGATAGTATTGTCAACCGATTCTGTGCCTGAACTTGAACATGTCCGTGCCAGTTCATCCGCCTTTGCGTTTCCATCAATGCTGGAATGTCCAGGAACCCAGCACAGAAGGATTTTGTGGCGGTTCAGGCTTTTAAGCTCTTTAGTGCAGTCCTTGACGGATTTGGAGTTTACGAGGTGCCTTCAATGCCTTCAAAGGTTGACTGTCCGAGCAAAAGGTGATTTCCATGCCAGGGAGGTCCATTTGCTGTACAATCTGCGCAGCTTTCTTAATGGCAAAGATTTCTGATTGAAAGACACTAGAATAGTCAGTAAGCCGATAGGCACTGTTTATTCTTAGTGCCTCACAGAAGATTCCCGCTCCCGTGCCGTCTTCTGTTTTCGATCCATCAGGGAAAATGGGTGTGCCTTTGATGAAGTCAAGCTTTTTCCAATCCTGCCAATCTGGGATAAGGATCGTGAAGTTCTTGTCAAAGTCATACTCGGGTTTTTCGTAGTCTGTGGTAGTCCAGAGACCCCTGCGATTGAAAGATTCGAGCAAACTTGAATGTCCGTAGCTGTTCGGATGCCAGTTATGGCATTACCGTAGTCTGAAGCCTGATTTGGCGGCAGAGCTCTTGATGAACAATTGCAAAGTTTGAAGGTGAAGCATCGTTTCCAGCCCTGTCTGAGGGGTGGATCTGAGTGCACCAGTAACGCTCAGACAGGCTAGCCTTTGCACTTTATTTAAGTTGCTCAGGTAGGATTTGGTGTTAACTGCTTCCCACCAAGCAATACTGCCGTAGGTGAGGATAGGTCTCACGATGACCCTGTACAACCAGTAGATAATATGTGGTTGTAAGCCTCATCTTTAGCCGAAGGTCTGTTTGCAAGTATAAAAGGCGTTGAGACCTTTTTTCAATCTTTCCTCGGTGATCCTTTTCCAGTTTAATTCAGAGTCGAACGTAACTCCAAGGAATTTAGCTTCATTGGAGATAGTGAGAGGAATGTTTTTGTCTCTGAGTGGTCTTGAAGTAAATGACAAGTATTTGACAAAGTATTTGCTGTCAACAAACAAAGAATTATCGGTCATCCACCTAGGACAGAACGTCACTCTTGGCAACAATAATTTCGAGGTGGTTAAGTAGTTTACCTACCTCGGAGTAAATATCAACCCCACGAATGACACCCTAGTGGAGATTCGACTAGGACTTACCGCTGCTACTTCGGTTTAGCGAAACAACAGAGTTCAAAGCTCCTAACTCGAACGACAAAATGCATGCTCTACAAAACGCTAATCCTGCCAGTTCTACTATACAAGAGCCGAGTGTAAGCAAGAAGGCAACATGTGTCCAGACAGAGGTCTACGGATTTCAAGCCTCTGTTGCCTGGTCGAGCCTTGGCCTGAAAAATCTTTGACTCTGAACCTTTGGGAGAACGCAAAAGAGAAGGTCCACAATTTAGGTAACGAACACAAGTGTAGGCGGACCTTTAACAACTGCAGCCATCTAGCAAAAGATCATACTGGCGAGTGGAGTCTTGTAGCGCCACACAAAGAATAAGAAGGACAATCCGGTTGTGAACAATCGAAATTCCTAACTTGACCACAAAATATACGACGCCACTGATTGCTTTATTCGTTAGGGGGTAAGTGTGAACAACCCGATCCCTTTGATCTCAAAAGCCCACCAAGGAAACCCACCGCCAAGTGATTTTTTAAGAGCAGTCAAGTTCGGCCTGCTCCTATCATTATTCAGCCAGTCAACCGCCGTATCTCGCACCATAAATCATTTCCACTCGAGACGAATTTATTGACATTCCAAAGCCACGTTCTATCAGCTCAACCCATCGACCGACTGTCTCGAGTTCGATAAAACAGTCGCATGGGCTTGTTCGACGTTTTTACAACTCCCATACCGCCATGATCGTTTTACGATCACTGCACCACTGCACTCGCCTGCTCATGGGCATGTGACGCATTCGCAGACGCAGGGGGACGTTTTACACCAATCAATCGATACTCTATCACCTCAAGACTGTCTTAATTGAATGAGTTCGTCGGATGCCTAACAAATTGTGACACAAAAAGAATATCCGCCGCTGGTTCCCATCCCAAATGAACTGGAAACCATAACCGATCACCGCGCGGAGGCACGGGGAAAAGCGAAAAAAGAGAAAATGCTTCTCATTAATTCGAAAATCACGTTCTCCGCTTTTTTGTCTTGCTTTCTGTCAGTTTCACGAGATTTTTGTAACATTTTCTCGGACATGATAGCCCCGCTCGCCCGTTACGAGACTGCATCCGATAAACACCGTTGACAGAGGCAATTTGAAAGTCGAAACGCTGCCAGTTGTGTGCGATGTTCTCCCCGGATCGCAGATCTCGGATGCAAAACGAAGACCGAACGGTGAAATTCGTAACTTCTTGTCGCTCGCCAAGTTCGTTGTCGTCCTAAAGAAAGGCGACGTATCCGATTTCCTGGCCGGAGAACGCACGCAATATTGTCCGAGCAAACAATGCACCGAGAGAGATGTGTCAATGTGTCAGCCGAGAGTGGGTTAGTAAAGCGAACGGGGCATGTGTGCCAAGTGACGGTGCTAACGATGACATAACGGAAGAGATCACGCACGAGATCATCCGCGATCGAATTACCCCCGCCGACGGGGCGATTGCACTGAATGCGTTCGCATTCAGTTTAAGGGGAGGTGTTCAGCGCGGCGTATCACGTGCACATGCTGCGCCGAGCTGTCAGATTCCGTGATTACATCGCGGCTGTGTCCGAATTGTCATGCAAATGTCAGTTCGAGGACCTTACATGAAGCGTTTATCGTTTGTTTATTTATGATGATTTGATGTTAATTTGTCGAGAAATAATAAAAGAATTCGGCGCGCGGCCGTTCTGTTGGTTTTGTCGGAGCGCACCCCATTCGATGTGTCAAATTTGATTGACGACTCTCGTGGGGCTGTGCTTTGAGAGCGCTGTCCGATGGCAGTGTGAAGAAAAATGGTAATTAAGCGATTAGGAGGGTTTTCTCTTACTTCAGCTTGTCGTTTCGTAATTGCGAAGTGGTTTGGTGCCTAACGGTCTGCTGTGGCTGGCGGCAACAGTGACTGCGGCCGACTGGTTGATGGAGTTACAGCTTGTCAATAGGAGTATGTTGGTTGCACAATTGCCTGCTGGGAGTTGTTTTAAATTCAAATTTGAAATTCTTTTGTTCGGCCGAGCGATGGGAACGGCTCGCTGTTCGAATGCTATGGGAACGAATGTGTGCATTATCGGTTTTCTTTTTTAATTTATTTCCAATGCTCCGTGGTCTGTGGCTTTTATGTCGGGACTTGTATTTTAAGAGGCCACTTTAGTGGTTTCGATTTATGACCTTGTCAGTGATCGCTCTGATAATGATTCAATAACATTTCTAGCATTGATGCCATTTGCATCTTGATTTATTCATTGGGAGACCTGTTAGCTTGTCAACGAACAAATGACTTTGCTGTTAGAGTTCTTAATGCACAGCCGTGGTGTGATGGAACGAGGAATTGTAATGTTTGCTGTTATGACTTCTGTATTTATTTTCTTGGTCGCTTTTAGACCTAAGACAGTCATACTTGCGTTTAGTCTCTTGTGCCGTTTAGCCAACAGCTACATACAAACAGAGTGATCCGTAGAATGGTTGATAGAGGGGGTGCCTCAAGGTGGAGTGCTCTCTCTCCTTTTATTGAACGCTGCGGCAAACGAGCTCCAGTTAAAATTAGAAGGGGCTGTATGTAAACTTATTGTGTATGCGGTTGATAGTCATAGCAGTACTGGGCAAATTTGCCTCCACACTAAGGAGTGCTCCATACAGAAGAAGTGCTCTGCAGTGTCATCGTCTTCTTCACAGTCGCCGCAGAGGGTTTCATCGCTTCGACCAAGCACATTCAGAAGCCAGTAAGTTGTCTGCAGACTTTTCAGTCAAGAGATAACAAGGAAGCCGCGCATTTTTTACAGATGTTGGAAAGCATGCATGCTTAATCTGTCTACATCCTGAAGAGGCAAGCCACCTCCGGTTGTGCTCTCGAGAGGTCCAGTCATCGATGGAAGCCCTAACCAAGGACGCAGGCAGTCGCAGCGCAGGTTCAGGTAATGAGAGTTCCTCCTCTGATCCTTGCTTGCAAGTTCATCGGCGATCTCATTTCCTGTGATCCCGTGGTGACCCGGGACCCAGACAAGTCTTAGCGAATTCAAGCTACCGATCAAATTCAGAGAAGACTTGCATTCCTGAGCTATCCTGGAAGTGATTAAAGGATTGAGCAAGGCCCTAAGCTAAAACGACTGGGTGGCGCAGTTGGTTAAGTGCCTGCCCCAAGTTCGAATCCCAGTGAAATCGAATCTGGTCTAGTCACCATTTGCCGTTGGGATCAAATTAACGGCACTGGAGTAGATTGCTACCTGGCAGTACAATTGACCAGTTTTGAGTCTGAGTGCTCCAGTAGTGTTAAAAAAATCGTCCGAAAAAAAAAGGTCGTAAGCCCGGCTTGGCTGTTGCTACAGACACAAGTACTTCGCACCTTCCACTTGATCTTCACAATATAGTTCGTGAGCATTAGGATCACATAGATTTCCGCTTGGAAAACCGATGCAAGTTTACCTAACGAGGTGCGCAGTCTAAGGTTTTCGCTCTCCACGAAGGCACCAGCACCAGATCCTTCATTGGTCTTGGAGCCGTCTGTGAGGATTCGACTACATTCCTTTCCTGGCTCAGATTCTGGCCAGAGCCAGTCCTGAGTGCAGGGAAAGTCGACTTTGTATGTTCGTCGCACCTGAAGTACAGGTGTCCGTGCGTCAGACGGCATAGCCATTAGACTGGGGTGAAAGGAAATGCGGTGCACAAGGTCATCTAAACTCCAATGCGAATTGTACCAAAAACCATTTCTTTTTAAACGGAAGATGGTCTTGAGAGTGCATATGTGGATATCAAGCTTATAGAATGTGCATAGGATGCATAGGAGAGAAGTCTAATCATAGTCGTGTAGATCCAAATGGATCATTTTGATGATATACCCCAGGACTTTTCGAAAGTTCACTTACTCTGCCAGAAAAATGACAGTGCCTTTTGTAATTTTCGATCCCTCCTGTTCGACAAAGTTGTGGTTTTGCATTCGATTCGGAATTCAATGTACCTATGATCTGACAGGAATGCTTCCGACAAAACCCTCCAGTCTGTAATCTCCTTAAGGTATCTGTTGGATAGCGTTAAGTCGATTACTTCCTGTCTCCTTGTCGTAACAAATATTGGTTGGAAGCCAACATTGTTAATGTCCTAATCAGACGATAGTAAGAAATTCAGCAAAACGTTCCCTCTCTTGCATTTGCTGCTGTTCCAGAAGGAATTCTGAGCATTACCATTGCAACATATGATTAGGCCCATCTTTCTGTCGCAGTACTCTACGAGTTCCGCTATCGCTTTTGGTGGTGGCTGCAGGACAGAGTCGAAGGGTAAGTAGTAAATTGATGCGACGACGAAGTTACGCCACACTCCGTTTGCTTACAACTGCAGCAATCAAATACTGTGCACAGAACTGTACAAACTCGGTTGCTGAGAGTTTCGGCACAATAAGACAAGTTGTCGGTCTTTCAGACCGCTTCAGACCCCGCAATCCACTAAGATGCGCTTTTTCCACACCCATGGTTCTTGAATGGATGCCAAATGGGGAGTTTAGTTACGTATAGCGTACGTATCAATAGCCAGGTTCATACATTTCTACGGAATTGCAGTAAGATGGTCAGCACTCAGAGTTTCATAACATTTTCTCATAGTGGAGATATACGGTCCTTGTCCTCAAGGAAAATTTGGAGGCGGAAAAAAAGCAATAAACTGCTAATTTGCTCTGCAACAGAAATATCGCATTCAACGCAACAAAGCATATAATGTGTACTAAACGGTAACTTACGGTTTTCAGATGCCAGTAGAAAAGTTAAAACCCATCAAAGATACTTTAGATTGCCAGAAAATGAACCCAACTATAATGCTGCACCTCGAAACCGGACTCACCTCTATTTTTATGTGTACGTATTTTATGCCGCATTTCCTAAAGATCATAAAAGTCGTGTCTGTTCCCAATCAACGCAGCCAACATAAAATTGCGAAGCACTTTATACAGAGAATGCATCGACCACGCTATTATCTTAACCGAATCCACTGAATCCGAATGGAGAACTAACCTTCAAGAATTGGGGATACATGCTGAATTAAGGAAAATAGTACTCTAACGTTGGAAGGAAAAACTGGGGAGGCTCTGCTTTTGAACTACATTGTATAGGTAGGCAGGTGGAAGGTCGATTCGTTTGTTGATTTCTGATCCGATGTTCCTGGGTTCGAAACGCACCAACTTTTTCTTTCACGGCATCATCCCTTTGAGAAGAATCGTATTGCTCAAAATAGTAAAAACTGTGTGGAGGTCACGTAAAGGAACCCAATAAGGCGGTCAAGTTCAAATTTTCTTGAAAACAATATACAGTGGATTCCGCTTAATTGGGACACATCGGGCAACATTTTTTTTGTTCCAGTTAAGCGGTTTAGTTGTATAGGGTAGAGCTAGAGACCTCTTCAGTCGCGAAGGATCTTTTGCAAGTGTGTCCACTTATTCGATCCCTCTATTCCTTGGTACCCAACATAGGGACACTATCTTTATAGTAAATATTTCATTGCCGTTTAGTTTGCAAAAAAATACAAAAGAGAAGCCTAATCTTTGTAACATAGAACGATCTACAGGTAACTGAATTTCGATCTTACTATGTCGAATATGTAAAATAAAAGTGAAAATAGTTCTTTGAAATGTGGAAAAACGTTTTTCGACGAGAAATTACATAAAGCCTAATCATACTGACCGGTACTGGTCTCTCCCCTTACTAAACTTGTCAGCGTTAATATGAGAAGATATTTCTGAAGTTCATATTCAACCTGGACGATTCTAGGTTCTCAACCATTCAAGGACCAGATGGAATGTAGAAGATTCGAGTTTTTTTAGCGTAGCAGTTTAGAAACAGAAGACAAAATATCCTCCTTATGCTTGGAAGAGACGTGCAGCAAAAGGCGTGCAGTAAAATGAAAGGACATGGCTTTATATGTAAGTGGGAACAAGCGTTTACCGCACGGCAACGAATCGATGCAATTTATCCCTATTTATAGTTTTGATGCAAGCCATTTGTAGTAGATCAGAAAGAAAGTACAATTTGGTATAATTTTGGAACTTGTCGTTTTTTGTAAGTGAATCTTTACAATTTCAAGTCAACTGTAAAAACATAAATGTAGGAGAAAATTATTGATTTCAAAAGCAATAACAAAATATTATATTTTTTTTGTTTAATCAGGTCTTTCCACATTCTCAACAGCAAGGTTTTGTTTCCCAAAATCAATTGTCACTTTTCACAATAACAGCAAACTAATGAGACGAGTCTTCGACTCTGAGCCTGTGGAACAACGCAACAGAGGACGTCCACGTACAAGGTGGCAAGTCGAGGAGGACTTCGGCCGGCTTGGTGTGCGAAACTGGAGACAACTGGCGAAAGATCGTGCTAGCTGGAGAGGCATGTCCTAAGAAGAAGAATGAGACGAGATATCAAAATTTACTGCACGTCTGTTTCGTTGTAAATTTTTGTATGCAGTATTGCAGCAAGGCATACAGTATTGCAGCAATGCATGCAGTATTGCAGCAATGCATGCAGTATTGCAGCAATGCATGCAGTATTGCAGCAATGCATGCAGTATTGCAGCAATGCATGCAGTATTGCAGCAATGCATGCAGTACTGCTGCACATGTGGTCAAGGCCTTAGGCTTGCAATTTTGTGCAGTAAATAGTCAGTCTGTGTGGTTTGTTTGAATGACTTCTAGTCCAACAATTTTGTCTATACTTTTAAAACAGAAGTAGGAGTATTTCGCAGCTTTGGTGACGATGAATGGGACGGTGGCACGCTTACCGTTGCACGGCTTAGCTCGTAATCCAAGAGTTATCAGATTTGAGGTACATATCGATAGTTGAGCTGGCTTAAGCACATGAATGTTATGAAATTTGATGAGTCGTGTGATGACTTCTTATCAGCAAAGCACTTCACTTTTTATACTGTCATAACGAAGAGAAACTGACTGTAGGCCTTTTCACATAAAAGATCATCCAACAAGTTAAACTCAATCAAAATCCGTTCCGAACACCAGCACCAAATTTTATGTCAAAAAAAGCAAACAAACAACTCCAACCATGGGCGTGTTCGATAGCACATAGCCCACAGAGCAAATTATTGCTTTATGTAGAAAAGATGACCGCTAACTGTAAGTGGTTTCCCATAACTAACACCATCTCGTCTGATCACATTTCCCGTGGATTCGCCGGCTGTTTCTTTCCAGTTTCCGTGTGTAAATGTGAGCCTAATTCAGATTAAACACCATTATTATCGCTCAACATCGCCGCAGGGGTGTGTTCAACGGGTGAGTTTATCATCCATTAAGATAAACGATAAGTATTTTCTAAATTCCTCAGCCGGTCCACTTTGTTTTGCTGGCTCTTAAAATCTTGTAGCCGAGGCAAGAGCGTGTCAGTATTTAAATCCGAATTTAATCTATTATCTGTGTGACAGGAGATTTGACACGACCGACACCAAGCCTTTTATGGAAATTTTTCAGTGTCTCCCGCTGGACAAAAAGAGAAAATGTGGTTAGTCGATGGGGGGGAATTCAGGGAGCTAGCTCCTGAGAGTTTTGGGATAGGCTGTGGGTCGAACCCTGATCTGCATGAGAATAAGACTGATCCCCGCCAGACAAGACTTTTACAGCGTCTCAGTGAAAGAGATGCAATTAATTTTTATTAAGTCAGTCCATTCCCCACGTCCTAGGCATCAGCCTCGGAAATAACGCACTGAAAGCCCGACCGAGTGTGTTCCTCATTGAGGCCCATTTCGCCGCAAACCACTTACAGAACTCTCCGAGATGCCCACAGATACCCGGCGAGCCATTAGAATACAACACAATAAAAGCGGTAATAATAATCTGATTCGAATTAGAAGTAAGAGATACGAAAAAGAAGATGCATCCAAGTCGGCTGCCGGCTGGTGGGTCGTTGGCCCGCGTGCCATTACCCAGAATCAAACTCAGCCACTAAACATCGCAAGAAACTATCCTACCAGCATCGCGTGTGTGTGTGTTGGTGGGAGAGAATGAGAGAGCGATGGTGTGGTGTGTGGATCAGCAACATCAGCTATAGATTCATGGCACGGGATTTCTTTAGACTTTATTCGGCTTCGCCTGGATATGCTCGTTTTTTTTGTGTCTTCTTGCAATAGATGCCACTAACCTCAGTTTTTCCGCATGCTTGCATTCATAATGACGGTGGCGGTTTATTTTTTTCTATTTTCGGACTCCAACAGAACGAATTTTATTGCGCGGCTGAGAAGCCCAGCAGCGGCTCGGCGGCGTTAGAGAACAAATGTTGCAGAAAGATGTTTCGGTTTTTGGTGCGCTCTTTTTTCTGACGTTCCTGTTTTTTTTTTGGAACATAAACACGCTTGCTTGATGCGTTTGTGCAAGAACTGCGAAAATAAATATTTCCTTGGGGCTGGATGTCGATGCAGACGTGACGACAGACGGCGTCGTTTGTATTCGTCGGACGTAATGTGTCGGATGATTTTTTAAATGCTCCGTGTGTACAGTAAGGGACATTATTTCGTGTTCAGTGTAATTAAAGTTTTATTGTTGCTGGTGGATGGATGGAATGTTGTTCTTTGCATCCATTAAGTCATACGTAAGAAGTTTTATGTCGGAAGCGATGAACTTGAACTAGATTATTGAAGTTGACTCTTGGAACACACGCTTAGGCATCTTTTATGATCTTGTTACCAACCGGTTGCTTTTTCCTTTTATGTGCTTTTTTTTAGAGAAAGAATTTTAAACATTTATAACGGATTCAGCAGAGAACTGGTGGAGTTCAATTGCCCCTAAAATTTGTTACTATTTTTTGCGAACGGAGGATGGTGCTAGAACAATTAACGAACGGTAATTCATAAATTTACCGAAAGATAAAAATAACGTGTCAAGCCACCAGGACCCGAAACTTACGTCGACCTGACCAAAAACGAAGTAAAGATGGCAATATCCAAACTTAGATCCAACAAGGCTGGTGGACCTGACGACCTACAGGCTGAGCTGTTCAAAGCAGCTTGCGATAAGTTAGTACAGAGCATACAGCAACTAATTTTTAAGATTTGGTCAGACGAGTGTATGCCTAATTAATGGAATCTCAGCATCGTTTGCCCGATCCACAAGAAAGGAGATCCCTTAACTGCGCCAATTACAGAAGCATCAGTCTCCTGAACATCGCATACAAGATCCTATCTACCATCTACGCCTGAAAGCCTATCATGTTGGTTTCTGGGCAGGAAAGTCCAAAGTCGGTCGAATTTTCGCACTCCAGTAGATCCTGGAAAATACCCAAGAAGTCCAAATCGATATCCAACATCTGTAGGTCGATTTTAAAACCGCATATGACAGCACTGGGTGGGCGCCGTGGCGTAGTGGGTAGGTGCGTCGACTCCAACGCTCGATGTTGTCGGTTCGATTCCCGAAAAGACACCGAAACATTTTTTCACGACTCCACCTCATTCGAGTCACTGACAATGCTCAAAGAGTATAACTGTCGCTTCTCAATCTCGCCTTTCGGAGTCGGCATTAAACTGCAGTTCTCCTCCACTCGTGAGAGAACAATAGCATGCACAACACGAGTGGTTGGCTGAGAAGCTAGGCCCAGGTCCACCTCGGACTGTGGCGCCGTCATTATTATTATTATTATTATATATGACAGCACTTATAGAGAAGAGCTATATAGAGTCATGTCTAGTTTTGGCATCCCTGCCAATCTCGCCCGTCTGTGCAGGATGACGATGAAGAACGCTCGCTCCTCCATCGAGACCTTCAATGTCAAAAAAGTATTTAGACAAGGCGACTGTCATGTGACTTCTTTAACATCATCCTTCAACGAATTGTGCGAAACACGAAACGCCAATAACGGGGAGCCAATCTTTCAAAAGTCTGTGCAACTAAAGGGTGGGCCATCTAGTGGTATTTTTTTAAATCATAGGTTATTTTGACACACACACATAGGTTATTTTAACAGAAAGTCAGTATCATACCTCCGCGGAACAAAATGAGTCGCTCTATGTTTGAACAACGTTGGGAAATATTGAAAACTTATTTCCAAAGTGAGTCCTGTGTAGCCCAAACAGTGTGGTGCGTTCTTTGAAAAGAAGTTTTGGCCAAAAGGAAGCACCCACGGCGAATGATGTACGCAAGTTTGTGCAAAAAGTTGTCTAGTGGACAACACTCACAGTCCCTGTCGTCGTACGGTGCGCACAGATGAGAATGTGGCTGATGTGGCAGAGAGACTCAATTCACGAACATCAACTCGCCATTGATCTCAATAGCTCATCATTTCACGCACTAGCCTGAGGAGAATTCTGCACAAAGATCTCGGATTATTCGCTTACAAGGTCTAATTGACTCAGCAATTGAAGGCGCGCGAACATCCGCTTTGTTGTCGCTTCGCAGTTTGGGGTTTGGGCCTTAGATCAGCTTGAATTGGACAACGATTTTGGACGAAAAATCATATTTTCTGACGAGACGAGGTGTATTTTTATCTCGGCGGCTACATTAACAAACAAAATTGCCGCATTCGCATCTAGGGCTCGGAAAACCCGCACGTTATTGTCAAGAAGCCAATACATCCACAGAGAGTGGAGTGACAGTTTGGTGGGGATTGTGGAGTGATGGCATCATTGGACCATTTTTCTTCGAAAATGAGGCTGGCAACAACATTTCGGTCAACGGTGGGCGTTACAGAGCCATGTTAACCGACTTTTTTTTTTACTGAAATTGAAGACAGGTTCATGCAGGATGGCGCGACATGCCACACAGACCATGCCACAATCGATCTTTTGCGCATCAAATTACTAATTTTATTTTTTTAAGAAATTTATAAAAAGAAAATTGTACTTGGCCCCCCCCTTATTAGGAACGTTGCGTTGCGTTAGCGACTTCATGTTACGGAGCGTGTGCGTTGACGCACTGCGTTAATTAGCTGTTCCCCCTCTCTCTCAAATACCAAATAAAAAATATTCCATTACCTGTTTTAATTTCTGAAATGTCAAATCAAAAAATATTCTGGTCAAACAATTGAACGGTAAAGAAATGAATTGCGGAAAATGAATGTCAAGAAAAAAATTAAAAAAAGTGCTTCTTGTTGCTAATTTGGCGTATTCATGCTTCCAAGCATACACGGAATTCAAATTAGTTTTGTCGTTAAAATAATTTTAGTCAGCTGTTTTCATGTCTCAAATGTCAATTGCCACAAAATGTTCTCAATTTGGAAAGCATTTCTCAATTTCGCTCTCATAGCACATCCCTCTGTCAAAAAATATCCCACATGTTCAATAATGACGTGCGTTGGGATTACGTTTTACGTTTTTTTACGATCCTCTCATCTCTCTCATTTTTCACTTACGTAGGTTGCTGCAGTATTTCGTGAATGTCCATTGAATTGTGTGCGTCGAAAGGCAACGCTGACGCTGACGCACTGTTGTGTTTCAGCCATTACTCGTGTAGTAATTGAGGCGATTTTTGGAATTTGGGGGGCAGAAATGTAGGTCTTGTGCTGAAACCAAAACTCTACGTTAGTCTTAGCGTTTCAGTTAAAAGAATGTAATTCCACCAAACATAATGCCGCTTCGTTGTTAGCGTTATTCTGTTGTTGCTGATTAAAGCAAATAAGATCAAGTTTGATCCCAACCAATGAACGCATTCTCTCAAGAATAGTTTCATCAATGTACATATTTCGCATAAAGTCCTCATAGGATTCATGAATTAACTGAATGCTCGTACTTCCTAAGCGAACCAAAACCGACACCAGTGTGGATATTGCACGGTTCTCATACCCTAGAGATTTCAGATAAACTATCAAAAGAGAGATCACGTGTCGGGCAATATCAAATACAATATCTTGAAATAACACATTCGTGCATTAAAATAATTTGATCATCTAAGGAATTGTGTGACAAGTTGTAAATGGGGATATTTTTAGCTCCGACAAAAATATTTTGTTATCATGTTTCTTTTTCTTCCTATGAGCATAACAAAAAATGATATCTGTTGCTAGTCTTGGGCGTTTTATCATATGAATTTGAATCTCTCGAACAGATTAGCACTACTCGACTCGTGTTCGTTCGGCAGAGTCAGCTGAAAACATCGCCGTCGTAGCTAAGAATGTGACTGAAATCCCAGCTGTATTCAATTTGGGAAGATCACACGAATTTGGCCAACCAGTTTGCATAAGGACTTTGGCCTACATGATGGATAAGATCATTGAAACATTGAAGCGAGCAGATGGGTCTTTCCTCTGATTGGGCATTGGAAACTAATGAACAAGATCGTGGTTGTCTTTGGGCCCTATTGCTTCAAAAACGATGCTGGTGCGACCGTTTCAATGCATGAATTGAGTTACAGAACGATGTTGCCTACCTTTCTTTGCCTGTGAATGTTGACGACATTCATTTTCAGCAGGACGGAACCACATGTCAGACATCTGGTGAATGGGTCTATTTCATGATATTTCCTGGACGTGTGACTTCTCGAAATGGAGACTTTTGTTGGTCATCGAGTTCGATGTGATTCGATTTTTTTCTTTTAGGACCATGTTCAAGGATAAGGTCTACACCCAGGGCCGGCCCTACCATATGTGCAGGATGTGCAAATGCACAGGGCGCCAAGCGCTTGAGGGCGCATTGTGAGCCTAAACAAACAATATGCAATTTATCGATACACTGACTTTCATAAAATTTTAGTTCGTCCAAGCTACCTTTGCCTTTCTGAACGCTTTCTGAACGCAATTATTTTCAAATAATACAAACTACATAATTTCACCTGTTCATACAATATGCCATTCACACGCAAGACTGTGCAAGATAATTTCTTGCACAAGCACTCAAATATATCCTTAGGAAAAATTCTCAAAATAATAAACTCAATCTTCAGTTTCGATGGAATCATTTGAGTGACAACGTGCAGGTTTTCTTTCTGCACGTATGGCGCCTTACTCAATACAATTTACATAATTTCTCGTCTCTCTCTCTTCTCTTCATTCTTCACACAAAAGGCCAATCACACACAGGACTGTGCAAGATAATTTCTTGCACAAGCACTCAAAAATCTCAAAATAATAAACTCAGTTCCTATGGAGGAGAGAAAATGTGCAGATTTTATTTCTGCACGTATGAAAGAGATTTACTCATTATACATATTTGTTTGAAAGGAGAATGAGTACAGTGGGTATATATACACTACCTCATAAAATTGAGCATACACCCAAAACAAAAAAAAATATTTTTTGGTTTTTTCTTCTTGAAAAATGTAATGTAATGTATTAGAAAATTCAATTACACATATTTCATTTCTGGGTGATTTATGTACATATTGCCTAGCAAACTCTATTCTCTATAATTTTGTTTGTATTTTATTTGCAATGAACAAAAATTCACATGTCTTGTCAAGCACAGATACAGGATGTTTTTCAAAAAAGTTTTGAGAACGGAAACAACAATAGACTCACCTCGATCTAAACTGAAATAAAATATTAGATAGAGCTAAGCTGTTTTGCAAACACTAATTTTTCGAGGAACTTCTGAAGTGTTGTTTGAGCTTAATAATGGTAACTTTTTACAGATTGTTGAGGAAGTAGCCTTATTTGATTTGGTGTTAGGAGAGCGCTTGAGGAGAATAACGAATCAAGAAACCCAAAATAAATATTTAAGCAAAAATATACAAAATTAGATAACACGTATCTTTTCTACAACTGTTACTAATCACATTGTGTCCATGCTAAAAGAGGCCAAATTCTACGCTTATTGTTGACTATTGTTGTTTTGGGTTTTTAAAACGAGAAGACAAGACCGGAGAGGAACTTACAAAGTTAATTTTAAACAAACTTGAATTTCAAGGAATTTCAATAAGCAACTGTCGAAGTCAAAGTTACGATAATGGTTCAAATATGAAGGGAAAAGAAGTCTTCAAAACAGAATTCGACCAAGAGCATTTTCGTCCCATGCAGCTCGTATTGATTCAATTTAGTAGTCAATGATTCAGCTCGGTGCCTAATGAGCACCTGTTATGTTTTTTTGAAACAATTCGATGCTTACTTGAAACATCATCTAAATTTCCAGAAACATCTCCTTTACGATGGTGATGAATGTTACGAAACTAGTTTAGAGCCGAAACAAAGTTTTAATGTAGAATTTTATTTCAAAACACTAGATCAAAAGAAAGTTTTGAGTAGCTTGAAGCATATAAAACAAATTTTTCATTTTCAAATAACATTAAAATATTTTTTTTACTATTATTTTTCAACAAGCTAATGCTTGAACAATACATTCCTAATTCCTTAATTTACAAAACTGTATTACTTGTAAAACCAGAAAGCTCATGTTTATGAAGTATTAAATTTTATATATATAGTTCAAAGCTAGATTATCTTGCTCCCAATCTAGTTATTGCTCTCCAAATTTAAACAGTAGCTTTAGGAGGAGGCTGTTTTTATAAACTTAAAATGATAAAAAATTAATTATTAATTGGGCGCTAAACGCAAGTCTTGCACAGGGCGCTCATTTAGCTGGGACCGGGCCTGTCTACACCAATGTCCCACCTAACTCTTGCATTCACAGAGTTGTAATTCGCGAAATAATAATAATAATAATGGCGGCGCTACAGTCCGAGGTGGACCTGGGCCTTAGCTTCTCAGCAACCACTCGTGTTGTGCGTGCTATTGTTTTCTCACGAGTGGAAGGGACCTACAGTTTAATGCCGACTCCGAATGGCGAGATTGAGAACCTATTTCTAGACAGTTATACTCTTTGAGCATTGTCAGTGACTCGAAAGAGGTGGAGCCGTGAAAAAATGTTTCGTGTTTTTTCGGGAATCGAACCGAGAATATCGAGCATAGGAGTCAACGCACCTACCCACTACGCCACGGCGCCCACTATTCGCGAAATGTAGATGCAATTCTGTGAAGACGAGGTGGACAATTTCAAAAGAATGACTGTTTGTAGGCTGAGCTGAGGAGGACAGTTGACTTTACTAATCTCAGAGTTTGCACTTATTATTATATGTATATTATAATAATAATATATGTATATCAAAATTAAAATATATATCACGAGTCTTGTTGAGTGAATCCAAATGAACAACTTTAACAAGCTTTAAAACTTAGGGGCCACCCATAAAGGCCGTACAAAAAATTAAGCTTATATCATAACCAAACGAAAGGTAACTAGAAGCATCGTCCAATTTCGAAGTGTCCATAAACTTATAGAAACTTAAGGAGAATTCAGCTGTCAACTAACATTTTCATACGTAGATAGCGAATCATTTCGCTCCCGCGTATGTAGACAAAAGTAACCGAACTTATCGAAACTAAGCGAAGCGGTTACTATGGTCGCTTTGTAACATTTTAATGTATTTGCTTGATTGCTTAAGTTCTCTTAAGTTTCTGTACGGCCATTATAGTTGGCCCTTTAGACGGTGTTTACATGAATGGAAGATGGTAGGAGTTGGAAAAAAAACGGCTCACGCAACCGTTTGGAAAATCATACGCTTTCTTATAACGCTTTTGCCTTCTTCCACTCATGTAAACATTGTCTCAGGGATGATTTATTTTTTGAACCCCTTATTGTCTTGCTTATGGTCAACTTTATAACGTTTTAGCGTTATAACGAATAACGTTTTGAGATCTGTCAGGTCCACCATAGCGTATACTTACTACATTTTGAAATGATTTGGTCTTGAAAACTTGCTCATGGCTGAAATTCTTTGAAATATGTTTTTCTCGATTTCTGTTGTGGGATTGAAGAAAGAGAACATTTAGCCATTTTGCCACCATTTTCGTCTTAGGACTTTGAGTAGTAACTAGTAATTATGAGTCTTAGTTAATTATGATACATCTTCATAATTCCATAAATGTAGGGAGGAAAGGAATAGAAAAGAAATCACTTAAAAATCATGGTTATAGCCATGGTATTGAATTAATTCGAAGCCTTTAGCGATGGTTTTGAATATAATTTATGGCATTTGCCTTCTTCGAATGCTTTGAATGAAGCTTAATCTAGATGCTAAAAATGTCATTACTTTTAGGCATTTATCGGCAATAACGTGGATAATTTAGGTTTCCAAGTGAGCCAAACTCTCTAGTTTATCACTATAGACATTAAAATATTTCGACAGAAAATAGTCCAGAGGTGATTTTGATGGCCATTTCGCAAGATGATGCGCTCATCAAAGGACTCTTTCAATACATTGACTGAGTTGTGGATTGTGTGGAATGTAGTCTGTTGAAATTAGAGCTCTTCCACATTCAATAGAAGGAAGAAAAAAATCAGTGATCATTGATCTAGAGTGCTCTCCACTGAGGCTTTGATCGGCTTAAGAAACTATTGGCCAATGAATTAACCATCCAATGAAGCATACCAAACAGTGTATTTTTGCGTCTCTTTTCAGAGAGGGTGATGAATTTTCTTCACTCCAGATTGAGCTGACTTGCAAATTTAACCAGAAGTGAGGCTCGTTGCTCAAGAAGAAGTGCACTGTAAGTTTCGCGAATGACGTCATCTAAATTCACGCAATTTCAGGCTGAGCTTATTTATAGTAAAATAAGAAGGCATTATAACAGCAATTTAACTCTTAATCGGCTGTTCCTGAAAACAGTGCTGGCAACTTGAAAAAAAAAAATCCAATTAAACAATTGAAGCAATTTCGCTAAAAGCTGAAATGAAAAGTTCCCACAAAATGTCCTCCTACCTTAAAGAAGTGTAGATAGTTCGTTTATTGCACGAAATTTGTCGAAATTGGAGCTGCTGTTGAAAGGGGATGTTGACTTTGTATAAGGCTGTGAACCCATTTCTGATTTAACTGCCAAGAAATGTGGGCAATATCAAGATGATAAAAACACCTTTAGTTGATATGATGTAGGTTAGATTAGGTGGCTGCTAGTGAATTTACCAGCACACTTAGACCCTGTTGGTCCATTGTGATACCCATAGTCAGACTACTACCATTGATCAACCGCTCCAGTGATAATACGAATAATATAATAATGGCGGCGCTACAGTCCGAGGTGGACCTGGGCCTAGCTTCTCAGCAACCACTCGTGTTGTGCGTGCTATTGTTCTCTTACGAGTGGAGGGGACTTACAGGACTTAATGCCGACTCCGAACGGCGAGATTGAGAAGCTTTTTCTAGACAGTTTTATACTCTTTGAGCATTGTCAGTGACTCGAAAGAGGTGGAGCCGTGAAAAAATGTTTGATGTTTTTTTCGAGATTCGAACCGACGACCTCGAGCGTAGGAGTCGATGCACCTACCCACTACGCCACGGCGCCCCACCGCTCCAGTGATAGTGCCGTTAATTTGATCCCAACGGCAAATGGTGACTGGACCGGATTTGAAAAACCAGATAAAAGCGTATTAAGTTTGCTTTCACTGGGATTCGAACCTGGTACGATACGATATAAAGTTCATCGTGTGATCTTTCGCCCGTTTTGATAGCGATTGGAGAGGAAGTAAACACACGTGTTGTACGACAAAATTAATCACGATTCAAATCAGGCGATTCCGGATATTGTGCTTAAGGTGCGATCTCTGAGTCCATGAGTCGTATCGAAAGAAGAGTCCAGTATCCGGACATTGATATTTAAGCATTAATGGCGAAAGAAGTAGAAGCCCACAATGAATATTACGGGTTGTAAGGGGTGAGCGTTTACTTACACATCAGGGGAAGGACCATGTGGGCTATAAGGACATTATTGTTCCGATGAGAAGAATCGTAGACTCTAAGTCTGCAAGACTATGTAGCAGAGATCGTGCTGAAGAGTCTTCTTTGTGGAATTCATCGCGTCCGCTTCATCGCGGAGTAAAGTACCATCCGAGAATGACATACATATGTCCCTTTGGAGGATTCCAGATTCTTGTGAATTTTTCAGATTTTTTTTCATTTTGCTTTGAAAATGAGAAGGGGAGACGCATTAAAACCGACATTTCAAACGGTACCTTGGCCCAAAAATTTTGAAACCTTAACCTCATTTCAAAAGATCTGTCGATTGATATATCACTCGACAGGGTGCGTCAATTTTTCAAAATCAATGCCAACTTCACCTATACGGGAGCCACCGAGTACTTAATTCCAAAATTTCATAGCGATATCTTTATAAATGTAGGAGGTTAAAGAGTGTGACAGACAGACGACAGATGGACTGATGGACACATCGAAATCATAGAGGTTCCGATTTTGTAGATAGAACCTTAAACTGCGACATTACGTCAGTCGGGTATTCAATGACTGGATGGAAAAAGCATGCAATACAAAATGAATAGCTGTAATTAAGAACATGACATGACTAGCCTTCAGCGGCAAACACAAAATAAATCCCTCGTAGCAACAACTCACTGCACTTTCCCATTCATTCATGATTTGCTATCGTTTCTGTAATTCCACCACGATTTTTCATCGGTATTCCATTTCAATCAGCGCTCTGACATCCAGTCTGTCAGAGCTGTCAACACACGCAACACGACTTACTCCGATTCAGAAATTCAACACTTCGCGCGTTGGAAGGAGTGCCTCTTGGACTAGCATTTCCGCCACGACCGAGCAGCCTTTTGAAATGCTATCCACATTAGCTAATACCCTCTTGAGACACTTCTCAATGATAAGCTGTCAGACAGACATGGACCACACCTTCTCTGCCCAGTGCAGCGCCCACCGCGCCGCAGTAGTCAGCTGTGACGAAACGAATCATAAACCAAGATTTAACAAATTCCGAATGTCTTCACGAAAATCTTTGTTCATTCCTCCCGCAACTCAGAGCCGAGTCGATTTATTGCTTCATGTGAAACGCGATATCCCCAAACACACAATTTGTATTCCGTCTAATCTCACGGTGTATCGGCCGCATCGAACACAATGACGCAATAATTCTTCCGAACCATCACTCCATGAATCGCTCAATCCGAGTCTGGTGCTCGTAGAATACAAAGGACCGTTGAATCAAAGCAGATACGCTTCTCGCAAGTCACGTTCTAAGAATATCACTCGAAAATTTGATCCGGTCATCGTGCGCCAGCGAGACCCAACCCTTTTGCCCAGAGAGAGACCTCAGATTTGTTTGTGCCGCATAAATAGTCATTAGGCGGTCGCTGCTGCGTCGTAAATTATTCAGAAACTATAAAAATATCGCAAGGTGAACCGAAGCATAGGAAGATCCTTTTACGGCAAAACGACCACACACCGACACGGAACAGGGAGCAGCGAAATGTGTCTCCATGAGTACGCGTGTTTCGAAACGAAGGGAAAAGTGTTGCTCAAATATTAATCGATTGGCTACATGAGCACACGCATGATCGGGGGAGCAGAGCGCGGCGCGGGCCACACGATGATCAGTGAATTGGACAGATCCTAGCGTGAAGAGACGCAATAATTTATTGCCGGCACTGCGTTGCCACGGAAGAATGCAATTACACTCGAAGACATTTTCATAAATTCAGTTTTTTTCTTGTCTCTTTAAGTGAAGTGGAATTGGCACGGGAAATTTGTTCGGAGTGCGAGCCAGGGGTGGAGTTCGGTTCGCTCCAGAATTAGATTAATTTGTCATTGCCGGGGGATTCTGGACGGTCGTGTGTACAAATAATCGGACATTTTTTAAGAACTTTGTGAACAGAGATTGGTTCACAAGATCGGTACAGAGCACGATTTTTCTACGGAAATCTCGGAGAAGTTTTGTGCCTTCAGAGTCGGTAAGAGATCATCATGTTTCCTGGTTTTGAAGTAATGATGGTATTACCATCAGCAGTCAAGGGCTTGAATTTGAAATCACAATTTTTTTTGTTGGTCGAGGCCCGGTCGTCTCCGAATCGTAGCGCCAAGCAAAGAAAAAAGAAGAAATCTCAATTTTGTTGGTGGTTGATGCCTGGGACCTTCTCAGACAATTAATTTTTTTTAGTTAAAAGAATAAATTTCTCCGATTCTACCTCGTCGCTGTGTCTTACTGCGAAGACTGTTGCTTACATTATCACCGCCGAAGTGCGAGTACCGATTTTGGATCAGTGCCAACATACAATTCTCTTTAAAGACAACGATTGAAAAAGGAAAAAAGGCAATGCTCTGCCATTACATAACATTGATGGGATTCTTGTCAGCAGTCCGAGAGGATTTTGGGAACGAGTGAGGCGAGACGTGTGAACTCTTGTTGAACAGAACACAAATAAAAGATGTGCAGTCAAGCAAATGAAGGAAATGTTTATTAAAATGTCGTTTCAAAAGCTGTTTGTGAATTAAATGGACTTAAACATTCGCATGAGTAATCCCTTCTTCAAAAAATAAAAATTCGAAAATATCTTGGAAGAGAAATGAAAAGGACATAACTATAGGAAATTCATGGATATAGAAAGTAATTGAAAATTAACGTTGTTTTATAATCCTTTCTTCTCCGACGCTTTGCTAATTTTTGACAGAGTTCTATTGGTACCCTTGCCGAGGTGTCCTTTCTTACTTTCAAAGGCTACCGGTCATGTGACGTTCTTTGTTTCCTTTATCGAAAGTTGTCTACTATCTTGAAAGCAGTTGGAGATGATCTACTTTGGAGGAAGGCATAGCCGATGGACTCATCTGAGTATATTTGATCCACAAGAGAAAAGGCTAAACACCTGAAACCTTTCGTGAACAATCTGATAGGTCCTTCTCAGCGTGGTTTCAGGCCAGAACAGTCCGTAATAGATCTTCACACTACGGCAGAAGTGGGCCTGGAAAAAACCCGAGAAATAAACCCAACAGTAGAAGCACGATCTCAAAAGTCCGTACAACTGATAGCATAATAATATATAATAATAATGGCGGCTCTACAGTCCGAGGTGGACCTGGGCCTAGCTTCTCAGCAACCACTCATGTTGTGCGTGCTATTGTTCTCTCACGAGTGGAGGAGAACTGTAGTTTAATGCCGACTCCGAAAGGCGAGATTGAGAAGCGACAGTTATACTCTTTGAGCATTGTCAGTGACTCGAAAGAGTTGAAGCCGTGAAAAAATGTTTAGGTGATTTTTCGGGAATCGATCCGATAACATCGAGCGTAGGATCATTGCATTGATCAAATGCATCATTGACGGCTCGGAGTGTTCGGCAAATCACGTCAATATCATCCTTGTATGCTATCAGCTGATGGGCGCCGTGGTGTAGTAGGTAGGTGCGTCGACACCTGCGAGCCGTCAATGATGCATTTTCTGCCATTGAAATGAAAGCGGCTAAAATCGGCCTGACGGTAAACGAGGGCAAAAGTATATGCTGTCATTCAGAAAGGACGCCCAACATAGAATGTCGTCCCAGTAGACAGGTATAACTTTGAGTTTGTCAATATCTTTATCACCACTGTTTCGAATCTGGTTGATTAAAACATGCCTTAGGCGACGTAAGCAACATATGTACGTACTTCATAGACATGATGCTTTCGGAAGAACAATTCTGCGTCTGATCTCTGATCTTGAAAAGGGAATGGAGGAAAAGACATTGTCGCGCTTTCTACGAATTATGAAAAGGTGCGTGAGCATTAAGGGCCGAGCATAAACATCTATGCTCCGGCCAAGAGTACGCCTTTGAGTACGAGCTTGGTGATTGAAAGCAGCTTGTCTCGGATTTTTAAGGATGGAACAGTAGATCAGACCCAGATCAGAGGTCGCTGGCCTGTGTAGTGAGTAAGTAAGTACTCTCGCCTGGTCAGTTTTGAACATCCTTGGCAGACTGTGTACAGCCCTTAAGGGGGAGAGATTCCTCTCCACCAGATTTACTAAAAAAAATGTTCCTAGTTTCTGCTCCTTATACCACGAAACGGTGCCGTGACGTTGTGCCAAACGACATTGTGGCAAATTGGCATAATGACACTTTTGAAAGTGTCATTGGGCCGAATATTAACATTTGGCATAATGTCGCTTTCAAAAGCGTCATAGGGCCAAATTATTTTGCGACATTATGCCAAATTTGGCACTATGACACTTTGTAGAAGTTACATTATGCCAAATAGCGCAAGATCGTCTAAATTTGCAGCAAACTAATAAACAGTGGAATAGCTATGGGGGGCATGCTACCCCCCTGGAACTTCCCTGCCTGGGTCACTATAGGATTTAGAGAAGGTGCGAGGTTCTGCGCATTCAAAGTTTCTTTTTATACACGTTTTACATAAACTTTACCGAAATCTATACGCACAGAACCTCGCACCTACTCCGAATCCTTTAGTGATCCAGGCAGGGGGTTGCATGCTCCCTCCATACCTATTCCGTCTAAAGTGACATAGTGCCAAATTGGCTCAATGGTACCAAATTTTTCCATTTGGGACAATGACGTTTGGCACAATATCACGGCACCCCAGGAAACGCAGGTTGGCAGTTGCCAAGATACCTGCATCTCTTATAGAAGCCAAAATTTTTTGCGTGATTGCTTAAAGGCAGTGTGCTCTGATGAACCCTGTGAGAGTCAAATAACGAGGCGTCTACTTGCCTTGGTTGCCTCTAAAGTTGGCTAAGTCTATCTGTATATTTAACGTAACTTCAAACAACTTCATCTGGAACTTGACTAGCTTTTGTAGGTAGAATAGAATCGTTGCATTAGATGAAAATGTTTACCGTGATTGGAAGTCATTTCCACTTACATTAGGTGTCCTTTATGCGCATGTCAGTTGCCGTCGAACAATCACAGCAGGATGAATTTCCCTTAACTGGGTTAGCATATATTTAGAGATGTTTGTCTTGCACAACTATTTTTTAACCAGAAACTTCTGCGGCGGCCACATTATTTAGGACTTCTAATAATCAGTCTGCTTTTTGGCCAGATCCTCTAGGCTATTAACAAATAATTTATCTTGTATTCTTTTTGCTATACCACCAAGTGCTTGACAGGTGCTAGGAAAGTACAGAATGGTGTACTCTTCCCCCTGGTTTCTGCATCGGCTGCTGAAGTTGTATACAAATTTCTCTGTACTTTCTGCAGGATATAACAGAGTATTCGACAATTTTCAAATTTTTCCTCTTCGTTAACTATGTCCAGGTCTTCTCTGTTAAAAAAAACATTCACTTGTAACATTCAATATGTTCTTTGTTGCAGCAACATATTTAAACAGCTATGAGCTATGCATTTAAAATGAGTTCAGGTCGCCTAGAACCTTCTTCAACTTATATCTGGTCATCGTATACTACGTGATTCATCTGATGAAGACTTGAAGATCATGACTAGAGACTTAGCTGGTGCTATTTAGCGAAAGTTAAACCGGCTAAGGCTCATTAAGGCACCATTTTTTTTTGCATTTGCCTTGTGGACGAAATGATTGTAAAATCGCATGGATTTTGATGGGCGCTTGCTGATGCATCATCTGTCAGAACGTTTAGGGATCACATCTCAACAGCTCACATCAAGAGTTCAAACTTGGTCAACATAGAAATTCCATCTAGTCACGCCAAGATTGAGTTGGCATACGAGTGAGCAATGACTGGCATCAAGGGAGTACGGTAGGTGGGTGCTTGATGAGGGCTTCAATCAACGCTTCCTCAACTACCTAAAGAGGCAATACTTAGAATCTGTCAGTTTCCCATATTTCTGCAATGAGTTGCCACCCAATGAGTTGTAACTTACTCCCTGAATAACATTTGAGTATAAGATACCTTCTGTTGCCAGCAGAATTGGAAAAATCGTAACCAGCACCCTGCAAGCTGATCGTTTCATATCTTCTTACCCGTTCTCTTCCTCTCAAGAGTTGATATTTCAGAGATGAAGTCTTAAGACGCCAGAGTTCTCCGAAATGGCAAACCCTTTCATTCGATATCACCCGAACTGTCATGCAAGCAGCAGAGTCGTTCACATTAAATGCATGAAGAAACCCCGCTACATTCTATCTATTCGGCTGCTATCGTACAAATTCTTAAGTGCGTCTAAAAATAACTTCTAAGACTTGTTAGAAATCTCCAGTTCCACAGCCACTTGCTGCATTGAGGTCACAGTCGTTTGCCGACCACAACTTTGAAGAATTTCCATCACTCCCACACCGAGAGCTATTAATCAACGACACACGAGACAACTTCCTCTCCCATGAGCACCAGTCGCTCAACTGATCGGTGTGCCATAAATTGGAACCACAGTTTCACCATCCCACCACAGCCAATCCAATTATCAACGCGCCGCAGCACTGCGCTTAATTACTTACTCCACAAATCCACTTTCCACCCAACGACCAGAGCGCGCAAGGTCAACGCGGATCGTGCTGCCAGGCGGGACAGGATCACCGAGCAAGCAACAACCTCGCGAGTGCAGGCCCCTAATCCCCTTTTCCCACGAACTTAATTAAAACCCCATTCATTCGCGCCAGCAGCACTGGCTCTGGTCCGTTTCGAAACGTTGTCTTAACTCAAAGTCAGCCCTCGAGTGTGCGGCAGTGATCTGCTGAGGGGTGGGGTAACATTTCAATTTACCACGTCATGTGAGTCAAGATCAGGCAGCACTTGAGAGCGACGCGGCTGCCACCACGATCGATGTGTCAAATTTGTGTCATCGATGCGCACAAATCAATCGACACTAGGAAACGAAACGCATCAACGCCGCCGCCGGCGGCTCCTAGTTAGACCGGCTAAGGCGGATCGTGATGATGGGCCATTAATCGACTGCCGGTGCACGCAAGCCAGCCGACACGATCTAATGATCAATGAAAGTAGCAACGAGCTGAGAGCTGAGAGGATTATTATTATCATTACGTGTCGGCAGCGCTGCCGATCTTGACGAGCCTGCCTTGGTGTCTGTCCCATGCGCTGCTGCCAGCCAGCCAGCCAGCCTACCGATGATCGGCAGTGATCGATGGATCACTTCGGCGATCATTCATCATTTGAATAACGAAAATTATTTAAATGTGCAGCTGGAGAGGATTGCGCCTCCGAAGCGTTGGAGTGCGGCTCTGAAGGTGATCGTGGCTGTGGTTGCATAATCGGTGATCGTCGGCGCGGTGCAGATCGTGTTAAGGCACCTCCGCCGCGGCTGGTGTTCGTTTCGCAATCTCGTGTGTGTTTATTGTTTCTGCAAGAGATTAAAGAAAATGTTTTCTTCTCGCGGTCTCGCGGTCTCTCGTGGTCTCGCCGCCGCTCGCCGATCAAGTGATCCTCGAGTTGGCCGGAGTGAATTGGGTCGTTTCTGGCCACGAAATTGATTTGAAGTGCCTGTCTAGTGGACCGCCGCTGCACGGCTACTTGGGAGGTGTTTGTTCAATGTTAATTTGATATGGGGTAAATTGCAATTCAATTGGGCGTGGCGGTGTAAGAGCTTTTTTTCGGTTCACGATCATGCCACGCGATCGGGGGGGCTCATGTTAAGCTGCACGATCGGTCGGTTGGCATGCACAAATTGCCTGTCATCGATTCAAGGATAATTACTGGACGGCAATGCCTGCTTTCCGCAAGCGATCCCTATACTTATCGGAGTTAAGTGATCGCTCTCGCGCCCATTAGAGACGGCTAACTACGAGAATGCGCCCAGGGAGTGAATCCAATCCAGTGAACCATGTCTTCTGGTATTCACAGGCGACGCGACGGAGGAGGGAAGGACGTCGGCTCCGACGACAAGAACCTTTTTGTTTCGTTCCCATGGAGGGAGTTCGGCCCGCAAGAACAACAAATGAGTAATCTGAGACTTTGGCACGAACGTAATTTAATGGATGCAGACAGACGATTGGTTATGTAAGCGCGGAGGGCTGTTCTGCGATGGCCTAGGGGGTCTACGCACAAGGGCACAAAGCCACAAGAATGAACGGTGATTTGTGGCCGAGAGAAGGAAGATGTACACGAGCATGGATGGTGATTCGTCGTGATACGGTTCGACTGGTGTTTCCGGGATGACGTTATGGTTAGCTTGTTTAGGGCCCTATCAAGATTCAATGGGAAGCGGGAAGTATTGTTCCTGCGGAATGCAAGGTTCTTCGTGTTGCGAGGGGATTGACTGTCTGGTGGTGGTTTTATGGCTGATGCCTGATTGAGTTGAAGTGTGTTTCGAATTCATTTGCCAGGCGGAGGATTAGTGAACCGGGGAATTTGATACTTCTAGCTGGAATCTTGCGTGTTCTGCTTTAATGATGCTTAGCATCGCATTCTTCTGTGGTGGATCTTTGATGATAGAATAATGGTTAGGAGGAAGTGTGTGTGGTGGATCATTATTCCGAGAGAATTCCATTCGTCTTTTTGATGTGCATTGGAAATTTGATGCCTAGAGTCACTGATGACTTAAGTGTCATTGACAGGGGATATCAATGATCGAGTACGTTTAGATAGAGGGAGCAACATGAAAGTAGGAAGGATACCCAAACTACTGATATGGATTTCAAAGGAACAACCACGACGACATAATCATCGGGAATCACCTGATTCTCCTGCAGACTGCTAGGAAATTTTCCAAGGAACTGCCGGGGAAATCATTATCGCAGAAACAATTAGAGTCGACTGAGGGTCGTACAGATGTCCCTCAAAGAAGTCGTTACCCAAGGAGAATGTCTTCCAATTCAAACTAAATCAAACCCACGAAAATGGTGTACCTGAAAGAATAAACTGGACGCTTTTAGGAATAAGTCCTTCCAGGTTACTTCAAGCAAACCTTCCACCCTCAATTTTGGGCAGAGGCCGTTGCATGTGCAAAATATATTAGGAGAGATAATAATAATAATAATAATGGCGGCGCTACAGTCCGAGGTGGACCTGGGCCTAGCTTCTCAGTATTATTAGAAAATAAGGAGAGATATCCTATAAATAACAGACCGGAAGGCCAAACAGTGGGTTTTTTGAAAAGAAGTTTTGGCCGAAATGTACCGCGACTGCTGTACGCAAGTTTGTGCAAAAGTTCGTGAGTGGTGGACAACACTCATGATCCCCGTCGTCGCACGGTGCGCAAAGATGAGAATGTGGCTGTGGCGGCCGAGAGTGTGAGACTCATTTCATGAAAATCAACTCGCCATCGATCTCAACATCTCGAAATTTCACGCACTAGCCTGAGGAGAATTCTGCACAAGGATCCCGGATTATTCGCCTAAAAGGTTTCAGCAATTGAAGGCGCTCGACCATCCACTTCGTTACCGCTTCGCAGTTTGGGGTTTTGTATTTGGCCCAACCTGCACAAGTTTCAATAAAATCACGTTGTTCAAATAATCGAGGTCTATCAGTCAAAAATGCCTTCTTTGTGGTCACAGAAACCACACAGTAGCATAGACCCAGTTAGGCCACATCTTTAGATCCAACTAGACACTTATCCTAATAATAAGAAAATCGCAACTTACCCTTCTAATCCCTTCGAGTCAGTCCTTCCATCCATGCCACCACCCTTGCGTCCGCCAACACCAGTCCCATACGGTCGCTCCGTGGTGGTGGTTGATGTCGTTGTCGTCGTTGTTGGCGGCAACGTAACCAACTCCGGTTCCATCCTGTGCATCCACTCATTGTTCAAGGTATCCCCATTAATGTGTTCGACATCGCGCATTATCCCCTCCTTCCCATCGGTGGTTGGCGCTGGTCCCGCATAGCCGTGTCCGTTGTCGCTCAAAGTCCTCGTACTGTTGTATCGCGTCTCCCAAATCGGTTTCGACGAGAACACCGACGGGACACCACCACTGCCGCCACTCCTCCTCGTCTCGGTATTCCTTCCCGTCCAGTCCATCTGCCAACTGGGATTCGATGGGGATTCTGGAGCGCCATTGCCCATGCCTCTGCGTGTCTCGAAGTTCCTCCCCGTCCGATGGAAGCTCCTGCGATGCTGAACGTTGCTGTCATAATTCCATCGCCTCAGCCTCAGTGGCCGCTCATCGGTGGACGGAGCGACGACGCCTCCGCCAGCCGCTGTCCGCGAACTATCACCACCATCGAGCGCGCCGCTCCTACCGTGTGCGGCTGATTGTGATTTGTGATTATGATGGTTGTGATGCTGCTGCAGCTGATAGTGATGATCGCCGTGCGATCGCGGCGGGGCCTCCGATCGTGCATCAAGGTGACTTGTCGAAGCAATCACGACACATATGGCTAGTGTGACTAAGGCTAATAACTTATTCATATTCCAGGCTTAAGTTGCGTTACTGGTGATGGGCGCCTTCCGGTTTGGTGAGGAAAACAAAATGCTGCTCTAAGTTGTGCTCTGCTGCTTACGCGTCTGGCTCCACCAGCATTCTACTGGACGTGTACTTGTACTTCAATTGATCGTGCACCCTCTCGGTCCGAGCACGAAGCTGAAAGGAAAAGAAAAGAAAACAATGCTGATGAATATTTATTTTCCGTTTAATTTTCAATGGGACGTGCGTCCCTCTTCGGAGGCGACCTTCGCCGAACGAGGGCGCCCACAAATCAAGAGCCAATTCGACACGAGATGTGGTGTGGCATGGCACAGATCAAGGGAATGCACTGGCAAGTGATCTCCGCGGCGAGCGAACCGCTTGAGCTTGTGAATGGTGAAGGTTGCGGGGTTTTGTTTTGGGTTTTTGAACGCTTTGCCTTTTGTTGTTCTTTCGCCGTGCCTTCCAGGAACTTTCAGTGCATTGTGCCCCGGGCTCAGAGGTGCTTTGCTTTTGTTTGCCTGGGGATGGTGGCAGAAGCGTAAAATTGATGATTTATGGAAATTGTTTTCAGATGACCGCAGAATTTTGAATTGACCTTGAGAGTGAGTTATCCACATAAAGTAACGGTGATATAATTTGAGGGCAGTTCTCTTTTCAGATTGCCTTTGTTTTTGGCGGCGAAGTTCTGTTAAATATTTGTGATCGATGAAAGATCGTGCATTTATTCTGCCACATGTGTGACCAGAAGACCTCTGGGGTATTCCTTCACTTCTCAAATGTGTAGACTTTGCTTAAGCAATTTGTGACAAGTGTCAAACAATTTAGTGTGTGATTGACAAGAAAGGGAGTTCATGGAACAGCGACGACCGCAGGTTGCTCAACCTTCCAGGCAATCGATTAAAAATATTTGAAATGTTTTCCGTGGAACTGATTAAAGACCCTAGAACAGAATTTGTCACCAGTCACCAGAAGACATTCGACTTTAATGAAATGCGTTAACAATGTCATTTGGGCTGGCGTCAGGTGAGTTATGTGCTGGCAATTTACGGATAAATGCGTGAATAAAATTTTTTCCGCAAACTCATGTTTACAGGATAATTAACAACTCATTTAACATTGTAATTATGTCCAAGACTGAGTTGTCATTTCCTTTAAATCGAATTTGAACAGTTGACAGACGTCCCAATACTCGAAGAAAAAGTATTCCTTCAAAGGAGAGGCAGTTCGATCGCAGTTCGTAAGCAAGAAAAAACGATGGGTTTTAAGAGGAATGCACAGGCGGAGTCCTTTTGAAGCAGTTAAGGAGTTTCTCTATCTCGGGGCAAACGACGTCTTAGTGGAGATCCGACATAGAATTGCCCTTTGCAACAACTGCTACTTCGGTTTGTCGAAACAACTTGCGTTATTACTCTTGACTCAAAGGACGAAAATGTTGCTCTAAAAAACCTTCAGTTTACCAGTCTTGATGTATGAAGCCGAAAGCAGGACTGCAGACCTTGCCTTTGGATTAACAATTCTGCGTCTGGTCTTCGATCTTGTCTGTGAGGAAGGCGAATTTGGAGATTGCGAACTCTACGAGCTGTAAAAGGATGTGGAGATAATCCGGACCCAAAAATCCGTAGACTAACTTGACTCGACCACATTGAGCACATGAACGTCAATACTCCAGCTAAGAGAGTTTCTAAATCCGAACCTCGTGGTTCGAGAAGGAAATGAAAACCGAACCTTCAGAGCAAGTGACTGCAGACGCAAGACAAGTTGATCTTGATGACCGGAAGCAGCGTGCCTGAGACAGTCAGTGATGGAAGGCAACAGTTGCCCTGTAAGTAAACGGAACGAAGTGTAACGGCGAAAAGATATCCTGACGAAGAAGGAGAAAACTCGACGTATAGTAGTCGACGAAGACAGAGAATTAGTGTAGTATAATTGTATTCTCAGTATACTAAATAAAGATTGGTTTAATTAAATATACAGTTCGTTATAGAAGTAAAAAAACTTCCTTGCTGCTGTCATGCAATGAATGACGAACGAATGAGCGATTGGGCGACGAGTGATAGAGCGACGAGCCTGAGCGATGGGTGGCCATTTACTGAGCGTCATCGCTGAGCGATTAGTTACGAAAATTTAATTTTCAAGTTTAATCCGTCGTAGTCTTTCGGTTGAAAGTCGCGTTGATATGAATAATTCTCTGGGTATCGCAGATTCCCTTCAGTTGAATCTGGAACAACTGTCTGCTTTACGAAAGTCATAATAAGGAACAACTTAGAGCAGCATTTTGTTTTCCTTGTGTCCACCTTCATTCCACTGCTTTTCGGTGACATTTTCATTGTTATAGTCCTTGTGGCTGTCCTTCCATAGAACTGGGCGGTTTTGAACAGCTGAGATCAAACTTTCTATGTTTAGTTTCTCTGTTCTTATTTAATTAAAGAATTAAAACAGATTTTAATGCCGAGCGACGTCGCTCTGTCGCTTAAAAAAATCGCAAAACGCATGTGTTCTAATTTTTTTGCGTCGCTCTATTGCTCGTCGTGGGTAGCCGTGGCATAGTGGGTAGGTGCGTCGACTCCTACGTTCGCTGTTTTTCACGGCCCACCTCTTTCAAGTCACTGACAATGCTCAAAGAGTATAACTGTCTAGAAAAAGCTTCTCAATCTCTCCGTTCGGAGTCGGCATTAAACTGTAAGAAAGAAAGAAAGAACAATAGTACGCACAACACGAGTGGTTGCTGAGAAGCTAGGCCCAGGTCCACCTCGGACTGTGGCGCCGCCATTATTATTATTATTATAATTGTTCCATGCTCAATAGCTTGTCGCTCATTGCGTGGCCGCGGCCTTAAGCTACAATTAAAATCGTTTACAAAAACATATCGCTTACAAAGATTTTTCCATTTTTTTTAGAAAAAATATTGCTTACAACGACTGAAATCGACGCAGCTGTCAGTGCGACCGCATTTTTTTCTAAAACGGTACACTGTTTATCTGTAGATGTGATGTATCTGTGTATATAGAATTTTCGATATGTTACAGCTTATCGTTTTTTGGCATGTTCTTCGTTTTGTTTTGAGTTTATTATTGGTTAATATGTATATTGGATAATATTTTGCAAATCATGTCCCTGGTGTTGACGTTTGATCGACGGACGATCTTCGTAAGAATGACATTAAAAAACTCGCCCTACAGTGCGTCGCCTTGTCTAAACCGTTTTTTGGCATCAAAAGTCTCGGCGAAGTCTTAACCAACCTTGATGAAGTAACGGCCATTCCCCACCGTCATCCTACAAAGACGAACGAGTTTTGCAGGGATACTAAGATTAGACAATGCGCCGTATAACTGGTCTCCCTAAATGCTGTCATACGCGGCCTTAAAATCGATAAACAGATGGTGCGTATCGACTTGAAGCTCCTGTGTCTTTCCAAGATCTGTCGCAAAGTGAATATCTGGTCGATGGTAGACTTCACTGGCTCAAACCTGCACTGATATTGACCAATCTGACTGACTGACGTAGGACTTCATAAGACTGCAGAAAAGATCTGGTGTACGATTTTTAGGAGACTGATCCCTCTATTGTTGGCACAGTTTAGAGGGTCTCTGTTCGCTCTGCTATCTTAGAGTTATCGGTTACAGCGGTCTATCGCTTATAGCGACCAAATTCTTCAGTTTCTTGAAGGTCAATATAACCGATTTTGACTGTATTTTAGAGAGCCTGTATGCACTTTAAAAAAAACAAGAGATCCACAATTCCCAAGACACCTTGCGCCATTAATGAACAACAATTTTAATCCAATTTTTTAGTATCTTCAGCTGCCATAGAAACGATGTTGCATCTGCTTCTCATTGATGTCTTTTGAAAATCTGGTCCATCAAGGCTACTGTTAGACTACGAAAGTGCAATACTGTATAGGACATGTGGAAATAAAACGGGAAGACCTCGAAAGCGCACCAACTATATAAAGGCCGGGCAAAATACAAGTTTCTTTTCAAAAATGCAATAAAATGAACAAAATTAAACTTTGTCCAAGCGCTATGGGTTTATTGGTAAGAACAAAAATTCCCATTAATTATGAAATGCAAAGTGTTTCAAGTGGCTACCTCGGCTGGCATCGCAGTAGCGCAGTCTGTCACCCCAATTTTCCAAGACCTTGTTGATGGTTTCGGGCTGTAGTTCACGGATTGCTTGGATGATATTGACCCTAAGTGCTTGAATCGTCTCCAGATTGTTGGAATAACATCGCCCCTTCTATATTCTCCACAAAACAAAAAGTTCAAAGGGGTCAAATCGCAGCTCTGGGGCGGCAGCTCTTAACATCGCCAAGACGGCCGATAACACAATTTGGGAATTTGGTGGGCAAAAGATCGATTGTGGCACTGACTGTGCGGCATGGCGCACCACCCTGTATAAACCAGGGGTCGTCAAAATCCATGTCTTCAATTTCAGTAAAACAAAAAGTCGGTTAACACCGCTCTGCAACGCCCACCGTTGACCGAAGCGTTGTTCCCAGCCTCATTTTCGAAGAAAAATACTCCAATGATGCCACCACTCAACAATCCGCACCAAACTCTCACTCTCTGTGGATGCATGGGCTTTTCGACAATAACGTGCGGGTTTTGGTTTTCCGAGCCGCAGATGCGGGAATTTTGTTCGTTAACGTAGCCACCGAGATGAAAATGCGTCTCGCCTCTTCGGAAATATGATTTTTCGCCCAAAATCGTTCTCCAATTCCAGCTGCTCTGCTCTGAGGCCCAAACTGCGAAGCGATACCCAAGCGGATGGTGGCGCGCTCAATTGCTGGGTGAATGGAACCTTGCAAACGAAGCGAATAATCCGAGATCTTTGAGCAGAATTCTCCTCAGGCTAGTGCGCGAAATGTTGAGCTGTTGAGATCGGTGACGAGTTGATGTTCGTGAATTGAGTCTCACACTCTTGGCCACAGCAGCCACATTCTTATCTGTGCGCACCGTAAAGTAATCGATGATTTAAAAAAAATACTAGATGGTCCACCCTGTATCCTCTTATCTTAGAATAAATGGAATTTACCCTTGTAACTTTTCTAGAACTATAAGGAGCCTGCAATAACACCGAACCTAAGACAAACACTTTTGCGTTAACCAATCGCAGAATCGAAAAGTTTGACGCAAAATACCTTCAGTCTTATCGAAAAACAATGTAACTCTAACTGCCTGACTTCTGTACCCGCATTCAAACGCAAGCACCTTAAATCCCTTCAAAATCATTTGATATTCCCAATCAAACTGACCTCATGAAATGAGTGCAGAATTAAAGAATCTAACCCTACACGATCTCCGACTCCTACTGCATCATCAAAAGTGATCTCAGTTCGCGCACAAGATCACTGCTTCACGATCTGTTGTTCCAACGCCTTCAGCATAAACCTCGCCGCGTTCGTTGCTCTCCACGGCGAGCAGCAACAAAGTCAAAGGGAAAAAAAAACCCAACGATTTAATCGAGACTAATCAGAAATGTCGAAACCAATTCAAAAGCTATGATCAATCCAATTGAACTCCGACTGCAGGGCGCCCCCTTCCACGCCATTAGAGCGACCGACTACAGCCGCAATCCTGTTGCGCACAGTTCGCCGAATGCAATCGCGATTTCAGTCAATTTATCGTGTGTGATTAATTAAAACTCAATCAATTGACAATCACGGACTTTTCGAAATAGAAAGTCCCGCCAGACAGTTGAGTCAACGCAACCCCCAGAGGAGGTGACTTCGTGCCGCAGCAGCACAGGCGCATACCAATAGTTCACGCCTCAAATAAACACATCGTGCCGGAATCTGTCAGATTCGTTTATTTAATTACAAGCATTATCTCACGGATTGACAAGTGGACATGTATCTAAGTCCAAGCAGCATCGAACGCACTGAATGCGCGACTTCGGCGCAGACGTCAAGAACACGTCGAGCGCGGGTCCGTTCACAGTGAGCAATGCCAATCGATCGGGAAACGCTACGCGGCCGGACTGACAGCGTCAGAGGAGCTGTGTGGAAATCGAGGCGACTGCCGCTCGAGGTTCTGTTTGAAGCCGAGTGATTTACACAAGAACACGGACTCGGCTGCATGCAGTTTTTCTCAGTTATTTATGAATTTTTAATCTCCGCCGTCGAAACGGCCGGCCGACGCCCGGGGAGGCGGCTATGCTGGCGCACCGCGCAAAACTCATTAAAGCCTCATGCATGCCGAATGAGTAATGTGTGGCGATGGGATATTTCCCAGCTGCAATTGGTTCTTTTCCTCGATTTGTTTGCGGTGGTTTTTCAGTGCTGTTGCCATTTACCGATTTAATTGTTTGGCAATCGATCGAAAGGATAAATGATTGTTTTCCGGGAATTCTGGGCGGGGTGCCGAGTGGTGGCGCTGGGGAGGAGACGATTTACGACACTCCGAATGACTGACGGAAAACAGCGGTTTACACGACGTGGGCGAATGCGAAGTGTTCCCATGCGTGCTTTAATGTCTCTCGGGCTTGACAAGACATTTCGCCGAGATGAGCTAGATCGTAAATGCGATTTAAGTTTCTCGAACAAAAGAAAATGTACACATGTTCGTGGGCTGTGCCTTGAGGGGGCATAACTCACTGCCGTATTGCCCAACAAACGCCGTCAAGTACCTCCGTTAGACGTAAGTGGCATTAAACTGTCAAACAGATGGTCGGATGGTGACAGTTTTGCGAGTGCGGACATTTAATTATTTTTTACTGCGGAAGATGTATTTGGTTTTATTTTTGTGAAAACTAAATTTGGAAAAGTGACGAGAGGGATAAGCTTGTCAGGAAGCGTTCCGTCAGCACAATTAAAGACCGGGTGACGGTGCGTCATTTTGTGAATATTTCAGATTTCCCTCACTGCTAAATGTCTAGTCTCAATGAATCAGCACATTCTCATGAGTTTTTCAGTTAATGAACAGCTCGAAGCAGGAAAAGCCCCGTGGACTGAAATGATTAGTTTGTTTGAGCTGAGAGCGAGATTATTAAATCTTGTCTACGATTGAGTCGTAAAAAAGCACTTCATTATACAGGTTGGGCCATCTGGTGGTCTTTTTTTTAAATCAAAGGTCATTTTGACACTGACAGCTGTTTCCCGCTCGAAATCTTGACAGAAAGTCAGTATCATATCTCCGCGGTATGAAATGAACCGCTTTACGCTTGAACATCTTTCGGAAACATTGAAAACTGTTTTCCGAAGTGAGTGCTGTGTAGCCCAAACAGTGCGGTTTTTGGAAAGATGTTTTGGCCGAAATGAAGCGCCCACCGCTACTGCTGTTCGCAAATTTGTGCAAGAAGTTCGTGAGACTGGTAGTGGATGCTAGTGGACAACGCTCATGGTCCCCGTCGTCGTACGATGCGCACAGATGAGAATGTGGCTGTTGTAGCCGAGAGTGTGGGGTCAATTCACGAACATCAACTCGCCATCGATCTAAACAGATCAACAGCTCAACATTTCATGCACTAGCCTGAGGAGAAATCGAATTCTGCACAAAGATATCCAATTATTCGCTTGCAGGGTCCAATTGACGAAGCGACCATCCGCTTCGTTATCGCTTTGCTGTTTGGGCTTTAGAGCAGCTTGAATTGGACAACGATTTTGGGCCAAAAATCCTCTTCGCCATCTGACGAGGCGCATTTTCATTTCGACGGCTACGTTAACAAACAAAATTGCCGTATCTGCGTCTCCGAAAACAAAATCCCGTACGTTATTGTCGAGAAGCCAATGCATACACAGAGAGTGAGAGTTTGGTGCGGATTGTGGAGTGGTGGCATCATTGGACCATTTCTCTTCGAAAATGAGGCTGGGAGCAACGTTTCGGTCAAAGGTGGGCGTTGCAGAGCCATGTTAACCGACTTTTTTTTTTTTACAGAAATTGAAGACATGGATCTGGACGACTTCCGGTTCATGCAGGATGGCGCGGCATGGCACACACTCCTTGCTACAATCGATCTTTTGTGCACCAAATTCCCAAATCATGTTATCAGCCGTCTTGGCGATGTCAATTGGCCGCCTCAGAGCTGCGATTTGACCTCTTTGGTCTGTTTTTTTGTGGGGAACCGTGGAGGATCGATGTTATGGCAACAATCCGAAAACGATTCAAGCACTCTCTTATCTCATCTCATTTCACTTTCATTTTCAGCGACCCGCATGTTCCACTGAAGGGGTCGCGGGAGCCATGCATGCACGAGAGATCTCCAGGCCACTCGATCCTCCGCCATCGACACCAACTCATCAGGAGCTATTCCCAAGCGCAACCAGGCGAGTGTTTGGACTTCGTCCAACCATCTCGTTCTGGGTCTGCCAAGCGGTCGCCTACCTGATGGAATCGCATTCAAAGCACGCCTCGGAAGTCGTGATGATGGGGACATTCGCTCCACGTGACCAAAACGTCGAAGCACAGCCCTTTCCATACGAAAAAGCAGCTGCCCAACAATGAGTTCCTTGCGCACTGTCGTGTTTCTCACCCTATCCCGGCGAGTAATTCCCACAACAGCACGAAGAAATCTCCTCGCGGCAGATTGTATTCGCGATCTTATTCTTTCTTTGGGTAGTCCCAAATTTCATGACCATAGGTGAGAGTTGGAACAAATACTGCGTTAAAAACCGCTAACTTGGCTTTGACATCAAGCTCGGCCTTCCTGATTACAGATCGAACAAGCTGTTTCAAAATTGACTCAGCTTGACCAATCCTACAGGATTATTCCTCCCATCACTCGTGAAGAAGACCCCGAGATACTTAAACTTCTCCACCTGTTTCAATGGGACTCCACTAACATGTAGAGTGCATTCTTCTGGAAATAACTATAACCTCGGATTTGTCCACGTTAACCTTCTTCCCAGGGCGACGTGGCGTAGTGGGTAGGTGCGTCGAATCCTACGCTCGATGTTGTCGGATCAATTGCCGAAAAATCACCTAAACATTTTTTCACGGCTCCATCTCTTTCGAGTCACTAACAATGCTCAAAGAGTATAACTGTCCAGAAGAAGCTTCTCAATCTCGCCGTTCGGAGTTGGCATTAAACTGTAGGTCCCCTTCAGTCGTGAGAGAATAATAGCACGCACAACACGAGTGGTTGCTGAGAAGCTAGGCCCGGGTCCACCTCGGACTGTAGTGCCGCCATTATTATTATTATATAACCTTCATCCCAGCATCAGCACATACGGCCACAAACCTATCTAGCGCACGTTGGAGTTCTATCTGGGAGGCTGTGAGAATGACTAAGTCATCTGCAAAAAGAAGAGATTCAAGCACTTAAGGCCAATATCATCCAAGCAACCCGTGATTTAGAGCCCGAAAGCATCGCCAGGGTCTTGGCAAATTGGGGTGACAGAATGCGTAACAGAAACTGCGAAGCCAGCCGAAGCAGCCAGTAGAACTTTCTTTTCTTGACAGTTATACTCTGTTACAGTTGTAGCAACTACGCCACAGTGGTCAGAGAGAGCTCGATAACTCTTCTAGTCGTTCTACGTTGGGTTCTAAATAAAATGAAGCATCGCTCCAATTTTTTCAAGCTCTAAAGTTTCTAAAAAAACGACTGGATGGCACAGTTGGTTAATTGCTTGTCCCAAGTTAGAGGGGTCCCAGGTTCGAATCCCAGTGAAATCGTATCTGGTCCAGTCACGAAGAAACTGTTGGTCACTCTGAATCATCCGAAGGAGATCATCTCTAAACAGCGTTTCAAACAACCTCTAGCTTTGCACTTGATTTCCTGAATGTCAGTCGACCGTCTATCCTGTCAGTGGCCTGTCTGTGCGAGCTCAAAATATCCCACCCGACCTTGACCATAATGCTTTGTCTTTAAAGAAATCTCAAAATCTTCCCATTAACACCAACGACTAAATTGCCCAACACGCGAGATTTCTAATTTCCCCCTAAATTCTCCGAAGGGGCGACTTCAAAGGCAAGCGCTGAATTGTTTCCAATTCATTTTCAACAATGAAACGATTTCCTCTCAGAAGTGGGTGTCTAAACACTTCTTTTATTCGACGCATTAGCTACCGGCATGAGGCCCATTCACGCACCAAGGCCCAGTCGTGGGTGTCAAATACCTGGAGATATGTTCGTCGTTAGCATCTCTTTACCTCCGATAATGTATCTATTTTGTAAAGACCCCAAAAAAATGCATCCCATCCAGCACAAGAAATTAACATTTTATCCAAACCATCACCACGCTCCCACACTGACGCACCATCCAGCCAGCAGTGCTGTTGTTTGTGTTGAAACTGTGGAAAGACAGATGATCACCTGGCCGATCGTGTGGTACTTTCCCCGATCGCAGCGCGGCAAATAAATTATTTTCAAGGCGATAAGAAATTAACAACCAATCGGCGTGTGGATCCATTCGTCATCCGAAACGTATGCCAATCGGGCCACGCAAAGCTCTCATAAATCATAAAAACTCTTGAGCGTTACATAAAAACTTATGCTTCCGCAAGTGGAAGCATGATCACCATCTCGGCGATGATCTCGTATCTCGTCGTAAATTGGGCACAGGCTGGGCGCTAGTGTGAACCAATTTAACGAATGATGTCACATGGCTCCTAATTGATCCCCCAGACCAATCGGTATCTCCAAGGGTCCGGCCGGCTGACTAGTGGGAACTAGAGACTGAGACTCTTGGGAAAAAGAATTCCACGCGAACCATTATGTGATTCACGCGCCGGTAATGAAAAGGCAATGATGGAAATTTTTTTGAATTTTTGTTGAAATTCCTCGAAATCTTTCGGAAAATCTGGGCAAGCACCCGTCTGCGGCGGGAGCGAGTGGTCTGGCGAACAGCAGCGGCGCTTGGTCTTTCGGGGAATAGATAAATGGCTTCAAAGGCAGAGCAGTTGTATCCGAGGTAAATGTTTACATTTTGGCACATCCACTTACGGCCTGTGAACATTTCCCCCGCCCCCCGTCCTGAGTGATGAGAGGCGTTTACGAGAACAAGAAGCCAAACATTTGTCAAGTTAATATTTGGCTTGTCTGTTTTTTTGGGACATCCACTGGATCCATCTGACAGATGGATGGTGACATTTATTGATGATCTTTACATCTGGTCGACGGGGCCTTTATAAATAATTCATGGGGGATTGTTGATCGAGAAAATTCGTTGTTCGATCGTCGCTCACACGGGATTTGGTTTACACTTCACACGCACGAGATTCGTCGACTGCGCCGTCTAAGCGATCTGACACCTTGTGAAGAAAGTGGAGCAGTCCATCAAGGAAATTAGTGGCCCAACGTGGCACACTTATGGTGCACCTCGTGTGTCGACTCGAAAAAGAAAGCTGTCATCGCGAGCGTTTGACAGTTCCCATGTGATAAGTCAGACATTCCCGAGATTTCCATGCATCATTGGATTGAGATCTTCGATCAGAAGTACCGCGCTTTTTTGTGGCTCTCATCTGGAGTCGCTCGAAGTGAGATAGGGAGTGCTGAGAATATAAACGTTTACGTGGACACAATTTCTGATGGTTTGATGGGCAATAAAGTTGAGGTTACGACACAGCTTTGGGCGCGGTCGATGACCGAGTAACGACAGACCGTTCACTTGATTTCGCAAACAAATGCAGATTGAATACTTAAGTGAATAGACGACAGAACTGTCATAGGGAGTCTTTAGACGCCGGGGCTAGCTTCTTATTCCACTCGGGGTTCTGACTATCAAGCAGTGCTCATGGGAAAATCAATCGAAGTGGCGACGATTTTATTATTTTCAGAAGGTTGCTGAAGGAAATCAGTGACATCATCTTGGGAGTCATGCACTTTGGCAGAGGTCTTCGTTTTGTGGCCATTAGAGCGCATTAAGAATCATTGCATAGCCTCTAGAGAAATCACTTGTGCTGTGAGTGCTATTGTTCTCGCAGGAATGGAACGACCGACAATTTTATGATTCCGCACGACGCATTTTGTGGAGCTTGCTATGACGTTAATCTGTTGGAGTATTGGGTGTGACTTGCAAGAGGTAGCGAGTTATGGTTTCCCCTGTTGAATCGAACCTGGGGAACCTCACGGTGTCAGTCTTATACAATACCTATCGATACTTTCCTGGCGCCCAGTCCCAGACAAGTATCATACAGGGTGGGCCATCTAGTGATTTTTTTTTAAATCATAGGCTATTTTGACACTGGCAGCTGTTTCCCGCTCGAAATCTTGAGAGAAAGTCAGCATCATACCTCCGCGGAACGAAATGAGTCACTTTGCACTTGAACAACGTTGGGAAATATTGACAACTTATTTCCAAAGTGTAGCCGAAGCAGGTACTCGTAGTTTTTTGAAAAGAAGTTTTGGCCGAAATGAAGCACCCACCGCGACTGTTGCACGCAAGTTTGTGCAAAAAAATCGTAAGACTGGTATGCAACTGATTGAAAACGCTTATGGTCCCCGTCGTCGTGCGGTGCGCACAGATGGGAATGTGGCTGCTGTGACCGAGAGTGTGAGACTCAATTCACTAACATAAACTCGCCATCGATCTCAACACCTCAACACTTCACGCATTAGCCTGAGGAGAATTCTGCATAAAAATCTCGGATCGGATTATTTGCTTACAAGGTCCAATTGACTCAACAATTGAAGGCGCGCGACCATCCGCTTCGTTATCGCTTCGCAGGCCCAAAGCCTTAGAGCAGCTTGAATTGGACAAACATTTTGGGCGAAAAATCATCTTTTCTGACGAGGCGCATTTTCATCTCGGCGCCTAAATTACTGCATCTGGGGCTCGGAAAACCGCCGTCGAATGGCCAATGCATCCACAGAGAGTGACAGTTTGGTGCGGATTGTGGAGTGGTGGCATAACTGGTCCATTTTTCTTCGTTTTGCTTGTGGGGAACCGTGAAGGACTGATGTTATGCCAACAATCCGGAAACGATTCAAGCACTTAAGGCCAATATCATCCAAACAATCCGTGAGCTACAGCCCGAAATCATCAACAAGATCTTGGAAAATTAGGGTGACTGAAATGATAATGGGGATGTTTGTTGTTACTAATTAAGCTATAATACATGAAAAATTAGGTAATTTTGTTCATTTCATTGCATTTTCAAGGTTCCGTTTCCAAAAAACAGAACCTTTATAATTTCGGTGTGTCCTTCCGTCGTGTCACACTTTTTTAACTCCAAAGTTTATAAAGATATCGGCATGAAATTTTGGAATTAGGTACTTCAGACCTAGATGTCATCGCCCATGCACCCAAATTTAAGAATTGGGTACATTTGGGGGTGGCTCCAGCATAGTTGAAGTTGCCATTAATTTTGAAACATTGTTACACCCCATCGAGTTATACATCAATAGATAGATCTTTTGAAATGAGGTAGAGATTTCCTTCAACAGTTTTTGATCCAAAGTACCGTTTGGAAATATGGAGCCCCGCCATTTCTAAACCAAAGGGTTTAAAAATCTGAAAAAAAAATCACAAAACCTTGGCTTCATTGAGTACTTTCACTTAAAACAATTTCGAGCATTCTGGCCTTAATGGTTTTGGAGATATTGGCCAAAAACGGTCAATCATCGACATGCGATTTTTGAAGATCTGAAAACGCAGTTTTGAAGACTTCAGCGTAAGCATTAAGAAATGATAAATTTCAAAATATCGATTTATGTTGAAATTTTGATATATCTAAGATTTAAAATGATAACTATTTTAATTTTCACACATAAATTTCATGCTGTGTTCGGCCACTCTATTCGTTGATGAGCGTTATCTTTTGGATCTCAACCCCTAAATGCCCAACAGAAATGAACACACACACCGCAGGCATGAGCAGTGATTGGGTATGTGTATGATGGAAGGGTTTTTTTGTTTTGTAAAAACTTCGATAGAGGTAAAGGTATATGTATGGGTGGATGGTTGTTTGATGAATGTAGTATTTATTTATTTATTTATTTAAAAAGCCTAACTTATAATTAAAAATTATAAATTAAGGGGGAAGCCATGAGTATCAAGACCTTAGGCTTATGAATGTAGTAATGAATTGTTGATTTGGATTGAAGTTAAAAGAATATTCAACTGAAATAGTTTGGAAACGTCGTTTGATATTCAGAAATCATCCATCAATATTATGCGACGCAACCTTCCCCGTGCGAGTTCAACTCGCACTTGCTCAGTTTATTAAAAGGAAATTTATATTTGGCCCACTCTGTAGAAGACATATCTTCTAAGAATTTCAAGAGTCATAACTGAACTTATGCTTTTCGAAAGGAAGTCTGCACAATTGTCAAGTATCGCTCTGGCATAATTTAATTCACGGCTTGCTGTCAGCAGTTTCCTAATTAATTTTATATACGAGTAGGTAGTTCGATAAGACGGTTAACTAGACGTTAGAAATTCTATTCCAACCGAGAAAACAAGCAGGCGTAGTTCCCGATACAATTTGCGAAGCATTTGTGATGATCTTGGCAGTGACGTTTCGTTACTGATTCAGTGGATAACTTCAAACCTTTCAAGGTAAGAATCTACTACGGGTCATAGACCACACCCTTGCGGGCAGCCTGTGGAGTTCACATTTTGTTTCAAAGCGTTTTGGTTGTCACCAATGATTTTGGTTGTTAATGTGTTATAGTAATCAGATTGTCTGCGCGCCGTGCTGTGGCGTTGTGGGTAAGTGGGTCGACTCCTACCCTCGAAATCCAGCTGCGATTCCCGAAAAACACCTCTCATATTTTCACGGCTTCACCTCTCTCGAGTCACTGTCAATGCTTAAAGAGCGTGGTAATTGTCAAAAAAAGTCTTAACGGCTTCGCCGTTTCGAGTCGGCATTAAGCTAAGATTCCTTCCAATAACACGCCAACACGAGTGATTCTTGTAGGAGCTAGTCCACCACGAAATGTTGTGTACACTTATCATTATTTATTATATAAGTCATTGTCAGATTGTCTGACAAGTGTAAGAAAACCCTAAGAAGGCCGTGGACAAAAGTTATCTGTGCGCCTTATTTGACGAAGAGTGGATAATCTGGGATATAACTCACTGAACACGAATTGGTGACGAGTCTATAAAGTGACGTACTTCTTACTCTTTTTTTGCACGACTTTAGTCCGTGGTGGACCTTGGCCTCATCTACTGTTCATTCTGTACATGGTTTTGAAATGTCTGAGTGCACGCCAATACTTCATGACGGACACCCTCAAATTCAACCCGATTCCCTTGCAGAAGGTCTGTTCTATTAAAAGTCACTGCGGCTGTATTTTCGTCCATGACCTTGCTTGGCTTGTGCTGACTTGTTGAAATTGTTTATTGAAACCCCCGTCAACTCGAGTGACAACTACTCAGCCGCATGCTCGTTCACCGTCACAGATAACGCCGAAACAAAGGAGGACTAAGTAAGCATATTTGCTTAGCCTAGAATCGTGAAATTCGTTTGCGAACCTGACGCGACATTCAACACAAGACGACCGAGGGAAAGTGCTCAGTGTCAGGCATTAGATGACGTACTCCAAACAGAGTTCTTAGAACACCCCCTCTCAGCAGATCGACTAATTCACTCGGACTAGTGTTTCTGTTGCCAAACTATGGCGTCTTGCCACTCAGACACATTATTCATCACCGAAAATTCGGATCTTTTCCTGGATTTCCAATTTGAGGCCATGAATCATGGTTTCAACGTCACTGCGCTTACACTTCAACTTTCCCGATCAGAATATGAGTCCACGAGTGAATATCTGGAGCAACGTCAAGTCCGGTAGCATGCAGTGGACAAGGTCACGTTTTATCTTTCTGTTAGGAATCACCGAAATTTCAACTAAAAATATACTCTTTCGAGGTTGAGGTCGTTTGTTTTTTGTATTTGCATCCAATGAATGCTTAAGATGCCCGCGCCGGTGACAGTGACAGTGACAGTGGCGGTGACGGCGACAGTGTCGGTGGTATGTCAATCTGGTCACGTACAATTGGGTTGGTTGAGTGGGCTATCGTCGGAATGCTGATGGCGATTTGTGGCCGCACATGTCTACCGGTGGCTTGTGACAGTTGTAGTCATTTTTATGAGACTGACAAATTGACGTCGCAATCAGTCAGGAGAGACATTTGATCTTTGTTTTGCATGAAATGGCATCTTTGGTTTGTGACTCAGAGCGGACAGTTGTCCGCGGATATATCTGACGGTAATTATGCATCAGAAGATTACAGTTTTTCTTGAATTATTTAAGTCAAGGCTTCTGATAAAGTTGCGTTCCACGAAAAGTGATTAAATGCTATTTTTGAAAGATGCAAAGATTTAGGTGTCAACATTTGACAGCGGGCGGTGTTTCTTCTTTCGAAACGAAGCAAAGTTCTTGAAGGATTGAACTATTCTGACCTTGCCTCCGTTGATGTTCTCAATAATCCGTTAAACTCAACATGTTTGCTGTTCTCTTTCCAGCGGCTGTGTTCAGAAATGTTTGGCAAGTTGTTAGCTAACGTATGATAGACTCAAACACGTTTTGAAAAAGGTCTTAAGTTGGTCCATTGATTAAAGTAGTACGAACACTTAATGGTCAAAATAATCATAAAATAAACTGGGCAAGTGCGAGTTGTACTCGCACGGGTAAGGTTCCGTCGCATAGTATTGATGAATGATTTCTGAATATCAAAAGACGTTTCCAAACTATTTCAGTTGAATTTTCTTCTAACTTCAACCCAAATCAACTATTCATTCATACATTTGTACATCCAAACAAACAAATGTTCATCCCTACATATACTTATATCTCTATCCAAGTTTACCCAACACAGAAATGCCCTTCCATCATACACATACCTAATCACTGCTCATGCCTGCGGTGTGTGTGTGTTCATTTCTGTTGGGCATTTAGGGGTGAGATCGAAAAGATAACGCTCATCAACGAATAGAGTGGCCGAACACAGCATGAAATTATGTGTGAAAATTAAAATTTTTTCTTATTTTAAATCTTAGATATCTCAAAATTTCAACATAAATCGATATTTTTAAGTGTATCATTTCTTAATGCTTACATTGATGTCTTCAAAACTGCGTTTTCCGATCTTCAAAATTCGCATATCGATGATTGACCGTTTTTGGCCAATATCTCCAAAACCATTAGGGCCAGAATACTCGAAATGGTTTTAAATGAAAGTACTCAATGAAGCCAAGTTTTTGTGATTTTTTTTAGATTCTTAAACACTTTGGTTTAGAAATGGCAGGGGGGGAAATCTTTGGAGCTCCATATTTTCCAAACGGTACTTTTGATAAAAAAAAGTCTTGAAAGAAAGATCTGTCGATTGATATATATATCGATGGGGTGCGACAATTTTTCAAAATTAGTGTCAACTTCACCTGTACTGGAGCCACCCCCAAATGGCCCCACTTTTTAAAATCGCTGCATAAGAAATGACATCTAGGTCTGAGGTACCTAATTCCAAAATTTCATGCCGATATCTTCATAAACTTCGGAGATAAAAAAGTGTGACAGACACGACGGACGGACGGACGGACGGACGGACGGACGGACACACCGAAATTATAAAGGTTCCGTTTTTGTAGACGGAACCTTAAAAAGAGGAAAGGGCTGTCTCACTTGCATGAGGGGCAACATTTGTCCATCCTTAACTAGCCTGGAAGTTTCGCCTACGCAATTGAAGAAAAATGACAACAAAAAAAAAGCTTTTACTAATGTGCTGGTTTTACAACACCGCTTACGAAAAACCTCTAATTTGAAAACGTTTGCAGGCAGGCTTATTCAGCAAAACAAGAAGCCTTCATGGCAGCGCTGGATCCAAAGACGGGATGTGTTCGTGAGCTCTGCAAACAAAAAAGAAGGGGAGACAAAAATACCGCTGTCAGACAGAATGTTCCGCTCAATTTGATGATAGAAGAGATCTTGACGAGATCAAGACAGCAAAATCGACGAACGGACTCTGTGTTGAAATTCATAGACCATCTGGGGAGGATCTTGTTGGTCGCATGCACCAGCTCATCTATAAGATGTGTTCACAGAAACGCATGCACGATGAATGGAACCTCAAGAAAAGCTATCTCCCTTGATTGCACCAAATATCGAGGGATCAATCTCCTTAAGATCGCGTAACGATATCCTTTGCAGTTTTGCGTTAACGCCTAAAACCCGCTTGCCAGCAATCTGACGGGTTCTTATCAGTGTGGTTTTAGACCAGGGAAGCTCACAATAGACTGGATTTTCAAATGATGTCAGATCCTGGAAAGAATCCAAAAAAATGCAGATCGATAGCCACCAACTATTCGTCGCTTTCAAGTCCGCATATGACAGCATTCATAGAGGCGAGCTTTACAGTGCCTAGTTTTTGCATACCTGTTAAACTCATCAGGTTGTACAGGGCGACAATGGAACGAACGGTCGCTGTGTTGACAACGTTTCCACTGTTCACTGATTGCTTTACCTGGAAGGGTTGAAATTTCTCAAGGCGGCTCGATTCACAAAGTTCCTCCCGGTCTGTTGCGATTGTAGCTTTCCGACGTCAAAGAGTGGTGTTCTTTCTCGACCCCGTTGTTCTATCGAAATCCGTGTCCTTATCGTGGTTATAACGAGGGAATTATGTTGGTTCCTCGGAACGTTCGGAAATCAAGAATACTGGAGAAGTGTCTAACGCTGATTCTGATGGTTGACGGTGGGTTGATCATGAGACCGATAGGAGTCTTTATCGATGTTGGGGTATGAGAACCGCGTGCTAGCTGCAGAGAGGTTTCGCTCTGTGATGAAGTCCACCAGCCTGACCCCGATTTCGGACGTGGTGTTGCGCAGGCTATGTTTACCGATGAAAATATGTCCTCTTTACCCAGCTTAGCGTTGAGAACTCCTAGAACGATCTTGGTGTCGTAGCTGGGGCATTGATCGTACGATCTTTTTATGAGATCATATAAGTCATCCTTGCTATAGTCGTTTTTGTTTTCGGTTGAGGCTTGGCTGCAGATTAGGCTGATGTTCCCGAATTTAGCCTTGATGCGTTGGTTGTGCCTGCCCTAAGTGAGAGGGGCCCAGGTTCGAATCCCAGTGTAAGCAAAGTTAATACGCTTTAATGTGGTTCTTCAAATTTGGTCCAGTGACCATTTTCCGTTGGGACCAAATTAATGGCATTATCACTGGAGCGGACGTCGTGGCGAAGTGAGTAGGTGCGTCGAGGTCTAAGGTTCGAGTGACAAAAAAAACACCTAACATTTTTTTATGGCTCCAGTTCCTCCGAGTCGCTGACGATGCTCAAACAGTATTACTCTCTAGAAAAAGCTTCTCAAAATCGCCGTTCGGAGTTGCCATTAAACTGTAGGTCGCATCCAGTAGTCTGACTGTGGGTATCACAATGGACATGGTCTAAGTGTACTGTGAACTCATTAGCAGCCCCCTAACCTAAGCTTTCCAGATGGCGCTAAGACAAGGCTGTATTTCAACTTAACCTGTCCATTTACAGTGATCGGTGCGGGCATCTCATCAGGTTAAGGGCAATCAACAACTTTACCCTGGATGCACAGGCCTGTACCCTCCAGCAGAAGGGTGTAATAATACAAAAAATATTGTGACGCTACAGTCTGAGGTGGACTTGCTCCTAGCTTCTACAGCAACCACTCGTGTTCGTGTGGTTTTCTTACGAATGGAGGCGACTCTAAACGGCAAAGTTTGGAAAGTGCTTTCTAGACAGTCATTCAATGACTCGAAAGTTGAACCCGCAATAATATAAAATGTGTTGTTCGTGAATCGAACCAAGACTTTGAGCGTAGAAGTCAACGCACTTACCAATTAAGCCACGGAATAGGCAGAAAAGACTACCCTCGTCAAGAATAACGACTTTTTAAGGCGATGAGTCTAAAGTGTACATCCCACACTCAATTTGAGAGCTTATGGTTGTGATCATTGTCGATCAGTGACGAAATGATCATTGTTTTCGTCTGAATCTTCTTATTGATCTCTGAAGATTTCGGGAGAAGAATATTTGTTTTTCCTTTCGAAATGGATTCGTAAATAAACGAAATTGAAATAAACAGCGAAATGGGGTCGAAGAAAAATCTAAAGCAATTCCTAAACAATGCCAATCAGACTTAACGACCACACGCAGTTCATCAAGTGATCCAATGGGGTTATTACCAGGTCAGGTTTTGCAACAGCATGACATGTTTATGTCAATTGACTGTAAGAGTGATGGGATTTTATAAACGGGCAATTATTTCTTTAATTTTCTGAACTACGAGAATTAAGTGGTCGAATGGTTAACAATTATTATTAAATTGAGTTAAGAGTTTATTTGACTCTACTAAGCCGTTCTATGATTGCAGTTTATGACGTAACACTCTTATCTGCCTTTTTTTTGCTAAATAAAGAGTGTCCTAAAATAGAAATCATCGGTTTGTTGTAAAATTTTAAAATGTTTAATGATTCATAGAGTACACTGTTTTCGAAGGATCTCAAAAGGAGGGTGAAAAGGTCGTTCCTAAAAAATAGAATAAATGTTCTAATGAAGTGTATTTCAAACAATTTTAATTGACCAATTTTAATGGGCTTTAAATCTCTGTGAACATCAAAAGGGAATTCAGCAAATTTAGCATGTTTTACAGAGAAGTTGAGTAGAGTTATGTTATATTAAATTACCTACGATGGTTGGACGAGAAGAGGAAGACGATTTCATATGACATTTTATGTTGCTGAAATCGGAGAGGAGATGGAATTGGATAAGGAGTCTATTTATGCGAAAACAAATCGACCTTACACACCTCTACGAGATATAAGATATAAGATGTCATGTTTAGACGTTCAAAGTTATGAGCGATGAAGTGAGACAGCGCACGAGGGTCTACTCTTCCAGTCACAACTGCATACACAGCATCTTCGTAATAAGTCATGTCGCATTCGCTTTTTAATACAGCATCTTGCAGTTGAAGAGATCGGATGGCAGAGATACGATTAGCAGATTTACATTTTAATCTTAGGCATAAGGCCAAGACGCGATCTATTGTAGATCTAGCGATCAGCAGATCTAGCGATCAGTAGATCTAGCGATCAGCAGATCTAGCGATCAGTAGATCTAGCGATCAGCAGATCTAGCGATCAGTAGATCTAGCGATCAGCAGATCTACCGATCAGCAGGTCCATCTAATCTCTAAAAAAAACATGCACACACCAAATCAAGTTCCTTCTAGAAATGAAGTCCGAGAATAAATGAGATTGGAGTTAATGAAGTTGCGAGACTAAATTTAGGATCATGTACAAGACTAAGTGATCGCAAATATCGCCTTTTACATCGAATAATGTCAGAGTCTGGCTCCTACTTAGCAACGTATCCACACAAACTTCTAGTTTCCTCATGTTAGCCGAGAGTCATGAGGTATCCAAAGCCATCAATGTAATTATACCCTCCAAATCAGCGAGACAACAATCAGTCGGCATCTAATAATTTTCCATTGTCTGAAGTCTGGGATACACCTAATGAGCTGCCTAGAAGGGATTTAGGTCCTTGGCAACTCTCTGACGAAACCAGTTCACAATCCACTGGGAATGGCTAACGGCAGTATTTGCCAACGTTTTGTGCAGATCACCAACATCGGACGACAAAGGCTAGTGGAAAGTTTGATATCAAAAAAACAATGACGCACTGCCATGTGATCGCGTATCAGAAGATCGTGCTAAACTCTCTGACCAATAAAAAAGCACGATCTATGAGAAATACGTCATATTACTGGCTTACGCAGATCACATTGACGTGATTGGAAGAACACTGCGAGACGTCATTGGGGCGCTTAGTGGTTAAAATGGGTCTAGTCATAAACGACGACAAGACGAAGTATTTTATATCAGGATATTTGGGTACACCAGCGACGACTAGACCAGAAAGACGGTTTGATAGGAACGGTTGATGTTTGGCCCCGTTTGTGTTGACTGCGAGTGGAGGAGTATGTATATCGTCATCGGGCTATGTACGCCTGCAGTGGCTAAGCCATGTAGAGCGAATGAATGCCACATCTTCGGCCCGGATAATTTTCGAGTCGAACCCGGAGGGCTAATCTAGAACGGGAATTTCCACAGATTCTGTGGCACTGGAGACAGCTGACCAAAGAGTGTGCTGGCTGAAGATTCATGTTGCTTTAGACCCAGGTCCACCCCGGACTGTAGTGTCGCCCGAATAAGAAGAAAGGGACAACATTTTGAACAAAGTTTCGGGTTATAAAACCGTATTCAATTGGTGGATAAACTCAAGCAAAAACTTTTTTCGAAAACCGTAAGAAGTGACAAGAATTTGCCACAAATTTTTGAACGCGTTTTGGATGATCTTGAGACCCTAGAGGCTTTCAAAGTGGCATAATCACCTCTGCTAAGACTCATTTAGTTGAGGAAATCACTGAGGAATTTGTTCTCAACTGTGAAGGCAACGAACTGGAAAATGATGCATGTGTAACAGTTCATAAAAAAACGACTGGCAGTTGGTTAAGTGCCTGTCCCAAATTCGAGGGGTCCCAGGTTCGAATCCCAGTAAAATCGAATCTGGTCTAGGCATCTTTTGCCGTTGGGATCAAATTAACGGCGCTGGAGTAGGTTCCTACCTGCCAGAACAATGGACCAGTTTTGCGTCTGAGTGCTCCAGTAGTGCTTCAAAAATACTCCCAAAAAAAGCAGTCCGTAATTTTTTGAATTCGGATGTCGGATGCCCGGTTCGCTGGTGCTTGCCGGTTAAGTCAAGGGACAGACCCCAAAAGCAGAAAATCAAGAAAAGAAGAATAAGAAGATTGGACGTGCAAAGAGGAGAATCCAGACGTTTTGTTAGCTTTGTGCATGGATTCGGTCTCTCTTTTAAATGTTTATTGACCCTTCATGACTGTGTTCTGGAACCATAATTAAGTGTTTCTTTGAACTTCTCAAGCAGCTGATTTGTTAATTTTCTCCCATCTTCTGAAGACGTTTTCATGATGAAGAGTTATGGGAAGCAACACTCAACAGCCAGTAGGTTAGGCTAGGTTAGGGGGCTGACCCAGGAGCTGAAGGTAACCGACCATAGACAACGACGTGCGTTCGCTGTTCGAATGGCCTCTGGAACAGTTGGAAACTGACTCTTATTTTCATCAATAAATCATCTTCAGCGATCAGGTCCATTTCTGAATGAATAGGCACGTTACTTACTTACTTACTTAATGTAGCGCTACAGTCCGGGGTGGACCTGGGCCTCAACCACCAAGCGTCTCCAGCCAGCTCGATCTTTTGCTAGCTGCCTCCAGTTTCGCACGCGCAGTTGGTTGTGGTCCCTTTCCACTTGCGTGCGCCACCTGAGTCGTGGTCTTCTTCTACTGCGCCGTCCCTTGAGGGTGGATTCGAAGACTTACCGGGCCGAAGCATTGGTTTCCATTCGCTCTACATGACCTAGTCATCTCAATCGTTGGATCTTCACCCTTCTGGCTAAGTCGATGCCGCTGAAGAACTCGTACAGTTCGTTGTTATATCTTCTCCTCCACTCATCCTCTATGCAGACGGGACCGAAAATCACCCGAATGGACACGTTAACAAACAAAATTGTCGAATTTGGGATGAAACCAATTCACATAAGATCCAAGAACGTCCAATGCATCTGTTTGGTGTGGATTTTGGGCATGAGGCGTCATTGTTCCATATTTCTTTGAGAACAACGATGTCCAGGACATCACCGTCAACGGCGAGCGCTATAGGTCGATGATTTCCAACTCCTTTTGGCTTGCATCGGATGATATGGACACCAACGACATGTGGTTTCACCAAGACGGCGCTACGTGCCACACAGCTCAGGCTGCATTGGAAATTCTGCACGAGCGATTCGAGAGCATGGTAATCTCACGTGGAGGTGATGTGAACTGGCCGCCGAGATTTGACCTCTTTAGACTTTCTTTTGTGGGGTTTTCTGAAGTCGCAGGTCTATCCAAATAAGCCACAAACCACAGCGGCCTCCAAAGTCAACATAACCCAGGCCATCGGTTAAAGTCAGCCTGATTTTTGCGCCAGAGTCATGGAAAATTGGATATGTGGGATGCGTGCCACCCAGAGAAGCCGTGGTGGGTATTTGAACGATGATATATTCTATACATAATGGCATCGATAAGCCTTTCAAACGAATAACAAACTTCGATGATATCTCACACACATTTTGTTTTATTTGAATTTTAAGATAGGATGCGCCTAATGAAGGACCCTTTATAAGCGAATATAGAGAAATATCGCGTCAGTCTTAAGAACGATGAATAAAACAAACATAGAGATTCAGTCCAGAATCGTTCAAGCCAAGAGCCGTTTCTTTTGTTTAGGCTTAAGGTGCAAGCATATCCTTAAGATCAAGTAGTCTCTAAGACTCTTAATACCTCTTCATGGCGGAAAAATTGTCAAAATCGTACTACGAGGCTCATGATCGCTTTCTTAGCACACTAGTTATCTTTTGCCACAAACAGAACTTCGAAGTCTACTACTTTCTGGCCTCAATCAGCAACAGATTTGGCTACAATAATGGAAGCACCCACAAGTAAAATGAGACCTTATCGAACATGTTGCGCGGCACTAAGTGTACCATAGTTCAATGTGGACTCCAATGAAAAGATGAAGATAGAATCTTAACAACCTAAATCTGCAAAATGTTGCCCTATTTTCGATCATTATACTGGACAACGAAAAAGAAGCAGAAATTCTTGAACAATCTCAATTTCACGAAAGTGAGGAAATTTTCAAATTTATTATTTATTGTGCCCCCCGACTAGGGATAGGCATAGGTCCAATCTTTTACCAGAGGCAATGAGGACTTGGACTGTCAAATTTACACGTTAGACACACTGCCTGTCTGGAAATGCTTAAAAAATGAGTATACACTGGATTTGAACCTTAATTTTCGTTTTGCGGTGAACAATTGCAACTGACATTCGCCTAGAGATGAAACGTTAGCCTTATGAAAATCATACTCGAAGGTTCTGACTGAATTGCTCACAGAAATTCTAAGAATGATCCCTCCAGAACATGACAGAGACTTAGACAGCAAATGACATCAAGCTTCTTTCCACGATCGTCTACGATCAAAAAATACCTCGATCAATGAACATTTGATCAATGAAGTCAGACGGTCGTCTCAAATCTGGAAGACGTCTCCGTCTCTTCGAACCTCCAGTCAACTCCTCTGGCAGTCCTTCACACTCACAAGTGCTCTCATTTCCGTTCATTCGAAAGTAAGTGAATTTGAAGCATCACCCTGATCAGCTAGAGCGTGATTGAATAGAATCAAAACCCACTACATCGGGTCATCCAACTTCCCGTGAAAGAAAGTGAACCTTAACTAAGCACCGTGGGAGACTGCCACCCGAATAGTGTCAACGATCCTAATCACTTCGTTCACGGTACACTCTGCCATAGATTCGTTCCAAACGAACAATGTTTCACCATGACATGTGTTGTTTTAATTCCAAAAGATGAACCCGACAAACCAGTCCCGTCGCGGTGTACATAACAACGCCTCCAGCAAAGTCAACCACTTCACTCGATCATGTGTGGAAATAAGTTCTTTTTTTCCATCTTCACTCTCGAATCGAAGACGTACTCAAAAGTAATCACATCATAAATAAAATTTCCAACACGTACACCAGAGCCACACGTACTTTGTCAAGTCGATAATACGATAATCCCCCTCGGGCCACAGACGATCGCACAATCCATTCATAAGCCCGACCACCTTCCTTTCCAATTTCGTCCATCTAGCCACCGCGTCTGCGGGACAGAGGCGATGCTGCGAGTATGAAACCAAAAATAGGACCAGGATGATCGCAGCGGCGATCTTCGGCTTCACAAAAAAAATAAGAAAAACCCATCGACAGATCAGTCCTTAAGCCCACGGATTGTGCGATCGTGTCTCTTTGTTTACAAAGATCTCTGCAGCTCGACACGGGGGGAGATATAATCAAAACAAGAAAATCCACACAACTCACATTTATTCACAGTTTAAAACTCCAATATCCGGCTAATTGATAGCGGTAATCCACAAGATCACTCCGGAGTATCGTTTTCGTAATTCCACGCGATCGTTCAATCGATGTGTTCGCACGCACCAGTCTTCGATTGACCCAAGGAACTGTGAAATGGAATCGAATGCAAAACAAAATCACTTAACAATTGAATCTTTTCCTCGTAAGATCGTTCTGACTGAGAGATTATTCGAACGTTCGCGCACCGACGACAACCGCTTACACGCTTTGTCCCGAAACAACTGAAACGATCGACTGAAACTGAAAGTCAATTAACCAACAGAACTGCAGCCAGAAGCCAGCGTGTTTGTTAGTTCGTTCATTCGACGCCAGATACATTTTCTGAGTCGCAACATGAGTGAAGAGTGGAGTGGTCCGATCGGTTTGGTCCATTTCTACCGGTTTTCGCGTCTTGCACTTGGAGCAGGTTGGATGGAACTCATCGAACTCTTCGTGGAATCTTCTTGTCTCGCCTGAGAGATGCGGACGGTGTGACAGAGCTCTCTTGGACTTCGAAGATCGGAGTATTTTCGTAACATTTTCGAAGATCTGAGTACGCGATCTCACTCAACTCACACTCAACGATGGTCAGTCGGTTGTCATGAGTGGACGGCGAGTGGCATTTAAGGAATGACATTAGCGAAATATTTTTTTGACAGACTCGTGCGAATGCCCGTGCGGTTTTCGTAATTACGGCCGACTTGTAGAATTTCGTCGAGGTCCAGTGGGTCGGAGCGGAGCTGTGAATGGCTTTGTTGGGCAACGTTCAGCCGTAGAGGGAACAAAGCAACAAAGATTTCGTAGAAGGTGATGCTGTGCTGCCCGGAACTGAGTTTGTTTCGCGTCGCGTGAATGAAGGCATGCGTTGGCACTTCGAAATGCGTCGTCTTTGTGCGATGGATAAGGTATGGGCTTTGTGATTCGCTTTGACTGAGGAGGGACGACTGGTGATGGAATGGGGGCCCACAAATGTTCTAACAAAGCTTGACATGGACAGCTTTACTTGTCGTTCCTTAATCTAACATGTCAGTGAAATGGAAACTCACTTTGGCCAGATTTGGACCATTAAGTGACTTCGATAGGTCGTCGGACTTCAATTTCGATTGTATTTCTAGCAGCGAGAGATGAGATGAGACAGCCTTGTCTCCTTTGTTGCAAGAGGAGATTTGAAGTCGTTTCGAGTAGGAATTTCATTATTTTATGTTTCTACTGCAATTTTCGTCACCACCAATGTCAGATGTAGAAGACCTGAGCGCGATAGAGAACATTGGCATAGTTCCTAGAGGACTCTCAGGTATGGAACCGGTTAAGGCAAAACTTAACCAACAAGCCGATGACATGACGGATGATAAGCGGCTAAGACCGGACTTAACCAGTTGGAGGACCTATTTAAGAAGGCACCCGCGAATTTAAGTCAGGAAACAGAGAAGAAAAATACATTTTTTCGCCACCTAACGAGGCCGATAATAAGAACAGAAAGTGACTGGGTGACATTTACTTCATTGTACCACGAGGAAAGAGCCAACACAATGAACACAGTATACGACAGACGTTGAAATTACCGACCTCAACAGCTCAACATTTCACGCACTTCTTCTTCTTCTTAGGGCGCTACAGTCCGAGGTGGACCTGGGCCTCACTCAACATGCCTCTCCAGCCAGTACTATCTTTCGGCAGCTGTCTCCAGTTTCGCACACCAAGCCGGCCGAGGTCCCCCTCGACTTGTGTGCGCCACCTTGTTAGTGGACGTCCTCTGTTGCGTTGTCCCACAGGCTCAGAGTCGAAAACTTTTCGGGCCGGAGCTAAGCTGTGCATACGCTCTACATGGCCTAGCCATCTTAGGCGTTGGATCCGTAGACGCCTGGTTAGACTCATGTCTCTGTACAGCCCCTACAGTTCGCGGTTGAATCTTCTCCTCCAAAAGCCATCAACGCAAACAAAACCAAAGATCGCGCGCAGAACTTTTCTCTCGAAAAGACCAAGACACTGTTTATCCGCTTGGGATATAGTCCATGCGTCTGCGCCGTACAGCAGGACTGGGATGATCAAGGTCTTGTATAAAGTCAGCGTGGTCTTCCGAGAGAGGGCTACTACTCAATTGCCTTTTTAGCCCATAAAAACAGAGGTTGGCAAGAGTTATTCTTCGTTTGATCTCGGTACTGATGTTGAGCCAAGGTAGACGAAGTCTTTAACCACCTCAAAGTTATAGCTGCCTATGGTGACGTTCTGGCCAAGTCGTCGATATTGTGGGTCCTTTCTCGAGGACGGCATATACTTGGTTTTGTCCTTGTTTACCGCCAGACCCATTTGAGCCGCTTCCGTTTCAATGTCAGCAAACGCGTCATTGACGGCTCGCTGTGTTCGCCCAATCACATCAATGTCATCCGCGTAAGCTAGCAGTTGAACGGACTTTTGGAAGATCGTGCCTCTTGTGTTGGCCAGTGAGTTTTACACGATCTTCTCAAGAACGATGTTAAAGAAGTCCCATGACAGCGCGTCGCTTTGTGTAAAACCTTTTTTGACATTGAAGGTCTCGGTGAGTTCGTTACCGACCTTAATAGAGCAGCGAGAGTTCTCCATCGTCATCCTGCTGAGTCTGACGAGTTTAGCAAGAATGTCAAAACTAGACATAGCGTTATATAGCTCGTCTCCATGCACGCTGTCATATGTGACCTTGAAATCGACAAATAGATGGTGTGTGTCGATCTGCATTTCTTGGATCTTCTCCAGGATCTGCCGCAGTGTTCAAATCCTCACACTATGGTGAATTTCCCTGGCCTAAAACCACACTGATAAGGACCTATCAGTTTGTTCACAAATGTTTTCAGGCCTTCACACAAAACGGCAGAGAAGATCTTATAGGCGATGTTAAGGAGACTTAACCCTCGATAGTTGGCGCAGTCAAAGGGACCGCCTTTCTTGTGGATCGGGCAAACGATACTGAGACTGCACTCATCGGGCATGCTTTCCTCCGACCATATCTTACCGATGAGTTGGTTCATGCGCCCTACCAGATCACCTCCAGCTGCTTTAAACATTTCAATGGGCAGACTATCTGCACCAGCAGCTTTGTTAGACTTTAGTCTCGCTATTGCTATCTTGTTTTCGTCTAGATCTTGATCTATCTTGTTTCTGTTGTGTTGAGTGGAACATTCTGCTTGACAGCGGTATTTGTGTCCTCATCGCCGTTTAACAGTCAACATTCCACGCACTAGCCTAAGGAGAATTCTGCACAAAGATCTCTTGAAGGCGTGCGAACATCCGCTTCGTTATCACTTCGCAGTTTGGGCCTTAAAGCAGAGCAGCTTGAATCGGACAACGATTTTGGGCGAAAAATCATCTTTTCTGACGAGGCGCATTTTCATCTTTCATTTCAGTTGGCCGCCTCGGAGCTGCGATTTGACCCCTTTGGACTTTTTTTTGTGGGGAACCGTGTAGGATCGAAGTTATGCCAACAATCCGGAAAGGATTGAAGCACTTAAGGCCAATATTATCCAAGCAATCAGTGAGCTACAGCCCGAAACCATCAACAAGGTCTTGGAAAATTAGAGTGACACAATGCGCTACTGCAAAGCCAGTTGAGGCAGCCACTTGAATGACGTTGTATTTCATAATTAATGGGAATGTTTGTTCTCACAAATAAAGCAAAAATACATGGAAAAAATTTAATTTTTGTTTATGTAATGCAGTAAACATTTTGAAAACGAAACTTGTATTTGGCGTACCCTGTATGTGAGCCGGTGCATGAGCCCACCAGATTATCCCCAGCTGTTTTAAGGATTTCAGCAAACAGGCTATCTGCGCCAGAAGATTTGTTAGAATTTAGTTTCAATTTTGCTATTCTGAACTCGCCTAGATTGGTGGATGAAATCTTCTGTCATCGTCCAGACTAAGTGGCATATTCTGCAAAAAAATCAGTATTTGTGTCCTCATTGCCGTTTAACAGGTGGAAATGTTTTTTTCCACATTCTCAGTATCGACTGCGGGTCTACTACCAGTTGTCTATTCTCGTTCCGTCAACTTTATATCCTTTAAACTTTTGGATAGCACTCTCGCCATGACACCGCTCCATCTCCTCGATCGCTCGTTTTTCGTCCTCCTTTTGTTGAGGACCCAGGATTATTCTCTTCTTTTCTGTTTGCAGAGCTAACAAACAAATCGCGTTGCCTGTTAGTCTTCTAACATTTCTTTATGTAGCTGTCTGCACTACTTTTCAAAGCAGATATTCTTCTTGATGACGTCGCAAAACTCAAGCAATCAGTTGCATTTTTTCTGACAACTTTTGACAATGTTTCCAATCTTCTTCGATTGCTTATGTTAGCGACTTCAAACTTTTTGATAGTTCCTGGGATAATCACTAGGCAAAGTTCCTCGCGGTCCGTTGCGCTTGTAGCTTTGTGGCGTCAAACCTTGGTGCTGTCATTGCTTCCTAGTTATCCATGTTCTTTTCTTGGTTACAACAGAGGAATTATACAAGTCGATGTTGGCTCTTCGGCAAGTTCGGACAACAAAAATGATAGAGGAGTGTCTGAATATCTCGTGAAACCGCCTGTTCCCTTACAGTGAGTTGACATATTTAAAGCTGTCCAAAGTATCAGAGAAAAGCCTCAAAATTCCTTTGCTAAGTCTGTATTTGATCTTATTTGTCTGATGAAGTCTAAGTCCCTTCTTAAGTCTTTTAAGAGGGTTCCGTTGTCTCAGTCATTTGCGGACGTGTTATCCTCCTCCAGTTGCTATATCCCCAGACCACTCCTGTCCTCCTCCAATTACACAGCAAACAATCCTCCAGTGCCTTGAGAGAACTAAATGCTTTCTAGAACTTACTCTGCACTAAGAGACCCTCTTGAGCACATACCTCCACCAACATCCATGGGGTCATGAAGTTCATTCCCTTGTCAGTCCAAGCAAATACCGCTCTCAGCAAATTGAGTTACATGCCATTCCATGAGCATTCCTTTATCATTTCCTGTCAAGTGCACAGTTCTATTGTTGGTCGAACCACTTACCTGACACTGGCCTTTGAAAGGCCCTTCAGCCACTTCTGGGTGCTCCGGGAAAATACGCTCGTCTCTGACGGCTCCGCTGCCTTCAATCAACGGCCGCCGCACTGCGAAAGTGGTCTTCCTCCTTGTCCGAGTGAAACTGGTTTCACCTCGACCAGCGCCTAGCTTCTGTGCACACACCGAACATTCCGAGTAAAAGGGACAGTTTTGCTTCCTCGTCTCGCGGAGAGCGCACGTATCTCTCTATTTATCTGAGGCACAAATGCATCCAACAAATAATGTTGACTTGGTGCGATGCTCATGGAACTGGTGCTCCACCGCTCGGATCGGTCGCATCTTGACCAGCAAGTATGCACGTAACTCGCGCGAAGATCTTTGTCTCCCGTCGGATTCGGTTGGGTTTTCCATGCGGAGGCACGTCCGCACATCCATCCACATCCACTTCCACTTGCCGCACGGTCAAGTCGGGCCCGCGCTCTCGTGTGGTTTCTATGATCCTTTCTGAGTGGTTTATCCTTTGTGCGGCACGGGCACCTACTTCAGGTGCACTCGTAGGCCGGTGTGAAATCGCTGCGTCTTGCGGGCTGAGTACTTGCTTATGCGTATGCACGTCTTCAAATATTGTTCTGTGCTGCTGATCCCGCTTGACTGGGGAGCGCAGTTCAAGTTTCTGGACTATCTTGCCGCGCGTGGGCTGCGCTGATGGAGGTACGAGTGCAGAGGCAACACGCGGAAAATAAGTATGAAATAGTGGACGGAGTATGTCATTGTCCAGTTGGTCGGGGAAAATGCACGATAGACTGGTCGATGGGGCTCTCGACGTGGCAGCAATTATTTAGAATGCACTCAGACTGATGATGATGCTTTTTGTGATGATTGCCAGTGTACGTGTGTACTTGCCCTTGAAATTGGTTTCCGCGCTCGGTGGACTGTGGAGTGCACTGTGCGAGGTCTTCCTTTCTCATTCTTGTCATCATTAGATGTGGCGAATGGCTTCAGTGACTTTACAATTCAAATCAACGCAAGCTGCTTTTGGGACGGAGGAGGATGGACTAGCGCAAGTCACGGCATGCTTAGGTCCTCGCGGACGCATTGTGATTTCCATAACTTGCTCGACAAATTGATTGCTTTTCTCTACCTTTTCTTATTCATCTTGAGGAGGCGCTGCAGTCCGAGGTGGACCTGGGCCTCTTGAGGACAAAGAGGCATTGATGGGCAAGAGTAATTCCCTCATTCATGGCGCAGGTCTTTCAGATTTTGCATGAAGAGTGACAGGATGCTGCGATGGATTGGAAGTCAAAAGACAGAGACCAGAGCAAACCAGGAAACAAATCCACTTTTCTGTGCCATTTACAAGGAAGTCATACAAGCAATTGGTCAACTGAACTGAACTTCACATGGGGCACATTTCACCTTTACGACGGTCTTCCGGGGTCTCTTTATGCTCCCATACGTGCGCTATAATTTCATGCATCGCTTGGTGTAACAAACGCCATCGATATTTACCAACTCTCGTATGCCATCGGCTCCGGAGACTTTGTTGTGTTTCAACCGACTTACGGCTCTTTGGGCCTCTTCTATGCTTGACAGCGGTAGCACAGGATTTTCTCCTTGCATTGGTGGATCCTCTAATTGGTCGGTGAGCTGACCATTTCACTTTACTCCAGAATGCCTTCAGGATCGATAATTAGATTTCCTTCTCTGTCGTCACAATAAGTGCGTCATGTTTCGAACTATTTCCTAGAATTTCCACCTCTGCCGTCTTCGCTCTCTACTTCTTTCGATTTCATCAATCAGTTTTTTTCCCCGGCTGATTTCTACTCTCTGTGAAGTCTTTTCCGTTTCTCTCAGCTCTTTATAGTCGCTTTTGCGTGGCCCCATTCTGTGCTGTAGTGCTTGGTATGCAACACTCTACGTTCAGCCGCTAGTTAACCATTTATCGTTCCTGCCTCTACTGCAGTTTATTCTTAAAAGGAGTCCGTTTTTATTCTGCACACCACATCCTTGTGCAAGAACATATCCTCTCTCTTTCGAGTTCTTCAACTGCGAGCCCAAACGCATGACCAACAAGTCAACCACTTTGGACGAGCTCGAGAGCAACATTCGAGACGTCATTGCCGGAATGAGGTCGCACCTATTGGACTGAATAATCAAAAATTGGGTCGACCGCTTGAAACACAGCCATCGAAGCTGAGGCGGGCATTTGAATGATAGCAGGATTGCTTACTTTAGCCACTATTTTTTATGGTCCTCGGCTTCTTCTGAGGGTGCTACAGTCCGAGGTGGACCTGGGCCTCACCCAACATGTCTCTCCAGCCAGCACGATCCTCTCGCCAGCTGTTTCCAGTTTCGCACACTAAACCGACCGAAGCGACTGGATGGCGCAGTTGGGTAAGTGCCTGCCCGAAGTTAGAGGGGTCCCAGGTTCGAATCTCAGTTTAAATCGAATCTGGTCCAGTCACCATTTGTCGTTGGGATCAAATTAACGGCACTGGAGTACTGGAGTTGCTACCTGGCAGTACAATGGACCAGTTTTGAGCCTGAGTGCTCCAAGTCAGCGTTTTAAAAATCCTCCGAAAAAAAAGCCGACCGAGGTCCCCCTCGACTTGTTTGCACCACCTTATACTTGGACGTCTTCTGTTGCGTTGTCCCACAGGCTCAGAGTCGAAAACTTTTCGGGCCGGAGCTAAGTTGTCCGTACGCTCTACATGGCCTAGCCATCTTAGGCGTTGGATCCGTAGACGCCTGGCTAGACTCATGTCGCTGTACAACCGATACAGTTCGTGGCTGAACCTTCTCCTCCAAATGCCATCAACGCAAACAGGACCAAAGATCGCGCAGAACTTTTCTCTCGAAAAGACCAAGAGACTGTTCATCCGCTTGGGATATTGTCCATGCCTCTGCGCCGTAAAGCACGACTGGGATGATCAAGGTCTTGTGTAAAGTCAGCTTGGTCTTCCGAGAGAGGGCTCTACTACTCAATTGCCTTTTGAGCCCAAAAAAACAGCGGTTGGCAAGACTTGTTCCGTGTTTGATCTCGGTACTGATGTTGTTTGTACTGTTTACTGCGGAGCCAAGGTAGACGAAGCCCTTAACTACCTCAAAGTTGTAGCTGCCCATGGCGACGTTCTGGCCAAGTCGTCGATATTGTGGGTCCTTTCTCGAGGACGGCATATACTTGGTTTTGTCCTTGTTTACCGCCAGACCCATTTGAGCCGCTTCCGTTTCAATGCCAGCAAACGCGTCATTGACGGCTCGCTGTGTTCGCCCAATCACATCAATGTCATCCGCGTAAGCTAGCAGTTGAACGGACTTTTGGAAGATCGTGCCTCTTGTGTTGGCCAGTGAGTTTTGCACGATCTTCTCAAGAACGATGTTAAAGAAGTCCCATGACAGCGCGTCGCCTTGTCTAAAACCTTTTTCAACATTGAAGGTGTCGGTGAGTTCGTTACCGACCTTGATGGAGTTCTCCATCGTGATCCTGTTCAGTCTGACGAGCTTGGCAGGAATGTCAAAACTGGACATGGCGCTGTATAGTTCGTCTCTATGCACGCTGTCATATGCGGCCTTGAAATCGACGAATAGGTGATATGGGTCGATCTGTATTTCTTGGGTCTTCTCCAGGATCTGTCGCAGTGTGGTGGTGGACTTGCCTGGCCTGAAACCACTCTGACACGGACCTATCAGATTGGCGACGAAAGTTTTCAGGCGTTCACACAGAATGACAGAAAAGACTTTGTACGCGATGTTAAGGAGACTCATTCCTCGATAGTTGGCGCAGTCAAAGGGGTCTCCTTTCTTGTGGATTTTTTATGGACATTAAAGATGTATTGCGTGAAGTCCTCATGGTGAACAACAGCCATATTCAATGGATCATGATCTACCTTCTCGACACTTGCTTGCTTTCGCACAGAATAATGTGCTTGCTTCAAATGGTACACAACTTGGTAGACAAAGTTAACAAACTTGGGCTGAGAACCAACAGAAGACAACAGACAGCAGTCACACTAATTCAGCTGTTCAAGTAAACATTGCTTAGAAGCAGCAGAAGGCCAACAAAGATGACCACTTCCTATATTTATAAAGTGTGGTGTCGACGGTTGGTGTCTGATGTCTGGTGTCCATTGTCTTGAAGGGAAGTGTATAAAGCAGCAAAACAAACAATCAGTCAATTGTGGAAGCAGTGTATTCATCTATTACCTGAAATGTCCTCACACAAGTGCCAAACTGATGTCATGCGAATTTCATTAACATATTTCGTCGCATCAGCTTTAGGATTTCCTACCGTAATCTTATTTCGGATGGACGATTCATCATCGATCACAACGAAAGTGTCAGTGTTCATCATATTTTCTTGCGGGATTCATGGCAGAAAGTGGAACGGACTCTCATCTGGTAAAGGATCCACTTGACAAACGTGGACAAACTGCTTGGGTGCGAATCTAGAACAATCTAGGCCAAAGGGGTAATATAATCTATTAAGTCTTTCCATTCGTCGTCAAAATGTTGTAGTCCGCTGTTTAAGTTTAAAATCTGGCCTGCTTCCTCTCCAACCTGTCATTGGAGAATGCTAACTGAGACTCTTATTGCACGTCAACAAGAGAGACAATTGTCACCAGATCCGGCCAGATATTAGCTTTCGCAGACGACATAAACATCATCGAAAGAACCACACTATCTACACAGGAATCCTCCAGCCAGACCAAGAGGGCGGCGTAAAACCTGGGGCTGCACATAAATCAAAGAAAGACGAAGTGTGTGGTGGCAGTATCTACTTATTTATATTTATTTATATACTTATTTATTTATGAATTTGTTTATTTATATATTTATGTATTTATTTATTTATCTATTTATCTATTTATTTATTTATTTATTTATTTATTTATTTACTTATTTATTTATTTATTTATTTACTTATTTATTTAATTATTTATTTATTTATTTATTTATTTATTTATTTATCTATTTATTTATTTATTTATTTATTTATTTATTTACTGATTTTTGTGCATTCCCTTTTGACTGTTTTTATTTTTACTTTTTATTATATATATAAAATTGTATATCTGTATCATTACTATTCTTATTATTATATTTGTATATATATATATATTTTAATTTATTATTATTATTATTATTTTTTTTTTTTTTTTTTTTTTCTCTGTTTGTATGAGGTTTTTCTTTTTCGTAGTTTCCTCAAAATATATAATTCATTTGAAAAAAAAATTCCTTACATATTGTCAAACATCCTTTTTCAGTAGTAAGATTATATTATATTAATCATATCTCTGTGCAAATGTAAATTGTGCGATAACAAAATGTAATTTGAAACGAAATAAACATATCTATCTATCTATCTATCTATCTACGAGAAGAACATCTAGATTTGATAAAAACATGGCCCAATAGTAGCGGCAGATAGGAATATCGAGGAAAAAATATGTGGGCGGCTGCTCAAACAATCGACAAAAGCTACTACAGCCTGTCAAGGCTATAACCTGACTATCTATACAAATTTACTGCTGTACAAGACTGCGGTCCTACCAGTACTCATGTATTATTCCAATACTTGGATGTTCATATAAAAAAAACACCCAGAAATCTTAATCGCATTCGAAAGGAAAGTCCTACGGAGAATTGTTGGCCCCCTGGGCAATGGCACTTCCGGAGACGCAACAAGCACGACTTATACGCTATCCGTCTAAAAAAGATTTTGTCAAACAAATTAAGCTTAAGATTAAGATAGATTCCGCTGGGCTGGGGACCTAACCCCTATAAGAGAAGAGAACTCACCTCGGAAGTCCCTTTGCAGTCGAATTTTTAGTGAACGGCAGCGGGACAGACTTTGCTTGAGCTGGAAAGATAGTGTAGACCAGGATGCCGGGAGCTTAAGTATGTCCACCCAAATGACATCGGCTCGCGATCAGCATCAGCAGAGAGACTTGTTAAAGGAGACCAGATCCTTGTAGTGCCGATGACGATGATAATCACCATTTGTGCTGACATCTAGGCTTCAAACAAATACTTTAATTCACGCTCTATTTACTCAAAGACCGGTCTTGGTGTCGATTATCTCTTAACGAGAAGACCAAGAGCATCGAGAAGGATCTGTGTCTGTAGCGACAGCCAAACTGTCGGCCTTGCTCAACCCTTCCACCATTTCCAGGATCGGAATGCAATTTGATCGGCTGTTTAAATTCATTAAGACTTGTCTGGGTCCCGGGTCACCACAGGATCATAACAAATGATATCCGGGATATTGCAACAAGATCAGCACTGCATCCCGGTGTAGAAAAGTTATGCATGTCTGTCGGTGATAAAAAGTCTTAACAAAGCTTCACTTTACAAATTCCACTTACCATAGGTAGACAAAAGGCATTACGCGCATCATTGCAGAACAAATCTGACATTGCCTGAACTCTGAAGGCCTGGCGCAGTTAGGACTTCAAAATGTGTTATCACCGGACACTGCATTATTGGAAGATGCGCAGCTCTGCTAAACTGGTCACCCTGTAGGGATGAAGAAGAAAAAACGCCACAATCCGCTGGAAGATGTACCAAGAAGCACCCTATTTATTCAATTAGCTGAGCGAGCTAGGAATAAATCAATTCAATCGTTTCATGTCCTCCAACTGGTTCAAGTGGAGACCATTTTGGCCGCATCTCTAAGTCATTAGGACACCCGCATACGTTATTTCTGAGGAGAACGATTAATTCGCGTGTCGCAGTGTCGCTATTTCCCACACAGCCTGCCCCTGGAACGTACTCCAATAGTATCTGGCTCCTGAATCCCAGTGAATTCAGTCTTTTCAAATTGTTATTGAAGCCACATATTAATCAACGCTGCAGATCACCTCAAAGACGACTCCCATTGATGGCCTTCCCCACTCTAACTCCACTCAGCCTGAGTTAATGATTTCGGAATCCCATTCCATCAAAGAGGCCATAACAAGTGTTTAATCAAAAAGATTACTTGTCCCCAGCAAGTTACGCAGGAGACCTAGGGTCTATCATCAATTAAGCCTCGGCTACCATGAGTAAACAATATTTTCCACTTAAGCGCCCATCTAGCCTCACAGCCTTATCTGCTGGCAATCAATCAACTAATTCAACACGAAGATAACTGTAATCAGGGACCATAAACACGATGCATACATCCAAAGAAGAAGAACCCCAACAAATCATCTCTCCCGCTCGGGTGCAAGCTCATCTGCACCAGACGCAGGGTGGCATGCCATCACGCACGCAAAGCTCCATCCACTCCTCCAGTTGGGCCCAAGCAATCTCCGAAGGTACTCGGAGGTTCATCATCCCGGCGGTGGCGGCCAAGTCCACTGGGCTCTCTCTCTGGAGCAGCACGTATCTGAATCTATTTATCTTCCGTGATTATTAATAGAGAAGTACACAAGTGTGGAACGCGTTCGGGAGATTGATTAGTTCAGATACCGGTGTGGCTCGGTGTGGGTGCCGGTGTGGCCGCGAGAGGATGGCCTCGATTGACTTGCTCTTTTTGGAGCGACCGAGCACATGTGGTGGTGTGTACCTTCGGTCGTTCCAGGAACCAAAACAGGAACGAGATAACATGATCACGACCTACAGAGTGGCTGTCAGATACCCGCTTCAGTTATGCATGCATCGGCTTCCTTTTACTGCTTTCTGTTGCACTGCCTTTCGGGTGATTAACGTTGTCCACGATTTGTTGCAAGCGCAGGCGCAGGCGTCCCACCTCCAACGGTATGCTGACACCGGCGTTCTGGGTGAATCATTTGTAAGCATTCGACAGCACTCGACGGCTATGCTACCTGAATGCAGATCGTTGAACTTTCCCGGGAATTCCGATAGTCGGTGATGTGTAATTCTGAATGAATGTGTTCCCCCGCGTGGTTATCTCGTGTGCAAGTGGTTTATCTTGACCGATATTGTGATGGTTATCTCGTCGCTGGCGGTGTTTGGTGAGCACACAGAGGTTGCGGTTAAACACGACATGCTACTGGGACGAGGTTGGATTGGGTGGCTGGATGAGGGCACGACCGGAAGACTTACCGAGACGAGATAAGCCAAGTGACTTCATTTGAACTCGTGAGCATTTGATTGAAATTTTGAACAAGGAAACGTTTTGACATTTTCTGGGATAGTTTCCAGAATGCAGAGCGACCAAGGAAGACTAGCCGGCAGAACGTTCTGGGATGTTTACCACGTTTGTGATAACTTAACAGACCTGGTCTACCCCGGACTGTAGCGCCACAAGAACAAGAAGAAAAAGAAGAATATTGTCCGCGTGACACTTAATCACTATATGCAAACTCTGGGGTTCAATTCCCGATCGAGCCGATTATGAACTTGCATTGTTGCTGACATTGCCCAAATTTCACGTTGGGAGTGAAGACAGACCCATAATGGACTTAAGTGGACTTACGTCAACTTACTGAAGTATCCCATTACGTGCTAAAAGCACTACGTGACCATAGAAGCGATTACGTTTGTTTTCGTCAACCTAAGTGGATTAGCGGATAACATTGACGTGATTGGTCGAACACTGCGAGCCGTCAATGATGTGTTTGCTGACCTTGAAAGAAAGCAGCTGAAAGTCATTTGTTGTTATCCAGAAAAGACGCACGACATCTACGACTTGGCCAGAACTTTGCAATGCGCAGCTATAATTTCGAGGTAATCAAGCACTTCTTTGACTTCAGTTCCGCGATGAACAGTACCGAGCTTAAACGCAGAATAATTCTGACAATCGCTGTTTCTTTGATCTCAAAAGGCAATTGAGTAGTAGAGTCCCCTCTCGAAGGACCAATCTTAGTTTAGTTTAGTGGGGGCAATACCCCCATTTATTGCGCTTAATACAACCTTGAAACTTAAACAATCTAAACTTAAAAAATAATACTTTATCTAAGGTAGGGGTAAGGAGGGAAAGAACGGGTCTGGAGTGAATTGCGAAGAGATGTTTTGTTAAGGTGAAAGTCAAATGAGTATTCCATAGTGTTAGCCACACGTAACATTCTGGACATAGGTGAGTTAAAGCCTTAGTTCTTTTTTTCTTTTTTTTTTTTTTTGTCGTAGGTTTTTGTCACACTACACTGGAGCACTCAGACTCAAGACTGGTCCATTGTACTACCAGGCAGCAACCAACTTTTACTGAAATTTCCTTCTTCTGTGATGAGGAGCCTACATCATCAGCTCTCACCTCATCAGCGCCGAATAACTGCCACCTGATCCGAGCAAAGGCGGGACAATGGCAGAGGAAGTGCTCTGCAGTGTCATCATCTTCTCCACAGACGTCACAGAGGGTTTCGTCACTTAGGTCAAGCACACTTAGGTGTTTGGCGAAGGTGTAATGTCCCGTTAGTACGCCAATAAGTTGTCTGCAGTCTTTTTCTGTTAAGAGATAACAAGAAAGCCGCGGAATTCTTACAGACGTTTGGGAGCATGCGCTTGGTCTGTCTACATCCTGGAGAGTCATGCCACCTGCGGTTGTGCTCTCGAAAAGTCCAACCATCGATGAAAGCCCTAACCAAGGACGCAGGCAGTCCCAGCGTAGGTTCAGGTCCTCATCTGATCCTCGCCTAGCAAGTTCATCAGCGATCTCATTTCCCGTGATCCCGTGGTGCCCGGGAACCCAGACAAGTCTTCGCGAATTCAAGCTACCGATGAAATTCAGAGAAGACTTGGCCTTAAGCACAGCTTGGCTGTCGCTACAGACATAAATACTTCGCCCCTTCCACCTATTCTTCACAATATAGCTCGTAGCCATTAGGATCGCTTAGGTTTCCGCTTGGAAAACCGACGCAAATTTACCTAACGAGGTGTGCAGTCTAAAGTTGTCGCTCTCCGCGAAGGCACCAGCACCAGATCCTTCACTGGTCTTGGAGCCGTCCGTGAACATTCGACTACATTCCTTTCCTGGCTCAGATTCTGGCCAGAGCCAGTCCTGAGTACAGGGAAAGTCGACTTTGTATGTTCGTCGCAACTGGAGTACTGGTGTCCGTGCGTCAGACGGCATATCCATAAGACTGGGGTCAAAGGAGATGCGGTGCGCAAGGTCATCGAAACTCCAGTGCGAGTTGTACCAATAACCACTTCTTTTTAAACGGAAGATGGCCTTGAGAGTGCACCCCATGATATGGACATCTAGGAGGGGAGATTCAGCAGGGCATCAAGAGCAGAGCCAAGCGTGCTAGGGAAGGCCCCCATGCAGCCGAGACAGACCGTTCTTTGAAGCTTGGTGAGAGCAGCAGCTACGTATTTACACGAAAGCTTATTCCACCAAACGACCGATGCATAGGGGGGGCCTAATCATAGCCGTGTAAATCCAAACGGATCTTTTTGTTGATAGACCCCATGATTTGCCGAAAATTCCTTTACACTGCCAGAAAACTGACAGTGCCTTCGCAATTTTCGTTTCAATGTGTTTTTTCCACAGAAGCTTCCTATCTAGAATGACACCCAGATATTTAGCTTCATCGGAAAAGCGGATAGTGACACCTTTTAGTACCTTAGTTGGTACTTTTAAGCCTTAGTTGGTACGATGTGATCTAACACGGAAGATCTTAGATTGTGGGGGTTGGTGCTAAGAGAAACCAATTCAAGTAGTGCGGGACAATCAGTGCGACCGGAAAGTAACTGGAGGAAAAGCAAATCGCCTATGTTACGACGGTTTTGAAGGAGTTCGAGGCGGATAAGTTTCAGACGTTGCGAGTATGGTGGTAAATTATTTCTATCAGTTCAGGCGAGATTCCGAAGAGCGAAGCCTAGAAACCTAGAACGCTGCATGGCTTCAATACGTAGGCTGTGCACGGCGTAGTAAGGGGACCAAATAGGACTGGCGTATTCGAGAATGGGCCGAACGAAGTTTATATAAAGGGATTTCGTAACGTAGGGATTCGAAAATTCTTTTGACCAGCGTTTAATAATGCCAAGCGCAGACTTGGCCCTATTAATAATATAGTCAATGTGGGAACGGAAATTGAGTTCTCGATCACAAATCACGCCTAGATCGCGTAAAGATGAAACAGAAGGGACTAATTCATTAGGCGTTTTCGGGTGAATGTGATGAATTGACATTTACTAATATGTTGGAGTTGGAGATCATTTTTTTGACACCAGATAGAAAAATTATTCAGGTCATTTTGAAGAGAGAAAGAGTCTATGGGAGAGGAGATATATGGATAGATTTTCATGTCATCGGCATACACAGAAAGATGGGATTCTTTAATTACGTAGTCTACATCGTTGGTAGTAAGGACGAAAATTAATGGACCTAGGTGACTACCTAGTGGAACCCCTGATGAGGCCTTGGTGGGTTTAGAAATCGAAGATCTGAATAAGACCTCATATTGTCTGCCTTCCAAGTATGATTTGATCCATTTCACGAAACTGGGTTCGAAACCAAGAGCAAGCAGTTTTAAAATAATAAGTTGGTGTGAAATTTTATCAAATGCTTTACCAAAGTCAGTCGCAATGACATCGACTTCTTTCCCATCTTCAAATGCGCACAGTGCTTGAGGGACAAATTCTGTAAGATTCGTAGTAGTCGACCTACCCTTGAGGAAGCCATGTTGGGAAGGAAAAAACATTGAATCGTACACAATGCTTTCAAAGAGTTTGAGTATGCAAGATAGTTTGGCGATGGGGCGGTAGTTATTTATTTCGCTTTTTTTGCCTTTTTTGTGTATGGGTTCTTCCACAGCAGGGGGAAAGAACCTCGTGCGATGGACATGAGAAAAAGAGACGTCAGGGGTTGGCCCAAGTGTCTAACACATTTTTAAACCATCAGGGCCTGGGGTGTAATCTTCCTTAAGTTTATTTATTTTTTCTTCTACGTGGAGCGCGGTGATATTGATGGAAACTAATGACGTTTGGGGGCAATTATTCATATAGGAGAAGTAATCACGATCAATCTCTGTGGAATGGTTGGTGCACGATTGACTAAAGAAGTCGGCGAATAAGTTTGCAATGGTTTTGGTATCTGACGAAGAGTTGTTGGCAAGTTTAAGAGTAGGTAGGTAGTTGTAGCATTTACGTTTGGCGTTAATAAAGCGGTAAAAATTCTTGGGGTCGGAAGTAAGATTGGATTGCATTCGGTCAATATAATTCAGATAGAGAGATTCACAAAGCTCGGTGAAGTATATATGAAAACGCTGGTAAATGGAGTAGTCGAAGTCAGAACGAGATTTAAGGTATAGTATTTTCCATAGTATAGTTCTTTTGTTATGGAGCAACCGTAATTGTTTATTATACCAAGGAGAGGATGTAGAACAATTTTTTTGCCGTTCATAATGTACAGCTTTCCGAAGGCAGTGAAAGATTGTAGTGTACTCGTAGAAGGATGTGATGGCGGTTTCTATACTAGCTTGCGCGAGGTTGAAATTGGTGTTACTAAGCAGGTAATTAAGCTTTACGAAGTCAGCTTTACGGAAATTAAAGCTGTATGAAGTCGGAGTGTGGTTTTTTTCGAAATAAATCACCGTAGGAAAAAGAGAGAAAGAGGGGTGGTACCGGTGTAGAGTAGAAGGAAGATGATCACTTTCAGTAACAATACAACTATCTGTGTCAGATGAGAAGATAAGATCGAGTTGTCATTCCTGTTCTGCTCTACGGCTCGAGGACAGAGCAGATGATGAAGCTGTTGATCTTTTCGAAAGAAAAGTTGTGTTTTCGATCTTGGATCCTGTTTGGGTTGAGGGCATTCGGAGAAGAAGATACAAACAGGAACTGTATGGGCTGTACAGCAACATCAGACTAGCGAGGCATCTAAGATGGCTAGGCCATGTAGAGAGCATGACCAACACTGCTCCAATCATTGGACAACGCAGTAGAGGACCCACATGAAATCAATGCGCACACAAGGGAAGAAGGACCTCAGCCAGCAGCAGCAGCTGGAGAGGTTTTTTGGTTAAGGTCCAAGTCCACCCTGGTTTATAGCGCCATATAAAGGAAGAAAGAAAAAGCTGAAAAGTTGCAGAGTGTAGTTAGTAACAAGTCCTCAAAAGTGACGAAACACCTATTTTAAGTGTGAACTAAATAGAATATAGGTTTGAACGTATTGCAAGTAATAGCGTCCACAATGACTTTCAATGAGACGCAATTTAACACAAAACGAAACAATAATCACAACTGATGGACGACAATTTCCGCAAACAACTCTTCTTGAAACATTGCACGACGACCACTAATTTATTGCATCAACACAATAGTCTGCATACAAAATGCTTCAGAACTTAACTTCTGCGAGCGAAGTGTATTTTGTGCGATTTCTTATGTGGATTTTATCAGCTGAAGCCTTTTGATTTTCTCAATAAGTAAGAATGCAAAACATTTTGCATTTGGATGTATCTGCGAATGTTTCTGCGGATGGGTTGATTCTGTGTACATGTCTTTCTGATTGTCATCAACATTTACGCATATGTTGATCGGTCTGTATAGCAATCCTGCTATTTTGACTTGACTTCTTACGTTGGTCATGGTCAACCAACACGTGTCAATTTAATCGCTTGAGAAACGTTGGGAAATATTGAAAACTTATTTCCAAAGTGAGTGCTGTGTAACCCAGGTAGGTAGGTAAAAGTGGCGGTGGACATACAGATCCTGTTTTCGCACCCAATTAGCGCCATGAAAGCGCCGTTTTGATACCACATCCTATGGGATACCTAATTTGTGAGATGGGGGTGAAAAAGAGTGTGTATTCACTCAGATTAGCCTAATTTTGAAACCACTTCGTGGAGTTTATGAAGGCTAGCAGACTGTGAATGTTTGCTTCTGAGAGATTATTGGGGGTGTTGAAGAAGGCTTTGCCCAGAGTGCGTTGTCTGACTCTAGCTAGAGCCGGGCATTCGCACAGAAAGTATTCGGGGATTTCTGACTCAGTTTCCACCTGGCAGCTGCGGCAGTGCGAGTTAAAGTCTTTCAGCATGCCTGCCAACAGCCCAGTGTCCAGTGCAGACCGCTGTGATTCTGGATATATTTCTTCTACTGCTTTTAAGCAGGTCTTTTGTTCTCTTTTGGTTGTAGTTGGGCCATAAGCTTCTGGATAGGACATGTTTCCAGCTTGGTCCATCTTTCGTTGGCAATCTTGAAGAAGTGATTGTAGATGTTGTTTTTTACGAAGCCTAGTGGAGCCTGGATTTGTTCCACAACGAGACTATCGAGTTTGGATCCTTGTCTGGCTAGCTCGTCTACTGCTTCGTTTCCTATTATACCCGTGTGGCCGGGAACCCAAATCCAAGAGACCAGTCTCCGTTCACCTATAATGGATAGTTCCTTGCAGCAGCAATTCACTAGTTTAGACGTTGTGGTTATGGATGTTAGAGCCTTGATAGCAGCTTGACTATCTGAAAAGATTGCTATCCGCTGTGCTGGTTCTGTTTTGTTTTTAATTTCGAGACACGCATCATATATTGCTAGCACTTCTGCCTGGAAAATGCTTGCAAAGCTTAGTAGCTTGAGTGACTTTGATATCTTGAGGGCTTCGGAGAAGATTCCAGCGACCACACCAGAGTCCATCTTCAAACCGTCTGTGAAGATGGCTATGTCATGGGTTTGGACGACTCTATCGCTTTTCCACTCAGTTTTGGTTGGAAAGTATGCCCTATAGTTTTTATTGAAATTTAGCTTTTGGATAAGGTAGTCAGTATGACTCAGTATCGCCTGTTGTGGTAGTGAGTTAAGGATGTTACAATGTCCATAAGTTCTGCAGCATTCCAGCAGTTTGACTCTCTGAGTCTAAGTGCACTACATGTGGCCATGAATGTTGCGTGTAGATCTGGAGGTAGGAGCAAGATAACTGTAAGCGCATCTGTGGCAGTCGTTCGTAGGGCGCCAGTGACACCTATACATGCAGTTCTTTGTACCTTGTTCAGTTTTGTAATATTGTATGCTTTGGCTAAAGCTGGCCACCAGACTAAGGAGCCGTAGGTAAGAATAGGACGTATTACTGCAGTATACATCCAAAGTGTTATCTTCGGTCGAAGTTCCCAGCTTTTGCCAAGAGTTTTGTTGCAAGCGTATAAGGCTATGCATGCCTTTTTAACTCGTTACTCGATGTTAGTTTTCCAATTTAGTTTTGGGTCAAGAATAGTGCCTAAGTACCTGACGGTTGAAGACAGAGTGAGGGTTTGATTGGCTAGTCTAGGAAGGGGAAAGTTTGGTATTTTGGTTTTTGTCGTAAAAAGCATCAGTTCGGGTTTGCTTGGGTTCGTGTTTGGGCCACAACTGGTAGCCCATCTATTAACCTTTTGCAACGCCCCCTCCATGATTTCACTAATCACTGAGAGAAACTGGCCTGATACTAAAATCACAACGTCGTCCGCATACACAACAACTTTGATTCCTTCCCGGTCTAGTTCTTCTAATAGGTTGTTAATGACTAGTATCCATAACAATGGGGAGATAACCCCTACCTGAGGAGTTCCCCTAGTTACATACTTTGTTTATTGGCTATTTCCTAGCGTGGATTGTATAATTCTAGTTTTGAGCAAAGAAACTATCCATTTTATTAGCATCTTTTCTACCCCCTGGGCGATAAGAGATTCTCGGATAGCTTCTGTGTGAACGTTATTGTGCTGTGTAACCCACACAGTGCGGTGCGTTTTCTGGAAAGAAGTTTTGGCCGAAATGAAGCACCCACCACGACTGCTGTACGCAAGTTTGTGCAAAATGTTCGTGAGACTGGTAAGCTGGAAGACACTCATGGCCCCCGTCGTCGTACGGTGCCCACAGATAAGAATGTGGCTGTTGTGGCCGAGAGTGTGAGACTTAATTCACGAACATCAAGTCGCCATCGATCTCAACAGCTCAACATTTCACGCACCGCGCTGGCCTAAGGAGAATTCTGCACAAAGATCTCGGATTATTCGCTTACAAGGCTCAACTGACTCAGCAATTGAAGGCGCGTGACCATCCGCTTCGTTATCGCTTCGCAGTTTGGGCCTGCGACTGTATGGCGCAGTTGGTTAAGTGGCTGCCATCAGTCAGAGAGGTCCCAGGTTCGAATCTCACTGAAAGCAAAGTTAATACGCTTTTATCCGGTTTTTCGAATCTGGTCCAGTCACCATCTGCCGTTGGGATCAATTTAACGGCGCTATCACTGGAGCGGTCGATCAGTGATAGTAGTTTGACTGTGAGTGTCACAATGGTCCAACATGGTTTAAGTGTCCTGGTGACTTTCACTAGCAACCCCCTAACCTAACCTAACCTTGGGCGAAAAATCATCTTTTCTGATGAGGCGCATGTTCATTTCGGCGGCTACGTTAATAACCAAAACTGACACATCTGGGGCTCGGAAAACCAGCCCCGCACGTTATTGTCGAGAAGCCAAAGCATGCACAGAGAGTGACAGTTTGGTGCGGATTGGCATGATGTGGCATGATTGGACCATTTTTCTTCGAAAATGAAGCTGGGAACAACGTTTCGGTCAACGGAGGGCGTTACAGAGTCATGTTAACCGACTTTTTTTTTTACTGAAATTGAAGACATGGATTTGGACGATGCAGGATGGCGCGTCAAATCGTGTTATCAGCCGTCTTTGCGATGTCAATTGGCCGCCTCGGAGCTGCGATTTGACCCTTTTGGACTGCTTTTTGTAGGGAACCGTGAAGAATCGATGTTATCACATGACTTGACAGAATGTCACATGGATACAATTTCGAAGAAGATTCTCAATAAAAACCAGAAACATCTAAAAGTTTACTACTGCCTCAAGTTCCAACAGACATATTTGAAGATTTCTGCCAAATCCCCACCACTGAACACCAGATTCTTCAAAATTCCGCCGAAATATCTTCAAATTCAGCCGAGAAAAGAAATTCAGCCAGAGACATGTTTCCCCCCTCACCCGTGCCACGAAACAGTGCTTTACACCACCGGCAACATACTCGACTCGCAGCACCATGAAGTGACCCAAAAAATAAACTCTCCGAAGCTTATCTCGCATCTCATGGAGCTCTCAAAACAAAACTCACACGACTCACAATAATCTGCGCCGCACAACACAAACAACACCACAAGACCTGCATCCTTCTGCCGTTGCACTCGATAGATACGTATCTGCTTCTCAGCTTTTTGTCATGCAAATGCATCCACCTTCGAGCGCAGAGAAGCTGTCACACTTCCAACCGCTGTCGATGCAGTGCAGCACACATGCTCTACATGCCCGAGTCATGTAACCCAAATCGATGTGGCCCGGCCTGGCCCCGTCGACTGCCGATTGTTGTTGCTGCCGCCGCCGGTCCACCATTGAGATTTTCATATTCTGTCAAGATTCGAATACACCTGGAATGCCACACGACGGCCGTGGCGTGGTCTTGTTCTGAAGTTGAGTATCGAAGCCTGCCGACCGCCAAGCCCATTTGTCGTAATAAGGTCGAACTGTGCCACTGACGCATGCGGCTCTCGCTTGTTTTTGCTTTTCGGCGATAAATCGCCGAAGTGTGGCCGTACTTAGCAAATCGCTGAGCCACCAGTTGTGCGGGGGAGGAACATGTGGCGCTTTGAAAGGGAAATGAGGCCCAATAATGGCGAATTGGATACCAAGACGGGCAGACTCTGCAGCTATGAGCTCATGACAAATTGCTGAGATGTAATGGAGTCGGAGCTGGCTGGGGCGTTAGGTGTTTGTTCAAATTATTGGGAGAGTCAGCTGTGGTCTGTGATTAGTTTTGGCAAAAAGAGAAGGGAAGGGCATTGCGCAAACGGTTGGAGCTGGGTGCGATGGGAACGACGAGAGCTGGTTGTGCAATGGAATGGGTTGCTGTGTCTGCAAAGGGATATCGTGAGTGAATGAGGAGGTGACTCTCCGGAGTGGGAGAGCACTGCAGCATCAAGCAGCTTGACCTGCAAGTCCGCTTCAATCATGAAATTCTCTAAAAGTCCAAAACTCCACGTCTCAACTGTCGAATCGAGGTTTGAAATTGGACACCCTCCAGTGCCCTAAGAGAGAGATCGTCTTCATTTCAAACTTTCACACCTCAAGCGAGGCGTTGTCCGTTCAAATTAATTTGCATTCAATCACACGGTCACCCTTTTATCGGTGTGACGTGGTTAAACTCTTCTTCCCACAGCAAGCCCCATTGTGTCACCCATCACGCCGCCCGAGGAGGACCCAGAGGCTAATGATGATTTATGCTTATCCGATGCGACTAGCATCTAGCCGTTATCAGATCGTTAAAGCGTTAATGATCAGCATTCAGAGAGCGGACGGTTGTGGGAATCGATATGCATTTGCATGATCGATACGGCAGCCGCCTCGATTGTGGGTCACGTAATCTCGCCCACTCGGTCAGCAACTGAGCCGAATGCCTGTGCCGGTGCCTGCACGCGACCCGCGTCTCTAAGCCAATCCATTGTATTGACGAGTCAATTTGGGGTGATATTTTTTGTTTAACAAAAGATTGATCCGATATTCGGTCGAGAGTTGAATTATTGGCGGACTAGGACTGTTATGGGCTTTTGCTTTGTCCGCTCGGATTTTATTGGATATTAATGGTGGCTGATGGAGATGAGGGAAATGCTGGCAGATTGTGTCTTTTAAGACCAATCAAAGAGCAGTTGTGCATGCTTAATGGGGCCCATTTATGGGAAACAAATTGAGAACCAGATTCAGTGATCCGTGACATGGGATCGATCACTCGTGTGAAGATCAAGCATTTAGCTAAGAGCTCTCTTAGATTGCAGCTTGATTGTAGGCTGCTTTAACTCAGTTGAAGTAAGTGGTTGCTTATTTTTCTTTCAGATCTGAGATTTGGCAGCTGCTTAGTCTTCTGGAGAAGCCTGTTTGGCGAATATTTCTTTAAAACTTGGTCTATAGGTAGGTAGGTAGGTAGGTATGTGGGTAGACGGCAGGAGCCACGTCTCACTTAAGTCCTTAAGGACCCAACTTGGTGTATAGTTTCTTGACTGTTTGGAGTGTCCGGTGGAAAGGTTTACTGGTTTATTTGATTGCCACTTTTGGCAGCATGAAGTTTATCAGTTCTTATTTAGTCCTACGACTGCAGAATCATTTTACTGCAAAAGCCACAGACAGGATTCTATTCAAGGTACAGGTCAACTTTGTTTGGGCGCCATTTCATGGTGGACGACAGTCAGTTGGCATTTGACAATCGTAGAGAATAGCGTCTGTGCAGAATAACGATGGAGAACGCTCGTTGCTCCATTAAGGGCGGTAACGATCTCACTTTGATCTCACTGATCTGATCTCTCACTGATCTTTGATGTCAGAAGAGGACTTAGACAAGGCGACGCGCTGTCATGCGATTTCTTTAACATCATTCTCGTGAAGATCGTGAGTAACTCAAACGTCAACACCAGGGGGACAATCTTTCAAAAGTCTGTGCAAACTACAAGCGTACGCCAACGACATTGACATAACTGGTAGAACAGAGCGGGCTATTACTGGTGCGTTCGCTAGTATCGGAAAGGGGAGCTGTCAAAATGAGTCTAGTAGTAAATGAGGGTAAAACCAAGTATATATGCTGTCAACAAAAAGGGATACAAAACCTGGACGAATTGAACAGAACGTCACAATCAATAGCTAAAACTTTGAGGAAGTAAGGAACCTTGTCTGGGTCCCGGGGCACCGCGGGATCACAGGAAATGAGATCGCCGTTGAACTTTCTAGGCGAGGATCAGATGAGGCATTTTCAGTACCTGAACCTACGCTGGGACTGCCGGCGTCCTTGGTTAGGGCTTCCGATGGTTGGACTCCTCGAAAGCACAACCGCAGGTGGCATGACTCCCCAGGATGTAGACAGACCAAGCGCATGCTCCCCAACGTCTGTAAGAAATCCGCGGCTTTCTTGTTATCTCTTAACAGAAAAGATTGCGGACAAATTACCGGTGTACTAACAGGGCACTACACCTTCGTCAAGCACCTAAGCGACGGAACCCTCTGCGGCGCCTGTGGAGAAGACGATGACCCTGCAGAGCACTTCCTCTACCATTGTCCCGACTTTTCTCGGATCAGGTGGCAGTTATTCGGTGCTAATGAGGTGAGAGCTGATGATGTAGGCTACTCATCACAGAAGCGCCTTCGGAAGACCATGAAATTTCAGCAAAAGTAGGTTGTTGCCTGGAAGTAGTGTAGTGTTACAAAAACCTCCGAAAAAAGGGACTTCTTCTACTTAGGCTCTGCTATAAGCTCTGACAGTAACACCTCGGCAGAAATAAAACGAAGAATAACTCTTGCCAATCGCTGTTTTTCTGGACTGAGAAGGCAATTGAGTAGTAAGGCCCAATCCAGAACAACTACAGGGTGGGCCAAATACAAGTTTCTTTTTAAAAATGCAATAAAATGCACAAAATTAAATTTTTTCCATGTATTATGGCGTTATTAGTAAGAACAAATATTCCCATTAACTATGTAATACATCGTCGTTCAAGTGGCTGCCTCGGCTGGCTTCGAATTCTGTCACTCCAATTTGTCAACACCTTGTTGATGGTTTCGGGGTGTAGCTCGCGGATTTCTTGAATGATATTGGCCAAGTGCTTGAATCGTTTTCAGATTGTTGGCATAACACCGGCCCTTCACGGTCCCCATAAAAAAAATCAAAGCCGTCGAATCGCAGCTCCGAGGCGGCCAATTGACATCGCCAAGACGGCTGATAACACGATTTGGAAATTTGGTGCGCAAAAGATCGATTGTGGCATGAGCTGTGTGGCATGGTGCTCCATTCTGCATGAACCAGAAGTCGTTCAAATCCATGTCTTCAATTTCAGTAAAAAAAAAGGAGTCGGTTAACATGGCTCTGTAACGCCCACCGTTGACCGAAACGTTGTTCCCAGCCTCATTTTCCAAGAAAAATGGTCCAATTATGCCACCACTCCACAATACGCACCAAACTGTCACTCTCTGTGGATGCATTGGCTTCTCCACCAAAAGGTGCGGGTTTTGCGAGCCCCAGATGCGGCAATTTTGCTTGTTAACGTAGCCATGACCGCCGAGATGAAAATGCTCCTCGTCTCGGCAGAAAAGACGATTTTTCGCCCAAAATCGGTGTCTAATTCAAGCTGCTCTGCTCTGCTCTAAGGCCCAAACTGCGAAGTGATAACGGAGCGGATGGTCGCTCGCCTTCAATTGCTGAGTTAATTGCACCTTGTAAGCGAATAATCCGAGATCTTTGTGCAGAATACTCCTCAGGCTAGTGCGTGAAATGGTGAGCTGTTGAGATCGATGGCGAGTTGATGTTCGTGAATTGAGTCACACTTTCGGCTACAGCAGCCACATTTGTACACACCGCACGACGACTGGGACCATGACTGTTGTCCACTAGCTCACGTCCAGTCTTACGAACTTTTTGCACAAACTTGCAGTACAGGAGTACGGTACGGCCAAAACTTCTTTTCAAAAACCGCATTGTTTGGGCTACGCAGTACTAACTTCGAAAATAAGTTTTCAATATTTCCCAAAATTGTTGAAGCGTAAAGCGACTTATTTCGATTCGCGGAGGTATGGTATTGACCTTCTGTCAAGATTTCGATGATTTAAAAAAAAAACACAAGATGGTCCACCCCGTATATCCTTCTAGCCACCATGACGTCTTCAAACAATCTTTTCAAACCATCAATCGTACAGACCGTATCGACGTATCTTTGGAACATCACGACTTTGGCGTTAAACATTAAGTTCTGCACGATCTTCTCAAAATGTTAAAGAAGTCAGGTTACCTCATGTTACCTTGCCTAAAACCATTTCTTTTTAAGGTTTCGTCTACAAAAACGGAACCTTTATAATTTCGGTGTGTCCGTCCGTCGTGTCTTTCACACTTTTTTATCTCCGAAGTTTATAAAGATATCGGCATGAAATTTAGGAATTAGGTACTTCAGGCTTAGATGTCATTGCCCATGCACCCAAATTTTAAACGCGGACCCATTTGGGGTGGCTCCAGTACAGGTGAAGTTGCCATTGATTTTGAAACATTGTCGCAGCCCATCGACTTATATATCAATCGACAGATCTGAGTTCATTAATAACCTCGACGGAGCAGTGATCTTTAACTACCGTCAACATGAGGACATTGTTTGTCACGCCCGCCATGCTGCCACACACGAACTTACAATCTTTAATCCTTAAAAAATGACGAATGTCAACTTGAGATTATTGATTATCCAGTCGAGACATTAGAAGACTCTTTTTAATAGTTATTTTTTCTGATATAGACGAGCTTATTTTTTTTTATTTAGTAATTGAATTAGTCTTGATTAGAAACGCTCTGGCTTAAGTAACAAAAGCGAAGGTTCTTAAAAACGCCACAAAACAGCAAGAGTCGGTTGGGTCAGCTCACGACAAACGCTCATGTACCACTCCATCCTTGTACAAAGCAATCCATGACAGATGTATAACTGATTACTTCATCCTGGCCATTCGCAGGCCCGTTGTAACATTCATCGAACACGGGGAACATTATCCAATATCAACATCAAATCGATTCACAAGCAAATTCCGCAAATTAAGTCAAATAATCTCAAAGAAATTAACCGTCCACCAAATGGATATATTTCTCTCTCCGCCCATTACGTCGGACTTAGATTAATCGCCGCCCCCTACCCGCCGGTGCCCATCCGCCGCAAATCACTAGCAAATTATCAATATTTACCAAATGGCTCCAGAATGTCTGCTACGTGAGCAAATCAAGCGATGTCTGCCATCTCGGGCTGGAGGAATACATCCAAATCTCTAATCGATATCCGGAATGGCCTGCCCCTTTCTTCGTCGTCCTTGTCGTCCTTGGGAAATAATCTTCAACACTATGACGTCACAAATCCAAGCGATTTATTGTGTTGTTTCCATTCGATAAGACTCACTCATTCTCGTGGCCCTTTGTGCCACTTCTTGAGCCTTAATCATTCTCCTCACATGTGAACTGCCTTCCCCTCTCCCTTACCCTCACCCTCCTCATCACCCACCGCACCAATCAAACCGAGTCCTTGTTAAGGCAGGACGAAAATACAAATAAAAGTCGCTCACATTAATATAATTTATTGTGAGATGTAAGACAGCACTGATTGAGGCGGGGGAGGACTGAAGGGAGGAGGAGGGGCCGATGGCAATTACTTGTGATTGTGTGCTGAGAGCGCCGAATCGGTGGCCTGTCGCCGAGTGAAAGGCATCGGGAAAATGGGTCAATGTCAGACACTGAACCAAAACAAGAGGACACACATGCACGGACTGGACTACGGCGATGACAGTGACGACAATGACGATTAAGAAATTTTCCGAAAAAGTGTGAAGCTTTAAAAGAGGAGGTGCGTGGGGGTGGCACCGGATAGGTGGTCGACCAGGGTTGAACACGAGTGCAATTAAAAGTTGCTAGTGCCAGCGCGATAAACGGTTTTATACGGGAAAAGTTTTTTGGTCATTTCAGGAAGTTTTGAATTGAATTTTAGCTGCTCCCGGCTGATAAAACTGATTAACGAACGATTCATTTTAAGTGGATTTTGAAGTCAGCGAGGGTGCAGTAATAATACTTGGGTAAGTAGGTTATGGTAGGGGAATATGCACTTAAACCAAGGTGCTCATAGGTCCATTGTCCTGCCAAGTGGATCAGACAGTGAATCGACTTATCTTATTGCGGTAAACCAGTTGGAGCGAAGTAGACTTCTAATGGGAACCTTATTGTAGCCGTAGATATGGTTGAGGAAAGAGGGTTTCAAGTGCAGGTGATTAAGAGAAATGAGAGTCGACGACGTGCAGAAATGTTGGAGCATATGCACCTCCTCATCATCATCCTTATCCAAAAATGTCTTACAGAATAATTGTGTTTTTGGATCTTAAATGAATCTTCGACTTCGAACCTGTGGGGCAACGCAACAGAGGACGTTCCGGATTAAGGTGAAAAGAACGACTGGATGGCGCAGTTGGTTAAGTGCCTGCCCCAACTTAGAAAGGTCTCAGATTCGAATCCGAGTGAAATCGAGTCTGGTCCAGTCACCATTTGCCGTTGGGATCAAGTTAACGGCACTGGAGTAGGTTGCTACCTGGCAGTACAATAGACCAGTTTTGTGTCTGAGTGCTCCAGTAGTGCTTCAATAATCCTCCGAAAAAAGAACTCAATCAATGACACCACCGCGAAGATAAAACGAAGGATTATTCTTATCAATCGATGTATCTTTGGACTTAGAAGGTAATCGACAAAGAAATCCATCTCTCGAAGAAGATATCCATATATAAGACCTTCCAGTCCTGCTGTATGGCACATGTACATTGTCAAAAGGAGAAGAGAAGAGCTATCTGAGCTATCGCTGCCTTCCATCGTTGATGGTCCTGGGCACCCTGCTTCCAGTCATCAAGACCAAACTGTCTTACGTCCGCGATGACTTGGTCTTCGTACCGGAGGTTCGGTCTTCCTCTCCTTCTCGAACCAGGAGGCTCGGATTCGAAGACCCTCTTACCTAACCATCTAGTAGTTTTTTTTTAAATCATAGGTTATCTTGACATTGACAACTGTTTCTCGCTCCAAGTCTTGACAGAAAGTCAGTATCATACCTCCGTGGAACAAAATAAGTCGCTTTACGCTCGAACAATGCTGGGATATATTGAAAACTTATTTCCAAAGTGATAGCTGTGTAGCCCAAACAGTGCGTTTTTTGAAAAGAAGTTTTGGCCGAAATGAAGCACCCACCGCGACTGCTGTACTCAAGTTTGTGCGAAAATGGTCAACAACACTCATGGTCCCCGTCGTCATACGGTGCTCACAGATGAGAATGTGGTCGCTGTGGCCGAGAGCGTAAGACTCAATTCACAAACATCAACTCGCCATCTATCTCAACATTTCACGCACTAGCCTGAGGAGAATTCTGCACAAAGATCTCAGATTATTCGCTGACAAGGTCCAATTGACTCAGCAATTGAAGGCGCACTACCATCACTTCGCAGTTTGGGCCTTAGAGCAGAGCAGAGCAGCTTGAATTAGACACCGATTTTGGGCGAAAAATCATATTTCATCTCGGCGGCTACGTTAACAAACAAAATTGCCGCATCTGGGGCTCGGAAAACCAAAACCCGCACGTTATTTTCGAGAAATCGATACCAATGCCTCCCCAGTGAGTGACAGTTTGGTGCGGATTGTGGGGTGATGGAATCATTGTACCATTTTTCTTCGAAAATGAGGCTGGGAACAACGTTTCGGTCAACGGTGGGCGTTACAGAGCCATGTTAACCGACTCCTTTTTTTTTACTGAAATTGAAGACATGGATTTGGATGACATTTAGTTTATGCAGGATGGTACGCCATGCCACTCAGCATACAGCCCATGCCACAATCGATCTTTTGCGCACTAAATTCCCAAATCGTGTTATCAGCCGTCTTGGCGATGTCAATTGTCCGCCTCGGAGTTGCGATTTTAACCCTTTGGACTTTTCTTTGTGGGAAACCGTGAAGAAGCGATGTTATAATAACAATCCGAAAACAATTCAATTACTTGAGGCCAATATCATCCAAACAATCAGTGAGCTAGAGCCCGAAACCTTAAACAAGGTCTTGGAAAATTGGGGTGACGGAAAGCGTTACTGCGAGTCCACCTGAGGCAGCCATTTAAGCGACGTTGTATTTTATATATAATGGGAATATTTGTTCTTACTAATAAAGCCATAGTATGTGGAAAAAATTTAATTTTGTTCATTTTATAGCATTTTTAAAAGGAAACCTGTATTTGGCCTACCCTTTATACTCAATTTGACCTACCTGATCGAAATATAGGAATGACTTTGGGGAGGGAATTCGTTCATGCAAATCTTTTCGTGGTGTCTGTAGTTTAAAAAAGCGCTTGGTTTGTCTACTTCCTGGAGAGTTATGCCACCTCCGGTTGTGCTCTCGAGAAGACCAAACATCGATGGAAGCCCTAACCAAGGACGCAGGCAGTCTCAGCGTAGGTTCAGGTCCTGAGAATGACTCATCTGATCCTCGCTTAGCAAGTTCATCGACGATCTCATTTCCCGTGATCCCGTGGTGCCCCGGGACCCAGACAAGTCTTAGCGAATTTAAGCCACTGATCAAATTCAGAGAAGATTTGCATTCCTGAACTATTCTGGAAATGGTTAAAGGGTTCAGCAAGGCCTTAACCCTCTAACGTTCCAAACCGCAATTTTGACGCAAAAGAGTCGGGAATTTTTTTTCTGATAAATAATGGGCTTATAAATCATAATCTGAAATCAGAATTCGAAAAAATTCTTTTGGTGGACCTCCAGGTACAAAATAGGTAAGGCGGCCTCAGGGCAGCTATGAACGTTTAAGTCAAAGTTTTTTCCCTCCACTTTGCATCGAAAATCATTGATTTCATCGTTTTACCTATTATTTCAAAATAAGAGCAGATTTAAAAGCTTAATAAAAGCAAAATGCTTAATCTATCAGGCTTTTTTATTGTTTTATTGAAACAGAAATATAATGAATAGTAGAAAATAAAAGAAAGAATTACTTTTTGAAAGAAAGAATTACAGGACATTTTAATTTTTTTTTATTATTTGTTTTCTTATTATGAAAGTACATGAATATATCTACTTACTGTAAAATTCCCGACTCATTCTAAAAATTGGAAGTATTTTATTTCTTTATGAGAATTTTTTTTTTTTCGTGCACTAATTTATTTTGTTCGCTCACTGATTTTTCACATACAAGTGACTACTACAACGAGACAAAACTTCGCAGTGTGCTGAAATGTAGTTCAAATATGGCTTGAAGTATAATTGAAGGCATGGTAAACCGTCATAAAAAAAAAAAAAAAACGCACATGGAATAAATGGGCAATAGGCGATGGCTGCCCTGAGGCAGCCTTAAACGTTAGAGGGTTAAGCACAGCTTGGCTGTCGCTACAGACGTAAATACTTCGCCCCTTCCACTTATTCTTCACAATATAACTCGTAGCCATTAGGATTGCATAGGTTTTCGCTAGGTTTTCGCTAGGCGACGCAAATTTACCTAGGTGTTAGTGAATGTTTACAATTTTATCATGGTAGAGTTCAAGTACGAGCAACGTTTGGAAATTAATACCGTAATCTCCAACTTCAAGAGCGCTTTTCTGTCGCGAAAAATTTCACAACAGGTCAACAGGACAGGCTTCGTCGGTCATATTCAGTTTTCAATGTTCCTGTGTCAGTAACACAACTCACTCAAATCGCAGCAGTAAGTGCTTCAGTACAAAATGAGCCAAATCAGTTGATTCCACGTCGGAGTTGAGTTGGGTATCTCTTAGTCGAGAATGTGACGAATTTTATGCAGACATCTTGGCCTACACCTTTACAAGACCCAGTTAAGTCAAGAACTGAAGCATCTTGATCGATTGAAGTGTTGCAACTGTCCAATTAATTATAATAATAATAATGGCGGCGCTACAGTTCCAGGTGGACCTGGGCCTAGCTTCTTAGCAACCACTCGTTTTGTGCGTGCTATTGTTCTCTCACGAGCGGAGGGGACCTACAGTTTAATGCCGACTCCGAACGGCGATTTTTAGAAGCTTTTTCTAGACAATTCTACTCTTCGAGCATTGTCAGTGACTCGAAAGAGGTATACTTTTGCTGAAGTTTATCCCTGATCGACGTAGCTTTCTTTCTCGTGACCGCCCGCTCCATGCCTCGCGCAACTTCAATTCTGTCATATCCGTTTTCTGTCGTCTTGACATCTGTCATTTGATCATCTGTCATTCGCGTCACATTCCACATTCCGGCTGCATTGCCAAGATCGGCATCTTTCGCTCACTGATCACATCAAAATTATCAGCATCCACATTTAAAAAGTGAAACACGTTCAATAAGCAAACTGTTTCCCCACACGTCTTCCAGACGAGACTGCCGACACAGCAGCCCAGCGCATGGCCCCAATTGATCTCGTCCAAAGATCTCCACAAGTGTCGCCATTCAGCATCTCAAAGTGAAAAGTCAATCACTGACGAGTGTCCGTACGAATATTCACCTCTTGACTACAGCTGTGCGTCCTTTCGCTGGCAACAATTTTACTTTTACTTCATCTCCCGTCTCGCCGAAACCAGTTGCCCGCGGTTAGAACGCGTCCTAAGACCTTCCAGCTGCCCAATAAAGCAGAAATCACTCTACCTCACCTCACCAAAAATTAGTCCAACTTCACGGATAATCACTTTCAAAAGTTAAAAAGCTGACCTTAAGCAGATTCAGATAGCACGCATTAATTATCCTACCCTTGATGCAATAAAACTCTCGTAAACGCGACTGCGTCCGCATGTGAGTAGCGCCGCTGTGACGCAATGAATCGAATTTTGAAAGTAAGTACTCCGCTGGGTCTGGCGGCTTTTTTGTATAAAATCCGCACCGTTGGCCCATTGAATCATACTCATTTGAGGTACTTCTTGTGATCAACAGTTCAACCGCAACAACCACCAAACCTACGAACCATGTTCCGTTTTGTAAGGACTCTGCACACAGGACAAGCTCACTGACTTCAAACTTGTGTTCTTTCTCCTTCCAGGCATCTGCTCTCGTCGCCGTCTTGGCCTGCGCACAGTCTGCCAGTGCTGGTCTCCTGTCAGGCGCCACCTACGCAGCTCCAGCCACTCAAATCATCTCCAGCGGGTACGCCGCACCAGCAACTTCCCTCATCTCCAGTGGATACGCAGCTCCAGCAGCCTCAATCATCTCTCCAGCCACTTCATTGATTACCTCAACTCCTTACAGCCGTTCGTATGCCGCCCCACTTGCTTACTCTGGATCCCTTCTGGCCTCTGCTCCAGTCGCTCATACCTACGCTGCTGCTCCAATTGTCCGTTCAGCTTCACTGATTGCCGCCGCTCCAGCCATCCGCAGCTACACCGCTCCGATTGCTCAGCAGTACATTTCCGCTCCGCTGACCCGCTCGTACACCGCTCCTTTGGTCTCCAGTGGTCTCTACAGCAGTGGCTACGCCGGATCCTACGCCAACTCATACTCTAGCCTGTACACTGCTCCTCTAGCTCGTGCCACCTATGCTACTGCTCCATTAGCTGCTGCCACTTATGCTGCCCCATTAGCTGCTGCCACTTACTCTGCTGGTCCCTTGGCTACCGCTGCCTACACCACTTCACTGGCTCATGCCGCTCCACTGGCCCACGCCGCTCGCCTCTCTGCTTGGTAAGAGGACTATGATGCATCCTGCTGGAACAATGTGTTTGTAACTTGGTTTTTGTGAATAAATATTTTGTTATACCTTAACTGGTGGTCTTGATTATGCCTTAGGCAAGGATGCACTCCCTCTTTGGAGAAGTAAGTAACTTATCAGGCTTGCGACCGCTGGAGGGTCTAAACCTGAGTAAATACCGCCTGATATCAGTGACGGTCCTGGAGCCTCTGGTCCCAGTCGTCAAGACCAAGTTGTCTTGCATCCGCGAGCAAGGCTTGTCGTTGTGCATGAGACTAGTGTCTTTAAGACCACGTGTAAAATTGAAGGCGGCATTTTTTAACAACGACTCACTTTAACGTGAGTCTTGTCCTGAAGCCAACGATAACCCTGATTGCTTGAATCATGTTTGCTGACGACAGCTTCAAGTTGATTTCCAGGCCCAGTGTCCAGTGCTGTTCTACGATGTTCTTCTTCTTCTTTTTAGGGCGCAGTCCGAGGTGGATCTGGGCCTCAATCTCTACGATGTTAGTTCAAGATATTAGAGCCGTTTGTCTGGCTTTAAACCTGGAAGTGCACATATATCATCCTTATTCCACTGGCAATGAGGCCAGCTTCAGTTCTGTCCCCTGTTTATTTTAGGGCGGCACGCTCCAGACAATCTTATTTTTTCGCAATCGCTGTATTTGTAAAGCACTCCACCTCCTATAGCGTAAGCAAATCCAATAGATTGAAATCCTTCGCCTAGCATAATTTGTAGGAGACTCTCCTTCAACAGTTGCGGTCTGAGGATACAGCCCTGTGGAACTTCGGCTGAAAACCATAAGTCATTTTCAATCAGTAGAAAAACGGAATATTTTTACGAAAAGTGATGTTAAAAAGCGAAGAAAGTTTGCGAGTCATACAGACACAAACTTTCGAACTTCTATTCCCATCTCCCCGTGGTGAAACTCGGGAGCCTAGTACCTCTGATAGAAGATGGAGTAACCAATCCCCGACGACAGGATGGCGCAGTTGGTTAAGTGCCTGAACCAAGTTAGAGGAATCCTAGGAATCCAGTGAAATCGACTCTGGTCCAGTCACCATTTGCCTATGGGATCAAATTAACGGCACTGGAGTAGGTTGCTACCTGGCAGTACAATGGATCAGTTTTGAGTGTGAGTGCTTCAGTGTAGAGTTTCAAAAAAACTCCGCAAAAAAAAAATCCAACCCCGTGGGACGTTGCTTGCGGCTGCAAACGAGAGAGAGGGATTATTCTGTACCAGGGCTAACTATCCAGAGCTCAAGTCAGCAGGAGCTATCTGGTTCAAAAACTAAGTATCCAAGTATCACAATTTGGAGCTTCTCCGACATATTTCGGAATCCAGGTCTAAAAGGATTATTATTATTATGGTTGAGGGTATATTGCACTGCGACCTTTAAGAGCTATTGTGCCCCCTTTCAATACCATAGCACAATTACGAGTTCCCCTCAAATACAGTTCTTTTCAGAGTTGTATTGAGGGTAATGGACTCCTATTGCGCATGGGTGAAGAAATCTGTTCTAGAGTATTCTCTCTAAGTCAGTTTCCTTCAGGAATCTGAGAATGAGAGATGGTTCTAGTGACTGCATTTCTTCTTCTGATAGTAGGTACTTGCCCAGACTTCTTTTTCTTTTGTGGGCCAGTGCCTCACAAAATCGCAGTATATGTTCTGGAATTTCATTAAATTCTCCACAAAATCTGCAGAGACCTTCTTCTGATACCCCTAGTTTTCTTAGATGCTCCCTGAGTCTACAGTGCCCCGTTAGGAAGCCTGTTAGGATACGGAGGTTATTCTTGCTCATTTTGATGCATGCCTCGAATCTCTTCCGGTTGTATTGCCCTAGGAGTTTCTTGGCCTGCTTCATTCCACGAGCGTTATTCCAGGTTTCAATCCGATTCCTTCTTTCCAGTTCCCTGAATTCTTCTCTGAGGAGGTGGTGTCCTACAGCGCAGAATGGTTCAGGACCTATGAAGGGTTCTGATGCTCCTTTCCTTGCCAGGGAGTTGGCCATTTCATTGCCTTCTGTCCCCGTATGTCCAGGTATCCAGCAGAGTTTTACTCGGTTTTTCCTACTCAACTCTTTGAGCTTTTGCAAGCATTTCCATACAAGTTTGGATTTGATGGTGCAGGAGTCCAGTGCCATAATAGCGACTCGACTGTCCGACATAATTGCTATGTCGCAGTTGGTATAATTCCTTTCAAGATTGATATGAACACATCTGTCTATGGCATAAATTTCCAGTTAAAAGATGCTGGTATATTTGCCCATGGATTCGAAGTATTTTGTCCTGGGTCCAAAAACTCCTGCTCCAGTTCCTTCATCAGTTCTTGATCCGTCTGTATACCATTTTACCGTGTTGCTGCTCAGTCTGTGGACCATGGATTCATTGCTTCAGTCCCTTTTGGTGCTGAGCTTGTTGTCTAAAAGGATCCTTTCAAGCCTGGAATAGAGATGGCGGCAGATGAGCACATTTTTTTAGGCCGAATGGCGGCACTTGCTGTCTGAAAGAGACTTCTAACACCGTAGACTTTCGGTCCCCTATGTTCAAGGGCTAAAGTAATGGACCTATCCTCCCACTTGAGGGTTGTGCGTGGGGTTAACTAAAAAAGGCCACGTAAAAAGGTCTTAGTTCAGAGACGACTAACAGCCTCGGATACTAGCAGATTTGCTATTGACGACGCAGCAAACGAATAAAGGACAACGACTTTCGGTTCTGGACATGAAACGTCAGGTTCCTTAACAGACCACGTGCAGCGGGTGAACTCGCGGAGGCTCTAGACCGCTATAAAGCAGATTTTACCGAACTCCAGGAAGTGCATTGGAATGAGCCGGGCAATAAGAGGATGAAAAACTTTGATATCTATTACGGCGATTGCTACAGAGAGCGAAGGCAGCGCTTATTTGTGGATTTGTTGTTGTTCAAGCCAGACTTAGGCAAAAAGTCTAAATATATAATAATAATGGCGGAGCTACAGTCCGTGATGTACCTGAGCCAAGCTTCTCAGCAACCCCTCGTCTTGTGCGTGCTATTGTTCTCTCACGAGTGGAGGGGACCTACAGTTTAATGCCGACTCCGAACGGCGATTTTGAGAAGCTTTCTCTAGACAGTTATACTCTTTGAGCATTGTCAGTGAATCGAAAGAGGTGGTGCCGTGAAAAAATGTTAGATATTTTTTTCAAGATTCGAACCTGAGACCTCGAGCGTAGGAGTCAAAGCACCTACCCACTACGCCACTGCGCCCACAAAAGGCAAAAAGTCTTAGGTTTCAAGTAAACAAGCTAGCGTCTCATACCAATCCACATCAAAGCTAAATTCGGCAAAATCAGCCTAATCTGCGCCCGCCCATGCCAAAGATGACGATAGCAAGGATGACTTCTATGATCTCCTAGAAAGAACATACGATCAGTGACCCAACTACGACACCAAGACCGTTCTAGGAGATCTTAACGCTAAGCTGGGTAAAGAGGGCATCTTTGCTAGAGTTATCGGTAAACACAGCCTGCATCGCACTACGTCCGTAAACGGACTCAGGTTGGTGGACTTTGTTACGAGGCGAAACCTCTCTGTAGCTAGTACGCGGTTCCCACCTCAACATCCATAAAGGGACCTGGCGGTGCCCTGATCATTCAACCGTCAACCAGATTCATCACGTTGCGATCGACATCCGACACTCATCCAGTATTCTTGATGTCAGAACGTTCCCAGGAGCCAACATAGATTCCTTGTTGTAGCCAAGGTAAGGACACGGATATCGATAGAACAATGTAGTCGAGAAAGACCACGACGATTTGACGTCGAAAAGCTACAATCGCAACAGACTGCCAGGAACTTTGCTGATCGAGTCTCCCTGAAACTCTCCGAAAGTTCGACGTCGCCTGCACTAACAATGGACGAAGAATGGAAACGTTGTCATAGAGCCATCAGAGAAGCCGCTACTGATGTGCTGGGTTTTAAAACACCAACAAGGAAAAACCCCTGGTTTGATAACGAGTTCAGGCAGGCACAGAAGTAAAAAGCCTACCAGGGAACGCTGCATCAAACTACGAAAGCTGTTCGTGAGCTCTACGAACGGAGAAGAAGAGAAGAGAACCGGCTTCTCAGGAAGAAAAAGAAAGAGCACGAGAAGCGCGCGATCGAGGAGATGGTGATGTGTTATGGCAGGAATGATGTCCGAAAGTTTTACCAAAGGGTGAACATTTTATCGAATAATTTTCGGACAGAAGCCTGCCGGGAAGAGAATGAACAACTAGTAGTAAATTCGCGGTCGATACTGAGAAATTGTAAAAATCATTTCTGCAGATTGTTAAACGGCGATGAGGACACAAGCACCGCTGTCAGGCAGAATGTTCCACTCAACTCAACGGACGATGATAGAAGAGAATACCGTCCCCACCGAACTAGACAAAGTCAAGATAGCGATATCGAGACTGAAGTCGAACAAAGCTGCTGTGCAAATAGTCTGCCCGCTGAAATGTTTAAAGCAGCTGGAGATGGTCTGGATGGGCGCATGCACCAGCTCATCTGTACGACATGCTCGGAGGAAAGCATCCCGGATTATTGGAATCTCAAAATCGTTTGCCCGATCCACAAGAAAGGAGACCCCTTTGACTGCGCCAACTATCGAGGGATAAGTCTCCTTAATACCGCCCATAAGATCCTTTCTGCCATTCTGTGTGAACACCTGAAACCTTTCGTCACCAATCTGATAGGTCCCTATCAGTGTGGTTTCAGGCCCGGGAAGTCCACCATCGATCAAATCTTCACACTGCGGCAGATCCTGGGGAAGACCCAAGAAATGCAGATCGACACACACCACCTATTTGTCGATTTCAAGGCCGCATATGACAGCGTGCATAGAGACGAGCTATACAGCGCTATGTCTTGGTTTGACATTCCTGCCAAACTCGTCAGACTGAACAGGATCACGATGGAGAACTCTCGCTGCTTCATCAAGGTCGGTAACGAACTCACTGAGATCTTCTATGTCAAGAAATGGTTTAGACAAGCTGACCCGCTGTCATGTGATTTCTTTAACATCGTTCTTGAGAAGATCGTGCAAAACTCACTGGCTAACACAAGAGGCACGATCTTCCAAAAGTCCATTCAACTGCTAGCTTACGCGGATAACATTGACGTGATTGGGCGAACACAGCGAGCCGTCAATGACGCGTTTGCTGGCATTGAAACGGAAGCGGCTAAAATGGGTCTGGAGGTAAACGAGGGCAAAACCAAGTATATGCTGTCATCAAGGAAAGACGCACAATATCGACGACTTGGCCAGAACGTCACCATAGGCAGCTATAACTTTGAGGTAGTGAAGGACTTCGCCTACCTTGGCTCCGCGGTAAACAGTACAAACAACATCAGTACCGAGATCAACCGCAGAATAACTCTTGCCAACCGCTGTTTTTATGGGCTCAAAAGGCAATTGAGTAGTAGAGCCCTCTCTCGGAAGACCAAGTTGACTTTGTATAAGAACTTGATCATCCCAGTCCTGCTGTATGGCATGGTCGGATGAACAGTCTCTTGATCATTGCCAGTATATCGGGAGAAAAAAGAGAGTTCATGACCCAGATTCGAACCACAGACCATGGGGCAGGGTTTCAAAAAAACAAGAGAACTATCAACTGCGTATTTACAAAATAACGAGAAAGATTGGATTACTTCTTTTACGTGAAAACCTTACCCTCACCCTCATCAGCTAGTATCTTCCACAGATAGCTAAGCTCAATATTACTGAAAACCTCGCGCCATTCCTTACTGAGTGCCACTTCACCCTCTAGGAGACTCTCCAACTTAAATTAAGCTGGCAAATGTTATCTCCATCGATAACGCCTGCCCAAGAATTGAATTAAGTCCGAAATGTAATTAAGTCCTCTGCATTGCCATTGGAACTTGCCCACGGCATACGCCCTTTGACAGCCGTTTCTTCTCTAGATAAGATATCTACCCTTCAAAGACACAACTCCCATGCAGTCACCCTCTCACTGACAATGGCCATCAACTAGCAGTTAAAATGAACCCCACAAGTCGGTCATCGGACTTTCTGGGGCTTCAAATCATGCAACACAGTCACGCTACCGCAACAACCTTTCAACATTCCCCGGAGAATTACCGCTGAATTAATTGCTTTTTCTCCGCAAAAGGACGCCCCACTTCCCCAACTATTATGTCAGAAATCACCGCCGATTTCCTTCCCATCTTCCGCTTCCGACACTCGTATCCTGCAGTCAAACTGCTTTGCGTGACATATTCGTAAATGAAACCCCGATCTCGGCTCGTAATTCGAGGCAATTCCGATTCTGTCGCAACCAAGGGGACGCACATTCCACATCCATGCAAGTTCAAGTTCGGCGCGCTCATCGTTTGACATTCTCCAAATGGCAACGCAGCGACGCACAAAGCACCCCGGGTCCGCAAAGCAAACAAAGCCCCCCATCCAGGAAGCCGAGCGGATGGAGATTCCTTGGGCGTGAAGCATTCTAGGCCCGCTATTAGAATGTCGTGCGGGAGATGATAGTTTCGCTTTAATTTATGGTGTCATGATTTATAGCCGCGCACTGCCGCCAGGTGTCGAGCGTCGGCCGCGAAGGCATTCCCCGATGGGGCGCGCGGAGTCCTTGTCAACCGAAACCGACACGACCATATGAGGCGATTGCAGTGATTCGTTTAATTAATGCACATCAGCGAGGCAGTCTTGTGGAGAAGATGCGCTGGGGAGCTGCCAACACACAACCTGTGCGCGGCGATGATTCATTAGACGTACGCGTCATGTATCGAGTGTCCGTCGGAGGCGGCGCTACGTGTGTTCAACATGTGACCGGGGGAGGGACGGAGGCCGGACAAGCTTCCATGAACTTGGCGCGGTGTCTAGCTCTGGGCTGATCTGTTATCTGAATTCTCGTTTTTATGAGTTTTTAATAGGTTCGGACACATGGATGCGAGAGGGTGATACGCCTCGGCCTCCCATGGAGGTCTGGACGACGGCGTTTCGAGGAAGTCATCGGAGAGCGTTTTAATTGGGCACAAATTGTGGTGATGCTGTTAACGAGAACGAGAGGAGGGCAATTTCATTGACCTATTTCGAGGATGATTACATGTTCCCTAATCGGGGAGCGTGTGCGACAATTTGTCGAAAGCAGGAAGCAGGGCTGGTGGACGTGGGGATGATTGCTCGCCTCGTTGCCTCGGGGAAAGTGGAAGCTTGTTTGTGAAGTGTTGATATATCCATGTTGGGAGAAGAAAGGGGAGATGATTGCGACCAGCGACCAAAGAAACCTTAAAGAGTAATTGCTTCAGTGTCGCCGTTTATCGGTCGGTGGCTGCTAAACAAGTGACTTTGAGAAGCTTCGAATTTGTTGTGGAAAACAATGTTTGAGGGCTTGTCTCATGGTTATTTTTGAATCAAAAGCAGAAAGAATGATTCCTTCCATCAGTCGTGTGGGATTTTGACGATTATGATCCCGTTACGAGCTATGAAAATTTGGTAAACACTCGGTTTTTTTTTCTTTTATTGTCAGAGGTTTTTGTAACACTACACTGGAGCACTCAGACTCAAAAACTGGTCCATTATACTACCAGGCAGCTAGGTTAGTTAAGTGGCAAGAAGTCACGTCTCACTTAGGCCCTTGTAGAACCACTGTGATGCCCAAGGTGATGGCATCAAACTATTTCGATCACTTAAAGTTTTATATCGCTAGTAACGTGAAGAAGGTTGGCTTTAAAAGTGTAAACCGATATAAGTGAGTCGGCGAGCCACTTTTTGAAAAACAATTCTAAAGTCTCAGTCTCCTCTCATTCGGCAAAAAAGTGATGTCGTCTGATGCCAATAATACTTCTTCTTCTTCTTAAGGCGCTACAGTCCGAGGCCTCACTCAACATGCCTCTCCAGCCAGCACGATCTTTCGCCAGCTGTCTCCAGTTTCGCACACCAAGCCGGCCGAGGTCCCCCTCGACTTGTGTGCGCCACCTTGTACGTGGACGTAATCTGTTGCGTTGTCCTACAGGCTCAGAGTCGAAGACTCTTCGGGCCGGAGCTAAGTTGTCCATACGCTCTACATGGCCTAGCCATCTTAGGCGTTGGATCCGTAGACGCCTGACTAGACTCATGTCACTGTACAGTTCGTGATTGAACCTTCTCCTCCAAATGCCATCAACGCAAACAGGACCAAAGATCGCGCGCAGAACTTTTCTCTCGAAAAGACCAAGAGACTGTTCATCCGCTTGGGATATTGTCCATGCGTCTGCGCCGTACAGCAGGACTGGGATGATCAAGGTCTTATACAAAGTCAATTTGGTCTTCCGGGAGAGGGCTCTACTACTCAATTGAGTTTTGAGCCCAAAAAAACAGCGGTTGGCAAGAGTTATTCTGAGTTTGATCTCGGTACTGATGTTGTTTGTACTGTTTACCGCGGAGCCGAGGTAGACGAAGTCCTTAACTACCTCAAAGTTGTAGCTGCCCATGGCGACGTTCTGGCCAAGTCGTCGATATTGTGGGTCCTTTCTCGAGGACGGCATATACTTGGTTTTGTCCTTGTTTACCGCCAGACCCATTTGAGCCGCTTCCGTTTCAATGCCAGCAAACACATCAATGTCATCCGCGTAAGCTAGCAGTTGAACGAACTTTTGGAAGATCGTGCCTCTTGTGTTGGCCAGTGAGTCTTGCACGATCTTCTCAAGAACGATGTTAAAGAAATTACATGACAGCGGGTCTAAACCATTTCTTGACATAGAAGATCTCAGTGAGTTCGTTACCGACCTTGATGGAGCAGCGAGAGTTCTCCAATATGCCAATAATACAGGCGTCACATAAATCAACGAACAGCAGATGATAAAATTCCAAAACTGAAACGTCGTCTGAAATAAACTTGTGGTCAACATGGAAAACAATTTTCGTTAAGTTATTTATGATCGAACGCTCTGAGCCTTAGCAGGAATTTTGTTCTTCTCATCTCAAGTTTCTTCGCCTTTTTTTCGTCTTCTTCTCTTTCCAGGTACACTGCCACAAATGACAGTCGCGTAACGGTTTTTTCCGGGCGGAATTTTAGGGTCTGCTTTGTGAAAATTGTGTTCTATCACTCGGTTTTTTTTTGGGTATGATTTTTTAACGCCGAAATAGTGACGCTTCAAAGGGTGGGCCATCTAGTGCTTTTCTCTTAGATCATAGGTTATTTTGACACTAACAGTTGTTTGCCGCTCGAAATCTTGACAGAAAGTCAGTATCATACCTCCGCGGAACGATATGCGTCGCTTTACGCTTGAACAATGTTGGGAAATATTGAAAACTGTTTTCCGAAGTGAGTGCTGTGTAGCCCAAACAGTGCGGTTTTTGAAAAGGATTTTTGGTCGAAATGAAGCATCCACCGCGACTGCTGTACGCAAGTTTGTGCAAAAAGTTCGTGAGACTGATGAGCTAGTGGACAACACTCATTGTCGCCGACATCGTACGGTGCGCACAGATGAGAATGTGGCTGCTGCGGCCGAGAGTGTGAGACTCAATTCACGAACAACAATTCGCCATCGATCTCAACATTTCACGCACTAGCCTGAGGAGAATTCTGCACAAAGATCTCGGATTATTCGCTTACAAGGTCCGATTGGCTCAGTAATTGAAGGCGCAAGACCATCCGCTGTGCAGTTTGGGCCTTGGGCCTAGAGCAGCTTAAATTGGACAACGATTTTTGGCGAAAAATCATCTTTCCTGACGAGGCGCATTTTCATCTCGGCGGCTGCATTAGCAAACAAAATTGCCGCATATGGGGTTCGGACAACCCCCATCGAGAAGCGAATGCATCCACAGAGAGTGACAGTTTGATGCGGATTGTGGAGTGGTGGCATCTTTGGACCATTTTTCTTCGAAAATGAGTCTGGGAACAACGTTTCGGTCAACGGTGGGCGTTACAGAGCCATGTTAACCGACTTTCTTTTTTCTAAAGACATGGACTTGGACGACATCTAGTTCTGCAAGATGGCGCGCCGTGCCACACAGCCCATGCCACAATCAATCGTTTACGCACCTAATTCCCAAATCGTGTTATCAGCTGTCCAATGCTCCGGCCCGGGAAGTCTTCGAATCCACCCCCGAGGGATGACGCAGTAGAGGAAGACCGCGACTCAGCTGGCGCACGCAAGTGGAAAGCTACCTCAACCAACTGCGCGTGCGAAACTGGAGGCAGCTATCAAAAGATCGAGCTGGCTGGAGACGCTTGTTGGTTGAGGCCCACGACCACCCTGGGCTGTAGCGCCACCTTAAATAAGTTATCAGGCGTCTTGGCAATGTTAATTGGCCGCCTCTTTGGACTTTTTTTGTGGGGAACCGTGATGTTATGCTAACAATCTGGAAACGATTCAATCACTTAAGGCCAATATCATCCAAACAATCCGCGAGCTAAGGCCCGAAACCATCAATACACGAGAAGAAATGTTGGTCTATGCTCAAAAACAGGCTATCGATTGGAACTGCTCAAAGAGTTCCCCGTTTTCTGGAAACGTTCGTTTCAGATCTAACACACATTTTGACAGCTCCTGAGGCATCAAACGATGCCAGTTGGGCTTTATTTTTCTTTCAGAAATCTAAATTCATGACCAGACTCAAACAAACAAAACCGTGACACACTAACTTCCACCACTTAGTCGAATCCAATTTCCAAGCGAGTAGCCTTAAATTGTGCGCCAACTTTGCCTCTCCTCCATCACCCGTTCAACTGTTCACCGATTCAAGGCTGAAGTGAGTAAACACTTCGAAGGTGTCCTCTTCAGCAGTGTGTCACGTGGCCCCGATGAAGGTGGACTGTAATTAATCGGCAATCGCCGGGCGAGACAGAAGCGCACATGCCACCGAGCACTTAATCGTATTTTCGTCGTTCTTGCGTAACAAACCACCACCCCGGGAGATGCGCCCAAAAGAGACCTTCACCTCTGATTCCATGCCTCCAACGGCAGCACGGAATCGGAGACGATAATTTTCAACCGTCGGGGTGGGTGGGGAGGACAAAAGTAGAAAATCAATTCGATATCAGAGCGTCGTCGGTCGGTCTCAAAATTGGGTCATGGATTCGATTGCGCCGGCGATGGTGACGCATTTATAACCGGAATGATGAAATTTCCTTGTCTATTTTTAGGCTGATAACGAATGTATGAAGCACGGCAAAGTGAGCGGAAGGACAAGCCAAGACCGGAGGACGTCCGCGCAGACAACACCATTTGATATCCCTCAGTCATAGTCGTTGGGTTTGATTAGTGTCCTGACCCTGCGGCGACAGGATTATTGGACGCAATAACGCTGTGGTGTGTGAAGAGTGTTTGAAGTTGACAACCTGTCAGGACGGTAAGCGAAGTTGCCACGTAAATTAACACCAGTAACGTGCATTGTGTGACGCATTTACTTCGGCATCCCATTTTCCTCGTTCAGTGCTGGCTGCTTTGTCAATGGAAATAGATTGCGTCTGGTTGGCGGTCCTGTGCCGTCAGTGTAACGGGGTCAGATGTTGTTACTGCAGCATGACGCTGATGATGGCAGAGAGGTTGACGCGCTTCTGTGGGGGCTTTGTGCTACGGCATACCTATGAAGATTTAAATTTATGATTGCCGGTCGATGATGGAGCGGGTGGTGGTGGATGCTGTACACACGAACGTAGCAATGTGCCACTGAACTGAAGTTGAAGTTGCCATCAAAGGACCCTCTCAGGGAATGGCAAGAGGCACTTGAACGATTTTCTAAACTTGCAATGAGATGTATGGAAACTGAAACGAGACCATGAACGACCTACTGGTGGTACAGGGTAACGTGGGATGGTACGTCACAGCGGATTTGACCTAAGGGGAGTAATGTTTGATGGGTTTATGTATCGATGACGTGATAGGGTGGGCCAAATACAAGTTTCTTTTTAAAAATGCAATGAAATGAACAAAATTAAACTTTTTAAATGTGTTATGGCTTTATTAGGAAGAACAAACATTCCCATTTATTATGGAATACATAATCGTTCAAGTGGCTGCCTCGACTGACTTCGCGGTAACACTTTCTGTCACCCCAATTTTCCAAGACCTTGTTGATGGTTTCGGGCTGTTGCTCACGGATTGCTTGGATGATAGTGGCCTTAAGTGCTTGAATAGTTTCCGAATTGTTGGCATATCATCGGTCCTTCACATCTCCCAAAGAAAAAAGTCCAAAGGGGTCAGCAAAGGGTCGCAGCACCGAGACGGCTAATTGACACCGCCAAGATGGCTGATAACACGATTTGGGAATTTGGTGCGCTTTTTTTTCGATTGTTTGATTGTGATATGGGCTGTGTGACATGCCGCGCCATCCTGCATGAACCAGAGGTCGTTCAAATCCATGTCTTCAGTTTCAGTAAGAAAAAAAAGTCGGTTAACATGGTTCTGTAACGCCCACCGTTGACCGAAACGTTGTCCCCAGCCTCATTTTCGAAGAAAAATGGTCCAATGTTGCCACCACTCCAGAATCCGCACTCACTGTGGATACATTGGCTTCTCGAAGACGACGAAACGTGCAGGTTTTCCGAGCTCCAGATCCGGCAATTTTGTTTGTTAACGTAGACGCCAGGATGAAAACGCGCCTAGTCAGAAAAGATGATTTTTCGCCCAAAATCGTTGTCCAGTTCAAGCTGTTCCTCTCTAAGGCCCAAACTGCGAATCGATAACGAAGCAGATGGTCGCGCGCTTTCAATTCGACGTTGTAAGCGAATAATCCGAGATCTTTATGCAGAATTCGATTCAGGCTCAGGCTAGTGCGTGAAATGTTGAGATCGATGGCGAGTTGGTGTTCGTGAATTGAGTCTCTCGGCCACAATAGCCACATTCTCATCTCATCGACGACGGGGACGGGGACCATGAGTGTTGTCCACTAGCATACTAGTCTCACGAACTTTATGCACAAACTTGTGTACAGCAGTCGCGGTAGGTGATTCATTTCGGCCAAAAGTTTTGTTCAAGAAAACGCACTGTTTGGCCTACACAGCACTCACTTTGGTAATAAGTTTTCAATATTTCCCAACGTTGTACAAGCGTTAAGCGACTCATTTCGTTCCGCGGAGGTGTGATACCGCCTTTCTGTCAAGATTTCTAGCGGGAAATAGCTGTCAGTGTCAAAATAACCTATGATTTAAAGAAAAACCAGTAGATGGCAGGGAATAGTCGCCAGAGACACGCACTTCCACAGGAACTGTATTGTTACGTTAATGGCCCAGGCGATGCTTTTAGAAATCAGTACTTTCACGTTTAATAACGTAATAGACCTTGAACTGGACACGCTGCTATGCGATCAGTAGTGTTTAGAGATATGGCTTACAAATGGTTAACTATAACCGACGTACGAAAACTAGAGCTAATGTCAAAAGCAAATGAAAACTAACCAGAAGCGTCGTCAAATTTTAAAGTGTCTATATTTGGTTAAGGCCCCGGTCCTAAGAATCCGTCCATCCGTCCGAGGCTTTTATAGGAACTCAAGGAGACTTCAGCTGTCAACTAGAGTCCGACCAAAGGCCAGTTTTTCGGCCGAAGCCGAAGCCGAAGCCGAATGTTTGGTCGGACTCTATATGGAACATATTTTGCAAGTTGCATTCGCATCATTTTTACGAAATAACCCCGAATTGGATTTTTAGCTGTCATTTTTGATGTTCTTTCTACCTGAAAACGGTACAAATAAATTGCATGCTTTTATACAGACCACTTAATAGTTTACCAAGTTGCAAACGCAAAATCTTTTGATTTTAAAGCTGTAAACAAGCGCACTTTCAAAATACAAAATATCCGACAATAACAAAACCAAAAACACACCGTTCCTTGCAACTTCTATTTTTCCAGAATACAGAAATCTCAACATTCGGCTTCGGCAAAATCTTCGGAGTCATTTGGCCGAAGCCGAATGTTTTGCCGAAGGTGATATTTATAGCCGAAGGTGGCCGAAGCCGAAGCCGAAACCGAATGTTCGGTCGGACTCTACTGTCAAGTGGCGTTTGCATTTGTAGAGACCGATCATTTCGCTCTCGCGTTAGTAGGCAAAACTGAACGAACTTAACGAAACTAAGCGAAGCGGTTATTGTAGTCACAGTGTATAACTTTTGTGTATTCTTCAGTTCTCCCGAGTTCCCTTACGATCATTATATTCTACCCTTTAGTTTTGTGGCAGCATAGACCACGAAAGATGTAGAATTTTATGTTTTGAGAGTCAAAATGTGATCGTTAAGACCATCTTATAGTGTATTTATTATTGGGTTTGTGCCCGACAGGAAAGTACAGTCGAACCTTCCACTGCGGACATCTCTCTTAGACGCACAAAAATATTGTCACCGTGTTGCTGCCCGCTTAAGAGGTTTCATTGTAAATCGGAGTAATTTCACATCCTTATTTTGTGCCACTTAAATTCTTCTTCTTCTTCTTGGGGCGCTACAGTCCGAGGTGGACCTAGGCCTCATTCAACATTCCTCTCCAGCCAGTATTATATTTTGCTAGCTGTCTCCAGTTTCGCACACCAAGGCGGTTGACTTGTGTGCACCACCTTGTACGCGAACGTTCTCTGTTGCGTTGTCCCACAGGCTCAGAGTCGAAGACTCTTCGGGCCGAAGCTAAGTTGTCCATACGCTCTACATGGTCTAGCCATATTAGGCGTTGGATCCGTAGACGCCTGACTAGACTCATGTTACTGTACAGTCCATATAGTTCGTGATTGAACCTTCTCCTCCAAATGCCATCAACGCAAACAGGACTAAAGGTCGCGCGCAGAACTTTTCTCTCGAAAAGACCAAGAGACTGCTCATCCGCTTGGGATATTGTCCATCCCTCTGCGCCGTACAGCAGGACTGGGATGATCAAGGTCTTATATAAAGTCAGCTTGGTCTTCCGAAAGAGGGCTCTACTACTCAATTGCCTTTTGAGCCCAAAAAAACAGCGGTTGGCAAGAGTTATTCTGCGTTTGACGTTGTTTGTACTGTTTACCGCGGAGCCAAGGTAGACGAAGTCCTTCACTACCTCAAAGTTATAGCTGCCTATGGTGACGTTCTGGCCAAGTCGTCGATATTGTGCGTCTTTCCTCGATGACAGCATATACTTGGTTTTGCCCTCGTTTACCTCCAGACCCATTTTAGCCGCTTCCGTTTCAATGCCAGCAAACGCGTCATTGACGGCTCGCTGTGTTCGCCCAATCACGTCAATGTCATCCGCGTAAGCTAGCAGTTGAACGAACTTTTGGAAGATCGTGCCTCTTGTGTTGGTCAGTGAGCTTTGCACGATCTTCTCAAGAACGATGTTAAAGAAATTACATGACAGCGGGTCTAAACCATTTCTTGACATAGAAGATCTCAGTGAGTTCGTTACCGACCTTGATGAAGCAGCGAGAGTTCTCCATCGTGATCCTGTTCAGTCTGACGAGTTTGGCAGGAATGTCAAACCAAGACATAGCGCTGTATAGCTCGTCTCTATGCACGCTGTCATATGCGGCCTTGAAATCGACAAATAGGTGGTGTGTGTCGATCTGCATTTCTTGGGTCTTCCCCAGGATCTGCCGCAGTGTGAAGATTTGATCGATGGTGGATTTCCCCGGCCTGAAACCACACTGATAGGGACCTATCAGATTGGTGACGAAAGGTTTCAGGTGTTCACACAGAATGGCAGAAAGGATCTTATGGGCGGTATTAAGGAGACTTATCCCTCGGTAGTTGGCGCAGTCAAAGGGGTCTCCTTTCTTGTGGATCGGGCAAACGATACTGAGATTCCACTCATCCGGGATGCTTTCCTCCGAGCATATCTTACAGATGAGCTGGTGCATGCGCCCATCCAGACCATCTCCAGCTGCTTTAAACATTTCAGCGGGCAGACTATCTGCACCAGCAGCTTTGTTCGACTTCAGTCTCGATATCGCTATCTTGACTTTGTCTAGTTCGGTGGGGACGGTATTCTCTTCTATCATCGTCCGTTGAGTTGAGTGGAACATTCTGCCTGACAGCGGTGCTTGTGTCCTCATCGCCGTTTAACAATCTGCAGAAATGATTTTTACAAATTCTCAGTATCGACTGCGAATCTACTACTAGCTGTCCAATCTCGTCCCGGCAGGCTTCTGTCCGAAATTTATATCCATTCGATAAGAGTTTTACCCTTTAGTAAAACTTTCGGACATCATTCCTGCCATAACTTCTCTCCATCTCCTCCATCGCGCCCTTCTCGTGGTCTTTCTTTTTCTTCCTGAGAAGTCAGTTCTCTTCCCTTCTTTTCTGCCGTAGAGCTCATGAACAGCTCTCGTGGTTCGATGCAGCGTTGCCCGGTAGGCTTCTTGCTTTGCTGCATTGGCCTGCCTGCACTCGTTGTCAAACCAGGGGTTTTTCCTTGGGGGTGTTTTAAAACCTAGCACGTCAATAGCGGCTTTTCTGATGGCTCTTTGACAACGTTTCCATTCTTCGTCTATTGTTAGTGCTGGCGACGTCGAACTTTCGGAGAGTTTCAGGGAGACTCGATTGGCAAAGTTCCTGGCAGTCTGTTGCCACTTAAATTGAGTTCTTGAATTATTTTAAATAATTATGTTTAGAGTTAGATTTTAATTGCTGTTTTTAATAAATAAGTAGCATTTCGCTCTTGCACACTTGTACTCACTTTTATAACCGAAATCAAAGTGGAAGCTGTCATTTGAAGGATAGAGGATCCTCATTTTCCTTCGTCAAGTTATTGTGTCCACCAAGGGACAGGGTTGGTGTAGGCAGCAATGAATCAGTTTCACTCGTTTTAAAAACCTACTTTTCCTTTAGTTGACAAGTTTTTGAATTATTTGAAATAATCGAGGTTAAAGAAATGATCAAATGAAATCGAAAGTGAAAATCGGCTTCTTGTCGTTTATTCCCATACAAAATGGCAACACCACACCACACGAGCTTTTACAAATTCCTAACGAAAGCCCCCTCGCCCATGGCGAACGGCAAAGAGTCTTAACTCAACGAAAGTGTCAAATCAATGCTCATTGATAAATAACAAAACTGTTTTCCATGTGCGAAAATTTCCACCACAACCAAACGAGCGTTCTGTTGTCAGTTCCTCTCACCCACACGTCGCCGAAGAGCGAAAAAAATCCTGCGCACTCACCACCGATCACACAGTAATACGTAAAGAGAGTCAGTCTACGAGAGAGAGCATTCACGGGTCTGTTGCCATAGTTTTCCTTCACATTTTCCACCACCACGACCACGGGCGCCACCACTCATCTGGGAGAGCAGAAAAGCTCCACTTTCCACAGAGCCAAAGAGGAGGAAAAAAACACGAAAAAAACTTCCACCGACCGAGCACGGCCTCAGTTGATGTCGAGATTTTAAACGGAATTGTTGCAAAAGAAAACTTGAAAATACCCGAAACGGATGTGTCGACATTTTGCATTTTCCACAAAACAAGGACATTCCCCTGGGAAACGCTGAAAGAAAACTCACCCCAAACCCCACAAGGATTGCGTACCACGTGAAAATCACCACAAAAATGTAAAAGTTCTCGAGAAATTCTAACGCGAAAATCTCAAAAAAATTCATAATTTCACAAAAAAAAAAGGAGAGAGAGCGAAAAAAAAAACACAAAAAATAGAAGAGGAAAAAATCTCCAAAGGACGGAAAATCTCGTCCTTAGTTGATGTGTGTATATCCTTAGTTTATCAGTTTCTCCATTGTGCGGTGTGGATTTCTCCTTTCGTGTGTTTTTTTCGACGTTTTTTTTTTGCTCTGTGTTCGCTGTATTCTTGTGCTCTCCTCCTCTGCGTCTCCGGTGCACACATACACACGCCCAGACACCAACAAGGAACCACAGAAGGGAAAAAAGTAGGTGGACAAGAATTCATTAATTTTTTTTTGTTCGTTTCGTATTTCGTTTACTCGTCCTTTTTGCTGCTCTTTAAAATTACAGTTTATGGTTGGGATTTTTTGTTTGTGTTCGAATGTCAATCAATAGATGGAGCTTTTCGTGGACGAAATCGAGTTCCGAAGGGATATCCCTTGGAATAATTATTGATGCACGCAGTAGATACTTTTCTTCGGAACAGGGGGAGAGGGTCGACCCTCTTTTTTGTTGTTCTATCCTGAGTCCCGGATTTTTCTTCTGAGGTTGGTCATGATGAAAACATTAAAGCAACAACAAGCCATAAAAGGATACACACACACACACACCGTGAACCCTCTGAGTAGGCGCTCTCCTGGTGGATCCGGCAGGCAGGCAGGCAGTCACGGAAAAAAAAAGGATATTTTAATTTCGCTCTCGCTCTCATCTCATCTCGTCTCTCGTCGTTGGCCATTCGGATTCAATTAGCAAGGACTTTATGTTCCTTCGGCAGCTACAAGGGCCGAGCTGCAGTGCTGTGCTCGTCAAATTGAAATCCTTTTATTGTCAGGACGTGACGTACAGACAACAACTGGCCAGCGAATGTGTATACGAGTGGATTTTCCCGTTAGGTTTTTGACAGGTTGTGTTTACGGTGCCCTGGCTGCGCCCTCCGTTTGTGAGGGCCGCTGGGGTGGGTCGCTGGAGTTGAATAAAATTAGGATACCTAATTTTAGACTCTTCTCCTTGGCTCGGGAACATAAATACTCCACTGGCACAGCCTTTGAAGCGGCAGAGTGTTTGTTTTGCGGAGTGTGACAAGTGTGTGATCGATTCAAGGATACGACGAGCACGCCTTTCGAATTGAGGGGAAACATTTGTAACTTCGGCAGAAACAGACCTTCGGTTTAAGGTTTCGGTGTTGTCTCATGTTTGTTGAAGTCGAAGGCTGATGGTGGTGAACTTTGAAGGTGTTCTCGGGTGAAGGCTTCAAGAAAACCAAATTTACCGTCATTGGGTCAACTGTGAACGTTTGGATAGTGCTTGAGTGCTTGAAGGAGAATGTAGCGAAACCGAGTATACACAATAACTTGAGTGCTTGGTCGTACCAACGCACGAAACTGGTGTTTCAGTTGCGACACAGTCTGCAAAACAGATTTTGGAAGACCCAGTTAGCGCTTTTATGTGCCTTTTCGTCACCACTAAACTCGTGTCAAAAACAACGCGCTAGTAAAGTGTACGAAGCTGAATTCCAGCAGTAAAATGTATACAGAGGATCAGTTCACCGATTCGTTTGCTAGAAACCTTATTGAGATCATTGAAAAACGGTTTTCAAAGAACTCGATTCCTAACCCTTACCAGTGCTGGACAACTACGCAGAAAATAAGTAAGAATTTCCCTCTCATTGCTGTTCTTGCAGCTACGACAAAACTTGTTGTGTCGAAGCTTGACTGCGTGGTCTCCAAATGGCCCACGACCATAGCAGCCAGACTTGAGATGTATTCCCGAGATCTATTTAGAAGACTTAACGTTTTGGGCCGGGAAAAAACTTCCCGATTTCACCGTTCGAAGTCGGCATTAACTTATAGGTCCCTTTCAATTGAGAGAGAACAGTAGCAAGCATAAGACAAGTGGTTGCTGTAAAAGCTAGAAGAAGCTAGAAGTTCACCTTAGACTTTATTTTTTTTTTCGGAGTATTTTTGAAACTCTACTTGAGCACTCAGACTCAAAACGGGTCCATTGTACTGCCAGGTAGCAACCTACTCCAGTGCCGTTAATTTTATCTCAACGGTAAATGGTGACTGGACGAGATTCGATTTCACTGGGATTCGAACCTGGGACCCCTCTAATTTGGGGCAGGCACTTAACCAACTGCGGCATACAGTCGTATCACCTCAGATTTAGTTACTATTATTATAGTTACTATACTATCGTTCTTGGCTTGTTGCTGGGCCAAATCCCCCTTCATATGAAGCAGATTGCAAGCTTTTGTCATCCGAGTTTGGTCAGATGTAGAAAATGATGAAGAATTTTGTCATTAACCCCTCCCTTATCAAGTTTTAAAGGCTAGCCTCTTCCTAGCCAGCCAATCGGTTTTTGCATTTCACCCGAAGTCACTGTGCCCGAGGATCCAGATAAGGGTAAGTCTAAAGCTTAACAGTGAAATTTTGAGGGCTTATCGCCTGCTAGCCACTTCATCGGCTCTATCATTGTACTCAGATTCACTGTGTCCGTGTACCAGAGAAGGTAAATTTGAAAAGGCTGTTCCAGAGCTGACCGCCATTCTCTCAGTCCAGAGGATATCATAACCTTCTCGATGCTCTTGATTGCCACTTGACTGTCGCTGCAGGTTTTCTATTCTGATCTTTCTTACTTATTATTGTTATTATTATGGTTGAGGGTATATTGCACTGCGACCTTTAAGAGCTATTGTGCCCCCTTTCAATACCATAGCACAATTACGAGTTCCCCTCAAATACAGTTCTTTTCAGAGTTGTATTGAGGGTAATGGACTCCTATTGCGCATAGGTGAAGAAATCTGTTCTAGAGTATTCTCTCTAAGTCAGTTTCCTTCAGGAATCTGAGAATGAGAGATGGTTCTAGTGACTGCATTTCTTCTTCTGATAGTAGGTACTTGCCCAGACTTCTTTTTCTTTTGTGGGCCAGTGCCTCACAAAATCCCAGTATAGGTTCTGGAATTTCATTAAATTCTCCACAAAATCTGCAGAGACCTTCTTCTGATACCCCTAGTTTTCTTAGATGCTCCCTGAGTCTACAGTGCCCCGTTAGGAAGCCTGTTAGGATACGGAGGTTATTCTTGCTCATTTTGATGCATGCCTCGAATCTCTTCCGGTTATATTGCCCTAGGAGTTTCTTGGCCTGCTTCATTCCACGAGCGTTATCTCAAGTTCCCTGAATTTTTCTCTGAGGAGATGGTCTCCTACAGCGCAGAATGGTTCAGGGTCTATGAAGGGTTCTGATGCGCCCTTTCTTGTCAGAGAGTGGCCCATTTCATTGCCTTCTATCCCCGTATGGCCAGGTATCCAGCAGAGTTTTACTGTTACGGTTTCTCCTACTCAACTCCTTGAGCTTTTGCAAGCATTCCCATACAAGCTTGGATTTGATGATGTAGGAGTGTTGTGCCATATTTTTTCGGAGGATTTTTGAAACACTACTCTGGAGCGCTCACACTCAAGACTGGTCCATTGTACTGCCAGGTAGCAACCTACTCCAGTGCCGTTAATTTGATCCCAACGGCAAATGGTGACTGGACCAGATTCGATTTCATTGGGATTCGAACCTGTGACCCCTCGAACTTGGGGCAGGCACTTAACCAACTGCGCCATCCAGTCGTCCAGTCTAGTTCCATAATAGCGGCTCTACTGTCCGACATAATTGCTATGTCGCAGTTGGTATAATTCCTTTCAAGATTGATATGAACACATCTGTCTATGGCATAAATTTCCAGTTAAAAGATGCTGGTATATTTGCCCATGGATTCGAAGTATTTTGTCCTGGGTCCAAAAACTCCTGCTCCAGTTCCTTCATCAGTTCTTGATCCGTCTGTATACCATTTTACCCCGTTGCTGCTCAGTCTATGGACCATGGATTCATTGCTCCAGTCCCTTTTGGTGCTGAGCTTGCTGGTAAATTTCTTTTGGAAATTGAATTTCCTAATCACGTCATCCTTCGGAATGGCCAGGAGTGGTAGCTTTTTGACTAGTGCGTCGAATTGCCTTGATGTAATGCACCTGTCTTTACCTATCCCTTCTTTTGCCATTCTCATGATTGTTTTGCTTGCACACTCTGCTACCACTGGATGCAAAAGAGTCAGCTACAGTAGCACCTCTATGGCCGCAGTTGGGACTTTCTTACATACCTATCAGGCCAATGACTCATAAAATGTCTAAGCTTGAGCCGCCTTCCACCGGTTCCGGACACGCTGCTTCCACTCATCAAGACCTAGTTGTCTTGCTTCCGCAACCACTTGGTCTTTTTACCGGAGTTTCATTCTTCCTGTCCATCTCGAACGAGGAGGCCCGGATTCGAAGGCTTTCTTAGCTTCAGCATTAGTGTTCATTCGGTGGCCAAGTTAAAAAAGTCGAGGGATTTTTGCCATCCGGACTTTGTCCACATCCTTGTACTTCTCGTAGAGTTCGCAGTTATGCCTTCTACTTCATTCGCCTACCTTGCAGACATGTCCAAAAGTCCGACTCAGAATTTTTCATTCGAATAGACTAAGAATAAGTTCTGTAGTCCTGCAAATTTTCCGGCTTCGGGTGCATAAATTAAGACTGACGGGATTAGGGTGCTGTAGGGGATGTTTTCGGTCCTTCGACTCAGGAGTTTTGACCCAAGTATTTTCAAAAAAACCGAAGTAACAGCAGTTGCCAAATTCAATTCTGCGTCAAAATGTTGCTTATAGAGTTCACGTTTGCCCCGAAGCAGACAAACTTCTGAACTACCTAAAAATGGTTCCTCTACAGCATTAATTTTATGTTCTCCTCTTTAACCTTAAGACCGGCTTGTTTCGCCTATTCGTCAATCGCGGTGAATGCGCCTACAACAGCCCGCTGCAGACGCGAGACAATTTCGTTGTCCGAAATCCAAAAGTTGGACCGACTTTTAAAGTGCCTTCCATGTTTACACCTGTTCTCCGCACTATTTTTTTCAGAACTAGATTGAAGAAGCCGCACAACAGGATATCTCCCTGGCCAAATCCGATGCAGGTTTTAACGGTCCAAAAATCCTAGAAATGAGCTACACTGTGCATCGCTTGAAAACCGTACCAATATGCTCGATGTCCGGAATTCGACCATCGCACCGAATAGTTCCTTGCGATGAATACTGACGTATGCGACTTTGAAATCAAGGAAAAGATTGTGCCGATTGGTTTGAAACTCGCTGGTCTAAACAGATCCTTGCTGCTGGGTGGAAGGACTACTTCATCGGTTGGAAATGAGATTTCTTCTCTTTCCTGATCGTGCCCATTGAACATCCTCTAGAAATGGTGTTTAAATACATCTTTCCCTTCGGGGTATGTGTGGGTGCTTTCCTTAAAACCTGTTGCAAGATTTTTGGCTTTTTTTCTTTTAAAATCCCAGTATTTTTCGTTTGTCCCCGGACTCCTCGATATCTTTAAGCTAGGAGGCCACGAAAAATCTTTTCTTTTGGCGCAGAAGTTTCTTCTTCTCCCGTCTTTTAGTTTGATACTCCTTTTGCGCTGCCCTGGATTTTGGTTGCAATGTCTTTTAGTAAGCCTCATTAGTTAATTTTGTTGCTCACACTCGCCATCATACAACGGGTTCCTTCTTAGTGGTGGGAGGTAGTTTAAAGTGATTTCGATTACTTTGAGTTGAGCGCCAATGCGACCACACATTTTAGTGCAAACGTTCGTTAAAGACTGTCAACTGTTACTCGTGCTGCATGTGGTGCTGCACTGTCCTACTGAAGCCAAAACGAATTGAAGAACCCGTAATAAATTCGTTCACAAAGTGAGCGTTTTTATTTCGGCATTTCTCGGATATGAAACTCCTACCAACTCCTATCCTACCACCTTCACCTGCGCCTCTTTCCCTTTTGTTTGTTTATACAAGGTGGGCCATGTAGTGGTTTTTTTTTAATCATAGGTTATTTTGACACTGATAGCTGTTTTCCGCTCGAAATCTTGACAGAAAGTCAGTATCATACCTCCGCGAAACGAAATAAGCCGCCTTACGCTTGAAAAACCTTGGGAAATATTAAAAATTTATTTCCAAACTGAGTTCCGTGTAGCCCAAATAGTGCGTTTTTTGAAAAGAAGTTTTGGGCGGAATGAAGCACGCAAGTTTGTGCAAAAAGTTCGTGAGACTGGTAGTGGAAGCTAGTGGACAACACTCATGGTCTCCGTCGTCGTACGGTGCGCACAGATGAGAATGTGACTGCTGTGTGAAAGTGGCCGAGAGTGTGAGACTTAATTCACGAACATCAACTCGCCATCGACTCCAACAGCTCAACATTTCACGCACTAGTCTGAGCCTGAGGAGAATTCTGCACAAAGATCTCGGATTATTCGCTTTCCTTACAAGGTCCAACTGACTCAGCAATTGAAGGCGCGCCACCACCCGCTTCGTTATCACTTCGCAGTTTGGGCCTTAGAGCAGCTTGAATTGGACAACGATTTTGGAAATCAAAAACGAAAATTCAAAAGCGAAAAATTATCTTTTCTGACGAGACGCATTTTCATCTCGGCGGCTACGTTAACAAACAAAATTGCTGCGCATCTGGGGCTCGGAAAACCCGCACATTTTGGTCGAGAAGCCAATGCATCCACAGATATTGACGGTTTGGTGCGGATTGAGCGTGGTGGCATCATTGGACCATTTTTCTTCGAAAATGAGGCTGGGAACAACATTTCGGTCAATGGTGGGCGTTACAGAGCCATGTTAACCGATTTTTTTTTACTAAAATTGAAGACATGGATTTGGACGACCTCTGATTCATGCAGGATGGCGCGCCATGCCACACAGCCCATGCCACAATCGATCTTTTGCGCACTAAATTCCCAAATCGTGTTATCAGCCGTCTTGGCGATGTTAGTTGGCCGCCGCGGAGCTGCAATTTTATCCCTTTGGACTTTTTTTTGTGGGGAGCCGTGTAGGACCAATGTTATGCTAACAATCCGGAAATGATTCAAGCACTTAAGGGCAATATCATTCAAGCAATCCGTGAGCTACAGCCTGAAATCAACAAGAAGGTCTTGGAAAATTGGGGTGACGGAAAGTGTTACTGCGAAGCCAGCCGGGGCAGCCACTTGAACGACGTTGTATTTCAAAATTAATGGGAATGTTTTTTTCTTACTAATGAAGCCATAGTATTAAGAAAAAATAAACTTTGGCCTACCCTGTATAGTCTCTGTTAACAGGTGAGGATGTCAAACGTCCGAAATTGGAGCCCGTTTAAAAACATATTGTTTTGAATCTGCCACGGAGTTTACTTGTATCAACGAAAGCGTTTAGGACGCTGTGTTGTAGTGACAATAAAAATCGTCCTTGACAAACTCTGCTTTCTTCGGTTTGTGGTAAAAATTTCTGACTTGAAGGATTTATCTTTATCCTGCCAGTCTCTCTGTATCCAATCCAAAGTTTGACGATAAGCAGGAACGTAAAACTGATTCTTGGTGCCTCCGAATGAAAAACTCTGACTCAGATATTTGGTCCAGCCTGAGAGGTAAGCAAAAAAGGGGGAAATACATAACCGATAACTCCACGAAGTGCACCAGGATGTGAACATAGTCAGAAAGACAAAGGTCCCGTCGAATATACTGGTTCGGCCACTGGTTCAATTCACTGTCTAAGAGAGTCTTCGAATGCAAGCCTTCAAGTTTGAGAAGGAGAGGAAGACTGAAACTCTGGAGGATGCAGGACAACGTAGTCTTCACAGCCGGAAGTAGTGTAGACAGGACCGGCAAGAATATAAGGCAGATCCACTCTCATTATGGGTCGCTACACAGCTTTCAAAAGTGAAATTAAAACAACTACTAGTACCACCTTAAAGCCAAATTTTATCTTGATATTCTTAGCGAACTAAAACGAACGATAAAATTCAGAGAAGACTTGCATTCCTGAACTATCCTGGAAGTGGTTAAAGGGTTCAGCAAGGCCTTAAGCACAACTTGGCTGTCGCTGCAGACACAGTGCATCAAAAGCAGGGGAGATTCAGCAGTGCATCAAAAGCAGAGCCAGTCGTACTAGGGAAGGCCCCTATGCAGCCGAGACAGACCGTTCTTTGAAGCTTGGTGAAAGCAGCAGTTACGTATTTACGCGAAAGCTTATTCCACAAAACGACCGATGCATAGGAGAGAAGGGGCCTCATCATAGCCGTGTAGATTCAAACGGATCTTTTTGGTGATAGACCCCAGGATTTGCCGGAAATTCCCTTACACTGGCAGAAATCTGACAGTGCCTTCGCAATTTTCGTTTCGATGTGTTTCTTCCACAGAAGCTTTCTATCTAGAATGACCTCCAGATATTTAGCTTCATCGGAAAAGCAGATAGCGACACCTTATAGTACTAGTTTAGTCAAACCAGTCAATTTCCTCCTCCTCGTGAAGAGGACAACCTCGGTTTTAAGAGGGTTGACTGAAAGCCCATTTCTAGTACACCAATCGTCGATCACGTCTAGAGCTGCCTGCGCTTTTGAACACACAGCCGCTAGGCATGATCTGACAGACAGAACAGCTACATCATCCGCATAGGCCTGGGCATAGATGTTAGAACTATTGAGAGCATCGAGCAGAGAGTTAACTAGCACGCACCATACCAGAGGTACTTGATGTATCACTATATCTAGTGAAATCACGAAAAAACATTGAACTGATGATGTCAAATTGCTAAATACTTGTCTGTCTGTTGAGCCTGAATACCCCCTAACAGTTCCTTGATACAAGTCCTTTTAAAAAAATCCACTTCTGACCAAAGTCCATACAGTGCCAGTGTGTTTTGATGTTCAACTAACAACTTGCAACAGTTGTTATGATTAGTTTTCAATTGTTGTCACTTTGTTCGAAATTTCAAAAGCACTCCACTTCTGGTCATAAGCACAGAATGAAAAACAATTTATCCCAGAGTCAACAGGACCAAGTTCAAAAGAGCACAAAAGACCACATCCAACGCACTCGTCAAGAGAGGTCGAACAACATAATGGACTGCCACCGCCGTGTGTGGATACAGGCATCCAATAGATGCCCCATTGAAACCTGTTCCCGTTATTTGTGTTTAATAAATACCACTGAATGGATAGAGTAGCAGCGGAAGATACGAAACGAGCGAGAAGACCAGTGGAATTCGATCGAAAAATAAAACGACACAACAATTTGAAAGCGATTTGAAATTCTATTTTTACTCACTCTATGTTGACGTCTTCTCTGCGAGAGATTCAGATAAAACAATTTGCAGGACAAATGCGACTATCTGATAGTTTCTTTGTTTTTGTCGACGGATTAACTTCAAAGAGCACAGACACGTGAACAAATTTAAAATGCTTATGATCTGTTTATCGTGTTGGAAATATAATTTTATGGGGTCTCCTGGGAGATATTTTATGTTTGTGTTTATTGCCGGTCATTGGACGAAGGAGACTGGGCCTATGGTTCAAGGACAAACGAGTCAGGGATAGGAAATTATTGATTGCAGCCAGCAAGCAGTTAGTTATAACCACAATTCATGATGTTCTACTAAAATTCGATGTTTATGTTTGGGCGATGTAGAAAATCGGAGATAAATTCATACAAACTTCTAGAACTACAGGGTGACCAGAAATTCGAAAGAAAAAGGTCCAATGATACTGCCATGCCATAAATCGCACCAAACAGTCAATTTTTGTGGGTGCATTGATGCTTGGTCGAACGCTTGTGGCAACAGCAATTTTGCTTGTTGACACAGCCACAGAGCCGAAAATTAAGCCGAAAAGATGATTTTTTGGCCAAAATCCGGATCTCCGTCCGTTCGTAGCTGTGGCAGTGTAGGATTGAAGAGCACAGATTTTTGTCACATTGCGAACATGCCCCTGCAACTTAAGTTTTTTTTCAATTCACGGAATGAGATGATATTCGATACCAATCGTGTTCATATTGTATCTGGCCCTCACAAAAAGGGATTGTAATTTTATGCAGCGAACCTTAAAGTTATTCGAAAATGCATAACGAATTTGAGACCGTAAAAGGTCTCATAGTTCACGCACTATGAAGACTTCAAATGTCATCTATATTGTGGAACAACCGTTGTTTTCTTTTTAAATCATACGTCATTTTGACACTGACAATTGAAACTTGACGAAAACTCTGTATTATATTTTCGCGGTACGAAATGGATCGATTTACGTTTGAACAACGTTGGGAAATACTGCAAAGTTCAGAGTTTCAAAGTGAATGGTGTTTTGCCATAACTGTGGGAATTTTGAAGAGAAGTTTCACTGAAATTTTGAGCCAACTACAGCTGCTGTAGTTTGTGCAGAGAGTTTGCTGATTGATAACCAAACATATTCCCGATTTCGTTCTCTGCGTTCAACGGAGAATATTGCTGTTACCGATAGTGAGCCCTTAAACCCCTAGCTTCTATTTTTCTTTTATGAAAGAAACTTTGCAGTCATTGGAAAGTCCATCCAAGACAGCTTACAACCGATTTTGATAGGCCAGACGTTGAGGATTTGAATTTGGACAAACTGTGGTTCCAGCAAAATGCGGCTACGTGCCACATAAGCCGTTCAACAATCGATTTATTACTGACTAAGTTCTGTAATCGTGTAATCAGTTGATTTGGTAATGTTGCTTGTCCACCTCGGAGCTGCGATTGGATACCAATGCACTCTTTTTTAGAAGATCGATGAACAACTGAGAGACGATTCAGGCACTCAAGAACAATATTGGTCAACATGGGGTCAATAGGGGCAAAAATCACTAAAAAAATTGAATTGACCGGATAGCCTACTGTCAAGTAAGCTGAGGCAATAATTTGAATGAAATAAAATTGCATAATTAATCAGAAGGTTCCTTTTGACGAGCGGCAATCATGGGCATCGTGGCGTAGTGTAGATTTCCCCTCTTTTCAGTCACTGACAATGCTCAAACAGTATAAAAGTCCAGAAGAAGCTTCTCAATCTCGCCGTTCGGTGTCGGCACTAAACTGTAGGTCCCCTCCACTCGTGAGAGAACAATAGCACGCAGAACACAAGTGGTAAAAACGAATTTAAAACCGTAAATGGTCTCATTGTTCAGGCACTATGAAAACTTTAAATGTCAAACGGCGGAACAACCTTTGGGTTCTTATCGAATTGTATGCCAGTTTGACACTGACAGTTGAAATTTGACAGAAACTCAGTTTTATGTTTTCGCGGTACAAAATGGATCGACTTACGCGTGAACATCGCTGGGAAATACTGCAAAGTTCAAAGTTTCAAATTGGATGCTGTGCTGCCATAACAGTGCGAATTTTGAAAAGAAATTTCAGTCGAACTAATGCACCAACTGCAGCTAGTGTACACAACTTTGTGATGGAAGTTCGCTAGGCTGGTTTACTGATTGATTGAACCGAAATATTCCGTTCGTTGCGTGTGCTTAACTTAATATTGCATATGTTACCGATACTGAGCTCCTAAATCCGAGAGCCCCAATTCTCATTTTTCTTCCAAGACGACAATGAAAGAAACTTGGAAAATGTAATGTGCTTCCGCGCAGCTGATAACCGATTTCGCAAGACCAGACATTGAGAATTTGAACTAAGGCAAGCTGTGGTTCTAGCAAAACGGGGCTGCGTGCCACAAACAATTTATTGCAAAGTTCAAAAATTGTGCAAACATTTGATTTTGGTAATGTTGCTTGGCCCCCACGGAGCTGCGATTTAACGTCGCAGGGGGTACTATCAAAGACCGATGCAATGCGAGTAATCCAAAAACGATTCAGGCTCTCAAGAACAATATTGGTCTAGTTACTTGTGAAATAGAAGCCCAAGCCACCGAAAAAGTACTTACGAATTTAGTTGACAGGATGGCCTACTGCAAAGGAAGCCTAACTGGTCATTTGAATGAAATAAAAGTCTATAAACGAAAGGTTTACTCTTTTACAAAGCAATAGTCGTTGATAAATACTGAGCATTGTTTTTTTTAGCATTTTCAAAAAGAGACCAACAGATGACACACTTACGCAGAATAACTCTTGCCAACCGAGTTTGAGTAGTAGAGCCCTCACTCGGAAGACAAAGCTGACTCTATACAAGACCTTGATCATCCCAGTCCTGCTTAACGGCGCAGAGGCATGGACAATATCCCAAGCGGATGAACAGTCTCTTGGCCTTTTCGAGAGAAAAATTCTGCGCACGATCTTCGGTCCTGTTTGCGTTGATGGCATTTGGAGGAGAAGGTTCAACCATGAACTATATGGGCTTTACAGCGACATGAGTCTAGCCAGGCGTCTACGGATCCAACGCCTAAGATGGATAGGCCATGTAGAGCGTATGGACAACTTAGCTCCGGCCCGAAGAGTTTTCGACTCTGAGCCTATGGGACAACGCAACAGAGGACGTCCACCTACAAGGTGGCGCACACAAGTCGAGGGGGACCTCGGCCGGCTTGGTGTGCGAAACTGGAGGCAGATGGCGAAAAATCGTGCTGGTTGGAGAGGCATGTTGAGTGAGGCCCAGATCCACCTCGGACTGTAGCGCCCTAAGAAGAAGAAGAAGAATATGACCCACTTATTTGTCAAATCAGTGACCAATATACGGTCTGAGCCGGAGCTTATGCTACTTTCCATTTTTGATGGTCTTGGGCTCGTTGATTCCAGCTGTCAAGACCAGAGAACCGCATGCGCGGTTATTTATATTCGAGTTTCCGTGTTCTTCACCTCCTCGAACCAGGAGAAGACTCTTCAACCGAAAAATTGGTGTTCATACGCTCAACCGAGCCATTATACTCGACAGATTTTTGTCTTTCCGACATTCCCTCATCACCAAATATCCGAAACAGAATTTTATTTTGAAAGCATCAAGAATCAGCTAAGCAGTCCTGCTTATCGCCCAACTTTCGGCTCCATGCAGCAATTCTGTCAGGATAAGGGCCTTGCAAAGGATGAATTTGGTTTTTCGAATCAGGAGTTTTAACCCAAGTTGTTTGGGCAAACTGAAGTAGCAGCGGTTGCCAAGAGCGATTCTGCATCGTATTTCGCCCAAGACGTCGTTTGTAAGGTTCGCGTTTGCCTAGGGTGACCTGATCCATGGGCATGAAAAAGAGGACACCTTGAACAGTCTCAAATAAAAATTTAAGACTCACTTCTGTTTAGATTAGAAAAGAACACACACGGTAAACAAACGGTGTGTTTATGTATGAAATGAGCTGTCAAATGAGTGGGTGTGTTTAGACGACTGTTAAAAAAGAAAGATGGCGTTGTGTTCTGAAGTAAATGAGTTTAGGTACAAATATATTTTAAAAAAGAGTATAAATTGCATGTTTTTCCTAAGAGATACTGGACATTTTTTTATGAGACAAAAAGAGGACATTTCTTCTTAAAAGAGGACGTCTGGTCAGCCTACGTTCGCCCCGAGATAGACAAACTCCTTTTGATCTTGGGTGGTTTGAAGTGGCTTTAAAGTGCCTTGAGACTTGAACTGGTCCATTATGCTGCCACGCGGATTGCTTATATTCTAATTCGTTTGTCCAACCATCTGGAGCTTTCTACAAAGCGTAATTGACTAATGTTGGATATCTCATTTAGGTCGAAAGTGTTATCCAAGAAAGATGGCTCTCACGTGTGTGCGTCTAAGAGACACCAAAAACCGGCATAAACAGAGAAGGTGTAGAACATTTTCCCCTTCCTCCTCATCCAGACAGCTTATACAGAAGTCAATAGATAGAACTCCAAGTCTTCTTGCATGGTCACCTTGAAGACATTGTCTTTTGATGATACTTGTCATAACGTTTTTGATTTGTCAAGATTTTAGATCGTTTAAGATCTAACTTAGGCTATAGTAATTTTACGAAATACACGGCTGGATGGCGCCTTTGGTTAAGTGCCAGCGCAAAGTAAGTGGGGTCCCAGGTTCGAATCCTAGTGAAATCGAATCTGGTTCAGTCACCATTTGCCGTTAGGATCAAATTAACGGCACTGGAGTACGTTGCTACCTAACAGTACAATGGTTTTGAGTCTGAGTGCTCCAGTAATAATATAATAATAATGGCGGCGCTACAGTCCGGGTTGGACCTGGGCGTAGCTTCTCAGCAACCACTGGTGTTATGCGTGCTATTGTTCTTTCACGAGTGGAGGGGACTTACAGTTTAATGCCGACTCCGAACAGAGGGATTGAGAAGCTTTTCCTAGACAGTTATACTCTTTGAGCATTGTCAGTGACTCGAAAGAGGTGGAGCCCAGAAAAAATGTTAGATGTTTTTTTTCGAGATTCGAACCGACGACTTCGAGCGTAGGAGTCAACGCACCTACTCACTACGCCACGGCACTACGCCAGTGCTCCAGTAGTGTCTCAAAAATCCTCCGGAAAAAAACAAAAAAAAAACTTTACGAAATCATTAAATCAACTTTATTCTTGAGCATCCAAAACTCTGTTTCATCTTCTTCTCTCTACCTTGGACGGCGCTTCATTCCAGGTTGGACAGTGCCAGAGCTTCTGGAGCAACCACTCCAGTTGGGCGTGCTATTGTTCTTTCACGAATGATGGGGCTTACAGCCTTAAGCTGACTTCGACGAAGTTCGAGAAGCTTTTCTTGACTGTCTCTCAGTCTCGTTGAACATTGTTAATGACGCGAGAAAAGTGATGCGGAGAAAATCAAAGCGGACCATAAACCTCGACCCATTTATCAACTACTCCACACAGCCCACACATTTTACTCTAGTTATCCACGTGAAACAGGTCATCTCTAAGGACTCTTATCGGCGTTATCACAGGACACTGTGCCATTAGCACATACACCTTAAGAATAGAACTCCCTCATAACGACTTCTGCAGAAGCTGCAGAGACGAGGAAGAAGAGGAAAGCATAAAGCATGTAGCGATCTATCCTCCCGCGGGGAGAAACATCTTGAAGCCGACTTATTTAACGACTTAAACGAACTGCACAACGTTGGCAACCATGACAAGCACCAAATGGTTGCTGGATAGGTGACATCCGATCCGCGTGGTACCACAATGGGCCTACGTTGGCCTAAGTGTAATTGCTATCTACAGTCAGCCACCCAAACCTAACCTAACCTATCCAGGTAAAAAGACACGGCCTCTTGAACTTACCTTGTGTCGTATGACTTTCTGTGTCTCTTAACGATCTGTATAAATATGCAACCACTGAAGTACTCGAAGAGTTCCCAGTGTCAGATCCATTGTGGAGCAGTGTAGTGATCAGCGAATGACAGCACTTCGTATTCAATTACGACTCAATGGCCCATCAGATAAGCAGTTTCAATGCGAGACGTGAGCACCCTTGAAAATCGTCATCAATTAGTGAAGCTTCCGTTTGTTTAGAGTCTATGTACCGGAAGAACCCAGTCAGCCTCACATCTCCCGTTCACGACCAACCATCTAATCTCCTGGAAGTCATCGACAAGATTATAAAATCATCTTAATTGCAGTCGTTACGCTGCCAAGGCTACTGGCAGCAAAACGCGTGTAACAGTGTCAAGAAAATAAAAGTCGTAAACATCAAAAAACCGTGCTTCCAAGTCGGTCACACGACTCTCGCCCCTCCATCAGCTGTCGCTCACAAACTCACCTCCAAACATCGCCAGCGCTCGGAGTGCCTTAAGGAAGTGATTAAACTTGAATTTCGCAATGTACCCGCGCAGAGGCATGTGGTATCGTCACGACTCTGCTCGTCGATGGCTGGAGAGCTGGTGAATGCTTTTAGAAAAGCACTTCTCGCCCAGATTACGTGATGCATGATGAGAAAATTAATATTTCAAGACTGCAAGCTCTTGACATCAAACAACTTGTGCATTCCCATGGCCCTTCTTGGAACGGTGCCATCCGAGCAGTGAGTGCAGCACCAGTTTCCAAGTGTAGAAGGTCACCTCCGTCGGCATCGTGTCAAGTCTCGGAAACGAACAACTGCGTCGTGCAATGACCTTAGTGAAGCCACCTCTCATTATGCTTATCGATTGTTCTCCGATGGGGTACCCCACCCCTCACCAGAGGGTCCAACTGAAACAGCAACAACAACGGAGAAGACAAAAAAATATGTAAATAAAAACAATAATCACCCAATCGATAGCAATTACCTACTTACCACTGCCACCCCCCTCCGTGAACTGCTGTGTGTGCGGTGGTGGGTGATGGGTGGTGAGTGGTTGGTGAAGGAATCGAATCCTCTCTCGAAGACGCCACGGCGGTAGGGCCCTCCAATGTCATCATAGCTGTCGTCTGCTGCGACGTAACCCATAATGCAATTTGCAGCGCAACTAAGTCCACCACTTGTGTCACCATCAGAGCACCCCCGAGTGCCATTTTTTTTTTGTTTTCTCCTCAAACATTACTGACTACAGACAATGACGAATCAATACATCACACGTACAATCAATTTTGCCAGCGAACGCAGCCACTGACAGGCCGACTGTCGAACGGTTGGTCGGCAGAGCCGTTCCATTCATCATCCGCCCACTCCCATCGACCGCCACAGTGCCTCACGCAACAGCACAGAGGACAGCGGACCCTTCTCGGTGACGACACGGTAAAAGTGCGGAGGAGAAAGCTCTCCTCAGCAAAGCTCAATCGCTGCTGCTCCGTTTACCTAAATTTTCGTAGGTCTTGAGTGGGAAGGATTCTCGAGCGCAGAGCAGAGAGCAGACAGCAGAGAGCTAGAGCGTTCCTCTCGTCGTGCGTTATTTTCGTTTTCCTTTGACTTTCCCTTCTGTGTATCGCTTTTGGGGGCCGTTTTGTTTTGGTGTATTTTTTGTTGTCCTTCTCCTTCGCCATCCGCTTGTGTAGGGTTTTCCTTTCTTTTTTCAGGGGGTTTGCGCGCAGTTTCGTCCTCGTCGTCAGGCATCCTTGTGTGTTCGTTCGCGTTTCACTCTCCGATGGATGCTGGAGAGAGTATTGATCCTAGTTTCGGTTGGGCAGGTTGACTCTGGGTGGGGTGGTGGTCGCTTCGTTGTCTTTCGGCCTAGGGGCTAAACCGTTACGTGTTCACATCTGCGTGGATACCAACTCTCTCTCTCCCTCTCTCACTCTCTCACTCTCTCTCGCTCTCTTCTCAAGTTTCTGTTTTCCTCGACGCGAGAGAGACTTTCAGGCGTCATCCGTGTCCATTGGGGAGTGCTCACTCGTTTAACCCGCGACCGGTGGTGGGTTTGGCAAGTGGTGGGTGTGTATCCTTGATGGGAGCGTGAATGAAAATGAATTTAAAGTTGTTTTTCACGTCGCCGTAGATACTCATACAACCGCACGAACGAACGAGCGATAACTGGGTTTTATTAATTTTCTCGTGTGTCCTGTTTTCTCATCGTTCTTCTTCGTTTTTTGTGTGTCTTTCCTCCTCATCGTTTCCCACCGAACGGCACAACGTTGTGGTGGTCAGTAGTCAACGTGTGTGGCATTGTGTCCCGTGTGAACAAAAAGTGTGTACCGTTTTGATGGGAGGAAAAGAAATCGAAGGCGGAACTTACTGTCACTCTGAAGGACTGTTGCTGTGTGTGTTGTGCTGTGTGTTTCTTGGTTTTTGTGCGGAGGACCCTTCAGTTGGAGCTAAATGGATTCATAACTTTACTGTCAAGCGTGTTTTTCTGCGAATAATTCAAATTTGTGCGAAGATTTAACGGAGCGACGAATGGAATCCGCTTGCGATTGTGCTAGGTGAGGGTGCTTTACGATGTTTATGATGTTTTGTATATTTTTGTGCTTTTATCGCCAGCAAATGGCCTTGGAGGATACTAGTTAGAGCAAGTTTATGGGGGGACAAGCATAAAATTGTTCTGATATGTGCGCTCTGCCTCTGAGAGGAGCAGGGATGGTATTTATGATCTGTCAAATCAATGGAGTCGTTAAGAAGAACCGAGCTGGCGACATTGTTGCGACAAATTTTCGAGATTCTACGTCGTCTGAGCATGACGCATGGCTGTTGCTACTGATGGAATAATGTTTCTTTGTAGAAAGAGGAAAAATGTGTGCTGTTAAATGTGTCAATTGTGCCTTCTTCTTTTCGACACAATGGACCAAATCTGGTCTAGAAGCACTTTTCAGTCACTTAAACCTATCTTCTTGCGTGCCTACAGTGGACGCTACAGTCCGAGCTTTAACAGGCAAGTCTCTCTAAATTGGACAATCTGTCGCTGATATAAATTTACCTTCAATTTCACAATTCTCTTAGGCTTGTCTTCAATAATTCAACTTCAACTCTTTTGGGCCGCATGGCTTAGAGTAAAATGCTAGGTAGGTAGGTAGGAGTGGCTAAGGTGTACACTTAGACCAGAGTTAATCCATTGTGCGGCCACATGATTTGACTGAGGTCGATCCAGTAGAGTAGATCCATTTGGAGCCTGTAATAAAGCGAAGCAAATTTCTAATGGGAACCACACTGAGTTCGCATTTTTAAAGTTTTCAAAGAAGTAGTCTCCTAGATGAAGAGACGCCAGGGCCGGACAGAAGCAGAGAAGGTGTGAAACGCTTTCCACTTCCTCCTCGTCTAAGCAGCTTCTACAGACATCATTGGCCGGGACGCCCAGTCTGATGGCATGATTTCCTGTGAAGCAGTGTCCTGTGATGACACCGACGATTGTACTTATGTTCGATCTATCCGAAGAAATTAATTCTTTAGATCTTCTGAGATCTAGCTTAGGCCAGATCATTCTGGAGGTGTGACACGTAGTGCCACTCGCCAATCTGTTGTTTATTTCATGAGTTGCATCTACTAAAAGCAACAATTAACAAGTTGTGAGGGACATACCCAAGTTGCTGTGTTTAGGTAGAAATGGCTGTGAAGTAGCGAGCTTGGAAAGCTCATCCGCTTTGCAGCTACCCGGAATGTCTCTATGGCCTGGTACCCAACACAGGCGAATATTAAACTGATCGGCCATCTTGTCTAACGATGAGCGACAGTCGATTATAGCTTTCGAGTTTATAGAGACTAATTCCAGGGCCCTGATGGATGCCTGGCTGTCCATGAAAATGGAGATATCACGCGCAGATATTACATTCCATTTGAGCCAGGATAAAGCTTCACTAATCGCCATTATCTCCGCTTGAAACACGCTACAGTGGTCGGGTAAGTGAAAGGAGAGACTTATGCTTAAATCATTAGAGAAAATTCACTGCCAACCAGAGTTGTACCGAATAGCTATTTTGCCGGATACCGGATATCGAATCTTCGGCCTGCAGCTAGGCCGGATAGCCGAATATTTAGCTGCCGGATATCTGTCCAAATTAAAAATATAATAGTTTGGTGGTCTGATACTCAAATCGGTACAAGTAAAACCAACTTAAACATTTTTTTCCTTCTCCTCCACAAGATATTCTTACTTCCTACACAGCAAAATTGTTGAGACATTTTTGAAGAGGTTGCGGAAGGCAAGTCAGATTAAGTATTCTGTCAAAAAAGATACCGTCAACGAGCTTGACTTGACAAAACAGTTTATTTTGAACGGAATATTGACTCTTGGGCTTGGTGGTCAGTAAATGGAAGACAGTACCGAATTTTGCCCAAATACACAATTTTGCCCAGTGTTCACAGTGAGAGACTCTTTTCTGAAGCATGCATCGTACACGAAAACAAACGTAAAAAATTATTACCCGTGAATGCAGAAAAACAGAAAAATATTCATTCACCATAATTTGGCTTTAGTAAACTTCCAATATTAAATTGTTTTATTATTTTGTTGTTTTTTACTGAAAAAAAGACTATCCGGTATTCGGCCGGATATCAAGAGACTATTCGGCTCCGGCCGGATATTATAAAAGAAGCCGGATAGGCCGGATACCGAATACTTACCGGATATCCGTCACACCTCTACTGATTTCTGGTCGGGAAGTTTGGAGAACTTAGTATAGAGGAGTGGCCAAAGGGATTATTGGTCCACTGGGCGGAGGCAATAAGCCGAATAGCAGTGTTTTTTGCTAGTAGTCTGCCAAAAATGTCAAGTGGGGATAGGTTCCTGATAACGTCCAGAGCATCTGAAGGTGTGATCAAAATGTTAAAATAAAAGCTTTTGAACGTGGATAAGTTATTCTTCTTTTTCTTTTTGTGACGCTACAGTCCACCTCTCTAGCTGGCACAACCTTTTGCTATCTTTCGTCAATTGCACATGCCAAGTTGGTTGAGGACCCTCTCCACTTAGAAGCGCCACCTTAGACGTGGACGTCTTCTCTTGCGTTGTCCCACAGGCAGGCCAGGTCCTAGCTAGATGAGCGCCCTGTGCAAGGCCTGTGTTTAGCGCCCCCAATCAAATGAATCCATAGGAACTGAGGATTGAGGGCACTTGACGCCCTGTGCATTTGCACATCCTGCACATATGGTAGGACCGGCCCTGCCCACAGGCTAAGAGTCGAAGAATCTGAATCAAGTTGTCCATGTCCTCTACGGACAAATTATAAACATAAAAGGGCAATGATGGTGACATGGTGTCCAGGTGGATTGGGATCAGATTGTTATGAAGCGTGTGGTTCTGTCTTTACCATCTAGAGACCGTTTTAGGACTTTTAGGACAGATCATGCCAGCTGAAGAGGTTTGTTGGTTGACGTTCTGGTTTGTCCCAAACTGTAGCGCCATTAGAAGATAAAGAAGTACAAAACGTCTGTCTTTCTCCTCTATTAATACATTTTGCGTTTATGAATAACACCAGTGAAAGTTGTTAATGACAAAATCTATCTACTGTCTATGCAGAACACACCCGTGAGGAGACAAATTTTCTCTCCTATATAGAAAACTGACTTTTTTGGGTGCCGTGGCCGTGTGGGTTCGTGCGTCGACCCAAGCGCATTAGACTTTCATAGCCTAGATTCGAATCCAAGTTCAGACAAACAATTTAAAAAAAATAAAAAATTGTTCACGGCTCCACCTCTTTCGATTTACTGACAATTCTCAAAGAGTATAACTATCTTTCGGAGTCGGCATTAAACTGTAGGTCCTCTCCACTCATGAGAGAACAATAGCACGCACAACATGTGTGGTTGCTGAGAAGCTAGGCCCAAGTCCACCTCCGACTGTAACGCCGCCATTATTATTATTATTATTATCTAGTCTTTACAAATTACTCGTAAACTATCCAAAGCCTCCAGGCTTCCTCAACATACTCAATGGAACGTGACCCTACTCCAGTGCGAAAATCAACCTCTTGATGGACACTTACGTAAAGAAAGGAGACCCTCTTAAGAGCGCTAGGTTAGGTTAGGTTAGGGGGCTGCTGGTGAATTCACCAGCACACATAGACCATGTTGGTTCATTGTGATACCCACAGTTAGACTACTACCACTGATCGACGGCTCCAGTGACAGTGCCGTTAATTTGATCCCAACGGCAAACGATGACTGGACCAGATTCGAAAAACCGGATAAAAGCGTATTAACTTTGCTTTCACTGGGATTCGAACCTGGGACCCGTCTAACTTAGGGCAAGCACTTAACCAACTGCGCCATCCAGTCGCCTAGATCTTTGTTGAGGTTGTTGTCATATTTTCAATCAGTTAACATCTTAAATGGGCCGCTAAAAACGCATTTTACTGGTGTTTTTCTAGCTTTTCATTGGTGATAACTTAGACCTAAATAAAATAAAATTCAACTATTTTTTAAGATTATCCCCAATAATATATATAATGTAATAAAATTACTCAAATTTAGTTCGTTTGCACGGTCCATGATTTCATGACTTTATTCATCAGTTCAGAGTCCTATGAAGGGTCAACCAGTGAACTAGAATTTCTAGCTAAGTCTTTCGCTTCTTATTATTGGGCTTATGTCGTGTCGCATACACGATCACTTGATTTTCATATCGGTCTTTCTAAAACTAGCAGGCTGGTGGTGAAAAACCATGACTAGTCTGTGCTCCCTATTAAGTATAAGAACTTTTGTTTTCAGGGTCGTTCAGAGTTCATGTAAGTCACGATCATGAACCGGCGCTAGGATTGCCTGCGTCCTTCGTTAGGGCTTTCATCGATGGCTGGACCTCTCGAGAGCACAACCAGAGGTGGCATAATTCTCTAGGATGTAGACAGACCAAGAGCATGTTCCCCAACGTCTGTAAGAAATCCGCGGCTTGTTGTTGAAGAAAAGACAGAAAAGACTGCAGACAACTTACCGGCGTACTAACGGGCCACTACATCTTCGCTCAACACCTAAATGTGCTTGGCCTAAGCGATGAAACCCTCTGCCTGCCCTCTACCCATGATGTAGGCTCCTCATCACAAGCGCCTGCTGGTCTTCCTTTGAAAGACCAAAAAATTCCAGCAAAAGTAGGTTGCTGTCTGGCAGTACAATGGACAAGTTTTTGAGTCTGAGTGCTCAACTGTAGGGTTTTAAACACCTCCGACAAAAAGAAAAATATGAAAATGCATCTTCATTTTGTTAAAGCTCGACCACGGAAATATGTTGTATTTGCGGCAAGTACATAGTTCAAATCTTTTTATCATCTTTTTACTGATGATCTGGTGTACATGTATGTCGTCGTTCATATTCTACGAAAGCCTCGTGAAGTCTACGAATATCGTTTTTTCTTCTTCTAGTTGTTGTGCTACAGTTCGAGGTGGACCTGGGCTTCAGTCATCATTCTACATGACTTTCCATCCAGCACGTGCTAGACGCATTTAGTTACGTGCGTTCAGATGACTGAGTTCCCTTTCCAGCTTTGTGCGCCAACGACTTCGTGGTCTTCCTTTGCCACGATGTCTTTTGGGGTCGAAGTCGAAGACTTTCCGGGTCGGAGCATTCACTCTACATGACCTAGCCATCTGAGACTAGTGCCGCGAACTCATTTTACTAATTCGATGTAGCTGTACAGCCTGTAAAGCTTGTCGTACAGCCTCCTCCACCAAACACCATCAGTGCTTAGAGGATCGAATATAATTCAAAGGATCCTCCTCTCAAAGCGACAAAGAATCGCCTCGTCTTCTTCGGATATCATTTATGCTTCTGAGCCATACAGCAGGGGTGGGACTATGCAGGTTTTATACAGAGATGTCTTGGTTTTTCGAGATAGAGCTTTATTAATTACCTTCTAGGTTAGGTTAGGTTAGGGGGCTGCTGGTGAATTCACTAGCACACTTAGACCATGTTGGTCCATTGTGATACCCACAGGCAGGCTACTACCACTGATCCACCGTTCCAGTGAAAAACCGGGATTTGAACCTGGAACCCTTTTAACTTAGGGTTGGCACTTAACCAACTTAGCTCTGACCCAAAAATATGCCGACTATGAGCCTCTGAGACAACGCGACAGACGACGCTCACGTTTGAGGCGACGCACACAAGTGGAAAAGGACTAAACTTCGTATTACAGAGCCATGCCGGCTTTTTTTTTACTGAAATTGAAGACATGGATTTGCACGACCTCGGGTTTATGCAGAATGGCTCTTCCTGACTTATGGACTGAAGGATACACTTCACAATTTATTTGAGGTCCATGTTTCAGCAGCACTCACACGAGAATGTTCTTCGATTTCTCAACACAAATAAGGAGTAACATCGGCATAAATCGCTTCATATCCTCTGCTGATGACCCAGTTTTTACGAATTTCCCCGGCAGATAAGTGTATCCAAGGGCAATGCAGCCAAATAACCCGTATGTCGGGTCATAATTTCTGTATACACAGCCCAAAAAATTAAGCCAAGCAAACGAAGTCAGTTTCGGTCGAAATGTATCCTCTCAATCCATTAAGAGACATCTGTGCAAGTGATTCTGCAGTTCCAGTATTCGACAAATATGCACTCCCCCTTCCGAGTGCTGATGGGACTCATGGCCACGCCAACGAGGAAGTTAAGTTCAAATGCTTTTTGGACAAAAATTCGTTCGACAAGCAGAGATAAACGATTTCTCTGCCGAAAAACCGCGGCCGAGTCGATTTCATTAGTTGTTCTGCGGCATCGCACACTCGGTCATTCAAATCCGCCTTTCGTCCACCAATCCGTCCGGCCAATTCGCCCCACCATGCCAATGCAGACATATCGATAAATTAACCAGTCGCGGTGTCGGAATCGAACAGAGCGCATCATCGGCGGCAACAACACATAAATCACGTCCATGATATTGAAAGCATTTCAAACATCCGCACATAGTAGCCACTGCCGGGTCCTTCTGCCCACCGAGAGGCGAGCGCGCCGCATTGCCCAAGTCGGGCGTCCGACTCCGAAAGCGATGCGAATTAATGGCGGCTATTAAAGTGCAAAATGGCTAATTAAATGCTTTATTCTCTAAATTTATTTTATTGTCCCGCTCCGTACAGGATTCTAAAATTATGCACTCGCGGGAAGGGTTGCCGCGCTCGACCGTGATTTATCGAGAGTTTTAATTTAGATGCGGATGCGATCTAATCGGATGAGTTGCGAAATTGAAAACTGTGCTGAAGTACAATCGAAAACTTTCAAGCCGTCTGGTGATTTTTTGGCTTATTTGTCAAATTCATGGTTTCGGTACTTGACCCCTTGGTTGGGCTGGCAACAGCGGCAGCTGTGCTGACCGCAACTGAGCGGCGGTGTATGATGCAAGCCTATGGCCGTGCGACGTGCTTTGGAGGTCTAATTTATTACAAATGTCATGGTGTCAGGCAACAGGTTGGACATTCCGAGTCGGATTGAGCCTTCACATGGTCATGCGGCCGGGCGGACAAGGGCATTGGGGCATTTTCTGAATCAGCGCTGCTTGGAATGCGGTGCGCAACCGGATTTCTGCGAGGTCGGTTGAAGTCGACTGAGAAGGTAGCCACGGAGGACTGAGAGTGCGATTAATTTTGTGAGTTCTGTGTCAATGCAATCGAGCGAGATTTGCTTGCAGATTTGCACAAAAATGACGTTAAGTGGAGCAACAGCGAAAGTGACAGCTAAGCAAGACCATAAATCACTTTCCGCAGTTGTCAGAGCTTGTTTCCATTTGAGCACATGCTGACCAAATGGTGAAAGTTCTTCAAAAATGTCTAAATGAGAGGCAAGTCATGACTTTCGAATTGAGGGCGTAACTAAGTTTTGTCGCTTTACGAGAATTGGGACTTTTACAACTACAAATTCACGATAACGAATCAATAAAATGTTGGTTAACTTTTGACAATTCTTTTCTACGACTCCTTGTTTTTTGTATGAAGTCAGGACACCACAAAGTGTCTAAGCCTTCTGGACGGGTTTATAAAAGATGGGATCTTCTGCGTAAATTTCTTACCGCCAAACCGATGGAAAATTGTTTCGCCATGTTTTCTGCGAGCGATTCGCCTACTCTTCAGATGAACTTTAGTTTTTTTTTGTTTCTTCTTATAGCACTAAAGTTCGGTATAGGCTTGGGCCTCGGGAAACAAGCCTCCCCAGCTATCACAATCTTTTGCAGGCTTTCGCTTATTGCACATACCTCTCCACTTGTGTGGCCCGCTTCAACCGTGGACGTCCTCTTTTGCGTTGCTCCACATGCTAGGAGTCGAAAAAAAATACTTAAACTAGATATACAAAATGGGATTCTTATACTATCTTACTGGCCCTATGCGGGCACACAAACTTTATCTATGAATTTATAATTTACTTTGCCTTTCGGCTTCTTTTTGTATATTTTACATATATTTTTAAATAATGCTAAAAAAAATACTTATGCTTTGTATTTATATTCTTAACCTAACTTAACACTAACTTAAACTAACCTAAACTAACCTATTTTAACATTTTTCTGGATTTTTTATTTTATTTAATTTCTTACCGTTTGTAGTAATAAATTAAATTAAAAAAAACCTTTGGAGCACACAACCTCCTTTATTAGTTCTTCAGCAAAAAAAAGAAAACACGTTTTCCTTTTTTCCTTATTTATATACATCGGTGCCTACGTGGCGATCTTCTTTTTCTTAATGACCGACCCCGACTCGAAGTTGGCTGTGGTTCGTAGTACCGCGCAGCTGTCATCGAGTACAGGTTTGGTCAAAATTACATTTATTTATTTAATCTGCTACACGTTCTTGTATATTTTTTTTTAATTTTTAACATTTTTTTCTTTAAAATTACTCTAATCTACTGCCCTAAGCTAAATGTAAGTTGACCGTAAGGGACCAACAGTTCGCTGATTAAGTTGACGAGAGCTGATGAGTTTGATGGGGCTGCAACCACCAGTAAAACCGCCGAACCTTGTCACACTCCCTTCTGTCTCGAACAGAGATGGATCTACTGAACCGGAGATCATCCGGTCTAACGCTTGCGACATCGCTCTCGTAGAGGAGTCGCCAATCCACTGTTCTTCGAACCATGTGGTAGATAAATGGACATCCCTCCGCATCCTGGATTAAGCCAAGCCGGTCAAGGTACAAGAACGCCTCCGGCGGAATGAATCCACTTCGGCGAGCGTCCTTATGATACGCTTCATTGGGTAGTAAGCTCCAAATATCAGCTCGTTTTCCGAGGTCATGGCTCGTGTAACGTGCCTTCGAATCAGCTTAATAATAAAATTATCCACCCTGTTCACGTTTGCCTCGTTATATAAGAACTCGTTGGAATAGAATTCCTTGTACTCAGATTCTGCGGTTCTGTACTTCTTGAGACAAGCCCGGAGACATTGCCTCTCGAACATCCTCATCTTTTCCATCTAGGAAGGATTCACGTTGAACCACACTGGACAATCATACGCCATGACTGGCCGGATGAGGGCCATGTAGTAGATCACCTTCACCCTGGTATCAAGTTGGCTGCTATAAAACAACCCTCTTGCCACAGCAAAGGCCTTCCTGGTTTTCGTCAGAGCAGTAGCCATATGTCTGTCAAAAAATAAATATACTGATCCAGCCAAATGCCTAGATACCTTACTACACTTTTCACTGCTAACGGCTCCCTATGCGGGTCAACTATGCCGAACTTGCGCCAGTTTTTTTTCGTGTCCCTTGAGTTCGGAAAAGGATGGTTTTACACTTCTGGTAGTTGATTTTCAACTTCCAGTCGTAGCAAGATCGCTGAATTTTGTCGAAGTCACGTTGCAGAAGGATGTTGATAATCTCAACCTTCTGCGCTGTCCTGTACGCCACCAAGTCATCAGCGTATGCCATCAAGTTCTGCATGGAGCCAATCAGTTCACTGGTGAAAATAGTGAAGAGGATTGGTGAGTTAACTGCACCCTGCTGGAGCCCATTTTTTATGTGGAAAACTTTGGTAGGAGCTAAGTTATCCATGCGCTCTACATGGCCTAGCCATGGCCAAATTCATGTCACTGTACAGCCCAGACAGTTCATGGTTGAATCTTCCTCTCCAATAGCCATCAACCCAAGCAGGACCAAAGACCGCACGCATATCTTCCCTCGAAACGATCAATAGCTTTTCACCCGCTTTGGCTATTTCTGCACCGAAGAGCAGGAATGTTACGAAGTCAGCTTGGTCCTTCGAGAGATGGCTCTATTACTCAATTGCCTCGAAAAAAAACAGCGATTGGCAAGAGTTATTCTCCGTTTGACCTCGAGTTGTTGTTGTTTGTGTTATTTACTGGAGCCGAAGTAGACGGAGTGCTTCACTACCACAAAATTAGAGCTGCCCATGTGAAGTTCTGGCCAACTCGTCAATGTTGTGCGTCCTTTCTTGATGACATATATGTTCTTCGTTGTGCCTTTGTTTTCTCCAGGACCGATTTTAGCCGCTTTCGTTTAAGTGCCAGCAAACGTCTCATTGACGACTCGCTATGTTTCACTAATCACGTCAATGTCATCCGCGTATGCTAGCAGTTCTACGGGGTTTTGGAAAATCATGCCTCTTGAGTTGGCCAGTGAGTCTTGCACGATCATTGTCCAGAATTATGAATTAAAAAAGTCAGCATGTCGTTCTGCCAACAACTTTTTTTGACATTTTCTATCAGGTTTTCAAGAGATTTCAAGAGAAAGCAAGAAAAACACGACTGTATGGCGTAGTTGGTTAAGTGCCTGCCCCAAGTAAGAGGGGTCTCAGGTTCGAATCCCAGTGAAATCGAATCTGGTCCAGTCACCATTTGCCGTTGGGATCGAATTAACGGCACTAGAGTAGGTTGCTACCTGGCAGTACAATGGATCAGTTTTGAGTATGAGTGCTGCAGTAGTGTTTCAAAAATCCTCCGAAAAAAAATGTAGGCATTGAATAACTTCGGCATTTATCAACCGATTGCCTTGAGTAGACTTGTTTTTGAAACATCAATTCAGTACAATTTTAATTATGAATCGATTCACATCGAAACAATTCGTCGAAATAGTGACGCTGCACATTCAGTTTTCGTTCAGTTGTGTTAGATCAACGAGCATATCGTCGAAAATATCGTGGCCAACAAGCATCGCCTGAGAACACTATTTGTCGCTTGGCGTCGAAGTTTGTTGAGCACGGGACAGTGGAAGGTCGTCGACACGCCATTGATCAACGCTAAAGACAATTCAATGAACTGGTTGAAGTGGGATGTGCGGTAGGAGAGAGTGTTGCCGAGAACCAACATGTGTCGTACCGTCACCGCGCTCAGTTAGTTGAACCACTTTGCGGCACATTTTGACGGATGATTTGTATTTGTTTCCGTATAAAGTGCAATTAATTCAAAGAATATTGCCAACAGACTGTCCACGTCGCTTGGATTACGGCCTAAAAGTCGCATACCGACATAAAAGATGGCGGACCCTGTATTTAGACCAAACTTCCCTAATTCAGCGGAGGCTTGACGTCTATTGTAGGCATTCAGTCTTACTCTCCGACTTTCTCTCCTACTCTCTCTTCGAACCAGGAGGCTATGATTCGACGGCACTCTTTGCAGGGACGTGGCTTTTCTTGGGCTCGACGTGGCCGAGTCGGTGAAGTCGACACAAGTTGGCCTTCCATCATACATCCACGTCTCGTAGAATTCTCTGTTCCCTCTTCTCCTCCATTCGCCTCTGGTTAGACAGAAGAAATCACCAGAAAAAGAACTCGACCAGAGGGCCCCATTGAACTCCGTCTCGTTGTTACGTGAATCGTGTGCCAAACTCCAACTGGAACATCACGGCAACTTCATCGCTCAACATTCTACTCGGAATTGCAATGAATTACCCGCCCTCTGCCACATCCAACTATCACCCACAACGAAACAAAAGAGTATCTAAATAATCACAACGAAATAAATCGTGTGAGCCATCACAAGTCCGTAATTTATTCCGAGCAATCGACAGAATTCATGTCCCAATGTCATTTGCTGCGCACATTCCCGCCCAGCGCCACATCCTGTATATCCTGATGGAGTGCAATCAGCAAATGAACGAAAAAAAGACCCACGAATTAACCATAAATCATCTCCGGGCTTTGTTTGATCGTTAGTGTCGTGACAATTCAGCGGGGAAATGTCGTCCTGGCGTGCCACCGAAAAGGAAAAAAAATCGAAAAAAAGAAAACAAAAACGTATCCTTGCCTCCCCATATGATTGACTGTCAGCGAGGATACCCAATAAAACACACTAAACGAAGCTCGTACAAATCGCCGTCTATTTATTTCCCACCGCCCCCTCCATCAGGGTCCTTCGCAGCATAAAAATAGATCACGTGTTGAGCGCGCTTTCTTTTTCATTCGGTTCACTTTGCGCCACCCATCCTTGTGCGGGAAGGACTTTTCCTTTCTTCGCGCACATGAGCTGGAGCTGGGGGCGCTGGTGTTTCGCCAAGACCCAGCAATGTCACGCTGCTGTGCCAATGCACAATTGAGGGAGATTTCCTTATTCCACGCCGCTTCACTCCGCGCTAATTTGCATGCAAACAGCTAGTTTACTCCTTTTGTCTTCCACCCGCTCCTGAGATGGGCGGAGGGGGCCACATTCACGCTGCCAGTGCCAGCGCCCTGCATGAGCGAGGCTCACAGGGGGGGCGGATAGAAAGCGAAAGCAAGTGGGCGGTAAAGATGATACCCGCACGGAGACGTAGATGCACAGCACACAAATCGCTTCCGACGGGGGAGACGGCGTATCCTTTTTACGTGCTTTGACCTTTAAGGGTTCGAGGTTCGCCAATTGCACCACTGGAACGGCGTGTACCACAAAAGCTCGTCGTTCCGTTTTATTTTTCATTTTTCATTCTCCTTTCAAGTTCACGCTGCTCTGAGTGTCTGAGTGACACTGAGAGAGCACGAGTGTGGGACTCAAAGTGGCGTCTAAATATAGTCGGGAGCGAGTCATCCTCGTCTGTTCGATTGTGTTTCTGTTTTTTATGTTCACGCTTTTTATAGCCGCGCCGGAAGATTGACTGCGTAGATGAATGCGTATAAATCTCGATCAAGATCATGTGCAAGATCAGATAAGTTGCGTATGCCTCCACACATACACACACGGACGTTCTGTCGCGCCTCTTGTTGACTAAAAAATAAGGCAAACGTCTTCGTTGGCACACGGGGTGGCGGCGCACACACCGCAGAGAGCGTGTAGCGTGACAGAACTTTACGAAGCGACAGTTGAATTTGTTAATTGGTTGTGAGATCTTAATCTTGATTGTCACTGGGTGTCAAAACATGCTGACGACACATTCAATTACCTGCTAGATTGCGACTGTCACTCTGTGTGAGTGAGTTCCGTTTTATTTCCTCGCTCTTTAATCAGATAACGGAGGACATGGTTTATTTATATTTTTATTTGCGACTTTGACAGCACATTTGTTTAGCTGACACCTTTTAACTTTGAGTTTGGGTTGAGGGCCCGTGGGGGTTTGTTTTGGAATATGTAAACAGGAATGACGTTCTAAACACAAAGCTGACGTACTGTCTGCTATATAATTTACTTGCAATTGTACACTCCAAAGGGAAAAACCGCCTCCCGTCCTAATTTTTGTTCTCGCTCTGTCCAGTGACATCCATGCATCGGGTGTTTGAAGCTAATATTTGTAAAATTGGTTTAGTTTTAGAGCATATGAGTCATCACGGTAAAATGGCAAAGACTACTGAATAAAAATTACACTGACAGTTTGCAATCTGACAATTGGTTTCACAGATATGACTGTCTAAAGTTAGTACAGAGCCCAGCTGAAACGTTTAATCTAAATAAAGTTGCAATTTTTGCAGTAACATTCCTTCATGGCAGTCAAATAGTCTCCAACAGGGCGTCATGTTCAACATTTACACAAGCGATCTTTTAGATACTCTTCATCATGGTTGTTGTCCGTGCGCTCTACATGGACTAGCCATCTTAGGCGTTGAATCAATAGACGCCTGACTAGATACGTGTGTACAGGCCAGACAATTCGTGGTTGAATCTTCTTCTCTAAATTTCATCAACTCAAGCAAGACCAAAGATCGCTAGCAGAACTTTTCTCTCGGAAAAACCAAGTGCTGCTTCATCGAATTTGGATGTTGTTCATTCCTCTGCACTGTAGGCTAGGACTGAGATGATCAAGGTTAGGTTAGGTTATCATCGCCGCAGCTCCTGCAGAGATCGCTGGATTCCGCATTCCTGTGATCACTCCGACGAGCTCACAGGTTGAGTTTCGGTCCAACGCTAGGAGCTTCTTTGTCCGAAAGTTTACCGAAGTTAAGCTCTGTCAACATTGATTTTGTCGTGTGACAGGCATTTCTTGCAAGCCAAGACGAATTGGCCTCTTTCTGTATTGTTTCGCTTATAGTCTGATACAATGCACTAATCGGTGGTCTCAGTGACGTATCCGCCTCATTGATATCCATATCAGATCCTCGTCTAGCCAATTCATCTGCTCTCCCGTTCCACACGATTGAGCTGTGGCCGGGAACCTAGCAGAGTTTGACTTTGTGATGACTGATGGAACTTTGTGAGTCACGACAATTCATAACAGCCTTTGATTTCTCAGTACAGGATTCTATTGACTTCAGTGCAGCCTGGCTGTCTACAAAGATGTTGACATCCGATGGTGGGATATCGGTTACTTGTCTGAGTAACTTCTCAAGAATTGTGTTAAAGATGTCAAATGACAGCGCGTCGCATTGTCTTAAACCTTTTGTGAGATTTAAAGTTTTGGTGAGATCGTTACCGACCTTAATGGAGCAATGAGAGTTATCCATAATCAAATTGGACAATCTCAAGATTTTGGCAGGGATGTTAAAACTAGACATGGAAATGTATTGCTCGTCTCTATTGACGGTGTCATATGAGGCCTTAAAATCAACGAATTAGTGGTGGGCTTTTTTTTCGGAGGATTTTTGAAACACTACTGGAGCACTCAGGCTCAAAACTTGTCCATTGTACTGCCAGGTAGCAACCTACTTCATTGCCACTAATTTAATCCCAACGGCAAATGGTGGCTGGACCAGATTCGATTTCACTGGTATTCGAACCTGGTACCCCTCGAACTTAGGGCAGGCACTTAACCCACTGCGCCATCCAGTCGTCTTGGTGGTGGGCTTACTATTTGCATTTCTTAAGTCGTATACTGTGTACTTCCCAGGCCTAAAACCACACTGACACACAGATGATCGACTATTTTCGTTTTCGAAGTGGTGTCATGCAGGCTACATATGTTTACCGATGACTTCATTCTGTTTACCCAACGTTAAAATATCGAAGAAAGATCGTTCTTTTCGTATGGTTCTTCCTAAAAGATCGTATAAGTCAAACTTGTCCTTCGTGGGGGCATATGTGGCTGATGTTTCCGAGTTTGTTTGTTTGTTTGTTTGTTTGATTGTTATGAGGCATTCCCTTACATGCTTGAAACTTAAAACCTGTTGGCTAAGTCTGTCTTGGACGACAAATCCACAAATAAGCGTTACCTTGGCTCTCCGTCGCAATCACTGTAGTAGATATTGCAGTTTTCCATCCTCATTACCCGCAAATTCTACAGTCTCTCGCCTCTGAGAGCTCATCGACTGCACGTGGTCTGTCAAGGGACCTCAAGTTTCACGTCTCCTTTTTCTCATTTTTGATGGGGTCATCAACAGCAGATCCGTCCCTATCCGAGGCTGTTAGTCATCTCTGAGCTAAACGTTTTTTTTAAGGTTTTGAAGAAGTTATTCAACAATTAACCCCCAGCAGGGAAAGCAGGTTTATTTCTTTAGCCCGTCAATAAGGGAAAAGGGAGGATCTAGTGTCGGTAACCTCTTTCTGGTTGTGAGTGGCGCTAAATGGCGTTTTCTTAGGGTCAAGAAAAGGTCTCATCCGCTGCCGTCGCTTTTCCAGGGTCCCGAACTTGGAAGACAATTTTTAGACCTGAGTTCCGAAATATATTGGAGGAGCTCTAAAAGAATCCGTTAACTCCGGTTAACTGGATCTTGGGATGACTTCGTTGGCCAAAGAGCTAATTCGCTCCTCCACTAAAGGTAACCCTAAACAATGAACATGCTCGTGCTCGCCGCATTTTCGTCGTGTATGGGCTGGTTCGAGGCTGGAGCGCTCGCTGTTGGCGAAAAATTTCGATTTTGTCGTGTTCGTTGGCATTGATGTTCGCCGTGTAGGGCCATGTTTGCGAGTAAACCTCATTTTTGCTGTGAACGTCGCTGAGTGCATATCGCTGATTAAGCACAATGTCAACAGTCAGCCGCGATTTTATCGAGGAATTCACCACTTGCGCTTCCCTATCACACATGTTGACGCTTTGAAGAAACAACACGAAATGAATGTTCGTCAAATGTGTTCGCCGTGTACAGGATAACGCAAACGAACAAGTTCGGCGAGCATGTTCGTCGTTTAGGGATACCTTAAAACAGAGATGATCCCTGGTATAGACTCACTCTCCCCGCTCTCTTGACGACGTAGTAGGCTTCCGAGTTTCTATACGGGGAGATGAGTGTAGGAATTTGCAGTCAGAGGCTAAGTGCAAAAACTTGTGTCTGCATTGCTCGCTTTAAAAGCGCACACAATTAGCTGTTACTACGACATTGCATTGTCTACTTTTAACATCCCTGGCACTTTCGTTAAATTGTGATGAAGCATTCTTGCTGCTTGCTCTTGTTTCAAGAGAAAAGTCGTTGGTCGCGTTTAAATTGATGCTGATTGAAGGAGAAAATTCAATCACGAACATCGCGGGCAGTACAGCAATATAACCCAGTCCATAGTCGACGAATTCAGCGAATTAGACAGTGCAACGGACCACGAACGTTATTAGCGTGGTACAAACAAGATGAACAAGAACATGGTCATTATCCTGCGACCCTGAAAGGGGTACCAGTCTCCCTGCCTAAACTCTGAAGGCGATAGGGAGCATAAACCGTCCTTTATTCGACAGAACTCGACTAAGAAACAGGGTTCTTCCTTAGTTCCAGGGAACTCTTTAAAAAATTATTGAGCCATGTCCCAATCAAGCTGCTTGTCGTTCTTCAACACAGTTAAACCCTAGGCTCCTGCAAAACGGATTGGCTACCGAAACAAACTCCCAAGAGTCAAATGTTGACATTCTTGATACACTTCCGCGAATGAAACAGAACCAGACTCCGCCCTTCTTTTGAAATGGAATCATTTTTTCTCCATTTTATCCCCAAAAACACCAGACCATTGTCCTCGAAGGATGTGTCAAGTAAATTCAAAAGTCAACCATTGACGTCACGCTCCCAATTCGTACTGTGGAACCACAATTTTCTTGCGAAAATCAACTGCACTCGTTTGAGCCAAACACAAAGTTTCAAGGAATTTAATGAAATTTGTTCTCTTCCGGAATAACTTCATCAGATCCCCCGTCGCTTTGTCCCTTTTGTAGATCTTCTCACAGCCACCGAGGCATTTGCTTACACAATTCCTCCGCCCGTACACCTCTTCACTGCCTGAGTGGCAAGCTACGCCACCTGATGGCTGTTCCACTGATGAGAGCCCACACGGTTCTGCCTTCCACCGAGGGCTTGCAGAACGGAGTCGAGCGCAGGAGGGAAAAGTTGCTTCTCTGTAGCTGACCCAGATTCATTGTTTCACACATCCCTCCGCTTTCCCCCGATTTCACTCGGCATTGTTCTCGTTTCAACCTCGTTCAGCGACACGTTTCGGCAGCTATGTGTGTCCCTGCAGGCGCTGAGCATCGCTGCAAACGAGACAAGTCCCCAGCGTCGTCGCTAAATTCGTTCAATTTTTCGTCAATCATTTTCGGCACGTTACACACATTCATTCCAGGGCCGCACACACAGACCCTCCTTCAATTTCCATAACAAATTCCTGCTGAAGGACCTCCGATGCCGATGTGAGCCTTTCACTAGCACGCCGCCATCGCCACCGCTGGAGGACGATGTGCCCGGGGACTGACTGAATGTCGGTCGGACTTGGAGCCAATGTGCACGCACGCCTCCAGCGCTTGCTTTTCCTTCTCCTTGGCGTCGTCGTCCTCATCAATTTTTCATTTATATGTGAATCCTTAAAGCTGCTTGCCACAGCTGCACAGGACAATTCCCAGGGAAGAAGGGCGCTGATGCCATTTGATTTTGAACGACGGCGGCGGCATGTGCTCGCATAGAATTTGTCCCCGCAACCAACGCCCGTCTGACACGAGCGAGAGCGTAATCGCCTCTTTATCCTCGTTGAGCGGCAAACGATGGGGTGGTACATGCGGATGGTATCACCTGATGACATTGGCGCCTTACGGGCTGATTTAAATATGGATTTAATTTTAAGTTGCCGTCTGATGTGACAGCAGCGGCAGCAGCGGGAGAGCTGCTAAGGATTTTAATTCACAAACGGAAGCTCTCGGCGCTGGCGACAAAAACGAAAGGGCAACCAACGAATGGGCTTCCTCTTGATGGGGTTTGGCATTCGATTTTCTAATTTTAGAAAGGATGTGTGCTCATATCGCTTGTGCAAATTGAATTCAGTCTGAAGGGAGGATTGGACTACTTGGTGGATGCATTGAAATCGAAATTGAACTGTGAGCGGATGCGAGAGGGGATTGGGAAATACTTGAGAATGTCAAATGAAAGGGCTTTGAGATGGGTGGTGTCTTAAGCGATGGGTGGTGAGATGCAGGAAGATTTTTTTCAGTTTTAAGAGACAAGATGCAAAGGAAGTGACAATAGGAAATAATGCTCGGTTGGAATTTGAAATGATTGGGACGACGCATAAAAGTCACTAATTCTATCTAATCTTTCCACCGATCTATTGGCTCACTAATCCGGTTAAAAACCCCATTAATCCGGTCGGATGCAAGTTGTAAAATGTTTTATTAGAAGTTTCCTGACATTCTCTCAATATTCTGTAGATACAAGTGTCGTCCCCAAATGCCTTTTGTTGATCCCCAAGCCTAATGAAGTTAGATACAAGAATGTTGTAAAAGAGAGGTGATAAATAAGACGGTATATCTGCCACTATTTGATAGCGTTTCTTTCTCCATATTAAGATGTTCTGTGGTCTAGATGCTGGCCCTCAAGTCTGATGGTAGAATATCAATCTTGGTGCTACCACCTACCTCTTCGAAGGAGGTCAACGTTGTTTGAACAAGGAGACTCTCAGAAGTCTCTGCTTTTCTGGAAAGGCTCATTGATATCTACCTTCCCATTGATCTATCCATGGATCAGCCTCCCAACATGCAAAAAACTTGGTAAGTTGATTCACCAATTGCTTGTCAGCAGCGTAATCAGCGCAAGACTGGGATTTACCTCTAGATCCACAAGACTTGCCAGTGGAGGAGCACCTCAAGGTGGAGTTCTATCTCCCCTGCTCTGGAACACTGTGTTTAATAATGAACTTCTATTGTTGTTAGAAGGAGCAGGGTGCAAGGTAATGGCCGATGCGGATGATCGTGTAGCAATCTCGGGTAAATAGCCCTCAGAACTTGAAACCAAGAAAAATGACCTAAACGTTAACGCTCAATACATGTAAACTGAAGAGCAAAGGTGTAACAATAATTATGAAATGAATCATAACTTTTTTGTTTAATTTTTCTTTTGTATTTTTTTGGAAAAACTATTTTCTTCATTTCTTTGAACATTAATATAACAAATAAAAATAAAAAAAAACCTTAACTTTTATAAAAAAAAAAAAAATAAAAAAAAAAAAAAGAGTTAACTTCATTGTTACAGTTTTGCACCAATCGGAAAAAGGCCAAAAGTTCTAACTTTTTAATAGTTTGTCCATACTCCTTTGGAATTTTTTAAAGAAGCAAGCCTCCTTGGCACACTGTCGTACAGTTTTTGTACAGCTTCCGGCAGTATGGCGTACCATTCTTTTTGCACTCGATTCCATAGTTCATTTATCCCTTTTGAATCGGTTTCGTAACTGGCCAGTTGTCTTTTTAACCCTAGGATGGGCAGCTGTTTGTGAGGCGGTAACATAGCCTGCTGGGCCTCGATAGGCCCATATGAATTATATGGAAAATGCATTAGAATAAATGAAAAAAAAAACAGACTTTGTCATAGATTTTATATTGTTAGCCGTCCAGATCTGGTTGCCCAATTCACAACTATATCACTTTGTTCCATCATTTTTCTCTACACAAGCACCAAAAATAATAATTAATTTATAATGAATAAAGCACTTGTTTACTTGATAAACTATATTTTTCGCGTTGATATATTTATTATCGTTGACTCGTGCTTTCCGTTTGAGATTTATCCTAAGACTAACATATCCTTCATCATTACTTCATAATGATACTTTAACTACGGTAAATTTGTGTTATCAAATGCACAGGCGATCGTTTATTATTTCGATATTTATTGAGGAAGTGACCTCAAGAAACATATGGTCATGTGTTTGAAAGGGTTGCGGTAATCGCGTGTGCATTACATTATTATCTTTTTATCTTATGCTATTTATATGGCAGGATACTGTAACAATTACATTGGGCCTACTTAGGCCCAGCTGTTAATTTTCGATATTCACACGCAAATTTAATTTTTTTTCCGCGAACTGGGGCCGGGACGACTCGGATATGGTTTCGTTGTGCTCAGTAAACATCGCCGCAAGAAATCAGGGAGTTTCGGTCCTATTGATTTGGAAAAAAAAAAGTTATGTATGTTCAAACTCAAATTGGGCCTGATTAGGCCCAGCTGCCCATCCTAGGGTTAAAAAATCCCACAAGTTTTCGATGGGATTCATGTCAGGACTTCGTGCGGGCCATTCCATCGTTTGAAATTTTTGACAACCAAGCCAATTTTTCACGATTTTTGTGGAATGTTTTGGATCTATATCACGTTGAAAAATGATCTGATCTTCTACCATTCCCATCATATCCACAGCAACTGGCAAATGTTCTTCTAAAATTCTAAGGTATTGTTCCTTCCTCATAATGCCATCAATTTTTACTATCGGACCAACACCATTTGGAGTAATACATCCCCAAACCATCAAAGAACAAGAAACGAAAAGCTGGATCATCGCCGGAAATTGAGATCCTAAGGCAGAGAGTTGAAGAAAGGCCAAATCGAAAACTATCTGAAGGAAAACCACGTCCTCCGCCGGCTATTAATGTCGTCGGCATTACAGACTATAGTAAATTGCATCGTCTGCTTAAAGAAATTGTCACTTCGGAATTTAAAGTCACATCATTCCGGAATAACGAATGGAAAATTAACGTAGATGACTCCGACAGTTACCGCGCTGTATCTAAAAAACTCAATACAGAAAGGATACAGTGGTATACTTATTCAAATAAATTAGAAAGACCACTTCGCGTTATAGCAAGGGGACTCCATCCATCCTGCACAAAAGACGACATCATAAGTGACCTTAAGACAAAAGGCCTAAAAATTATCGACGCAGTAAATATCTTGAAAAAGACAAAACAAAAAACCGAAGGCGGCCAGGAAATCTTGGTCAAGCATGGACTTCCATTGTTTATGCTCACTTTCGAGAGAAATGAAAATATGGACGATATTTACAAAATAAAAAATATTCTGAATATAGTGGTTAAAATCGAGCCCATGCGCACAAATTCGAAATCGATACCGCAGTGCAAACGTTGCCAAGGCTTTAATCACACACAGTCCTATTGCCAAAAAGAACCGAAGTGTGTTAAATGTGCCGGAAGTCACTTATCCGAGAAATGCGGTCTAAGCAAAGAAGCCCCGGCGACTTGCGCAAATTGCAAAGGCAAGCATCCTGCAAACTATCGCGGTTGTGAAGTTGCAAAGGAATTGCAAAAAAGGCGTGATGCTTTACATCAAAATGCTATGCCAAAGAAAGAGAGACGAGAAACTACAAAGAAATAAACCGGGCAAGTGCGAGTTGTACTCGCACGGGGGAGGTTCCGTCGCATAATATTGATGCATGATTTCTGAATATCAAACGACGTTTCCAAACTATTTCAGTTGAATTTTCTTCTAACTTCAACTCAAATCAACCATTTATTAATAAATTCATACATCCAAACAAACAAATGTTCATCCCTACATATACCTATGTCTCTATCCAAGTTTATCCAACACAGAAAATCCCTTCCATCACACATCCATACATACCTATCTACTCACTGCTCATGCCTGTGGTATGTGTGTGTTCATTTCTGTTGGGCATTTAGGGGTGAGATCGAAAAGATAACGCTCATCAACGAATAGAGTGGCCGAACAAAGCATGAAATTATGTGTGAAAATGAAATTGGTTCTCATTTTAAATCTTAGATATCTCAAAATTTCAACATAATCGATATTTTGAAATTTATCATTTCTTAATGCTTACATTAATGTCTTCAAAACTGCGTTTTCAGATCTTCAAAATTCGCATATCGATGATTGACCGTTTTTGGCCAATATCTCCAAAACTATTAGGGCCAGAATGCTTGAAATTGTTTTAAATGAAAGTACTCAATGAAGTCAAGTTTTTGTGATTTTTTCAGATTTTTAAACACTTTGGTTTAGAAATGGCAGGGGGGGAAAATTTTTGGAGCTCCATATTTTCCAAACGGTACTTTTGATAAAAAAGTGTTGAAAGAAACCTCCACCTCATTTCGAAAGATCTGTCGATTGATATATATATCGATGGGGTGCGACAATTTTTCAAAATTAGTGTCAACTTCACCTGTACTGGAGCCACCCCCAAATGACCCCACTTTTTAAAATCGCTGCATAGGAATTGACATCTAGGTCTGAAGTACCTAATTCCAAAATTTCATGCCGATATCTTCATAAACTTCGGAGATAAAAAAGTGTGACAGACACGACGGACGGACGGACGGACGGACGGACGGACGGACGGACGGACGGACGGACGGACACACCGAAATTATAAAGGTTCCGTTTTTGTAGACGGAACCTTAAAAAGTTGATATATATATAAAGGAAATACCTAAAGAGAAACATAATATGGTATCCTCGTCGAAAATAAAGGACAGCGCGAAATCTTCAGGTGCCAAATCATATGCTCAAACAGTAATGGCAAAAGAAACAGAAAAAGAAAATACTTCTATGACGGACCCAGTCTCGCAAGTATTCTCTATAATCCTTGCGAAACTTGAGGAACAATCAAAAATTAACAATTTAATATTTAAAAAACTAAGTAAGCTTGATATACAACCTAAGACTAAAAAATCATGAATGTCAATAAATCCATAAAAATTTTAACATGGAACGCAAATGGCCTCAAAGATAAAATCACAGAACTAGAGGTATTCTTACAAAGTGTTAAAATTGACGTATGCTTAATCTCGGAAACCCATTTGACAAGGGAATCTCAAATAAAAGTGAAAGGATTCTGTGCGTACCACGCATTACATCCCTCGGGAAGACCTAGAGGAGGTTCATCCTTATTTATTAAAGATTATATTAAGCATTCGATCAATCATACGACAGAACTCGACACTATACAAGCAACTTCAGTTCGGGTAAAGAACAAGACAACGGATATTAATATATCGTCTACTTACTTTCCTCCGCGTTGTAAGCTTACAAGAAACGAACTTGTAGATTTTTTCAACTCACTCGGAACGAATTTTATTATTGGTGGCGATTTTAACGCTAAACACACGTTTTGGGGTTCGAGAAAAAATTCAACAAAAGGTAGACTGCTGTACAAAGTCGGTATGGATTTCGGAGTAGACTTTCATTCGACAGGAAAACCGACATACTGGCCCTCCGACGTAGCAAAAATACCAGACCTGGTAGACTTTTTCGTTACAAAAGGAGTAAATACCAATTTCGTGAAAATTGAAGAACTCTTTGACCTTTCCTCTGACCACTCACCGATGATTTTAACTATTAGCGATAGACTAATAAAAGTAGAAGGAGTACCTAGATTAACAAATAACAGAACTAATTGGGACGGCTTTAAGCATGACTGCGAAACTAACATTATGTTGAATGTGTCACTAAAAACACCATTTGAGTTAGAAATAGAACTCGAAAAATTTATTTCAGTTATTCAGAACGCAGCATGGGAAAACACCCCAAGAAAAAAAATAGTCAAAAAAGGGGTAACCATTTATCCTCCGGAAATAAAAGAACTTATTCAAGAAAAGAGGAGAGCGCGCAGGGTATGGCAACAATCACGTTACCCTCAACATAAGTCATATCTAAACCTTCTATGTAATAAACTTAAAAAAGCGATACAAGACTTAAAAAATCACGAGACCTCAGTTTATCTTGAAGGATTAACAAACGAAAAAACTTCGAATTACTCGCTCTGGAAAGCAGTGAAATATATAAAGAAACCTCAAATGCAATCGGCACCAATTAGAAATAACAATGGTGAGTGGGCAAAGAGTGACAAAGAAAAGGCAGATCTTTTTGCTGAACACCTAGCAGAAACGTTTAAGCCTTTTGATGGTCAAATGTTGACGGACAATCCAAGCGATATGACAACTACATCCGATAACATTAGAATAAAGCGTGTGTCGTTATCCGAACTTTACCAGGCAATTAAAAATCTGAAAAATAACAAAGCACCTGGCTATGACTTAATTACCGGACAAATACTCAAGGAATTACCAAAAAAAGCGATTATCAAACTCCAATATTTAATAAATGCCTCGTTTAGACTATTATATGTCCCAGATTCGTGGAAAGTGGCAGAAGTGATAATGGTCCCGAAATCGGGTAAGCCGCCAAACGACAAAAAATCATATAGACCAATATCACTCCTGCCTATAATATCAAAGCTTTTCGAGAAACTTCTATTGCGACGTATTCAACCAATCATAGAAGAAAGACGACTTATCCCTGATCATCAATTTGGATTTCGCACGAATCACTCCACAATTGACCAGGTATATAGAATAACTAACGAAATTGAAAAAGCATTGGAGGAAAAAAAGATTTGCTCTAGCGTTTTACTTGACGTGTCACAGGCTTTTGACAAAGTTTGGCACGATGGTCTAAAATTGAAAATAAGAAGGATCTTTCCGAAAAATATATATAGAATTCTAAAATCCTACCTCGACAATAGAATATTCAGAGTTAAGTACGGAATGGACTACTCCGGGTTTAAAGAAATTGCGGCCGGAGTTCCGCAAGGGAGTGTTCTTGGTCCCACTCTGTTTCTATTATATACACGCGACATACCTCAAACTGAGGGTACAGTAGTGGCAACGTTCGCGGACGATACGGCTATTCTCGCTACTGAAAGCACAATCGAGTCCGCTACCGAAAAACTGCAACTAGCTCTAAACAAAATATCTGATTGGACAAAACTCTGGCGCATTGCTCTTAATGAGACTAAATCCACGCACATTAATTTTACATATAAAAACATAGACAATTTACCCGTCTTCATTAATTCGGTACAAGTACCGTACGCAAATGAAGCCAAATATCTCGGGATGACGTTAGACGCAAAGCTCAAATGGAAGGCACACGTCAAAAAAAAACGTGACGAACTTGAGAATCGATTTAGAGAAATGTACTGGTTACTCGGACGACATTCCAAGTTAAGCATATATAACAAACTACTTATATATAAGCAAGTGCTAAAGCCTATATGGACCTACGGTATACAACTCTGGGGTTGCACTAAAGCAAGTAACAGAGAATGTATACAGTCATTCCAAAATAAGGTTTTAAGAGCTATCGTGAGTGCTCCCTGGTATCTTCGTAACAGTGATATACAAAGGGATCTACAAATCGCAACCGTGGACGAAGAAATAACAAACTTCGCTAGGAAGTTGCGAACTCGACTTCATGCTCATTGTAACCATGCCATACTCCAAACATTGGACATGCGAAACCTCGTGCGCCGACTTCAACGAACGAAACCGTTCGATTTAGCGCAATGAGTAGTAGCCGCTCCTAACGGTTTAAACAGGTGATTTTACGGAAAATCTACCTGCCTCACGCGTAAAAATATTGAAAGCGAAACTACTGGATGAGGAAACTTAGTTGTAGTAAAGTACAAAATTTTAAAAGGGAAGGGTGTGTTTAGTCAGTACAAATCTGACACTACTATGAGCACACGGGTATCATAGTGTCTTATTGAAGATTCACACCAACCCACGGAAAAAAAAAAAAAAAAAAAAAAAAAAAAAAAAAAAAAAAAATAAAAGAACCGCTCTCATGTTTAACAATTTGTTTTATTTGTTGTGGTTTTAGAGGGCCTGAGGTGTTAGTCCAGTAACAGGAACGCCCATCAGACATCAGACCAAATAACATAAGATAGATTAAAACCAAAAAAAAAAAAATAGAAGCAGCGAAAAGAAAGCGAATCATAAATTTAATATTACTTGTTTCCAATCGTCATTGTTACACATTTGCTCTTCAGTGTAAGTCGTCAGTTTCACAAGAAAGCCCACATATCGACCCCCAACCATTAACGTTAACAGCTGTGTTTTCTCGGACACCGCCAAGTATCTGAAACTTATCCTAGACAAGACAGCTGTAGACCGAATGTATTGGAGCGCGTCCGAAAGGTCAGGGATGTTCTTTATAGAAGTAAGAAATATATCGAAAAAATGGGGTCTACTGGGTGGGCCAAATACAAGTTTTATTTTAAAAATGCCATAAAATGAACAAAATTAATTTTTTTTCCATTTTTATTAGTAAGAACAAACATTCCCATCAACATTCCCAAATACAACGTCGTTCAAGTGGCTTCACAGTAGCGCATTCTGTCACCCCAAGTTTCCAAGACCTTGTTCATGGTTTCGGGCTGTAGCTCACGGATTGATTGAATGATATTGGCCTTAAGTGCTTGAATCGTTTCCGGATTGTTGGTATAACATCGGTCCTTCACGGTTCCCCACAAAAATTAGTCCAAAGGGGTCAAATCGCAGCTTCGAGGGAATCGACTGACATCGCCAAGACGGCTGATAACACTATTTGAGAATTTGGTGCGGAAAATATCACTTGTGGCACGGGCTGTGTGGCATGGCGCGCCATCCTGCATGAACCAAAGGTCGTCAAAGTCCATGTCTTCAATTTCAATCAAAAAAAGTCGGTTAACGAAACGTTGTTCCCAACCTCATCTTCGAAGAAAAATGGTCCAATAATGCCACCACTCCATAATCCGCACAAAAACTGTCACTCTCTGTGGATGCATTGGCTTCTCGACAATAACGTGCGGGTTTTGGTTTTCCGAGCCCCAGATGCGACAATTTTGTTTGTTAACGTAGCCGCCGAGATGAAATTGCTCCTTGTCAGAAAAGATGATCTTTCGCCCAAAATCGTTGTTCAATTCAAGCTGTTCTAAGGCCCAAACTGCGAAGCGATAACGAAGCGGATGGCCGCGCACCTTCAATTGCTGAGTCAATTGGACCTTGTAAGGGAACCGAATAATCCAAGATCTTTGTGCATAATTCTCGGGCCAGTGCGGTGCGTGAAATGTTGAGCTGTTGAGATCGATGGCGAGTTGATGTTCGTGAATTGAGTCTCACACTCTCGGCCACTGCAGTCACATTCTCATCTACGCGCACCGTACGACGACGGGGACCATGAGTGTTGTCCACTAGTCCACATACCAGTCTCATGAACTTTTTGCACAAACTTGCGTACAGCAGTCGCGGTGGGGTCCTTCATTTCGGCCAAAATTTCTTTTCAAAAGATGCACCGCACTGTTTGGGCTACACAGCACTCACTTTGGAAATAAGTTTTCAATATTTCCCAACGTTTTCCAGGCGTAGAGCGACTTATTTCGTTCCGCGGAGGTATGATACTGACTTTCTGTCAAGATTTCGAGCGGGAAACAGGTGTCAGTGTCAAAATAAGTGACAAAATGAGTGACAGTCTGGTGGCCAATTCTACACAAGGCCATAGCTTATAACAACTCAAAGAAGTACAATGTCTCGTTAGAAACACACCTTCGGCCACACCGGACGTCATCCTTTATCTCACCGCTTTGTCTCTCACGTCTGAGTCTAGTTCCCGATAGTATTGCCTTTTGCCTCTGACTCTCCGCATCTTATGTGCGGCGCATCAGATGTTGCTGCTGGCTATGGGGATGGAAAAAGGGCCTATGTTTGAAGAAAAGGCTGTGGGCTTTATCGATCGACAAGACATCGCTTATCACTGTTTCAACAGCGGGAATTAAGGCCCTAGGTTTGAATGACGCCTGTGGTTTTCTAACAGTCTCACCCTTTGGGCCTTGATTGGCCACTAGTTGTGCTGTCAAAAGAAACTTTGTTTCACTAGAGAATCTAATAGGGAACACAAACAGAACCATTAGGCGGTGTCTCCATACCTTGATGACGATAGAATCAAACAAAGGATTGCACGTCCTGAATTGTCCTGGAGACACACCAACATTGTTCCACTTATCCCATGGTCACGGTCGTTCAACACGGGGGATGAAGGTCTTTCTTTCCTCTTTTCGCTCGATTCGCTATATTCTGGCAGTTGAACCACGAGCAGAATGTAATCCTTTACTTCTGGACTGCTTACAACAAGGCCTGGGCGGGACTTACCAGATCTTGCTGCTTGCACAATTTTACCTAGTGGCCACCGTAGTGTAGTGCAGTAACTGCGTCAACTCCAATATAGAAGGTCAAGGTTCAACTCCGGGCACAAAATCTCAACGGCGCCACCTCCCTCGAGGCACTGACAAAGCTAAGAGAGTACATCCGTCAAGAAAACATTCTCAAACTCCCCTGTTCGGAGTCGCCATAAATCTGTAGGCCCTCTCCACTCATGAAAAAACCCACAATACGAGTGGTTGCTGTTACAATTTTAACGTCAGAGTGTAGCGCCACTCAAAAGAAGAACTTTGGTGAAATTCCGCCCCTCGAATGGAGACAATTCTGCCTCTCAATGCTCAAAATGATGATGAGATTTTCGCTTACATTAGTCTTGGACCAAATTCGCATCCACATCCACTTGATATGGAGTGGAAAGTCTTTGAAGGCGCCACCCACATATGACTTCAAAGTCAAGGTCACGATAACGCCTCACTTGGCCTCGAACAACTAAACATCCCACATCACACTCATGTGGAAATAAAATTTCGCCATGCAGACTATTCGGCGCCGACAGAAAGAAAAACAAAAAATTCCCAACCATTCCGTGACACTCTCTGGCCCTGTTCGCCCTTGGACGTTGGCCCGCACGCACACACCCAAAAAAAACACAACATTCTGTAACAGACAGCCACCTCCGCGAGAGTATCACTGGAATAACACCACTCGAGCTTACAACGTATAAGCCCCCTTTACTACCAGCACGCGTGAGCACACTTCAGCGCTGGATGGCCTATAACAACACATCCGGCTGACGCGATTCAGAAACTTAATAGTCCTTCGATAGAAACACACCCCACCCCACGCCGTTCCCGCATTCCGGGAAATCACCGTGTGTAACGGTGTACTGGAGGGGTATTTAAATTTTCAATCAATGGATTTCCGCGCGCAGCCGTCAGCACGTGCATGTGCGCTTGTTAAAAAAAGACACGGAATATGATCCGATAGTCTCAAGGATAATAAGTAACACACTCGCGCGGGGTTTGGTTTGTAATTCAAGCCGTCGATAGGCTTGCTGTGAGAATGCCGTCAGGTGTCGGATATTCTGCCGTGGGCGGTTGATGTGTCTTTCATTTTTGAATTCTTCCGTTTCCGTTTTCTTTTCCTGTTGATATTGAATGTTGGTGTTGACCTTCATGGCGGTATCCTTTTGTCAAGTGTTACGCAAAAGACGACGCAATTGTGAGTGTGGAAGGAGAGGAGGACTGCTGGGTGTAAATAAAGTACTTAGTAGTCTAATTTCAGATGAATACAAGGATATTTCCTAGGAAGCGGATATTTTGGAGGATGTTTTGCAAATGCCTTAGAAACTCGGTAGAATCAAGCCCGAATGAGGGTTAGTACAGAAGCTTCAGACGTAGACCAACAGTCTATCGAGCGTAATGCTTGTAACAAACGTGCATCAAAGTACGTGCAGTAAAATGAAGAAAGTATGCATTACTGCACGGCCACGCATTGATGCAAGTTGCCTCCATTTTAAATTTGTATGCAATCCGCATAATTTCTTCCCCGAAATCAGTTGTCACTTTTCAGAATGACAGCGAACTAATGCGATGAGGTGATGATTTGAGATGAGATGTTAAAATTTACTGCACGTCCGTTTCGTTGTGCATTTTTGCACGCATCACTGCATGCTGTGTTGCTGCACATCGGTTTAAGGCTTAAGGATCTGTTTCGAAATGCAAAAAATTACAAGGAACATCTGGAAGATAATATTCATTGTCTGCTTATTGGGAAGCCGCGATTGTAGCAACATTTAATGGCTCAGTTCAAAAGTCTGAGCAGGCGGATGGTTCCTCTCAGCGTTTGGTGGACATCATATGGATCAAATGTCAGAGGTTTAATGTCCACACTCATAACTGCTCTAGAAGCAATGCTACACCTTCTTCTGATTGATATCTTCTGAACGTTAGAAGCCAGTAAAAAGCAACGCTTTCATCTATTCTACTGCTTCTGTGCTAAAACGTGCTCCTCCAGTTAGAATGATCTCCGACTCGCTGTCTCCAGTTGTGCACACTAAGTTGGTTGAGGTTTCCCTCAAAATCTGTGCGCCACCTTTATCAAAGTCCCTCTATTTTGCGCTGAATCGCAAAATGAAATGAATTTGCAAGATCGTCCTCAATTGTCTCCTTTTTCTTTGTATGGTGCTACAGTCCGTGGCTTCAACCAACATGCCTCTCCTTGGCCTAATGTCTCCAATTTTGCCCACCAAGTTGTTAATGTTTCCTCTCCACTTGCATGCGCCACCTTAATCGTGAACGTCCTTTGTTGACTTGTCACACTGGAACAGAGTCGAAGACTCTTCGGACAGAAGCTAAGTTTTCCATGTGCTCTACGTGGCCTACGTGCTTATCTTAGGCATTGGATCCGTAGATCCATGTCGACATGTCTGGCTAGACTCATGTCGCTGTACAGCCCATACAGCTCGTGGTTGAATCTTCCAAATGCAAGCAATACCAAGATCGCACTCAGAACTATTCTCTCGAAAACTACAAGAGCTTCTTTGTCCTCTCTAGCGCCTTAGAGCAGAACTGGTAAGATCAATGTTTTACACAAAGTCAGCTTGGTCTTTCGAGAGAGGGCTCTATAACTCAATTGCCTTTTGAGCCCAAAAAAACTGCTGTTGGCAAGACTCATTCTCCGTTTGATCTCGAAATTGATATTGTTTGTAGTCTTTACCGCGAAGCCGAGGTAGACGAAGTCCTTCACTACCTAAAAGTTATAGCTGGCAATTGCGACATTTCGGCCAACTCGCGGATGTTGTGCGTCCTTTCTCGATGACAGCATATTGTACTTCGTTTTGCCCTTGTTTACTGCCAGACCCATTTTTACCACTTCCGTCTCAATGCCAACAAACACCTCATTGACGGCTCACTGAGTTCGACCAACTACGTCAATATCGTCCGCGTACTCCAGCAGCTTTTTGGAAGATTGTGCCTCTAGTATTGTCCAGTGAATCCGATCTTCTCAAGAATGGTGTTAAAAAAGTCACCTGATAGCGAGTCGCGTTGTCCAAAACCTTTTTGAACATTGAATGTCAACCTGACGAATTTGCGGACTAGAAATCGGCGGATAGGTGATTTGTAGTCTTATTGCTGTTGAGGGTATATTGCACCGCGACCTTCAAGATCTATTGTGCCCCCTTTTACTACCTTAGCGCTATTACGAGTTCCCCTTAAATACAGTTCTTTTCAGAGTTATATTGAGGGTAATGGACTCCTATTGCGCATAGGTGAAGAAATCTGTTCTAGAGTATTCTCTCTAAGCCAGTTTGTTCCAGTTTTCTGTCCAGTTCCTATTCTCAAGTTCCCTGAATTCTTATCTGAGGACATGGTCTCCTACAGCGCAGAATGGTTCAGAGTCTATGAAGGGTTCTGATTCTCCCTTTCTTCTCAGGAAGTGGGCCATTTCATTGCCTTCTATCCCCGTATGGCAAGGTATCCAGCAGAGCTTTACTCGGTTTCTCCTAATCAATTCTTTGAGCTTCTGCAAAAATTCCCATACAAGCTTGAATTTGATGGAGTAAGAGTCTAGTCCTTCATCTTGATTCATATTCGTATCCGTATCCGACTGATTTGCTGCGATTGCTGTACGCAAAAAGTTCGTGAGACTGGTATGCTAGTGGACAACACTCATGGTCGGTCACCCCGTCGTCGTGATGTACCTACAGATGAGAATGTGGCTGCTGTGGCCGAGAGTGTGAGACTCAATTCACGAACATCAACTCGCCATCGATCTCAACAGCTCAACATTTCATGCACAAGCCTGAGAGAATTCTTCACAAAGATCTCGGATTATTCACTTATACGGTCCAATTGTCTCAGCAATTGAAGGCGCGCGACCATCCGCTTCGTTATCGCCTCGCAGTTTTGGCCTTAGAGCAGCTTGAATTGGACAACGATTTTTTGTGAAAAATCATCTTTTCTGAAGAGGTGTGGACTATGGATTCGTTGCTTCAGTCCTCCTTTTTGGCGCTGAGCTTACTGATGAATTTCTTTTTGACTAGTGCATCGAATTGCCTCGATGTAATGCACTTGTCTCTTCCTATCCCCTCTTTTGCCACTCTCATGATTGTTTTGTTTGCACATTCTGCAACCACTAGTTACAGGGGAGTCAGCTTCAATAGCACTCTTATGGCAGCATCTGGGCAAGTCCTCATGGCCCCAGTGATACAGAGGCGTACCAACCTTTGAACGCAAGAGAGATCTTCTCCAAAGGGCGTCTGGAATGGGCAATTAACTCATTTCAGCCCTTCAAATTCCCAGGTGTGGATGGAATCACGCTAGTCCTACTTCAAAAAGGGAAAGGCAAACTAATACCATTTCTATTAATGATATTAAGAAGTAATCTAGCACTGGGATACATACCGAACCAGTGGAGACGGGCAAAGGTAGTGTTTATTCCGGAAATGGGGAAGAAAGACCCAAGTCTACCAAAGTCCTACAGACCAATCAGCCCAACATCGTTTCTTCTCAAAACAATGGAAAAGGCTGTGGATAACTACATAAGAGAGGAAGTACTACAGACATCCCCTCTTCATTACTGTCAGCATGCTTACAGGGCAGGCAGATCTACAGAGACTGCACTCTATCAACTGACAGAAACTATCAAAAGCGCGTTATATGTGCTTTCTTGGATATTGAAGGAGCATTTGACAACATATCCCATGATGCAATTGTTCGGGCTCTGGACAAAAAGGAAGTAAACCACACAGTATCGAAATGGATGTATGAACTCCTGAGCACAAAATCAGAGGAGACTCACACACCAGGCGGCATAATACAAATCGACACAACAAGAGGAGCCTAGTTGTAGACGAGCTTCTAGAGATACTACCTAACCATGGCATCAGATGTCAGGCATATGCGATGACATAGTAATCATAGCCAGAGAAAACATGGAGGATACCCTATGCGATATTATCAAATGGGGGCTAACTTTAACTAAGGAATGGTGTCTGTCGGCTGGGCTAAGCCTAAATCCGGCAAAAACCACCATAGTACCTTTCACAAGAAAACGAAAACTGGAACGACTAAAACCAATAAGTCTGTCGGGTACAACACTGACTCCAAAAAAGAAGTTAAGTATCTGGGAGTAATATTGGACAGCAAGCTCATCTGGAAAAAACATACAGAAGAGATAACCAGTAAAGCGACGCGTGCTCTGATGATTTGTCGAAGCTTGGCGGGCAAATCCTGGGGACGCAGTCCAAGTATTCTAAGATGGATGTACATCGCTATTGTTGTCCAACAAATGTGCCAGCATCTTTTAAGCGCTATAGACAGATGCGTTCAGATCAATCTTGAAAGGAACTATACCAACTGCGACATAGCCTGCAAAAGCTTAAGCTTCAGCATAAGCTTGAGTAGGAGAAACCGAGTAAAACTCTGCTGGATACCTGACCATAGGGGAATAGAAGGCAATGAAATGGCCGACTGCCTGGCAAGGAAAGGAGCATCAGAACCCTTCATAGGCCCTGAAACATTCTCCGCTGTAGGAGACCATCACCTCAGAAAAGAATTCAGGGAACAGGAAAGAAGGAATCAGATAGAAACCTGGAATAACGCTCGTGGAATGAAGCAGGCCAAGAAACTCCTAGTACAATATAACCGAAAGAGGCTTGAGGCATGCATCATAATGAGCAAGAACAACCTCAAGATATCTGGGCAAGTACCTAATATCAGAATGAGAAATCCAACCATTAGAACTATCTCTCATTCTCAGATTCCTGAAGGAAACTGGCTTAGAGAGAATACTCTAGAACAGATTTCTTCACCTATGCGCAATAGGAGTCCATTACCCTCAATACAACTCTGAAAAGAACTGTATTTGAGGGGAACTCGTAATAGTGCTAAGGTATTGAAAGGGGGCACAATAGATCTTAAAGGTCGCTGTGCAATATACCCTCAACAATAATTATAATAACCTTTGAACTTTGTTGAGTGTTTCTCTCGTGTTATTCAGATTGGTTCTCTTAGTCCATGCTATTGCCCCGTAGGTGATTGTAGGTCGAACAATGGCTATATACATCCATCTTAGGAAGCTTGGTCTGCATCCCCAGGATTTTTCCGCTAAGCTCCGACAGATCATTAGAGCATGCATCGCTTTCCTGGTTATCTCTTCTGTGTGCCTCTTCCAGATAAGTTTGCTGTCTATGTATTCCCTTGTAAAGGGAACTATGGTGGTCTTTGCCAGATTTAGGCTTAGCTCAGCCGAGAAGCACCAATTCTTAGTTATTGTCGCAGTTTTTCATCCCCTTTTTGTCGGCCCCAGTCAACCGCATTTCCTGGAATGCGGTAATGTCTGCTTTATGGCAGTCTTGGGCCTCCATGAGTTTGTCGACAGCTCGTGTTCTCCAAAATAACCTATACTCCATATCCAGTGAAAAAATTTAGAACTGGAAAAATCGGCTACAGACTACAGAAAAGGGCGATCATAGTTTGGCATTTACATGTCTCTCATTTGCAGTGTGGAAGTACACTTTGGTCACCTCAGAAAACGACAATAGCGTCAAGATGTCATTGTACTTGGACGATTAGAAAATCGCAACCATTCCAAGGCATTTTCTGTTATTCGGTTAAATGTAATTGACACTTGCACTGATTGTGGAACCGACTGCAGATCTATTTTCTGATCTCGTACCTGAATTGTTCAATGCCTTGAACGCAGCGTTCTGTAGCCATAAGTCTTTGTCTTTGAAAGGACATTTTAAGCACGGCTTTATGCCTACAGCTGAGACATCATTGTCGTTCTGCCCAATTTTCGGTCTCAATTCTTGTTCAGCTACGCATTTTGTGAGTGGAAATGAATGTGCGAGAGCCACAGAGACTCGTTTTGAGTTCTCGATTTCAGGAGGGAATTTATGTACGAAATAGGAAATTTTAAATGTCAGCCTCAGCCTTCAAAAAACTTTTTCTCTGATGGAATGCTATGTGTACTCATACGTGTATATCGTTGTTGGGAATTTAGAAGTTAAAATGAATGTGCAAGATCCATTGAAGCAGGGAATTTATGTGCAAAATTGGAAATTTAAAATATTTTATAACTCGAAATCTCCACATAAATCGATATTTATTATTTCTAAATGCTTTTGACAAGATCGGAAAAAACTTAGTTCTTAGATCTTTAAAATTCGCATGTCGATGTGTTGTTTGTTTTTCTCGAAATAATTTTCCATTTTTTTATGATTTTTTCAGATTTTTAAACATTTTGAAATGGAAGATGGGGCTTCATTAAAACTGTTTCCGGGCTCTATATTTCTCAATTGTCACTCTGGATCAAAAAGTCTTTAACCATATCACCCCTTCATTTCAAAAGACCTGTCGACTGATATACTAAACTATAAACTACTCTATCTTCACCTAAACAGGAGCCTCACCAATTGGCCCATATTTTCATATTTGCATGGTTAGAGAATGGTATGTAGGCCGAATGTATCTAACTCCTCAATTTCATGGGGATATTTTTATAAATGCTGAAGATATAGACGTATAATGACAGACGGACGGACACATAGAGATTATAAAGGTTCCCTTGTCTTGAATGAAACCTTGAGGAGAACTTTATGAATTAAAATTAAAATTAATTTGTTGGAGGATTTTGTCCAAAAACAAAGCTTTGTCACAGTTTCACAGCAATTTAATCTCGAAACGGCATGTGGAACTCCACTTAAACTTGTTCACTGACACTTTGGCAGCACTACATTCCAACGAGAATCGTATTTCTTGCCATAAGACATGAATTTGGTTTGCATCCCCTCGGTTGAGCAACTTAAATTTCCATCAGAGCCATTAGCAGCACTCCTCGTTCTACTCCTTGACACTCTAAGGATATTTATGGCTCCCTGCACATACGTGTGCAGATGATACAAGTTCGCTGCATGGCCACTCGTCCGCTCCATGACTCACATGACATCACATGTACCTCGTTGCAATTTGTAATTCCTCCAAGCAACCCATCCAAACTCTTCTTTTTTCCCTCTCCTAGTCGGATGCATTTATTCCCACCCCCAATTGCATGCTTCGGTCCACGCCCAATGTCAACAGCCAGCAGCACTCCTTTGAAATATCATGAATTTTACGAGCCCTCCACACCCACACACTTGGCACACCACCACCGACCGCCAGCCAGCCATCAGCAGCAGCAACTCCATCCAGGTGCTCCACCTCAATTGCTCTCGAGCTCGACCCACTGCCTTCCAAGTGAAAACAAACCCAAGTCACAGGTCGTATCCCATCAGCACGACTAAACACGGGGGATTAGGCCACGAGCATGAGTGACATTTTCAAAAGGGTTGCCTTGCCCTTTTTAAGCTCGCTCCTCGTTTCTTTTCTCTCCCCCATTGTTGGAAGGTTAAGATCGTCATTAAGGCCTGCGAATGGAAAAGGAATTAAGTGCTCGTTCCCCGAGTATAATTAGACTTAGGCCCACTTGGGCCGCATTAATTGCGCTCCTCCGTCCTCAGAATAGACTTTGGCGAGCGTGCATGGGGAGATTTTGCGTCCGTCTAAATATAGAACCCCAAGGATCCTTTGACTTTTGCCTGAAAAGAAAGCAAACTTATGCATGCAATGGAAGAATAACATTTTCCCAAGGAGATGGTGTGACCTCAGTGGCATGCGCGCATTGTGCAAATAGTTTGCACACGAGATGAAGAGCAGCTCACTTATCCTTTTGACATTCTCCCTCTGAATTCATGCAAACGCAAGGGGCGGAGCTTATCCCATTCATGCACAAAGTGCATGCATTCCTCGTCGCAGTGCGGCCTTGAGCGTTCGTAAAAAATGCAGGAATGAATATGTATGTTTGCTCTAATCGAGACTGAATTGGCTGTCCACGACTGTCATCTCCACGGGGCCAGGCTGACACGCAACACATCCCCCGGCAACCGGCATGACGTCAACTGCGGAGCCCAAGGCCGAGGCTATCAAAAAACAAAAACGGTCAGGTGTTAAATTGTTCGGGGTTATTACCGGAATGTGCCGCCCGACATCAGTGGACTCCGGAGTTCAGGGGCTGATTACGCACTCCCCCTCCGGTCGGGGTGTGATGGGCACAGCCCGTCCCGCGATAGGATATGACTAATGATGAGCACTTGCGCTGGCTGGCAATTGTTTGGTCGGGCCAGCTCCACCTTCCCACGGGGACCGCCATCGGCCGACCGTCCCAGGATTTCTGTTTGCGTTTGGTTAGTTTATAATTTATTGCTGGCAATTTATCTCGGCGATGGACGGGGATGCGGTTGGAAATGTATTTTCAGTGATAATTAAAAATTGAAATTAATGTTTGGACACTTTGTGGTCATCGTGGGATTGGGTTTTCGTTGGTTAATCCTTAAGTGGCGCATGTGTTGGCTATTGCGGATGTTGGGGGATGGAGGTTGTGGTATTTCCTTAATTTAATTATTTTTCTCTTCTTTTTTTTCAGAATGCAAACATGAACTGACTAAACAATCAGAAATCTGTGAGTAAACATGAATCTTTAATCAAATTTTGTGATCCATTGAAGGATAAGAGCTTTAAAACGGAGAGTTTTTCAGTTTGGATTTTGAAGATTTGAATCGCCCTCGTCTACGTGTGGCTGAATTCCTCTTGGGAATAAATTCAGGGGTAATATTTTTAGGATAGAATTTAAAGAGTGGATTCGACTTCTCAAGAAGAAAATTAAGGAGCCTAAGGAGCGTGACATCCGAGAGATGGAGGCTACCATGATGACTGCAAATTTTACCCAAAAAAAAAAACAGTCAAAAGTTTGGAGATATGCCTACCGGGGCAAGGATACACAACTGCTAGATTCATAATCACAGTCAAGACCGGCATTTTTGAACAATGAAATCTTTAAATTTCTAGACGGCAAAGAAGATTCGCCATCCAGAACGTTGCACAAATTCTGGGCACACATGATGGACGAGAACCTCGACCCTCATTTTCTTCTTTTTCTTCTTAGGGTGATGTGGACCTGGGCCTCACTCAACATGCCTCTCCAGCCAGCTGTCTCCAGTTTCGCACACCAAACCGGCCGAGGTCTCTCTCGACTTGTGTGCGCCACATTGTACGTGGACGTCCTCTGCTGCGTTGTCCCACAGGCTCAGAGTCGAAGACATCATCTGGACGAGTTAAAAAGATTCGCCTGATTCATACGATCGATTGCGTCAACTATCAAGAGTTTGATGTCTACCGCATGCCATACATATTTTACCATACGACATTCTTGGGGATGCTTCAGGCCAGGGTGCACCTGGACCGCAATCAACATCACCAACAATATTTTTGGGCCTGTTTCCATTTCCGCACTTGAAGTTGGTTGGTTGGTTCGGCTTGTATTGTCTAAAGAATCTTAGGGCTGGAGTTACAGTCCCTGGCCATATTATTAGACGCACTATAGATTTTGTACGAAAATGCGACTGAAAGAAGTCTGTACTTGTTTACGCTCTGTTACCATACTTTGACATTATGCATGTATATCAAATTAAAAACAAAGAAAATAAAATCACAAAACAAATTTCTCATCTCATCTCATCTTCAGTGACCCGCATGTTCCCCTAAAGGGGTCGCGGGGGCAATGCACGCTCGAAAGATCTCCAGGCCACTCGATCCTCCACCATCGACTCTAACTCATCAGGAGCGAGTGTTTGGACTTGGTCCAATCATCTCGTCCTGGGTCTGCCAAGCGGTCGCCTACCTAATGGAATCGCATTCAAGGCACGCCTCGGAGGTAGTGATGATGGGGACATTCGCGCCACGTGACCAAACTAACGAAGTACAGCCCTTTCCGTTCAAAGAAGCAGCTGCCCAACATTGAGTTCCTCGTGTAGTGTCGTGTTTCTCACCCTATCCCGGCGAGTAATTCCCACAACATCACGAAAAAATCTCATTTCGGCAGCGACTATACAAATTCTACAGTGCGTCTAATAATATGACCAGGGACTGTATGTCGTCAACGCTGCACATTGCCCAACAAGTCTTTTGACGCTGATCAGCCGGTACAATTCGCGGTTTAACATTACCCACCACACGAGGCCGGAGTATACGGGCCTCTCACAATTTCTTTGAGTATTTAAGACTGCAAAAATAGTAACTCTGTAGTAAGCACGTTTTGTAAAACGACTAGAGGGGTCCCAGGTTCCAATCCCAGTGAAATCGAATCTGGTCCAGTCACCATTTGCCGTTGGGATCAAATTAACGGCACTGGAGTAGGTTGCTAGCTGGCAGTACAATGGACCAGTTTTGAGTCTGAGTGCTCCAGTGTAGTATTTCAAAAAATCTCCGAAAAAGAAAATATATGCGTCGACTCCTACACACTAGACTTTCAGTCTAGGTTCGATTCTCAATACACGTAACAGTTTTTCAAAAAAATTATTCACGGCTCCACTTCTTTCGAGCTCTGAATGAATTCCCTTTTTTTTAGACCGAAAGTCACAACGGCGCTATGCCAACGCTTAATTGTGGCGTACTGTGTGAACGTCTAAAGCCGTTTTGCACCGCACTAATCGGCACGAACCAGAGCGGCTTCCGGCCCGGCAAGCTTTATCACCAGCGCTTTACTTTCTACTGTGATCAATGCCACTTCCTTCGTTGTATAATAATTATTGCAGAAAATCTGCAGTATATTGCTTAGGCACCTATTAGCAAACGTGATGTTCACTCTCCATGTGCAACACCATATAACACCGCGGTTTCAATATATTTTTGTGGAACAGATTCGGCTTGGTGCTTTGGTGCTTTTTCGATTAATTGACAATGTCTACATTGCTTCCGACATCGGTTGTGACAGTTTTGCCAAGTTAAAGGAAATCCTCTTAATTTTCAACCCGTTGTTCAAAAATGCTCATCTTAACTGGCTGGGCCTTTCGAATGCTAATGACGTTCATTTTCAGCATGAATATGTCCTTCACCACCATTAATCTCATTTCGTAGAAGTGTATTATGCGAAAGTGGGCATCAGCGTAGCATTAGTGCTTTAGTTGCCATTCAATTCCATAATTTCCCGCTGACAAAATTGTGTGCAGCACATTGCTTATCACCAGAGGAAACAGAATTGGTGACAAGTTGCAGACTTGAAATCTCGAATTTATTTGATAGCATACCTGTATGCAACACGTGACATTAAGACTAGGTTAGCTAAGGTACTAGTGACACACTGTAAGCCAACCTAGATCCATTGTGATGCCACGTCGATCGGGCAATCTCCTGCCCTGTATCTATCTTATATAGCCTTGATAATAGAAATTTATTTATCCTCGGTAGGGAACTCTAGATAAACTCTCTATTCACATTTTCCAGTGCCCTTTTAAAGTCACTGTTCATCTACATGGTCATAAGCAGCACGAGGTTCCCTCGCAAAAGAATCCACACAGCAACCTGGCGATCTCCGGACGGCCGAACCGCCAACCAAATCGACCATGTGCTCATTGACGCAAGACATGCGCCTAATACCCTGGATGTGCAAACATTCAGGGGGGCAAACGTCGACTCTGAGCTCGAGAGCTCGACTGTTTAATGACAGAAAGCTGCACCAGCCAACAAAGAGGAATTTTAACATTGGACGCCTGAGCACACCGAAGATGGCCAGAGTCTATGAAGAGCAATTAAGTGAGAGACTCTTCGGTATGCCTACGTCGAACATAAACGCCAACGATATGTGGTTGCACTGCCGCTCGGCCATCAAAAAGGTGGCTGAAACCACTTTGGGCTACCTACCACCCCTGACAAGAAACCCGTGGTATGATGTCGAGTGTGAGCAAAAGAAACGTGCAACCGACGAGGCATACAAAAAGACGCTGCAACGAAAAACTAGAGCAGCGCATGAGGAGTATCGGGCTAGAAGACGGGAGGAGAAAAAACTTATACGCCTGAAGAAAAGGTCTCTCGCAACCTCCCAAGGATATTGAAAAGTCTAGGGACAAACAAAAAATCACGGGTCTTTTATAAAAAGGCCTGGCCAAAGGCTTTAGGAAAGGCACCCAGGCTCATCGAAATTGTGAGGGTAATCTAGTTAATGACCCGCAGGGAATAGTGGATGTGTTTAAGCAGCACTTCCAACAGCTGCTTAGCGGGCCGGACCAGGAGAGAGTGATAGGGAATGAAGAGATCCCAACTCCAACCAGTCGATGAAGTAGTCATCCTACCGAGCTTTGAAGAAGTCGGCACAGCCATTAAAAAGCTGAAGAACAACAAAGCCGCAGGCTCAGATGGCTTACCATCAGAACTCTTCAGGGCCGGTGGAAATGTTCTGGTAGAGAGCATGTACCAGATCATTTGTAGAATTTTGGAAGACAAAAGCATGTCCGATGACTTGAATACCAGTTCCATATGCCCCATTCACATAAAAGGCGATCCTACCTCTTGCAACAACTATAGAGGTATATCCCTGCTCAACGTCGCCTACAAAATCCTGTCCAGCGTACGGTGTGAACGTCTAAAGCCGTTTTGCACCGCACTAATCGGCACGTACCAGTGCGGCCTCCGTGAAGGCACCATCTTCTACAAGTCAGTCCAACTATTGGGATACGTAGATGACATCGACATCGTTGCGCGTTCCCAACGCGCCGTAGTGGAAGCTTTCACGGCGATTGAAGAATAGGCGAAACGAGCTGGTCAATAAGGGTAAGACAAAATATATGCTTTCGAGCAAGAAACAATCCGCGGCACACCATCTAGGGCAAAACATTACTATCGACAACTGCAATTTTGAGGTAGTGAAGGAGTTCGTTTACCTCGGGGCAAACTTGAATGACACGAATGACATCACAATGGAGATGCGACGTAGAATCACCCTTGGTAACCGATGCTACTTCGGTTTGTTAAAACAACTGGGCTCAAAACTCCTGACTCGAAGGACCAAAATCATGCTCTATAAAACTCTTATTCTGCCAGTCCTGCTATATGTAACCGAAAGCTGGACAGTAAGCAGAACTGCGGAGCTGATTCTTGGTGCCTTCGAAAGAAAAATTCTACGTCGGATATATGGTCCCGTCTGCGAGGAAGGCGAATGGAGGAGAAGACACAACCGCGAACTCTATGAGCTTTACCAGGATGTGGATGTAGTCCGGAAGGTAAAAATCCGTCGACTGCACTGGCTCGGCCACATCGAGTGCGTGGACAACAACGCTCCAGCTAAGAGGGTCTTCGCATCCGAGCCTCCTGGTTCGAGAAGTAGAGGAAGACCGAACCACCGGTACAAAGACCAAGTCACCGCGGACGTAAGACAGCTTGGTCTTGATGACTGGAAGCAGCGTGCCCAGGACCGTCAACGATGGGAGGCAGCGATAGCTCAGGCTCAGATCCTACATGGGTCGTAGGCTACCAAGGTTTTCTTTTTGTTATCATCTTCAGTAGAGGAGGTTATTTGCAAATATTACCCCAGGTTTCGTACTACCTTAGACTTCCCGTTTAAAGAAGTTTGCCGATAATCCCCTCCAGAGAAGCTGTTACCTTTCCAGGCTCTGTCTATACAAAATTGGAAACAGTAGCTTTGCCGAAGTCAACGACTCTGCTCATAAGAACTTTATGGGCAAGCCTCGTATGCAGTTAGTTTAGCAAACATTCACAACTTGAACTGGTTTTTCAAAGTGGAAAACTTCCCACCAGTTCTACCACCCTTCTCAGTTAATAAACAACATTTTATCGCTGCCATTCAGCAGAATAAAGCCCATTCATAGTAAGCACGTCAGGCACTATTAGCCATAAAGCTAATTAATGCTGTGTCTGTAAATTAGTTTGCCACCTCGACTAAATTACATCCGAACCGCCGCCGCTGACCCCTGACTGTTTCCTGTCTGAATTCCACGTGAAGTTATTACTCGGCTTTCCATTCATACGGTTGACAGTTTATTGAGTCTTGACACTACGATTCGCGGAATCCTTACAAATGCATTCCACATTCCCGCATGACAGACAAATGCACTCGTTCACTCATCCAGCGAATGGCCCATATGTCCAATTGCGACTTGCACTCGCGGCAGGGCATAATCATCGACACGATTTGTCATAAAGACCACGACCACTCACTCGTGTGCGTTAGCCGCCGCAGCGTGCTAATCAAATAAGGGTAATTAGATTTGCAGCGCTCCTCGACTGCAGTCGGAATCGGAAGGGGTATCAGCGCGTCTGGATGAACTCATTGTACTCATCGTGGCGAGAGACAATAGCACGTGTCGACCGCTCCCTATTCAGGGTAATCTTTGGCGTTAATGGCTTTCATTACGACAATGATTACGCCGTTTAGCCGAGGCTGGCTCTGCAACAGTCCTCGTAAAAAAGATTTAATTGCCCGCCCAGTTCACGCTCGCCCCATAATTGCACGAAAGCACTGTAACACTACGCCGAGGAGTCCATAAAGTATCGAGGTGCACAGCTCAGCCACACAGTCGCACACCCCACCGGGCGCTGCTGTTGCACTGCGCCAATTGAACTATCAACAGGAGTTGGCTGCAGTCCCCATTCCACTGCCTCTCCGTTTCAAAGGACCTTTTCTCCGCCACTCATGCATGCATTTAGTTTCCCTTCGAGCAGCAAACTTGACTAAGAAATGCCGAGAGGACACGCAAATTCGCAGACTCTGGACGGGCGGCGCCAGGCTCTTACAAGCAGCAAACATGCCCCGAACGATGTCAGGAATTACTTGCATGGAAAACTCCTGCTCTCGCCCTGATAGACTGGCCGATTGTGGTCACCGCGGGTTCCTCGAGAAATTTCAGTGCGCCGGCAAATTAGCAAACTTCCGGCAGAGTAACTCATTTGGTCGAATGCCAAAAAGTGCCCGTGCGAAGGTCGCCAAGGGCGGCTGCTCAGCGGAGAGACGGTGTTCATTTCATTATCGATTTCCGTGTCATTTTTTCGCTTAAGTAGCTAAGCCACGGGGTGGCACAAATGCGGACACTCTGGAGCAGAACCGAGCCGATTAAATGAGAAAATTGCTGCAGTTGCTGAATTGCTGGGTGGATGCATGTGTTATTAAAGTCGCATTAGCCAGTGCGGGACTAATTCGTGAATGGATGGCTTCGAATGAGTTTATTTGGTCGAGAAGGAGTGTTGCATTGTTCTTGTGGTGAGGGGAATGATTAAAATGAACGATGTTCAGGGGGATGTGGGACTATGGCTGGGGAGGCGACTTAAGCACGTGAGTTAATAATTTGTGTTTCAAGGGAAAAGTTAAATGGAACAGACTAAAAAGAACTATTTTCATGACATAATCAAGTTCACTCACACAATCATCACAATTTCTGCGCGCGATCTTTGTTTGCGTTGATAGCATTTAGAGGAGAAGGATCAGCCACGAAATATATGGGCTGTACAGCGACATGAGTCTGGCCAGGCGTCTACGGATCCAACGCCTAACATGGCTAGGCCATGTACAACTTAGCTCCGGCCCGAAGAGTCTTCGACTCGGAGCCTCCCACAGGCAACGCAACAGAGGACGTCCACGTACAAGGTGGCGCACACAAGTCGAGGGGGACCTCGGTCGGCTTGGTGTGCGAAACTGGAGACAGCTGGCGAGAGATCGTGGCCGGAGAGGCATATTGGGTGAGGCCCAGGTCCAACTCGGACTGTAGCACTCTAAGAAGAAGAACAAGAAGAAGAAGCCATATGCCATTAATTCAAGAACCATACAACAGCTTAAGGCCAATTTTCGAGAAGAAGTGAGGGCCCTGGGGCCTGAAATTCTAAGAAAGGAATGGAAAATGATTTGGAAAGAACCCCACAGATCGAAGCCAACAATGGGCACCATTTGAGAGATATTATCTTTAAAACATACTTACTTACAATACTTAGCGGGCACCCGACCCGTGAAACGTCTCTGCCTGAGACACGGCAGCCCTCCATGCCCTGCGGTCCCGGGCACGCTGCTTCCAGTTATCCAGACCAAGCGCTCTTGCATCCGCGATAGCTTGGTCCTTGAAACGGAGGTTCGGTCTTCCTTTTCTTCTCGAACCTGTGGGCTGTGATTCGAAGATCCTCTTTGCTGGAGCGTTGTTGTCCATTCGCTCGATGTGGCCGAGCGCCAGTGTAGTCGTCGTTTTTTGGCTTTTTGGACTACAACCACATCTTTGTACAGCTCGTAGAGTTCGCGGTTATATCTTCTCCTCCATTCGCCCTCCTCGCATACGGGACCGAAAATTCGACGAAGAATTTTTCTCTCAAAAGTACCCAAAATGTGCTCTGCTTTCCTGCTTATCGTCCAACACTCGGCTCCGTACAGTAGAACTGGCAGTATTAACGTTTTGTGGAGCATGCATTTTGTCTTTCGAGTTGGGAGTTTTGAACCCATTTGTTTCGCCAAACCGAAGTAGCAGCGGTTTCTTGGGGTAAGTCTTCGTCGAATCTCCACTAGAGTGTCATTCGTGGGGTTGATATTTACTCCGAGGTATGTAAACTCCTTAGCCACCTCGAAGTTATTGTTGCCAACAGTGACGTTTTTCCTAGGCAGTGGACCGATAATTCTTTGTTTGTTGACAGCAAATACTTGGTCTTGTCCTCATTTACCTCAAGACCAACTCGTTTCGCCTCTTCTTCAATGGCCATGAAAGCTTCTATAACTGATCGCTGGGAGCGACCTATGATGTCAATTTCGTCTGCGTAGCCCAGCAACTGTACGGATTTGTTGAAGATAGTGCCTTCTGCGTTGACGCCTGCCTTGCGCACTATCTGTTCCAGTAGAAGGTTGAAGACAGCGTCACACGACAGCGCATCTCCTTGCCGGTGCATGTTTGGAATAGTTCGGAGGAACTGTTTCCAAATTGCACATTGCACCGCGTGTTTTCCAGCGTGACACGGCACAGTTGGATCAGTTTTCCCGGAATCCCGAATTCGGCCATAGCCTTGTAGTGCTCAAGACGATGGATGCTATCGTATGCGGCTTTGAAGTCGATAAACAGGTGATGAGTGTCGACTTGAAACTCGTTGGTCTTTTCCAGGATTTGTCTCAGTGTGAAAATTTGGTCGATTCTCGATCTGCCGGGCCGGAACTAACACTGGTACGTGCCGATTAGTGTGCTCCAGAAAGGTTTCAGACATTCACACAGTATGTTGGGTAGAATCTTGTATGCGACATTCAGCAGGGCTATGCCTCGGTAGTTCTTGCAAGACATAGGATCGCCTTTCTTGAAGATGGGGCATACAGAGCTGATAGTCCCGTCATCGGGGCTGGCTTCATCCACCCATAGTTGGTTAATGATTTGGTGCATGCACCCTACCAAAACATCACCACCATCAGAGCCGGCGGCTTTGTTGTTCTTCAGCTTTTTGATGGCTGAGCTGACCTCTTCAAAACTGGGAGGGGCTTCTTCATTGACTGGAGGTGGTTTCTCTTCTTGCCCTATCACTCTCTCTACGTGATGCGCATTAAGAAGCTGCTGGAAATGCTTCTTAAATACATCTACTATTCCCTGCGCTTCGGTGGCTAGATTCCCTTCACTATTTCGAAGAGCCTGCGTTCTGGGTTTAAAGCCAGCTGCCATCTGCTTGGCTCTTCTAATATACGACCGGATGTTGTTTCTATCGCAAGACTTCTCGATACCCTTGATCTGGGAGGCTACGTAGGCCCTTTTCTTCTTACGCAGGATCTTTTTTTCCTCCCTTCTTCTAATTCGGTACTCTTCCCTTGCTGCTCTTTTTTCGCGCTGCAGCGTTAGCAAGTACGCATTCGTCATCACACCAAGGGCTCTTTATAGGTGGTGGTTGGTAGCATATTTCCGAAGCATAATCTAAATTTTAATAAATGCCAAGATTAACTAAAATCAGAAAGAAAAATGTTATTCATGAAATAGATCTTAACGTTTCTTATGCGCCACCTTCAACATATGAACGCAGATGAAGTATACACTCAGACTAACTCTGTGTAAAAAAAATTGATCTTCTTCAGTCAATTCCAGCAGAAAACCACCTAAAGTACGGAGTTGTGCTCGGTATGTTGGCTTCAATTTTTCGGTCAACTGTCTCTATCACCACATCCGATCCTTGTACAACATGCGCTGGAAAGAGGGTGCGGATAGACCCAATTCCTATGATCGACTCAAAAATCTACGCAGCTGGGCACTCATTCACACTCTCAGCTACGTCAGCGATATTTTCAGTTGACCTTGCCAAACGAATACGAGTTATTCTACCTGTCCGAGACGTTCGAACTTATCGATTGAATTCAAAATGTGTAATGTAGAGAAAAGACACTTGATGATGGCCAAAAACAATATGAAATATTTCCGCAATATTTTCACCGTGGGCACCGTGGCCGTGTGGGTTTTTGCGTCGATCCATATGCACTAGACTTTCAAGTCCAGTTCAGACAAACAATTTTTCAAAAAAATTGTTCACGGCTCCACCTCTTTCGAGTCACTGACAATCCTCAAAGAGTATAACTGTCTAGAAAAAGCTTCTCAATCTCGCCGCTCGGAGCCGGCATTTAACTGTAGGTCCCCCCACTCGTGAGAAAACAATGTTATTATTATTGTTGAGGGTATATTGCACCACGACCTTTAAGATCTGTTGTGCCCCCTTTCACAACCTTACCACAATTACGAGTTCCCCTCAAATACAGTTCTTTTCAGAGTTGTATTGAGGGTAATGGACTCCTATTGCGCATAGGTGAAGAAATCTGTTCTAGAGTATTCTCTCTAAGCCAGTTTCCTTCAGGAATCTGAGAATGAGAGATGGTTCTAATGGTTGGATTTCTCCTTCTGATATTAGGTACTTGCCCAGATATCTTGAGGTTGTTCTTGCTCATTATGATGCATGCCTCGAGCCTCTTTCGGTTATATTGCACTAGGAGTTTCTTGGCCTGCTTCATTCCACGAGCGTTATTCCAGGTTTCTATCTGATTCCTTCTTTCCTGTTCCCTGAATTCTTTTCTGAGGTGATGGTCTCCTACAGCGGAGAATGTTTCAGGGCCTATGAAGGGTTCTGATGCTCCTTTCCTTGCCAGGCAGTCGGCCATTTCATTGCCTTCTATTCCCCTATGGTCAGGTATCCAGCAGAGTTTTACTCGGTTTCTCCTACTCAAGCTTATGCTGAAGCTTAAGCTTTTGCAGGCTATGTCGCAGTTGGTATAGTTCCTTTCAAGATTGATCTGAACGCATCTGTCTATAGCGCTTAAAAGATGCTGGCACATTTGTTGGACAACAATAGCGATGTACATCCATCTTAGAATACTTGGACTGCGTCCCCAGGATTTGCCCGCCAAGCTTCGACAAATCATCAGAGCACGCGTCGCTTTACTGGTTATCTCTTCTGTATGTTTTTTCCAGATGAGTTTGCTGTCCAATATTACTCCCAGATACTTAACTTCTTTTTTGGAGTCAGTGTTGTACCCGACAGACTTATTGGTTTTAGTCGTTCCAGTTTTCGTTTTCTTGTGAAAGGTACTATGGTGGTTTTTGCCGGATTTAGGCTTAGCCCAGCCGACAGACACCATTCCTTAGTTAAAGTTAGCCCCCATTTGATAATATCGCATAGGGTATCCTCCATGTTTTCTCTGGCTATGATTACTATGTCATCGCATATGCCTGACATCTGATGCCATGGTTAGGTAGTATCTCTAGAAGCTCGTCTACAACTAGGCTCCACATGAGAGGAGGTAGAACTCCTCCTTGTGGGCATCCTCTTGTTGTGTCGATTTTTATTATGTCTCCTGGTGTGTGAGTCTCCTCTGATCTTGTGCTCAGGAGTTCATACATCCATTTCGATACTATGTGGTTTACTTCCTTTTTGTCCAGAACAGGAACAATTGCATCATGGGATGTGTTGTCAAATGCTCCTTCAATATCCAAGAAAGCACATATAACGCGCTTTTGATAGTTTCTGTCAGTTGGTAGAGTGCAGTTTCTGTGGATCTGCCTGCCCTGTAAGCATGCTGACAGTAATGAAGAGAGGATGTCTGCAGCACTTCCTCTCTTATGTAGTTATCCACAACCTTTTCCATTGTTTTGAGAAGAAACGATGGTAGACCTGGGTCTTCCTTCCCCATTTTCGGAATGAACACTACCTTTGCCCGTCTCCACTGGTTCGGTATGTATCTAGTGTTAGACTACTTCTTAATATCATTAATAGAAATGATATTAGTTTGCCTTTCCCTTTTTGAAGTAGGACTGGCGTGATTCGATCCACACCTGGGGACTTGAAGGGCTGAAATGAGTTAGAACTGTAGCGCCGCCATTATTATTATTTTCACCATTTTTGTAGTGGATTTTCAGTATTTTAGCACGTCCTTTATTTTATTGAGTAAAATTATCGCAATCATAGCTGAATATGGACAGTTCAACGATGACGCGAATTTTAAAATGAATCCTCTTGTTGAATAACCCCTGATAGGATTTTCCTTAAACTTCCGGCAAGTAACATATACGTCCACTAAGCGTGGTTGCTGTCGAAGCTCCGCCCAACTCGGACTGAAGCGTCACCATTATTGTTATAATCTACGTGTATACAAACTCAACACAAACCTCTCATAAACGATTCTCAAAAACATCTTCAACTACAATGGCCCCAAAAATCTGTTCAAAACAACTCCTAGATTTCCCACTCACCCTCCATCATCCCCACCGCGAAGCTAAACCAATTAAATCCCTTCCCACATCACATATTCTCACAGGACTCGGAAATGTGTTCCACCCAAACTCTCGCAGAAGAAAAAAACAAACAAAATGTCAAATCATTTGACAAGGACACTAGGTTTATTGAAATTCCTCTCCACTGGAGCATAATTGAGAAACCATATCCAATCGATTATCCTTATCCCAAGCATCTTCATCCAGCAGGCGAACCAATCGACAATCGACCCCGTCCCATCGCCCGATTACTCCGATTTCAAAAATAAATCATCATCCCTCCGCACCTTGCTCTCTGGCCTCGTCCACAATTAATCGCCTGAAATTAGGTCGATACCCAGTCTCGTTGCCCCGTATCTAATTAAACACTTGATCACATAATTTATGGAAAATTTAATTAGAACCGATGACAAAATCTGTGTCCATGTGTGCGTCTGTGGGCCGATGGAGAAGCAAATAAGAGCGGCAAGGATGCAATCCAACATCGTTACCGATTATCGATATCGAATGACTAGTAGGATGGAAAATTACAATTTTCCAACGTCAGGGTGCATGGAATGCATGTTTTCAAACCAAACACAAACAAGGATAACACGGACAATCCGTGCTGGTGCACACACGCCCACACCCGGTCAGGTGCAGCCACTTCCATGGCCGACGGGTGGGATGGGGAACTGTATTTATTAATTAACTTAGAGGAAACGATGATCGATGACACGTCTACACATGTTTTGATAATGAAGTGTGCCATGCATCCAGTTACCGAGTTACTATCACTCTTCCTTGTGTGCGTGTAAAGTTTCCTCCGAATCTATTCAGCTGCTGTGACCGGGCCCGGGTGTTTGCTGTAGTACTTGTGCGCCTTTATTTTGCTGTCATGCCATGTGACAGGTGGCACTCATCATACTTTCTAGGCTATTCACGTATCGTCCCCGTCCGACTGCCACCCACACACCGAAGCTTAAACAATTCAATCTGGTCCTTGTTCGGGCGGGGGGCACTCGTTGAGTCTATTATTAGTCGAACAAGTAGTTTGTTCGATTAGGAGATAAATCTGTTATTTCCTTGCTCTCTCTTACTCTCAGTCTCTCTCTCTCCCGTCTTTGTCCATGTGTGTGTTTCTGTGTTCGAGTCCTATTGACTTTCATCGGAGGATACGTTGCGCGGTCAGAGACATGCCGCATGAAAATGAGAATTAAAAATAAAAGAGAACCACCCCCTCCTGGCCTGATGGGTGTTGATTTATCCTTTCCACACATGCCCATCCACGCTGTGAGTGTGTGTGGTGTATCCACCACGCTGGGATTGAGTTTCACGACAGACAAATGGAACGATTGGTTTATTTAAGGAATCCAGCATTTAATTTCCTGTCCCTTAAGTTTTGATCTTCTCAAATAAAAGTCAATGTAAGATTTTAAGTGGGTCTTGTGTAAAATATTCAGAGAATTCGATTAGGGATAATGGACTGCTGTTATTGTGGCAATTAGATGGGATTTGTTGGGCGTTATGGGTGGCTGCTTCTGTGGTATCGTGTGGTAGGATTGCTTTTGTACACAATTCCGAAGATTCCTTGAGAGCAGCAGCTCACAATTCAGCTGACATCGATTTGTTGAGAGGCAACTTGCTCTTCAACTATTCTCTTGGAGTCTGGGTTTGTGAAATTTCACTTTTACGTCGTGTTTGAACTTTAGACTTTCAGCACTCCACCACCACAGGATGAACATTTTATTTTCTTTTTCTAGTGGGGAAATACTGGGTGAGTCAAATACAAGTTTCTTTTTAAAAATGGAATAATGTGAACAAAATTATCCATGTATTAGTAAGAACGAATATTCCCGTTAATTATGAAATACAACGTCGTTCATGTGGCTGCCTCGGCTGGTTCCGCAGTAGCGCATTCTGTCACCCCAATTTTCCAAGACCTTGTTGATGGTTTCGGGCTGTAGCTCACGGATTGCTTGGATGATATTGGCCCTAAGTGCTTGAACCTTTTCCGGATTGTTGGCATAACAACGATCCTTCACAGTTCCACACAAAAAAAAGTCCAAAGGAGTCAAACCGCAGCTTCAAGGCCGTCAGTTGTCATCGCCAAGATGGCTGATAACTTAGTTAAGGTGGCGCTACAGTTCGAAGACTTGGACCTGGGTCTCAACCAACAAGCGTCAGCCAGCTCTATCTTTATATAGCTGCCTCCAGTTTCTTGCGCACAGTTGGTTGAGATCCCTTTCCACTTTCCACGTCCAGAGCATTGGACGGCTGATAACACGATTTGGGAATTTGGTGTGCCATAGATCGATTGTGGCATAGGCTGTGTGGCATGGCGCGCCATCCTGTATGAAATAGAGGTCGTCCAAATGGTCAGTCAATTTTAGTAAAAAAAAAAGTCGGTTAACATGGCTCTGTAACGCCCACCGTTGACCGAAACGTTGGCCCCAGTCTCATTTTTGAAGAAAAATGGTCCAATGATGCCACCACTCCTCCACAATCCGCACCAAACTGTCACTCTCTGTGGATGCATTGGCTTCTCGACAATAACGTGCGGGCGGGTTTTCCGAGCCCCAGATGCGGATGCGGCAATTTTGTTTGTCAGAAAAGATGATTTTTCGACCAAAATGGGTGTCCAATTCAAGCTTCTCTGCTCAAATGCCCAAGCTGCGAAACAATGACGAAGCGGATGGTCGCGCGCCTTCAATTGCTGAGTCAATTGGACCTTATAAGCGAAGAATCCGAGACCTTTGTGAGGAATTCTCCTCAGGCTAGTGAAATGTTGAGCTGCTGAGAAGGATGGCTAGTTGATGTTCGTGAATTGAGTCGCATATTCTCGGCGACAGCAACCACATTCTCATCTGTGCACACCGTACGCCGATAGGGACCATGAGTGTTGTCCACTAGCATACCCGTCTCAGGAACTTTTTGCACAAACTTGCGTACAGCAATCTTGGTGGGTGCTTTATTTTGGTCAAAACTTATTTTCAAAAAACTCACCGCACTGTTTGGGCTACACAGCACTCACTTTGGAAATAAGATTTCAATATTTTCCAACGTTGTTCAAGCGTAAGGTGGCTCATTTCGTTCCGCGAAGGTATGATACTCACTTTCTGTCGAGATTTCGAGTGTCGAAATAACCTATGATAAAAAAAAAACACTAGATGGCCCACCCTGTGCTTTGGTTGACCTGCCAAATACCTTTTTTGATGTGAGTTTTTTTGCCGAAATTGATAGAGCAGCAAGTATTCTCCACTGTCACTCTGCACAACCTAAAGAATTTGCAGGTTTGTCAGAACTGGACATGACGTTGTACAGCTCGTCTGTATTTCCGTCTTCTTCAGCTGGCGCTTCAGTTCCGGGTGGATCTGGGCCTCAGCTATCATTCCTCTCCACCCAGCACTGTCTTGTGCTAATTGCTTCAAGCTACGCACGTTCAGCTGACTAAGGTCCCTCTTCAGCTGTGTACGCCACTAAAGGCTTGGTCTTACTTTACGGCGTTGCTCCTCGGAGTCGAAGTCGAATAACTTTTTAGGCCAGGGCGTTGATGTCCATTTGCTCTACATGCCCTGGTTATCTGAGACGGCAGACTTGAATTCGATTGACCAGGTCGATGTCTACTGACTCGAAGGACCAAAATCATGCTCTACAAAACTCTTATTCTGCCAGTCCTGCTATAGGGAGCCGAAAGCTGGACACTAAGCAGAACTGCGGAGCTGATTCTTGGTGCCTTCGAGAGAAAAATTCTACGTCGGATATATGGTCCCGTCTGCGAGGAAGGCGAATGGAAGAGAAGACACAACCGCGAACTCTGTGAGCTGTACCAGGAAGTGGATGTAGTCCGGAAGGCAAAAATCCGTCGACTACACTGGCTCGGCCACATCGAGCGTATGGACAACAATGCTCCAGACAAGGGGGTCTTCGAATCAGAGCCTCCTGGTTCGAGAAGGAGAGGAAGACCGAACCTCCGGTACAAAGACCATAGAGTCACTTGTGGAATGAATATGCTTTGCAAGAAGATATGATTTTGTAGGTGATTGGATCACTGACATCCGTGATTACTACTTATCTTGTGCGTAGCATGGATTTGTCCAGAGATAAAAGATTGTACTTTTGAGGTGCAAATGCATTGTATATTGGATATCGGATTTAATTGTATGAACGTACAGTAATTCAAAGAAATTTAGCCGTCTAGGATGTTGCTTCGCTGTAAGTATAAGTATAAGATGATAGGAACTTTTTATTTATTTATTTTTCTATTGCATCCGACATGTCCTAAATGAGCGGAAATGGGTTATAAACTACTTCCGTATTAATTACAATTGCAATTGATCTTATCTTGGTTTTGTGGGTTCAGATGCGTTCAGATCAATCTTGAAAGGAATTATACCAACTGCGACATAGCAATAATGTCAGACAGTTGAGCCGCTATTATGGCACTAGACTCCTTCATCATCAAATCCAAGCTTGTATGGGAATGCCTGCAGAAGCTAAAAGAGTTGTGTAGGAGAAACCGAGTAAAACTCTGCTGGATACCTGGCCATACGTGGATAGAAGGCAATGAAATGGCCAACTCCCTGGCAAGGAAAGGAGCATCAGGCCTTCATAGGCCCTGAACCAATCTGCGCTGCAGGAGAACATCTCCTCAGAGAAGAATTCAGGGAATTAGAAAGAAGGAATCGGATTGCAACCTGAAATTAGACTCGTGGAATGAGAAGAAACTTCTAGGGCAATACAACAGAAAGAGATTTGAAGCATGCATCAGAATGAGCAAGAACAACCTCCGTATCCTAACAGGCTTCCTAATGGGGCACTGTAGACGCAGGGCGCATCTAAGGAAATATCGGAAGAAGGTTTCTGCAAGTTTTGTGGAGAATTTAATGAAATTCCAGAACATATTCTGGGATTTTGTAAGGCACTAGCCCACAAAAGAAAAAGATACTCTAGAACAGATTTCTTCACCTTCACCTTCTATAGAAGTCCATTACCCTCAATACAACTTTGAAAAGAATTGTATTTGATGGAAATATTTTGATAGAGTGGATAACATGGCTAAAAGCAAATTTTGCGCCAAGGCGTACTATCCTAATATAAATTAAATAACAAATCATTTGATTGCTTTAAGTGCCCGGCTGACATTAAAGCAGATTTAAATAGTCGACATTCTAGACACTATCCCGCGAAATGTGTTCAAAAGATAGCAACATTTTCCGTCATACACCTCAAACACTAGATAATGATCAATCAAACTTGAAATCTGGAGATCCATCTAAAGCATTATCAACAGCGGAAAACATAAACATTTTTTACTAAAAGTAATTATGCAAATAATAATTTAAGCATAGTAGCAGCACGCATTTTATCAGCACCTCGCAGCAACAGAACGTTATTTTAGCACTTTCATTTGGATTCATAACAAGAAAAGAAAAAGCCTTACAACTGAACGCGCAGTAAAGTTAGCGTGCATATCCCATAATTGGAACATTGAGTTGCACACACAAATGAAACAGAGAAATAAATCTAAGAAAGGAGAAAACGAACTGGGTTCTAGTATTAATATATCTGGGACAACGGAAGCAACAAATGAACCAAGTTGCAGTAATAATGCATACCCAGTACATCGAAATCCATTGAATCAATAGAATTCATATCTTCAGATAAGAATTTTTCAATACCGTATGATTCCAGCGCCTCAGATTTGTTTGTGTTCATCTTGTCATCATGTCACATCAATATTATGTAATTTATAATTAAATAAAAAAACATGCGCCCCATGAACAAATTTTTGCAATAACTCGTCATTCAAAATAAATACCCACATAAATACCCATTTGGGTAAATACCCTGGGTATACCCTCAAACGGTAAATACCGGGTATTTGTCCATCACTACTTGTGATACGATGCACCTGGTATGTAGTACTGTGAAAATTCTGTACAATTCAAATTTCTTGCTAACAATATCTACCGCTACATTATAAATAATTCAATTTAATACATTTTTCTTTAATTTCTTCTTTCAGATATTAACGACAATTCAATCAATCTTACACAAACACGTGATGTGCAAGGGATAGCAAAATAATACTCAACAAATAAAACCTACTCCCATTTTTCTAAGAAAAAAATAAAAACCAAACAGCTTGTGCAACATAGATACTTCCTCTTTCAATCCCACAAATATCAAAGATAATCCTAGACAAGAGAGTTTTTTTCCTACACAAACTCCAATAAAAAGTTAAATATTTCAACAAAATCGAGGCCTTAGAAAGATTGCATTAGACGCACATGCAAAAGAAATAATAAAATAGAATTTTAAACCTTAAAAGTTAAACATAATTTAAATGAGAAAGCATTAAACATTTGCTTAGGAATATTTAATACATTTAAACTTAAAACACAACAAATATATACACACACAGATATATAATTAAATGAATATAATCTTAAATCTTCCATTAGAATTTTAAAATTAAAAGCAAAACCAAAAGAGTATAAGAAAAGAAATATTGTATAGATGTTAAAAGAAGTATTTATTCAGAATTAATTCAAGTAGTCCTTAGATAAGAACCTCTATCCCCTCTCAAATCGTGTTGTGAAAACTTCTTGAGACAGATTTTGAAGAAACAAAAAGCAAATCACACAATTCCGAGCTTGTAACCGACACATAAAGTAAAACGAAACAACTCAAACAATCAATCAGCACTTACACAAACAAAATTTGTATCTCTTTACCCTGAAACAAGGACGAAACGACAAGGAGGGACCTCAAAGCCTATACACATACATCGGGTCAACCTTGCACTTTGTGTTCCACTTCTGGTGCAGACAACTCTGGTGTTTCCTTTTTTCGCTGTTGCCTCGTGTTCGTGATTTTTGAATTTGGCTCGACTCCAATTGGGCGCATCCCAGATCCTTGGCATTCGCGGTGTTACCCGTTCCCCATCGCCACTCGTGGTGTTCTGTTGGCAGCCCAGTTCAGCGCAGTAACCAAACGACTCGTATCTCCGAATGTGCACAGCCATACAATGGTGCTTCTCAACTGAGGGTGGACGGAGTGGAACAACATAAATAACAAAAGCGTCATGACCGGATGTAAGGTGAGTGTTGCAACAGGACACGACAGACGGGCTCGCCTGTCTGCATGTGTCGCCGTGTCAGATCTGATTTTGTGCTAATTCTTTGCTTTAAACTCAAACACAAACACACAATAAAACACCAACAACAAACAGGAGTTACGATGCAGGGTATGAGTTACCTGCAGGACGACTCAAAACTGGAGGCTTTAACGCAAGCGGCATTAATATGCATCCTAGGCATAGCAATAGTTTTTTCAAATTTATTAATTATAGCTACGTATGCTAATTTTAAGGGTAAGCCTTAAATGGGAGCGCGTGGAAGGACATTTTTGAATTAATTTGTGTTGTGTGCTTTTCGTTTCGAAGGTCCCACAGAGGTCATCAATTATTATCTACTGTCGTTAGCCGTAGCTGATCTACTATGCGGGCTGATGATAGTGCCGTTCTCGGTGTATCCAGCACTGTTGGGCGAATGGATGTACGGCGATATTTTGTGCCGATTCACCGGCTACTTAGAAGTGACCCTCTGGGCGGTGTCAGTTTACACGTTTATGTGGATATCGGTCGATAGATACTTAGCTGTAAGGAAACCTCTCCGATATGAGACGGTGCAAACGAAAACAAGGTGAGTTCTTTGGAAGGTTGAATTTATTTGTATTTTCTTTTTGTTTTTTTTTGTTTCAAATTGTGACCTTGTCCTTGTAGTCCTGTTAGTTTTGTCAACACCAGTCTAAAGTTGGGTGGTCTATTAGGGATGGGAGTGGGAGAAGTTCTTTCGCTCTTTTAAGCGGTCTTTCGACAACAAAAAGAAAGTGTGTCAAGTGGGAACCTTGTGTCTAATCGAGGTGAGATTGAGAGGCGGTGGTTTCATTACAACTGACGGTGATGTAGGAGTAGTCGTGTGGAAATAACACCGACCGCCACTATTGAACAAATTTCCACACTATGGCAGATCTTGGAAAAGACCGCAGAAATACAGGTCGAAACCTACCACATATTCATCAATTTCAAAGCGGCAAATGACAGCGTGCACAGAAACGAGCGTTATAGCGTCAAGTCTAGTTTTGACATTCCTGCCAAGCTCGTTAGACTGAGCAGGATGGCGATGGAGAATTCTTGCTGCTCCAAAATGCGAAATAACGAACTCATCGAGACTTTTAATATCAACAAAGTTTTAGACGTTTTAACTTTTTCAACATCGTTCTTGTGAAAATCGTGCAAAACTCCCTGGCCAACACAAGAAACACGATTTTCCAAAAGTGTGCACAACTGCGAGCATTCGCAGATTACATTGATGTGATTGGTTGAAAACAGCGAGACGTCAATAAATCATTTACTGGCACTGAAATGAAAGGAAGGGTCTGACGGTAAACAAAGTATTTGCTCACTTCGAAAAATTCAAGAACCACCAAGTCAAGTACCACCGCGGTAAACAGTACGAACAACGTCAGTATCGAGATCAATCTCAGAATAACACTTGCCAATTGCTGTTTTCTTGGGCTCAACAAGCAATTGAATAATAGAGCCTTCTCTAGAGTGACCAAGATGGTGGGCCAAATACAAGTTTATTTTTAAAAATGCAATAAAATTAACAAAACTAAATTTTTTCCATGTATTATGGCTGCATTAGTAAGAACAAATAATAACAAATGTCACCCCAATTCTCCAAGACCTTGTTGATGGTTTCGGGCTGTAGCTCACGGATTGTTTGGATGATATTGGCCTTAAGTGCTTGAATCGTTTCCGGATTGTTGGTATAACATCGGTCCTTCACGGTTTCCCACAAAAAAAAGTCCAAGGAGGTCAAATCGCAGCTCCGAGGCGACCAATTGACATCGCCAAAGCGGCTCATAACACGAGTTGGGAATTTGGTGCGCAATAAATCGATTGTGGCATGGGCTGTGTGGCACGGCGCGCCATCCTGCATGAACCAGAAGTCCTCCAAATCCATGTTTTCAATTTCAGTAAAAAAAAAAGTCGGTTAACATGGCTCTGTAACACCTGCCGTTGACCGAAACGTTGTTCTCGGTCTCAGTTTCGAAAAAAAAATGGTCCAATGATGCCCCCACTCCACAATCCGCACACTGTCACTGTCTGTGAATGCATTGGCTTCTCGACCATAAGGTGCGGGTTTTCGAGCCCTAGATGCGGCAAATTTGTTTGTTAACGTAGCCGTCGAGATGAAAATGCGCTTTTTTCTGAAGGAAAAGATGATTTTTCGCCCAAAATCGTTGTCCAATTCAAGCTGCTCTGCACAAAGGCCCAAACTGCGAAGCGATGACGAAGCGGATGGTCGCCAGCCTTCAATTGCTGAGTCAATTGGACCTTGTCAGCGAATAATCCGAGATTTTTGTAGAGAATTCTCCTCAGGCCAGTGCGTGAAATGTTGAGCTGTTGAGATCGATGGCGAGTTGATGTTCGTGAATTGAGTCTCACACTCTCGGCCACAATAGCCATATTCTCATCTGTGCGCACCGTACGACGGCGGTGACCATGAGTGTTGTCCACTAGCATCCACTACCAGTCTCACCAACTATTTGCACAAACTTGCGTACAGCAATCGCAGTGGATGCTTCATTCCGGCCAAAAGTTATTTTCAAAAAACGCACTGTTAGGGCTACACAGCACTCACTTTGGAAATAAGTTTTCAATATTTCCCAAAGTTGTTCAAGCGTAAAGCGACTCATTTTGTTCCGTGGAGATATGATAATGACTTTCTTTCTTTCAGGATTTCGAGCAGGAAACAGCTGTCAGTGCCAAATAACCTATGATTTAAAAAAAAAACACTAGATGGCCCACCCTGTATATAGACCCATATCCCGTCACCGATAATGATGCCGTCGATAGCGTTTTGGCCCAAAAAAAATAATTTCCTTAGCGACATCAATGCAATTCTGTTTTTGTAACAAACTCTAGGGCCAAGCGGTGCATGAACTGTCATATAATCTCTTTTATCATTGGGGAGATTTAACAAAAACCCAGTGGGTAACACTAAATGCACGATCTTAATATACGGAGGATACTGACGTGATTGAATGAACACAGCGCGCTATTAATTAGACAATTCCTGACTTTAAAATAAATATGACCAGATAGCAATGATAGTTTTTCTAATTGTTATGATTCAGCAGCTGTCAAAGTTACCAATGTCATCCAGTTGTCAAAATATTTAGTAAGGTTTGCCATTTTATCTTGTATTATTTGAAGCTTGCGGAACGTGCAGGAATTATTAAAAAAATTGTATCGAAATTCCGGCTCAGTTGTAAATGTGCAACTGAAATTTCGGTCATTATCATGGCTTCAGTGTGCAGGGAATTCGTTGCACCGTGGAAAAGTTTGAGCGTAGAGTACTCTACTTGGACCTTAAGCCACTCGCCAAAGACAGAGATTGGTGCGAAATTAAGAAAACTAAGCCGACGTAGCGGTCAGTATCGAAGAAGACCCAGAAATGTCGATTTGGCGCCAATCGGCTGAATTGGACATCGCCAGAGAGGCATACTTGTATTTTGCGGATGGATTTGGGCATACATCCGTATTCGTATAAGATTGTGCTGACGCAAGAACTGATGCCGGACGATCATAGACAACGCCCTGAATTCGCATAAAGTAGCCCTAAACGACGAACATGCTCGCCGAACTTGCTCGTGCTCGACGCATCTTCGTCGTGTATGGGCCGGTTCGCAATCCGCTCGCTGTAGGCGAAAAATTTCGATTTTGTCGTGTTCGTTGGCATTGATGTTCGCCGTGTGGGGCCATGTTCGCGAGCAAACCTTATTTTTGCTGTGAACGTCGCTGAGTTCATATCGCTGATTAAGCACAATGTCAAGCCACGATTTTATCGAGGAATTCGTTGAGCTCTTGCACACATGCACACATGTTGACGGTTTAAAGAAACAACACGAAATGAATGTTCGTCAAATGTGTTCGCCGTGTAGGGGATAACGCAAACGAGCAAGTTCGGCGAGCATGTTCGTCGTTTAGGGCTACCTTTACTGGGCGCATGTTAGCCCGAGATTCAGATTTCTCGAAATCATCTTCTCGGACGGCTCTATGACAGTCAACACGCAAAATTTTCGTTATTGGAGCGAACACAATCCACAAGTGTTTAACACAAGCATCAATGCATCCACAAAAATTTACTGTTTGGTGTGGTTTATGACATGGCGGTATCATCGGACCTTATTTCTTTTGAAAAGAGGAAGGAGACAGTTTTCGTCAATGGTCTCGGATATAGAGCGATGTTTACCGACTTTATGTTGCCAGAGCTATATCATCGACAACATTGACATATCTAAGCTGTGGTGTCAACAAGATGGCGCTACATGTCATACCAGCGACGCAACACAGGTACGTAGGTAGGTAGGGTGCCGTTGCACCTATGTGTCCCGGTACCCAGTAGAGAGTCACCGTGCTTAGACTGGAGATTTCGTTGACGTTCTGTCTGCATAGCAGTTTCGACTTTATAATAGCCGACGCTATGGCTCTTATAGCCGCTTGTCTGTCAGAGTATATAGTTATCGTTTTTTCAGTCAAACTGAGCTCTTTAAGTGAAAGTGCCGCCTCATTTATTGCTAACACTTCTGCTTGGAAAACGCAACATTCGTCGCTTATGTTTTGGGATCTTTCAAAGAGATCGCAAAAGACCCCTGCCCCCGTTCCTGCACCTGTTTTCGAGCCATTAGTATGTAGGTAGATCTCTTCGCCGCCATTTGCTGATAGCTCTTCCCAACTCCTCCTGTCCGGAATCCGGGTAGGGAACTTACTCGTGGTAGTCAGGGTTAGTGGCAGATAATCCGACGTTTTGTCAATCACATCCCTTACATATATACTCATGAGTCTTTCCAATGTCTTCAAGAGGAAGGACGACAGGCTGATAGGCCTGTAATCTTTGGCGGTGGTATGACTTGGTTTCCCTGCTATTGAGATGAAGATAACTCTTAACTCTCGCCACCTCTCGCGTCGCAACACAACGCACGAAGTTGTGAAGGAGAAATTTGGCAACTGGATCGTCTTATGGCGAGCGTTCATCAATTGGCCGCAGCGTTCATGCGACTTAAAACAAATCGATTACTTTCTCTGAGGCTACACCAAGTTCGTAGTCTACGCTAACAAGTCAAACACTTTGGACGAGCTCGAGGACATTCGGGACGCTATTGCCTGAATAACGCCGCACATATTGCACCGAGTCATCAAACAATTTCACCGACAGCGACCGCTTGAAGCACTTCCAGGGAAGCTAAGGCGGCCATTTGAATGATATGCTATTCCAAACATGATGGCATGAATGTTGCTTCAAAATAAAGCCAGAATAATTTTTATATCTCAGACCGCTCTTGTTTTATTTAAATTTCTTTTCCTATCGTTCTTTTCTGGTCACCTTGCAGTTTTATATTCATGTGTCTTACCTTATCCCAAGATATCTCCTCTATTTTCCTTTGATTGTAATTTTTTAAATGTTAAAAACAGGATTTTACAAATGTACTTAAATAAATGTAATTTTCTGCTTTTCTTTTTCTCCCCAGATGCCAATGCTGGATGGCATTCACGTGGATATCAGCAGCATTGCTATGTTGTCCGCCAATACTTGGCTACAATACACCAATATTCCATAATGACTCCTACATTTGTATGCTCGATTGGGGCAATATGGCTGCCTATAGTGCCACACTCGCGATATTAATCTTAGGTCCTAGTGTTATATCAATTGTACACAATTATGGTTATATATTCGTTATGATGCGTAAATTACGTTCCGGTGAGCCAATACACGATAAAGAATACGCAACCGCTTTAGCTGAAAATTTATCGAATCCTAGTCATATGATGTCATTCGCATTAGTGTTTGCATTCTGGATATCATGGTTACCGCTAATATCGGTTCGCATATACGAGGTGGTAACTGGTCAGGTTATTCAAAATACTCTTTTGAATTTCGGTCTCGTCTGGATTGGTGTACTGAACTCATTTTGGAAGATCATCATCATGACCGGGATGTCGCCGCAATTCCGTATCGCATTGAGAGTATTTTGTTTAACAATATGCTGTAAGACTAAGGGCCGTTTGCAAGCTGAACTAATCGGATTGGACCCAGATGACTAGAGTCGTTAGATTTTCCCTTTTAATTACCCTAACTGAGTAAAACATTTTCCAAATTATTCCCAAAAAAAAAAACAACAAAAAAAATTTAAATTTCAAATCGAACTTTAACTAATTGGATGTATCCCAAAATAATTGGCTTAATAATAAAATCTTGTACTCAAAAACAAAAAAAAAAAACTTGTTGCAAAAAAATGCGGAATTATTTTGAAAAAAGAAAAAAAAAAAACAAAAAAAAAAGCACTGTGAAGTGAAAAGTCATAGAGAAAAGCTAAGTTGATACAAAGGCCGAGATAAAGTAGTTGCTAATTCTTAACTTAACCAAAATGAAATAAAATCTTAAACTTTTGTTCTTTCCATCCATCGATTTATTAATCTGTCTATCTGTCTGTCAGCTTGAGTGCAGAATATCGTTAAGTTTGTTTAGAGATCGATGCCAAAACATAACAAAAAAAGAAAATGAGTAAATCTTCTAGTCGTAAGTTTTGTTAGTTTCGCTATTAAAAACTAAAAATATGAAATTCATAAAAAAGTCAAATCGAAGAGGTGAACTACATGAATTGTATATAAACACAAAAAAAACATATAATCGATTTTTTTTAAAGAATTAACAAAAAGAAAAAACAAAGAAGAGGAAAGCAGACAATTTTAGACTCTATCCGAGAAAGCAAAACGCAAGAAACCACAAGGAAAATCCAATGCTTTTGAGATTTAGTATTAAATTTGAAACAAAAATAAATTAAATTCAAGACAAAAAATTAAGTAAAAGTTATCTAAAAGAAAAAAAGAAAAAAAATTCTGAAAATATATATTTATAGACAAAACCAAAGTATATTAATCTACTATTTGTTCAATTTCAATGAAATGCAATTTAGAAAACTAAACTATATAACCCTAAGAGATACATAAAATGTTTTCAATAATATAATAAAAACTTAAAAAAAAACATACATATAGTGCATTTAATGTTAAAATTAAAGTAAAACAAAAAAAAAATGCTAAATCGAACTTTCACAAAAAAAAAACAAAAAAAAACAAAAAAGAAATCGAAAGAAACAAAAAGAAAAACCCAATCAAGCTGAGTTGAATTACAAAAAAACGAAAGACAATTAATTTTTAAAGTAAATTTTTTGTGGATTTTATTTGATTTTAATTAATTAGGTGCAAGATGTACGCATAGGACTTAAGTTTAAGTAAAACATTTGTATAGTTGTTATTGTGAAATATTTTTGTTTTTACTCAATTTGAGAAGAAATAAGAAACCAAAAAAATTATGAAAAATTCCGGACGTCGCGTCGTGGTGGTGGAGAGGGTAATCGTGTTGTAGTTAAATTGTGTAAATCATAAGAAAAAGACTTGTAGAAGTTGTATTGTTAAAATAATTTACAATTTGTTGTGATCTCGTCTTAATTGTTTTTTTTGTTTTCATTTATTTTTGTTTCTGTTATTTTTGAGCATTTTTTTTTTAAATTGAATTGTTACACATGTGTTTTAAGATTTAAATTTAAATATATTTGAAAAATGCAATAAGATTATGATTTTGATATCTTTTTTTAGTGGGCATGTGGTTTTTTGAAAAAGGATCGCTTGTTGAAACAGAAAAATAAAACACTGCAATTCATTTTGACTCAGGAATCCATCAAGCACTTTGTTTTTTTTTTTTGGACTCACATGATTGTTTTGATGTATTGAGAACATGTTTACATTCCGTTCGTGTAAAAAGACTGAAATGTTTAGCATATGCTCCAGATCCGTAGACAATTAAACAATTTGCTCCGAAATCATACAAAGCTTACAAAAATTTAGGACCTAAGTCGTTCGTGTTTTAAATCCTCTTTCCCTGGTTCGAATGCTTTCGACTTTATGCTCTACATTCATATATATAACAGTATTAGCATGGTTTATAACCTTAAAAATAAGCAGTCTATAAGAATAGGCTGCATTCAAGAAATCAGCCGTTTGCGTCGATCTTGTAGTATTTACGCAGATGATTGCAAACCAGCTCATATTGGCTGCAAACATCATAATGTTGTGTGCAGACAGACTGCTGCGAAATTGCATTAATTCTAGAAAGCACCCTATATGTTAACATCTGTAGTCGATTCTTGTTCAATATTTGAATTGACGTATATTTTATCAGGCAATAATTTGAAAAAAAAAAAAACTTACGTTTACAGCGTGTTTTGGTCTTCAATCTTGAAATTTTTGTGAAATCTCTCCAAAACACTACAAAATCAGGCATAATTTTGAATAACAAAGCTTTTAAATGATAGCTGTCAAACGGCAATGACACGATTGCTACAGAATTTTAAAAGAAAACTGCTCACATTCTCAAATGGTGCTAAATTACGGCATGTTCTTTATGCAAATTCAATAACATTGGTCCCTTTTGAAATTGATTAACTCCTAGTTGTGATCACCGTGACGCTGTGTGTTAATGCGTCGGCTCTTTGGACCAAATCCCAATCAACACACTTACTTACTTATTAGGCCAACGATTTATGGAGGGTCTGAGCTTGAGCAATTACCGCCTTCCACAGCTGACGAACCCCGGCTTCATTCAATTCTGCATTTGTACTCTCCTTACTCGAGTAGGTTGCTACCTGGCAGTACAATGGACCACTTTTGAGTCTGAGTGCTCCTACTGGAGCTCAAAAAAATCCTGCAAAAAAGAAGAGATCCTTGTCACATTCGTATACCACAAGCTCGTGGTCAGAATTTGGCAAGTTTGTCGAATTAACTTATGTCAGGTTAGAAAGCTTACTAAACTTATGTCAGGTTTGTCAGGACCAAAGATCACGCGCAGAACTTTTCTCTCGAAAAGACCAAGACACTGTTCATCCGCTTGGGATATTGTCCATGTCTCTGCGCCGTAAACCAAGACTGGGGTGCTAAAGGTGTTATACAGAGTCAACTTGGTCTTCCGAGAGAGGGCTCTACTACTCAATTGTTTGGTGTTTAGTTATAAGAAAATGCCTGGAGTAGAATGGAGTGACTGTGCTATGCTTGGAAAATTCCTCGGTTTTTGTTTTCCCTGGATTACCGCAGTCCATCTCAGCCAAGCCAAGACATGAAGGCATTATGACTGTCTACGAATGAAGAACGACAAAATTCAGGGATTTTATTCCAGCTTGGCTATTCGTACACATAATGATCTCTCTTTAGGATACCACAATGAAATTACACCACGGCAGGTTCAGTTTCCTTCTGAAATAGACCTCAACAATAGTTTAGAAGCCATTAGGACAAGACACATAATCCCACCTACTCCTTCTTCTTGAATCCAAGTCGCAATGGATCATCTAGCGTCTATAGGTCAGGCTTCCTGTCAGATCTGAAGCGATTGCTGATTAAGAAGATTTTCTCGAAGATAAGTAGAGGGAGTATGAGGCCGATATCCAAATTTGCTAAGAATATTGACGCCCGGTACGATTTCAACGTGTGTTCATCGTATAAATTGTGGATGTTCTTCACTGCGTTGGCGAAGTTGCGCTGCGTTGTCCATGCCCTTCAGATACGTGAGCCATTTTAAACTTTAAATCTATGAACTATGGTATGCCAATTAAGTTCGATGTGAACTGGGAAAGTGGGCGCCGTGGCGTAGTGGGTAGCGTAGTCGACTCCTACGCTTGATGTCTAAGGTTCGATTCCCGAAAAATCACCTAAAAGTTTGTTCATGGCTCCACCTCTTTCGAGTCACTGACAATTCTAAATAGTTTCTGAATCTCGCCGTTCGGAGTCGGCATTAAACTGTAGACTTTCGCCACTCGTGAGAGAACAATAGCACCCACAACACGAGTGGTTGCTGAGAAGCTAGGCCCAGGTCCACCTCGGACTGTAGCGCCGCCATTATTATTATTATGAACTGGGAAAGTGCGAGTTGTAATCGCGCTGCAAACATTCCGCCGCATAATTCTGGCAACGATTTCAAATTTTCCAGTTGAATGAACATCTGACTTCAATACCTCATATAACACCAGTTATATCTGCAGGCCCGTCTTCTCTTGAGTCACTGGCAAAGATCAGAAGGTATAAATGTGTATGCAATTTCACAGGCTGGTGTTATTTTTGCAATTTCCTTCCGAATTTAGTCCTTAACAATCAAGGCTGTACAAGGTGGCGCAAAATTAATCATCCAATTTTGTTTTTGAATGACTTTTTACTAAATAAAAGCAAATGATTATGAGTGATGAAAATCTTTATTTGGACCCTTCCAATTTTTTTTGGAAAGATGATAACCGCCAAGTGGCTGCCGCAAGTGTTGATACACATTTGTGCCCGTTTTATCGCATTTTCCATGACTTTTCGCAAGATTTCTGGTGATAACTGTTCGCATTCCTGTCGAATATTCTCCTTAAGGGCTGCGATTGTCTGCGGCTGGTTGGCATAAACCCCGACTCACGTAGCCCCAAAGAAAGAAGTCTGGGATGGTTAAATCAGGCGATCTTGCTGGCCATGTCAAATCGCAAAGGCGGGAAATTACGCGACCAGGAAAAGCAATATCCATTGTGGCTCGTGCTGTGTGTGCTGTTGCACCGTCTTGTTGAAACCACATGTTCACCAAGCACCGCTCATCCACTTCCGGCAGTGAGAATTAGTTCATCATGGCCCTATAGCGTTCGCCAGTAACAGTGACTGTATTGCCGATGACGTTGATATTTCTTCGTTCTCAGCGGCATCGGCAGCCACAGTCGCGATATTCTCGACCGAACGACCATTCCGGGGACGGTCACGCCCTGCCTGGTCTCCTGTGGTTCCAGTCTATTCGATTCGAGTCAAATATGATTGACGTACCAAACCATTTGCAAAAATTATAACATCTTTCGATAGGATGATTAAAATACCACTTTGTAATTAGTTTGATGGTATACCTTTTACTTCAAGTACAGCCATAGAAGAAATCGAGAGGGACCAAATCAGCGGTTCTAAGGGCTCAGTTGACATCATTCAGTCGGGAAAAATGTATCACAAAATTTACATCATTTATTGTACCATCTTGGTGTACCCTTTTCTTGGAACTGATAGATTTTAGGTTTCTATTTGGGCACAAGAATGGTTTTCCAACTTCTCACGATAGTGGTCAATAGTAACTATTACAGTATTGCCTCTAGCATCCTTAAAGAAATATGACCCAATAATGCCGTCGGCTCAAATGCCGCACCGTGCTATTACTCTACGAGTTCATAACGATATTTTCACAAATGGTGGTCCTTCTTCTTGTTGTGCTACAGTCCGGAGTGGGGCTGGGCCTCAACCAACAAGCCTCTACAGATATCACGATCTTTCGCTAACTGTCTTCAATTGCGCACACACCGTTGATTGAGGTCCCTCTCCACTTGTCTGCGCCGCCTTAATCGTGGCCGTCCTCTATTGCGTTGTCCCACTGGTTCAGAGTCGAAAATACTCCGAGCCGGAGACAAGTTGCACTCTACAAGGTCTAACCATCTTATGCATTTGATCCGTAGACGCCTGGCTAGACTCATTTCTCTGTACAGTCCACATTTTTTTCTCCAACCTGACATCAATGCAAGAAGACAAAAGATCGCATGATCTCGGAAAGATCAAGAGCTTTCTCATACGCTTTCAATATTATTCATACGCCGTAAAGAAGGAGTGTGATGATCATGCTACAAAGTCTGCTTGATCTTTCGACGAAGAGCTCTATTACTCAATTGTCTTTAAGGCCCAAAAAAACAGCGGTTGGCAAGAGTTACTCAGCGTTTGATTTCGATACTTATGTTGTTGTTTATACCATAAAAAAGACGTTCACCACTTTCAAAATTGTGCTCTCAGACAGATAACGTTGTATTTATGGAATATCTCCTTTTTTATCTTCTTGAAGAAGACATAGAATTTTCCCTGAATGTTCGTTGTCTTGAAGCATTGAAACTTCCTCTGTGAATTTCACAGAACCACACTAACCATAATTTTTCATTGATGTATTCCATTTCTGCAGTGGATCTTGCAAATTTGCCCAATTGAACAGTACTTTCATTAAGAATCATGACAACAGCTTGCATGGCAACGCACAGATACACACCGCATGCATGTAATTTTTGCACAACCTTTCCACTCTTGAGAAGACAAAATAAAATACCGCTCGGTAAGAGTCTATTTCTACGTGAATTATCCTAATCCTTAGTAGGATAAATTCAATCTAACGACTAACACTAGGGTATTTTATTTAGAACCGACGTAAGAAGAAGTTGGAAAGTTTGTTTGCTGGAAAACACTCAGAAGCACGCAAATGGCTTATGTTACACTTGCTAACTTTACTAATTATTTTTTTTGATTTGTTTACATAAGATGAAACGAATTTTTATAAAAAACATATTGAACTAATTTTTTGTGATTACTAAGAGTTCCGGTCCTTTTGTTACTCACTTTTTAAGGCTCTGCGATTTAGGGATCTTTCTTCTCGTCGAACTTGTTCACTGAAGTGTACTTTATTTTCTTACTGGTCGAGACTTTACTTTTAGACTCTTTCCTAGTTTCACAAGAGCAGAAAACTCTAAACCGGAAATCAAATAGTAATAGTACTATATGATTTCTGGTCTAAACATAAAATGTATAAACTTATTTGATGATATAACTAGTTTTTCATACGTGTATTCTTAGCATATCTTGGATTCTTCAGAATCAGTTCAAATCGAATTTAATCTCTGAATCTTTGAAAATTTAAAAACCGCAGTGTACAGGGTGGGCAAAATACAAGTTCCTTTTTAAAAATGCAATAAAATTAACAAAATTACATTTTTAAAGTTCCGTCTACAAAAACGGAACCTTTATAATTTCGGTGTGTCCGTCCGTCCGTCCGTCGTGTCTGTTACACTTTTTTATCTCCGAAGTTTATGAAGATATCGGCATGAAATTTTGGAATTAGGTACTTCAGACCTAGATGTCATTGCCTATGCATCCAAATTTAAAAAGCAAGGCCATTTGGGGGTTGCTCCAGTACAGGTGAAGTTGACATTAATTTTGAAAAATTGTCGCACCCAATCGAAATATATATCAATCGACAGATCTTTCGAAATGAGGTGGAGGTTTCTTTCAACACTTTTTTATCCAAAATACCGTTTGGAAAATATGGAGCTCCAAAGTTTTTCTAAATGCGTCCCTCCCTGCCATTTCTAAACCAAAGTGTTTAAAAATCTGAAAAAATCACAAAAACTTGGCTTCATTGAGTACTTTCATTTAAAACCATTGCGAGCATTCTGGCCTTAATGGTTTTGGAGATATTGGCCAAAAACGGTCTATCATCGACAATTTTGAAGATCCAAAAACGCAGCTTTGAAGACATCAATGTAAGCATTAAGAAATGATAAATTTCAAAATATCGATTTATGTTGAAATTTTGAGATATCTAAGATTTAAAATGAGAACAATTTTCATTTTCACACATAATTTCATGCTGTGTTCGGCCACTCTATTCGCTGATGAGTGTTATCTTTTCGATCTCACCCCTAAATGCCCAACAGAAATGAATACACACACACCGCAGGCATGAGCAGTGTGCCTCCTTGAGAAATTTTATGATTTCTTTGGATGTAATGTCCTGGTAGTCTGTTCCTGTTAATGTGAATTTGCTGGTTATTTTACATCTGCTTGGTGTCAGATTTGGACACTCGACTAATAGGTGTTCCATGGTCTCCTTTGATTCTCCGCAGTGTCTACAGTTTTCTGTGCCCCATTTTGTGTAGGTGATAGTTACATAGGAAGTGGCCAGTAAGTGCACCACATAGTATTCTGAGGTCAGGCTTGTGAAGATTTAAAGCCTCTTTGGTTCTTCTGGGATCATCCCTCATGAATTTTTTGGAGTGCGTAAGTTACTCCTGCTTGTTCCATAGTTGGATACGGCATTTGTGTGTCCAGTTGTTTATATGTCGGCATTTCCGAATCCATACAGAGGGAAAGGCCCAATACAAGGAGTTTCAGCTCCTTTCTTTGCTAGGTTGTCGGCCTTTTCATTACCCTCGTGGTTTTCATGTCCTGGCACCCATATCAGTTTTATTCTGTATTTATCTGCCAGTGTGTTGAGTATCTTGTGACAGTCCCAGACAGCCTTTGAGTTGAAGGTGAAGCTGTTTAGGGCTTTGAGTACTGCATGGCTATCGGAGAGTATCGATATTCTCGAGTTTGTTGCATTTCTGAGTTCAGCCTGGTATATTTTGGGCTCTTTGGAGAGAGGTATGTGTAGGTTACATCTGGGTCCTACGATGCCAGCTCCTACTTCACTTTCCGACTTCGACCCATCTGTGTACCATGTTTGGACGTCATCAGTCATCCAGGGAGGGCTATTAGCCCAGACTTTTGGCATAACATCGGTCCTTCACGGTTCTCCACAAAAAAAAGTCCAAAGGCCAATTGACATCCCCAAGACGGCTGATAACACGATTTGGGAATTTGATGTGCAAAACATCGATTGTGGCATGGGCTGTGTGGCATGGCGCCCCATCCTGACCAGAGGTCGTCCAAATCCATGTCTTCAATTTCAGTAAGAAGAAAAGTCGGTTAATATGGCTCTGTAACGCCCACCGTTGACCGAAATGTTGGCCCCAACCTCATTTTCAAAAAAATGGTCCAATGATGCCACCACTCCACAATCCGAACCAAACTGTCACTCTCTGTGGATGCATTAGTTTCTCGACAATAACGTGTGAGTTTTCTGCGCCCCAGATGCGACAATTTTGTTTGTTAACATAGCCGCCTCGTCAGAAAAGATGATTTTTCGCCCAAAATCGTTGTCCAATTCAAACCGCTCTAAGGCGCAAACTGCGAAGCGATAACGAAGCTGATGGTCACGCGCCTTTAATTGCTGAAATATGAGCTGTGGTGAAATATTGAGCTGTTGAGATCGATGGCTAGTTGTTGTTCGTGAATTGAGTTTCACACTCTCGGCCACAGCAGCCAAATTCTCATTTGTGCGCACCGTATGACGACGGGGACCGTGAGTTTTGTCCACTAGCATACCAGTGCCACGGACTTTTTGCATAAACTTGCGTACAGCAGTCGCGGTGGTAGCTTTATTTCGGCCAAAACTTCTTTTCAAAAAACGCACTGTTTGGACTGCACAGCACTTACTGTTTTCAATGTTTCCCAACGTTAATGCTGACTTTCTGTTTCGAGGGGGAAACAGCTGTTAGTGTCAGAATAACCTATGATTAAAAAAAAAACACTAGAGGCCCATCCTGTATTTGTAACCCGTTAGACCGCATTGACTTATGATAGATTACATTAGGTAAGTAGTGGAAAAAAACACCTACAATTTTTTCACAGCTGCACCTCTTTTGAGTCACTGACAATGTTCAAAGAGTATAACTGCCTAGAAAAAGCACCTCAAACTCGCCATTCGGAGTCGGCATTAAACTGTAGGTCCCCTCCACTCGTGAAAGAACAATAGCACGCACAACACGAGTGGTTGCTGAGAAGCTAGGCCCAGGTCCACCTAGGACTATAGGGCCGCCATAATTATTATTATTAAGTAGTGGAATCAGAGTTCCAAACGCGTCTCAAACAAGGCTCAAGTTAGAGGCACCAGTACTTTTTTCACTGGGTAGTTCTTAAACAAAAACTATTCAACTGTTTTGACCACAAACTAAGTCCAAAAGGAATCAAAATATTCCTATCAATAAAAAGGAATTAGTAAGGCCGTATGCATTATAACCGGCCACTGCCTCTAAGGCATGCATGCAAGAAGGATGTGAGTTCCTTACAACGATTTCTGCAGAGGTTGCAGAGATCTGAAGGAGCAAGAGACAATCCTTCGTTACTTGTCTAGCTATTGAGGTAGTTACAAAAAAATGGTAGAGTCAAAAGTCCAAGACATAGCTACCGCACTAAAAATAACCAACTGCCTGTAACCCAGTAATATTATCAGTGGTATTCTAATGTTCTAATTAGTGGTCACTAATGCACAGGTTGGAACTATCGGTTAATGACATCACAATGCATCCAATTAGCGTCTAAGTGAGGCACGGCCTTCTCCCGTGATAGTCACCCCAACATTGTCCAACCCTAAAATTCGATCAACACAAACATTCCCTCACTTGTTCAAGATTTTAATACGAATTTGTTGGTCTTCATCCTTTAAACGTCTTCTAGTGTTATCTTTTGGACAAATGGCCATTTTGAGGTAACTAGGATTCTTTCAATTTGAGCTTTAAGCACTTCAAATGTTTTGAATCTTGTAACGGTGCTTCCATGGAAAAAAGAACATAATTATACAAATAACATGCCCCTCCATCTACACTGGTGCTTCCAATTAAACACGCTGATAAAGGCCCCTTTTAAGCTACCCAGGCGACTGTTCCTCAGGATTGAACTCGTCTGCCGCGATACGGTACTTGAATACGGAACAAAAAATAAATCAAAATAACTTTCTCTAAAAGGGATCAAGATTATATTTGTTCATTTCAAATGCTCCCCGAAGCATTAAAAGAGTGTTGGTTTTTCAAGAAATGACCTTATTTCTTAATTGCATCACAAGCCCAAAGACTCACCGATTAGCAATTAATGGCGTCGTCGTTTGCATTAACTGCGTGGCTTAGGTGTCCAAAACGTCGGTGTAAATGTTCTTCGTTTTGACCATCTTACCGCTTACAAATGTTAGCCCTTTGTCCTTGATGATGATGATGTCAATATTATTGACTAAGCGATCAATTACACAGATTTATGACACTCGAGTATCATGTTAAAAAATCCGCTTAACGGCGTCTAATCTTGTCTAAATTTCTTCCTGACATCAAAGTATGGTCCTCGCGGATCTTGACGGAATATGTTTTTTAGTCATGACCAAACCAACGAAGTACAGCACTTTCCGTTCGAAGAAGCAGCTGTCCAACATTGAGTTCCTTGCACGTATTGCACAGCACGTATTCGCGATCTTATTCTTTCGGTCATTACACAAATTTCATGACCATAGGTGAGAGTTGAAACAAATACTACATTAAAAACCGTTAACTTGGCTTTGACACCAAGCTCGGCCTTCCTGATTACAGATCGACCAAGCTGTTTCAAAATTGACCCAGCTTGACCAATCCTACAGGAAAGCTCAGCATTATTCCTCCCATCACTCGTGAAGAAGACCCCGAGATACTTAAACTTCTCCACCTGTTTCAATGGGACTCCACTAACATGTAGAGTGCATTGAACAGGGGTTCTGGAAATAACCATAACCTCTGATTTGTCCACGTTAACCTTCATCCCTGCATCAGCACATACGGCCACAAACCTATCTACCGCGCGTTGGAGTTCTATCTGGGAGGATGTGAGGATGACTAAGTCATCTGCAAAAAGAAGATGACTTACCCTCAACTCTCCCAATGTGAAACATTCCTCGCCTCGACTGCGCTATAACATCCAGTCCATATACTCGTATATAATGACAAGGAGAGGTGACAAAACGCAACCTTATTGAAGGGACAATCACCCCAGTCTGCCAGGTTTGTGGTGTGCATATTGTACGCCGCAAGCCCCTCGGATGACCAGAAGATCACAGACAGCCTCAAATACCGCCTACCCTGGTGTGCCAGGGCCCCATTCGGAGCCAGGCCTGAATGTATGCGCAGTATGCGAGCGTCTGGTGGCCGGCCTGTCTCACTCGGAAGTCGAAGCAGTTACGAACAACCCGGCAGTGGCCTCGTGAGCCACTACGGGGGTGGGAGGGGGATCATGCCATGCACTAAAAAGTGCGTGCAGGGATTTAAAGGCAACGGACAACGGCATTTTTATACTCTTTTCGACCAAAATAGAGCGCATAATTAGGGATTTGCATTGTCATGCAACAAAAACCAATTACCAACTACCAACTTCCTTGTACACCGGTCGATGAATTCTGTCCCAAAATCTCTCCAGAGCACCCATGTAATACTTAGTATTCATAGTCCTTATGAATAATGTCCTCAGAATCGAAGAAAACAGTCTTGAATCCACACTTTCTTTGTGCATTCATCAGGTGACTTCCATTTCGCGCTCTGGCTTTTGGTGAGTAGCTACATGCACCACGTTTCATCTTCAGTTACGATAGATGACATATTTTTGCAGATTTCATGTCTTTGCAATGACTCTTATATCTTTCTGCTCCTTCTTGAAAGAATGGGGAACAAATCACTCGCAAATCGTTCCGTTCCAAAGTCCTCGGTAAGAACACACTTTAAAATGCCTGTGATCTCCTCAATAAGTCACGCAGACACACAACGGCAGCAAAATTGTTTTGATTTTCTCAATGTTTTCTTCTATACTTAGCTTCGGTGAATGTTCTTCGTCTTCAAATGTAGCAAACTAGCGGAATACTTGCACACGGAATAGACACTGTTCACCATAAATGTTTTTTCGTCGGTTCCAATGTTTCTTGACGATTGAATGGCGCAGGTGGTTAAGTGACTGCCCTAAGTTAGAGGGGTCCCAGGTTCGAATCCCAGTGAAAGCAACCACCGCGGTATTTCGACAGACTGACACATTGGACGTTTGGTTATAATGTCATAGCTACTGACAGAACAATGGAAACGCTATGAAATTCGTTATGAATCTGAGAATGAGTCAAGTATCACGTTACAATTGGCCGTTAATTTAAACCAGTCCCATCGGAAATGAGACAGACTGTGTATTCTATGGATGGACTCGTATGCTCGAGATTTCCCTTTTTTAAAGAATGATCAGGTTTTTTTTTTGTTTGTTAGCACAAATTACTAACCTTGGAAAAACAGGGTAATTGTAAAATTCTGGTAGCCGAAATTCTTTCCTTTTTTCACCATGTGGTGAAATGGTTAAGTGACAACCATTTTTTGTATTTTTATTTTTTGTGACAAGTGTCAAAACATTTTGAATGGATCAATTGATAAAAAAATTATTGTTTTCCAATTAGGCGTTTTACTCAACCTTTTCCAAGGCAAAAAATTATAAAAATTGTTCAATTCAACGTAATAGGTGAAACACAAAAATATATTCCCTATAAAAAACGAAGCTCTAAAACGTAATCAATCGATTGTTATAAAATAAAAATAAAAAAAAAAACCTTTATGATAATATTGTTAACTAAAATTAATTAAAAACAACAACAAAAAGCACATATAAGCATGATAAAAAAAATGATTTCCTTGAAACGTATCAAATAAAGTTGATTTTTTATTCATCTCACGTTTTGTTTTTTATTACCACCTCACATTTTCGGTTCATCCTTCAAAAGACTGAGTTGGACGAATCACCAAGCTTGGTAGTAGATTTTTATGGCATGCCATAAAAATTCAAAATGTCACAAAATAATTTTCTAACCTCGAAAATAAACATTGTTTATGGTACGTACATAAGAGACAAATATTGATATTTAAGAAAAACCCAATTAAAAAAAAAGAGACATCTGGGTTTGTTTTGAACTATGTAGATATTTAGAAATCGATGAGTGAGAATCGTTAAATAAAAGTAAAATTAAATCAATAATGTAAATCAGATTTAAGAGATTAGTTAAATTGAGAACATTTTATGGCCGATAGTCTTGCAAGCAAGCATAGAGATTATTTGCCATCAGGAATAACAGCATACATTTTATGAAGTCATGGTTTTTTGAGCGTTCTAACACAATGAAAAAATAATGCCATTGGAACCACAATTATTTTACCATTTCTGTCTAGGATAAGCTTAACTAACGAAGCAACAAGGTTAATCAGAATAAAAGCAAAAAAAAATTAAATAAAATGATGAACAATAAGATATATATTTAAAGTCGCTTTTTGAAAAAATAAAATTTGAACAAAAATTTGATTATAATAGGCTTAACTCAATTCTATTTATTATGTACTTCGAAGTTAATTATGAATAATAAAAGAGGAAGAGAAAACTGAGAAGAAAAATGTTAAGATCCGTTGATTGGTTACTTGACTAAACAGAGCAGTGAGAACCTCTAGGCGATGTTTTTTTTTAAATATTCTCTTTTTGGTCTAAATACTTCAAAAACATTGAAAAAGTCTGACAGTAGGCTTTAGGAAAGGCATCCAGTCTCTTTGAAACCGTGAGGAATGTATTTAAGCAGCATTTCCAGGAGCAGCCTAATGAGCTCGACCGGGAGAGAGTGGGAAGAAATAAAGAATTGCCGTCAACAACCGATGAAGTAGTCCTCCTATCCAGTAGGGAATTCACCTTAAATAAAACCTAACTTTCTCCTAACTAAATACCAAACGGTAAAAAAGTTCGAGGCTACAATTAGTGGTAAATGAGTTCATTTATACGAGTTCATGAGTACATTTATCAGACTTTATGAACGACTGTCAATGAAAGTTTGTCGAACCACTTGGGTCCAATACTCCGACGGAGTTCATTCCCTTCAACATAAACCCTGTCAGTCAATAGACGATCAGCAGAATTTGCTTGGTAACTTTAAAAGAAAAATCCTAAGACATTTAAATGCACGAAAACACAACATGCTAAACAAGAATGAAACATAGCTGGTCGGATCCACTGACTAGATTACAACGAGCGTATGAACGAAAATAATAATAATAATAATGGCGACGCTACCGTCCCAGGTGGACCTGGGACTAGCCTCTCAGCAACCACTCGTGTTGTGCGTGCTATTGTTATCTCACGAGTGGAAGGGACCTACAGTTTAATGCCGATTCCGAACGATGAGATTGAGCATTGTCAGTGACTCGAAAGGGGTGGAGCGGTGTTAGATGTTTTTTTTTCGAGATTCGAACCTTAGACCTCGAGCGTAGGAGTCGACGCACCTACCCACTACGCCACTGCGCCCACGAAATTGCTTCAGGGAAAAAAAAAGTCCTCAAGCATTAGTTTCCTTTGCGGAAGTAGAATATAGAACCACTATTTCAATGATTTTCCCTTCCGGGATCTTGAAAGAAAAATTCGGTTCCGTCTTTTACTAAGCAACATCGTGTCGTATATTCAAAAGCTGGTTTTGTGATCTTCCGTCGTAAACCTCGTAAGGTTTTGCTTCGATACAGAGTTGATATCTAAATTTCAGACACTTACGTAGGTTAAAGTGGCTTGATAGTGCACTTAGTCCAGAGTAAGTAGTCCACTAAAGCACTTCTCCTTTCTATCCAGGCGGCAACAGAGAAATTTCTTTACGGTGGCGCCTAACTTCCACTCACGTCGAACTTCAACTTAGTGAGCCCCCTTAAGCTACTACGACTTGTTCAGAGCGGAGGTTTATAACGGCCAGGAATCTGACGCTTTTGCTATCCAGGAACCAATGAAGGACATGGCCTTCCCGACTGCATCAGAAACTTAAGAGAGCACTTTACGTAGTCTATTGCCCTGATAACAGAATTGAATTTTGATGGCCTCTATTTGGGCAAACCAGATTTCTGGTTTTTCATGCCAAGATGAGGGTAATTTTAATGCGATTGAAGAAGCCATCTCGAGAGAATTTTCAGCGTCGTCTGTAGCTGGTTTTATGTTAGGCGGCGGACTCGGCGGGTTTGCGGAATTCGTAGTCCGTTAGCATGTTTGAACGACGCGCAACTATCGGTTCGTGGAAATGTCTATTAATTTAATTCTATGTGGGAACTCAGAGATAAATAAAATACTTTTCTCTCTTAGGTTAGGTTGAAGTAGCTGACTGCAAATAGCAGTCACACTTAGGCCAACTTAGGCCCATTGTAATACCACGCGGATCTGATGTCACATATCCAAAAAACCATTTGGTGCTTTCTGCGAAGCTCTTTAGTTGATTAATGCCGACGTTGTGCAATTCGCTCAAGTCGTTGAAGAAGTAAGCTGCAAGGTGTTTCTTCCTGCCAGAGGGGAGAGCGCTACAAGTCCAGAGGAGATGCTTTATGCTTTCCTCTTCTTCTTCGTCTCTGGAGCTTCTGCAGAAATCGTTGTGAGGGAGTCCCATTCTTGAGGCGTGAGTGCCAATGGCACAGTGTCCTGTGATAACGCCCATGAGAGTCCTTAGGGATAACCTGTTCATTCTAAGAAGATAGAGTGAACGTTTTTACATAAAGTTTAGGCCAAATTTGCTTTGTGATGAGGCACGTAGTGCCATCTGACCATCTTGAGTTGGTGTTTTTAAAAGCATTATTCTTTAAAAAAAGTTTAGCTGTAGCGAATGTCATAGGCAGAAGATCTCCACTAGGAAGGTTTGTGGAGATCGTACCGCTTCTGGCGAGATCATCGGCTTCACAATTCCCTGGAATGTCACTGTGTCCCGGCACCCACATGAGGTGAATATTAAAATGCTCAGCCATCCCGTTAAAAGATAGGCGGCAATTCACGGAGGTTTTAGAGAAGAAAGTGACCGAGCTCAGGGATTTGATTGTTGCCTAGCTGTCTGAACAGATGGTGATGTCCTTCTTGGATATCACGTTGTTCTTGAGCCAAGAAAGGGGTTCTTTTGTTGCCATCGTCTCAGCCTGGAATACGATACAATGTTCTGGAAGGTGGAGGGATATACTGAAATTGAGATCCTTGAAGTAGACACCTAATCCTACTCCCACGTCCGTCCTGGATCCATCTGTGAAAATACGCAGAGGACCGTCCAGCGTCTGAGTGTCAGACTTCCAGTCGGACCTGGAGGGTATGCTGGTAGAGAAGTTTTTTTCACAGACGAGATGAGGTAGTAGGAGGTTGGTGTCGTGCGGTAGAAACTCGAGGTTATCTAGAATGGTGGAATGACCTGTATGGTGATTATTCCACAGGTGCAGTGTTCTGGGTCTTATCGCAAGGGGACAAGCCGCTACTTGTCTGGCAGACACATTTCTCTCTTACCACTATATAATATTTATTAAATATTTATTCAAAAAGTACGAATTGTTAAAATTATGAGCCTCTGTCTCGATGGACCAGTTCGGAGTTTAACGAGAATCGAACTGGTATATGAACAGTTTTTTTTTCTTTTTGAGCTCTTATGAAATTTAACGAAGGTTAGTCGTGCCAGGTATACTGTGTCGCCTCAATTTCGTCCCCCCGATCTGAACGAGGTTAAAATAGCAATATCGAGACTGAATTACGCCGCTGGGGCAGACTGTCTGCAGAATTTTTAAAGCAGCTGAAAATGATCTGTTAGGGCGCATGCAATAAGTCGTGGTTAAACGCAGCGAGTCGTAAATTAGACGTTTACCGGCATTGAAAAGAACCAGCTTAAATATGTCTTTCTCTTTCTTTCTCAACGACTTGGCCAAAATTTCCCTATTTCGATTCAATAGGGAACATACTCTAATTAAGTTTTTTGACCATCAGTCTCCTAGTTTGAGAAAGAGACACCCGGTATGAAAATCAGGTGAACGGGTATGCAACACACCTTACTTAAGGTGGCGCTACAGTCCGGGGTGGACTTGGGCCTCAACCAACAAGCGTCTCCAGCCAGCTCGATCTTTAGCTAGCTGCCTCCAGTTTCGCACGTACAGTTGGTTGAGGTCCTTTTCCAATTGCGTGCGCCACCTGAGTCGCGGTCTTCCTCTACTGCGCCGTCCCTCGGGGGTGGATTCGAAGACTTTCTGGGGCGGAGCATTGGCTTCCATTGTGTCAATATCGTCGGCATATGCGAGTAGTTGGACGGACTTCTGAAAGATTGTGCCTCTGGTATTGGCGTGCGAGTTTTGCACAATTCTTTCAAGTAGTCGCATGACAGCGCGTCGCCTTGTCTGAATCCTTTTTTTGACATCAAAGTTCTCGGTTAGGTCTTTACCGACCTTGATGGAGCAGCGTGCATTCTCCATCGTCATCCTACACAAACGGACGAGTTTAGTAGGGATGCCAAAACTAGACATTGCTCTGTATAGATCGTCTCTATAGATGCTGCCATACGCGACCTTAAAATCAATGAAAAGGTGGTGGGTATCGATTTGCTGTTCCTGGGTTTTTTCCACGATCTGCCGCAGTGTGAATATTTGGTCGATGGTGGATTTTCCTGGCCTAAAGCCACACTGGTATGGACCGACCAGGTTGTTGACGAATGGCTTTAGGCGTTCATACAACACGGCAGATAAGATCTTATATGCAATGCTCAGAAAACTGATGCCTCTATAGTTGGCGCATTTTAGAGGGTCTCCCATTTTTGTGGATCGCAAAATGCAACACACCATGGTCGCAATAATTAGAAGCGAAAGACTTACCTAGAAGTTCTCGTTCATTGCTAGACCCTCCGTAGGACTCTGAACTGATAAATGAAGTCATGAAATGTAAACGATCTAAATTTGAATAATTTCCAAAATATGTTTAAAATAATTTTCGCTACTGTTCCGTGTTATTAAGGGTGTTATGTAATATTTCTGTAAACCACTTTTTTCCGATTTATTATGAAATAGGTCTAAACAATCATTTCTGAGCACTGGACACAAAGAATCCCCTTCTGATTGGATCTGAAAGCGAATAAAAGTCAATTCATCGGAGTTCTCCATTGGAATATTCCTGCCTTATACGTTTTTTTATTAATGCATAGATGTTTTACAATAGATTTCAAGTTCCTTCGTGGACACTACATTCGTTTACTTGGCACGGGCAGCCAAAGCAGATAAATCGCCAATACACCTGTTAAGAGTTTCTTTTTCTTGTTGTGGTGTGATAGACTTGAGGACGTTAGCAACGACCCAGTCAACCAAATGCTTGTGATTCAGACGCCTTTCAACGTGACGGCACTCGACTTGGTAGTCCAAACGACGCTTAACCTGCAAGAGATTGGTGGTTCATTTTTTGTACAAAATCTTCAATCAGTCAGCGCAAACCTCGTTGTAGACCCTCATAGAACGCTCCCTGAATGCAGCTTCCAATTGAAGAGCAACATTTTCCTTCTTGGCATCCATGAGCAAAAGAGCACCCTCGGCACGCCATTGTTCCTTCTTCTCCTCTTCAATTGCGGTTGTCAGCTGTTTCAACTCGTTTTCCCTGCTGGCGTTCCATTCGGCTTCGATTCTCTAAATTCAAATCAAACTTAAGACGATTAAGCCAGGCAATGAATTGGAAGATATTTACGTCAATCTCGGAATCACAGAACTTAGCAGCGACTGGGCCGAGCTTCTTAACGGCAACCACGCACATAATGGCCAACGAAAGACCACTGTAGTACTCATGCTCCATGACGTAGATTTCCTTGGAGCAGAGGTATGTTAGAAGGCCGACACCGAATGTGTATGGACCGGTGACACCAGTTTTCTCATAGAAAAACTGGAACCATTCTTCTGGGATGAAGCCCAATCGAACCTTGCCCGGTTGTTCTGGTCGAACTGGCCGCTTGAATTGTGCCGAATCAGATGCGACGGCAGCAGAAGCTCTTGTCGCAATCAATCCTGTTGGTGCTCGGACTGAAAAATTAAGCAGATAAGTTAGAATAAAAATGTGTTATATGGTCACACGTTTGTCAATCAAATAGGAGCTGGTCGGTGATTACATAAACGATCAGCGAATCAATTTTTGCTTGGTTATTGTTTATATGGGAAAGATGTTGGGAATTATTTTATCTTTTCCTGTGATGTATTATGAATTAATTTTACCTGAAAGTAAGGCGGCTCTCGACAGCATTTTAATTAATTTTATTTTCAGCAAAGAAAACTTTTGACGTCCGTACAAATTCCCGTCTGCTCTGAAAGACACAATTCACAATAATTCAACTGGTATACTTAACGAATATACCGCAAGATTATATTGTGAATGGATAAATTGTTCTGAAATCTTTGACAGATGATTTTCTTACTTTGAATTTAAAGGTGGAGACACAATCAGAATAAAATGAAAGGTGTTTTTTTAGTTTTCTTTCCTCTTTTGACGTTTATTTCAGGACAGACATCAAAAGTTATCTATATCAAACATTTTTAAACAGCATTCATTTATTTGAGACAATCATGTATGCATCACCTTCCTGTACAGTGGTCTCTGTTTCGATTTATTAATTATTTCACATACTTTAAAGTTAACAAAATATACTGTCTACTCCTAGAGTACAATGGACCCAATTGTTGGTCTCAGTAAGCCGCGACCCAGTCGCAAGGACACCCTACCTACCTACTCTACTGTCTACTTCTAAGGCCGTGCATCAACCACGTTGAAACATTATCCTCGGGATAACTGATGACATTTATGAGGTGAATATAGATATAGAAAATTCCCTCTTCCCTGAAGCCTTAAAAACGTAATCCTATGGTTTAAGAGTGATCTATATTGGCCGTACGAAAACTCAAGAGAATTGAAGCAACCGTGCGAATACACACAAATTATACACTAATGGCTGAAACACAATAGTGCGTCAGCGTCAGCGCTGTCTTTCAACGCACACGATTCAATGGCCATGCACACAATACTGCAGCAAGCTACGTAAATGAAAAATGAGAGAGATGAGAGGATCGTAATAAAACGTAAACGTAATCCCAACGCACGTCATTATTCAACATGTTGGATATTTTTTTGACAGAGGGATGCGCTGTGAGAGCGAAATTGAGAAATGCTTCCCAAATTGAGAGTTTTTTCCTAAATTGAGAACATTTTGCGGCAACTGACATTTGAGAAATGAAAACAGCTGACTAAAATTATTTCAACGTCAAAACTAATTTGAATGAATATGCCAAATTGGCAACAAGAATCACTTTTTTAATTTTTTTAACTTTTCTTGGCATTCATTTTCCGCAATCAATTTCTTTAACGTTGAATTGTTTGACCAGAATATTTTTTGATTTGACATTTCAGAAATGAAAACAGCTGACGGAATATTTTTTATTTGGTATTTGAGAGAGGGAGGGAGGAGCTTATTAACGCAGTGCGTCAACGCACACCCTCCGTAACATGAAGTCGACTAGCGCAACGCACTATTGTGTTTCAGCCATAATGGCTGAAACACAATAGTGCGTCAGCGTCAGCGCTGTCTTTCAACGCACACGATTCAATGGCCATGCACACAATACTGCAGCAAGCTACGTAAATGAAAAATGAGAGAGATGAGAGGATCGTAATAAAACGTAAAACGTAATCCCAACGCACGTCATTATTCAACATGTTGGATATTTTTTTGACAGAGGGATGCGCTGTGAGAGCAAAATTGAGAAATGCTTCCCAAATTGAGAGTTTTTTCTCAAATTGAGAACATTTTGTGGCAACTGACATTTGAGAAATGAAAACAGCTGACTAAAATTATTTCAACGACAAATCTAATTTGAATGAATACGCCAAATTAGCAAAAGAATCACTTTTTTAATTTTTTTAACTTTTCTTGGCATTAATTTTCCGCAATCAATTTCTTTAACGTTGAATTGTTTGACCAAAATATTTTTTGATTTGACATTTCAGAAATGAAAACAGCTGACGGAATATTTTTTATTTGGTATTTGAGAGAGGGAGGGAGGAGCTTATTAACGCAGTGCGTCAACGCACACCCTCCGTAACGTGAAGTCGACTAGCGCAACGCACTATTGTGTTTCAGCCATAACCGCTTCGCTTAGTTCCGGTAAGTTTGTTCACTTATCTTTAACGAAATTAACGATATGACGGAATGACAATTAAGCCTTATTACTTATGATTCGATTTGCTACAGTTTACATCTCCAGGCAGCAAAATGTTAAAATTTTATTCACCTTTGGTGAAACATCAGAAATTACACTGAGGATAATATTTTAACGCAGTTGACACGCTGTAGATGTCAAGTGCTGCTGCCCAAGTGCTGTACAGTACATATATACATATAGTTGCCCCGAGGCTTGAAACAAGAATTTATTTTATTTTTAAAGGTGTCAAAATATACATATGTTACAAGCAGCACGTCAAATGATTTTATAAAATCCTCACGAAAGTTACATAATTTAACCCACAAAACGAACAAACCTTATGTTGTTTACAAATTTTCCATGAATTCCCTTGTCATTTCGTTTAGTTTGTTTTTTGATTTATTTTTGCTTGAAAATGTATAGAAATTCATTGTCACATCTACGCTGCAGAGGTAAAATTATAACTAAATCGAAATTGGATTCATAAAATCACATTGTCAATTGTTTTGCATAAGTTCCCAAAACATTTTGGTTTTGACACTTGTCAAACAGTCGTTCAGTTGTGAATCTGCACATGTTTCTTGTTTGTTGCTGAAACTACATTTCATAATTTCCAGATCTTAAACTAAACTGTCAGCAAAAGATAACCCGCATAACAACAACATATAACTACAGTAAGAACACAGTTAATCGTACCTCAAATTATCCCTCATATTCAACCTGTCCCAACGAACAATTATCATCCAATGCAACATATCCCAGCTGGCAACATTTCAAGAAAATAGAGAGGAGTTTATCGCGAAAATTTTATTCCACAAGCAACATTTCCAGTTGCATTTGTTCCGTTAGTCAGAGTGGTGGAGGTTGCCTTGTTGTTCCGCTGTCACGTACACTTGTCAAAAATATCAATTTCATTAATTATTTTTATCAGCGATTCTCTTCACAATCTTCTGAAAATAATTTAAACAAAGAAAATACAAGTAAATCAATTGAACACCAAGCAAGCATGACGAAGAAAACATTTCAACGCCTTCCAAAGTCGATTTTGCCGTGTCACTATGATTTGGAATTGAAGCCGAATCTGGAGGCATTCACCTTTGAGGGTAACTCCACCATAAAAATTAAGGTAAATATGATCAAACTTTTCCCCCGTATGTTTATAGTTTAAATTGCAAGCATTTCGCCACGTATCCATAGGTAATTGATAATCGTATGAGTTCGTTCTAAACGGCTGCAAAGTGAATGAGGAAAGGGATAAAATGTGGCATGCATCAAAGAAATGAAGGGAAACGGAGAAAAAAAGAATGTGTTTGCTTTCACTTTTTCGCTGTTATTTTTTTTTTCCTTCGCCTGCATTTGTATGCTTTTCGTATTTTCATTCTCTGTTTTGTCTTGATTAAGCATAGTGTTGACCTGATTTCGACGGCGCCTGTGATGTCAGTGATCGACAGAAGGCGGGTTGGGTTGGAGTTTATGCGCAAATGAATTGGGGAAGGGGTTGCAATATGCATTTTTACTGCTATATTTTGCTTTGAGCAGATGTGATGCTGTTTTTAAGTCCGTTTAACTGCCGTGTTGTTTGCTGGGGAAATCGAGTTTGAGAAACAGTTTTAATGACACGATGATCTGTTGCCCGAGTTGGCAGTTTTCCTCTGTTGAAGCGAGGTATATCGGCTAAGTTATGTGTCACCCTTTGGATAATTAGAAGCATGCAATATGGGTGCAGGCAGATCGTCACAATGTTGTTTGCACGAGTAATTTGCAGCTGCTGTCGTTATTTTAGAGTGAAACAGAAACAAATGGGTTTCGTGTTTGACACCTGCTCGGGATGGTGTGTGTTCAGAAGTAATTTACAGGCAAAATTCGTTGGGGTTTCAAACTTATCTGTAGAATGCTGATTATTACCCTGATTATTGCAAACAAAAAAAAAAAACATTTTTTGGCACAAATGGTTTGCGAGTTTGCCTTGTTTTGCTAGGTGAGATAATAGCTGGAACTAATAGGCGGCCAAAAGGGGTAATGTGGTTAAAAGGAAGATAATGTAGTAAATAATCTGTGAGAGAAAAACTTACTGAAAGACCGGTAAACTTGGAAAGAGATTATTCATTGCACGATGTAGTACGCGATTAGGAGCTAGAGGTTCCAAGTTAAGTTCTAAGGTTGCAAAAATTAAGTATGAGAATCATCGATTTTACACGTTATTACATTTTTAAATAAACAATCTTCGACTCGTCCAAGTCTAATGTGAGGCATCCAAGTGGAGAGCGTCCTCAACCAACTTGGCGTACGCCATTGAGGACAATTAGCTAGAGAGTCTTGTTTGGTTGAGACCTAAGTCTAACCTCGACTGTAGCGCCACAAGAAGAAGAAAAACAACAATAAATTCTATTTCAGAGAAATTTACAAAAGGACAAGGCTTTGGAGACTCCAGTAATTAATTTGAGACTAAAGAGAGATAGATGGCTGATAATATTCAGAAAAGATTGAAAGGGCTCTGCAAGAGTAGTGGCTTTGAAATGTGGCTAAGATGTCTTATAAGTTACCTATAAGTTAACCCTGCGCCAAGCTGATTTAATTACCAGGCAAACAGTTGGTTTTAAACTTTTTACTTCCAAAGCTGTATTAGTCTTCCGCCACACAAATCGACGACCGTCAGACCCAAAGACATTAAATTTGCTTTCGTCTACAAATATACCTTTTTCCCAAAAGCCATCAGATTTCTTAAAAAAATTCATTTGCGTACGCTAAACGCTTAACTATATTGGCCTTGGATATGTACGGCTTTTCCTTGCCACTCTTCCATGGTATTCCTTTGTATGCAGAAAATTTCGTACGGTTTGTACGTTTACCGTTACTCCATCATCTTTGGCAAGTTCCGCAGCTATTTTTGGAGCAATGGTTTTAGGGTTGTTCTTAATTATTCTTTCAATTTTTCGTTCTAAGTAACTGTCGAACACTTTTTTACGACCTATTTCCGGAAGCTTCGGCTCATTTTTTGACGTTTAAGAATTTACCATGTATTCTCTCATCCACTGACAAAGAATCATTCAATCCTACTACCGATTGATGTAAACTTTATTCAAAAAGCAAATAATTTTAAAATTCCGTTTTGTAAACTTATGTCAACTGCGCCTGTTGGCTGCCTGTTTGAAATTTATTTCTGATCTAATTTGTTGCAACAATGTTATAAACATGTTTGCATAAAATAACACCACATTTCCTTTTTTTCTTTCTTTTTTTTCAAATATCTTGGCACACTTGCGTTTTAGACACATGTGCTGAATAATTGATCACAATAAAACAACGAAAAGGAATGTGAAAAAGATCACATTCACTTTGTGCCTCTATCAATTTTGCATTGCACGCTAACTGTAGATTATGCTGAAAAAGCAATGGAATAATTATTTTGCGGATTTACGAAGACTTGAAAATTCAAGTTTGATTTCATTTAAGATAAGATAATTATTAGATACGAATACGCCTTATCATTTACAAGGAAGAACAACATTTTTTCATAACAAGCGTAGTGAATGACTGCATTGATTCATTGACACTAGATATCAAAATTCTCCCTTGAGGTCGTCATAAGACTTAGTTCATCCAATCGAAGAAGGACAATATAACGCACAATTAAAGTGTGCTTAGGGAAGACGCTGACAGGTTCTTTAAGAGCTGTAATTGTTTGCCAGATTTAGATAAGACTTGTCTAAATGAAATCGCTACTGCAGAAGTCGTTGGAGGACCCAGTTTGGTGGTGTGTCTTCGAATGATTCCGTTTTCCGTTACAGTTTAATCTGAGTATCCAATCTGAGTCCAATCTACTTAGCTGGCTCAGGTTATTGAAGAAACATGCTTTCAGTGTCATCTTTCACCAGTAAGTAGGTAGGTAGAAGTGGCTAAGGTGTGCACTTAGACCAGAGTTGATCCATTGTGCAGTCACATGGTTTGACTGAGGTCAATCCATCAGAGTGTTAGTGGGAAACTATGGAGCCTGTAATAAAGCGTAGTAGATTACTAATGGGAACTGCGCTGAGTTCGCATAGGTTTTCAAAGAAGTAGGCCCCTAGATGAAGGCGTCGAAGAGACGCCAGGGCCGGACAGGTGGTGTGAAACGGTTTCCACTTCCTCCTCGTGTAAGCAGTTTCTACAGAAATCATTGGCCGGGACGCTTAGTCTGCTGGCATGATTTCCGATGAGGCAGTGTCCTGTGATAACACCGACGATTGTACTTATGTTCGATCTATCCAAAGAGATTAAATGTTTAGATTTAGATCTTTCACCAGTAAGAGTGAGGCAATAGTTGCAGTCTCTTCTGCATATTGTTGAAACACCCACTCTACTTGGGTGTCTAATTGCATCCCTTCCAATGACTCACTATTCCGTGATGACACCTGCCGACGCGCTCTTTGCTAGACGTCTCTCAGGAAAGGTCTGATTTTTTAGCGATGAAGCATGTCGTGCTTTTGGAGGAGTGGAGTTTTATTAAGAGTTTTATTGTAGCGATTGGAATTCATGGTTTCATATAATCGGGCAGTTTGTCACACACCGGATGAGTTCATCGCCTTCGCCGCAAATTTCTGGAATGTTACAGTGTTGAAGTACTCGGCCATATCGTTGAAAAGCAATTCTCAACTTAGAGCGGTCTTTGAGAAAAAATGACTAAATAGTGGAATTTAATAGCAGACAAATGAGTCAGTTCAAATTGGGATATCCCTGTTAGATAACGTTTTGTGTTTTCATATTGGAAATTTCCTCCACAATCGCTGTTATTTCTGCCTGGAAGACACGGCAATGTACAAGCGCGTGCCTAGATTTGTTGTATATTGAGGTCACTGAAATGCACACGTTTTGATTAGGCAAAGCAATATACTCCGGTCGCCAAGCGACACTTAGAAATATAGCGTTAGAATTTGTAAGATCGAAAAAGCAATAGTCAAGTTATTTAGTCGAAACGTCAACGAAATTTTCCAGTATGGACACAGTGACACTATCCTGGGTACGGGGTCAAAGTGTTCCAAGGAAATAAAGGAACGGACAAACTCGCTTAGGAGAAGTCTCTAGCAGTACCCTATGCAAGCACACTGCTAAGTTTCCTAGGGAAGAAGCTAGAAGATAACGTCCTGAAGAAGTCAAATGAACAATGGCTAAATCTAGTTAAGGACGTGAACCTTATGGCCGCTGAACAAAATGAGATAATTATCAATGATCAGTCTTAGCCGCAAAGATTTACGCATGGTTGTGGAAGTCCTTACCAGTCTATTCCCCTGTAGGAACTCGCGCTATGCGTCTTAGCATCCCCCTTAGCGACTACTGCAGAAGCTGTAAGAATCAAGTGAATTGAATTTAAGGAAGTAATCTGCTTGCGATTGTCCAACTCTAATGAACAAGAGATATTGCAGTTACGAAACAAAAATTGTTTGACGAGCGGGAACACCTCCTGAGATGTATACAAAAATCTGTGGGGTTTTATTCGTCAGCGGAAGGCTTTGGTCGAATGAAGTAGTACATCCCATCCCCAGAGTACAATTGTCCCAAACTGGTCTACATAACCGCGACTGTTAATCGCTACGGCACCCAAACTTCTACCCTACCTATGTACCTAGATAGTGAGCGAGCATCAAACTTTCGGCAAGACCAGCAATTTTCTGTTTCATTTTATATGTAAAAAAGATTGATTACAACTTCTGACACATTTTCACTTTTGCTTACCACTGTACACAAAGCTATTTGCGAAATTATATCAGCAACAAAACTTAATCACAGTTTATTCCAAATCTTATCATTTTGTGTTATAAAGTGTAACATTGTTAAGACAAATTTTGCTTTTTCCGTTTCTTAACGACGCGAGAACTATAAAAGGTATCTGCCGGGCTATTTGAGGCAAACAAAAGATATGACTAATCTCTTTGTAACATACCTTTTATAGCATGTTTTCTAAATTCTCTTATAACCATTGTTTGAATGTTTTTTGTTCAGGTTGTTTTTTGCATGCATGCAACCCGATAGTAATTTTAGGTTTTTTTTTTTACATTTTTTTCACAAAAATGTGTTCTTATGTTAAAAAAAAACAAGTCTGTGGTAGAGATTAGGATGTCCGTAAGAAAAGTGATGGTTCGATATGCAAGCAATTAGTTAAAATTCACTCCGTTGGGGGAAATTAGAAAATATGCCACTTCTTTTATATGTTGCCTCTAGAGCTGGTTGACCTTCGGAAACAGAAGGTGGTAGTCTAAATGAAACGAGATTGTGAACAACTTGGTGATTATGAACTCCTTGCAATTCGAGAAGTCAAACAACTCAAAAATGTAACTGCGGCCAAAGATTAAACGTCGGGAATAAGAAATGATCTACGCGCGAACTTTCGGGACTGTTTGCGTGGCATTTTGGGGAGAAGGTTCAGCCAAGAACGATATGGGCTGTACAGCGACATGAGTCTAGCCAGGCATCTACAGATCCAACGCCTAATGTGGCTAGGTCATGTAGAGTGTATGGACAACATAGCTTCGGCGCGAAGAGTCTTCGACTCTGAGCCTGTGGAACAACGCAACAGAGGATGTCCACGTAAAAGGTGGCGCGGTGTGCGAAACTGGAGACATCTGGCGAGAGACGTGTTGGGTGAGGCCCAGGTCCACCTCAGACTGTAGTGCCCTAAGAAGAAGAAAAAGAATAAGAAACTCGCAACTAGCGTAGGGGTTGTTACAATCAACAACTGTCGCTAGATATTTCCAAGGTGGTTTTCAGGGCTCAGGAGTATGTCATGAATGAACTAACGATTTAATTCAGAGAAAAGCTATTATTAATTTTGTATTTTATGTGGCTGCCGTGGGTAATTGCGTTGCCTTCTACCTAAGTTATGTTTAGTTCCCTTCACAGACAATTTTTATAATACACCTCATTCGAGTCGCTGACAATGCTTAGAGTGAAACTGATAAGAAAAAGGCTTTTCATACTTCACCATTCAGAGTCTACATAAACTTGTAAGCCCCCACCACTCATGGGAGATCACCAGTTGTTGCTCTAGAAGTTAGGCCCGAGTCCTCTCCGGACTGTAGTGTCACAATATTATTGTTAGTTATTGCTTATAACTAAATTTCGCACATCAGTTCAAACTTCTTTTTGAAGAGTCATTGTCGCAATAAAACACTTTATTCTGCTGACCAGATTACAGCTAAACCGAATTCGGAAACATAGCCAAAATGTAATCATACTTAATAATTAAACATAAGTCTCTCCTTTCGCTTACCCGACCACTGTAGCGTGTTTCAGGCGGAGATAAGTGAAGCTCTGTCCTGGCTCAAATGGAATGTAATATCCGCGTAATATTTGCATTTTCACGGACAGCCAGGCAGCCATCAGGGTCCTGGAGTTAGTCTCTATAAACTCGAAAGCTGTAATCGACTGTCGCTCATCTTTAGGCAAGGTGGCCGATCAGTTTAATATTCGCCTGTGTTGGGTACCAGGCCATAGAGACATTCCGGGTAACTGCAAAGCGAATGAGCTTGCCAAGTTCGCTACTTCACAGCCATTGCTACCTAAATACAACTTGGGTATGCCCCTCATAACTTGTAAATTGTTGCTTTTAGTAAAGGCAGCTCATAAAATAAACAACACATGGGCGAGTGGCACTACGTGTCACACCTTCAGAATGATCTGGATTATGCTAGATCTCAGAAGATCTAAAGAATTAATATCTCTGAATAGATCTAACATTAGTACAATCATCAGTGTCATTACAGGACACTGCCTCATAGGAAATCATGCCAGCAGACCAGGCGCCCCGGCTAATGATTTCTGTAGAAGCTGCTTAGACGAGGAGGAAGTGGAAAGCGTTTCACACCTTCTCTGCTCCTGTCCGGCCCTGGCATCTCTTTGACGCCATCACCTAGGGGCCTACAACTTTGAAAACCTATGCGAACTCAGCGGTTCCTCAGCGGTTCCTTGATTGGCGTCTCAAATACATCTCTTAAGACATTTTAAATTGAATTAAAGGAACAATGTGAACAACGTATGGGGATGTCTTCAAACAAGTGTATATGGTGACTATGTAGACTAGATTTGAAAGATCTATTCTTATAAATCTAGAATTAGTCTTTAAGTTTTTAGGAGTAACCATTAAAAAAATCATACACACATCATTCTGCTTCCAACGAGTCGAAAAAAGAAATACAGATTTTTATGAATAAAAGCGCTGGCTATGTGCTCTGTAATTTCGCGGTGGTTTTGGTAGAACAACAAATTGAACAAATTGCGAACGGCGTAAACAGACATCAATCAAGCTGTCGGAACGCGTATAACACCAGCACTCCGCGGCTCAATTAAAATGTTTATGACAATAAATTAATTAGACGTCTCAATCTTACAGACATTAAACGTTTGAGAGCAAGTTATTTGTTATGCAGAGCTTCACATTATGACTAGTGGCTGTACTGAAAGTCACAATTGTTGGTAGGAATGTTACGCTGTAGAGTTCGTCTCTATGCACATTCCTCGATAGTTGACGCAGTTAAAGGGGGTAATTTTCTTTTTTTGGATCAGGGAAACGATACACAGATTCTAATTATCTGCCATGCTTCATATTCCGCTCATATCTTACAGATGAACTGGTGCATGCGCCCAAATATGCTTTAAAGATTTCCTCCGACAAGCCATCTGTCCTAGAAGCCTTTTTAGACTTCAATTTCGATATTGCTATCTGGACTTCACCTAGATCGGACGAAATTTTTGTCTATAAACATCCAAATTAAGGGAAACACCCTGCCTGTTAGCACCTGTTGTGTCCTCATCGTGCTTTAACAGTCTGCAGAAATTATTTTTCTCAAATTCTCAGTACCGACTGCGACTCTACTACCAAAAAAAAAAGTCCAAGAGCATCTTCATGCGCTTTTGATATTGTCGATTCCTTTGCGCCGTAGAGCAGGACTGGGATGATCAATGTCTTGTACAAAGTCAACTTGGTCTTTGAGATATTACTCGATTGCCCTTAGGCTCAAGAAAACAGCTGTTTCTATTCTGTTGTCAGCAAAAGCCGCATTGACATCTCGCTGTGTTCGACCAATCACGTCGATATTGGTGTTGGCCTGTCAGATTGGAAGATCTTCTCAAGAATGAAGTTAAAAGACACATGACAGCCTTTTTTGACATTGAAGGTCTCGGTGAGTTTGCTACCGACCTGGATGATGAAACAGTGAGGGTTCTCCATCGTTTTCCTGCACAACCTGTCGAGTTTTCTTGAGTTTTTTCCAGGATCTGCCGTAGTGTGAAGATTTGTTCGATGGTGGACTTCTGTGGCCTGAAACCGCACTGATATGGACCTATTAGAAGGTTTCAGGCGTTCACACAGAATGACAGAAAAGTTCTTGTACACCATGTTAAGGAGAATTATCCCTTGATAGTTGGCGCAGTCAAAGAGGTCTCCTTTTTTGTGGATAGAGCAAACGATACTGAGATTCCACTCATCGGGCATGCTTGTTGTTGAAGGAATCCAACCATATCTTACAGATGAGCTGGTGCATGCGTCCAAACAGATCAACTCCAGCTGCTTTAAATATTTCAGCAGACAGGCCATCTGCCCCTCAGCTTCTTCCCCTTTTGTGCAGCCATATTAGTTTGCTAGGAATGTCGCAGTGCATATTGTCCCAGCGACGACTGATAAATGCGACCTTAAAGCCCTGCTGCTTTGTTGATTTGTACCATCAGAGCTTTCTCCGAGTGAATTCTTGGTTCCTGTCGTGCTTTTTTAGTTTTAAACCACACTCGAACCAAACAAAATTATTGTAAACACCTTGCAGATAACGCTAAGATAATTTGTACACATCTCGATACGTAAATGGGATTTCCTCTCCTATAATCAATGCGAGTTCATTGAGCAGACAATTGCACAGATAGGTAATAATCTCCTGCTTTATAGATTTCATCAGCCAATGGGTGCTGATATTGCTATCTTCACGTTGCCTAAATTAAGAAACGGACTCCATGTCTACCTTTGTCTGTCTTTTATTTAATCCTTTACAAGCAATCGCAATCGTTAACTCTTCTGCCATTCTGACGGGTAGAACTTATCTACTTCCCGTCAAGAAATGCGGCTCCGAAACAATTGAATCAATTAACAAAATTTATCAATATTCTTCTGATCTACTATTTGGTTGACCGTTATCTCAAAGTCACTCAATTTTATCATTTCAGGTACACGAACCAACCGATACCATTGTTTTGAATGCACTCGATGTCACAGTGCAGAAGGTTGTGTTCGAGTCAAGTGCAGCTAACAAAAAACTCGAGACCAAGAACATAAGTCTGTCAGCCGAGAATGAAACGGCTTCGTTTGTGTTCGAGGAACAACTTCCAGAAGGCGATGCCACGCTGTACTTGGAGTTCAAGGGAGAACTCAACGACAAGATGAAGGGCTTCTACCGCAGCAAGTATTTCTCACAGTCTGGAGAAGAACGCTACGCGGGAGTGACACAATTCGAAGCGACTGATGCCCGCCGCTGCTTTCCCTGCTGGGACGAGCCTGCAATCAAGGCGACATTTGACATTAAGCTCGTTGTACCTGAAGACCGGGTAGCCTTGTCCAATATGCCGGTGATAAATGAGGAATCACTTGGCGACAATCTCAGGCGTATTTCCTTCGACCGGACTCCGATTATGTCGACATATCTGGTGGCTGTGGTCGTGGGTGAGTACGACTATGTTGAAGATAAGTCTGAGGACGGTGTGCTGGTGCGGGTGTACACACCAGTTGGCCGCAAGGAGCAGGGCCAGTTTGCCCTCGAAGTTGCAACCAAAGTATTGCCTTACTACAAGAGCTACTTTAACATTGCCTACCCCCTGCCAAAAATGGATTTGATTGCCATATCGGACTTCTCTGCTGGTGCCATGGAAAATTGGGGCTTGGTCACGTACCGTGAGACGTTTGTTTTGGTTGACCCAGAGCACACGTCGCTCATGAGGAAACAGTCGATTGCGTTGACTGTGGGTCACGAGATCGCTCACCAGTGGTTCGGCAACCTGGTCACCATGGAGTGGTGGACTCATCTCTGGTTGAACGAGGGCTATGCATCTTTTGTGGAATTCCTTTGTGTGAACCATCTGTTCCCGGAGTACGATATTTGGACTCAGTTTGTGACTGATATGTACACCCATGCCTTAGAACTAGACTCGCTCAAGAACTCGCATCCGATTGAGGTTCCTGTTGGTCACCCATCAGAGATCGATGAGATCTTTGATGAGATCAGCTACAACAAAGGTGCGAGTGTCATCCGCATGTTGCACCACTACATTGGAGACGAAGACTTCAGAAAGGGTATGAATATATACTTGACAAGGCATCAGTATAAGAACACCAGCACTGAGGACTTGTGGACGGCCTTAGAAGAGGCCAGCAACAAGCCGGTTGCAAAGGTGATGTCGTCGTGGATTAAATTGAAGGGATTTCCGGTTGTAAGCGTCGAATCAGAGCAACAGGGAACGCAACGTGTCCTCAAGCTAACTCAGAACAAATTCACAGCAGACGGGTCGCCACCGGACAAGGACTACAAGTGGGTCATTCCAATTACGGTCACAACGTCAAAGGATCCTCATAAAATCGCCAAGACATTTTTGCTGGAAGACATGGAAGTTAAGGTCACATTAGATGATGTGTCAGAAGATGACTGGATAAAGATCAATCCGGGAACGGTGGGGTATTATCGGACAAGTTACTCCCCGGAAATGCTGGAGAAGCTTCTCCCTGCGGTAAGGAATATGGAGTTGCCACCTTTGGATCGGCTGGGGTTGATTGACGACATGTTCGCTATGGTCCAGGCGGGTAAAGCAAGCACTGCATCGGTAAGTTAAGCAAGGCGCGTGTTGCGATAGTTGACTGTATGTGTGTTCCTATTCAGGTTCTGACGTTAATTGATTCGTATCGAAATGAGACCAATTATACCGTCTGGACGGCAATTTCGAATTCCCTATGCAAATTGCAAATACTGGTCTCGCACACTCCTCTAACTGAGAACTTCAACCGGTTTGGTGTGAACTTGTACAAGCCAGTGGCCGAGCGTTTGGGATGGGACGCCAAAGAGGGAGAGGATCATTTGGACACCTTGCTTCGTAGCTTAGTCTTGGTTCGTCTTGTGTCATTCCGGTGCTTGGAGACCATCAAGGAAGGCAAAAAGAGGTAAAGAGTGAATCTTGTGAAATCGTTGAACATTTTGTGACTTCTTTTGTTGGCATTAAAGGTTTAGGGACCATGTTGATGGGGTGGCCACTCTTCCGGCTGACCTGAGATCGATTTGTTACAAATCCGTTCTCATGGATGGAGACGAATCGACTTTTGAGGAGATGCTTAAGTTGTATCGATCAACAGAACTGCACGAGGAGCAGGATCGAATCTCTCGTGCGCTGGGATGTATCGGAGATGTCAGTATTCTTCGGAAAGTTGTCGACTTCGCCATGTCGGTAAAGACTCTCTTAGTGATGGAAAATACAAATTCTTTAATGGTTCCACAATTTAGGGTGAAGTTCGTGCACAGGATGCAGTTTTTATCGTCGTCGCCGTCGCGATAAATCCAAAGGGACGAGATATGACATGGGAGTACTTTAAGGAAAACTATCCAAAACTCCTGGAGCAATATCAGGTGAGAACAAAACATCTCCTCCGTCCACAAAAGAACATATCTTATAATCACCATATTTCCAGGGAGGATTCTTATGGATTCGTCTGATAAAGTACTTAATAGAGAACTTTGCTTCGGAAGAGAAAGCCCTAGAAGTGGAAGACTTCTTCAAGAGCAGAGATTTCCCCGGTACCGAAAGAACTGTGTCTCAGTGCGTTGAAACGATCCGGTTGAACGCGGCATGGCTGATACGTGATCAAGAATCTTTGACGGAATACCTTACTAAACAATGAACACTTTAATCAACTGACAGAGCATCTAGTGATGCGTCAAATAATACAATTGCGTATTATTTAGTAGTTATATTTATTCCTAACAATGATTAAGCCAAAGCATCGTTTCAAAACAAGAAAAGGAAAACAGAACTGAAGCCGTTAGATACCAGGGTTGTACGAATCGATGGGGTTGGGGTTCGTCCCTTTGAACTCCGTTGAAAGTGAAGAGATTGTGTAAATTTTCTAGGAATTTCATTGGTTACAGTTGCGTCATTAAATTGCACTGACAACGTCGTTCATAAGCAGTGCTTTGAGTGATTTATGCAGGAATTAAGTGCAAAACTACTCAATTTTTCACGTCAATGTGACAATGCAAATGACAATAAATGGATCACCCTGTACACACTTGAGTATACCTAGTCTAGTCGTAATTACTGATACAAGGAAAAACTTATGCCAAATGAAGACGTACTGATATTTTTGTAACGAATTTACATCCTTATGTAAATTATCCTCAGCTACAAGTTACGGAAGGTTTTTTGCCTTAACACAGATCTGAGACGCCCTGACCAATCATCAATCGCTTCTGTTCTCTCTGTCCTCTGTTGTGTTGTCTCTCTGGTTCAGAGTCGAAGTTTCTCCGGGCCAGAGCCAAGTTGTCCAGTCATCAATCGCTTTACGGGCCTCATTCATTCGCAAGTTGTCAACCGCGCGTACAAGAGCTCGCTTTGAAAACTCAATATTTCTGAGTAGAGCAGGCTATTCCCTCTAAAACAGACCACAACATGTAATCCAAACTTCCCCAGCTGAGACCCAGATCTCAACCAAAAAACGTCTGCATTTAGCACGATCTTTTGCTAGCTCTTGCCAATTGCGCACGCCAAGTTGGTTGAGATTCCTCTCCACTTGTTTGCATGGGACGTGGACGTCCTCTGTTGCGTTGTCTCCCTCGTTCACAGTCGAAGATTCTCGGGGCCGGAGACAAGTTGTCCATGCGCTCTACGTGGCCTAGCCATTTTGGATCTGTAGACTCCTGGCTAGACACTTGAAGTCCGGACTACCAGCTGGCCAATCATACGGTGATAGGAAGTTAGGTTAGGTAGATGGGTGCTCTTGTTGACATGAAGAACTAGTCAACGACTCACTTAGACCACTATGAGTCCATTGTGCCCAACTTACTTCTTCTTTTAGCCAGTCTTGAGTAGTTTTCGAGTCTTATTTGAATGCCCTGTGCTCATTCGGTTAAGAGGCATAACTTTTGATGGCACTACGGTCCGGGGTGGATTTGAAACTCGATCAACAAATGTGTCCAGCTGCCTCCAATTACGCACGTCAACTTGGCTGGGGTCCGTCTCCGTTTATGTGGTCCCATTTCGTGGACGTCCTCTATTGGGCTGCCACACCGGACGCGGCATCGCAGACACTCTGGGGCAAAGCAGTTTTACCTATGCGCTGTACATGACCTAGCGGTTGACCAGCGATTGGGAAGTTATTCTGTGTTTAATCTCCACTTCGAAAGAAAGATAGTTATCTGATAAATTTTTGCCGAAGTCTTGACTCCTTATTTACGAAAATGGATGTTGGTTGCCAATTGTAGGCACTCCACTATACCATTACATTGGATTTCAGCCCTTGGAGTAAGTTCTGAAGCTTCTTTCGACGTCCGCACATACACTCGATCATTTGCTTTATTAAAAGATTCTTCGACGGTTAACATTTTCTTGTGAGCATTTGTCACGTACTGCCTTAACACATTCGGCGCCACGGGTTGTAAATTTCTGTACAACTACTGGAGCGACATGTCCGCCGATGGTACACTTGACTTCAGTTTTAAGTTTAACTTATTGGAAAATAATTCGTGCCTAACACTGGTTGGTGTAATTTGGCCCACCATGTACAATAAACAACACAGCTAGTTATACCAAGCGGTTACGAAGTCCGAAGATGTCGACTTTTGGCACATTACAGGCCGATCACAACGACCCCACTCCATCATTGTAAACGATTAAAATCAAAAATCTTTTCCGCGACAAAGAAGCATAAAAGCAACGGGTAACATGAAAAGAGTGCAACCAGACAGACAGTACTTGCATTTCGAATTGTATCAGTATTTGTAGACTAGACTAGGTACGTAATTTGTCATTTTTTCTTTGATGTTGCTGAAATATTTACCAGGTTATGCATACTTCTCACTTGACTGAACAAAAAGTGTACTCTTGTTTAAATTTAAACAATTCTACGACCACTCCTTTGAACCAATCTATGACCCTCTCAAAAAACATCTTTTTCCAGTTCCACACTTCTCAAAGTTCACTACAAAAACTAATGAAATCCAAACACACCAACCTCCATCGATATGAACTAACAACTTCATCAAAAAAACAACATTAAATGACTTCCCTGGGATGCATCACTTCTCCATTTGCAAGCAAAAAGAAAAACAAAATACAAAACACAACAAAAAAAACACATATTCACGCAGTACATTAATTGAAAGCTTTAATTATTACATTTCTTTCAGCTACATACGTACATTAATAGCCATACAATCGATTTGTTTAAAAGCAAAACAAAATAAATAATAGATCAGAATAACGAAAGTATCTTTATTATCCCCCGCAAAGATTAGAATATTTTACTGTAGCATTTATGATTCATTTTATATTTAGACGAAATAAATTTTAGTAAAATGATTGATATATCATGTGTCGTTAATTCTGAGATAGAATTTTTGTTCTGTTTTGTTAAGGAGCTCTGTAGTCTTGCGTGACGCTTCACTGCATGGCGACATTTGGACTCAGCAAAAGAGCTTTCCCAGCTAGCACGATTTATAGGAAAGGAGAACCCTTTGACCTATAAGATCTTCTCTGCCGGTTTGTGTGAGCGACTGAAATCATACGTACATAGCCTGAAAGGTCCTTAGTGCGATTTCAAACCGGGGAAGTATATCTATCTATCGACCAAATCTTCACGTGTTTCTAGAAACAACCCGATAAATGCAGACCGACACTCATCACTTATTCGTCGACATTTTGGCATTCCTGCCAAACTCGTCAGACCGCTCAGGATGGGCAATGAAGAACTCTCGCTTGCCCACTAAAATCAGTGACGAACTCACTGAGAAAAAGTGAAGCTACGCCCAGTCATGTCGTGGCTTTAGATAAGGCTGTCAACCGCAACCCTCCCAACAAAGATCGGTAAGTACATATATGTGTCAACCGAGCGTACATTTCCACCTTTCTCCGCTAGCATATATGGCTGATAAACAGCGGCCTATACAAAAGTCCAGTCACTCCACTTGTAGATAAGTCATAATATCGTTCACTCCACTGTTAGGAAATTTGAATTCTTTTCTCAACCGACCTTAACTTGTGTTCGAAAAGAACTTCTCAACCGGAACTTCCTCCAAATCTGCGAAGAGAGGATGAGAGGATTTGGCGTCATCTCGTATGATCCCGATATCAGTATATCACATAAACACATGGGCGCGCTTCAACCATTTTGCCGTCGCCATAATCGTTCTATCGTGGGCGCCGTGGCCGTGTGGGTTCGTGCGTCGACCCATGCACATTAGTCTTTCACAGTCTAGGTTCGAATAAAAGTTCAGACAATTTTTCAAAAAAAAAATTGTTCACGGCTCCACCTCTTTCGAGTCACTGACAATGCTCAAAGAATATAACCGTCTAGAAAAAGCTTCTCAATCTCATCGTCCGGAGTCGGCATTAAAACTGTAGGTCCCCTCCACTCGTGAGAGAACAATAGTACGCACAACACGAGTGGTTGCTGAGAAGCTAGGCCCAGGTTCATTCGGCCTGTAGCGCCGTCATTATTATTATTATTATAATCGTTCTACCGAGAAGACTATTCGTAGTGTGGTGGATTAATGAGAGTCCACTGGTTCAGTAAACTATACATCAACATCTGCACGTCGACGAAACCTAAGATCTGCCTAAAACATCGCTGCTGTCCGTGAGAGTGTGCAGGATTATCCGAGGCAGTCGATTAGGCATGTCATTGCACTCTTACAAAATTCAACTGACCGAGGTGCTGAAGGTAAACGACCATAGATAAAGACGTTTGTTCGCTGAATGGGCTCTGGAGCAATTGGAAACTGACTCTAATTGTCATCGGAAAATTATCTTCAGCGAGGAGACCCATTACTGGATGATACTGGGTACGTCAATAAACAACATTTTCAAATTTGGGACGATACCAATCCACATGAGAACCAAAAGCGTCCAATATATGCATTTTGGGTTGGCGGTGAGCGCGACATCGGTCCATATTTCTTTGAGAATGACATTGGCCACGCCATAGGTCGATGATTACCAACTTCTTTTGGCCTGAATTGGATGATGTGGAGACCAACGACATGTAGTTTTAACAGGACGGCGCTACGTTCATACACAGCTCATGCCACATTGGAAATTCTGCACGAGCGATTCGAGGGCATGGTTATCTCACGTGGAGGTGATGTGAACTGGCCACCGAGATCGTACGATTTGATCCCGGTTGACATTTTATTGTGCATTTTTTAAAGTTACATGTCTGCGAAGTTTTACCAAAGGGTAAAGTTAACCAGCCAGGGTCATAAAGCCCGAACCGAAGCCTGCAAGGACGATCAAAGGAACATCGTAGTAGAATCACAGTCGATGCTGAGGATATGGAAGAACCACTTCTGCAGACTGTATAACGGCGATGAAGAACCGAATTCCGCTGTCAGGCAGATTGAACCATTCAACCCGAATGAAAGGGACGATGTAGATCAACAATTCCGTCCCCCCGACCTGGATGAAGTGAAGATAGCTATATCTAAACTAAAATCCAACAAAGCTGCTGGAGCTGACCTGGCCTGGCGGCTGAGCTTTTCAAAGCAGCAGGCGATGACTTGGTAAGGAACATGCACCAACTCATCTGTAAAATATGGTCGGAAGAAAGCATGCCCGATGAATGGAACCTCAGCATTGTTTGCCCGATCTACAAAAAAGGGAGACCCTCTAAAATGCGCCAACTATAGAGGCATCAGTCTTCTGAACATTGCATACAAGATCTTGTCTGCCGTGTTGTGTGAACGCCTAAAGCCATCAACAACCTGGTCGGTCCATACCAGTGTGGCTTTAGGACAGGAAAATCCACCATCGACCAAATATTCACACTGCGGCAGATCTTGGAAAAAACCCAGGAACAGCAAATCGATACCCACCACCTTTTCATCGATTTTAAGGCCGCGTATGGCAGCATCTATAGAGACGAGCTATACAGAGCAATGTCTAGTTTTGGCATCCCTACCAAACTCGTCCGTTTGTGTAAGATGACGATGGAGAATGCATGCTGCTCCATCAAGGTCGGTAAAGACCTAACCGAGAACTTTGATGTCAAAAAAAGGATTCAGACAAGGCGACGCGCTGTCATGCGACTACTTGAAAGAATTGTGCAAAACTCGCTCGCCAACACCAGAGGCACAATCTTTCAGAAGTCCGTGCAACTACTCGCATATGCCGACGATATTGATACAATGGAAACCAATGCTCCGCCCCAGAAAGTCTTCGAATCCACCCCCGAGGGACGGCGCAGTAGAGGAAGACCGCGACTCAGGTGACGCACGCAAGAGGGACCAACTGTGCGTGCGAAACTGGAGGCAGCTAGCTAAAGATCAAGCTGGCTGGAGACGCTTGTTGGTTGAGGCCCAGGTCCACCCCGGACTGTAGTGCCACCTTAAGTAAGTAAGTAAGTAAGGTCTAGACGCAGGACCAACCACAGCGGAAATCATAGCAAACATAACCCATGCCATCGGTTATATTCAGCCTAATTTATTCGCCAGAGTCATGAAAAATTTGACATTTCGGATGCGTTTGATGTTTTTTTCGAGATTCGAACCGACGACCTCGAGCGTAGGAGTCGACGCACCTACCCACTACGCCACGGCGCCCAGATATACTCATAGTAACCTTAAATAAGTTTGTGGAGCTTTAGGGCCCCTTGGTTCTTTTTGAATAAAACCTCGTGATTTCTTTGGAGTGTTTAAGGCCTCTTGGCTGCTTCAGAACTAGACGCAGCATTTGATTGACCAGTTGTTTGAGTATTGATGTATGTCATCATTAGTGAATCCGTAGAATTTGTACACTCTTTTGCTCGAATGTCTGCCTTTTGGTTGTCCTCGTGATTTTTGTATCCTGACACCCATATTAGTTGTATCTTGTGTTGAGAATTTTCGGGCATTCTCAGATTGCCTTCGAGTTAAATTTAAACTTTTTGGAGCTTTGAGTACTACCTGGTACATCCATCTAACCGCCATCTTTATCCGAAACAGCAGCTTCCAATTTCATCTGAATTTCATCGGTGAGGTGACACTTCTTTAACACACTGGTACATCCTAAGCATCCTAATCCATCACAATGTTCTATGGTAACAATATTTTAAGTATTTCACGCCATATTTTTGTATCGCACCAGTGGTAAATAAATACCTACTAACAGACTTCACTTAACCGTATTAAATCCCATTTCAGTTCAAATGTATTCGAATGTGTAAAGTGTCATCTAGCGTGCAGGGGATAACAAAATGAACCCCATCCGTCTGAAAATATTTTTGTTCTCTTAACATTGGCCAAACTGCAACGTCAATCTGACAGCTACAACTGTCAAAGAAGAATTGTAATCGGTCTACCAAAATAATAACAAGTTACATCCCGCCTGTGAATTTTATTATCTTTTACCGGCAAATTTGCAAAAATGAATGCCCGACCAAAGCGTACTGATTCTGAAAAGGATATCCTAGAAATGCAGCGTGCATTTCTGGCTGAGAAAGCAAAAAATCCCAAATTTCAACCGGCAGCTGGAGTTGTTAAACCTGAAAAAGGTTCTCTTCTAATTGTTTCCCTAACGAATTGGGTTTTAATCATTTTTTGATCTTTTAGTTCCTAAAAAATCAATTTTCGCAAGGAATAGGGAAAAATTAGAACCAAGTTTAAAAGGAGAGGATGTTCCATCAGTGGCTAAACAAGTGGATAAAGAGAAAACGGTAGAGGAACCTTCGATAACAAACATAGTTCTTGGTGATGTAGTGGAAAAGGAGTTCATTTCACCGAAAGAAACCACAAATTTGAACATTGAAGCACCTTTTCCAAAAGTTGAAAGATCCAATTTCAGGGTAAAGATTGAGAAAAAGAAAGGATGCCTTTTGATATCATGCATTTTGTGTTTTCAGAAAAGCGTTGGAGGCAAGAGCATCTTTGCGCTCTCACTGGAAGCTAAGAAATCAAACAAAAGCAAAGATGAGGTAAGTGACGATAGGAAGCGACAGCATGATGAAATCCCAATGGAGTTGGATTGTGAACCTGTTGTGAAAAGTCCCAAAACCGTATTTGGACAACAAAGTTTTATTGTGGAAGATTCGAAGACGGCAAACGCTGTGCACAATGAAAACTTGGAAATTCTTAGCAAAATGAAGGAGGAGGACATTCTCGCTGAAAGACAAAAAATTCTGCAGTCATTGGGTTTGTTAAGATCACAGTTGTTATTGGTTGTTGCTTCACTGGGGCACTTCTTGTTTAGACCCTTCGTTGCTGGAATTCATAGCAAAGAAACGCAAGGAGAAAATGGCAGATAAGTTGCAGCATAAAACAGTGTCCCCTGACAGCCTGAGTGTAGCCAAATCTGAGGAAGTTTTGCCTAAGTTGCCCGAAGGAAATCCAGCTGTGGAATTGTTGAAACAAAGCTCTGCCGAGCAATGGATTCATTTCGACGTTGTTGAGAAAGACAAATTGGAATGGATGCGAGACATTCCACAGCAAGTTGCAAAACTGGACGATGGGGAACCGTATGAAGCCAGATTTGACTGGAAAGGAGTTCTTCTTCCGTACTCCGAAGAGGCAAGCCAACCTAAGGACGACAGGGAATTGTACTTGCATGGAGATGAACCTTTTCGACCTGGGTACACATTGCAAGAGCTGTTTCGATTGGCAAGGTAGGCATTTATTCCCTTGCTGTCATTGAAATCCATTTCAGTTTGCGATGATTCTAGATCAAATGTGATTCAGCAGCGAGTGTCTGCGTTCACTGCTGTGGGCGGGATTTTAAGTATATACAACCAGGGGTTTTACGACAGCGTCCTGGAGCTGCCAATCGCGAAAATATTCTTCCTCCTTCGTTTTGGATTGGATGAAAATGCTCCGGTGATACTTGAGGTTGTCTCGAAGTCACTGGCGTTGTTGTTCTACAACGAAACAGACGAGGTATTTGCTCAAATTAAATGCAGTCATGGTTCCCCTCTCATTTTAAGTTCTTTCTAGACTCTGTTGGACTTCATTTATGAGAACACTGGTTGCTATTGGCAGCCAACCCTTGAAGTGCGGGAATCAGAAGAATCCGACGATCCAATGTCGGTTGAAAATCTCCAAAAACAAATGAAGAACTTACGGGTGAGCTCATCCATAAGAGCAAATGTACAAGAGTCGGAGGAGGAGAGCAAAGCCTCAATGACTGACTTTCAATTGGCCGAGACTGATTTAGTCGAATGTTTGCTTAGATCGAATATCATTCAGAGGATTTAGTGAGTCAAGAGAAAGATCAGTTTGGAGAGCATCCAGATGAGGTTTCTGTCATATTTTCAGCTTCATTCTGACAAGTGTCAAGCCCGACAACAGTACTGTGACATCATGCCTTAAATTGTTGATTCGAATAGCACGCACAAGCAAAGAGACGTCGATCCAGATCATAAACTATGGGGACCTGATGAATGTTCTGTTTACAAACTTCTTACCTGGACTTCAAAGTGTTGGTAAGCCTTAACACTCCACATTCTGACAGAGATCTTACGAATCAAACCTTTCAGATACATCCCTGACAAATCCCCCATTCTACAACTACCCACAGCATTTTGTCTTGAAGCTATGCCGTGTGCTTATCTCACAATCGTTGTCGTGCGCCCTGAAACTCCTATCAATGAATATCGTTGACCGACTTCAGAATTATCTCTTCAATCAGGAAGATATCAAGGTAAACGTCACAAAAACGGAGATGTAAGTGTTGAAACATTTATTTATTTTTTATTTCACAGTCAAACATAATAAGAGTCCAGATTGAATCACTGAGGGTGTTTCGTTCTCTGATGCTATTACGTTCGGACACAACTCTTTACAGGTGAGTTGAGGGAATACATTCTGTTCTCATATCAACATCGAATGCTGCAAATAAAGACACTTGCATTTAGAACAAGGTTTGAATAATTGGGACAGAATTTACCAGTGGATCAGCATCGAAGTAGCACTTCACGGTCAGATATGCTGTCTCACAGGGATCAGCTCCATCTGAAATGAAATCAAGTGATTAGAGATGGAGCTATAGGGAGTTTAAGGAGTGATTTGTGATTTTACGTTTCGTGCCACATGTATTCACTAAATTGTTGATGACTTCATGCACTTCCGTTGGGAGAATGTCAATTATGTGCTCCAAATGGATAACGTTTTCTTCGTCTATCTGCAATGAGAAAATTAGTTTTGAAAGGAGGATACGTTAAAGTGGTATTGTTTGATTAGCGGGACGTAAATGTGTGTAGTTAAGTTATCTTCTTGGAGGTTATGATCACAAATCAGTCACTTCAAGATGTTCAACTCTGGCTCTTCTCCCTTGAGAATTCTTGTCTTGTTGTGTTTGTAGCGTACGTTTGCACTGCTTTGAAGCAAATTTTGAGAGGAACATCATTTTTTTTTCGGAAGATTTTTGAAACACTACTGGAGCACTCAGACTCAAAACTGGTACATTGTACTGCCAGGTAGCAACCTACTTCAACCGCAATGTTGACTGGACCAGATTCGATTTTACTGGGATTCAAACCTGGAACCCCTCTAACTTGGGGCATGAACTTAACCAACAGCGCCATCCAGTCGTCTGGGAACATCTTTTAATAACTGATTTGTGAACATAACCTTCAAGAAGAAAGCTTAACAACATGCATTTCGAATGTAGCAGATCGTGAGCATCTATTCGAGCACAATATCACGTTACAATACGGTCGCTGATTGAATGCTATAGTCTGTCTGCCGATAGCGTTTTTTTTCTTTTCTCTGAATCTAATAAATTGATTATTGTAGACCGGGTACACCTCCGAATCCAGTAAAGAGAAACGAGACGCGAGTATGAATGTTCCGAATGTGTCGAATAGTAAGGTCCATCCAACCGCATTTCCAGGATCGCGGTAATGTCTGCCTTATAGCAGTCTGGGGCCTCCGCGAGTTCATTGACTGCATGTGGTCTGTTAAAGACTTCATGTTCCACGTGCAGAACCAAAAATCGTTGTCCTTTTTTTCGTTTGGTGGTGTCGTCAACAGTAAATCCGTGCTCTGATCTAAAAGTGGTGAGATGAGAAAGTAGTAAGGTGAAGAAGTTGTCAAGTGAGGATGTGGTGAGAAGGTTAACCCCACGAACAACTCCCAACTGGGTGACCAAATCCATTTCTTTAGCTCCGGGGCAAAGCGGTCCGGAAGCATCAACAGGAACTTACACGCTCATCTACACTCCTCACTGTAGCCGTTGAATCCTTACTCTTTCTACCAACATTTCATCTTAGTTGGTCAGGTTAGGTTAGCTTTATTGTTGCAGCAAAGATCAGCCGTGACCCATCCACCCAAAGATCGTAGTCAGATCCATTGTGCTGCCACTATCCGGTATTTGTAACATCGGTTCTTCGTTGGCCGAAAAGACTAGCGACACTTGAACGTACAAACTGGTGTCCTAGTGGTTCATGTACTGTATTTCTGAATTGAACAGCCAATTCTTGAACTTAATCATGCCCTTGATATTGGTTTTTGATAATTTTTCTAGGCATCTGAACAATTATTTGCCTAGCGTTCTTTTTATAGTTCCTGCAAGGGCTGGACAGGAGACGAGGTAGTGTAAGATTGTCTTCTTCTTCTTAGGGCGCTACAGTCCGAGGTGGACCTGGGCCTCAATCAACAAGCCTTTTCAGCTAGCACGATCTTTTGCCAGATGCCTCCAATTACACACACCAAGTTGGTTGAGGTCCTTGTGTATGGGACACCTTTATCGTGGATGACCTCTCTGTTGCCTCACAGACTCAGAGTCGAAGATTCTTCGGGTTGGCACTGAGTCGTCCATGCGCTCTACATGGGGTACCTTTCTCAGGCGCTGGATCCGCAGATGCCAGTCTAGGCTTATGTCGCTGTACCGCCAATACAGTTCGCTGTTAAGCGTTCTTCAATCGCCATTAACGCAAACAGGACCAAATATTGCGCTTAGATACGGCATGTAGACATTGGTTCTTTTTCTTATTCTGTCTTTGGTACTACAGTCCGGGATGGATGAGCCTCAACCAACATGCTTCTCCAGCTAGCTCGATCCTTTGCTAGCTGTCTCTAATTTTGCGCACTATGTTGGTTGAGGTCCCTCTTAATTGGTATTCGCCACCGGAAGGACATTTCCTGTTGTACTCATTAACATTGTTTCATCAGTCCAAATATCCTAGAGGATATAATATTGTCCTGCTCACGATTTGCAAATTTTAATCAATTTAAGTGCAAAAAGAACAAGCTGCAACAACATACAAAAACGATAAAATAACAATTTGCTTACCAAACCAGTTGACTCGAACAAACAATGTATGTAGCACTGGAGTTTCCTATCACTTGGCAAGTTTCCATTCTGACTTTGTGTTATAAGTTCTGAAATGTTTGTGATGAAGAGATTTTTCAAAGTCCCACACATACTCTTACCCTCTTCAACGCCTGTTTCCTCCTGACATTTGTTGTGCAATCGCTCGGCATGTTTTTTAAGATGTTCCGGAATCTCAAGCTGTACAGACAAACAGTTAGAATCTATGCATGACAAATATTCCTTCACTTACACTACTGTTCAGCGAAACTCTTCCAAACAGAAAAATCATCAAAATAATATACTTGCTTTCCATTCTGAACAAACTCGGTGCTTTCGATCGGCGATAGAATAGAACTTAAGCCTAAAATACTGTTTGCTTTGCTTTTTATTGAGCTGGCGTCGCCTCCTTAACGAAACGACATAGATTAACCCCCCAATCATTACAACTAAAAGGAATAATTACTGTTTTCCCGAAGTGTCACGTGGTATTAGTACGTGCACATTCGTTTGCCTTTGAAGCTAATAATCAATTGTTTCAGAAAATTTCTACCGGCCTTTCGTTACATGCTTGAGTGGCATCATCATCATGTTGTGTATGAAAAGGGCGGATCCTATCTATTGAGACAGCATGCGTCCGCTTTACTTGGTGCCATAACTAGTGGTCCGAATGGCTTTGAAGTTAGTTCCATACTCGGTTCGTCGCTGGTGGATGTGTGTTGTAATTGGTTTTATCGAGCAACTCAGTGCGGTGTGGAAGAGGTAAATCAGGTTATCCTGCAAAGGAAAGTGCTAATAAATTGTGTCTTTTCAGTTCACCCAATCTACGCTGTTGACATCGTGTCTAGTCGCAGTTTCGTGGTTTATCAGGAACAATGAGATCGGAAAGTTTCGGGAATTTATTGAAAAGTATCTGAATAACTTCCTGGAATCCAATGCATTCGCAGAATTTGAGAAGTCCTTGAAGTAAGTTTCCATCTCCCATAAATTCAACCACCATAACTACGAAAATTTCAATTCACAGCAAAACCTCTATTCTCCTTCGCCCTCAAGATGTGATGGACCGAAGAAATGTCTATCCTGCCCTACCAAATGTTGGCGCGATATTGATGAATACCCATGGTCCTCAGATAGTCGTACCGCAGGCATATTGCGTTTACTTCCTCACAGCACTCTGGAGACTCACCGAACAAACCATTGGATCTGGCCACAGAACACTGACCAACTGTTTGGTGCAAGTGCAGATCATTGAACCGATTGTGGAACTTCTAAAGAAACTCTCGATTGGAATGAACACACATCTGACAACGAATTTCTTTGCAAAGTGTGAGCTGAAGCTGATATTCCAACTCTTGTGCTTCGACAACTTCAGGGAGTACATTGGAAAGGAAATCATCTTCCGCGGGGTGTATAATTTCCTTTGCGGCTTGTGTGCTGAATACATTCCAGAGATTGAACGGCTCTTCGAAAAGGTTATTTTCAACGCGGAGTTTTTGCCTAGTGAAAGTCAGGAGACTTTAGACAAGTGGCGGAATATGTTCTTGGAGGTGGTGTATCCTCATTATGTTGTTGTGGTAAGGATTTCATTTTGATTTGATTTGGAGTGTATGAACGATCTGTCGTGGTTGCAGGCTCCTACTGAGATCTGCCTTTCAATGCCGTCGTCACCAGTTCCTATACTACCCCGAGATTGGCCGTATTCTCAGTTGAAGATAATTCTGGAGAATTACGTCAAGAATGTACATCAGACCCCTGCGGTGCTTGTTTCAGGTAATTCTTAGAAAATATCGATATGTGTGCAGGTGAAATGCCTGGAGATACTTGTTGGGAATGTTGACAAAATTCCAAAAGTTTCTTGGTGTTAAAGGTTAAGTTAGGTTGAATGCAATCACGCCAAATCACTTAGACTAAGATACACAAATTAGAGTAGTCAGCCAGATACTTCTATGAAGCGAATTAGATCATTGATAAGTGCTCCTTCGGGGTCAGTGAAATTCTCAAAGAAGTAGGCTCCCAAGTAGGCGACTGGATGGCGCAGTTGGTTAAGTTAGAAGGTTATGTTAGAAGGCACTGTCATCTACAAATCTCCACAACTCCTGAGTTACGCTGATGACATCGACATCGTCGCGTGTTTCCAGCGTGTTAGTGTGAAAGCTTTTGCGGCGATTGAAGGAGAGGGGAAACGAGCTGGTCTTAGAGTGAATGAGGACAAAACAAAATCTATGCTGTCGAGTACAAATCGATCCGTCGCACACCACCTGGGACAAAACATCACGATCGACAGCTACAATTTTGAAGTAGTGAAGGAGTTTGTCTACCTCGGGGCAAATGTAACCTCTACAAACGACATCCTAGTTGAGATCCAACGCAACCTTTGTTATTTGGGTCTGTCGAAACAGCTAGGGTCAAAACTCCTAACTCGAAGGACCAGTTCTGCTTTATAAAGCCGAGTGCTGGACGATAAGCAGAACGTTAGAGCTGATTCTTGGTTCCTTCGAAAGAAAAATTCTGCATCGGATATATCTGCATGAAAGGTGAATGGAGAAGAAGGCATAACCGCTAATTCTATAGGCTGTACCAAGATGTGGACGCAGTCCCGAAGTTAAAAATTGGCTTGATCACATCGAGGGTATGGACAACAATGTTCCAGCCAAGACAGTCTTCGAATCCGAGCCTTCTGGTTCAAGAAGGAGAGGAAGTAGAAACCTCCGTTTTAAAGAACAAATCATCGAGCAGGCAAGACAGCTTGATCTAGATGACTGGAAGGAACGTGCCCGGGACTGCTATATATAGTCGACAACTATAACTCAGGCCCAGTCTCTCCATGGGAATTAGGCCTGATAAGTAATTAAAATGTGGCAAAATGGGGCCATTTTGCTGCGTTTTCCATCACTTTTTCGAGCATCTCGGGCGGTATAACGATGATTGTGGCAAGAATGTTTGTCTTCAGTTTCTCAATCATCTGAGGCTTGCTGGTGTACACTTTGCTTTTTAAATAACTTCACAAAACGATGACCCAAGTGTCAAATCTGGAGTGGTTGGAGCCAGAGCTCGACAACATTTATATATCCGCGCTGTAGATCAAACAAGCCGAGCATCGCATACAAGCAACGCAGCACTCGAAGTTGTGAAGGAGAGATTTGGTGGTTCATCAATTGGCAGCCGCGATTATGCTACTTGACATGGCTGACATGACATTGGCTGTTACTTTGGACGAGTTCGAGGCTAACGTTCGAGACGGGCGGTCACTTTTGATGGCAAGTTAGCGCGAAAAATCACGGACCGTCTTAGCTAATGTGCCTTTCTACTTCTTCGACTCGAATAATCGTTCTTTGTCAAACAAAATCTTGAAGCTATCAGTCGTTTGTGTTGTTCATGGTCCTTCAGGTAAAGGGTTGGAGTAGTTTAATAGTGCACTTTTTGCTGCTACGCGGCTTAGCTATGTGTAAACCCGCTTGTAAACCATTTGGAAGTTTCTATGAAGGGCATTAATGGATACCTCACCAAGGTCCAAGTGTTGTCGAAGAAGGTTTCTAAATGTGAGCGTCTAAGTGACACTCAGCCGGTCACGTGCAGAAGAGGTGTAAAACATTTTCCACTTCCTCCTCGCCCAGAAAGTTTTTACAGAAGTCCTCTAAAGTCGTCTGCATATCTCTTGGGTTAAGTTTATCTCATCATCACTCATTGCACATATAATTTTCTCCATAAAACCTGTCACTGATCGTTATGTTCATTATGTTCTCTTCCAGAACACGAAGTAGTTCGTGTAACACTTACATTCACCAGTCTCCTTGAAAACGATTCATTTCAAATCACAACTCCGACGGAAAAGCTAATGTATTTGATGATCACCTTCATGGGACCTGATTCACAATTCTTGGATCCATCAATAAAGACACTACTCCAGGAGCACATCAATAACTTCTACAAATCATGTTCTAACCTAAATTTTGAGTTCGATAAAGTTTTTGAAGGTGAGTTATCGCCTTCCTTCTTCACATTTCGTCAATGAACTCTTGATTCGACAGGAAAATGCAAATTTGAAAACTTGTACGCTCTGTTTGTTGACCATTTCCAAGCAGCAAGTTATGGTGACAATTTATTCAGCTCTATGGTTCTGGTGCCTTTGGCACAAAAGTATGACAATAAATGGCGTCGAATGATTTGGTCTGAACACGTCTCTGTCTTAAGATACCTCGACTGTGACGAGAGTTTGGTAAGTTGTACTATTTTTTCATACAGAGGAAAACATAATCTAATTTTTGTTTTCCGTATAGCTTATTGGAGGCATCGACGCTTACTTAAGCCCACCTGAAGATGAAGAATCTCTCATAAAGTGTTACGCGAGGGCCTTACACACAAATCTTGTGCGTCCAAATACTGTTGTGCACAGAATAGCTCAGCATCACGTTGACAAATACAAAGAAAAGTGTTCAAAGTTAAAAAATGTTAAATAAGACGCTTGTAAATTTATAAATAAAAAACACAAATTTTACTAAACTTGTTTTTGTTTTCGACAAATTAATTTACTAGGTGCATGTTTGAAGAAGTTATTGTTTGTTGGCGAAACGTTCATACGGTTGTTTGTACGTGTTTTTGAGTACTATTAAAAGGAAAGATTGGATCTTTTTTGCGTACAAAACTCGAATGTAGGCGCGAGGTGCATTGTACCAGCTTTTCTGGTACAGCTTTTCTGTAATGGCATTTCTATTGAGCTTACTGGAGTGGTGTGGTGGGTAAATGCGTTGACTTCTATGCTCAAAGTCTAGGATCGATTCCCGAAAAAACAGTTTTTCGCAGTTACAGCTCCTTCTAGTCCCCGATAATGTTTCAAAAGTATCTACAAATAGCTTCTCAAACTTCGCAGTTTGCAGTCGGCATTAAACTGTACGTCCCGTCCACTCTTGAGGGCATAATAGCACGCACGACACGAGCTGTTGGTGTAGAAGCTGGGCCCAAATCCTCTCCTGACTGTGGCGCCACAGTATTATTATAATTATTATTATTGCCTTTAGACAATAACGGGTAATTGGGCAGTAGACATTTACCGCATTCTCGCTTTTAAAAGAGGGAGAATTGGAATTAGATTGCTTTTTCCGCACGGAGGTAAAAAAATCAACCTCTCAAAACTTAAAAAAAACAGACTCAACGAATGCGTATATGTACGAACACCAACATTAAAAATTTATTAAATACATATGTTGACGATTCCAAGAGCGAAGACAACACCAGTTATGAAATAGAAGATGCAAATTTACATTACTACCCCAAGATTTGTTACTATTTTTTGCAACCGCAGCTCCAGATTGCGACGCTTTGCCCAGGTGATGTGTTAATTAGCTTGAAAACCAGTTTGTTTTGTCTGTTCTTCAAACGTCGTGAATGTTTCTACAACTGCAAGCTGAGAACGTGCAACATTGTTGATGTCGTTTGCATAACCCAGCAGATGGAGTGATAGTGCCTGAAGATAGTGTTTACACCCACCAGCGGCACTATCTTCTCCAGAACCAGCATTTTTCTAGCGTGGCGCGGCACAATGTTCGCATCGAATAAATTTTTGCGATGAATGCTGACGTATGTGACTTTGAATTCAATGAAAAGGTAGTACTTATCGATTTGAGTCTACAACATTAGCGTAAAATATCTAAAGTGGGATCGTCAAATCTTACGCTCGATTCCCTTAAAAACACGTTGGATATTTTCATGGATTCACCTCTTTCCAGTCACTGACAATGCTCAAAGAGTACAACTGTATAGAAAAAGCTTTTCAATCTCGCCGTATGGATCTGTAGGTCACCTCCACTCGTGAGAGAACAACAGCACGCGCAACACGTGTGGTTGCTGAGAAGCTAGGCCCAGGTCCACATCGGACTGTAGCGCCGCCATTATTATTATTATTATTTAAAATGTAGGCAAGTAGATAGGTCAGTAAAATCATAAGTTTAACTGATTGCACTTAATGATTGTCAAAGTCAATAGCGAAGTCAATTGCAATGCACTAATAAGACTTGTGAAATTCTCCTATGACCAAAAGTTGAGGCAAAAAGTGCTACAATGTCCCAAGGGTAGCAAAAACTTTTGTTCATTTGTTAAAAATATAATTAATTCAGCCTCATCTTCAATTCCCACGCTCATTTGCAATGACATTCCAGCTGTCAGCTCTTTAGACAAGGCCAATCTGCTTGCTGCGCATTTCGCGGCCTTTCAAAAGCTTTTCAATCTCGCCGTATGGATCTGTAGGTCACCTCCACTCGTGAGAGAACAACAGCACGCGCAACACGTGTGGTTGCTGAGAAGCTAGGCCCAGGTCCACATCGGACTGTAGCGCCGCCATTATTATTATTATTATTTAAAATGTAGGCAAGTAGATAGGTCAGTAAAATCATAAGTTTAACTGATTGCACTTAATGATTGTCAAAGTCAATAGCGAAGTCAATTGCAATGCACTAATAAGACTTGTGAAATTCTCCTATGACCAAAAGTTGAGGCAAAAAGTGCTACAATGTCCCAAGGGTAGCAAAAACTTTTGTTCATTTGTTAAAAATATAATTAATTCAGCCTCATCTTCAATTCCCACGCTCATTTGCAATGACATTCCAGCTGTCAGCTCTTTAGACAAGGCCAATCTGCTTGCTGCGCATTTCGCGGCCAGCTCAACGCTGCCAGATTCGACCTTGTCTCCGCCTGTACTTAAGAGCGTCAATTGTACCATGGGACAAATCCATTTCCGCACTCGTACAATTGCAAGAGTACTTAAAGATCTCAACGTGCATAAATCCGCTGGCCCGGATGGTATATCCCCGATACTTCTGAAGAGGTGTTCTTCTGTGCTGGCAAAACCACTGCGTAAGCTTTTTCATCTGTCCTACTCTTCTGGTCTCTTTCCGAGTGGATGGAGAAACAGCATTTGTTTAGCCCGTCCCTAAAAAGGACAAATCTTTGTCACCCTCCTCCTACCGACCCACAGCACTAACGTCCCTTCTTTCCAAGGTCATGGAAACGCTGATAAGCCGCCAGCTTATGAAATATTTTGAATCGCGGAAGCTTCTTAATGACCGGCAGTACGGTTTCCGCAGCAACAGGTCCACTGGTGATTTGATGGCATATCTCACCGAAAAGTGGATCGAATCCTTGCACAATGCAGGAGAAAGCAAGATCGTTGCGCTTGATATTTTAAAGGCGTTTGACAGAGTTTGCCATCAAGCTCTTTTGTCGAAAATGCGTGCTTATGGCATCGATGAGTCTCTTCAATTCAAGTTGTTTTGGATGGGTTCAAGTCTAATATTCACCAAATTAATGCTGGTGTTCCCCAAGGCTCTGTTTTGTCCCCGACTCTCTCTCATTTTTATAAATGATCTCCTGTCTGCTACTTCTAATCCAATCCAGTCCTTCGCTGACGACAGTACTCTCAGCTTTTCATATTCTTTCCAAAACTGGAGCGGCAGCGTATGTTAAGCACATTAAATTCCGACCTTGGCAGCACATTTAATTGAGGTAAAAACAATAGAGTGGAATTTAATGCTTCCAAAACTGAATGCTGTCTACTGCCACTTGAGCGATCCCAAAATAATCAGCCATTATCCCTGAATGGCACTTGCATCGAAGAAACCGAAAAACTTTCCATCCTCGGTATGTGTATCAACTCAGCACTTAGTTGGAACGATCACATATTCGAAGTCGCTAAAAATGCTGCGAAATGTCAAGGTTTCCTAAAACGATGCAAGAAATACTTCACCCCCTCTGATTTGGCTTCAATTTACAAAGCCTACATCCACCCCAAACTTGAGTATAACGCTCATATCTGGTCTGGTGTTTCTAAGACCTCCCTGCACGAGGATAGAACTTCTAGGAGACAGTAATATCGCGAAGTCGATCGACTCGCTCGAACATCGCCGTAATGTCTCACCCTTATCACTGTTTTATCGCTAAAAACAAACGATGCTCAAGCGAGCTAGCCAATTGCATTCCTCCCCTCCATGAATTCACCCGCAATACTCGTCTCGCTAGGAATGCTCATCATTTCACCCTTAAGCCTGTTTTCGGACGTACAGTTAAGTTTAGAGAGTCGTTTTTTAGCCGCACCACACGAATATGGAATGCTCTTCCCAGCCCAATATTTCCCTCTCACTACAATCCGCAGACATTTAAGACCAATGTGCACAGGTACCCCCTCTCCCTTTCTCCCTCTATACCTTCGGCCCGTGCTGTGCCTCAATTCCGGACACTTAAGGGTATTCGTAACCCCTTGTGCGCGCGAAAATTATAAAAAAAAGAAAAAAATAGCCGATTAATGCATGTGGTAGAAATTCAGTTGGTACTACATTTGTGCCGACTTGAAAACAAAGCTCTAATAAGTGCCTGTAAGGGTTTGTTATCGAGACTACTAAACCCATCGCGTGGATAGCTGCGGCAATGAGCTCTAGGGGGATATTAAATTTGACCGTGATCGTCTATCGTCCAGATAGCCCCATGCTAATACTCGTAGCTGTCATTCTTCGGATATCTCCTTAGAATATCGCTCTTGTTATGTCATATGCTGACAATGTTTTTCAAGATGTTACCGAGCAAACGTGGTGAGATGCCTACCTTGAATATGTCAAGCAGAATTTGCACTTTCATCGCGGCCGATTGGTCAAGAGCGGATCCCCGTCTAACCAGTTTGTCGGCTTTTTCATTACTGCTATGCCCTTGCACCCAAATTTTGTCGCTGTGTGCTGTTCTTCTAATGAATCCAGCTCATTGTACCATTCCTTGACTAGCTCTGAGATTACATTGACCGAGGCAATAATTGCCGCTTGATTGTCGACAAAAATAGCTACGTTCTGCCTTGGGCTTGAATTTGGGTGTGATTTAATAAGACCGCAGGTTTCTTAAAGCATAAATTCAGATTGGAAATCGTTAGCTCATTCTGGAAGCCTGAATGCTGATGCCGATCTAAAATAAAGAAGGTTTTTGGCTAAGGCTCTGGTCTATTCCAGGTGTAGCTCCGCGAAAGTAACATATGTAACGAGGATGTATTTGTAATTTAAGTTTACCACATTATCATCGTCCTAAGCTAATGTTTTGAAATAAGATGGCATTTAACCCGCAGTTTTTAAACTAGAACTTATAATAACAACGCATGCCTCAGCTTTCATTGAAAATACCCCCAAATGACATCATTAATTAGACCACTATGCACGTCTAAACACAGCGCGGTGAAGGACGGGAGAGACATTTTTTCACAAAAACTTCCTACAATCTGCTGGCATAGAACTCGTACCTTAAATACGCATAATCACCCAAACGATTTGACATGTAAAGACCGTTTGACTGAGTTCTTTACCTAATTGCCGGTTGCATTGTTATCGGTGGACTTACAGATGTACAGGTATTGCACGAGGTAATTGCCATTGTAATGTACTTGAAATAATGGGCTAAGGCTGTGTAGGAGGGGAGCCGATTGCACTTTTGTTGTGTTGCCTTGTCAATTGATGATAATTCTGTCTAATGATTGTACACATCAGTAGATAATTCTCGTTTAATAGAAACTGATTCATCCACTGGGTGTTAAGGGTGAGCTTAGACAGGTTGTCGTTTTTGGATTCGAAAATAACTATTCATTAATTTTTTGTTGCAGCGGGAAACAAGAGTTTGATGAATCAATTGTGTATTGTGAGTCATGAGTACGCAACGAAAGGCAACGCTCGTAGTGTGCTGCTGATATTGTAGGGCTGAGTTGTTCCTAGTGTCTAGTTGGGCCTATCTACTTGCGGAAGAAGACATAGAAAAGACTTTACCTCTTCCCTATGGAAAGACGCCACCTTCTTTAAAGAAGCAAGAAGAAGATGAGGGCTTGGTAAAAGCAAATACAAGATGGCTGGCGTTGAGCAAAAAAAGGGACCGTTATTAATGATCGAAAGGATGTACACATTGTGTGGGAGGGGGTTATTACCGGGCAATTTGCAATAGGCACTAACGTATTGCATATACTTAGGCAGGGAAAAGAAGAAATTGAATTTGTTTGTTACCAGTTCTGGAATTGGTCAGTTCCCGTCGATTGCCATATGTATGTAAGAAAGGTCTTACCTCCAAGTTGCTCACGGCCGCTCACTGGATATGGACTGGGCTATCTAACTGAGAGAATGCCATCAATGAAAACAAACCCACAGCACAGAGCAACTGGAAATTGTCATATATAACACACTTCGAAGAGTAAGAAACACAACAGTTCAGGAATCAAGCTATACGGAGGACTTTAAAAGGGCCTTCCCCACGGACGTCGAATAATAGAACATTGTATTTTAGGCAGAAATAAGGGAATTTACAAAGTGTGTCCTCTAGAGTTCTTTTTTAAGGTTCCGTCTACAAAAACGGAACCTTTATAATTTCGGTGTGTCCGTCCGTCCGTCCGTCGTGTCTGTCACACACAAGTTTATGAAGATATCGGCATGAAATTTTGGAATTAGGTACTTCAGACCTAGATGTCATTGCCTATGCAGCGATTTTAAAAAGTGGGGCCATTTGGGGGTGGCTCCAGTACAGGTGAAGTTGACATTAATTTTGAAAAATTATCGCAACCAATCGAAATATATATCAATCGACAGATCTTTCGAAATGAGGAGGAGGTTTCTTTCAACAGTTTTTTATCCAAAATACCGTTTGAAAAATATGGAGCTCCAAAGTTTTTTTTAAATGCGTCCCCCCCTGCCATTTCTAAACCAAAGTGTTTAAAAATCTGAAAAAATCACAAAAACTTGGCTTCATTGAGTACTTTCATTTAAAACCATTGCGAGCATTCTGGCCCTAATGGTTTTGGAGATATTGGCCAAAAACGGTCAATCATCGACATGCGAATTTTGAAGATCTGAAAACGCAGTTTTGAAGACATCAATGTAAGCATTAAGAAATGATAAATTTCAAAATATCGATTTATGTTGAAATTTTGAAATATCTAAGTTTTAAAATAAGAACAATTTTCATTTTCACACATAATTTCTTGCTGTGTTCGGCCGCACTATTCGTTGATGAGCGTTATCTTTTCGATCTCACCCCTAAATGCCCAACAGAAGTGAACACACACACACCCCAGGCATGAGCAGTTATTGGGTATGTGTATGATGGAAGGGATTTTCTGTGTTGGATAAACTTGGATAGAGGTATAGATATGTGTATGGATGAATGATTGTTTGATTGGATCTATGAATGTATGAATGAAGGGCTGATTTGGGTTGAAGTTAGAAGAAAATTCAACTTAAATAGTTTGGCAACGTCGTTTGATATTCAGAAATCATCCATCAATATTATGCGACCTTCCCTGTGCGAGTTCAACTCGTACTTGCCCAGTTTTTTTTTTTGGAATACAATCCCGATTTGCAAATAATGAATCTATTTTCAATTTGGTTTTACGAAAAACTGCAGTTTCCGATTTAAGACCTTTTTGCCTAACGTCAAAGATTTGTAAAATTTGTGAAAACGAAAGCGTACCCGACGATTGAAATATCTGCTTCATACGTACAATTAATTCATTAAATTTTCAATTAATTTAGTATTTAAATTGAACTAATGCCAACTGTTTTACACAGTCATTGAAGACAATTATTTGCCACTATATGTAATCATATTGAAACTTGCAATGGTTTTTTCGTGCACCAATTAGAGGTTACGTTTATAAATCTACGCAAAGTACACAATTTTTTATACGATTTCAAAAATTATTTATTTTTTGTAAACTAGAAATATAGACTTTTAAGAATTTATATAGGATGTTATGCCTTTGAAAACAAACTTTAATGAATTTGAAGAAATTGGTTGGTTTCACTTCTAGTTCCAAAGAAAATTAAGAACAAATAATTCATTGACGAATTTTGATCTGGAGGGTCTCTTCGAAATTTTCGTGTATGCATATATCACGCTTAATACCACCCTACGTGATGTGACTTGGCGCGGAGTTATGTGACATGGCGTGATGATACGTAATATGTGATATTATATGACGTGATATGAGGTGACGTGACGTGATATGACGTGATATGACGTGATATGACGACATGACATGAAGTGACATGACATGACATGACGTGACGTGACGTGAGGGTGACGTGACGTGATATGACGTGATATGACGTGACATGACGACATGACATGACGTGACATGACATGACATGACGTGACGTGACGTGATATGACGTGATATGACGTGACATGACGACATGACATGATGTGACATGACATGACATGACGTGACGTGACGTGAGGGTGACGTGAGGGTGACGTGAGGGTGACGTGAGTTTAACGTGAGGTGACGTAAGGGTGACGTGAGCTGACGTGAGGGTGACGTGAGGTGGCGTGAGGGTGACGTGAGGTGACGTGAGGTGACGTGAGGGTGACGTGAGTTTAACGTGAGGCGACGTGAGTTTAAAGTGAGGTGACGTGAGTTTAAAGTGAGGTGACGTGAGGGTGATGTGCGGTGACGTGAGGGTGACGTGAGGTGGCGTGAGTTTAACGTCAGGCGACGTGAGTTTAACGTGAGGGTGATGTGAGATGACGTGAGGGTGACGTGAGGTGACGTGAGGTGACGTGAGTTTAACGTGAGGCGACGTGAGTTTAACGTGAGGTGACGTGAGGGTGATGTGAGGTGACGTGAGTTTAACGTGAGGTGGCATGAGGGTGACGTGAGGTGACGTGAGGTGACGTGAGTTTAACGTGAGGTGACGGGAGGGTGACGTGAGTTGGCGTGAGGGTGACGTGAGGGGACGTGAGGGTGACGTGAGCTTACGTGAGAGTGACGTGAGGTGATGTCAAGTAACTTCGTGATATATGCATACACGAAAATTTCGAAGAGACCCTCCATATCAAAATTCGTCATGAATTATTTGTTCTTAATTTTCTTTGGAGCTAGAAGTGAAACCAAGCAATTTCTTCAAATTTATTAAAGTTTCTCTTCAAAGGCATAATATCCTATATATTTTCTGAAAAGTCTGTATTTCTAGTTTACAAAAAATAAATGATTTTTGAAATCGTATAAAAAATTAAGCACTTTGCGTAGATTTGTAAATGTAACCTTTAATTGGTGCGCGACAAAAAAATTGCTACGTTGACGTTGACCAATGACAATTCCATGCTGTGATCGACGATGTGATTTCTTTAACATCGTTCTTGAGAAGATCGTGCAAAACTGACTGGCCAACACAAGAGGCACGATCTTTCAAAAGTTTGTTCAACTGCTAACCTACGTGGATGACATCGACGTGATTGGGCGAACACAGCCAGCCGTCAATGATGCGTTTGCTGGCATTGAAACGGAAGCGGCTAAAATGGGTCTGGCGACCAAGTATGTACATCCTGTCATCGAGAAAGGACGCACAACATCAACGACTTGGCCAGAACGTCACCATAGGCAGCGAACACTTTGAGGTAGTTAAGGACTTCGTCTACCTTGGCTCCGCAGTAAACAGTATAAACAACATCAGTACCGATATCAAACGCTGAATAACTCTTGCCAACCGCTGTTTTTTTTGGCTCAAAAGGCAATTGAGTAGTAGAGCCCTCTCTCGGAAGACTAAGCTGATTCTATACAAGACCTTGATCATCCCAGTCCTGCTGTACGGCGCAGAGGCATGGACAATAGCCCAAGCGGATGAACAGTCTCTTGGTCTTTTCGAGAGAAAAGTTCTGCGCGCGATCTTTGGTCCTGTTTGCCTTGAGGGCATTTGGAGGAGAAGGTTCAACCACGAACTATATGGGCTGTACAGCGACATGAGTCTAGTCAGGCTTCTACGGATCCAACGCCTATGATGGCTAGGCCATGTATAGCGTATGGACAACTTAGCTCCGGCCCGAAGAGTCTTCGACTCTGAGCCTGTGGGACAACGCAACAGAGGACGTTCACGAAGGACAGAGGACGTCGGCTTGGTGTGCAAAACTGGAGACAGCTGGCGAAAGATCGTGCTGGCTGGAGAGGCATGTTTAGTGACGCCCAGGTCCCCCTCGGACTGTAGCGCCCAAAGAAGAAGAAGAAGATTGACGACTCAAAACGATGATGAGTGTTACCTCTCACATTCCATTCATTTCAACCCCTAAATGCCCAACAGCAATGTACACACCGCAGGCATGAGCAGTGATTGGATATGATGGAAGGGATGGCTGTTTGTTTGGTTGTATGCACGAATGTAGTAATGAATGGTTGATTTGGGTTCAAGTTAGAAGAAAATTTGACTCAAATAACTTGAATTCTTCGCCCGATATTCAAAAATGCTTCCATCAACAAATATTTATGCGACGGAACCTTCGCCGTGCGAGTACAACTCGCATTTGCCCAGTTTATTTTAAATTTGTTCAGTGTATTATGGCTTTATTATATTAGCGGGCGCCGTAGCCTAGTGGGTAGGTGCGTCGACTTCTACGCTCGAGATCTAGAGTTTGAATCTCGAAAAAAAACATCAAACATTTTTTAATGGCTCCACCTCTTTCGAGTCACTGACAATGCTCAAAGAGTATAACTGTCTAGATAAAGCTTCTCAAAATCGCCGTTCGGAGTCGGCATTAAACTGTAGGTCCCCTCCACTCGTGAGAGAACCATAGTACGCACAATACGAGTGGTTGCTGAGAGGCTAGGCCCAGGTCCACCTCGGACTGTAACGCCGCCTTTATTATTATTATTATTATTATGGCTTTATTAGTAAAAAACAAACATTCCCATTAATTATGAAATACAATGAATGACGGTTCAAGTGGCTGCCTCGTCTGGCTTCGCTGTAGCGCATTCTGGCACCCCAATTTGCAAGACCTTGCTGATGGTTTTGGGCTGTAGTTCACGGATTGCTTGGATGATATTAGCTTTAAGTGCTTGAATCGTTTCTGGATTGTTGGCATAACATCGCTCCTTCACGGTTCCCCACAAAAAAAAAAACTCCAAAGGGGTCAAATCGCAGCACCGAGGCGGCCAAGACATGATATCGCCAAGACGGCTGATAACACGATTTTGTAATTTGGTGCGCAAGAGATCGATTGTGGCATCGGCTGTGTGGTGTGGCGTACCATACTGCATGAAACAGAGGTCATCCAAATTCATGTCTTCGATTGCAGTAAAAAAAAAGTCGGTTAACATGGCTCTATAACGCCCACCGTTGGTAGAAACGTTGTTCCCAGCCTCATTTTCGAATAAAAATGGTCCAATGACGCCACCACTCCACAATCCGCACTCTCTGTGGACGTATTGGCTTCTCGACAATAACGTGCAGATTTTCGGAGCCCCAGATGCGGCAATTTGGCTTCTCGACAATAACTTGCGAGTTTTCCGAGCACCGCATCTGGGGCAATTTTGTTTTTTAACGTACCCGCCGAGATGAAAATGCGCCTTGTCAGAAAAGACAACTTCGCCCATAAGTTTTCAATATTTCCCAACGTTGTTCAAGCGTAAAGCGACTCATTTCGAGCGGGAAACAGCTGTTAGTGTCAAATTAACCATGATTTAAAAACAAACACTAGATGGCCTACCGACCTTAAGTGTATTCAACGCAAGTGATCTAATTACAATTTCTTGCAAAGACTATTAAAGCAACTAACTTTAGATCGTAGGGTCTTGTGTCTTGTAAGATTTCAAGGTTTGGTTAGGTTAGGTTGAAGAAGGGGAGTGTGATGATAGAGAGATCACTTTCACTCGGAGACCCAAAGGGCCATTGCGAATCTCTTCAATTTTTGTGGTACACAAAATCATAAACCTATCCTATCACGTGATGGATGAAACCACCCTGTGCTCTTTATAAAACTTAGAAGATCCAGTATGTCTGCGTTAGCTAAGTTCGCAGTCTCTGTTTAGAATCTTTGCCTCAGCGAAGCCAGGCGTCGGTTCTGAAGAGCTGGGCAGTGGCACAGCCGATGTCGGATCGTTTTGGTCTCTTCCTCATCACCGCAGCTCCTGCAGCGATTGCTGGATTCCGCATTCCACATGCGAAGCATAGTTCCAATGGGGCAATGTCATGTGATTACTCCGACAAGCAAGCGGATCGAGTTCCGTTCCAACGCCAGGAACTCCTGGCTCTGGCCACATTGATCTTCTTGTGTGACAATCGTTTCTTACAGGCCAAAACGTGTGGGCTTTTTTGTTTATTATGCCGTTCATGATCTGTTACAATGGACAAAGCGGTGGCCGCAAAGACGTATCCGCCTCTCTGATACCCATTTCAGACCCTCGTCTAGCCAATTTGTCTGCTCTCTCGTTCCTTGCGATTAAGCTGTGGCCCAGGATTCAGTAGTGTTTAACTTTGTGGTGGTTGATGAACCTCAGTGAGTCACGGCAATTCATAACAGCCTTTGATTTCTTTGTACAGGATCCTATTGACTTCAGTGTAGCCTGGCTGTCTATTGTCACAATACAAAAATTGTAATATCCGATGGTGGGATGACGGTTTCTGGCTGCCTTCTCTATCGCTAGAATTTCTACTTGGAAAACTCTGCACATGTTAGGAAGTCTAAATGATTCCTGTTTGTACAGGGAGTCCGATTAGATTCCGGCGCAGGATTTCAAGTCAATAGCTGGCCTTTATAAAAATAATTATGGTGGCGCTACAGTTCGAAGTGGACTTCTACAGCAACAACTCGTAATGTGCGTGCTGAGAGAACAATTACGAGTGGAGGGGACCTACAGTTTAATGCCGACTTCGATCGGCAGTGGCGGCAAAGGCAATTTGAAAAATTGTCTTCTTTTCAGATCAGCATTAGAGCAAGGGCCAAACCATGCCCCATCCGTGACACCCATCTTCTTTAAAGAGTTTAATATTCATTGTTAACTTGACCCCAACGTTGTCGGGGAAGCAGTACTCTCCTCTATCATCGCTCAAATTGAAAAGAATCCATGTACGCGTTCATTAAATTCACCTAAACATCGCTCATTGTCTACTCAAAAGATCAAAAGACAATGCCAATTAGGAATGGACTGTAAAAGTGATCAATTAAAAGTGTAATTGAGAAACACATTCCGGTCTTAACCTCATGACATGGGTGGGTGTACGCATGTTTGAAGAACTGTGCACTCATATGAGAACATTACTGTGGTTTTCTAGTATTAAGTTACAATTACATTTATAAATTCAATAGTTTTGAAACAGACGTATTTACCATAGGAAATGTCTTGTTCTGGGTGAAAGAAGAGGCATTCATTCCGAATTCGTTATGGATAATGAAGCATACAAGAGGACTTTAAGAGAAGTGTTGTCAGCCAAAGCTGGAAATCAGTTGGAAACACATTAATGTTTTTAGATAACTCATACTACAGATTGGAGTGGGTCTTTCGCTGGCTGCCTTCAACTGAGCACACCAAGTTGTTTAAGGTCTGTTCAATTGTGTGCTCCGCCTTGAACGTTGCGTTGTGACTATTACATCTGCTAGGAGCACTATCTTCTTAAAAAAAAAACAGATTGAAGAAGATAAACGACAGCGCCTCTTCTTGCTGAAATTCGACTTCAAACGGTTCGGATCATAGAACGGACTAGCAAGGTGCCTTGTGTATTTTTAGCGTGGAGCAACACAACGGAATCAATTTTTTCGGGTATTCCCAAATTCGGCCATGGCATCGAATAGTTCAGCGCGATGAACGCTGTTGTATGGTGGATGTTCCCTACAAGAACATCGCCACCAGAGCCCTGATGGCAAAACATCTGAACTTGCGGATTTGTTGTTCTTCACCTTTTTAATAGCTGTATCGACTTTTTCACTATTGGATGCGAGGACTTCTTCATTTACTGAAAGATTTTTTTATTCCCTATTATTCTCTTTCACAGCTCACGGAAATGCTGCTTAAATGTATCCACTATTCCCTGTGGGTCGGTAGCAAGATTCACGATCTCAGGCCAAATTTTTGGCTTTTTTTTATAAAAGACCCGTAGTTTTCGTTTGTCCCTAATCTCTTCGATATCCTTGAACTGGGAGGTTGCGAAAAACCTTTCTTTTGGCGGAGAAGCTTCTTCTTCTCTCGTTTTTTAGTTCGTTACTCCTTTTGGACTACCCAGGTTTTTCTTTGCAGCGGCTTTTGATATTGCACGCCGGTTGCAGATTTTTTCTGCTCAAACTCACAATGGACCAACAGGGTCTAAGTGTGCTGATGAATTCACTAACAGCCCCCTAACCTAGGTTAGATAGATGGATAGAAGAGGTAGGCCCCTGTCTCATTTAGGTCCATGTGGACCCATTGTGGTGGCCCAGAGGGAAGAGAACATATTTCTCGAATCCATAACGTGAACCTATTGTTCAAAGTGTTGCCCAGTCATTTGGTGAGCCGTCACTAAGGTCATGGAAGTAATGACTTCCAAGGGTTTTATATCTCGAGTGACACAGGCTAGTACAGTGGCAGAGATATTGTGGTGTGTCTTCCAATTATTCTTCGTCACCACAGCCCCAGCGTATATTTTCACCGGTGAGTCTTGTTTTCCTAATATGATTCTTAAGACGCTTATGGCCTATGGGTGCTCTAACAATCACGCTTAGCAGCCTTTTGTTGAACTGACGGTTTTCGCCCTATCGTACTTTGGCCATAACGCCCGCGTGATTACACAAGTGTCCAAAGATTGCCAACTGAAGTTTCCCAACTTGAGAATCTTGACATCCTCTTGCTCCTTTAAAACAGAGAGGGAGGGATCAATCCCCGGATTTGTTGTGGATAAATCCTTTTCCGATCCTTTCCTAGAAAGTTCATCAGATATCTCATTGCCGGTGATGTCCCTAGGTCCTGGGACCAAGTTATCCAGTGCTGTGAGCCAAGAACCCTGAGTACTTCACCACAGCTTCCGACTAGCTTGGACCTGACTTCCGTTGCGTATATTGCCTTCATGGCCACTTGACTGTCAATCAGAATGGTAATATCATCCGGTGGTATTGCCAGGATGGATATCATTTTGGCCGCTTTTTTGACTGCATGGACCTCCGCTTGGAAAAAAATGTTACAATCAGGTAGTCTGATCGAGCAGTGCAAATTTAGTGCATCGGGGAAAATGCCCGTGTCTGTTCCTTTTTCCATTTTTGACCCAACGGTAAAAACAGATTCTTTTACTAAATAAAAAAAAAATGATTTTTAGTGATGCTAATCTTTATTTGGACCTTTACAATTTTTCTGCTAAGCGGAAAAGATGAAAGTGGTTGCCGCCAGTGTTTATACACATTTGTGTCCGTTTTATCGCATTTTCCATGACTTTCTACAAGATTTCCGGTGATAACTGTTCGCATTCCTGTCGAATATTCTCCTGAAAGGCTGCGATTGATTGTGAGGCTTGTTGGCATAAGCCCGCGACTTCAAGTAGACCCAAAGAAAGAAGTCTGGGATGGTTAAATCGGGCGATCTTCCTGGCCATGTCAAATCGCCAAAACGAGAGATTACGCGACCAGGAAACGCTTCCGGATGCACCATCTTGTTGAAACCACATATTCACCTAGCACCGCTCATCCAATTCCGTCAGTAAGAAGTCGTTTATCATACCCCCTGTAGTTCACCAGTAACAGTGACACTATTGTCGATGGCGTTTTCAAAAAAAATACGGCCCAATCACTTCCCTCCATGGCGTAGTGGGTAGGTGCGTCGACTCCTACGCTCGATGTTCTCGGTTCGATTCCCGAAAATAAAAACACCTGGCATTTTTTCACTGCTCCACCTCTTTCCCGTCACTGACAATGCTTAAAGAGTACAACTGTATAGAAAAAGCTTCTAAATCTCGCCGTTCGGAGTCGGCATTAAACTGCAGGTCCCATTCATACATGAGGGAACAATAGCACGCACAACACGAGTGGTTGCTGAGAAGCTAGGCCCATGTCCACCTCGGACTGTAGCGCCGCCATTATTATTATTATTATATTATTGAGATCTACTAAAAAAGACATACTATCTTTCTCGCGTGAACGCTGCATCACACAGTGGCTTTGAGTAGATGTTCATGCATCACACGCGGTTTTTCAGTGTCCGAGAAACGAAGTTTTTGTTTATTGAGGTAACCGCTTAAGTAAAAATGCGCCTCATCGCTCATGATGATTTTCGACGGAAAATCGTCCTCTCCGTTGTTGAGATTGGGGATAGCCTAACACGACTGACGGTCAGGAAGCATTAGCTGATTCACTGTTTGCACTTTCTATGGGAACATGTGCAAGTCTTTCACTAAAATTTGCTGTAGGGCCAGTCAGGTGATGCCCAATTGCGTGGCATGTCATCTCGTTGATGTTTCTTCGTTCTCATTGACATGGGTCCCAGTCTGTTTGAGTCGAGTAGCCGGAATGTTTGCCTAGTTGGCGCTTAGGAAATCGATGTCACGCTGCGCTAACTCCACCGACTGATTATTGGTAAAAAGAAATCGACGCAATTATTACACGTTTATCTGTTTATATTTACAAATGTCAAATATGATTTGACTCAAATGTCACAATCTTGACACAAATGTCAACTATGAAAAATGACGGACGACGCCATTTGCAAAAATTATAACATCTTCCGATAGGATGATTTTTTGCTCCACTTTGTATAAGAATGCTAACAAGCTTTCTTACTGTCCACTGCGGCCTGAAATACCACCTTAAAAAGATGAACATGTGCCAGGATAAGGAATGTCGGTTATGTCTGGAAAAGGATGAGACATCCGAACACATTTTATGTGAATGTCCGGCACTATACTGGTTAAGGAAACGTTTTTTCCATAGGGAGATACTCACTTCAATGGAACAAAAAGGGATCTACTACAAAAGACATACTATCTTTCATAAGGGAAGCAGTAAGTCTTTTGGATTAACTGCAACCCTTCGATACGATAGAACTCTTCAGGTCGCGGTGACGTTCGCCCTGGCGTCATGGGTTGCACAAGAGGAAAAAAATCGAACGTATGTTTTTGACATTTAAAAAGTGTGCTACTTTTGTTATTCAACCCAACTTAGAGGGGTCCCAGGTTCGAATCCCAGTGAAAGTAAAGTTAATACGCTTTTATCCAGTTTTTCAAATCTGGTCCAATCATCATTTGCCGTTGGGATGAAATTAACAGCACTGTCACTGGATTGGTCGATCAATGGGTGTAGACTGACCGTAGGTATCACAATTGTAAGCATACCCGTCTCTACCATTACCGTCAATGCCTGTGTATGTGTGCGCAAGGGCTCATTCGAGTTAATCCTGACGATCGCAGCAGGCAGTCGACGTACAGGCATAAAGCGAGTAACTTGCATTGAATCCGAGGAATAGAGTTTAATAAAGATAGTACAGTGTAAAGTACATACATACATGTTTGTTTTTCTTAGACGTTAATAACACAATGGACCAACATGGTCTAAGTGTACTGGCGAATTTACTAGCAGCCTCCTAACCTAACCAAACCTTGTTATTCAACTCGTTCCAGTATTTTTTGGTCTACCACCCTCTGAGAGAAATCCAACACATTTCCTTTCAAAATTAAAAACTGTAAATGTGTGCAGAAAGTACGGGAAACACTTAAAATGTTATTGATAATAGTCACATGCCGACTGACAAATGCCAACTGACAAAACCAAAAAGTATGTGTACTATATTTGTTTTTAATGGTTTCTCTTAAAACTTAGCAAACTTCGGACAATTATCTAAACTATCAAAAACTTTTTCGTGTTGCACAACATCTGCACGAACTTTTAATTCATCTGTCATTTTGCCGTTGTGCTAACCTTCCTACTCACTTACACATGTAGCAGTACCTTAAACTCCTTCTGACACATTTGTAATGTCACATTCAATTACACTTTGACACAAATTTATTGAAAGCGATTCTCGGAACCTCTAAACCCAGATCAGTTCTGTAATTTAATTTAAATTGAAAACAAGTTTTCATGAAATATAAGGAGTCCCTCATCTGTTGCTGAGTACACTTGTACATCAAAGACGCCTACTGCATCCACCTAAAAATGACAAAAAAATATTCCAATTTGTTAACCTTTCGAAACTCATTCGAAACTCCCTCGTTTAAAACAAGGAGCGACCGAAAATCAGGTCGCCCTCTCCTTCCCTATAATGACACCAATTCCAAGGACCTTTCTGTTATGAGATTGGAAAGTAAAACATGTCCAGGAGTCGGAGAAGAATCTTTGCTCTATCTATGTTTGAGCATTTGGTGAATTCGACTGGTGTTTCGTGTTCTTCACAAAAAACTTGAATTCACTTCGGCAGACATGCCAGTGCAAAGCTAGACACCATCTGTTGCCAATCGTAACAATTATGGGAAATCTCAACTTTTCGGCCCCTGAATAAATTAACACGGGAAAACTTTAAAGGCAGCGAATACCTCCCAATCAATCGTCCACCATCCGTGGATGGGGAGCAGAGAGACACCCAGAAGCTACCGTTGTCAACTTATTGTGTGTTGTTCCAGCGAGATGTTGCTATCAATCATTGTGTCCGCAAAAAAAACGTTGCTTCCATTCCAGGTAACCGTCGTAATCGACTCATGACTTGAGCTTTAATTAAATAACTTTTCGGAAATTTCCTCTGAACTTTTTGATGGATATTCATGCAGCATTTGAGGGGGCCACATTCTCGAAATGAGGGATAAAAAGGCAACATGGGCAAGAACTACGTTCGGAGATGATTTCTGTGGGCACGAGGGAAAGATTTATCGATTCGTATTCACGGTTATACATGTATACTTGTTAAATAAGTTGGAAGGCTTTGGTTTATCGATGGATATTGAGCATGCAGCTCGTCTTCCGATAAGCCGATTAGCGGTGTACAGCAGGCTCGTCTTCTATGAACGGTATTAAATCAATTTGCATGCTTTGCAAATGGTGACTGGTTTGATGGAAAAGTTAATGAATTCATCAGAAATCACGTCGATATCTGAGACAGATGTAGACTACTTCATATTTTATAAGAGTTGAGCAGAAAATGGAGTAAGCAAATTGGACAGTGGAATATGTGTGCCTTAGGTTAGGTTAGGTTGAAGTGGCTGACTGAAGATAGCAGTCACACTCTGGCCAATTTAGGCTCATTGTGATACCACGCGGATCTGATGTTACCCATCCAAAAAAACATTTGGCGCTTTCAACGAAGCTCTTTAGTTAATTAATGCCGACGTTGTACAATTCGCTCAAGTCGTTAAAGAAGTAGGCTCCAAGGTGTTTCTTCCTGCGAGAGGAGAGAGCGCTACAAGTGCAGAGGAGATGCGTTATGCTTTCCTCTTTTTCATCGTCTCTGCAGCTTCTGCAGAAATCATTGTGAGGGAGTCCCATTCTTGAGGCGTGAGTGCCAATGGCACAGTGTCCTGTGATAAAGCCAATGAGAGTCCTTAGAAGATAGAGTTCATTCTAAGAAGATAGAGTGAACGTTTTACATCAAGTTTAGGCCAAATGTGCTTTGTGATGAGGCACGTAGTGCCATCTGACCATCTTGAGTTGATGTTCTCAATAGTATGATTCTTTAAAACAAGTTTAGCTGTAGCGAATGGCATGGGCGGAGGTTCTCCACTAGGTAGGTTTGTGGAGATTGTACCGCTTCTGGCGAGATTATCGGCTTCACAATTCCCTGGAATGTCACTGTGTCCCGGCACCCACAGAAGGTAAAATGCTCAACGAACTCTTTAAGAGATAGGCGGCAATTTAGGGAGGTCTTAGAGAGGAAAGTGTCCGAGTTCAGGGATTTGATTGCTGCCTGGATGTCCTTCTTGGATATCACGTTGTTCTTGAGCCAAGACAGGGCTTCTTTTATTGCCATCGTTTCAGCCTGGATTAGGCTACAATATTCTGGAGGGTGGAGGGATATGCTAACATTGAGATCCTTGGAGTAGACACCTAATCCTACTCCCTCGTCCGTCTTGGATCCATCTGTGAAAATAGGCAGAGGACCGTCCAGCGTCTGAGTATCAGACTTCCAGTCAGACCTGCAGGGTAGAGAAGTTTTTCTCAAAGACGAGATGAGGCAGTAGGAGGTCGTAGTCGTGCGGTAGAAACTCGAGGTGATGACCTGTGTGGTGGTTATTCCACAGGCGCAGTGTTCTGAGTCTTACCGCTGTGCAAGCTGCTACTTGTCTGGTAAACAAGTCGAGTGGAGGGAGATGGTGTCGTCCTTAGCACCCCACTGATGCATATGCTTGCAGTTTTTTGCATGCGGTTGACGGCTGTGTCAAGAGCTGTCCACCATACTGAGACTGCATATAGTAGGATTGGTGTGACTACGGCTGTATACAGCTAGTATGCTATTCTAGGCTGAAGGCCCCATTTACATCCGATTGCTTTTTTACAGCAATATAGCGCAGTGGTAGCTTTCTTAATACGCTCCATGATGTTGGGCTTCAGCTTAGTTTTCGATCTATGATGAGACCCAGGAATTTGGCCTTATCTGTAAGCGTGAGTTTTACGCCACACAATGAGGGAGGGTCAAAGGGGAGAATTTTATATTTCCTCGTGAAGAGTACTAGTTCCGTTTTTTGCTCCAAGACCGCACGCACTCGGCCATGAGGTTAGTCTTTGGAAGGCATGCTGCATGATGTTCCTAAGTGTCCAGACAAATTTTCTGGAAACTGCAATAGGAACATCATCTGCATAGGCAATCACCCTGCATCCTGCCTCCTCTAAGTTCAGTAGCAGTTCATTGACCACAACGTTCCATAGAAGGGGAGAGTGTACACCACCTTGCGGGGTTCCTCTATTAACTGTTCTGCGGACATTGGATTCACCGAGCTTAGAGTTTATTACTCTGCTAACAAGTAGCTGGTGAATAAAAGCCACAAGGGACTTTTCAATACCGAGATTGTTAGATGTGTGCCTTAAATTTCATGAAAAATGCTGACTCGTGGAAAGACGAGGTCTTGAAGTACAACAAAAATCAATCAATAAAAGATAATTCAATGCATGACAGTAGTTTCAGCGCAAGGTTGTCATCTTGGGCCATACGGCTGCGGCCACGCAATGAGCGAAGAATGATAGAGCGACGCAAAAAAAAATAAAACACATAAAATCGTATGGAGGTGGCCACGTAAGCACTGAGCGATTTGCGATTTTTTTGAGCGACAGAGCAACGTCGCTTGGCAACCCAATCTGTTTTAATTTTTTTAGTCGATCGCTGAGCGACGAAATAAGAACATAGAGAAACTAAACGTATGTAGAAAGTTTGATCTCAGCTGTTCAAAACCGCCCAGTTCTATGGAAGGGCAGCCACAAGGATGATAAAAATAAAAATGTCACCGAAAAGCAGTGGAATGAAGTTGGACACTTTTGTAATTGCTTTTGAAATGATGAGCTTCGTAAAGCAGACAGTTGTTCCAGATCAAACTGAAGGGAATCTGGACAGCCAGAGGTTTATTCATATGAACGCGACTTTTAACTAAAAGTCTTCGACGAACTGAACTTGAAACTGACATTTTCGCAACAAATCGCTCAGCGATGACGCTCAGTAAATGGCCACCCATCAGTCAGACTCGTCGCTCATTGCGTGGCCGCAGCCTAAGACAACACGTGTTAATTTACTATAGCATTGATCAGACATCCATGTACTCATTGACGCTAGATACGCCTCAAATATCCCGGATGTGCGAGGGGCAAACGTTGACTCTCACCAATTTTTGATTGCAGCATGATTCAGAGATCGACTGTCCAATGTCAGAAGACTGCACCAGCCAACAAAAAGGAGCTTCGAAATTGGACGCCTGAGCACACCGGAGATTGCCAGAGCATACCAAAATCAACTTAGCGAGAGACTCTGTGGTATACATTTCCTCGTGGCTGCGAGCGACGTCCGGTTCGTATTGGAGTCGCCTGTCCACTCTTCGGCGTACGACATGGAAGATGATAGGACATCCTTCCGTATCCTGTATCAGGCCTTTCATATCCAAATAAAGGAAAGCTTCGGGCGGAATAAAGCCGTTAAGACGCACCTTCTCGTGGTACATTATATTAAGGTAGTAAACCCCAAAGATCAGACTGTTGGTGGAAGTCAGTTCGTGCAATGTGCCCTCGTGTCAACTTAATAATAAAATTATTTATCCTGATCAGGTTTGCCTCATTATACAAGACCTAGCTGGGATAGAATTTCTTGTACTCAGATTCAGGTGTACGATACAATCGGAGGCGGGCCCGACACTGCCTCTCGAACACCCTCATCTTTTCCATCTGGGAAGGACTCAAGTTGAACCACACTGGACAACCATACACCATGATTGGCAGGATAAGGGCCATGTAGCAGATTACCTTCACTCCGGTATCAAGTTGGCTGCTGTAAAACAACCTACTTGCCGCAGCAAAGGCTTTTCTAGCTTTTGCCAGAGCAATAGCTGCATGCTTATCGCAGTACAGATACTGATCCAACCAAATGCCAAGATATCGCACTACATTTTTCACAGCTAACAGCCGTGAATCAACTATGCCGAACTTGCGCCAGTTTTCTTTCGTGTCCGTTGAGGCCTTGGACAGCAAGGTTCTGAAGAGGACAGTTTCACACTTCCGGTAGTTGATCTTCAACTTCCAGTCGTCGCAAAATCGCTGAATTTTATCCAAGTCACGCTGCAACAAGCTATTTATTACATCGACTTTCGGACCTGATCTGTACGCTATCAGATCATCGGCGTACTCTATTAAGTTTGGCATGGAACCTATAAGATCGCTAGTGAATATAGCGAACAGGATCGACGAACCAACTGCCCCCTGTTGCAACCCATTTTTTATGTTAAAGACAGTGGTAGAAGTTATGTTGCCATTTTTCACAACGAACTTTCTACCTGTGATCATGTCTGTGCTACCTTCCACCACAGACAAGAAACTCGTGGTATGATGGCGATTGTGAACAGAAGAAAGATAAAATCAAGGAGGCATATCAAAAAGCGCTGCAGCGAAGAACCAGAGCAGCGTAAGAGAAGTGTCGGGCCAGAAGACGATAGGAAAAGCAGCTGCTGCGACAAAAGAGTTTCTGACAACCACCCAGCTCAAGGATACCAACGAGTCTATGAATAAACACAAAATACAGGCCTTTTTAAAAAAAGCAAAAACGTCTGGCTCTAAAAAAGGCGTGGTGCCTTCTAAATTTTGAGGGTAATCTTGTTACCGACCCGCAGGGTCTACACTGTCAGCGTATCAATATAAGTTTGTGCTTGTGTCTCGTTTAAAGTCAATATTAGTTCTGATCGCTATCACGTGATGGAAATTTCTGATGTACTCGAACGAAACTATAGACTTCACTCTCGTTGATTGTAGAACCACCGGCATTTTCGAAGAAGTAGCTCAGATTTTCCCAAGTGCCAACTATGATTAATATCTAAATAAAATCCAGACACTCACTCGCGTTCAAACGTTTTATTCTGTTTTCCTACAATCAAATCGCAAGTCAATTCTTGTTGGTTTTTCTAATCGTATTCCGAATAAGAGTTCATTGTGTTTACGCTTCGCGTCTGATTATGTTTCCATTCACAAATTTCTCAGCTATCACTTCATTAGCACTCGAAATCATTGACCCAATAAATTGAGCAGAAAGAATTCGTCTTCAGTCAAAATTTTCCGCTTTTAGGGCCACACACCAACAAGCGAGCACTTAACGTATCACCCCGGACTCACTCGATAGAAAAGCGAGCTGCAAAATCGTGTTTTCGTCGAAATTAGACGCCGTTGCTCATTTTGGGGGAATTAGCAGTTTGATTATAATCAAACGCTTATGCCTGAGAGTGTGCACAAACAAGACAAAAAATCAGAACTCATCAAAGTGGCTAATTACACCAGCAAACCGTCATCCCTCACAAAGGTGGTGCTCCCCGGCCGAAGAACGAAGTAATCAACGAATGGTGTGACGGCCAAAAGAACCACCCTCATTGGGAGACCGTTTAGCGAGGCTATAAATAAAATTAGAATATTCCAGCGGCGAGAGGGCGGTGAGTGCAACCTGCCATTAGCGCCACCGCTCTAAGCGGATCTTTCCAGTATTTGACCGTGGAACGCAGACTGGCGAGGGCGCTAATTGAAGTCTTGTTTGCCCTCATTAGAGCCTCATCCACTGATAATTGCGTGGTTTCACATCTATGGTGGGTGCTATTATAGCGTTTAGATGTAATTACCACATTTGATATACAAATTTAATCAGCAAAACACTTCATTTATGACAGATGAGTAATCGGAAGGCAAACAGGTTACTGCTTTGGTAGCTGATGCATATGTTTGCATAGACAATGGAAAGTGGTTCAATCAGATAAGACGATGAGTGAAATGAGTGTTAATAGCGTTCAGAGACGGAATGTAAACAAAAAGAAAGACTTGCCGAAATGGATCCAAGTGTTTTGGAAAGGATAGGCTCATCAGTGGATAGCCTTTAGTTCGAGAAACACGATTTGACTGGTGAATCAGCAGGAAATGACTATTAGTGTGAGACACGACATAGCTATCTCGTGGCTTAAGGCTATCTATAGTACCTGGATCCTCAACAGCCACCCTATGTATGCAGTAGAGACGTGTACGAGTTGTTTTTATTCCGAAGACAAGTAAGAGTGTTTTTTTTTTAAAGTTTTAGTTTTTAAACAAGATGGCTAGGCCATGTAGAGCGTATGGACAACTTAGCTCCGGCCCGAAGAGTCTTCGACTCTGAGCCTGTGGGACAACGCAACAGAGGACGTCCACGTACAAGGTGGCGCACACAAGTCGAGAGGGACCTCGGCCGGCTTGGTGTGCGAAACTGGAGACAGCTGGCGAAAGATCGTGCTGGCTGGAGAGGCATGTTAAGTGAGGCCCAGGTCCACCTCGGACTGTAGCGCCCTAAGACGAAGAAGTTTTTAAACTGGCAACACTGTTTCTACACATTGTCAATTTGGGTTGTACTTTTTAACGCAATAAAATTATAGACTGGCTTCTATGATCTTCTAGAAAGAACAGACGATCAATGCTCCAGCTACGACACAAGCTGGGTAAAGTTGACATCTTTACTTGAGTCATCGGTAAACACAGCCTGCACGACACCACGTCCGAAAACGGACTCAAGCTGGTGGACTTTGTCACGGGGCGGACCTTGCGGTCCCTTGATCATTCAACCGTCAGCCAGATTGGTCACGTAGAAATCGGCGTCAGGCACTTCTCCAGCATTCTTGATGTCCGAACGTTCCGCAGCTTCAACATCGACTCGGATCATTTCCTTGTTGTAGCCAAGGTAAGGACACGGATATCGAGAGAACAGTGGAGTCGAGGAAGACAACCACAGTTTGACGACGAAAAGCTACAATCGCAACAGACTGCCAGGAATTTTGCCGATCGAATCTCCCTGAAACTCTCCGAAAGTTCGACGTCGCCTCCACTAACAATAGAGGAAGAATGGAAACGTTGTCAAAGAGCCATCAGAGAAGCCGCTACTGATGTGCTGGGTTTTAAAACGCCAACAAGGAAAAACCCCTGGTTTGACAAAGAGTGCAGGCAGGCACATGCAGCAAAGCAAGAAGCTTACAAGGCAACGCTGCAGTGAAATACGAGAGCTTTTCTACGAACAGAGCAGATGGGAAGAGAACCGGCTTTTTAGAAAGAAAAAGAAAGAGTACGAGAAGCGCGCGGTCGAGGAGATGAATGTTCCTGGACGGCAGTAAGTTTTATCAAAAGTGTAGTAAAATTAAATTAAAAGTCCTCGCTTTGATACGCAGAACCTTCCTTATTTCCTCTTAAACGAACAAGAACACGTTTTTCTCTTTTCTTTACTTATATATCTCTGTGCCTACGTGGCGATCTCCTTTTCTTCAATGGCCGACCCCGACTCGAAGTTGGCTGTGGTTCGTAATAACACCGCGCAGCTGTCATCCAGTACAGGTTCGGTCAAAATTACATTTTTCATTTAATCTGCTACAAAAGGTAAAACAATTATCAGAAGAATTTAAATGTCGGACAGAAGCCTGCCGGGACGAGAATGGACAAATATGTAGTGGTAGAGTCGATACTGAGAATTGGGAAAAATTATTTCTGCAGACTGTTAAATGGCGATGAGGACACAAATACCGCTGTCAGGCATAATGTTCCACTCAACACAACGGACGATGACAGAAGAGAATACCGTCCCCCGATCTAGACGAAGTCAAGATAGCGATATCAAGACTGAAGTCTAATAAAGCTGCTGGTGCAAATAGTCTGCCCGTTGAAATGTTTAAAGCAGCTGGAGATGATCTGGTAGGGCGCATGCACCAGCTCATCTGTAAGATATGGTCGGAGGAAAGCATGCCCATTAAGTGGAATCTCAGTATCGTTTGTCCGATCCACAAGAAAGCAAAACTCACTGGCCAACACAAGAGGCACGATCTTCCCAAAGTCCGTTCAACTACTAGCTTACGCGGATGACATTTACGCGATTGCACCAACACAGCGAGCCGTCAATGATGCGTTTGCTGGCATTGAAACGGAAGCGGCTAAAATGGGTCTGGCGGTAAACGAGGGCAAAAACAAGTATGTACATCCTGTCATCGAGAAAGGACGCACAACATCGACGTATTGGCCAGAACGTCACCATAGGCAGCTATAACTTTGAGGTAGTTAAGGACTTCGTCTACCTCGGCTCCGCAGTAAGCAGTACAAACAACATCAGTACCGAGATCAAACGCAGAATAACTCTTGCCAACCGCTGTTTTTTTTGAGCTCAAAAGGCAATTGAGTAGTAGAGCCCTCTCTCGGAAGACCAAGTTGACTCGTATAAGACCTTGATCATCCCAGTTCTACTTTACGGCGCAGAGGTGTGGACAATATCCAAAGCAGATGAAGAGTTTCTTGGTCTTTTCAAGAGAAAAGCCCTGCGTGCGTTCATTGGCCCTGTTTGCGTTGATGGCATTTGGAAGAGAAGGTTCAATCACGAACTGTATGGGCTGTACAGCGACATGAGTCTAGCCAGGCGTCTACGGATCCAACGCCTAAGATGGTTTGGCTATGTAGAGCGTATGGACAACTTAGCTCCGGCCCGAAAAGTAATCGACTCTGAGCCTGTGCGACAACTCAACAGAGGACGTCCACATATAAGGTGGCGCACACAAGTCGAGGGGGAAATCGGACTGCTTGGTGTGCGAAACTGGAGACAACTGGCGAGAAATCGTGAGGCCCTGGTCCACCTCGGACTTAAGCATCCTAAGTAGAAGAAAAAGAAAACACACTCGCAGGTTCTCGCTCGCCTAGGAATATTTAAAAAATGTAGTTCCTAATTGTCGAGTTTGAGCGATGAAAAATAAGAAATTCATAACAAAAATTTCGGTTTTCGTAAAAATTTGTTTTTTGAGTTTTTTGAGTTGTGCGTGTCAACGGAACCCTTATGGGTGGTCCCGAAGGGTATACGGTGGAGGATCCTCAACCTGTGTCAGGAGTAGGGATGCAAACATCGTTCTTAAAAACATCGATGTTTGAAATATCGATAGTTCCAGGACAAACATCGATGTTAAAAAAACATCGGTATCAACAACGATACATCGATGTTTTTCCGATGTTTTATTTATATTCTACATCACACGAATTGTTGGCTATATTTACGATGTACTATACCTAAACAACAAAACATACTAGTCGTACCAGTTTCAACCCAAAAACCTTCTCCGTCTTCCGTTTCGTTGATGATTGCATTTTTACTTTGTGGCTTATCGGGCCAACGAAAAACCCAAAGTAACGTTGGAGGATTCTACGATTCGGGATTTGGGTTCCCGAGCGGGCCCTTCATGCACGTTTATATAGCGAGTCGCTTGCTCAAAGACCGACACCCGTTCCCAGCCGCACCCCGTTGGTGAACAGGCGCTAGTTTGGCTGTTGACACAAGGTCTGCCATGCTTACGCATCCAGCCAATACATGACGAAACATGAGCCCTCTCCGATTAGCCCACAGTTCCATAGGAGTTGTATACCCGGTCTCCTTCAGGGTTGCTCGATGCCCAAAGTAAACCACTTGGCGGTTCGGAGTAGGATATTAAAAAGGTGAGGCTAAGATATGCAAAAAGTTACATTGTATTGCGCATCTCTAGCAGGTGTAGGTGTAAAAGATTACACCCCATTATTATTACAAGAATACAAGCACATTTTATATATAACACATTTTGGGAATGTTTAACGAAATGAATGAACGATGTCGATGTTTGACAATTTTGCCGTCGATGTATCGGCGATGTATCGGTTAGCAAATATTAGCAAAATGTTTATGAACGAAACATCGATGTTTGCAAAACGTTTGCATCCCTAGTCAGGAGACGCAGGACACTTTGTGGACAAGAAGACACTAGACCAGCAACTCACCTTCGGGTAGTACAATGGGGGCTGAACACTTTCCGAAATTGTACGACGAAGGCGAGCCCACACAAACTATTGTTCGCCTACATGCCGAGGACAATTTCGGGTGATAAGCCGCTGATGGTGTTGGGAGAGAAAAGGGGTTAGATGCCGACGAGTTGGAAAGGCGACGAATTTAGGTCTTACAACAGAAGATAAGGTTCAACGCCTGGCGTCAGCGCCCAACCTCGTATCAGCCAGGCGAACTTGTGGTAATCCAGAACGAGCCAGATAGCAACGAAGACTCGCGGAAATTGGAACCGAGGTTCCGGGGCCCATACGTCGTTACGAAGGTGCTACCCAACGACAGGTACGTGGTAGAAGATATCCACCACATGCAGCAAACCCAACGTAAGCTGAACATCACAATGGCATCGGACAGGATGAAGCGCTGGTGCGAGCTCCCGGACGAAAGAATAGACACGGACGTCAGCGATGGAGAAGAGTCTGATCTAGAGAGCGAGATAGAGGATAGGATAGTCAAGTCGTAGCATCGAATTTTCATATATAAGCATATAAGCCCGCGACACAGACTGTTAAAAAACGAGTGTCACGGTTATCGCCCGCAAAAATACACAAGCGGTGCGATGTTTGTAGATGAGTGAGCTGCAGCGTTGTCATGATGAAAGAGACATTTTTCTTCGCCAGCCAGCCAGCCGTCGCAGTCCTGGTACCAAGACGCTACCAAGGGTAGAGCAGCAATTTTTGCCATGGTAATCTTTCAGTTCCGTCATTGCTCTAATTGTAGCGGACGTTAATAACTGTATATTCTTGACCTGTGACAACGGCGATGTCGTCAGCTAAACCAATGACTCTTTCGGAGGGCATTTATCGCAGAACGCCGTTCCACAAGACTGATCCAAAGCACGAACCTTGTGGAACCCCTGCTGTGATAGTGTAGCATTTAATGTCATCGTCGGTATAGTACATAAACTTTTGTTAATGTAGTCCCGTACAATCCCAATCTCAACTTCCAAAGGCATTATTAAGAAGCGTCTTAAATATTAAAATGTATACAGAGCTTCCTTTGAATATGCATTTTACACCGTTAGTGTGTCTAGCCCTTGCTGGAAGAGTTATCAGAAACCTTGTCATATTTGCACGATTCCATGGGTTCGGAGGTGTGACAGTTTTGTCACATCAAACCAATATTTCATCGGAAATATAAAAAGTGAAGCACTCATGTCATGGCGCCAACGCGTGTTTGCCTAAGTCTCGTCTCATAATTGCTCGCACTTCACACTCTTCTCCTGTTTGAGTTGCACTTATGTATGTGTCACTACTTGTTCGCCCAACTATGAGCAATTAGACGACTAAGAGGCTATCACCAGACCTATTATTAACTTTGATAACGACCTCCATAAAACGATTAACTGATGGCATCTTCGGGTGGCGATAACATCAAATAAATCACGTTGATACGCCGCCGCTGTCTATTTATAGTCAGCAAAATGAAATAGACCAACTTCAAGTTGGCTATCAGTGGAATAGACGTAAATTCGCTTGCGCCATACGGGTCCCTCCTGTGAACTGCGAGCGTACTTGGATATTTATCAGTAGCTATCTATCGGTGCATAGATAGCCGCTAATCAGGTCTGGCATTGGCGGGCCTGATAGTGGGTTCGAATCAAATGCATGACAAGTTGAGATAATCTTTCATTTACCTCAAATTATTCTCACATTTTGGGCAATGACCGAATCCGATAAATCAGTTTTGGTCACACAGGAGTTGATAAGTCGCTCTGATCGGATCTCAGGAGTGGGGGTGATAGCAATTAATTAATTAAAAGGTGAGGCCCACGTGATAATGCCGGTATTTCTATTTAAAGGCGACGCTGTTATTTCGCAAACGGTTGTGTTTAGATTATTTGTCACGAACAATTTTATCTTAACTTTTATTAAACGTAGATGTTTAAGGTTTCACCAGAGACAGATAACAGCTCCTTTGACAGACTTAGGCTATTTGACAGTGGTTGGCGGTGTGGATCTCAGACGCAGAAGCTTTGTGGTTCGAGTCCGGACCAACACACCAACTCTCATTTTTCGTGCACCACCTCTCACGAGCGTTGCGCTCAGAGAGTATTATTGTACTGTCGTTTAGCATGACCTGGTAATTTCTTCTTCTTAGGGCGCTACAGTCCGAGGTGGACCTGGGCCTCACTTCACGTGCCTCTCCAGCCAGCACGATCTTTCGCTAGCTGTCTCTAGTTTCGCACACCAAGCCGGCCGAGGTCCCCCTCGACTTGTGTGCGCCACCTTGTACGTGGACGTCCTCTGTTGCGTTGCCTCACAGGTTCAGAGTCTAAGACAACCTACGTAACGCAAAAGTGGTACCTACGTTTCTCGCACTAAAGACAAATTGATCGCTGCATACAAATTGTGGAATCAGCGCCATGATCGTTTGTTTTATGCCTTCACTGAACAACGATTTGGAAAAAGAAGAGGACCACATTAGTTAAAAGCGCTGCTGAGCTAAGAAAATTCCATTTTAACCCTCCAGTGGTCGCACGATCTACGCTCGTAGATCACTCTTTTTAAAATGGTCTCACACGAGCCAGCACGATCTTTCGCCAGCTCTCTCCAGTTTCGCACACCAAGCCGGCCGAGGTCCCCCTCGACTTGTGTGCTCCACCTTGTACGTGGACGTCCTCTGTTGCGTTGTCCCACAGGCTCAGAGTCGAAGACTCTTCGGTGCGGAGGTAAGTGGTCAATACGTTCTACATGGCCTAGCCATCGTAGGCGTTGGATCCGTAGACGCCTGGCTAGACTCATGCCGCTGTACAGACATACAGTTCGTGGTTGAACCTTCTCCTCCAAATGCCATCAACGCAAACAGGACCAAAGATCGCGCGCAGAACTTTTCTCTCGAAAAGACCAAGAGACTGTTCATCCGCTTGGGATATTGTCCATGTCTCTGCGCCGTACAGCAGGTCTGGGGTGATCAAGGTCTTGTATGGGGTCAGCTTGGACTTCCGAGAGAGGGCTTTACTACTCAATTACCCTTTGAGCCCAAAAAAAAACAGTGGTTGGCAAGAGTTATTCTGCGCTTGATCTCGGTACTGATGTTGTTTGTACTATTTACCGCGGAGCCGAGGTAGACGAAGTCCTCCATTACCTCAAAGTAATAGCTGCCTATGGTGACGATCTGGCCAAGTCGTCGATGTTGTGCGTCCTCTCTCGATGACAGCATATAGTTGGTTTTGCCCTCGTTTACCGCCAGACCTATTTTAGCTGCTTCCGTTCCAATGCCAGCAAACGCATCATTGACGGCTCGTTGTGTTCGCCCAATCACGTCAATGTCATCCGCGTAAGCTAGCAGTTGAACGGACTTTTGAAAGATCGTGCCTCTTGTGTTGGCCAGTGAGTTTTGCACGATCTTCTCAAGAACGATGTTAAAGAAATCACTTGTCCTTCTACCATATGTCAAATATGGAGTTTATAGCTTGGACAAAATGTGACGCAGAGCTGATTCTGGGTTCTGTTGAAATGAATATACTTCGTCAGATACCTGCAAATGAAGATGAAGACAAAATCACGAACTGCATAAAGACGTGCGTACAGTTCAAATCGCATTTGTCTGTGGATTGCATCGCATCGTCTAGAATGAGGTTTTAGGTGATGCATAACTGTGCTCAGTTATGTTGGTTGGTTGTGCTCAGTTGGTTCGAAAAGAAACCAGAATCCAGACTTTTTGGTATCGGGACCAACTAATCATAAATGTAGACTTGATCTTAATGATTGTCTAGGACCGTCAAGGCTGGAAGGCAGCCCAGCTCCCCATTCTCTGTGGGTAGTTGATCTAACATCAAGTACACCAGTGTCCGATAAGTTTGAGGGGATTACCAGCATTGAATCACATCGAATAGCCCCTCACTACCTGTACGTGCAGAAGAAAAGAAGTCCTTGTGACATCCGCAACAGCGTAAAATTATCTCCTCTTTGCACCCCAAGGTCCTTCCAAATGGTTCTTCGATTCGACTCTTATTGATACCCTTAAATTTTATGTATCATGAATATAAACCGTTAGAATGAACCTTGCCTAATGCAGATGTCCTCAAATTTATATCTTATATCAGGGCTTCGCACATAATAGAAAATTTGATTCGATTTCCCTTGCACACACTCACACATGTCCATGGTTGGCATTTGTGTCCGCACGTCCTTAATGGCCCCAGTCACAGTCACTATCCGGAAGAGTGAAGCCACAATCCAATTAACTGAATCGCACACGTTTCTGACATTGCCTCCGGATATGGATGAAACCCAATGCCTTGCATAAAGCCCCCCCCCCCCCCCCCCCCGCACTGACATAACCTCTCCAAGGGCGCTCTCAGTCCTCGTGATTAAAATTATATCTGAAGATGGCAGTGGAACTCAAAGTGCGAGTATTTGCCTACTGCGACGGCCCTTCATTTTGAGGCTGAACTGTGACTTTCTGCGTCGGCAGTAGACCAAGGGACAGTCCCATCCGCCGGAAGGAGTTTTATGATTATTAAAAACAATACGGTCGGTCGTAAGATTATCTAGACAAATTTAATCTAATTACAGGAGAATTTTGTGATGTTTTTATGGAGCTGACAGCAAATCAAATGCTGGACTGGGTTGGTTGTTTGCATTACGCAAGTCCAATAACTTGCTGGGAAGACTTTTGTAAGCCCGAAGGCTGGTTGTATAAAATGTTCGATGTCAAGGCGAAACTGTTGCGCAATTTTTAGCACCGGAAGTGGATTTGAGCAACATTGCGTAGTAAATTCTTTAATCAAATGTCGTCGAGGAAAGTGGGTGGAGGTACTTTAGTTTCGAATTGATGGCATTTTCATTTGTAGTTTGAAAGCTTCTTTCACATCTCACCAGTATTTTATGCCGATCCCTCTTCTTCTTTGTATGCGTCTACACTCCAGGGTGGACCTGGGCCTCAACCAACATGCCCCTTAAGCTTGCGCGATCTTTTGCTGACTGTCTCTAATTTATCAAACCGAATTCGTTGAGGTCCGTCTCAAATAGTGCGTGCCAGCCTAGACGTGGACGTCATCTGTTGTTTTAACCTCAGAGTTTTGTTGCAAATCTTAGTTGAAACTTTGTCTTTGATTGTGTTCATCTAAGTCAAAATAGGTCCGGTTGTTCCACTCAATTTATACGCTGACAGAAGAGAATTCCGCCCCCCAATTTAGACGATGTGAAGATAGCAATATCGAGTATGAAATCTAACAAAGCTGCTAGGGCAGATGGTCTTCCTGTTGAAGTCTTTAAAGCAGCTGGAAATGACCTGGTTGGGCACATGGACAATCTCATCTGAGGATATAGTTGCAGGAAAGCATGCCAGATAACTGGAATCTCAATAGCGTTCGAATAATCCAAAACTGCGCTAATTATCGAGGGATAAATCTCCTTAACATCTGCTGTTTGGTGTGAACCCCTGAAATCTTTCGTCACCAAACTAATAGGTTCTCATCAGTGTGGTTTCAGCCCAGGGAAGTCCACAAGTGATCATATCTTCCAACAACGACAGATCTTGGAAAATACCCAAGAAATGTAGATCGACGACCATCCGATCCAACTGCATAGAGACGAGCTACACAGTACCATGTCTAGTTTTGACATTCCTGCCAAACTCGTCAGACTAATTCTAAGAATTCTCGGTGCTCCATCAAGGTGGGTAAAAAACTCACTGAGATCTTTAATGTCAAAAATGTTTTTTCTAAGCCGATGCCGTTGCCTTTAAATCCCCGCACGCACTGGTTAGCGCATGGCGTATTCCCCCTCCCACCCCCGTAGTGGCTCACGAGGTCACTGCCGGGTTGGTCGTAATTTCTTCGGAACGAGCCCGACCGACTGCCGAGTGGGACAGGTCGGCCACCAGACGCTCGCGTACTGCCAACATTCAGGCCTGGCTCCGAATGGGTCCCTGGCACACCAGGGTAGGCGGTATCCGAGGTTGTTGTTGATTTCTTTGTCGCTAGCCAGGCTTGTGGCGTACAATATGCACATCACAAAGAGCTGAGCTTTCCTGTAGGATTGGTCAAGCTGGCCCAATTTTGAAACAGCTTGGTTGATCTGTAATCAGGAAGACCGAGCTTGGTGTCAAAGCCAAGTTAGCGGTTTTTAACGCAGTATTTGTTCCAAATCTCACCTATGGTCATGAAATTTGAGTAATGACCGAAAGAATAAGATTGCGAATACAAGCTGCCAAGATGAGATTTCTTCGTGCTGTTGTGGGAATTAGGCCGGGATAGGGTGAGAAACACGACAGTGCGCGAGGAACTCAATGTTGGACAGCTGCTTCTTAGAAAGGAAGCAAACGAAAACGAATGTCCCCTTCATCACGACTTCCGAGGCGTTCCTTGAATGCGATTCCATCAGGTAGACCGCTTGGCAGATCCAGGACGAGATGGTTGGACGAATTCCAAACACTCCCCTGATTACGCTTGGGCATAGCTCCTGATGAATTAGAGTCGATGGCGAAGGATCGAGTGGCCTGGAGATCTTTCGTGCATGCATGGCCCCCGTGATCCCTTTAGTGGAACATGCGGGTCACTGGAGATAAGATGTCCTCCTCGGCTCCTCTAGCCTACTGAATCCTGGGTATTCACCTTTGGATTACATACCTTGGCAAGATCTTGAATTACTGCCGGTCGGTGTCGTGAAATAAAGCTGAATTTCAGATTTTTTGCAAAATTTGCATATTTCTGAAGATATAAAATTCACTTCTCTTCCCAATATCGTCGTATGTACTATAATCAATTCATCCAATTTTGCCATTTTACACGTCGTTATCATATAAACTCAATAAACAACTGAAATAACATTAGGTCTGGTCGTAATCATTAAAACTCATTACGACAAAATGGAGTTTGTCTATTTTTTTTACCATTTTTTTAAATTCGGCATTATTTCGCTAACGATACGATACACAAATAAATTCGGCGTTATTTCATTGCATTCTGCCGGACACTTAGGCTCGAGTTGTTGCGAAGACGCACTCTATATCTGTGAGGAATATGCGTCATGGACGGAACCTCCAGCCGAGCACCGGGCCATAATTTTCCAACGTTCCCTAACTTTAGCACCTCCAGTGACCTTTGCTCAGCATAAGTAACTTGCTTGGCATGTTCCTAAAAACGATCAGATTCTTTGTTTATAGGAGGTCTTCCGGTAGGATTGAAATGAGAAAAGTGGCTTATCTAGACACAAGTTTCCTCCTCTTGTAAGGTGGAATGCTACTATCTGGATCCATTCTGAAAGTGCCCGTGGAGTGCCTTTAAGAATGGTCACGCTGCAGTTTTTAAGTGCAGGTATGGAACACTCTTCCACCGGCATAATTCTTCCTTCGTTGTGGTTATGTAATTTATTGCCCTGAGTGGCGAACCTTGGTGGCTTATTCAAAGGAGCCTTTTGTTTGTCGAACCAGTTATGAGGATGAATCACAGATCATAACTCCAGGACTCGTATCGTACTATCTTGTTCTTTGAGCGTGTCGGCTATGGAATTTTGATTCGTGGTGGATGTAGGGTTTGCTCTAAATTGAGATCGACGACGAGACCATATTTTGGTATAGTGGCCATTGTTTGGGTGCTGACTCAATTGTAGTTGGGCTAGCCTTCCGAGTGTTGTTCGTAAACGAGCCTACGATCATCCCCGATCGTGATCTCAGAACGATTTACCGATTTAGTTGGCTTGCCTTACATACAAGTCTTAATCGACGATGTGGTGCAACCTGCTTTCCCTTAAAAATATATTAAAAGGAATTTAGAGGGATTGATCGCCCTAGCATTCGCTTGGCAGGTGGTAAGATTAGTAGCCCAATCTCAAGCCGACTTGGCAGGAGAACATGTTTTCCATGTTATTGTAGCTCTTGTTGAATTGTTGTTATTTCCATTTGAGTAACTAGAATTAATTTTGGCCTGTTTACAACCCTGCTGATCTATCTGGCTGATCCGGAGGTCGGTCAAAGCCAAGTTTTTGGTAACGAGATTTTCAGTCTACTTCGTCTGTTAAGACAAACAAATACAGTATACTTTCTACTCCGTATGTTGCTTGTTGAACGAAGTCAGGTATTCGGGTGCTCCGCTTGCAAAAGAGCTTTTTTTGTACTCGGATGTACGTTGATCATTGGCATGGAAATGCATTAAACCTTTATCCAACCCAGGGGAGGGGATGTAATGGAGGGGGAGGAGTAGTGAGGAAAGATCCATGCCGGGAACTGAATGGTGTCTTAGCTCGCTAAATTTTTCGGTCTTACTTAAGCTCCAGAACCGTGGCAATCAGTAGTAATTTGAAAATTCCTCACAAATAAATCATTTGCTCTATCGTCTGTGTACATCGTCCTTCTCAGTCACATATCCAGTTAGATTACAAGAAGAACAACGTAAACAGGCTGGGAAAGAACCATTTGGACCTTTTCTCGGCGTCAAAGATCAATGCGAGGAAATATGTTTCTCGATAGGCGAAAAATATACGTTTTGTCGCACAATTTACAGAAAAATTAAGTTTTTAGAGATATGACATATTTCTGTCTTTCAACTAGATCACTATCTAATATTTTTTAGAAATATACGTTTTGAAACAGTGGAAAGCGGATAAAAAAATAATGACCTGGCTGGCCTCTTCAAAATTCCGGTCTCTAAATTGTTGGTTATTTTTGAACAGAAAGAAAAAATAGATGCGTCGGGTTGAGGAAGCAAGAGCAACCGTTCTGTGAGATTTCCAGGCTTGGGGAAAGCCTATTTAAATGAGAAAGCCAGAGCAACATGGGTCTGACCAAAAAAAAAAAGAGCTTCGGGATGATATAAGTATAGGTTGTGATCACGTCCTTCATTCGGAAAGTTTCTGTAGTTAGACAACGTTATCATAGTCTCCAGCGTCAAGACCAGTGAAGCTGATTAAGCTATATTACGTGCCTGTTCTCTACAATACTGGGATGCACTGGGACTAAAAAGCCAGACGAAAACTTAAGCCAATGTCAAAACCAAACGAATGGTAATCAGAGTCATCGTCTATTTTGTGTGTGCTTATATTGCTTATAGAGAATTCAACGGTTAACTGACATTTGCATACGTAGAGTGCGATACACTGTGACACACTCCGAGAGCTAAATTCTTTTTAATTTCGCTCCCGCGTAAGCAGGTAAATGTGAACGAACTTAACGAAACATAGGTTAAGTTAGGTAGATGAGTGTCCTTGATGACATGAATAACATGTCAACGGCTCACTTAGGCCACTATGAGTCAAAAAAAAACGAATCGTAACGAAGCTGTTATTTTTGTCACAGTGTATTGTAACGGCGAAAAGATACCCCGACGAAGAAGGAGAACAGAAGGGCATTCGAAGTATAGCAGTCGTCGAAGACAGACATACAAGTTGTATTGTATTCTTTTGAGTATACTAAATAAAGATTAAATATTATTAAATATACAGTTCGTTATAGTTCAGAAGTGGGATTGACTCAGGTGAAGTGGTATTATATAGAGCTAACATGAATTCAGATCATAATAACAGGTCGTTGAGTTGTATTTTTAAGAGTATTCATGTTAGTTAGATAAGCAAGCAATTCTACGTAAATCCTAAATCCGAGTTTTGGTGCAATTTCGTTATCACGAAATAGTTTAATTTCAAATGAAATGTATTGCTTAAAGATTGGTGTTGTTAAAATATTTCTTTCCCTCATTTTGCATTTGTGGGGATGAGTGTGCACTTGGCTTTGTTTTTAGGAGACGAGCGGGCTTTCCTTTGACTGAACGGACATGTGGATGCGATTTCGGTTTTACGAAATGGTGTCTGTAGGTTCCGGTAGTTTTATTTGATAAATAAAGGGAGAAAAGGAAAGCAGCTCAGAACTTAGTGTCGGACATGATGGAGACAGTGTAGATAAAAACGGGTAAAGATAACAGATACATGAGTATCTGTGTATCGTTTGCTTTAAATGTAGGGGAAATGCAATGTGAATGCAATTCATGTGTAATTTGCGTATTGTCACAGTTGGCAAACAAAGTCCTAGAAACCGTCATTCGGCTTGTGTTAGCAGGTGCGTTTTTGGTACACAAAAAAGTATTTGTTGCGCAGCCTGTCTGGACGTGATGTGGCTTGTTTGTGTGAAAGAGAAGCCTGCATGGTAGTACTCACAATGTATAGTAGATAAGATTATGTGGGTATTGCGTGTGGTTAGAAGAAAGGATGTGCGCTTTCGGTTCACGGAAGAGTATATTCCTCTGTTGCTTGGTGTTGATATGAATCAAGCCATTGTTTGAGCGAAAGGGAAAACATCGAAATTTGAAGACAGAGAGAAACGTGCGCTTTCGGTTTACGAAAGAGTATATTACTCTGCTGTCTTGGAATTGATGTACCTACAGGGAAAATATAAAACTTTGAAGATAGAGAGAGGGTGGGCGCTTTCGGTTTACGGAAGGGTATATTCCTCTGCTGTCCTAGTGTTGGCATGAACCAAGCTACCGCTTGTGTGAAAAGGATAATAGTGCGTGTTGGTTTATGGAAAAGAGATCGAGATGACACTCAGTTTCGGTTTACGAAAAAGGGGTGAAAGAGAGAAATTGAGATGACACTCAGTTTTCGCAATTGAAAAAGGGGTGGAAGAGAAAGATCGGCATGGTACCGTGGACAGATACAAATATGTTGTACTGCTTTTGAGAGACGAAAATGAGGCTCAGTTTTCAGTATACGAAAAAGAGGTTGGTAATTGCAAAGGGTTGGATGATACAATATCCGCTTAGCAAATGATATTCGTTTTTTTGTTGATACCTGCGCGGGGAGAATAGAGGTATAATATAGGGATATGATACCATTTGTTGAGGAGGAAGTATATGATCTGAGTTTGTGTCGGTTATGTATTTTGTTTGTACTATACATGTGATACGTAATCAGAGTAAATTTATAGTCGGATGAGCGAAGACAAAGGAAATATGTCTGTTGATTATGTTTTTTATCTTCCTCTTAGACAACATGGAGAATATGACTGCGAAACAGTTACGTGGAGAACTGAAGGACAGGAACTTATGTACAAGCGGGACAAAAAGGATATTGATTAACCGATTGAGACAATCCGAGGAGATGCAAAACAACCCGGAGCAGGAGTTACCTCATTCAAGCAGGAATGTGGTAAACCTTTTTCCGAACAGGGAAGAGGACGGTACCAGTTTGGCGGGTGGTTCATTGGCTACCAAATCAACGAATGATGAAGAGGCACGTTCGCGTGAATGGGACATGATAAGACGCGAAAAAAATCTCATCGAACGGGAAAAGGCCGTGCTAAGAAAAGAAAAAGAGTTACGCGAAAAACTAAAACTAGTACGACAAAGCGGATCCATGATTGTGAATGCACCACAAATCAAAACAAACTGTAGCATAAGGGAAATCGCAGACGCTTTACCACTATTTTTGCCAGGTGATATTTCGTCGATATCAGCAGACTCCTGGGTGAATAAAGTTGAAACCCTTTCAAAAATATACGCTTGGGACGAGAGAGCAGTACTGATGGCAGCAGCATCCAAAATGCAAGGACCTGCACGCTTCTGGTGGGACTCAGTTGAAAACGCATTTTCAACCTGGGCTGAATTGGCTTTTGGATTAAAGACAAATTTTCCCCATCAACACAGCGAAGTTGAAATTCACCAACAGATGTCAAGGAAAGTACGGCAGTCAAATGAGTCTTTTGAGAGTTATTGTTTTCAAATGAACATGCTTGGGAAGAAGGTTCAGCTCTCCGACAAGACCATAATTCAGTACATACTGACAGGGCTAAATGATGCGTCGATGAGTGCAAGTTTAGCTGCTGGGTCTATAAATCATATAACAGAGTTAGTTGAAAAAATAAAATGGTATGACAGTATCCGGAGTAATCTGCGACAAGGAACAAATCATTCAAGATCGAATAATCAACGCAATCCTTCAACGAACACAAATGAGTACGCGAGATAGGAAGGCAGAGATATAGAACAAAGAAGTCGTAGCAAGGTCATGTGCTATAATTGTCATCAAATAGGACACTTCGCACGGCAGTGCACACATTCAAGGTAAAGGTGGTGGCCATCCCTCCATAAGAATAACAATGTCGACGAGGACGTCGAGTAGGTCAGGACGGACGAGTCTGTAACGGCGAAAAGATACCCCGACGAAGAAGGAGAACAGAAGGGCATTCGAAGTATAGCAGTCGTCGAAGACAGACATACAAGTTGTATTGTATTCTTTTGAGTATACTAAATAAAGATTAAATATTATTAAATATACAGTTCGTTATAGTATCATTTTTGTGTATTAGCTATGTTGCTTCAGTTCTCTTATATTTCCGTATGCTCATTATAGTTGGCCCTTAAGGAACCATAGGACTAAAAGAAAACCGGTTCGGCATAACCACCGAAGGTATCACATATTGCTTGAGTTTATTTTTTAAAATGTGCCATACCCTCACCACCCCAGTCTATTTTGAATTCTACCACAAACAAAATCATAAAAAAATAACAAAATCCCAAACTGTGCACAAGCTGTGTTCGTTTTATTCGCGTTCGCCTCCTTATCGTCCAACCGGCTTCTCAAGTGAATCAAGTGTGCACAGCACGCATTCCCCCCTTTCTTCAGATCTTGACACTGCCCTCAGTTCCGCACGGCGCGGCGGCGGTAGCCTCCACTAGCTCTACAGCAAATCAACTTCACATGTGCGCTCGGTTGTAACTGGTTTGAGCGGTTTTTTTTTTCTTCTTTTTTTTGCTTGAAACCCACTCAAACTTTGCGAGATCGCTTTGCAGCAGCTCCCTTACCGCCACGCTCACAATCGTTTCATGCTGTCACCGTGTTATCAGCATAATCGCTCAGCCAGAGAGACAGTGCGACACACACACACACACACACGGTCATCATCACCCAAAGGTCCCCTCTGTTCGGTGTGCAGCAGCGACAAGCTCGTCACGATCGGAACGCTTTCCCCCTGTGCGCTTCCAGCCGCTGCGGCTTTTCAAAACACAACTATTTCTAGTTTGAGTCGAGTCGTTATTTGCCAGCGATTCTTTTTCACTTTGCGTTCCATTCTTTTGCCGAATACAGACTAAACAGAGAGACGGAGAAGAAATCCAAAAGATAGCCGCCACCGTTGCTGGTTCACCCGATGACAGTCTTTCAGAAACCTCAGAGTGGGTGAGGTTACTTTCTCGTGCGTGGATCGACACGTTTTGTTTTATTTTTGGATGTTTTTTTTTTTTTTTGTTTTTTCTTGACGAATACTTTCTGTGTTTTGAAACATTCATTTTTTAATTGTATTCACTGCGGGATTTTTATGCTGACTGATTTGAAGTGCGCTCCGGTGTCGCGGTGATTGCGGGCGTGTTTTTCGTTTTTTGTGATTTTGTGGAGTGAACGCTGCCGATCGGTCCGTGGATAATCATCGTGTTTTCCTTTTGGGAAAGTGCTGTGTTTCACTGTGTGTCATTGTTGTTGTCTTTTCTGTCTTTCTGTTGTTTTCTGAGTCGAAAACAGTTGAAAATCGTACGAAAATAGCGCAAAGCTTCACAAAAGAGGAATAAATAGAAAGAGGAAGAAAAAAATAAATAAGAAAAATAGAAGAAAAGAAAAGTGAGTGAGTACAGAGTAAATACATACATACTCGTAGTTCTGTAAGCAAATCACCGGAGCTCGTTCGGATACTTGTTCCAGCAGGACTAGCTGAAGATCGTTTTAATCATCGACCATTTCCGTAAGCTCTAGATGCCTTAAGATCTGCTTGTAAACATTTTCACACGTCCATTGATTTGAAGGAAACTCACGAAGGAAATTCACGATCAACTGTAAGACAAGTTGTCGTCATGTTTTTTTTTCGGCAACTCGTCACTCTGTGCCGACAGTTTTTGCTGTGCACGGAGGTTGTGTGTGCGTCGAAGGGTTGAATGATCGCTTTGAGGAGGATTTTGTACTTTGCCGCCCTAAGTTATGTCATCAAGTTGCTGATGGAAGTGGTTGGCCGGCACAGTAAGGGCGCCGTTCTCTTGAGATGATGTAAACATGAAAAATTTCCATTCGATAGTTCTTGAGTGGGGTTCGATGAGGTCTAGGTTGGTGTGGCGTTACCCTTGTGATGTGTGTACTTGATTAGATTGTTGGAATCGGATTTTGATTGAGTTGTCGGGAACATTTTGTTGATATCGACAGCTGACATAAGCAGCCTTGTTGTGTCTGAGTACACGTGGAGTGCGGTTGAATGTGGTAAGGGCTGGGAATTGCTTACCTCTGTAGTTACTGAAACGTCCACTGATTTTTTCATATAAACAGTCTGTTCCACTTCCAATGAGACTGGTTTAAGTTTTGTTTTTCGGAGTATTTTTGAAACACTACTCAGACTCAAAACTGGTCCATTGTACTGCCAGGTAGCAACCTCCACCAGTGCCGTAAATTTGATCCCAACGGCAAATGGTGACTGGACCAGATTCGATTTCACTTGGATTCGAACTTGGGACCCCTCTAACTTGGGGCAGGCACTTAACCAACTGCGCCATCCAGTCGCTTAAGTTAAGAGCCAATTGCAACGTCATCTCTGATTGATCTATTGATCTTCGTGGACGACGAATTTCGTAGGGTTCCCTTTGTTGTGTCTATAATTATGACATTATAACAATACGTCCAAGTGTCGGTCTGTCAAAAGATCGCTAAGGAGCAAAGAGCGAATATCGAGTCTTGCTTTAAATTGGGCAACACTGGTCAAGTCTGTCAAAGCTCTTCAGATCCAAAACTGTGCACAAGCTATGTTCATTTTATTCATGTTCTCCTTCTCATTGTCTAACTGGCTTCTCACGTGAATAAAGTTTCTTAAGATTTGGATCTTAAGTTGGACAAAACTGCTCAAGCCTGTCAACCCTCTTCGAATCCAAAAACCTAACCATCAGTTCGAAGTTTAGAAAACTTGCTTTGCAAGACTACGGTACTCATGTGGGGATCCCATGAGGGATGATCCCAGAAGAACCAAAGAGGCTCTAAATCTTCACAAGCCTGACCTCAGAATACTATGTGGTGCACTCATGTAACTATAATAATAATAATATAATAATAATAATAGCGGCGCTACAGTCCGAGGTGGACCTGGGCCTAGCTTCTCAGCAACCACTCGTATTGTGCGTGCTATTGGTCTCTCACGAGTGGAGGGGACCTACAGTTTAATGCCGACTCCGAAAGGCGAGATTGATAAGCTATTTCTAGACAGTTATACTCTTTGAGCATTGTCAGTGACTCGAATGAGGTGGAGCCGTGAAAAAAATATTTGTTGTTTTTTTCGAGATTCGAACCGACGACCTCGAGCGTAGGAGTCGACGCACCTACCCACTACGTTACCGCCCCCACACTTATGTAACTATCACTTACACAAAATGGGGCACAGCAGCACAGAAAACTGTAGACACTGCGGAGAATCAAAGGAGACCATGGAACACCTATTCAAATCTGACACCAAGCAGATGTAAAATAACCAGCAGATTCACATTAACAGAAACAGACTACCATTACATTCCATCCAAAGAGATCATAAAATTTCTCAAGGTAGCTCTGAGGTCCTAGAGAAACAAAAGGGGGCACAACAGATCTATTGTGGTCGCAGTGCTATGTGACTCCCCATTCTCTTCAATTTCAATTCAATTTCTTCATGTGGGGATCCGAGACTAGGTCGCTCAGCAAAAAACACTCAAAACTCTTGACCGCGTTCGAGAGGAAAGTCGTACGGAGAAAAGTTGGTTCCGTATGCGAGTCCTGCAGTCCTGGACTACAACCAAGAGTTGCAACGCCATCTCTGAATCATCTACCCAACTTTGTAGACACATCTTCCATTTATCCTTAGAGAGAATTTCGTAGCGTTCCTATTGTTGGAATCACATCTTGTACTCGAGGGCCGATATAGGCTTGAAGATGTCGGTAGACTCTGGTGGGTTGGGCACCTAGCCCGTATGGGCGAAGAGAAGCCAGCTCGGAAGGCTTTTTGTAGTAGAACCTTGCTCACCTTATGATAAACCTAGCCTGCGTTGGGAGTATAGCTTAGATTAGGACGCTTAGGAATTCCCATCTGGATGTCATCGGTTCGAGATCGGGATCGATTGGGAGACTTGTTGAAGGAGGCCAGGATCGGATCCCGATTGTAGTAGCGCTGATGAATAAAATTGGTCAAGAAAGTGCACAAGTATTCTGCTGGTTTGCTAAATTTCTTGATGACCTTGAAGACGAAGACCGCTCACCGAAGCCTTGAACCTCGAGGAAAGTAGAAAACATTGAGAAAGTCAGAAGAAAACTCTGATCGTTGGGTGTCCGAGGAAAAGACTGAAATTCCTAAGAGTGTTCCTATAGCATTCCGAGGATTAGGGAAAGAGAAAGATCTCCGTGCGATTTGTTCCACATTCTTTCGAAGGAGCAAAAAGACATGAGGGTGCAAAGGCATGAAATCTGCCAAAAAGAAATTCCCTGCACTCGTGTTATTTATCGTAACTGGGCATACAATGTGGTGATTCCAATACGGACCACTCTCCAAGGCAGAGGACGAAATGGGTGTCACCAGAAAAGCCTAAAGAAAAGAAAGGACCTGCATCCGAACTGTATTCAGAAACGTGCATTGCCAAAAAATTGCTTTTTGAAATGCTTGTCGTTGCAGTGTTTCGTGTGGGTTCAGACTTTCGAGACGAATTAAGACGATGCTCACCGTTTCTTTTTTTCGATTCCGAGGGGATTATCCATGAGGTATTCGTTCCACAAGATCAGACTGTGAATGCTCAATATTATTTGGTCCTTTTGCAGAGTTTGTGGGACAGAATTAATCGTGTTCAACCGGAGTACAAGGAAGTAGGCAGTTGGCACTTCTGGTATGACTATCCGCCGCCGCCGCCAAAACCCAATTGAGCTTGTGTTTTTAGTCAAAAAAGAAAAAGAGGGGTCCCAGGTTCGAATCCCAGTGAAAGCAAAGTTAATACGCTTTTATCCGGTTTTTCAAATCTGGTCCAGTCACCATTTGCTGTTGGGATCAAATTAACGGCACTATCAATAGAGCGGTCGATCAGTGGTAGTAGTCTGACTTTGGGTATCACAATGGACCAACATGGTCTAAGTGTGCTGGTGGTAAGTGTCCTGGCCCTCTAACCTAACTTAACCTTGGTCAAAAACGAGGCTCAACTCTCGACCACCCGCGGTACTGGTTTAATCTAGCGCCGTGTGACTTCTAGCTATTTCCTATTTACTCAAATTAATGTAGAAGAGGAAAACCTACTGCGGTATTCCTACCACCCAGAAGGTTTCGCCCGACATCCTTTAGCGAATCTCGAGCACCAGAAATACTTTGAGAGGGAGAACGCTACAAAATTCGGTATGAAGTTAAATGAAAGATGTGTCTATAAAGTTCAATAGATGAATCACAGATGGTGTTGCAATTGGCTCTTAATTTAAGCTAGTCTCATCGGAAATGGGAAAGACTGTGCATGTCTTAGAATGAAATTTTCTTTGCTCAGCTAATGTGGTCCAATTTGTTTGCTCAATCATAGTTAGATCCTCGGTGGGCGAGCGGTATTAGGTAAGACTAGAAGGCGCACGGTCTAGGATCGAAGGCTGTACAAATTTGAGATCCTATAACACCGATCTCTACCTTCACCAACTGTAGCTTGCACATTAATCAGCTAATTTTAGGAAGCTGTTGAAAAGCACGGGTCAAAAAATAAAAATGATATCTAGATAGTGAGACCATTTTAAAAAGAGTGATCTACGATCGTAGATTGTGCGACCATTGGAATATTAAAATGAAATCTGCTTAGCTCAAAAGCGCTATGAACTAATCCGGTCCTGTTCTTTTTCTAAATCGTTGTTAAGTGAGGGGCATCAAATATACGATCATGGCACTGATTCCACAATTTGTATGCAGCGATCAGTTTTTCTTTAGCGCGAGAAACGTAGGTACCACTTTTAGTCTTCGACTCTGAGCCTGTGGGACAACGCAACAGAAGACGTCCACGTACAAGGTGGCGCACACAAGTCGAGGGGGACCTCGGCCGGCTTGGTGTGCGAAACTGGAGACAGCTAGCGAAAGATCGTGCTGGCTCGAGAGGCATGTTGAGCGAGGCCCAGGTTCACCTCGGACTGTCGCGTGCCCTAAAAAGAAGAAGAAGAAGAAGGTGATCCTACAGGCATCCTTTGAAATGACAATCTCAATTTATCAGCCGTTTTCATTTCTAAAACACAGAAACTTTGAATTTGTATGGGAAGTTTCAAATCGCACGCAAATATTTTAACCTGAAAGTGCGTTGTTAACGTTGTTCTCATTATTTTAAAAGACGTAATATCGCCAGCACAACGCAGTATTTCAGTCTGTGTCATTGTATGGCTTGTGTTGGAAGTTAAACTTCACTCGACGGTCGCACCAACGCACTATTTTGTTTCATGCATAAGTCTTTCAAAGAAATTATGATACTTTCACCAATTTTCTTTGGAAACCAACGATTTGAAATTTCTTGGAATATTTTTGCTACGGAAATTCAAGTCATAGTCAGACGGTAAGTCAAGACCTATTATTCAGAAGCCATTTCTTTGTTTGCTGTTGTCTATCATTTTTCTGTTGATAAAATCGTTTCGGCGGCATTCTAAAAAAAGCTAATTCTTCCCGATAACAAACTACAAACCGACAAACAAAAAGAATATCTATTGACTTAGTTTGATTCGAATACTGGGAATAAATTATCAAAATTGATTGTCATATGATTTACTGTCTCCGTGGTTCTATAAGATATACATAGATATAGAGAGAAACTTAAATGAAGGCCAAGAAACAAAGCAAGATAGTTGAAGTTGATTCAAGTGAATTATAAGGTGCCAATTGAATGAGAACCGTTGAGAAAAAGCTAATTTTCTGTGGTATTGGGTGTCAAGCGTCAAAGTCAAGCCTTTCAAAACCCAAGATTTTGGCAGTATTGTAATGTGTAACATTTCTGGACGCACCATTGATTGTTTGCAATAAAAAGGTGGTGTTGCAAAGCACACGAAACCAATGGTGTGCATTTGTGACGTTTAGGAATTCACCCATTCATTCTTTGACTTGTTTGCTATAATCCTGGCGGATTTAACATTTATACCTAAATCGCAACAGCGCGTTCGGGCTTTCACATTTTTTGTAGAATACACGTAAATCATTAGCCAAGTCGGAAGAGCGCGGTCGGGCGTTGACATTACACAGACCGTAATATAGTAAGTTCGAGCAGAAAGTGTGGAGTAGAGCTACTTTCTACTCAGTCGGGCTTTTTGACAGAGAAAAAGAACAATTTTTTTATTCTTTTGGTGGGCAGAGGCAATTATTTGTGTAAGCAAATCATTTTTTGTAGGGATTTATCTATACTTATTGCATTTTTTTCTTGTAAAATGTATTTTAGAAAGTGTATATTCGTAAATTCGATAAGACACGTACCAATCCCTGTCAAAGACCGAGCGCCCGAACGCGTTGCTGCGATTTTGGCTTTACCCTCATTCGGGTGTATTTTCTTTGGGCAGTGTAGCCAGAACTTAGCTGTGGAATAAAAAAAAATCCGTAGAAAAGTCCCTTTTCCAATTAATGTATACCTTGTTTGGTTTTTCAGTTGGGTTTTGGCAATTGTCTTTTTAAACGCTTTCTGAACGCAATTATTTTCAAATAAAACAAACTACATAATTTCACCTGTTCACACAATATGCTATTCACAAGTAAGACTGTGCAAGATAATTTCATGCACAAGCACTCAAAAATCTCAAAATAATAAACTCAAAACTAATAACAAACTGCAGATTTTATTTCTGCACGTATGAAAGAGATTTACTTATTATATATATTTGTTTGAAAGGAGAATGAGTACAGTAGGTATATATACATTACCTCATCAAATTGAGCATACACCCAAAACAACAAAATACTTTGTGGTTTTTTCTTCTTGAAAAATGTAATGTAATGTATTAGAAAATTCATTACACATATTTTATTTGTGGGGGATTTATGTACATATTGCCTAGCAAACTCTATTCTCTATAATTTTGTTTGCATTTTACTTGCAATGAACAAAAATTCCCAAGCCTTGTCAAGCACAGATACAGGATGTTTTTCGAAAAAATTTTGAGATCAACGACAACAGACTCACCTCGATCGAAACAGAAACAAAGTATTAGAGAGCTGTTTTGCAAACACTAATTAATTTAATTAAATTTCTTGGTTCTCAAGCATTAGCTTTTCGAGGAACTTCTGAAGTGTTGTTAGAGCTTAATAATGGTAACATTTTACAGCTTGTTGAGGACGTAGCCTTATTTGATTTAGTTATGGGAGAGTACTTGAGGAGAATAACGAATCAAGAAGCCCAAAATAAATATTTGAGCAAAAATATACAAAATTAAATAATAAGTATCTTTTCTACAGCTGTTACTAATCAAATTGTGTCTATGTTAAAAGAAGCCAAACACTTTTGTTGACACAACAACCGACAAGAGTCGCATAGAAAAAATTACTATTGTTGTTTAAAGTTCTTGAAAGGAGAAGGCAAGACCGGAGAGCTTACAAAGTTAATTTTAGACAAACTCGAATTTCATGGAATTTCAATAAGCAACGGTCGAGGTCACAGTTACGATAATGGTTTAAATATGAAGGGAAAAGAAACTAGTATTCAGAACAGAATTCGGCCAAAAGCATTTTTCGTCCCATGCAGCTCGTAGTGATTAAATTAAGTAGTCAATGATTCAGCTCGGTGCTCATTAGATTCTGTTAAGTTTTTTGACGCAATTCAATGCTTACATAACTTTTTTTCAAGTAAAAAAAAAACGTGCAAACCTTACTTTGAATCTTTTACAGAAACAAGGTGGGAAAGCAGACTTTATGCAATAAAACGATTAGCTGAGAGCTGAGATATATAAGACACTTATAGAAATATTTGACAAGTCCCTCTGTCAATTTATCAGCAAGCGTTAAGGTTTTAGAAAATATTAAACATACTTTGATTGAAATGAGTTCAGATGAAAAATGTTATGATTATGTTCAATAACAGAGCGTATTGCTAGTAGTCTTGAAATATCATCAAAATTTCCAGAAACATCTTCTTTACGATGGTGATGAATGTAACGAAACTAGTTTGGAACCGAAACAAAGGTTTAAGGTAGAATTTTAGTTTAAAACAATCAATTACAGAAGATTAGATTATCTTGCTCCCAATCTAGTTATTCTTAAAAAAATTTAAACACAACGCAAGCCACAGTAACTTCAGGAGAAGGCAGTTTTTCTAAACTTAAAATGATAAAAAATTACTTTAGGACAACCATGACTGAAAAAAGAGGGAGGGGGGGGGGGGGCGCTAAACGTGGGTCTTGCACAGGGCGCTTATTTAGCTGGGACCGGGCCTGTACTCTTGTTCCTGAACTCGCACAATGCATGAATATCTAAATCTTATGAAGGAAAGCGAAATTATGTTAAGGATCGAGCGGTCAAAAATAATTTCCTACGACGGCATTGGTCCAATACACAAAATTTACTGCGTTATGCTCACATACTTTTTATGTAGACAAATTGTAAACTACTCGTATATTGTTACCCTATTCCGTAGAAAATATTTAATCAAGGGGGATCCTCCAGAGGAGGGTAATGCCCCGAAGCAAACACACATGAAAAGCAAAAGAGTTTTTTTTATAATAAATAAAAGAATCTTGGTCTTTTTGAGAAAAAATATTTGCGTGCCATCCTTGATTGTGTATAATGGTGATTGGAGGAGAAGATTAAATCACAAAATACATGAGCCTAGCTAGGCATCTAGGAATCCAACGCCTAATAGTGCAAGACCATGTAGAGTGCATGGACTACGTATCTCCGGGCCGAAAATTCTTCACCGAGGACGTTCAGATTTGAGATGGCGCACACAAGTGGAATAGGACCTCAAGATGCTTGGTGTGCCGAACTACAGGAAACTACAACCTGGACCGTAGCGTCATATAAAAGAAGAAGATTTAACTTTGTTAACGTTGTTTAAGCTCAAGCCCAAAACACCTGAATAAATTCTATCTGAAGCTTTCACTTGCAGAGCTTAATCAGAGAAGATTAAAGGTGCCAGAATGGTATCAGTTTTGGCAGTAGCTATTGCCTGGTATCGCAATGGGCATTTGCTGGTCAAAATGTGACAGTGATCTGCAGTCAGCCACTCGTACCTAGGTAGGTAGGTAGGTAAGGTGGCTTCCCTCACAGGTGAAGGATTTACTTAGACCCAGAGGGTCCATTGTGATGCCACTGAGTCGGCTTCCAACCGCTGCTCTTGAAACCATCTTGATTTTTGGATGAACATCCAGATTCTTTTAACACCTATTTCAGCTATGTCCGTTAGTTCATTTAAGTAGAAAACTCCTAGGGTTTCTTTCCTTGTGGAGGTGATTGCAGGGCAGTTGCAGAGAAAATGGGAGGCTGTTTCGTCCTCTTCTTCATCCATGCATCTGCTGCAGAAATCGTTGTAAGGCAGGCCTAGTCTCGCGGCTTGTCTTCCCATAGCGCAATGTCATGTGAGGACTAATACTAGGTTACCCAATTTATTCCTGTTAAGGCTGAGGATGGCTGTGGTTTTCCGAAGATCCATCTTTGGCCATGTTTGTCTCGCATGAAGGCATCTCTCACAAGCTCCGTTAATTGGTAGCTCTGATCTAGCTCTGATCTTGATTTTCAAGGTTTCTATCGGCACAGAAACGTTGATAATGGTGGGGTTAGTAATTATTGTGCCCTTCCTGGCTAGTTCGTCTGCTTCACAGTTTCCTGGAATATCTCTATGTCCAGGTGCCCAGTACACCATACGGCTTCGTTGTCTCATTATCTTCTTGAGAGACATACGGCAGACTCTTACCAATCTAGATCTTATAAATGGTGATTCGAGTGCTCTGAATGCTGCTTGACTATCGGTGTAAATGACGATGCTCTTACTCGATAATGTTCTAATCGATAGCCATTCAGCGGCTTCACGAGGCCGTAATTTCACCCTGGAAAACACTTGGCTGATTTTGAGATCTTCCGAGTAAATACCCGCGCCAACTCCACTGCCAGTCTTAGATTCGTCGGTGCAGATTTCCTTGACGTTGTTAAAACACACTCGTACCTAACGAGGCAATACCACCAGCTGATTTCAGGATTCAGATAGTATAAGCTAGTAGGATGTTGTCCTAAAGACTTGGAGGCTCTTGGCTTACAAGTGCTAGATGAATCTATGCTGGGACCCTGGCTATAACTTGCCATGCTGATCACACTCGAACAAGATTAATGCACAGCATAGTAATTTTTGTTGTCAGTTAACCTACCTTTAAGGCTGAAGCCCCGGTCTCCACCGCCTTTAAGATAGTCAAGAAATGCGACAGTAGCAGGATTAGCGAACAAAATCAAAGTTACATAATTTGAGTTCCCGGAAAAAGCAGTATGTCTGGTATCGAGAACGCCGACAAACTGGCCAGACAGGGATCTGCCTTCGATAGCAAGGTTACGATGGCGGTACCTATTCCGCTTGGTTTAGTCAAGACAAAGAAAACATCATATTTCTTGAGGGCACTGGCCGCCCGTTGGATGGGCTCGGTTAACTAGTCGCGTAACATCCATGGAGACGGTGCCATCTTATGACAGGAAAACAGCGAATGTTCTTCCGCAGAGAGCTTCTAAAGATCTTGCAAGAGATCACGCAGTAAGAGTAGGCGTCGCTCCCAAAGCTTACTGCCGTAGCTGTAACGATGCAGCCGAAATTACCACTTTAAAATAATTAATTTGTGCCAGGCAGGCACTTAGATTAGGAGGACTTCATGCTGTTGCCAGCAATTACACCCAAAGGCCGTGGAGGTCCATTGTGTATGCCCTGTAAGGATTGTATTCTTTCCGAGAATTAACTCAGGGTCAGTATGCAATTACCAAAACCACCCCTTTCTTAGAAATTTCCTTAGGTCAGCAATCTGTACCTTCGCCACATCGCTGAGCTCTTGAAAGAACCTTGCTTTCAAGTGAGTGAGCCGTCGCTCTCGTAGAGTAAGGAGATGCTCCACTGGTTCAATTTCTTCTTCATCCCTTCAGCTCCTACAGAAATCGTTTGCCTGGAGGTTTAGTCTCTTAGCCATTGCACCTATCGTGCAGTGACCAGTGAGAACCCCTGTTAAGATGCGTATGATTTTCTAATTTTTGGATATGAGGGATTTGGTTTTGTTGATATCATATTTGGGCCATAAGCAGTGGGATATGATGCAGCCTGGGTGGCTTTGCCACAATTCGTTTGCTGATGACACAGATACTTGCTCAATGAGTCTTTTGGTTGAACTAATAGGAGGATGGATAGTATTGTCAGCCGATTCTGCGCCTGAACTTGAACCTGTCTGTGCCAGTTCATCTGCCTTTTCGTTTCCTTCAAAGCTGGAGTGTCCATGAATTTTGTAGCGGTTCAGGCTTCTAAGCTCTTTAATGTAGTCATTGACGGATTTGGAGTTTACGAGATAGGCAAGCACCTACTAGAGTCAGACAAGGAGCCCTGGGAATAACATTTTTTGTAATATCGTGACGAGATTTCCGGCTTTTGGGAAAACGCAACAAAGGATGTCCGCATCTAAGGGGGTGTAATCAAGTGGAGATGGACCTTAACCAATTTGGCGGGAGGTACAAAAAAATCGTACCTGCTGGGAAGGCTTGTTGGCTGAGACCCAGGGCAACCTAGGTATGCAGCGTGATAAGAAGAAATCTCCAAGAGGCCCATCAAGAATCTAATAGTTGTCCTGAGCTCCATGCGATGATTCTAGAAATCATATCCATCCATAACAAACCCTTACGGACACTTATCAGAACGGCGATAACAAAAAAGGTTTCCATTAGGCCCGCCAATTTAAAAATTGCTTTGCCTGTGTGCTTTTTCAAGTAAATCAATTTTTAAACTTTATATTCATTCTTGAGCGTGACTCTCAATTTAAGAAACACGTGGAATTCTTTCGGGAAATTTAACATTCCAACCTCATACCGCTCGTTTAGGACCGACAAGTAAAAGCTCTCAAAGTCCTCAAGGCCATTTGGGTTTCAGCCTTGGAATACCAACCCAATCCGCCACCTCCCGTCGTCGCACACACATGCCGAGCCTAATACCCACCAAATCGATTTCCAAACCAATTTTCTCCCAAACGCTCAAGGATTCTTCGAGGCATGTGTTATTTATGAGAACCTCACAAGGCCACGCGTGAACATTTGCAGCAACTTGTCCAAGTTAACCATCACACAGCCCGATTCATTCATGAGAAATCAATTCCGGTGATGGAGGTAGCACATGGCGCCTATCTGATAATTTGAATTTGCGGACATCCGTGTCATCCGGGAGTTTATCTCGAGTGACAAGGCGCACAAAAGGAACAACACATCTCCTGCCCCTGGACTGATTTCAAAGTAATTTACCCAAACCGACACAAGTAATCGCACATTCTCCAGCCTGTTGGGGTGGAGTGTTGGATTTTCATTGAAGGCCTTGACAAGGGCTGTAAGCTGGATTTGGTCTAGATTTCAATTTCCTTGAGCCACACATAGTCCTTGTCCTCCATCTTTGGCCATTCTGCGAAACAGTGACTTGGGATGATGGGCACAAGCAAGTTGCACAGGTCTATCGTCTCTCGAAATGGGATACTTTTCAGTTTCAGTCTCGCTCTTCGGTATTGAATAACATTGAGGGGAATAATTGAAGATTCGCATGCTCGACTGAGTTGAAAACTAGAAGCGAATTCCGCTCAAACAGCAACATCATCAACGGGCGACATACAACAACGACAGCGACAGCGACAACGACAAAACCATCCAGTGTATCTGCCGGACAATGTGCAATACCGGACAACCCGATGATGCTAGGAGTGTGCGTTCAATTTCATGGCACCGTCACATACCCGTGTGTATGCATCTATAGCGCAGATACTCTTACACACATACGGATGGATAGCTTCCTTTTAGAGAGACTCACTTTTGTTTCAATGGAAAACGTCTTGGCGCGCTGGACCAGCCATTTACGGGTCATGCAATATGTAAGTGGCCTAATGATCTATTGCCCTTGCCTCTTGATTAGATGCTCGTACTCGTGTGAGTGTGTTTTTGTGTTTTTTTTTCTGATTTTCGCTAATCAGCTAGTGTCGCGCGGACCGATAGAGCACAAAGTGAACACAGTGTCACTTGGCTGGGCATGCTGTACTCGTAGATACTCGTAATGATCGGGGATTCGTAGACTCAAAAGCGAGGGTATCTGTGAATCGGACGAGTTATGAATTGTTGATTCGAATATTTCGCGAGCACCTTGTCTGTGCAGTCATTAAGACTGCTAATCGCCCAGAGATGGGAATTATTTGTTTGATTTTGGAATGCTTTTACTTTCCGTGTGTCATCCGGCGGCGGTGGTCGGACGATCGTCTATTCACTTGTGCTCATAGGTTTTGTTTTCGCAAATGAATCTTACGAGGGTTTGCGCTGAAGTGGGAAAACACTGAAAAGTGCAGTTTAGTGAAAGCTGAATGGGGAGAGTTCATCTGTACTAAAGTAAGGCGTATGAGCTCATCGGATAGGTGGGTTGTTGCTTCTTGCGAACGGCGAGTATAGACAACGGCATTAGGTGATTGTTCAATATTTGACTTGTGAAATTTATGGAGCTGCTTTGAGTAGCTGTCTCATTTGTGGGCATCTTCCAAATTTATAGATGTTGCTCATGGACTTGGTATTTTTTGTATTCCCTTGCTTTTGAATTCACCTCGATTCTTGTGAGTCTATAGTGTAACCTTGCCAGTCATCAACGTGGCAAGTGCTAATATTTCTGAATTTATGACAAGCGAATGCAGAGCCGGAGGAGAACCTTCGCCTGCGAGGCTAAAGAACACGGATAGGAGAGGACGGCCTTGTTTAAGGTGACGCAAATATGCTGCTAAGGAATTCAACTTACTTTATGTACGAAGTTTGAATCTGCTAGCGAAGGATGAGTGAATTCTGAGTGATGTAGAAACGATGGCTAGGCCATGTAGAGCGTATGGACAACTTAGCTCTAGCCCGAATAGTCCACGACTCTGAGCCTTTGGGACAACGAACAGAGGACGTCCATGTACAAGGTGGCACACAAGTCAAGGGGGACCTCGGCCGGCTTGGTGTGCGAAACTGGAGACAGCTAGCGAGAGATCGTGGCTGGCTGGAGAGGCATGTTGAGTGAGGCCGAGGTCTACCTCGGACTGTAGCGCTGTAGCACTGTAACTGTAGAAGAAGAAGAAGAAGTCAAGAACTTCGCACCGCGGTAGAGAGTATCGTGGTCAGACGTAAAACTACTCTCACCAACCGCTTTTTTGGCTCAAAAGGCCATTGACTAATGGATCCAATCATACCAATCCTATTCTACTTTTCTTCTTTTTGAAAAAAAGTTCTGCATGCTATCTTTGGTCAAGGATACGTTGATGGTGATTGGAGGAGAAGATTCAACCACAAATTTTACGGTCTGTACAGCCACATGGGCTTAGGATATATTGCCTAACATGGCTAGGCCATTAGAGCACATGGACAAATTGGTTGCGGCCCGAAAAATCTTCGACTCCGAGCCTGAGTACGTGTACGATTAAGGTGGCACCCACAAGGAAAGAGGGCCCTCAACCAACTTGGTGTCTGCTGCTTGGGGCAGCTAGCGAAGGATCTTCCTAGCTGGAGAGGCTTGTTCGTTGAGACTCAGGTCCCTCCCGAACTATAGCCTCGCGCACAAAAGAAAAGTATTTTTAAAATATGGACAAACAACGAACATATTGATAGAAATGCTGTGACTCGTGTAGGCTCATTTCGTCGAACGACACAGTCTTCCGTCTCACATATTAGCTCCGAAGTACATAAGTTAGTTCCTGAAAAGGCTCGATGGCAAGGAGCATGTATATCATCAACAACTTTCTTTAACCCTTTCCTGTTGTCCATGATTTTTCCTCAGCTCTCCTGTCACTTTCCACTCCGAGTGCCCCGATCCTCTCTCGGACTGGACAGATTTCATTGCATTTTGTACTTGGCAACGCTTCGGGGTTTAAGGTGTGACTAATACATTGCTCCTTCTGTGTGATCTGCCCTCATAAGGGGTTTTGCTCATTTTAACCATGGATATTGGGTTGGGTTATAATACTCTTGAAGTGAATCGAAGTACTGCTCTCAGAATGCAAAACTAGTTCGATAAAAATAATAATAATGGCGGCGCTACAGACCGAGGTGGACCTGGGCCTAGCTTCTCAGCGACCACTCGTGTTGTGCGTGCTATTGTTCTCTCACGAGTGGAGGGGAACTACAGTTTAATGCCGACTTGGAACGGCGATTTTGAGAATTTTTTTCTAAGCAGTTATACTCTTTGAGTATTGTCAGTGGCTCGAAAGAGGTGGAGCCGTGAAAAAAATGTTAGGTGTTTTTTCGGGATTCGAACCTTAGACCTCAAGCGTAGGAGTCGACGCACCTACCCACTACGCCACTGGTTCGATATATAATCGCAGCTTTAGTGCTGTAACCATCATCCACACCTTGAATCACATTCCGGAAGTAGTTGTTCGATCAAATGATCTGAACTGTCTTTTTTTCAGTTTTGAAGGTCATCATCATCATCTTCAATGACCCGCATGTTCCACTAAAGGGGTCACGGGGGTAACGCACGCACGACGTATCTCCAGGCCACTCGATCCTCCGCCATCGACTCTAACTCATCAAGAGCGATGCCCAAGCGAAACCAGGCGAGTTTTTGCACTTGGTCCAACCATCTCGTCCTGGGTCTGCCAAGCGGTCGCCTACCTGATGGAATCGCATTCAAGGCACGTCTCGGAAGTCGTGATGTTGGGAACATTCGTGCCATATGACCAAACCATCGAAGTACACCTCTTTCCGTACGAAGAAGCAGTTGCCCAACGTTGAGTTTCTCGCGCACTGCCGTGTTTCTCACCCTATCCCTGCGAGTAATTCCCACAATAGCACAAAGAAATCTAATCTCGGCAGCTTGTATTCGCGATCCTATTCTTTCGGTCATTACAGTTTTAAAGGCTTTTGACCAATTTGTGATAGATCTCAAATCCTGTGTAATTGAACGTTATCGAAGGGTCAATCTGGTAAAAGAACCAAAGACACTAAGTATCGCTCATGTCTGAAATGAAAAATGTTAGGAAAGGTCTATTTGGTAGGGAATGGAATTCTTCAGCATTTCAATGCCGACCCCTATTTTTAGCGAAAAATGTTGTTAAGTGCAACATAAACTCGGCTGAGTTCATTTATCTAATCTTGCCATCCAGTTTTACCATCCGGGCTTAGAGCGAGAGACTTAGGTTAGGTTGGGATAGGTTTTGTTGGTTGGGATGGTTGGACTGTCACGAAGAGGTCGCGTGATCAATTCAACCGAAATGGGTCTGTTCACGTGATTACTAAGTCCAATGAGCTATACTGTCCAGTGCAATAAGTAATTCCTAAAAGTAGTTCGTTTGAGTTTACAGTGAAGTTTCATTTATATGAACCCTCAGTTATATGAATTATTCCAATATATGAACCGCAAACAAATTTTTGTACTGGAATTCAGTTATATGAACTGATGCTCTAATAAATGACTGCGCGCAGTTACGATCGTCACATAAGTGAATTTCTGTTGAAATTTTTTAGAAGTTAAAACGTTATTTTTTTGAATACAGAATTCTTTTACGTTTTCTTTTGCTTTATCTGCATTTGCACGTGAGAGAGTAATCGAACTTGAATTTACGAAAACTGTCCAAACAAAAATTTTTAAATTTTTCAACCGAGTTTAACACAAAAACTTTCAAATAAATTATTTTAAGTTTTGTGCATTAACTGGATTAAATAAATATATAGTTTAATTTCATTTTTTAACCGTAAAATAAATGAATATCATACTTTACATGGTTTCAATATACGAACTTTTCGGTAATATGAACTGCGCCAACAATCATTAGTTTGTATAAGTGAAATTTCACTGTATTATGATTTTACAGCTCACAGTTTGCTTATAAACTGGCTGATTTTCCGCATATCCATATCTGGCACTCCATTTTGGTTGTTGAATGTGACGATATAATCTAGGATTGCCTCTTCTTTCTCATCGTTTCAACATTCACCTACAGAAGTCATTGCAGCGAATGAAAGGAAGAACACCAAAAGCGGCCGGTTAATGAAATGGAGATCTAGCTCATTCACAGGGTTTTTCTATGCCTGGAATAACCTTACGCCCAGGGATCTAGCATAGGGTGAGATTGCGTCGGATATGCTATATCTCCTGTAGAGATGAGCGCAAAGTTTTATCATCCTGGATCATGTCAATCATGTGTCCATGGTCTATCTGTCAATGTACAGAAAAATAGACTTGACCGGAGAATTGTTTTTACTTCCTCTTGAAACACATTATTTTGGTCACGGTATGTTATTAAATCTACATATTACGTACTATATCTCCGCTAGTGTTTTCTGCGGCGGTTCTAAACGGAATCCCAAGTCGTGTCGTTGGCTGTTTTGCAACCATTCTTGTAAATTTCCAGAGTGGCTAGATTTCTGACCTTATCAGCCTTGCAGTTTTTATTTTTTTTGGATCACTGTTCGGTAGTTAATTCATAATTATCGTAGGGAATGATTTAATGTTGACGCCGTGACGTAGTGGGTAGGTGCGTCTACTCATACGTTCGATGTTCTCGGTTCGATTCCCGAAAAAAACATCAAACATTTTTTCACGGCCCCACCTCTTTCGAGTCACTGACAATGCTCAAAGAGTATAACTGTCTAGAAAAATGCTTCTCAATCTCGTCGTTCGGAGTCGGCATTAAACTGTAGGTCCCCTTCATTCGTGAGAGAACAATACCACGCACAACACAAGTGGTTGCTGAGAAGTTTGGTCCAGGTCCACCTCGGACTGTAACGCCGCCATTATTATTATTATTAAGTTGCCTGCTAAAAGAAGATTGCTTGTCCTCATTTCTTGCAATATTTAACATTTCCCGATGCGTCTGCATGGAACTATTCAATCCATAAGCACTATGAAAAGGAGGGCGGTGACAAAGCATACCAAAAGACCTATGACGACACTGAAGCATGGTCATTTAATGCATTTAATTTAAAACGGTTGCTACAGTTTGCATGCGAAGATTGAATGAGCTTCACTGCACTCCTGTAGAACATATGAGAGCTTACATCAGGGGACTCCATCGTAAGTCACAAAACAATTGAAGATAGATATGATGTACTTCCAAACATTTTAAGTACCATTCCCAGAGTGAAATGCTCGTCCGATTGCGCTCCTTCCGGGACAAACCGGATGACAATAAGTTTTATCTGATTCATCAATTTACACAGTTCTCAATCTGTTAGATGCCAAGTAGGTAAGCCTTTCCATTGAAATAAAGGTCATTCACACCTAAACCAAAAACCAAACACTTCTTGACTGTAATTTAATTTGAAATTTGCCACACCTTCAAGCGTTCTAAATAACGATTTGATCGTTGAAAGTCGCCACTACAATAAGCGGTGAAGATACCAGGAAATGTGGTCGTACGTTGGCTGGTGATCAGGCGTGAATGGTGGGTGCGGCGGTGTTTTATAGCTCGAGTTAGCGTAACTTCTGTGGGAACTGCTGTGAAACTTGTGGTCGAGTGTTGTCGCGTAGGAAGATCTAGCATTTCCTGTGTGATCAGTCTCAGATAAAAATGAGACAGTTCCTGTTGCATGAAGTCACTTTGTTGACAATAAATCTCTCCTTGTGATAGTTCAGATGGAACTGATGAAAAATTTTTCATTCTCACTGCCTTCAGTCCATTTTATGGTTCGTTCCAGCGTTCCAAAATTCGAAACAGCCTTTGTGGATAGACCAATTCAAAATGTATGATGTGAGTAATGTTCGAGTGAAGATCACCTTTTCAAAGTTTTGCAAGTAAGGACAGACCACTTCAACGTTCATAGCCACTTCGAACAAATGTCACCATTCCCGACCATTCATCCTCATTTCGTTGGGATTTTGTCACGAACTGCCTTTCCTTTCGCAGAACTATTACGAGTTTTGACCTTTCCGGTAATGCAAAGTGTCGTACAGTCGCAACCATGAGCACCAGCAAATGCTACAAACCCCATCCATTCGTGATTTTCCACTCTGTCATAACCAGTTATGGCCGTGGGGCATTATGCATCATGCAGTATGAGGTGATTGATGATTCAACGGTTGCCACTGTGCTTGAAAGCGTTTGAAGAAACCTCAACTCATTCATTAGTCTTTTTCCTTGATTGTATTCATTATTTAAGATTTTTCGAAATTATCCTAAGGATTATGCAGTCAAACTCTGTGTGAATCAGGTACCCAAAGAATTTGTGTACAATGTTCGGTTGCAATCAGCAATCTCAAAGATAATTTGTTAAGTGAATAATTAACACCTCTGCTGAACAGTGAGTGCGAGCCGTTGTTGGCATCGTGTTAAGAGGAATCAGTGATGTTTGCCGAAGTTGTTTTTTTTTTTTATTCTTGGAAAGTAATGTGTCTCGTAACGAGTGGAAGTTTTTTGTGAGGAATATGGAATTAATCATGAGGGCCGGATGCAAATGTATTTGATTTATGACACAACATGAAGTATGCACTTCTTAGGCTGCTTTCAAAATCAGTTTTTAAAGGCTTCGCCTCCGCAGTAAACTGCATTACCTATATTAGTACTGATGTCAACCACAACATTTCTTCACCAATCGCTGCTGTTTTCGGCTCAAAAGGCATTTGGAAAGTAGGGCCCTTCTTCGGGAGAACAAGTTGGCTTTGTTAATGATTATGATCATCCCGGTCCTCCGATGAAGACGCTCTTGGTCTTTTAAAATGAGAAGTTATTCATTCGTTCGGTGGTCCTATTCGGGCTTATTGCGATTGTAGGAAAAGTGTTAAACTTAGGAACTGAACATGACATGAGGCAGAGTTGTAAAAGAATGCATTTATTTGGGAATGCATTCCTAGAATTTGAAGTCAGTTTCGGTTTTTTTATCGATGCAATCAAAACTAAAAAAGACTGGGATTTAAAAAAATCGAAGTCACCACTCTTTTGAAATCAGTGACTGGTGCATTCAATATTTAGCAATCATAGAATTGAAATCATTGATGCAAGTCAATTGAATTCACTTAATTGGACTTGAATTCAGCAGTGAATTCACTTTAAATCAGTTGAAGTCAGTGATTTCAATAGATCTTATGTGAATTCATTTAAAGTCTGTGGGTTCTTATCACAACATTATTTGGTTATAATACAAACAGAAGTAGAAAAAATTATCATAGGCGAGACTTCTCATTAATCATTGCAACGTTGAACCACCGTAAATATGCTTTTGATTTATTTGTCTAAGTAAACATAATAATACGTAGGTTTTTTTCATTTTATTCTAGTATAATAAACTAAATAAGAACTCAACTTAATCAAACAAGTAAAATAATATTTTAGGAATTGAACATTTTTGATTTCCTCAATGTTATTAACTTTTAATAACACCAACCGTTCAAAATTTTCATCCGAAAGCGTGCCTCGCCGGGGGGTGTTGATTAAGCTTGGAAAAGAAAACAATTTTTCCACAGCGGGTGACGAAGGCAATGGTGTGTTATATTTAATAGCTTTTTTTTTAAACTCGGGTAACGATGCAACATTCTGTTCATACGGCTGGATCGGCCAGATATGCATATAACTCATCAGATTCTGTGGTATTAAATTTGATGCTTATGACTTTTAAATAAGGATTGGCAAACCTCAAAAGTCTTCTAAAAGATTCGGCTTCAACAATAGACACAGGCAAGGTGTTATTATGCATTTTGTATCAACTAACGTCAAATGAATTCAAATTATTTTCGTTGAATTCATAGACTTCAAAAGATTTTATGTGAATTCACTGCTGACTTCAACTAACATAAAGTGAATTCACAATTTTTTTTTTTAAAGAATGCAATCATTCGGCTTTATTCAAAGATTCTAAAAAATGTAATGCATTAGTCACTGTGTTCCAAAGAATGGTGACTTATAGTTTTTTAAATCGCAGTCATTTTTACCAAAAAGACCTCAAATCATTTTGGATGAATTCAATAGAATTACGATCTCTAAAGATGTAATTCTTTTACAACTCTGACATGAGGCATGGAGAAATTAGCTCCGGCTCGAAGTTTTTTCGACCGTTTTATAATTTAACAGATGACATGTGTACATGTTCACAATGTCGTAAACAATTGGAGAAGGATCTCAATGAAATTTTTGTACAAATTTGGAAGCAGCTAGCAAAGGACCGTCCTTTGGTTGAAAAGGCTTGTGTTTCGAAGACCAGGTCCCTTTTGAAAAATATGCGGATCTGGAAGTGGTAAATTTAATTGTGTCTGCAAAACCGATGAAAGGCCGAAGCACGGATTTTTTTTTTTATAATTGGCGTGTGCAAAAGTGTTTACGAATACCCTTAAGTGTCCGGAATCAAGACTCAGCCGAAGGTATAGAGGGAGAAAGGGAGTGGAGGTACCTGTGCACATTGGTTTGAAATGTCTACGGATTGTAGTGAGTGGGAAATATTGGGCTGGGAAGAGCATTCCATATTCGTGTGGTGAGGCTAAAAAACGATTCTCTAAGCTTAACTTTATATCCGAAAGCAGGCTTAAGGGTGAACTGATGAGCATTCCTGACGAAACGAGTATTGCGGGTGAATTCATGGAGGGGAGGAATGCAATTGGCTAGCTCACTTGAGCATCGTTGGTTGAAATAGCGATAAAACAGTGATAAGGATGAGACATTACGGCGATGTTCGAGCGAGTCTATCGACTTCGCGATATTACTGTCTCCTAGAAGTTCTATCCTCGTGCAGGGAGGTCTTAGAAACACCAGACCAGATATGAGCGTTATACTCAAGTTTGGGGTGGATGTAGGCTTTGTAAATTGAAGCCAAATCAGAGGGGGTGAAGTATTTCTTGCATCGTTTAAGGAAACCTTGACATTTCGCAGCATTTTTAGCGACTTCGAATATGTGATCGTTCCAACTAAGTGTTGAGTTGATACACATACCGAGGATGGAAAGTTTTTCGGTTTCTTCGGTCACACTATCCGCAGCTCATGCATTTACAAAGATAGCGGCATGAAATTCTGGAATCAGTTACTAGTTATTAGTTAGACCTAGATGTCATTTCTATGCAGACGATCAGTATATGCTTCATAGTTTCTTTGGCCTGGCCACATCGGCTACACATTTCTGTGCTGTTGAGATCCATTTTATGAAGGTGGTAATTACATGTCCCATGTCCTGTTACCACTCTTAGGCCTGCTTGTTAGGTTCTAAAGCTTCTTTGGTTCGTTTGGGATTGTAGTTCTGTTCTATGAACGTTCTTGAGGGCTACCCTCTTTGCTGTTCCAAAAATGGTTCCTTCCTAAATGTAGGTTTGTGTCTGCGTTGTTGAAATCATAAATGGGTGAAGGCTCCGTGCATATTTTAGTATTGTTGGGTTTTCTGTCGTTGATGCGGTTAATTGTGTTGGTTAATTGAATGCGAACAGCTCAGCTTGAAATATTGTTGACTTTACAGACTTTATAGAGAGGAATGTGTTGGCTGCATCTTGGTCTCTACCACTATCACTCTAACCCCTACTTTGTTTCCAAATTTCTACTCATCAATTTTTTTGGGCTCCATCATTCATCCACGAGAGGTTGTAGTTCCATTCTTCTCTTTTTGGTAAGAGTACTTCGCAGTATATTTTGAAATTCAACTTTGGGAACGAATGTTGTCAACACTTTTAAGAATCTCTAGATGCCCCACAAGGTCTTCTTCTTTGTATTTATAGGTTCTCTGTAAAGTTAAGGCTTGTTTTGCAGCTTCAGCCTTTATAGCAGTGTGCCATTGTGGAATGTTCAATAATTGCTTCCATTCCTGCTGTCGGAATTGTTCTCATCATAGTGGAGATACCCGCTAGCTTTTGTATTTTGTTAAGTTTGTTCATGGGATTTCTTTGTTCACATTTTCCCACCATACACCCATAAAGTAGACAGACTCATTTTTGGGCTTAGTCCTCATGATTTGCCTACGAGTTGTTTTAGGGACCAGAGAGCTTAGAGTGTATTTTGTTTATGTGTGCATTCCAAGTGAGTTTTTGGTTCAGTGTTATGCGCAGAAACTTTACCTCTTCCTTTCATGAAATGCAGGTTTCTTTGACCTTGAGTGCTTGAAGTTTGTTTATTCTTCTTTTTGTGAAACGAAGTACGTTTGTTTTACTGGGATTGATGGAGAGTCCTTCTTCATCGCACTAGTTCTAAGTTATTTCTAGTGCACTTTGCTTGGGATTTCCTATAATGTCTTCAGGTTTACCTTCAGAAACTATGGTTTTATTGTCAGCATACCCGTACACTTAAATTTGTCGTAAATTTTTAAAAATTTACGACAGGTCCGGTTTGAAAATTATGAAGCTCCAAAGTTGGTTATAATATATCTCCCAAAACCATTTCTTAATCAAAGTGCCTAATAGGGCCCATAACGACACAGACACGTCGTTGCGGACCTATATATTTTGTTGTTGTGCACAAGTCTGCGCAGGCTGTCTGTGTCGTGTGTAGGTTAGGGGTGCTGGCTGAGCCTCACATAGACCGATTTTGGTCCATAGTGTTAGTGTCGCATATTTGCAGCGACCGTCTCCGTGAATTCAAAAATTTTTGAGTTTTGCATGGTCTGCAGCGACGTGTTTGTGTAGTGTATAATGAATTTTGCACAGACCAAGGGGAAAATGCATATCCTAAACATGAGTAAAAACACGTATAGACAATTTTGGGTCGAGTTTGTGGAAATTTATGAAATTTGTAAATTATTGTGTCTTGTATTTATAGTGAAATGTCATGTCAGAAACATGAATAATAATGAATGAATAATAATTTGTGAAAGCCGGTTTTGTGGCATGTAAATGATTACTGCGGCACAAGCTGTGTCTGTCATTTTTCCGACCCGACGACTACGACGAAACGATACAAACTAATGTCTGTGCAGATTGTCTGCACCGTGTGTTGCGAAGGGATGTTTGCACAGACTTATGGTTGCTATAGGTTACTATAGGTTTGCAGCAACATGTCTGTGACGGGTATGGGGCCTATAAAAGTCTCAAAAAAGACATAAAAAAATCGAATAACATTTTATCCATAATCCTGGTCCTAATAGTTTTGGAGCTATTGGTCAAAAACGGCAAAACATAAATGTGCGAGTTTCGAAGATCAGAAAACGTAGTTTTGTAGATTTCGATGAACATTAGAAAATGATAAATATCAAAATACCGATTTTTGTAAAGATTATAAGAAATTAAAGATTTTGATTTTTTTCTGATCAGACCAAGACAATATTAAACATCCTTTAGACATGCAGGTTTTGATGATTGGGGCCTTGAACATACGAATTTATTGATCTTGTTCATAGTTCTTGAAGGGTAACCCAAATCATCTCCACCGGAAAACTGTGCGTTCTTCTCAAGTTCACTCTATTTCATAGAATTTCGTCAGAATCGAAGTGTCTGTACACTGTAGTCGGACTTTGTCCGGAGGCCAGATCACCATTTCATCCATTAAGTTTAGCTCTTGAATGTATAATATTGGGTATGTTTCTAAGTGTAATTTTTGTTTACATTTTCAGTTCTTCTATTTTTGTAAAGAATGTTTTCGTCTGTCTGTCATAGATAATTGCAGAGAGTCTTGTTCATATGTATATTTACTTAAATGGGGTTCAAAATCCATTCCTAGGGTTTACTTTATACTGATTTTTTAATTTAATTTGACGTATCCTCCTCAATCTGACATTAAGGAATGCAAATATAAAATATTTGTCACGTCACTTAGTGAAATTCCCTCAGATTGCTATGAGATAGGCCTCTGCCTCACAGAAGATATTAACGCAACCCTGCCTTCCATCATTTGATGCCAGATTTTATTATCGCCCGTTCAATCTTCCCTATGCGGTTTCTGTCAGTTAAAAATGCCCCCTCATTGAAATCCCAAGACATGTCAAATTCATTCATTTCAGGATCCATCATAATCCATCCAGCCAACGGGTTCAACTGGAAGGTTTGTTGCCATTTGCTGTGCAAACAACGTGACATATTTTAACTCTAACGACAGTGTTTTTAACATCAACCTCCACTGGTGTGTGCTTGCTGCTGTTCGGGCAGTTGAACGGACTTACAACAAGTCCCAGCCCTGATGTCCTGTGATGCTTGCTGCTGCTTTCTGTTGTTCTGTTAGCGTTTTTCAAGTGACACATGACATGGCATATTTGCTAAGTATTACCCTGACATGGAAAACCGCAAAGTGATTGATCAATTTGTGAAACAACACGATTGCGTCCCTGATACACAAGGCGATGAGTTTGGTTGACACGTTCATGTTGTCATAGCTGGCATTGAACTTGGGAAACACAAAGAGGTCATTGTCACTCAAGTGCCTGTTTTCTGTTTTATTTTGACAAACGGGAAAGATGTCTTTCATCGTCCTGTTGAGTGGTTTGTTGGTCTTCATACAGTCTTCACTTATAGAGTGGAACAGTTTTTTTTTTGGAAGTGCCCTGTATTGTCCTCAACTGCATTTCAGTGTATCCCTTTTTTGTTCCAATCATGTGGAAGATTCTTTCAGTCATTGGACGAATTTTGGTCATCCCCTGTTTACAAGCAGGTAGTTGACAATTATTCAGTCCAAAAGCTGAGTTGTCCCTACGTTATCTAGTCCCATTACGCAAAATCTTCTAGGATTATTAGGAGGGATCACAAGTCGGTCTTTTCAGTTGTCCTTCCATAAAATCAGTCCCATACTCTTTCAGCAGAAATATTCGAAGTAGTAGAGGCCCAGATGTCCGGTAAGCCTCCAAAATGAACTGGCACCTAATATTCTTTGAGAGATGGCTTTTTTCACATGACGTTGAGATATCCAGATTCTTGATTCAGCAGCTGCTACAGGGGAACTAGAGGAAATATAAATCAAATCGTAGTTTTGGTCCTTCTTCTTCTTTTTGGTCCTTCCCTCTTTGTTCACAAAAAAATGTGCTGTAACAACAAAACGGAGTACCATTTGAGTCCCTGAACCAGTCGCAATTCCTCGGCAAAGGTGTTTCCTTCAGAGCCTGGGGATGTTGGTGCTTTCAAACAATCGAAAGTGAAATGTACACATGCCCTGTGCAAAAAGACCCTTTGAAGGTCACATCTGTTGCTCGTGTTTTTTGCTCCTTTTCTCCCTCTCCTGCCGTTAAACACTTTGTGGTCCATTGAATGCGACTTTTTCAAATTCTCCTGCGAAAGTTGTACACATTCCCTAGTGCTGTCGACGGCACAACACACAAGCCTGCTGTCTGCAAAGAAAACACTTCGCACATTCCACCACGCCCTTGGGCATTCACAAACACACTCGCACTACCCGACGAGCTACATACGCCACATGTTAAGTCCTTTGGCAACTTGTTTAGCCCGTTTCCAGCGAAACTGGTTTGCATTGTGCGCATATAAATTGCCTCTGATTGGGGTGCCGTCGGTGTAGTCAGCATAAAATATTCAGCACACACTCTCGTCGCTCGCTCTCCCAGTGGCTCGCATCGTTCTGCATGTGCAACAACTTGTTGCGTGCGTATCCTTATTGGCAGCGATTTATGCATGCCGCTGTTTAGTCGACGATAACGAGGACATGTGCGAGTATGTGGCACTTTGCAATTTGTAATTCTCCAAGGATGGCCACGAGGACGAGTCGGGAGTTCCCTGGGCGCTCCACTTCCTTGTTTGTGCTCGACATTCAGTTTGCTCTGGATCATAATTGAATTTATTTATCGTCTGAGGAGCAGCGAGTTGCTTCGATTCTGCTGCCGCTCCGGAATGTCTTAATGCGGTCGTTAAATTTATCTTCAATGTTAATGAGACGTTAAATCTGCGAACAGGTTGAGGCAAGAGGCGCTTCGCCGATGACGACGGTGAACATCTGAGGAGATTAATTCGGGAATGAAAACAAGTTCTCCGAAACTAATTGTCCAATCCAAGACTGGTTTCTCAGTTGGTTAACGTCATTGTGGCTATTTGTCTATTTTCGTCTTCCCAATCTGATGGTACAGTGCGGCTGTGGATAATGAATGCGGTGAGGGAATTATAAACAGACGATTGGAAGGCGCTTGAACTTAAATTCTGGTCTCATTCAGTTTGGATTTTGAATAGGAAATTTGTTTTGTTCTAATTTCGATTCTCTTTCTTGAACAGTTTCCATGGGCTTGGGTAAAGGCCAAGAACCAGTTTGAGACCAATGTTGAGCATTTAGCAGAGATACATACAATTTCCATGAATTTTTGTTAAATTAATTCAGTCTATTACTAAGAATAGGATTCGTGCTAAATCAAACATTTGCCGGCTTCTATAAGGCGTGTCTTGAGACTGTTGTCAGACGTTACATAACTCTTCTTGTCGAGCGATGGAGTTTAAGCATTATTTTCAGACAAAAGGCTGTTAGAAGTGAACTCTGGATTTTTTTAAATGCTAGGTTATTTTGGTGAAATGGCAAACTCCTCTTGGGCCTGAGAAGGCAGTGAAGACTTTAGTTAAGTGGGCTAGGTGCGAACCGTGTTGGTCCTGTTTAACAATACAGTGTGATCAGATAAGAACGTTTAGGAAACTAAATTTAAATAAAAAAACAACGGCATGAGATATAGAATTGATTCTGGCTTTATTTTGAAGCTACATTCATGCCATTATGTAGGGAATATCAAATCATTCAAATGCACCCTCGGCTTCACTAGAAGCCCTTAAAACCATCGGTCCAAATTTTGATGACTCGGTCCAATATGCGCGCTGTTATTCCGTCAATAGCATCTCAAATATGGGCCTCGGGTTCGTCCAAAGTGGTTGCCTTGTTAGCGTAGAAAATGGACTTGATGGAGTCGCATGATCGCGGCGGGCAATTGATAAACGCTCGCCGTGAGATAACCCAGTTGCCAAATTTCTCCATCATAACTTCGAGCATTGTGTTCTGTCGCTTGTATGGCATGTAGCGCCATCTTGTTAGAACCACTGCTCAGGTTTATCGATGTTGTCGAGCTTCGGTCACAGAAAGTTAGTTAACATTGCTCTATACTTGAGACCCCTGACGGTAACAGTGTCTTCTCCTCATTTCGAAAGAAATAAGGTTCGATAATGCCGCCTTGCCATAACTCCACTAAACAGTCAATCTTTGGGGATGCATTGATGCTAAGTATTGTGTTCGCTTCTATAACAGCAATTTTGTCTATTGATATAGCCGCTGAGTCAGGACGACTGGATGGCGCAGTTGGTTAAGTGCCAGCCCTTACTTAGACGGGTCCCAGGTTCGAATCCCAGTGAAAGCAAAGTTAATACGCTTTTATCTGATCTGTAAAATCTGATCCAGTCACCATTTGCCGTTGGGATCAAATTAACAGCACTGTCACTGGAGCGGTGGATTAGTGGTAGTAGCCTGCCTGTGAGTATCACAATGGACCAACATGGTCTAGGTTAGGTTAGTCTTTGGAAGGGAAGTGTGATGGTTAAAGTATCACTTCCGCTCGGAGGCCATGGGGCCCATTGTGAATCCCTTCAATTGCGGAGTACATAATCTAAAAACCTATCCTGTCACGTGATGGCTGAAAGCACCCCTTACTCTTTATCAATTTTAGAAGATCCGATATATCTGCGTTCGCTAAGTCCGCAGTCTCTGTGACGAATCTTTGGACCAGCGAAGCTAAGCGCCGATTCTGGAGAGCTGGGCAGTGGCAAAGCAGATGTTGGATCGTTTCAGTCTCTTCCTCATCTCCGCAAGGATCGCTGGATTCCGCATTCTATTTCCGGAGCATGTCCTGTGATCACTCCGACGAGCATACGGATCGAGTTAGGATCCAACGCCAGAAGCTTCTTTGTTTTGCCGTAGTTAAGCTTTGGCCACGTTGATCATGTCGTGTGATAGTGTGCTGGTGAAAACACTAACACTCACCTAACCTAACCTAGCCGCTGTATCAAAAATGAGCCCCTAACGATTTTTGGCCAAAATCTGGATCTCCCGCATTTCCAGCGCAAAATTAGCGAACTCGCAGTGTTGTGTATGGTCGTCCGGGTTCAGTTCTGGCGTCAACATCATCTTATACAGATGTAGGACCCTACCCAACCGGAAAAAAAATTGGGTTGACTCTGTTTCGATGCGTAATTCAGTTGAACGGCGCCGAATCGACATTTCTGGGTCCTCATCGATATTGGCCGCTACAGCGGGTATGTTTTCTTCATTTTGCACCAATCTCTGTCTGGTGGGTGGCGAGTACACTCTCAAACGCACCACGGTGCGACGAATTGCCTCCGCACAGAAGCCATGAAGACTACCGAGCTAACGACGAAATTTACGTTGCAGATTTACAACTGAGCCAGAATTTCGACAACATTTTTTAATAATTTTCGCAGTTTCGGCAAACCTCAGTGAATGTTTTCACCGCTGGATGTCATTAACTGTAACTATAACTATAACTATAAATTTTTCAAAGACATAATTTTTTTATTTGAGTGTCTTTTCGATTTGAAGACGGTCACTTGTTCTTTAAAACCGTATTTTATAGCGTTAAATTCACACAAGAAACTAATTTTTAAAAAAGAAATGGGTTACACCAGTTTTGTACTCGCAGCCTCATTTGGATCACAATGCTTATTAGACCACAATCGCATCTTCGCAACAATTTGCAGAAAATAATTTACGACAAACCATTAAGTGAAGTAATTTGGAAATATTTACTATCAGCAACATTTTTATCTTTCACCAACTAACTGAACTGACACATATAAAATTTCGGTAATTTAAACGATAAACACGCGTCGAAGTGACGTACAAGCAAGGAAAAACCATAAGACTGATGAATTATGCAAAAATGTTCTAAAAAAAGCCTTTTTCTTTGCCATATAACCAAACAGATACAAATGTGTATCGCCAGGGGATACTGTGGGAATGTTTCTTTTTTGTTCATAGAACAGCGGAATAGAATGGATGGAAATAGCATAGTGACGTATGCATACACTTTAAGAGTATGAGGGAAGACCACAGGAGTATGGACCAGTGAGTGGGTTGTTTTAGGTCACTTACTTTTCTGCTCCTGATATACGTAATTTTTTGGAATTGATTTATCTTTGAAATGCGTGTTTTTAGTAAAAAAAAATAGTGTGCAGTATATGGGGACCCAATTGTTCTTTCTAAATAGTCATGAACAGCCTTGCATAAGTAAAGTACATTTGAAGATGAAGTTTCGCCTAAAATGCTTGGGTATATTTTGCTATTGTTGAAGGATGGTCAAAAATTAAACAAACTGATCGAAAATTTGTAAATTTAAATATAAATTTAATAAATATAAATATAAATATAAATATAAATATAATTAAATATAATTTATAAATTTTATAAATTTAATAAGGACTTAACCACTTTTGGTGCTTAAGTAAAACGAAAACCATTGGAGAAATCTCGAAAATTGTGCTATTGGCTTGAAGAACAATCAAATCATTTTTGAATAAAATTCGACGTCGTTCATATGATCACTACGGGCACGTTTGCAGCGGTCGATTCGTTGAACCCAATTTTCGATGACTCTCGTTCAATACTGGCTCTGAGCTCTTCTAGAGAAGCGCGCCGGCTTGTCGCCTTGATTTAACGTGGCCCCATAAAAGAAAGTCTAGAGGTGTTAAATCACACGATCTAGGCGGCCAATCGATCATCGAATTGAGTTTTCTATAAGTCGATTGTTACATCCGCTGAGTGGCTTGTGGCAACGTCTTATTGAAACTACGTATCATTAATGTGTAGTCCATGAAATTGACCAAAGAAATAAAGTTGCAGCATGTCTCTGTAGCGATCTCCATTGACTGTAACGTGACGGTCATTTTCATCAACGATCAATCACACCGCTGGCATAAAAACCAAATCACAGTTATTTTTTATGGATGAAGTGGTGTTTCTTAAAGCACATGAGAGTTTTCAAATGATCAATAACGCGTATTCTGTTTGTTGACAAAGCTGTTCAGCCAAAAATGCGCTTTATCACTGAAATCTTCTTTTGACACTTCTTGACCCCGAGAACCTATGTCGCTTTATATGATCGAGTTTCTTTGGTTCTTGAATTACGTTTTTTATTTTTTTTTGTTTTTTGTTGGATGTTTTTTTGGAGCACTAAGACTCAAAACTGGTCCATTGTACTGACTTGCTACCTACCTACTCCAGTGCCATGGCAAATGATAACTGGACCAGATTCGATTTCATTGGGATTCGAACCTGGGACCCCTCGAACTTGGGGCAGGCACTTAACCAACTGCGCCATCCATCGTGTGTAGATGTTAGTTTGTCTCCGTGTCCAATTCCTTCGTAGTTTTCATCACCTGGCGCCCAAATCAACTTTAAACTGTTGTTTTGTGACATTCCCAGAAAGCCTTAGAGTTAAATGTGTAGAAGTTTGAAATCATTGACCTATAGCGCACGCCGTTGACGGTGATGGCCTGGGCCTGGGTGATGACTGATGACACCGCCAGACCAAAATCCCCACCCAACAGCGATTTTTTCGGGATGCATTGGACGCTCTTGGGTCTCATGTGGATTGGTATTGTCTCAAATTCGACAAGTTTCTTTTTTGACGTACCCAATTATCCAGAAATAGATCTCATCGGTGAAGATGATTTTTCAATGAAAATTAGGGTCAATTTATAACTGCTGCAGAGTCCCTATGGTCGTTTACCTTCAGCTCCTGAGTTAGATGAATTTTTTACGGGTGCAGGCCTAAGTCACGACCAACTACCAAAATTCGCCAAGTTTTGGTCTGCGAAAGGCCAAGTTCTTGTGAGCAACGCGAAATCGGCTGCTTCGGATTCTTCTGTGCACTCTCACGGACAGCGACGATGTTTTCGTTCAGCAGATATAGCGTTTCGTCCGTCGACGTACGGGTGTTAGTTTATCCTAGGACAATTATAGCAACCGTAGAATGGTTGAAGCGCTCTACACTGTTCGTCTTTTTCTTCCTTTAGGCATATGTTAAAAACACAATGCTCTACCGACTATCCAACAATTCCTGCACGAAAAGAAAGTATCAAAGATGTTATTCGAAAAATACAACCGTAATTATGCGAAAAATTTAATGAAAAATTTCATAAAAAGTGTTTCTATTTATAGCCAGAGGAAGACATTAGGCCGATTTTCTTGTTTTCCATTATCCGAACTTTGAACTTTCATTCAAATTAAAAATATCACCACTTTTCGTAAAAATGTTGCGTCATCCTATTGATCAAAAAATGACACTTCTTATTGGATGACCCCATACTCAAGATAAACTCAAATACCTCAGACGGCATTCCCCAACTGGTTGTTCAATATTTATTCAACTCACTCAAACGACCGTCCGGCCATTGTTGGTAAATTGGCTAAATCCATCAACCGGCTATTTGGATTCTGCATGTGTTTATCTATCCATCAGATAAACATTTTTCATTCCCCCACCTCTCCGCATCGCCGCCAGAATTTTGAATCATCTCCCCAAAAATTCACCGACGTTAGTTTGTTTTTTTTTTTTCGTTTCAAAATTTCTTCATTTAAGTCTTTTGTTGGCGCTTGTTCGCAGTGAATGAATGTGAATTCGATGCGATTGCTCGATTCTCGGCGCAATGTTTACGTAAACAGTTTACTCTGTAAAATTTGCCGACAATCCGTGGCAGTGAAATAGATTCACAAAGGCCAACCAGACCGGTGAGTTAATATTTGCAGTCATTGAGTAGTTTGGATGGAATTCGAAGAAATTTATGAGTGAGTCGGAGCATTCTTGAAAAATCAAATCATTGGCTTGTGAAGCACCGAATTGAGTTATGGATGGGACAGGTTATCTTATCTTATTACCGCGTTGGCAGAGTCATTAGTTAACACGTTTTATGTGTGAATTTTTCTAGGTTTTGGCTAAAATTACGGAATGTTTGGGTTTACCTGTTGACTGAATCTTATTAGACTTTGCTCCCGGTTAATTTATATTTGTCTAGATCAGTAGAGAAACTAATACACGCAGAAAGCTAAAGGAGTTTTCAGTGCATTTTGCTCTAAGAAGCCATTTTTTCAAAATCCCCTCTCTGAAGGGTTTAGCTGTCAATTATGAGAAATTCTTCATCTTAAAATATACAGCATACTGGGCATTTGACTGTCGATTCAAACTTATGCCGCTAGGGGTTTAAAAGTGAAAGTTGATGTAAAGAGTGACCAGAAAGCAATCATAGCTTTTCCAAAAGTCATGTTTTACCAACTGTCAAAGTTATCAATGATATCCGACTATCAAAATAACCAGTAAAGTTTCCCATTTCATCACACACGCATTTCACGCTTTTCACGCGAAAGTTATTTAAAAAATATTATCGAAATTCCGGCTCAGTTGTAAATACGCAATGTGAATTTTGTCGTGAAGTCGGTTGGCTCATTCCCAGTATGCTGGGAATTCGTCACACCGTGAAAAGCTTGAGCTTGAGCATGATTACACTCTTTGGGAAAATGAAGAAAACATAGTCGCTGTAGCGGCCAATATCGATGAGGACCCAGAAATGTCGATTCGGCGCCGTGCAACTGAATAGGGCATCGCAAGAGAGTCAACCCAACTTCTTTTTCCGGTTGGGTAGGGTCCTACATCCGTGTAAGATTATGCTGACGCCTGAATTGTATCCGGACGACCATAGACAACGCCGCAAGTTCGTTAATTTTGCACTGGAAATGCGGGAGATCCAGCTTTTGGCCAAAAATCGTTAGGGGCCCATTTTTGACTCAGCGGCTAGGTTAGGTTAGGTTAGGTGGCTGCTTGTGATTTCACCAGAACACTTAGACCATGACTATCACACGACAAGATCAACGTGGCCAAAGCTTAACTACGGCAAAACAAAGAAGCTTCTGGCGTTGGACCGTAACTCGATCCGTATGCTCGTCGGAGTGATCACAGGACATGCTCCGGAAATGGAATGCGGAATCCAGCGATCTCTGCCGGAGTTGCGGAGATGAGGAAGAGCCAGATACGATCCAACATCTGCTTTGCCACTGCCCAGCTCTCCAGAATTGGCGCTTCGCTGGTCCAAAGATTCGTCACAGAGACTGCGGACTTAGCGAATGCAGATCAATTGGTGTGTGTTCATCAATTGGCCGCCTTGATCGACATTTAATAATAATAACGGCGGTGCTACAGTCCGAGGTGGACCTGGGCCTAATTTCTCAGCAACCACTCGTGTTGTTCGTGCTACTGTTCTCTCACGAGTGGAGGAGACGTACAATTTAATGCCAGCTCCGAACGGCGAGATTGATAAGCTCTTTCTAGACAGTTATACTCTTTGAGCACTGTCAGTGACTCGAAAGAGGTGGAGCCGTGAAAAAAAAGTTAGGTGTTTTTTTCTGGAATCGAACCGAGAACATCGAGTGTAGGAGTCGACGCACTTACCCACTACGCCACGGCGCCCACCGCCTCGATCGACGTCATTCGATTATTTTCTCTGGGGCTACGCCAAGTCCTTAGTCTACGCTAACAAGCCAACCACATTAAATGAGCTGGAGGGCAATATTAAAGCCGGTCATTTTGGACCATGTTATCAAAAATTTTACCGACCACTGGAAGCACTGCTAGTGGAGCCAAGGCAGCCATTTGAATGATTTGGTAATGGCATGAACGTAGCTTCAAAATTAAGCTAGAATCAATTCTATATCTCACACCGTTGTTTAAATTAAATTTAGTTTCCTATCATTCTTATCTGGTCACCATTTACAGGATGTCTTTAAAAAATGGCGCACAATGTCGACGACTTGGTCAGAACCTCAGAGCAGTGGTTATACAACCTACATAGGTTTTCAAGAGAGTTGATGAATTGTGTCTAAAAGCCCTGCATGGCTTGCATGGTGCTGTACAAGTACAGCCCATATAGTCCTTGGCCAAGGGAGAGAGAGAGAGATCCCTGGAACCACGCCCTGCCTTCATTTGTCTGTTACTTGTTTGAGACGACTGTCGGCCTTTGTTACTGAACTAATTAGGTTACAAAATCAATAATTCATCAACAGACAAGATATTCAAGATTAAATCCAATTTCCAGACACCCCGCTTGTCAACGAATGTGCAGGGGCGTAGCTTTGACATCTAGCGACAGCTTGCCTCATGACTCTCCATCCTCGTGTGCCCACATCCCCATCAAATCCATGCAGTAAGTTAGAATGGAATCATCGACTGCAGGCAAAGCAATTAATCATTTGTTTACCAATTTCATTGCACTCCATACCGTCGTTTGATATGTAAATCCACGCCATTGTTAACCGGCCCAAGAGCCTCTAAGCAATCCCACATCAACGCCTCATTCGAGACGTCCAAAGCACAATACAACCAACAAAAGCCGATTCTATGATTCAACAAATGGCCATCTAAGGCAATTTTCACTCTGACCAAAGTCGACAGGGAGACTGAATTGGGAGCCACCTTGAGACATTGAGTACGCACTTTTATAGCGCCTGCATTGCAAGCTAATTGCACACACGCACCTGCTCAGTGGACACATTTAACGAGTCTGCTAGCACAACGTCAACACAAAAGACAGTCAACAAGCCGCTCGTGACTAAGAACCCGTTCTCAGACATTTCTGTTCAGCCGTGCATGTGCAGAGTCATCAGATCTCCGACAACGCTTGTCGGACTTACAATGCAATTAATTACCTGTGGGCTAGCCACAGCATACGATGCCATACGAATCGAATATCTAAGCGCAGTGTTTTCGATTTCGCCTCGTCGATTATTATGCTCGATGCACAGCAACCAATTCATAGTCAAAGCCAATGAACCCGATTGCGATCCGATGAATGCTCGTTGATACGAGTACTGCTCGAATGCGTGTATCGTTTAACCATGAATCGATGAACTGGGTTGCTTGCAATTGGATTCCATTCTGTAGCGATGACATAAAGCCGTGCATAAGTACATACGTCGTATGAGATCATGGATATTCGATTTGGCGTCAGATTAATGAACATTCATTGGGCACGTTTTTCATGATTGGGTGAGTGTGCTGGGGCGAGAGACATTTGAGAATTAATTCTCTAGCTCGACAAATAGTTGTAAAGTTCTTGGCAGGCGAATGAGTAAACAAATTAAGGATGCCTCTAAGGGTAGTAATGATTGTTAGGTAGGTAGGTAGGTATGTGGGTAGACGGGCTTAAGCCACGTCTCACTTAGGTCTTTAGGGACCCATTGTGATGCCCAATTGGAGGATAGTGTCCCCTTCTTAACCCTTGTCGCACTCATGGTCCTTCGTTGCGCCGGAGCCATCCCGATTTCCTTATAAACCTGTAAAGAGATCTAAGAGGTATACTTGAGATTTCATGTAAGTCTTGGAAGAAGAATTCTCCCAGTGTTCTATGACGCAACTGACAAAGACTAGGGCAGTGACAGAGGTAGCGAGGAGTATCCTCACTTTCCTCCTCGTCACCACAGCCTCTACAAATGTTGTCGTTGGAGAGTCCCATTTTCATGGTATGGTTTCTAAGATGATTATGGCCAGTGAGAGCTCCAACCACCATCGTTAGCAACTCTTTGTCGCACTGAAGGATATTGTCGGTTTTTGCTCGGTCGTATCTGGGCCATAATGCTTTAGTAGTCGCACATGTAGACAGACCGCGCTATCTACTGTTTGCCATTTCAATGATCATAGTATCCACCTTATTCCTTAACCCTGAGAGTGGCGGTTTAATACCTTGAATTGCTTGTGACACGTCGGTCACTGACCCTGTTCTGGCAAGTTCATCAGCTATCTCATTGCCAGCTATGTCCCTATGTCCTGGACCCAGCACAGATTGATCGAGTGCTGTGAGCCAAAAGCCTTTAGATCTTCGCGACAGCTTGCGATTGATTGTTACACTTTAAGTTGTCCCTGTGAGTCAGTTGTGAACCTCCACTTCATGTCCGTTTAGAAAGTTACTTATGAGAGGATTCATTGTTCTGGGAAAAGAAGTGCAATAACGGAAGGTGACTACAGGAAGGGCCAAATACAAGTTTCTTTTTAAAATGCCATAAAGTGAACAGGATTAAATTTGTTCCCATTTATTATAGCTTTATTAGTAAGAACAAACATTCCCATTAATTCTGAATTACAACGTCGTTCAAGTGCCTGCGTCGGGTGGCTTCTCAGTAGTGTAATCTGTCACCTCAATTTTCCAAGACCTTGTTGATGGTTACGGGCTGTATTTCACGGATTGCTTGGATGATATTGGCCTTAAGTGCTTGAATCGTTTCCGGATTGTTGGCATAACATCGGTCCTTCACGGTTCCCCACAAAAAAAAAGTCCAAAAGGTTCAAATCCCAGCTTCGAGGCGACCAATTGATATCGCCAAAACGGCTAATAACACGATTTGGGAATTTAGTGCACAACAGACCGATTGTGGCATGGGCTGTGCAGCATGGCGCGCCATCCTGCATGAACCAGAGCTCGTTCAAATCCTACAAATCCTTACACTCGGCCCCAGCAGCCACATTCCCATCTGTGCACACCGTACGACGATGAGGACCATGAGTGTTATCCACTAGCATACCAGTCTCAAGAACTTTTTGCACAAACTTGCGTACAGTAGTCGCGGTGGTTGCTTCATTTCGACCAAAGCGTCTTTTCAAAAAAAACGCACAGTTGGGCTACACAGTCCTCACTTTAGAAATAAGTTTTCAATATTTCCCAACATTCTTCAAGCCTAAATCGACTCGTTTTGTTCTGCGGAGGTATGATGCCGACTTTCTGTCAAAATTTCAAACGGGAAACAGTTGTTAGTGTCAAAATTATCTATGATTTAAAAAAAACCACTAGATGGCCCTTTATTTATAACACGTTGGATTAAACTAGGGCTTTGGTAGGTAGCATTAAGTTAGATTAGGTCTAGGTTAAGTGGGAGGCTTTAAGTTTGTATGTGGTTGGCTAATGCTTCGTTTAATTTTTTGTGGTATGGACACCTTTATATTCATCCTTCCCATATCTCAAAACCGACTGCGTGGCGCATTTTGTTAAGTGCCTGCTCCAAGTTAGAGGGGTCCCAGGTTCGAATCTGGTCCAGTCACCATTTGCCGTTGGGATCAAATTAACGGCACTGGAGTAGGTTCCTACCTGTCAGTACAATGGACCAGTTTTTGAGATTGAGTGCTCCAGTGTAGTTTCAAAAACCTCCGAAAAAAAAAATCTCAAAATCAGTAAATGCATACAATGGCTCACGACAGATGTATGAATCGTAAGGAATAGGAGTTTAGCTTAAAATCTCCTTCGACTGAGTCATTAACTTAGCTAAGACCACAAATAACTTGGCTGAGGTCCAAAAATTATTCACGACTTCTTTGCTTGGCTTAAAAACATCAATTTTGTTTGCTTTACCTGATAATAATGAGAAATCCCACGAATCTGGAATTAAACTGAAATTCGGCAAAAGTTACTAAGACGAAACGAGAAGTCCAGAAGAATTATTTGAATCTTTAGTCAAAGAAACAAAAGACGAAAGATTCAACCCTCATTTGAAATGATGAAACCGTCTACAGATGAAGTTGCTCACATTTCAATCATTACACAATGCAACCGTCTGTCGCAGTGCATGTTTCTAAACGAAATTGAAAAAAAAAAACTTAATTTACTAATAAAAATTTCTCATAAAAAAATCAGGGAGACAATATGAATCTTTAACAGCTCACATGCTGAATATCCATGAAATAAATTAACATACAAGCCGTTGTTAATTGAATCCATGTCGGTTGTGCCAAGACACACTATCTCAGTTCAAGTTAAAGTGAGTTGTACTTATAACCGGTGGATACAAGAAGCGGTGCCGCAGCGTTAAAACAGCACTCGTATACACCAACATTTAAGATTTATGAGAATTTGTATCTTAATTGGAAACCAACCAATAACTACTCGGTCCCTATCTCGGTGCAAACGTATTAAAAAGGCCAAGGCCAGCGGGGTCTTGTCAGAATTAAAAACATTTGTTCGATCTCAGCAGGAACTTTATGTGCGAAAATGATAATCTTTGAAATTTTTAATCTATTTAAATATTTATCATTTTTCAATGCGTACGATTAGATCTATAGAGCTACGTTTCCCTATCTTCAAAATTCGCATGTCAATTTTCTACGGTTTTTGGTTAATATTTCCAAAAGTATTAGGGCCAGAATGCTGGAAATTGTTCTTTAAAAGAACTCATTGAAGGCGTTTTGTGTTTTTTTTTTCAAATTTTTAAAGACTTTAGTGAAATTATACGGAGGGCCTTTTAAAACCGACTTTGGACCTCCATATTTCTCAAATGATATTTTTGATCAAAAAGTAGGTAGGCAAACCTCCACTTCATTTCAAAAGACCTGTAATTTGGTATATCACTCGAAGGGATGTGCCAATATTCCAAAATCTATCTCAACATCACCTCTACCGGAGCCACCCTCAAATGGTCCCACTTTTTGAATGTATAGGACTAAAATACTTAACTCCGAAATGTTGGTTTTTGTGAACGGAATCTTAAAAATGCTAACTATCCCAGTCCGGGCAGCCCGAAAACTCGTGGGCAATATCGAAATCAGTTAAAGAAGACCTCGACAATTCGTGAGAAGAGGTTTTGCTTTTGAACATTGACCCTTTTTGGAGATTAGGAGAGGAAGTTAAACCAGTAAATTCACGTCCTGTACAACGAGTGCTTAAAGGTAGCCCTTAACGATGAACATGCTCGCCGAACTTGCTCGTGCTCGCCGCATTTTCGCCGTGTATGGGCTAGTTCGCGAGCCGCTCGCTGTTGGCGAAAAATTTCGATTTTATCGTGTTCGTTGGCTTTGTGGTTCGCCGTGTAGGGTCAAGTTCGCGAGCAAACCTCATTTTTGCTTTGAACGTCGCCGAGTGCACATCGCGGATTAAGCACAATGTCAACAGTCAGTCACGATTTTATCGAGGAATTCATTCCCTATCACAAAACAACTCGAAATGAATGTTCGCCGTGTAGGGGATAACGCAAACGAGCAACTTCGGCGAGCATGTTCGTCGTTAAGGGCTACCTTATTGCGGCTAGCATGAGTAGAGGTTATGGAGAACTCATTTCATACTTTGAAGAGCTTTCAAAGAGAAATACAGAGGAATTCATCTACAAAATCCTACAGAATTCATCTACATTTCATTGAAGCGATTCTCTGAAAAGAATTACGCTTCAAATCCCTGCTTTCATTCTTCTGACTATTCATTTCCAAACAATTCCTGAAACAACTAGTACGTATGCAACCATCAGTCGGATAAATGTCAAAAGTATCCCTTTCAAGGAAAACCCTCCCACAAAACTCACTACAGGGAGTCTTCAAATTCCCCTTTTTCGGATTACAAACTTCGAGACGATTACAAAACGAAACACACGCAAGCACTTTTGCTAAAGAGAGCATTATCCTTGAGGGAAACATTGTATGGCATAAATGCTGAGGTGTGATTTATTTATTTCCTCGACTGTGTACCCCTAAGGCTGACAAGCACACCTAAAACCCTTAGATTTGAGGGTGACAACGTGAATGCATGTCGATGCAAAGTGAGGTGGAATTTTGACCGTATTGCTACGTGATTTTCCTTTTGACAACCATCGCGTTGTCATGCAATTACTTTTCCCACAAACTTCGAGTAGGAATTTCACAATAGTTTCCAGCTCACTGTACACTCAAGCAACAAACCATCCATTTCATTGGAAGTGGGTGCTTTGTATGGTCTTTACGTACCAGACGGTATGTGTCGCATCTTCTTTTGTTGAGTGTTGCATTAGATTCCAACTGTTGGCTGCAGAATTCCCCCCGATGGCCCGAAGGTGCTCGTCTCAATGCAAAATACTGGGTATCATGTGGAATTTCAATTCTCTTATCGCCCGCAGTACATTGGCACGTATTTAGTCCAGTCGAGTACATGTGAGCCTAAAGGTTTGTCGTCGGAGAATACCGCCAGGCACATGATGTGTTTAACAATGACGACAACAAAAAAAACTAACGACTGCCACTGAACGAGTTGTTGCAGTCGCCAGGCCGCTCATGTGACATGACAAACGGACGGTTTTACACGGAATTTCACGTTTTGCGTTTGAAAACAAATTATCTTGCCGCAGCCAGTGGAATATCTGGTTAATATTTAATTTTTATTTACGACAGATTCAATTTTTAATTAATTTTTTATGTTTTGTTTGTTTTTTTTCATTTATTTTGTGGAACAAGTGAGAGTTGAAAGGAGCAACTTATCTGAATCAGCGTAAATCAAATTATTTTTTCAAGGAATTTTCTGTCATGCAAGCCGGTCATGGCTTTGAAGGGTTGTTTTTAGGAGTTTGGTTTTTGAAATCGGTACCGTTTTGCTTAGAAACAATCACTCTGACAGTTGATTAGTGTCGGTTTACCATTTATTTGCATTGAAATGAAATTTGCGGAATGAAATGAGTCGCTTTGCGCTTGAACAACGTTGGGGAATATTGAAAACTTATTTCCAAAGTGAATGCTGTGTAGCCCAAGCCGTGCGTTTTTTGAAAAGAAGTTTTGGGCGATATGGAGCACCCACCGCGACTGCTGTACAGAAGATTGTGCAAAAAGTTTGTGAGACTGATATGCTAGTGGACAACACTCATGGTCCCCGTCGTCGATTTTGGGCGAAAAATCATCTTTTCTGACGAGGCTCATTTTCATCTCGGCGGCTAGGTTATCAAACAAAATTGCCGCATCTGGGACTCGGAAAACCCGCACGTTATTGTCGAGAAGCCAATGCATCCACAGAGAGTGACAGGTTGGTGCGGCTTGTGGAGTAGTGGCATCATTGGATCATTTTTCTTCGAAAATGAGGCTGGGAACAATGTTTCGGTCAACGCAGGGCGTTACAGAGCCATTTTTTGCTGAAATTGAAGACATGGATGTGGACGACATCTAGTTCATGCAGGATGGCGCACCACGCCACACAGCCCATGCCACAATCGCATTTTTTTCGCATCGTAAGTTCACAGCGTAGCACTAGACCACAACATAGGATAGTTATGCATCACCTCAAAGATAATTAGGAAATGTCTTTTTTGAAGGAACACTGCAGCCACACCTAAATTTGGATCGCAAGACAAAGCAACATTCTGGGAAAAGAGAAAGCTGACAAACTCGCAAGACCAGGATGCGCTCTTCATGGTTCGAACTATGGAAGTACCGATTTTGCTCGGGTTTGTTAAGGAAGGAATGTCAGCGCAATTCCTCAAGATGGCCAGCCCTAGACGGATCAGTTTCAATAACTGCCCAACATCCAGGAAACCCTGTACAGTTTTAATTTGTCTAGAACAACAGATCTCCTTTACAGAACTCGCACCGATGTCGCAAGAAAAGCAGAGATATTCACGGGTCATTAGCCTAAAGGCGAACATGAAGCAAAATGGAGTCTCCTCTATAATTACCACTGCCGTAGCTTTGTTGTCGCATCAGAATGAGAGACTCTACCTCACTTTCTTTATACCTGTCCAGCATTGGGCTAGAGTCAGAGCATCGAGCACTGGGAAGACCTTTTATCGAAACTCTCGAAGAATTATTCCAGATGACCATCTAGGGGTTAGTGACGTTTCTCAATTCCACAAGGTGGTTCTAATTTAAAGGAAAACAAACCTTACAACCTACATTTCCTTTCCCCTTCAGAGCTGTGGTATCAAAACAGTTTTTTTAGAACCGCCAATACACACACATAGTCAACACCGACAAACACCCTGTACTTCATGATTACCTCCATCACATAAAACTTCCCTCTCTCTGAGCGAATTGAAACGTATTCTATCTGAAAAGCATTGAAAAACGTCTCGCCTTCATCAAAGTCACTGAATACCCTGACAAGCTTTATTATTCAACTTTACGCTGCATTTGTACGCAAGTTCCGTTCCTTCACTCAATCAGTCTTACCCCTCAGAGAATAATTAATTGTGTCAGCACTCTCGTTGAAATTCGTTAAACTTTTCATCTTGTCTAGGCGCTCATAATTAGACTTCTCTTATGCCCCAACACGTCCCATAAAGCCTGAACTAATTTACGAACTCTCGTGAACCTCTCCTCAAGCAGTGACGTCAAAAATCAGTTGTGACAACAGTGTGACATGTTTTAAAGTCTTTTCCAGCATTTTGTCAGTTTCAAGAGACGATGAACCCCAGAGGGCATGGATGAGGGATGAATGTGGCAAAATCTTTCCATGAGTACGGATTGCAGGCAGTACCTCAGGTCTAAGCGCAATCTCAGCCACTTCAACATAACCTACGGATTGCATTTCCGCCTCAGACAAAGTACCACAGCTTCTTCAATTTAATCAGACTTCTTTAATCAAAGAGCCAATCTATTGATTCTGAAACGTGGTATCTCTTGAAATATATCTGCAAAGTCAATTTCGCAACACAAACAATAAGCAACTTTGTTGCTTCCTTGAAAGGGAGCCGGCTCGCTCTCACCCTTGTTAAGGATATTAGTTTAAATTTCGAGTTTATTTTCATCGACGGAAGTCAATTGTTGTTTACCGTTTTTAATCAAAACAAAGTCATAAAGGGAAATCTGTTTGTCTGTCTTGCCATCGCGAGATGGGAGTCTAGAGATTAAATGAAATGCCCCCAAATACTCTCCGTTGTCTACGTGACCGTAGGGAGCTTAGTTTAGGCTATATTTTTGAATTTAGTCTCTTTCAAGGACGCTTTAAAAATGCTGATTTGTCCCTTGTGGGGGAGCTTCTTTCAATATTGTCCCTGTTCTGGAAAAAAACGGAGAAATTTAATCAAGGTCGGGAAAACGTTTGGCACGCAATAAGCGGTAGTGTTTGGGAATCTATTCGGTGTACCTACGAATGTAAATTTTTACGAGCAGTCAGGCCGGTTTCTTGGAATACTTCAAGTGCAGACGTTCTTTAAAAAACAGAGCAAATATTGTATTTTAATTTAGATTAGCAAAGAGGAGAGCTCAAGTTGTGGGAATTTTCCCTCCTTACTGACTGCGAAACAAGACATTCTATCTTTCTCATAGGGGTGGAGGTCTTTGGTGACACGTTGGCACTGACCATTGTGTCTTTGAGCTTGAATCAAATTTTAGGTGGATTTGATACTGCTGTTGAGCTGGACGATGCTTTAAATGTTTGCTATCTAATTTCAAGCGTTGATATTGATACAAAGCTCGCCAAACAGCGCCTGGGTAATGACAGCAGTCCATTATCTTCAGTTGCTGGTCTGATTGGATCTTGCGTCGTAAAAGAATTTATTTGTCCTGAAAGTACCTGAACCACAACGAACAAGTCGCTCCAGCTAGTGCAATTCTTTGCTAGCTGTTTTCAACTACGCACGCCAAGTTGGTTTCAATTGCGTGCGCAACCTTTTTAAGGTTCCGTCTACAAAAACGGAACCTTTATAATTTCGGTGTGTCCGTCTGTCCGTCCGTCCGTCGTGTCTGTCACACTTTTTTATCTCCGAAGTTTATGAAGATATCGGCATGAAATTTTGGAATTAGGTACTTCAGACCTAGATGTCATTGCCTATGCAGCGATTTTAAAAAGTGGGGCCATTTGGGGGTGGCTCCAGTACAGGTGAAGTTGACATTAATTTTGAAAAATTGTCGCACCCCATCGAAATATATATCAATCGACAGGTCTTTCGAAATGAGGTGGAGGTTTCTTTCAACACTTTTTTATCCAAAATACCGTTTGGAAAATATGGAGCTCCAAAGTTTTAAATGCGTCCCCTCCTGCCATTTCTAAACCAAAGTGTTTAAAAATCTGAAAAAATCACAAAAACTTGGCTTCATTGAGTACTTTCATTTAAAACCATTGCGAGCATTCTGGCCTTAATGGTTTTGGAAATATTGGCCAAAAACGGTCAATCATCGACATGCGAATTTTGAAGATCTGAAAACGCAGTTTTGAAGACATTAATGTAAGCATTAAGAAATGATAAATTTCAAAATATCGATTTATGTTGAAATTTTGAGATATCTAAGATTTAAAATGAAAACAATTTTCATTTCCACACATAATTTCATGCTGTGTTCGGCCACTCTATTCGTTGCTGAGCGTTATCTTTTCGATCTCACCCCTAAATGCCCAACAGGAATGAACACACACACCGCAGGCATGAGCAGTGATTGGGTATGTGTATGATGGAAGGGATTTTCTGTGTTGGATAAACTTGGATAGAGGTATAGATATGTGTATGTATGAATGATTGTTTGATTGGATCTATGAATGTATGAATGAAGGGCTGATTTGGGTTGAAGTTAGAAGAAAATTCAACTGAAATAGTTTTGAAACGTCGTTTGATATTCAGAAATCATCCATCAGTATTATGCGACGGAACCTTACCCGTGCGAGTACAACTCGCACTTGCCCAGTTTATTTTCGGATTTTTTTTGATACTCTACTGGAGCACTCAGACTCAAAACTGGTCCATTGTACTGCCAGGTAGCAACCTACTCCAGTGCCGTTAATTTGATCCCAACGACAAATGGTGACTGGACCAGATTCGATTTCACAGGGATTCGAATCTGGGACCCCTCGAGCTAGGAGCAGGCACTTAACCAACTGCGCCATCCAGTCGTTTGCGCAACCTTAATCCTGAGCATCCTCTCTTGCGTTGTCCCATAGGTTCAGCGTCGAAGACTCTTCAGGCCGCAGTGCATGAACAACTATGCTACCTAGTTAGCCAAATGAGGCATTAAATTCATAGACGCCTGTCCAGACTAGTCGTCGCTGTACAGCCCGTAGAGTTCGTGGTTGAATATTTCCTTCCAATCGCTAGCAAAGCAAATTGAACCAAAGATCAGAAGCGGATCTTTGTTCTCGAAATTCGTCTTCTTCTTCTTGTGGTGCTACAGTCCGGGGTGGACTGGGACTCAATCAACAAGCCTTTCCAACTTGCAAGATCTTTTGCTAGCTGCCACCAGTTGCGCGGCAGTCCAAGTTGGTTGAGGTCCCTCTTCACTTAGGTGTACCACATTAAACGTAGACGTCCGTTTTGCGTTGTCCCATTGGTTCAGAGTCGAAGATTCTTTGAGGCAGGAGCTAGCGTGGACACTAGATCCGTGACTAGACCAATGTCACCGTACAGCCCACACAGTTTGTGGTTGAATCTTCTTCTCCAAATGCCATCAACGCAAAGAGATTGAACGCAGAACATTTCTCTCGAAAAGACTAAAAGTTTCTTTATCCGCTTTCGACATTGTCCATGCCTTTGTCCCGAAGAGCATGACTAGGATAATCAAGGCATTGTATACAATCAACTTGTCCTTCGAGAGAGAGCTCTACTACTCAATTGCTTTTCGAGCACAAAAAAAAAAAAGTGGTTGGCGAGATATTCTGCGCTTGATCTGGGGACTGATGTTGTTTGTGCTGTTTACCGCGGAGCTGAGATAGACGAAGTCCTTAACTACCTCAAAGTTATAGCTGCCTATGGTGACGTTCTGGCCAAGTCGCCAATGTTGTGCGTCCTTTTCGATGACAGCCTATACTTGGTTTTACCCTCGTTCACCGCCAGATCCATTTTAGCCGCTTCCGTTTCAATGCCAGCAAACGCATCATTGACGGCTCGCTGTGTTCGCACAATCACGTCAATGTCATCCGCGTAAACTAGCAGTTGAATGGACTTTTGGAAAATCGTGCCTTTTGTGTTGGCCAGTGAGTTTTGCACAATCTTCTCAAGAACGATGTTAAAGGAGTCACATGACAGCGCGTCGCCTTGTCTTACATCTTTTTTGACATTGAAGGTCTCGATGAGTTCGTAACTGACCTTGATGGAGCACCGAGAGTTCTCCATCGTCATCCTGCTCAGTCTGACGAGTTTGGCAGGAATGTCAAAACCTTATATGGCGCTGTATAGCTCGTCTCTGTGCACGCTGTCATATGCGGCCTTGAAATCGACAAATAGATGGTGTGTGTCGATCTGCCTTTCTTGGGTCATCTCCAGGATCTGCCACAGTGTGAAAATTTGATCGATGGTAGACTTCCCCAGTCCGAAACCACACTGATACAGACCGATTAGATTGATGACGAAAGGTTTCAAGCGTTCACACAGAATGGCAGAAAAGATCTTAAAGGCGATGTTAAGGAGACTTATCCCTCGATAGTTGGCGCAGTCAAAGGGGTCTCCTTTCTTATGAATCGGGCACACGATACTGAGATTCCACTTAATGGGCATGCTTTCCTCCGACCATATCTTACAGATGAGCTGTTGCAGGCGACAAACCAGTTCATCTCCAGATGCTTAAGGATTTCAGCATTTCTGGTGCAGAATCCTTGTTAGACTTCAGTCTCGATATTGCTATCTTGTCCTATCTAGTCTAGCTCTGGGGGACGGTATTCTCTTCGATCATCGTCCAGATTGAATGCAACATTCTGCCTGTCAGCGATGTTCGAGATCGAGATTTTTTTTTCAAATTCAAAAAGGAATCTGTTGCATCATTTTCTCCGTCGAGTGAAATAATAGCTGGCGCATGAACACAAGTGGTTAATACTGAACACAAATGATCTCCAGTTTATGTAAGTGCGAGCTCACAAATGAACAATCGAAATGCCAATCGAAAGTGTCTGGAAGATCGCCCCTATAGCGGAGATAGTGACTGTTAATAAAAAAAAAGAAATAAATGAAGAAAATCAACAGAACTGCAGTGTACACAAGTGATACTTCAAGCAGGTATTCAAGATCGACGTATAGCTTGAGCAGGCATTCACTTCTTTTGAGTGGAAACACATTTAATTGTCTATCAAACAAACTTAAGCGTTTTGAAGTGATGTCTAGTGAAACAAATTCACTGGTTCAAGCTAATTTAACCAGATCGTCTGGATCACTGTGATAATGAGTCGCAAAAATTCTATCAATAATTTTAGTCGTAAAAAGGGACGTCCCGAAATTCACTTGAGAAGAGATTTACGTAGAGAACACTGATTTTTAACGAACTAAGTCTTTAATGTCAGAAAAGGTAACGAGCCTCACGATCCGTAACAAACAGTGACAATTTGTGGATGCAATTGTTTCTCCACAATAGCTCTTGGATTTTCTCACCCTCTAACGTCTAACGAAACCATTGAAATGGAATCAAGGCATAACGCGAAGTAATCATACCAAGCAGAGAAGAATGGAACAACAACCCCCGTGGATGAATGATGGAGCCGAAAAATGGTACACAGATGGGTCGAAATCTGAAAACAAGGTAGGGGCTGGAGTGATAGGACCAAGATGCAGCCTACACTTTCGTCTCTGTAATGAGTCAACAATATTTCAAGCCGAGCTGTTTGCAATCAATGAAGCAGCACACCGCATTAACGACAGAAAACACACAAATATCAAAATATACATATTCTCAGACAGTCAAGCGGTTCTTAAAGCGCTAAAGAGCTACACATTCAACTCTAAGGCTGTCTGGGAATGTCACAAAATACTAAACAAAGTGGGCGGAAACAACAGGTTAAAGTTGATCCGGGTGTCAGGCCATGAAAACCATGAAGGGAATGAAAAGGCTGACATACAAGCAAAGAAAGGTGCTCAGGTACCTTTTACGGGGCCTTCACCCCTTTTGGCTTAGCTTCAACAACACGGACACAAACTTACACCTAATCAAATGGGTTATAAAATAAAGGAATCAGTTCTGGAACAGCCAAGAGGGTATTAAACACTCAAGAATGTTCATGGAACAAAATTACAATCCCAAACGAGCCAAAGAAGCTCTAGAACTTAATAAAGCAGACCTACGAGTAAGAGTGGTATGTGAAGCACTAACAGGACATGGGGCATGCAACTACCACCTCCATAAATTGGGTCTCAGCAGCACAGAAATCTGTAGGCGATGTGGACAGGCCAAAGAAACTATGGAACACATACTGACCGTCTGTCCAAGTCTTGCCCGAGAACTTTCAAGAAATCCCATGTAGAGAAGTTGTCACATTTTTGAAGACAGCACTAAAATCCTCAATGACACACCCCGAGTTCTTCAATTCAAATCAAGGCACAACGCTGAATATGATTTTCTGTAAAAAAATCACCATCAACTTGCTGTTCCAGAATCCACACAATGAACCACTTTCGCTCTGCGTGTTCAGTAATTCTTGAATAAGTTGTTCGAAGGAACGATAATGGTCTTACGTAGACGCCCTTCGGTCTTACGACAAAGAAGCCGGTGCTTGATGACTATTGAGTTTGATTAGAGTTTGGATTCTATTAGTATTATTGTTGTTATTGCGCCTCGTCCTTTGGATCTATTGTGCCCTCTTTTGATACCTTTGCTATCTTTCAAGTTCCTCTCACAAGCAGTTTATTTTTTCAGAGTTGTATTGAGGGTTATGGACTCCTGTTGCGCATAGGTGAAGAGGTCTATTCTGGAGTATTCTCTTTAAGCCACTTTCCTCCACGAATCTGAAAATGAGATTGTGATGATTCAAGTGACCGCCTCTGATTGTAGGTACTTGCCCAGATATCTTTAGATTTTGTGGGTCGCAGAATCCCAGTACTTGTCCTTGAATTTGCTTAGATTCTCCACAGAATCTGCAGAGACCTTCTGTAGATAACCCTAGTTTCCTTAAGTGCTCCTGAGTCTGCAGTGCCCTGTTAAGAAGCTTGTAAGGATACGAAGGTTGTTCTTTCTCATTCTGATGCATTCTTCAAATCACTTTCGGTTATATTGACCTAAGAGTTTCTTGGACTGCTTCATGTCATGAGCTTTGTTCCAGTTTTCTGTCCGGTTCCTTCTTTCTAGTTCCTTGAATTCTTCTCTGAGGGCATGGTCTCCTACAGCGCAGAATAGTTCGGGACCTGCGAAGGGTTCTTATGCTCCTTTCCTTGCCAGGGAGTCGGCCATTTCATGTCTTATATCCCCTTATGGCCAGGTATCCAGCAGAGTTATGCTTTGTTTCTCCTCAACTCAGCTCTTTAAGTTTCTGTAGTCATTCCCACACGAGCTTGGATTTGATGGATGAAGGAGTCTAGTGCCACAATTGCGGCTCGACTGCCTGACATTATTGCTGTGTTGCGGTTGGTATAGTTCCTATCAAGATTGATTTGAACGCATCTATGTATGGCTTAGATTTCTTAGAAAAATTAAATTTTTTTTGATTTTTTCGAAAGATGCTGATACGTTTGCCCATGAATTCGAAGTATTTTGTACTGGCTCCAAATACCCGATCCGTCTATATACCATATTTCCAGTCCTTTTTGGTGCTGAGCTTACTGGTGAATTTCTTTTGAAAATCGAATTTCCTATTCACATCATTTTTCGGTAGCTTTTTGACTAGTGCGTCGAATTGCCTCGATGTAATACACTTGTCTTTTCTTATCCCTCCCTTTGCCATTCTAATGATTGTTTTTGTTTTTGCACATTCTGCAACTACTAGAAGCAAGGGAGTCGGTTCCAATGTCACTTCCACGGCTGCAATTGGGATTTTAGGTAGCGTCTGCATCAATGTTCAATAGATTGGAGCTCCACGGCGATGGCAAAGTAGAAGGAGAAAATATAATTCCAGCTTCGCTTTGTTGACTCCTCTCGCTTTCCAGAAAGACACATCTGAAAGCATACTTCTTCGAAGATCGCTTTACTTTAAGATCCATTGGAATAACTTCCTCTTTTTCCTCGCCTGCCGCTACAGTCTAGGGTGGACCTGGGCCTCAGCCCACATACATCTCCATTCAGTATGGTTCTGTGCTAGCTGTGTGCCACTGCAGACGTGGTCCTCCTTTACAGCGTGGTCCCTCAGAGTTGGAGTCGAAGACTTTCCGGGCCTTAGCGTTGGTGTTTATTCGCTCTACATGACCTACCCATTTGAGACGACCGACTCGAATTAGTTTGACCAGTTCGATGACGCTAAGCAGTCCATAAAGTTCGTCGTTCAATCTCCTCTTCCAAACATCATCAGTGCATTTGGGACCGAAGATAATCCGAAGGACTTTTCTCTCGAAGCGACCAAGAAACTCGTCGACCGCTTTGGATAATGTCCATGCTTCTGCTCTATACAGCTGTGACTATCAAGGTCTTGTATATAAATACCTTGATTATTCGAGGAGTAGACTTTATTCCTCGATTGCCTTCTAATCTAAGACACGATGATTGGCAATCCGTCATTGAAACTCCGCAGTTGTGCCTTTAGTGGAATTTACTCCGCAACCCAGGTCACTAGCTCAAGGTTATACGACTGGATGGCGCAGTTGGTTAAGTGCCTGCCCCAAGTTAGATGCGTCTCAGGTTCGAATCCCAGTAAAATCGAATCTAGTCCAGTCACCATTTGCTGTTGGGATCAAATTAACGGCACTGGGGTAGGTTGCTACCTGGCAGTACAATGGACCAGTTTTGAGTCTAAGTGCTCCAGCAGTGTTCCAAAAATCCTCCGGGAAAAAAAGCTCAAGGTTACAGTTGTCTGCAGTGACGATTTGGTAGAACTTTTTTCCTAGACAGCATATACTTTGTCTTACTCTCATTTAAAGCAACAGCCATCTTAGCCGCTTCCTTCTCGATGCTCACAAAAGACTCACTGACAGCCAGTTGTGTCCTTTCGATGATGTCAATGGAATTTGTGGAAAATCGTGCCTCTGGTGGCTTAACTGAGCAGCAAACTGATGATCCACGTGACACATAATGGACCCAATTTGACCACATGTCTGAAGTCTGCCGCACGCACCTACCCACTGATCTGTGCAATGACTCCTTAACTCAAAGCCAATGCCCGTTTTCTCCCAGATGTACCATCAATCAATCGGTCTGCACAGACAAGCGCTTCAACTTAATCAATTTGCAAGTCCTTATCTTTGCCGTTATCTGCTACATCTGTTCACATTCGGATGTGGTTAGTGATTGATTTACATCGACGCATGAACGCTGCTCTGACTTGTGCGTCGTAAAAGAATATCAAGATGGATTTTATGTAATTCAGCCAGAAGGTGTGTCTGACACGCTTCGAATGACCTGAATGTGTACCATGCCTCAAACAATTCGTTCAAGGCCCAGATCCGAGAGGAATATAAATATGGTACTTCCTAAGTCCACACCCACGTGCACACAGACATAAATCTCATTTTCCGCGAATCATTTCCTTATCCACTTCACTGTCTGGAGTGTGCTCGTTGCTGTTGATGTATGAGATGATAGTCAAGAAAATGTTCATCGTAAAGGTGAATCTCGCTGGTCTCAGGAGACCCATCAGATAAACCCAAAAAATTGTAGGACAGTGCCTGACATGCAGGACAATGCGGCCACAAGCGATTTGGAATGATTAATAGATGTCTTGGGGCTTAAAGGGGATTCAACGTTCGTTCGTGGTATCCTTTGTAGTTCGACTTTAAGGCTTGCAGTCATTTTTAAAGCAGAAGTTTATTATTTTTCAGTGAAAGGATATTGCTTTTGGAGGTTTATATCCTACTGTGGAAATGTTTATAATTCAAGGCATGTGGTCAAGTTTTTAACGTTAATGAGGACGGGTGCGAGGGGTTATTGACTTCAATCTTATGTGACAATTTGTTTTGAACAAAAAACAAGACATTTCACTGAAAAACCATTTATTTGCGGTCAGTCCAGAGCAATATGTTCCCCAATTAGAATGTGCCCACCCCGGCAGGATCTGATGAATGTCATCCGAGAGACTAAGTTTTCAACAACTTTTTGACGCATGAAAAAATGTTTCCTATGTTGACTTAAAAATTTTAAATTTAATTATTAGACCAATATTCACCAATTATACTGTTTTCGGCTCGGAGCTAAATTGTCCATACGCTCTACATGGCCTAGCCATGTTAGGCGTTGGATCCGTAGACGCCTGGCTAGACTCATGTCGCTTTACAGCCCATATAGTTCGTGGTTGATCCTTCTCCTCCAAATCCCATCAACGCAAACAGGACCAAAGATCGCGCGCACAACTTATTTCTCGAAAAGAGCAAGCGACTCTTCATCCGCTTGTCCATTGTACATGCCTCTGCGCCGTAAAGCAGGACTGAATAGAGTCAGCTTGGTCTTCCGAGAGTGGACTCTATTACTCAATTGGTTTTTGAGCCCAAAAAAACAGCATTTGGCAAGAGTCATTCTGCGCTTGGTCTTGGAACTCATGTTGTTTGTACTGTTTACTGCGGAGCCAAGGTAGACGAAGTCCTTAACTACCTCAAAGTGTTCGCTGCCTATGGTGATGTTCTGGCCAAGTCGTCGATGTTGTGCGTCCTTTCTCGATGACAGCATATATTTGGTTTTGCCCTCGTTCACCGCCAGACTCATTTTAGCCGCTTCCGTTTCAATGCCAGCAAACGCAACATTGACGGCTCGCTGTGTTCGCCCAATCGCTTCAATGTCATCCGCGTAAGCTAGCAGTTGAACGGACTTTTGGAAGATCGTGACTCTTGTGTTGGCCAGTGAGTTTTGCACGATCTTCTCAAGAACGATGTTAAAGAAATCACATGACAGTGCGTCATCTTGTCTAAAACCATTTTTGACATTGAAGGTCTCGGTGAGTTCGTTACCGAACTTGATGGAGCAGCGAGAGTTCTCCATCGTCATCTTGCTCAGTCTGACGAGTTTGGCAGGAATGTCAAAACTAGACATGGCGCTGTATAGCTCGTCTCTATGAACGCTGTCATATGCGGCCTTGAAATCGACAAATAGATGGTGTGTGTCGATCTGCATTTCCTGGGTCTTCTCCAGGATCTGCCGCAGTGTGAAGATTTGATCGATGGTGGACTTCCCGGGCCTGAAACCACACTGATAAGGACCTATCAGTTTGTTTACGAATGGTTTCAGGCGTTCACACAAAACGGCAGAGAAGATTTTGTAGGCGATGTTAAGGAGACTTATCCCTCGATAGTTGGCGCAGTCAAAGGGGTCTCCTTTCTTGTGGATCGGACAAACGATACTGAGATTCCACTTAATGGGCATGCTTTCCTCCGACCATATCTTACAGATGAGCTGGTGCATGCGCCCTACCAGATCACCTCCAGCTGCTTAAAACATTTCGGCGGGCAGACTCCAGATCACCTCCAGCTGCTTAAAACATTTCGGCGGGCAGACTCTCTGCACCAGCACCTTTATTAGACTTCAGTCTCGATATCGCTATCTTGACTTCGTCTAGTTCTGGGGGACGGTATTCTCTTCTATCATCGTCCGTTGTATTGAGTGGAACATTCTGCCTGACAGCGGTATTTGTGTCCTCATCGCCGTTCAACAGTCTGCAGAAATGATTTTTCCAAATTCTCAGTATCGATTGCGAATCTATTACTAGCTGTCCATTCTAGCTGTCCGAACTTTATACCCGTTCGATAAAGATGACCAAAGGGTAAAACTTTCGGACATCATTCATGCCATAACACCTCTCCATCTTCTCAATCGCGCGCTTCTCGTGCTCTTTCTTTATCTTTCTAAAAAGCCGGTTCTCTTCCCTTCTTCTCTGTTCGTAGAGCTCACGAACAGATCTCGTTGTTCGATGCAGCGTTGCCTTGTAGGCTTCTTGCTTTGCTGGATGTGTCTCCTGCACTCGTTGTCAAACCAGGGGTTTTTCCTCGGTGGTGTTTTAAAACCCAGCACATCAGCAGCGGCTTCTCTGATGGCTCCTTGACAACGTTTCCATTCTTCGTCTATTGTTGGTGCAGGCGACGTCGAATTTTCGGAGAGTTTCAGGGAGACTCGATCGACAAAGTTCCTGGCAGTCTGTTGCGATTGTAGCTTTTCGACGTCAAACTGTGGTTGTTTTCCTCGACTCCGTTGTTCTCTCGATATCCGTGTCCTTACCTTGGCTACAACAAGGAAATAATCCGAGTCGATGTTGCGGAATGTTCGGACATCAAAAATACTGGAGGAGTGTCTGACGTCGATCGCAACGTGATCAATCTGGTTGACGGTTGAATGATCAGGGGACCGTCAGGTCCCTTTATGGATGTTGAGGTGTGGGAACCACGTACTAGCTACGGAGAGGTTTCGTCCCGTAACAAAGTCCACCAGCCTGAGTCCGTGGACTTTGCTTTTACTGTGTGTTTACCGATGACTCTAGCAAAGATGTCCTCTTTACCCAGCTTAGCGTTAAAATCTCCTAGAACGATCTTGGTGTCGTAGCTGGGGCACTGATCATACGTTCTTTCTAGGAGATCATAGAAGTCATCCTTGCTATCGTCATCTTTGTTATCCATTGGGGCGTGGGGGCGGCTGATGTTGCCGAATTTAGCCTTAATGCGGATTGTTATGAGGCGCTCGATTATGTACTTAAAGCTTAAGACTTTTTGCCTAAGTCTGCCACGAACAACAAATCCACATCCAAATAATCGCTGCCTTCGTTCTCTGTAACAATCGCCTTAGTAGATGTCGCCGTTGGCCAATTAGTTGATCAGCTCCTCCGCCGCCATCCTAAATAGATTAATGAGCCCTGGTAGACTCACACTCCCCCCTCTCTCGTTTGCAGAATGACAACTTTATTGTACACACGCCTCAAAATTTGGACTCCCTCACGATTTTTGCAAAAGCTGCAGAGATGAGGAAAAAGAGTAGACAGTTACCTCATCTGCACGGGCAGCGCTTCCTTCATCCATATAAAAACCTACCTAGGTTTTCGATGACTGGAGTGAGCTGAACAAAATCGTCATCAGTCAATTTTATTCTTTTCATAGCAAGCACCAAAGGGTTTAATGTGTAGGAGACCACAATGGGCCTATGTTGAACTAAGACAGACTGCTAACCTACAGTCTGCTATTCTAAGCTAATCTTACCTAACCTAGCATTTGATGAATCCCACCGAACCGCAGCCTCTGTGTTGCATTTGCTAACGCCTTTCGAAGAAGTAACAGGCCTTGAGACTAATTTCTTTAACAAGGTAGGTAATGTGGAGGATTCATCTTATCACTTGAAGTCAAGAACTTCGCTGTTCTTCGTTAGATCACAAGGTCTTGCTGTTTTCTGCCTAAAAGCATCGAATTTGAGTAGTTGTCTTTTCCAATGAAGTTTTTTTTTGACCATGTCCGAGGAGAAAATGTCACGAAGTTCTTCTATCTTCAATCTCTAAGCTCAAAGGAGTTCTTATGGTTTGAGGTTAGCTCTCGGGTTTAACTCTGAATCAGGAGGACAACGCAACGGAGGATGTCCACATCTAAGGCAGCGTGTACGAGCGAAGAGGAACCTCAACAAACTTGACACGTGCAATTGGCGACAGCTAGTAAAAGATCGTGCTAGCTGGAGAGGCTTGTTGGTTAACGCCACCCCAGACTGTAGCGTCACAAGAAGAGGAAGAAGCTCCTGAGTTGTTTTGGGATCTCGTTTAGTGCTTCCTTTGGGAGCAATAACTTGGAAGACTTCGGTTCATATTTCCTGCCCCACTCCTCTTTGCGTACACATCCCGCCGTCTTATTGATTCAGTCATTGAACAGAAATAGTCGAAATATTTCCAACCACACGCCCGTTGTCGTGCTGCGATGTTCCTCAGTGGCAAGGTAAACTCCCCGTTTTTCAAACCCAAAGCACGTGCCTCTCGCCAGCAGCCTACGGGCCCTTGCCAGGGATACGCTCCAACTCGGCTCTTTCTCTCCTCGCCTTTCGTGAGGCGTCTGGTCTGTTTTTTTGCTGTTTATTGCCAAACAAATTAAAGTGATTTCTATTCACCGCGCGTACCCCTCTCGAGAGTGAAGCCTCCCAACCATCCAACCAATCACCTAATGGGTGTGGTATTTGGTTCCAATTCTCTCGTTGTTGTTGCTTTCACCGCAATTTCACCGAGACACTTCAACGCGTCGTTGTACACCAAAAAGAATGCACGTGTCTGGATTAATATTTGTGTTTGTTGATTTTTTTGTGAATGAAACTTTCCACAGAATTTAATCTTCTCCGTTCCACAGGCACGCGGACCACTGTGGGAATTCCGTGGCTTAATGGTGCCTAACGTCGGATCGACGCGGCATCGACGAATTGTGATTAGTGACGGTTGTTTGGTTTGGGGGCTTGAACAGTTGTCACCGCACGGCGATAACAATGCGCTGTGTGGAGCGGCACGATAATGAAAATGTTGGTCAACAACACTCTTGCCGAGGGCCGGTGCCTTTCTTCGACTTGTCAACTGATTGTCGCGACTGTCGGATGCTGTGTTGTCATGCGATAGTCCAGTGTGTACACAGATATTAGATATGTCTGGTTGAAGGACTCTTCAACAAGTTGTGTGATGATGGGCGAAATGACGGAGTGGTTGGGGTGTATCATTGAACGTTGTTGACCACTTTGGGTTTTCTTTATCTTCTGCTGAGCAAAGACAGACGCACACGAGCAAGGGAGTGTGGGGGGATATTGTTTGCCACTCAACGTATGAATGGATAAGGATTATTTTATGTATTCGGGGCGGGGGAGGCTAGTGCTTGGGAGAGAAAGTCAATAATTTCGGATGCGGGTGCTTGAACTGTTGCGCACGTGTTGCTGGTAATCTGAAGAGCAGCTAAGTTTTGCGAGATTTTATTTCGCATTGAATAGGAAAGCATTAAGAAGTTTCGGCAGCTAATTAGTGTCTGCCTGGGCCGTAAAAGACGTCTATTGGCGCCTGTTATGAATGCGATGACACAGTTCATTGCCCTCAGAAGTACTCGGATGTGAGGTTGCTTATGAAAAGCTGGCCATAGGATTTCCTTTATGAGATAAATTTGTACGTGGTTATTGGGTGAGGGTGGGTGCTTTGTAAACATATTCCTTTTGGAATGGCCAACCACTGGGTGGTGGTATGAAATCATTTTAATGGGTGCTATTAAATTGCGACTAGTGAGGGCATCATTTATCTACTCCATGTTTGATGGAAATTTAATTGAACTTGTGACTGTCAACTATCTTCAACAATTTTATTAAACATTAGTTGAATGCTGCGAGTATTGAGGGTTTTGATTACGTGAAAAACGAAGTACCGTTCCGTGATTTCTCTTCCTCTTCGTGTTGTTCCGGCATCGTTACAATCTGGGGTGATCTTGAGCATAGTTTCTGCAGCAACCACTTATCTTCTCAAAGGAGGCGACCTACAGTTTTATGCCGACTCCGGTTTTTGTTTGCCTTGAAGAACAGTTAAGGTCCGAGCAGCCTTAATAACTCGAGACACATGGTGCTTTGAGAATGAGAGTTGGTATACCTGGAGTCGAACCATGAACCGTGTCGACACGCCAACTGACGACGTCAGGGTGGTCCTATAAGCATCCAGATTCATGATTCCAAGTATTCATCAAAAGGTCGCACCAACTCGTGCTTTATTGTTTCTTCTTCTTGGGGCACTACAGTCCGAGGTGGACCTGGGCCTCACCCAACATGCCTCTCCAGCCAGCACGATCTTTCGCCAACTGTCTCCAGTTTCGCATACCAAGCCGGCCGAGGTCCCCCTCGACTTGTGTGCGCCACCTTGTACATAAACGTCTTCTGTTGCGTTGTCCCACACGAGTCGAAGACTCTTCGGGCCGGAGCTGTGTTGTCCATACAAGGCCTAGCTATCTTAGGCGTTGGACCCGTAGACGCCTTGTCTAAGACTTTTTTTTGACATTGAAGGTCTCGGTGAGTTCGTTACCGATCTTGATGGAGCATCCGATTAGTTCAGCTTGAATGTCAAAACTAGACATGGCGCTGTATAGCTCGTCTCTAAGCACGCTGTCATATGCGACAAATAGATGGTCGATGATGAAGTCGACAAATAGATGGTGTGTGTCGATCTGCATTTCTTGGGTCTTCTCCAGGATCTGCCACAGTGTGAAGATTTGATCTATGGTGGACTTCCCGGCCTTGAAACCACACTGATAAGGACCTATCAGTTTGTTCACGAATGGTTTCAGGCGTTCACACAAAACGGCAGAGAAGATCTTGTAGGCGATGTTAAGGAGACTTATACCTAGGTGCAGTCAAAAGGGTCTCCTTTCTTGTGGATCGGGCAAACGGTACTGAGGTTCCACTCATCGGGCATGCTTTTCTCCGACCATATCTTACAGATAAACTGCTTGAAACATATCAGCAGGCAGACTAACTGCACTAGCAGGTCTGTTAGACTTCAGTCCCGATATCGCTATCTTGACTTCGTCTAGATCGGGAGCTATTCTCTTCTATCATCGTCCGTTGTGCTGAGTGGAACATGTTTTGATCGTCCTTAGACATAATTGTCTGAAGACACTAGTGCGCTCCATTGAAAAATTGCGTATGTTGCTTTCCCTGACATAGAAGGCGTTTTCAACAATATATACCCGCATCGCATCATGAAAAAAGCACTGGAGAATATTGAAGAAGACTCATGGCTTAGCGCTTAGATCAACCAACTGCTCACCACCTGAGTTATCAATGCAAGCCTGGGCTTCGCGATTGTTAACTAGTAACTACTAGTTAACTAGTAGAGGCATACCCCAAGGTAGAGTTCTGTTTCCCCTCTTGTGTAACTTGGTGGTGAATGAACTTTCATTTTTAATTGGAAGAGGCAAGATGCAAGGCGATTGTGTATGCTGACAATGTTGCCATAGCCTTCTCAAGCAAGCAACTTTCCACATTGAGGGACCCTATGCAACACGGACCGTAAATACTCTACAACTGGATGAAAAAAATTGCACGAATGTTAATGCACAAAAGACTGAACTCGCCCTCTAATCGCCCCCAACCATAAATGGCACCAGCTCGCCTTTCTGATGCTTATGCTTGCTTAAAACTTATTTGGAAGTCAAATTAAGCGGAAAGAGTTAAGAAAGCCATAACCGCCTGGCCATCTAATAATAATAATAAAAATGGCTACAGTCCGTGGTGGACCATGGCCTAGCTTCTCAGCTAGGCTCGTGTTGTGCGTGCTATTGTTCTCTCACGAGTCCAGGGGACCTACAGTTTAGTGCCGACTCCGAACGGCGAGATTGAGATTGTCAGTGACTCCAAGGAGGTGGAGCCGTGTTTTTCAGAGATTCGAACCTTAGACCTCGAGCGTAGGACTCGACGCTTCTACCCACAACGCCACGCTGCCACAATGCCTGGGCCATTTAGTGGTTTTTTCTTTTAAATCATAGGTTATTTTGACACTGACAGCTGTTTCCCAAAACCGTGACAGAAAGTCAGTCTCATACCTCCGCAGAACAAAACGAGTGGCTTTACGCTTGAACTACGTTAGGAAATATTGAAAACTTATTTTCAAAATGAGTGCTATGTACCCCAAACCGTCCGTTTTTTGAAAATAAGTTTTGGCCGGAATGAAACAACCACCGTGACTGCTGTACGCAAGTTTGTGCAAAAAGTTCGTGAGACTGGTATGCTCATGGTCCCCGTCGTCATACGGTGCGCACAAATGAGAATATAGCTGCTGTGGCCGAGGGTGTGAGACTCAATTCAGGAACATCAACTCGTCATCGATCTCAACAGCTCAACATTTCACGCCCTAGCTTGAGGAGAATTCGCGCACAAAAATCTCGGATTGTTCGCTTCCAAGGTCCAATTGACTCAGCAATTGAAGGCGTGCGACCATCCGTTTCGGCGAGCACGAGCAAGTTCTGCGAGCATGTTCGTCGTTTAGGGCTACCTTAAGGCATTGCTTGAAAACTGCGCTATACGGCGCGTCCTTTTGGATATTTCAAACCTCGTCTGCCATGTGAGGACATCAGCTATGATGTCTGTGAATGAATAGTCTCTTCATCGTAGTTTGCAATGGCAAAGCTCATTTCGCCGAAATCGTATGGCATCAAAGCCTGCAAGTGAAACGCACAAAATTGAGTAAGCCACCAGTCAATCGTACTCTCCCACAGCCAGTCATGCGAAAAGGGTTCCTGCTTCATTGGTTTAATTCCTTTAATTCGATTCCCTTCTTGCATTCTCTTTATGGAATTAATTCGGTTGAGTGGAAAGAGAGGAAACAAAATGCACGCTCAGCGCCGAGAACAAAGCCGTCATGCACGCCAGCGACGAGTCACACTTTACGACCACCGCGTAGCCATTAAATGAGCCTTCGCGGGTCAATAAATTTGCCATTTCACATGACAAATTAACTTCCCGTGTCGAACTGAGCTGACTCGCAGAATGACAGCTACGTACGTACACGTCTGGCCATTCAGTCATTCATTGAAAGCAGCGAACGGACGCAAGTGATGAATGAAAGCAGAATGAATGGGATCCAGCCGAAATGAGATACAATCAGATGCACATCCAATGCCAAGTGTCATCGGGTGATAGATTCAACACCTGAACCGAACTTGAAAACGTCCACTGGGGCTATTTGCATGACAATGGGGGGGATGGGAGCCTGACCACATCCATTCGGACGACCGTATCGGTTGCGAATCTGGAGCGGTTCTGAGATTTGTCGACCGGCACGATGTGGGCATACAAATATTCCGGCATTAAATTCTCGTCACGAATCCGGCAGAAAAAACTTTCTATTCCTACATCCCTCCGACGCCGGGATCTGACGACGACGACGACGATGACGGTCGATTCATAACCCCGTCGAGTTATTTAAAGTTCTATTCTTTTTTCGCTTAGGTTATATTTTTATTTTGTCCTGCCTGAGTGTCATTTCAATTATGGGCGTTTTAATGGTCCATTAAAACGGTCTTTATGGGGGAAAAGACGCACTGGGAGTCCTGTGAACTCTGCCGGTTCACATTTGAAGGGGACGTCACGAAATGGTAATAAAACCGAAAACTCCAGGATACACATCACCAGAAGCGTGTGTATCCGTGGATATCCCGATAGCAACAGAGCGACGGAGAGTGGAGTTGGGCTCTCCTTTCCGACTGGTTGCGTAGGCTCCTTTGTCCGATTTTATGGCAGATGAAAATATCAATTTTACGAGTTCCAATTTTGCCATAAAGTCAGAAATTTGAAATCAGACTTGCGGATACAGCAGTGGCTGACAGCCGCATTGGGGTGTTATTCGATTGTCCTTTGCGGTAGCGGCGGCACACAAAAATATGGAATTCGAGTGGAAAAAGAAATGGGTTTTGAAGCACTACGAGAGTTTAAGGATGTATCAAGTTGGCACAGTTGGAATAAATTGACTGCAGTTGCTTTTTTATTGAAATGGCAAAAGAAAAGTGGGTTCTGCGTGGAGAGTGAGGGAAGCTGAAATTGGTTTGGAGTTGATTCGAGCGTAGTGAACTGGAAGGACACTTTGAAGAAGTAGGGGGCAAGTACTGTTCTAGAGTTTCCTGTATTGGACACAAAGCTAAATGTACATTGCGAAGCGAAGTAATGACTTCATTGATGACGATCAGAGAAGAAGATGTAGATATGAAGTTAACAGGCTCGTCCAGTCCGTGAACGCCTAAGTTGGTCAAGTTATAGACAAAAAATCCGCAGTGCACGAATTGACTAGGAATTTTATTCGGAGCATCAGACAAATGATGGAGACGATGTGGCACACTCTCATGCAAAGGATTTGAACACCTTTCTTGAAAGAATTTTAAGAATCTAAGCTTAAACGAAAAACACTCCCAGCAAATTTATCCCTAACATATGTACAAATGCGACCAGACGTCTACGGACTTGAAGCCTAAGATGGTTAGACCATACAGAGCGCGTGGACAACACCGCTTCAGCCCTCCGTTGGACAACGCAGTAGAGGATGCCCACGAAGCCTATGGCACACAAGTGAAGAAGGAACTAAGCCAACTTGGCGTGCGTAATTGGAGGCAACTGGCTACAGATCGTGCCAACTGGAGGGCCCCGGACGGTAGCGCCGGTATGTTAAAATAATAATTAAAACTAAAGGTTGGCCAACGTCGTCTCCAAGAATTTCCGCTTTCGAGACTCCGGGTGACTGTGTGGTGTAAACGTTCGTCTTCTAATCGTTGCTACCTAAGGCTCATCTGACTCATGAGCGCTATCGAATCTTCTGGTTCTTGACTTCTCTTTAGGAGCTGCCGCCTTGAACCATCTGATTCCGTCGCCCAAGACAATTCAACTCCATTTACCTCTTTCGATTTTCAAGAAAGGTTTGACTGTCGCTTAGACAATGCGAATAGGACACTCTGAAGTATTTCTTCTTGAAAAATTTTAAAGACTGCTCAAATGTAAAAATAGTACAATGATTCAGCCTAGTCACTCTTAACAACCTCCTCTTCATGTCTGCAAACTTTCATTAAAATTGTACAGCCGTTATTACGGTAAGCCAATTTAGAGCAGCTATCCTCCAGACACATCAAATAAACTGTAACAACTCTACAGCCGCACAATGTACAGGGTCGGCCATCTAGTGGTTTTTTTAAATCATAGGTTATTTTGACACTGACAACTGTTTCCCACTCGAAATCTCGACAGAAAGTCAGTATCATACCTCCGCGGAACGAAATGAGTCTCTTTACGCTTCAACAATGTTGGGAAATATTGAAAACATATTTCCAAAGTGAGTGTTGTGTTGCCCAAACAGTGTGTTTGAATCATCCAGTCTTATCGGCGGTGCGAACCGACAACCCTAGCGGGAATTCATCCGCGCATTTAGCACCACCAAAATTTACAGCAACACTTGAGAGCAAGGGCGACCTAAACAACCATACGGAGCATGAGCAACGGGCACAGGCATTCTGAGATGCCTACGTGCGAACAAACAGCACGTACAGAGCGACGACGACGAGCCAAAACCATTCGTGCGGCGCAAAGAACAACCAACAAAAGGGAGACGCGAAAAACAGCAGACCATCCCGTACACAGCAGCGCGACGACCCAGCGGTACCGATCACCGGTACATCCTTTTGGTGGCCTGTGCGCCGACGTTTGGTGTTTAATGGAAAATCAATTTCCCTCACTCTATTTTTGTCACGCGTGCAGAGCAGAGCTTATTCATCAATTTATTAATTTCATTGTTTTATTCAAAATACAGTCCATTATATCGAAATAGGGTTTTAATAAAGAATAATTAAAATACAAATTTTCTTTTATTGATCCTAACACAGTGCGTTTTTTGAAAAGAAGTGTTGGCAGAAATGAACCACCAACCGCGACTGCTGAACGCAAGTTTGTGCAAAAAGTTCGTGAGACTGGTATGCTAGTGGACAACACTCATCCTCGTCCCCGTCGTCGTACCGTGCGCACAGATGAGTATGTGGCTGCTGTGGCCGAAAGTGTGAGACTCAATTCATGAACATCAACTCGCCATCGATCTGTTGAGCTCAACATTTCACGCACTAGCTTGAGGAGATTTCGAATTCTGCACAAAGATCACGGATAATTCGCTTACAAGGTCCAATTGACTCAGCAATTGAAGGTGCGCGACTATCCGCTTCGTTATCGTTTCGCAGTTTGGGCCTTAGAGCAGCTTGAATTAGACAAAGATTTTGGGTGAAAAATCATCTTTTCTGACGATGCGCATTCTCATCGTGGCGGCTACGTAAACAAACAAAATTGCAGCATCTGGGGCTCGGAAAACTAAAACCCGCACGTTATTGTGGAGAAGCCAATGCATCCACAGAGAGTGACAGTTTGGTGGGGATTGTTGAGTGGTGGCATCATTGGACCATTTTTCTTCGAAAATGAAGCTGGGAACAACGTTTCGGTCAACGGTGGGCATTACCAAGCCATGTGAACCGACTTTTTTTTGTACTGAAATTGATGACATGAATTTAGACGACTTCTGGTTCATGCAGAATCGCGCGTCATGCCACACAGCCCATGCCCATGCCACAATCGATCTTTTGCGCACCAAATTCCCAAATCGTGTTATCAGTCGTCCTGGCGAAGTCAATTGGCCGCCTCGGAGTTGCGATTTGACCCCTTTGGACTTTTTTTTTGTGGGGAACCGTGCAGGACCGATGTTATGCCAACAATCCGGAAACGATTCAAGCACTTAAGGCCAATATCATCCAGGCAGTCCATGAGCTACAGTCCGAAACCATCAACAAGGTCTTGGGAAATTGGGGTGACAGAATGCGCTACTGCGAAGCCAGCCGAGGCAGCCACTTGAATGAGGTTATATTTCATAATGAATGGGAATGTTTGTTCTTACTAACAGAGCCACAATACATGGACAAAATTTAATTTTATTCTTTTTATTGCATTTTCAAAAAGAAACTTGTATTTGGCATGCCTTGTATTTGCCCATGTGCCATCGCAAAAGCTCTAATTGGACACGATTTTTTGGCCTCAAAAAGTATTACACCGCTCGTCCATCTACCGTTTTCGTCTGATCCACCGCCGTGCGAATGAGCTTCGTCCTTCCAGAAGGTTTTGACCGACAAATGAGCGTCGGCCTTCCAGTACCAAAAACGCTTCGAAAAAAAAGGTGATGTGTGTTTACAAAGTTCAACAGATGAAGTAAAGATGGCGTTACATTTGGCTGTTCATTTAAACCAGTCTCATCAGAAAGGGACTTTCACTCCTTGACCAAGGCTCAAAATTCGTGAATGAAAAACTGAACGAAACCAAACGAAACTTGGTTGTGGTCCAAATTTAGCTCATTTTGTCTGGAAAAGGAGAAAACCTCCCATTTGGCATTTAATTTCCTTCATAGACAAGAACTCAACAAAAATGATTAACACTCCGCCCAAAGCACCACTTAAATGTCTCGAAAGCTTCAAGGACACTTCCTTTAATTTAGCTTGAATAACTAATTGTTTGTTCTGTTTGTGTGCGAATAGCCTACAGCACACTCTTAACGATTCAAATGTCAGCGAAAACGTACATCTGGGAGTGATATGATCCACCAGACAAAAAATCTTGTTTCAAGTTTGTCCTTCAGATTTTTGACTGTTTGTTGAAGTCATTTGGCGCCTTAGCCTACGGGTGACGACGCTGACGAAAGATTTCTTCGCATCCTCTCCCTTCACTTGACAGTTGAACCAAGTTCATCGTTTGGGAGGTCACAAATTCCACCACGTATGCAGCGAATATCTGTTGAAACGTTTTGTCAGAAGAAACATTAAAATTTAAGCTCCAGGCGCCTTCTGAGTTTTGACAGGTTTCAAGCGTTTCATTGATAACGTGTGACATTCACCAGATCACAATTGTTTTAAATTCCACCCCAAAGAGGCACCATCCTTGCCTCCAACGCAAGAGAGTGTTTACCCAGTTCAGTGTCTTGTACCTATCACTCCAAGACTGAGCGGGTAGTCGGCCTTGATTTATTGTAACTCACCTTCCGCTTGAGTCCACAGCACGCAGCCGAGCGCAGTGCCCGGAAAGGGTTACCGCTTTAATTGCTACTCAACGTTTTATTTGCCACTTTGTTGTCATATTTCTTCATTAGACGTTGGGGTTGTAAAAAGGACGACCTTACACGCGCAGTTGGAGCAGCTGCAAAATTAATTTTAATGCCCCAAGTGAACGGCAGCGCAGCCGTATTCAGTGGTGACAGCAGCAACAGTTTTATGTCCGCCTCCCCGCCAGCGAAAGGGACCCGACGGAATGGATATGTTCGCGTAAATAATTCGTCACAGAGTGAGAGAGTGTGCCGAAGCCGAAGCCCTGTTGGCTACGAGTGATTAATTAACTTTTTTGTATCTTACTTATGACGGGCTTTTATGTCCTGGGGAACAGCCTCGGGGTAAGTGCGAATCAGGGACATTTCGCGGGAGCGTGTCCCGGTGGGGAAATTCTTTTGCCGACCTCGTTGGCTCGTTTGTCTCCTGCCACCAATTGTTGGCGTAACTACTTTCGATAATCGTAAAATGTCCTTGCCGGTCGTAAATATTTTTTCCCCACCACCATCGAGTGGGGGACTTTTGAAGGCAGCAGTGTGAGTTGCACGGGTTTTGTCGGCGTTGCGAACGCGGAGGTCAAACTAGGGAGTCCTCAGAGGAATCAACTTTGAAGTGGAATGGTTTGCGCCTTCTTGTTGTGGGTAATGGTCCTTTAGCAGTCAGGATGGGGCACCTGAGTGAGTTCAGTACAAAGCACCAAAAAGGTTTTGCTGAGAAAGCCGTTGTTTGTGTTTTCGAGAGAGGAAATTAAGTGTGAAATGGTAATGCTTTGTCCTTTTTGGCTTCGGTCTGGTTGTGTGATGCGATGAATAATCATTTCTGGTGGCGGTCAGGTCTGCCGAAAGAGGTTAATGCAAATGAGGTTTGGTTATGCCTAAGAGCGTATCGATTTGAGGTGCTATTGTCTTGGGTTAATGGAGTGAACTGAGCGGTGTATTTCGATTGGATTAAGTCTGATGGCTTTGTTTTTGAAATATTTACGAATATTGGTCATTTTTTTTCATCTTGGAATCAGGTAGATTAAAGTTTCACTTTGAAGGGGATGTCTTAGGTGCTGGCCCATGAGTTTAGAATTAACGATTTTGTGGATTTTGTGGTCATCCAACAAGAGGTGTCATTTTAAATTTCGCACCATTGTTGAACACCCTACATCTAAGTAATGCTGCGATGATTTTTGTTAAGTAAAAACTTGGGGGTTATAAGGTTTGAATCAAAGCATACACGCACAAAAGTGAAAAAATGAAAAGAGATCACTATTTCTAATGAATCTTATCTGAAGCTATAAGTACGTCCGTTTTGGCAATGTTTAAGTGATTTAAAATCCGGAGCTTTATAAATGCAAGTCTATCTCAACGATGGGCGCCGTGGCGTAGTGTGTAGGTGCGTCGACTCCTCGAGGTCTTAGGTTCGAATCTTGAAAAAAAACATCAAACATTTTTTCACGGCTCCACCTCTTTCGATTCACTGATTATGCTCAAAGAGTATACCTGTCTAGAAAAAGCTTCTCAATCTCGCCGTTCGGAGTCGGCAGTAAACTGTAGGTCCCCTCCACTCGTGAGAGAACAAAAGCACGCACAACACGAGTGGTTGGTAAGAAGCTAGGCCCAGGTCCATCTCGAACTTTAGCGCTACCATTATTATTTTTATTATCTCAACGATTTGTAATAATGGAAGAGTGTTGCCTCATAGATTTCCTGCTGTTGCAGCATAAATATGCCTGCCAGCACTAGTTGTCAAACCGGTTTTCTTTTTGGTTGTGTTGTGAAACCCAGAACATCAGCAGTAACTTCTCTTTTCTTTTAAACATTCTTCTATTGTTTGCGTAGGCGACGTTGATCTTTCAGACAGTTTCAGGGAGACTCGATCAACAGATTTTCTACCGGTCGTTACTTTCCGACATCAAACCATGGAGATCTTCGTCAACTCCGTCGTTTTCTCTATTTCTATATTTTTACTTTGTCTAGGGGAAGAAAATATTCCTAGTCTATACTGGCGGAAATGTTGGAAACGTTAGGATATTAGACGAGTGCGAGACCTCGTTCGCAATGCGATCCATCATATTTACGGCTGATTGATAAGGAAACCGCAACAAAACCACCAACATGAGTCTGGTTACCGATGAATCTGACATGAGTTTAGCCTTAAAATCTTCTAGAAAGATCTTGATGTGCATTTTTCCAGGAGACCTTAATTTAGCTAAGTGCATGATATCATGGTGACATTGCTAAATTAAGCTTTGATGCAGATTGTTACAAGGCGCTTACGACTCTTTGCCTTATCCTGCCTTAATATATGTGTTGGCACAATTAACCAACTCTTGTCTAAGTGTACTCTTCCAGCCACGTCAACCTACCTTAATGATATCAAGTTAAGAGACTAACTGTATACAATTTTTATGCAACTATACATTTTTTAAGTATAATAAATGAGTGAATAAAAATATGCTTTCATCAACTTTTTAAAGTACAACATTTATTTTCTTTTCCAGGTGGAATCAACAAGAAATCCCCCAGCTTTAATTTGACCTGATCAAGGTAAGGGCCCATATTTTCATAACCATTCAAAATTTCAAGAAGAAAAAAAAAGCGTAACCCACTTAGGTACACTTAAATTTTGTATCCAAGTGGCTTGCTTACAACTTTATCCACCAGTTGTTTGTTTATTTGTAGCTGTTTTCCTTTTAAAAGTCTATAAATATGAATAACAATTTAACGAAGAAGCAAATTTGTGTGCTAATAGGAAATGCTCACATCGGCTCATCAGACAGTATCACTGCCAGACTGTGTGAAATTTCGCATTCATTTTTATTACCTTATATGCCCTGCATTCGTTGATGGAACTGGGAGAACTGAGAAATGAAGTGAATCATACCAGAGTAAGGGGATTTTCATTTCAAATATTGTTTTTCAATCGAAACCGAGTCGTTTTTAGAAGTTTATCTATAAAGAAGATTTATGATGAAGCCAGTAAAAACATATCACTTTCTATTATGCCTTTTAAAGGACTTGGAAGGATTAGAATTTACAATCGAAGAAGAAGGAAATGGATAATTATAAATGAATATCATGATAAATTTGCGAAACAAAACTTTGGATCAAAGTTAGTGAAATTTTTTAAATGGAATGTGTTCATTTTGGTGTCACGTGAAGATATATCTTTGTGAGAGAGAAACGCCTAGTGTCTACCAATCTCCAGCTTTTTTTGGAGACTTATGTTTCAGTGTCAGTAAATTTTTGGTAAGGTGTCATGAAATTAGGCCATATGCATCACTTTGCGAAAAATAAATTAATTTTAACGTCTGTCTGTGTTTCAGGACACCATTTACAAACTAGACATGGCAGATGTTTGCGACACTTCTTAATGAATGTAGCTTGAAGACGAAGAGGAGGATATGAGTTGCGTCACTCAGACGACTCCACTAGGGATCTTTTTAAGGTTCCGTCTACAAAAACGGAACCTTTATAATTTCGGTGTGTCCGTCCGTCCGTCCGTCCGTCGTGTCTGTCACACTTTTTTATCTCCGAAGTTTATGAAGGTATCGGCATGAAATTTTGGAATTAGGTACTTCAGACCTAGATGTCAATTCCTATGCAGCGATTTTAAAAAGTGGGGCCATTTGGGGGTGGCTCCAGTACAGGTGAAGTTGACATTAATTTTGAAAAATTGTCGCACCCCATCGAAATATATATCAATCGACAGGTCTTTCGAAATGAGGTGGAGGTTTCATTCAACACTTTTTATCCAAAATACCGTTTGGAAAATATGGAGCTCCAAAGTTTTAAATGCGTCCCCCCCTGCCATTTCTAAACCAAAGTGTTTAAAAATCTGAAAAAATCACAAAAACTTGGCTTCATTGAGTACTTTCATTTAAAACTATTGCGAGCATTCTGGCCTTAATGGTTTTGGAGATATTGGCCAAAAACGGTCAATCATCGACATGCGAATTTTGAAGATCTGAAAACGCAGTTTTGAAGACATCAATGTAAGCATTAAGAAATGATACATTTCAAAATATCGATTTATGTTGAAATTTTGAGATATGTAAGATTTAAAATGAAAACAATTTTATTTCCACACATAATTTCATGCTGTGTTCGGCCACTCTATTCGCTGCTGAGCGTTATCTTTTCGATCTCACCCCTAAATGCCCAACAGAAATGAATACACACACACCGCAGGCATGAGTATGATGGAAGGGATTTTCTGTGTTGGATAAACTTGGATAGAGATATAGGTATATGTAGGGATGAACGTTTGTTTTTTTCGGATGTATAAATGTATGAATGAATAGTTGATTTGAGTTGAAGTTAGAAGAAAATTCAACTGAAATAGTTTCGAAACGTCGTTTGATCTTCAGAAATCATCCATCAATATTATGCGACGGAACCTTACCCGTGCGAGTACAACTCGCACTTGCCCAGTTTATTTTTAAGGTTCCGTCTACAAAAACGGAACCTTTATAATTTCGGTGTGTCCGTCCGTCCGTCCGTCCGTCCGTCCGTCGTGTCTGTCACACTTTTTTATCTCCGAAGTTTATGAAGATATCGGCATGAAATTTTGGAATTAGGTACTTCAGACCTAGATGTCATTTCCTATGCAGCGATTTTAAAAAGTGGGGCCATTTGGGGGTGGCTCCAGTACAGGTGAAGTTGACATTAATTTTGAAAAATTGTCGCACCCCATCGATATATATATCAATCGACAGATCTTTCGAAATGAGGTGGAGGTTTCTTTCAACACTTTTTTATCAAAAGTACCGTTTGGAAAAAATGGAGCTCCAAAGATTTCCCCCCCTGCCATTTCTAAACCAAAGTGTTTAAAAATCTAAAAAAATCACAAAAACTTGGCTGCATTGAGTACTTTCATTTAAAACAATTTCGAGCATTCTGGCCCTAATGGTTTTGGAGATATTGGCCAAAAACGGTCAATCATCGATATGCGAATTTTGAAGATCTGAAAACGCAGTTTTGAAGACATCAATGTAAGCATTAAGAAATGATAAATTTCAAAATATCGACTTATGTTGAAATTTTGAGATATCTAAGATTTAAAATGAGAAGAAAATTTCATTTTCACACATAATTTCATGCTGTGTTCGGCCACTCTATTCGTTGATGAGCGTTATCTTTTCGATCTCACCCCTAAATGCCCAACAGAAATGAACACACACACACCGCAGGCATGAGCAGTGATTAGATAGGTATGTATGTATGTATGATGGAAGGGATTTTCTGTGTTGGATAAACTTGGATAGAGATATAGGTATATGTAGGGATGAACATTTGTTTGTTTGGATGTATGAGTTTATGAATAAATGGTTGATTTGGGTTTAAGTTAGAAGAAAATTCAACTGAAATAGTTGCGAAACGTCGTTTGATATTCAGAAATCATCCATCAATATTATGCGACGGAACCTCCCCCGTGCGAGTACAACTCGCACTTGCCCGGTTTATTTTAACAAACGGTAGAGCCCAAGAAGGTACCTGCCAGAAGTTTACTTTGCTTCACTGAAAACTCCTCTCATAGGAAAATCAATAAACTTCTTTGGTATTCACTTTGCAATGACCCAACCTAAAATAGGGGTCAGTATTACCGTTAGAAATTATGTTGCGAGATACGGCAGGTTCTGGGGGCGCCGTGGCCGTGTGCGTTCGTGCGTCGACCCATGCGCACTAGACTTTCAAGTCTAGGTTCAAATACCACCTAAGACAAACAATTAAAAAAAAAAATTGTTTACGGCTCCACCTCTTTCGAGTCACTGACAATGCTCAAAGAGTATGACTGTCTAGAAAAAGCTTCTCAATCTCGCCGTTCGGAGTCGGCATTAAACTGTAGGTCCCCTCCACTCGTTAGAGAACAATAGCACGCACAACACGAGTCGTTGCTTAGAAGCTAGGCCCAGATCCACCTCGGACTGTATCGCCGCCATTATTATTATTATTAAGGCAGGTTCTGGATATTTTCGATCTTCAGTTCTGTTATAATAAAGTTATAAAACAGACAAGGAATGGGCGTTGGCTTTGGGTTAAGCTCTATTTGTTTACTCTGATGACTTAATCTTTCGCATTTTGATTTATCTGGTGGAGATCTGAAAACCGGTGCCAGAGCAAGCGCCAAGGAAGTTTTATCACTGTTTATGGAATTTTCCTCCGATAGTGCGTTGCTAACTAAAGGTCTGTTCACATTTCATGGATTAGGGTAACATTCTTCTATGAAGATATCAAATTGCTTTAAAGAAATATCATGCACTTACCACAAGAATTAATTTTTTCAACATTTTTTTATTTCAAACACTAAGAAATACGAATTTTTTGCTAAGCGGTTTTAAAAAAAATTTAAAATTGGGTCTGATGATGACTTGTATTCATTTTCTAGCTGTACACCGTCGATTCATGAATATGATTGTATCGACATAATGGTCTTAATCTTCTTTATCTTATTTTTGTGTGTCTTATTTCTGTGGTGTACTTGGGTCTAGTCTCTACTGAAATCACTGGCGTTGTGTGTCCTACTTTCTCTCACAAATGAAGGTTTATGCCGCTGTCAAAAGGCTAAGTTTAAGAAGCTTTTCTTGCCATTTTCGAGTTATTGAAAAAGACTCGAGAGATGTGATTCCATGACAGTTGTTCATGCCGGGAATCGAGTCTACACCTTCAGCGTAATAGTCTTCACATTGACTACACTACAGCCGCCGCGATCTTGTGTCTCAATCTAGATGAACAGGGTGGGCCACATAAACGTTTATTTTTAAAAATGAAAATAAATTAACAAAATTAAATTATTTCCATGTATTATGGTCTTATTAGTAAGAGCAAACATTCCCATTAATTATGAAATACAACGTCGTTCAAGTGGCTGCCTCGGTTGGTTTCACAGTAGCGCATTCTGTCACCGCAATTTTCCAAGACCTTGTTGATGGTTATGGGCTGTAGCTCACGGATTCTTCTTCATCTTCTTAGGGCGCTACAGTCCGAGGTGGACCTGGGCCTCACTCAACATGCCTCTCCAGCCAGCATGATCTTTCGCCAGCTGTCTCCAGTTTCGCACACAAAGCCGGCCGAGGTCCCTCTTGACTTGTTGTGGTGACGAAGTTAACCCCACGCACAACCTCCCAATGGGAGGACAGGTCCATTTGTTTAGCCCCCGGACAAAGGGGTCCGGAAGGATCCGGTGTCGGTAGCCTCTTGCATCCACCGTTGGCCCTAAGAGAAGGACTCATCCGCCGCCATCTCTATTCCAGGGTCTCGACATTACCATGGAAACCAGGTAGTTCCTGCTGACTGGAGTTTTGGATGCCGCCGTTGGCCAATCCGTCGCCATCCTAAAAAGAGTGATGAGCCCTGGTAGACTCACACTCCCCTCTCTCTCGTTTGCAGCGGTCCAGACTTTCTACGAGGGTTGGTTATACCATCTTCTGTCGAGGATAATCGGCTCCCGGATTTCACCACGGGGAGGTGAGAGTAAAACTTCGTTAATAGAGGCTAGCTGCAGACGCTTGTGTCTGCATGGTTCGCCTGTTAACGCTTAACGAATTGCTTAGATGATATTGGCCTTAAGTGCTTGAATCGTTTCTGGATTGTTGCCATAACATCGGTTCTTCCCGGTTCCTCACAAAAAAAAAGTCCGAATGGGTCAAATCGCAGCTCCGAGGCGGCCAATTGACATCGCCAGGACGACTGATAACACGATTTGGGAATTTGGTGCGCTAAAGATCGATTGTGGCATGGGCATGGGCTGTGTGGCATGACGCGCGATTCTGCATGAACCAGAAGTCGTCTAAATTCATGTCATCAATTTCAGTACAAAAAAAAGTCGGTTCACATGGCTCCCACCGTTGACTGCAACGTTGTTCCCGGCCTCATTTTCGAAGAAAATTGGTCCAATGATGCCACCACTCCACAATCCGCACCAAACTGTCACTCTCTGTGAATGCATCGATTTCTTGACAATAACGTGCGGGTTTTCCGAGCCCGAGCCGCAGATGCGGCAATTTTGTTTGTTAACGTAACCGCCGAGATGAAAATGCGTCTCGTCTCGTCAGAAAAGATGATTTTTCACCCAAAATCGTTGTCCGATTCAAGTTGCTCTAAGGCCCAAACCCCAAACTGCGAAGCGATAACGAAGCGGATGGTCACCCGCCTTCAATTGCTGAGTCAATTGGACCATGAAAGCAAATTATCCCAGATCTTTGTGCAAAATTCGAATTCTCCTCAGGCTAGTGCGTGAAGTGTTGAGCTGTTAAGATCGATGCGATGGCGAGTTGATGTTCGTGAATTGAATCTCGCACTCTCGGCCACAGCACAGCAACCACACCGTACGACGACGGGGACCATGAGTGTTGTCCACTAGCACTCACGAACTTTTTGCACAAACTTGGGTACAGCAGTCGCGGTGGGTGCTTAATTTCGGCCAAAACTTCTTTTCAAAAACGCACTATTTGGGCTACACAGCATTCACTTTGGAAATAAGTTTTCAATATTTCCTAACGTTGTTCAAGCGTAAAGCGACTCATTTCGTTCCGCGAAGGTATGAGACTGACTTTCTGTCAAGATTTCGAGTGGGAAACATCTGTCAGTGACAAAATAACCTATGATTTAAAAAAAGATTATGTTCGCTTCGAATGCGACAATTTTGGTTACTGACATACCCGTTGAGCTGAAAATAAGTCTCATTGTTGACCACAGTTTTTCTGTGAACCAACGGAATGGGCGTCGTGGCGTAGTTATATTATTATTATAACGGAACGAATGCCAGTAGAATTTGTGTCTTTTCACCGAAATTTCGACGCACACGACGATAATCACTCGACTTCAATTTCAGCTTGAGCTAGATTTAATAAGCCTTAAAAGCCAAGATTTTTGCGTACAATTTTCCATTGATTGGACGGACAAAGACCAAGAAGCTGTTGTGAATGACCTTCAATCGATTAATTTGGATCCTTGTCAAAACTCCCCTGAACGTATGCAATATTAGTACACACTCATGCATTTCGGTGCTACTTCATCTCGAAAGGAAGATTTTGTGCAAAATCGGCCAGAAATATCGAACAGCAGTCTCAGATAGTCGCTTATGTCGGGTGCAATATAAGTTTGGCGCACAGAACCATCATTTTTGAACCAAATTTCTTCTTGTATCGTGCACGTCATCACTGAATGACGCTCGCAACGCTTGCAATTTGACAATAAGTTTGTTAGATATAACTGCCTGATATTAATTCTGGATATAACTGAATCAATAAATGCTCCTTTGCTCCACTAAGGGACGACGGCCACTAAAGCCCTCCAGCCTAACCTGCATGCCTACAATCTGCTTAAAACGACTTAAAATTACATTCCACAAGGCCCACCCTTAGTCCTTGATTATATTTCATTTTCAGTGTTATCGTGACCACATTTTCATGGCTCTTTGTGTGGTCTGTTATCCTTGTGCATTCGTGCAAATTGTAGTGAATTTGTTTGCTAACAGGAGTCTCTGGTTGCTCTGTGCTTAGCATGATTTTGGTCAAGGGTTTAGATTTAATTTTCATAAATTAATGAAAATTCATCGAAATTCCGCTGGCGGTTCTGTTTTGTAATCGTTTATGGAATTCCCTGAAACACAAACTAATCATGCAATCAGAACCGAGGCCTTTCAATGACATGTTCATTCGGAGTTAGAATCGTCTAATTAATAGCGAATCAAATGAATTTCCCTGCCAGAGCAATGAAATGGCAGAGAGAAAAGGAACAGGTTTGAGTTCCAAGAAAGCTAACGATGCTGACTACGGCAACTCTCTGCATGACATTAGAGCAATCGAGATTTCAACGGAAATCAATTCAATTAGTCTCGAATGTGATAGCAGTCTCATGAAATTGACGGCCCAAAAGAAGTGAATGTTGTCAAATGACGCATGGAACCGGAAATTCTTCGACTATCCCAATCTTCTGCTTAAGCGTCCACTCAAAGTCGTGACTAATGCAACTAAAGTCAACAAAACCGTAGCGTATACTTTGAAATAAGACGATAATGAATCATAATTGGTGGCACCTTCCTCAATGGGAGTCGAGCAGAAGGTGTAGTACGTTCAATTGGCTGTGCATCCCTCTCTTTTACTTTCGCTGTGCTGGCTCTTGTAGTTTTCCATTCATTAAAATCAATTAGTGATACCGAGGCCGTCTAATTAAGAAGTCATGAGATTCTAATTTAGCTCCCAGTACGTACGTAATTGCTTCGATAATCCAATTGGTTGACTATATTTGTTGGATCTTCGTGTCTAAATTTAGTTTCGATTTTTCTTTCTTTTTTTGCGGCTGGAATTTGTGGTTTCTCAGTAAAAAAATGGTCGTGTCAGTGTGGTTTTCAAGGCTGAATGAAGTTGTGTATGATGTGTATCTCTTAGGGAGTCCCATGAAGTTGTATATTTTCCTAATTGACCCCGGGTTAATTGAGTTTTATAAGAGTTGCGTAAGAGCTGGAGACAGATTCTAGAAATCGCACATCTGATTTTATGCAACTTATGGCCGATTGAATAAATCAATTTTAGCCCAAAAAACATCGAAGCACTAGTCATGGTTAAGTCAGATGAGTGTAGAGTGGTGACGGAATCTCCCATAGAACACTCTTGGTCTGTAATGAAACCACATTTCAGAGTAGATGTTGTTATAAGTACTTTAGGTTAGGTAAGGTTATTGTGGCTTCTTCTTGCGTAGGAAGTTCTAAGAGCATCCAAACAGTTAAGGGGTTCCCAAAAAATCGGGAGGACTACTGTGCAAATTAGAGTTGCCAACCAGAGCTTTCTATGAATCGAAGCAGATTGCTCTTCAAGATCACCGACGCTATCAAAAAAGTAGGCTACCGTTCTAATGACGCCTAAGCCGAACAAGCACATAAAAGATGGAGGGCGTTCTTTTCCCCCTCCTGATCCAAGCAGCTTCTACAAAACTCACTGGAGAGGTCTCTAAGTCTTTTAACATGAGGGAAAGACTCTAAGTCTAAGATTTATGGAACGTTTGGGATCTAGTCTTGTCCAGAATATTCTAGAAAATTGGCACGTACATATTGCCTGAAGTCCATATTAGTTTTTCAAGTTGCTGTAGCCTTAACCCGGAGTTTACAAATAGTTAAGCTATCGGATGTAAATGGAGCCTTCAGCCTAGAATAGCATACTGGCTGTATACAGCCGTAGTTAGACCAATCCTACTATATGGTGTCTCAGTATGGTGGACAGCTCTTAGCAGCCGTCAACCGCAACCTTCTCAATCGCGTGCAAAGAACTGCAAGTATATGCATCAGTAGGGTGCTAAGGACGACACTATCCGAAGCATTCATTATTTCATTGCATCTCCCTCCACTCGACTTGTTTGCCAGACAAGTAGCAGCTTGCACAGCGGTAAGACTCAGAACACTGCACCTCCTGAATAACCACCATACAGATCATTCCACCATTCTAGATAACCTCGAGTTTCTACCGCACGACACAGACCTCCTACTGCCTCGTCTCGTCTTTGAGAAAAACTTCTCTACCAGCATACCCTCCAGGTCCGACTGGAAGTCTGATACTCAGACGCTGGACGGTCCTTTGCGTATTTTCACAGATGGATCCAAGACGGACGGGAGTAAGATTAGGTGTCTACTCCAAGGATCTCAATTTTAGTATATCCCTCCACCTTTCAGAACACATAGCGAGTCCTGTCTTGGCTCAAGAACAACGTGATATCCAAGAAGGACATCACCATCTGTTCAGACAGCCAGGCAGCAATTAAATCCCTGAACTCGGTCACTTTCCTCTCTAAGACCTCCCTAAAATGCCACCTATCTTTTAACGAGATGGCTGAGCATTTTAATATTTATCTCATGTGGATACCGGAACACAGTGACATTCTACGGAATTGTGAAGCCGACGATCTCGCCAGAAGCGGTACGATCTCCACAACCTTCCTAGTGAAGATCCTCCGCCTATGCCATTCGCTACAGCTAAACTTCTTTGCAAGAATCATACTCTTAAAAACACCAACTCAAGATGGTCAGATGGCACTACGTGCCTCATCACAAAACAAATTTGGCCTAAACTTGATCTAAAACTTTCACTCTATCTTCTTAGAATGAACAGGTCATCCCTCTCTTTGGTGTTATCTCAGGACACTGTGCCATTGGCACTCACGCCTCAAGAATGGGACTCCCTCACAATGATTTCTGCAGAGACGGAGAAGAAGAGGAAAGCATAACGCATCGCCTCTGCACTTGTAGCGCTCTCTCCTCTCGCAGGAAGAAACACCTTGGAGCCTACTTCTTCAACGACTTGAGCGAAGCTTCGTTGAAAGCACCAAATGTTTTTTTGGATAGATAACATCAGATCCGCGTGGTATCACAATGGGCCTAAATTGGCCTAAGTGTGACTGCTATCTACAGTCAGCCACTTCAACCTAACCTTACAAGTAGCACACTTACACCTTCGAATTGGCATGGCATGAGCAATGTAGTGAGATACCTTGCCTGACAAGTTCCTCCGCTTTGGAATCTTCTGGAATGTCAGAGATCTTCTCAAGAGACGGGTTCAAGAGACGGACGACTGCTAATTACCGCCTTAGAGTTTATACGCACTATTTCCAGAGATCTAATGGCTCCTTGACTATCTGTGAATACACAAATCTCACGGCGGATACTATGTTACATTTAAGCCATGCTTTGTTGAATGCCATGATCTCCGGCTGAAACACCCTATAATGATCAGGAAAAGGAAACTGTAGATACTAGTGTAGACAGTAGTCGTATTGAGACTGAATAGTAGGCAGGGGTCGTATTATGAACGTCGTTAAGACAACATATTATGATTATTAATAAAGAAGGAAAAAAGAATAGACGTGTTTTCTCTGGACCTCTAATTTTCTTCCTTGGACTTTACATAATCAGAAGTGGGATAACAAAACTCAACGCGCAAACGGAATTGCATCGCATACGGTTTTTTTTTTCTCTTTTCTGAATCTTCTCTAATATTTCGTTTTTCTTCCGATATCAGCAAGGGTATGGATAATAGAAAGGAACTGGAAGATCGTTATGGTGAGTTGTCCAGGGACGAATTACGGGAAGAATTGAAAAGACGGGGATTGGATCAGAGTGGCCTAAAAGATGAGCTGTTCAAGCGACTACTGGACGCGACAGACCCCCTTCCCGTGACCCTCCAAAAACCCCTTGAGAGTAGTGATGAAGGGGAATTGGCCGAAGTCGCACGTCTGCGAAGGGAGCTTGAACGTATGAAGCAGGAATTGCATACTGCATGCTGTTGGAATGCTTCGCGTTTAGGTACGATGGACCGGAGCACATCCGAAGCCACAGGAGCCACTCTTAAAACGCAGTTGCCTGTCGCGAACGGTAGAAACGAAAACAATCCAAGGAGTTGCTTCATGGTGCGCGATGTTACAGAGATGATTCCAGAGTTTGGCCCTAAGAATAAGTGGGGTCTCTCTTCGTCGGCATGGATAAGGAAGGTAAGGGATCTACGCCGAATTTACGACTTGGATGAGAAGCTCCTACTAATGGCAGCAACAACGAGACTCGCAGGGGCTGCAAGATTATGGAGTGAGGGAGCATTGCATGAATCTCTGGAAGAATTTCTCGATGACCTTTCTTCAAACTTTCCTACCATCGACGATGCTGTGGACATCCACAATCTGTTACGGGAGAGACGGCAGAAACCCAACGAGGACACTGAAGAATATATATAAGTCAGCAGTTCTCAAATACATTGTGTTAGGCATGGCTGAGGGAGAGTGTTTAGAGGCTTGTCGAGCAACACCTATGAGAACGGTTCGCGAGCTGGTGGACAGAGTTCGGTGGGTCGGAGGCTTGAAGTCGAGGACCAAACGAGGAACAGAACCAAAAATTGGTTTGGTCGGCGACACAGAAAGCCAAGTGAAATGTTTCCAATGTCAACAAATTGGACACTATCGACGAAACTGTCCTCTTGCACAAGAGCAAGTCCAGAGCGCACAGCGGAACGGGGCAATCCCCAGGCGAACAGGTGGACAAACGCAGTTGGTGATCAAGGAGGAGAGCAGCGAATATTTTAAGATGGCAAGGGTGAATGGGCTTTCGATCAAAGCATTCATCGACCTCGGAAGTGATTGTGTAACTCTGTGTAAATCGGAGGCTGAGGCTGGAGACCTGAAGTACACGTCGTACAAAATGAGTCTGAAAGGTTTTGGGGGCGGAGGGTGCACCACTGTCGGGCGACTATTTGCAGAAGTATCCGTAGATCGCCTAACATCCTGGTGCGAAATTCTATTGGTGCCGGATCATAGCCAGCCGTACGCGATGATAATTGGGCGACGGCTCTTGGATTAGCCACAGGTTCGGATAGAGAAGTCTTTCAATAAGTTGTCCATCAGCGATAATATGCAGGAGGACGCACGAAGTGTGGTTCTGGGTGAAAAGGAGATCCAGAAGAGGCCGACGAGGAAGCTATTGGTTAAGGAACTGGATGTGGGAGATATAGGGGACATCAACTTGCAAAAGTTGCAAGGCCTTGTAGACACTTATCGGAGTTGTTTCGCCATGGGAACCGAGGAATTAGGGGAGTCTAAGCTGGGTGAGTGCGCAATTCAATTAACAACATCGCAGCCTATCTGTGTACAGCCGTACAGACTCCCATTTGCAAAACGAGCTATCATTAAAGAAAAGGTCAACGAAATGCTAGACCTTGGGGTTATTCGCCCATCGTGTTCGGATTACTCTTCTCCAATTGTCCTGACCAAAAAGAAAGATGGCTCCGATAGGTTCTGCATCGACTTCCGAGGGCTTAACAAAGTAACTGTAAAGCGGAAATTCCCTATGCCCGTAATCGACGAGGTTCTGACATCGCTGAGTGGGAACTCATATTTCACAGTATTGGACTTGGCTTCGGGGTACCACCAAATCCGAATGGAGGAGCAGAGCAAAAAGTTCACCGCGTTCTTAACGGACGAAGGCTGTTTTGAATTCAACAGAATGCCGTTTGGGCTCGTAAATGCACCTGCTCATTTCCAAGCGTGCATGAATTCGTTGAAGTCGTCGTTGCAGAAGGGTGATGTAGCAGTCTACCTCGATGACACCATTATAGCCAGTAAGACAGTGGAGGAAGGTTTGGAGAAGCTGGGAAGGTTCTTGGAGGAACTTAAGAAATTCGGACTTACCCTCAATGTAAGTAAATGCGTCTTTTTCAAAACTAATATCGAATTTCTTGGTTACGAGGTGGACGAGAAGGGTTTGAAGCCGAGCCAACGAAAGACAAGAGCAATCATGGAGTTCCCGACCCCCAGAAATATCCATAAAGTACGACAATTCTTAGGTCTTATGGGGTTTTTCAGAAAATTTGTTCAGAATTACTCCCAGTTAGCAGTACCTCTCACAGAACTGATGAAAATGGACAGGGAGTTCGTTTGGTCAACCAAGCAGAAGAATGCATTTCTAAGATTGAAAGAAATCTTGAGTAACCCGCCCGTGTTGGTGCTGTTTGACCCTCAGTGTGAGCACGAGGTGCACACGGACGCGTCATCTGTAGGGTTGGCCGGAATTTTATTCCAACCAGGAAAGGCAGACTCGGCGCTACGTGGTCCCTCATGTGATACGTTGGAGAATTTTAAAGCTATCTCAAGACGATGTTGGGCACCTAGCGGAGCAAAAGACGTTAACACGGATGCAAGAGACATTTTGGTTTCCGAAGATGCGCGGGTTCACACGGGAATACATAAAGGCGTGTGTGGATTGCGCATACTCTAAAAGAAAAGGGGGGAAACTAGAAGGGGAGTTGCACAGTGCGAACCGCGTACCGCTTCCCTTCGACACTGTTCATCTGGATCACCTGGGACCATTCACTCGAGGCAAGGGAGGGACCAGGTACGTTTTGGCAGTTGTGGATAACTTCACAAAGTATGTCGTCTTGCGAGCAGTGAAGACGGCGAACACGAATGGGGTGCTCAACGTGCTAATAGACATATCCGGTATATTTTGGCATTTACGCAGTACTGCGTGTCGCCGTGAGGACACCAGGAGCGAATGGCCAGGTGGAACGCTGCAATAGAACTATCCTACAGCACGGAATGCGACAACAAAGGCGAGTCCACACGAGTTGTTGTTTTCATACACTCCGAGGGATATTCTCGGAAACAAATTGTTGTTGGAGCTGGGAAAGGCGGAATTGGCTGACCAGGCGGAGATGGGTCTTAGAAGGCAGAATGCGTTGCAAAACATCGAGAAAAATCAGGAATATCAAAAGAAACGCTACGATCTACGACACCGCAAGAGGATCTGGTGTTAATCGAGCATGAGGCAGCGGCGACAGGTGAGTCACGGAAACTAGAACCGTTTTACAAGGGCCCGTATATGGTGACTAAGGTGTTACCGAATGACCGTTACTTGGTAGAAGACATTCCGGGGATGCAGAGGAATCAACGAAAACGCAGTACCGTGATGAGTTTGGAGAAGCTCAAGCCGTGGTGTGAATTTGCCAGATGAAGGCCTCATTGAAATGGAAGAAGATTCAGATTCAGACTCAGAAACTCTCGTGCCTAACCAGACTAGACATGATGTTGGCGAGGGCAGAGATCATTTGAACCTTTAATCGTGGGGACACGATAAGTGTAGGATGGCCGAATTGTAGACAGTAGTCGTATTGAGACTGAATAGTAGGCAGGGGTCGTATTATGAACGTCGCTAAGACAACATATTATGTTATTAATAAAGAAGGAAAATATTATGATTATTAAAAAAGAGCACTTGTAGCTATGGGGAATCACTTTCTTCGGATAAAACCCATCAGACAACTTTCACTCATTTTCAAGTACCTTGCTACTCTGCATTTCAAGGTGATGAATCTTAATGTAGAAAGTGTTCATAAACCTCAATTTTAAGAGGACAGCAGAGTGCAGAGCAGAGCGATTCATTAGCTTAGTCACCCTCAGGTCAGCATATGACTCCGCAACAGCTCGTAAATATCTTTGGAGCCTCCCTGAGAAACTCTTAAACGTCACCCTCATCATTCACAGCTCGCTTTCGCCCACAACACTCGCCGTGGCTCCGCAGCAATTCCGCCCACTTCAATTCCAAAAATTCCAAGGCAATAAAATAAAGTACTCGCATCCAATCCGAAAAATAAAACACTTTCGAATGAGTTCTTCCCCCTCCGCCAGGATTCCGCTCTACCGAAACCTGTGTCCACACAAATTGTTCCATAACTCAAGTATCTTCCCGCGGTCCAAGCAATTCGAGGTCCTAAAACTTTCCTCCGCCGGTTTAGTTTATGCCAAGGAATTCCTATCGAAGTGCCCAACACGCGTCACGATTCGGCAAGAATTTTGCCCATTCACTGCCGTCAGTTCCACATGACTTGACATTCTGATTCATTAGCGGACTACTCAGTCCACGGAATAATTAGCGCTCAGTTGTTGCCATTTATAGTTACGAGACAGCGGTTCTATTTTTAAAACATTCAACGGAATTACCAACGCGCCGTGGTTCATATTCGGACGTAATGACTGGATACGAGCGTGCTTTGACTGCTCTAATCTGGCATGATAATGGTCAAATGAAGCGAATGCTCCACCAGCACATGTCGTCGTCGAAGCGCTGCACTATTTTGCACTCTCGGGCAATCGATTAAGGCAGCGGTCGCCACAGACCGACTGGCACTTGCTGTGCACCAGCTCGTCGAACAGTTGAGCCAATTACGAAACACATTCGTGGCGTGGTAATGATAATGAAATATGCAACTGCGGCCGTACGCAAGGTTGGAGGTTCCCATGTTAAATTTCCTGTTTTGATATGTTAATGGATTTGTCAAAGAAGCCCCTTCTGTTTTAATTACTCGCTGTTTAGGCGGGTGTTCTGGTGTAGTTGACAGGGGATAATCTATCGACTGCCAGGCGAAAACGTATGTACTCGCATCTGGTGGATGAAGGTTGTGTTAAACTTTTCTGCTGACAAGTGGGTGTTCTCCTGAAGTGGTTATTCTACGCTGAAGCTTGTATTCGGAAGAACATTTTCAGGAAATGTCGAAAGTAATGATGCATTTTTTACTTGACTTGCTACAGTGGGAGTGTCAGTACGTGTTCATGAAATGTAATGACGACATGAGGAAATATATCGATCATTCCAAAAGTTTTATGTTGACATTATAACCTACCGTAGGACCTCTCCACAACAGAGGAAATGACAATGCAGGGAATGTGCAGGGAGAGGGGCCTCGCAAACTAAGGAAACTAAGGAAGGAACTAAGTCACATGTATGCAGCGGTCGTTTAGTGGAATAAGCTTTCGCGTAAATACGTAACTGCTTTCGCCGTCTTCAAAGGACTAGACCACTTGATCTAGCACGGTGAAATCAACCCGCGTGTATTAGCGGTGTAAGCAGGAACTTTCAGTGGAGAGTCACCTGCCTAATGTCTCTAAATTACGAAATGTAAACTGCTGGATAAGTGACTAACTTAGTTGTAGTATAAATATAATTTATTTGAAGGGAGGTGTTTTTACTGGGTAAAAATCCCTTTCACTATGAGGGAACGGTCCCCATAGTGTCTTTTGAAGATTTTCACCTACCCCCGCAAAAAAAAAAAAAATAAAAAAAAACGTAACTGCTGCTTTCACAAAGCTTCAAAGAACGGTCTGTCTCAGCTGCTTAGGGGCCTTCCCTCCTAGATATCCCCATCATGAGGTGTAATTTCAAGGCCATCTTCCATTTAAAAAGAAGTCGTTTTTGGTACAACTCGCACTGGAGTTTCGATGACCTTGCGCATCGTATTTCCTTTGACCACAGTCTTATGGATATGCCGTCTGACGCACGGACACCTGTACTCCAGCTGCAACGAACATACAAAGTCGACTTACCCTGCACTCAGGACTGGCTCTGGCCAGAATCTGAGCCAGGAAAGGAATGTAGTCGAATCTTCACGGGCGGCTCCAAGACCAGTGAAGGATCTGGTGCTTTTTTTTTAAATTCATTTTTATTAAGACTTCATTACCTTACGTACTAGACAAAAATGACTAAAACTAGTTTACCTAACTTGTTAGAAGTATCTTACTGGCCCTCGGCGGGCACTCTAAGCTAAACTTAAACGTTACCTATGTCTTTCGACTTATTATAGTTGTTGGTAATATAAGGAACAATTAAAACTAAGAAACTAAGGATCTGGTGCTGGTGCCTTCGTGGAGAGCCACAACTTTAGACTGTAGAAACGGAAACCTATGCTACGTGCTATATTGTGAAGAGTATTTGCATCTGTAGCGACAGCCAAACTGTGCTTAAGGCCTTGCTGAACCCTTTAACCACTTCCAGGACAGTTCAGGAATGCAAGTCTTCTCTGAATTTGATCGGTAGCTTAAATTCGCTAAGACTTGTCTGGGTCTCGGGTCACCACGGGATCACAGGAAATAAGATCACCGATGAACTTGATAGGCGAGGATCAGATGAGGCATTCTCAGGATCTGAGCCTACGCTGAGACTGCCTGCGTCCTTGGTTAGGGCTTCCACCGATGGTTGGGCTTCTCGAGAGCACAACAGGTGGCATGACATCCCCAGGATGTAGACAGACCAAGCGCATGCTCCCCAACGTCTGTAAGAAATCCGCGGCTTTCTTGTTATCTCTTAAGAGAAAAGATTGTAGACAACTTACTGGCGTACTAACGGGGCACTATACCTTCGCCAAACACCTAAGTGTGGTTGGCCTAAGGGATGAAACCCTCTGCGACGCGTGTGGAGAAGACGATTACACTGCAGAGCACTTCCTCTGCCATTGTCCCGCCTTTGCTTGGATCAGGTGACAGTTATTAGGTGCTGATGAGGTGAGAGCTGATGATGATCACAGAAGCGCCAGCAAGAGTAGGTTGCTGCCTGGTAGTACAATGGACCAGTTTTTTTAGTCTGAGTGCTCCAGTGTAGCGTTACAAAACCTTCGGCAAAAAAAAGTCACATGTAAGAAGGCAGATAAACGCTATTTATGACAAATTAAAGGGGTTTTCAATAGAGACATTTTTGAAATTTAATGCAAACGCTCTTTTTGTGATCAGTTAACTTCAAAACGTCAGCCAAGGCTTACGGTCTTATCATAGTGAAGTTTACCAACGAGCAACGTTTCACTTGTGCCAGGACAATGCTTCGCGCATTGTCATAATATAGCTGGAATATGTTACTGAGATCAGGAAAGAAAAGGGAGAAACTTATGTTTAGCTCCTTGGAAAAGAATAACTTCGTCCTTCGTTTTCCATCGTTTCTTTTATCTACAAAAGGACTGCACCCACTTAGGGTGTGGGATTTCTTATCCAAAAGTTGCTGCCCAGGATGTGGTGCGGTATGATCAAGATTCTTAGATTAGAAATTTATTTTTTCTATAATTTTGAAATTATGGAATGTCCAAATGGTGAATCGGACCACTGAGAGTAGGCATGAAGACGTATTGTATTTTTTGCTGCCATTTTTCGGCCTGTGTTTGATTGGAAATAGCGTCAAGCGCATTAAAGAGAATGGGACTGAGCGAGCCACTCATGAAAGATTACAAGCTTGCCGTTGCACTTTCCTTGAGTTGTTGTATTGTATAGCTTTGTCTAAAATGGTCAACGAGAAGGCAACTCTGTTCAACACTTGTTGGGCAAAGCCAATGTAAAACCAAAAGACCATGGTTGGTCTACTAATGGCAGTCTTGCTCATACAGGGAGTGACCTTCCGCACTCGTTCAAGTACATTCGACCTCCAGCTGAGCTTGTTAGTGTGGTGGATAAATTTGAGTCCACTGGTTCAGTTAACGAAGAACCAAAACCCGTACGTCGACGAAACGTAAGATCTGACGAAAACATCGCCGCTGTCCGCAAGAATGTGCAGGACACCAGACCTCGGCCTTTCGCACACCACAACTTGGCAAATTTTGCGTCGTGACTTGGGCCTGTACCTATATATACGAAATTCAACTGACTCAGGAGCTGAAATTGAACGACTATAGACAACGACCTTTATTCACTGAATGGGCTCTGGAGCAGTTGGAAACTGATCCTAATTTTCATCGAAAAATCATCTTCAGCGATGAGGCTCATTTCTGAATAAAAGGGTAGGTTAGGTTAGAGGGCTACTAGTGATTTTACCAGCATACTTAGACCATGTTGGTCTATTGTGATACCCACAGTCAGACTACTACCACTGATCGTCGGCTCCAGTGATAGTGCCGTTTTGATCCTCAACGGCAAATAGTGACTGGGCAAGATTTGAAAAACCGGATAAAGGCGTATTAACTTTGCTTTCACTGGTATTCGAAACAGGGATATCTCTAACTTAGGGCAGGCCCCTTTTCAACATAATTTTTGAGAAGAATGTACAAAACTCACTGGCTAACACTAGAGGCGTGATCTTTCAAAAGTTCAAACATTTGCTAGCTTACGCGGATGAAATTGATGTGATCGATCAAATATAGCGAGGCGTCAATGAGACGTTCGTCGGCATCCGTTTCAATGCGATTGAAATGGGTCTAGGGCAAACGAGGGCAAAACGAGGTATAGCCTGTCATCGAGAAAGGACAGATAACATGGACGACGTGGTAAACAGAACGAGCATCAGTACCGAGATCAAACGCATGATTACTTACCAACATTTGGTCTCAAGCCCAAGAGTAACAGAGCCCCCTCTCGAAAGACCGATCTGATTCGATCAAGGCCCTATCTTGATCACCCCAGTCTTGCTCTACGGGGCGGAAGCATGCACAATATCCAAAGCGGTTGAATAAGCTCCTGGACTTTTCAAGAGAAAAGTTCTGCATGCGATCATTGGTTCTGTTTGTTGATGGTTATTGGAGAAAACAATTCAACCCCGAACTGTATGGGCTGTACAGCGACTAGCCAGGCATATACGGATTAAATGCCTGAGATGGCTAAGCTATGTAGAGCGCATGGATAACTTGGCTCCGGCCTGAATAATCCTCGACTTTGAGCCTGTGGGGCAACAGAGGACGATCATGATTTAGGTGGGGTACACAAGTGGAGAGGGACCTCAATCAACTTGGCGTGCGCAGCTGAAGACAAGTAGCGATAGATCGTGCTAGTTGAAGAAGCCTGTTGGCTGACCCCCGATCGTAGTGGCACAAGAAGAAGAAGCAGTTTTAAATGTTGCCTTTGAGTTCATCAGCTGCTTTTTGGACTGCGAGAGCTTCAGTTTGATGTATGCATCCAGCATCCACATGCCAATTTGATGCGGTTAAGAGTATCATACAATACTGATTCAACTGCATATTTTTTCCTGCGTCTCCTTTTCTGTTTTCTGGCAAGATTTATCCAGAAACTCCTAGACGGGATAGCAATGGACAACTTGTGATGGAAGAGGGCTTTTGGCTCGAGGCAATCAGTGCTAATATTTTCAAAACGAAGCAAATTATTGGCCTTCAGTCTTCTTTAGTCTCAGCGCTTTCTTTTGTCGCAGCAGAGTTACAATCGTGTTGGTGTAGTTTTATTGCGAGGGTGAAGTTTGTCGATCAGAGTACTGATTTTGAAAATAAATTTGATTTACGTACATTTTTCATAGCTTTAATCTTTCATTGCGATTTGTACTGAGCAATTCACAATAAATTTGACCGATTTTGCTTCAACAACATGAACGCTACAAGCGATAAGCTGCAAGCAACAAAGCTACAAGCAACAAAGCTACAATCGACAAAGCTGCAACCGACAAAGCTACAAGCTTCCCTACTAAAAGACCCTTCACAAAATATTTCATACACCACATCTGCTGTTGTCTAAAAGTCTTGTAATTATATATATACCCGCTACCGAACCCGAATCGTCGCACCGATCGTCAAATATTCTGCTTCGCAGGGGAGCGCGTTACCTTTCACATTCAAAAAGCACTTGAGGCGACACACAGTCGTTGTAATCGACACCAAACACCGACCCTCCGCTTAAAGGTTTCGCTCTGTGTTCACGAGCATTTTCTCCCACTCGAAATGCTTGCTCATGTATGTACCCCGGATTCAGCTTACAGTCATAGATAACATCGCGTCACACAAATTAATTTGAGACCACTCCATTCTATTCTACTCATCTACTCAATTAATCTTCTCTCAACTTCCTCCCCCTAGGCATTACCAAAAAGTCTCGCTGCTCGCCCCACCGAAATTCAAAAACTCGAACACACTGTATCTACGCGTGCACATGTTTAATCAGAATGTATCTCAGATCCGCATATCGTAAAAGTAGTTGACACATAAGCGCTCCCCCTCGCTCCGGCGACGCCAGACAAAGCATATTCACTGTGAAATACAAATTGGCACCGCCCGAAGGCGCGCGACAAAACTTTGTCACGATTCGAGCGCACATACTGCTCCACAGACGAGCACGGCTACACTTGTGCCATTGTACCAGTCGAACTGTGTAATGCCGTGAAGTTAATCAGTTATATAACATCCCGCGGAACGCGGTACATGCAAATTGTGCAGGCTTGAGACGTGCGGCATATGGTGAAGGTGTTAAAAGCGTCGCGATGAATTCAGAAATGCTATTCTCGGCTTTCGCTGCTGGCGCGGCGTTTCCCAAAATATTCCATGATCTATCGAACTGAATGGGCTCCGTCGAAATGAAGATGGAAAACTGACTGTTGATACGTGGTAGGCGGCAGAACATAACCGCGTGATAGCTTTTTTATTCTTCTCCAATTTCCATCCGTCGGAGAGAACCATCAAGCCCCTAATGGCTGTCGTAAAGCAGTATCTGAAGAGTTCGGTCCTACATCAGAACTGTAATGTTACGAAACATTTAAGTTTACTGATATTTATCGGGGAAAATTACTTGTAAGTTGTGTAGAGCGCTAAGTACTTTTTACACGTTTCTCCATCTAAAAGGGAACGGAGAAGTGTATTACTTGCGTCGAACATGAATTTCAGATTACGAAGAACTCGCCGATGGGAGGCCGGCAATTAGTGTCGTTTCGGTGTTTTGTTTGAAACATGAAAATCTCATGAAGTTGAGGTACATATGTTAGGGAGTGTTTGAAGAACAGCAGGCACACCTCTTCGAGTGGTTCTTTTTTATTGTCAGACTTGTTTCACTCATTGCGGTGATAACTGCCGAAGTTTCGGGGAACAAGTGGGGTGGGACGAACATTGTCGCTATAATTTGATGCCTCAAATTTTCCTGTGTAGGGTTATATTAGGTAAGGCGACTCTCAGGGAGGAGGTCCGTGGCCCAATTTGAGCACGAGGGGATCCTTTGAGATGTCACACACATAGTTCGGTGGAAAAGTCCCATTCCGAGGTTGTCAGGTCCAATTTTTTTTTTTTTTTTTTCTTCTTTTTTAGTATTACAAATACTTTTAATACTCCATACATATATTTACATTTGGTTACGTATTTCACATTATTACCTATTTTACATTATTCTTCATCATTTCACTATATATTTTAATTAAAAAATGTTTCTTCTTAATAATTCAATAACTTTTTTTTTTAAATATTCTAATATTTCTTTCGTCTTTTATTTCATTTGGTAGGTTATTAAATAGTTGAAGTCCCTTTATCATTATTGTTTTCTGCTCTGCCGTTGTCCTTACTCTCTCCACTCTAAAGTCGTCCATGTTTCGTAGCTGATACGGTTGTACTTCTCTCACTTGCCTGACAATTTGCGTCAAGTAGGTTGGTGCTGTCCCATTCTTTATTTTAAATATTGCTATCAGTGTACTTAGCTTCAGTCTTTGTGTTATATTTAGCCATTTTAGTCTTTCTGGCATACTATTTATGTGTGTTAATCTATCGCAGTTCAATATCGCTCTCATTCCTTTGTTCTGTAGTTTTTGCAGCCTATTGAGTTGTCTTTCATTGCAACATAGATACAAAATTGTGGAGCAATATTCGAAATGGGGTTTGACAATAGTGTTATACTATTTTAGATCCACAGGGTTTTTTTCGTTATATAAAAGTATGGGACTAACTTGAAAATGAAGGAATTACAAGAGATGGCTTAACGAAGTGTGACCAAATAAGATCGAGGGGAAAAAGAAATTTAAATAAAAAAACAGCGCTGTGAAATATAAAATTGACTCTGCCTTTATTTTGAAGCTACATTTATGCCATTATGTATGAAATAGCACACCATTCAAGCATTTCCCTCGGCTTCGCTGGTAACGCTCCAAGCGGTCGATCCAAATTTTGATGACTTGGTCCAGTATGTACGAATTTGTTCTGAGAATAGCGCCTCGAATGTTGGCCTCGAGGTCGTCCAAAGTGATTGGCTTGTTAACGTAGATTAGGACTTGAAGTAGCTCCAGAGAGAATAATCGAGTGCTGTCAAGTCGCATGACCGCGGCGGCCAAGTGATGAACGCTCGATGTGATATGAGCCAGTCGCCAAATTTCTCCTTCACAACGTTGCTTCGTTCGTATGCCACGTAGCCCCATCTTATTGGCTCGTCCACAGCTCGGATATATCGATCTTGTTGAGCGGTGGCCACAGAAAGTTGGTCTATGCCATTGACGACAACAGTGTCTCATTTCGAAAGAAATGATGCCGCCTTGCCATAAACCGCAGCAAACAGTCAATCTTTGTGGATGCTTTGATAATTGGGCGAACACTTGTGGATTGTGTTCGCTTTAATAACGGCAATTTTGTTTGTTGACATAGCCGTTGAGCCCAAAAATTGCCCTCATTAGAGAATACGATTTTTTGGGCGAAATTCGGATCTCCGGCCAACATTTCCGACGTCCAATTAGCGAACTCACGGCGTTGTCTATGGTCGTCCGGCTAGAACACCGTGCTACCAGAGCACTGTGAGTCAGTACACGTCTACACGGCAGGACTTGGGGCCTCTCTCCCAAAATATACATTAACACAAAGATGGCGAGACCCATAATCACATATGTGGCCATCGTCTGGTGGCCTGAAACCCTTCAACAGACAACTGCAAACAAATTGCAGAACCTGCAGAGGCTTGGCATAACAGGTGCCACGCGCACTTGCCCCACAACAGCTCTAGAATCTATCGTTGGGCTAACACCCTTACACATCTTCGTGAGAAAGATAGCTGCAAATTATGCCATTAAACTGCAGCTTGAATATAAGTTCAAACCGAACGACGGGTTAATTAACTCATGTTTTGTACAACATTACATCAGGCGGCATTGTTTCGGCAGGTTATTTGATGTTGAATTTTTGGACCGTGAAGACTGGTCCAGTGGTGTTCCAACACTAGATCTCAGAAGTCTAGATCTCAGACGGATCGAAAATGGATTCTGGAGTTGGAGCTGGAGTTTCTGGACCCAACACTAGGATCTCTGTACCTAGGGGGTCGAGTTCTACTGTTTTTCAAGCTGAAATCCTCGCCATTGAGATCTGCGCTCGACACAACTTTCTCAAGATAGCTAAGCAGCACTTACGGCTTTATCGCCCCGCCAAATGGAATCCAAAACCGTCAAATGTTGCTACGATGCACTGCAATCCCTCCCCAAGCACAGCAAAGTGAAACTTGGCTGGGACCCCGGAGACAAGGGTAACGAATCTGCAGATGAACTCACTTGGGCTGGTTCGGAAACTGCGTTCATACGTCCTGAACCGTACTGTAGTGTCATCAGCTACAACGCTGATTAACGAATGGAAAAATAAACTTCGCCTAGACCATTAGACCAATTAGTCGGTTCTTAGACAATCCAAACGATTAATCAGACCTTATTCATGCAAGGATATCCCTGGCCTTGATAAGGAAAGCTTACGGAAGCTATCGAGCTTTCTTACTGGCCAATGCGGCCTGAATTATCACCTTAACAGAATGAGTCTGTGCCGGAACAAGGAATGTCGGTTATGCCTTGAAGAGAACGAAACATCCAAATACATTTTATGTGAATGTCAGGCATTACAGTGGTTAAGGAAACGGATTTTCCTAAGGGAAATATTTACTTCAGTGGAATCAAAAAAGTCCACTACAAAAGATGTACTATCTTTCATAAGTGAAGCAGTATGTCTTTTAGAATAACTCCAACCCGTCGATACAAGAGATCTCTATACATAGGTCGTAGTGTCGTTGCCTCTACGGCAGGCTGAGTTCCTGCGTCAGCAGAATCTTGTAGAGATGGCCCAAATACAACGGACAAATAGTCAAGGTCTAGCGATGCGCAATTCAGCTGATCGGCATCAATGTCATCCGCGTATGCTAGTTGTAAGGTTGTACGGACTTTTGTAAGATCGTGCCTCTTGTGTTCTGCACAATTTGCTCAAGAATGACGTTGAAAAAGTCGCATGACAGCGCGTCGACTTGTCTAAATCCTTTTTTGAACTTGAAGGTCTCGGTGAGTTCGTTACCGACCTTGATGGATCAGCTAGAGTTCTCCATCGTCATCCTGCTGAGTCCGACGAGTTTTGCAGAAATGTCAGAGCTAGACATGGGGCTGTATAGTTCGTCTGTACACACGCTGTCATAGGCGGCCTTTAAATCGGCGAACAGGTAGTATGTGTCGATTTGCATTTCTTGGGTCTTTTCCAGTATATGCCAATGTGTAAAGATCTGATCTACCGTGGACATCCCTGGCCGGAAATCGCACTGATAATGGCCTATCAAATTATTCCCAAATGGTTTCGGGTGCTCGCATAAAACGGCAGAGAAGACCTTATAGGTGATGTTTAGGAGACGTATACCTCGATAGTTGGCGAAGTCGAAGGGATCATATTTCTTATGGATCGAGCAAACCATACTGAGATTCCGCTCATCGGGCAGTCTTTCCTCCGACCATATCTTACAGATGAGATGATGTATGCGCCCAACTAGATCATCTCGTGCTGCTTTAAATATTTCGGCAGGCAGACCTGTGCCGCAGCGCCTTTGTTAGACTGCAGAGAGAGAGAAGTTTCCGTGCCGTAAATGTTCAAGAGACTTCAATTCTTTAGTTAAATTCATTTCGTCAAGGTGTAGGGCAAGCTCTTTAATCAAAACTTGGACTGAATGAATTCCAATGCCTGTGAATGGAGTCAAATCCTCCAATTTGGCTCATATTGAACTTGTAGGAGGGCCAACAAAACAAAAAAACAACTCTTCACTCTGCTTTATTGAGTGCCGCAATTGTGTTACATGATCTTAAATAGACTGAGGTAAGCGGGAGAATCGCACGATCAGGGTTCAAATACCTTAGGCTTGAATTAGCGGTGGCTTATTTAGTGAGAGAAATATCATACACAGGGTGTGCATATGTAAATTATGTAAATTAAGAGCAGGCTGTAAGCAAGTAGTACATTTTTTGAAATCGCCTACAAACTGAAGCACTAACGGCTGTGATATTTTCGGTGCTTCGATTAGTGAGTTGTTTGAACATCTCTACACGTCTCTACACATCTCTACATGACTGTCAAATTATAACTAGAAAATGTTATCGGAACCAAAATGGTGGCCAAACAAAATCGGCATGAAACAGAAAAACAACCTGCACTTTTTTGTCCAAGAAGAAGTTCCCAGACACAACTGCGATCCTACAGCCAATTGTTTTATGGATTAATTCAAAGTGAAGTTGAACACATAAAATAACTGGAACACTCAAATAATAAAGGAAGAATTTTCGAGATATGAAGACCTGCTTGACATTCTAGCAAAAATTTACCTAGTTGAAAACGTCTGTTTTGCAACGAATAATGCAGGTTTTGGGCAAGCGAACGGGATTTAACTAATTTTAGTGGGACTTATTTGGAAATAGCAGCATTTTTTTTGTCGGAGGTTTTTGTAACACTACACTGGAGCACTCAGACTCAAAAACTGGTCCATTGTACTAAAAAATAGCAGCATACCCGCTAGTTGCAATCATTTCCAGCTACTTTTCTGCTTTCCTGAAAGTTTGTGTTGGTACGCCACCACCATAGATTCTCGTTGGTTTTTGTGATAGTACGGGCTCCACTCAAACCTAGCCTAGTCCCCGAAATTCCTTGATTCACAAAAAAAGTTATGCTCAGGACTGATGAATTACAAAAATCATTAAACCCTTCCGCCCTAACGTCCGATGAAAGCATTCTATCAGAGTTGGTAACGAACACGCCGTCATTTAAAACCAAAAACTATGTATTCACTGGAATTTGCAAATAAGTTGATCCATCTCAACGAACTGACGTCGATTCTCTTGTGATGTTAATAAGTTTTGCGCTTTTTGCGGTATACACAAATCCCTAAATGAAACGAAAAGAGTACATTTTCAAGAGACCATCTTGTCTGCAAACGTTAGCCACTGTGCCTTCAAGCACTTCTATGTAAGCGTGTCTGACTTTTTTAAAAGGACCGCTGTTAATACTTTCAAATAAGAAAATAATTTTGTGTGTGATTTACTTAAGCAACACCATTTGAAGATTATCCACGTACAAAACTTTTCGACTTTTCGTTCGTAGTTTCAGGTGAATTTACATATTCCCGAAAAAGCACGTTTTCGTATTTGTTAACATCTATTGCATCGTTAGAGCCAATGCACAATCAATTACGTAAATACGTTCTTTCCTAAGTTTATGACACAATGAGGTGAGAACTCTGTATGCTGTCTCATAAGTTTCTTTCCAATAAGTTTAAAAATTTCGCATAAAAATTGTGGTAAATTAAAGCAAGTCATAATCCTTATCTGTCCCACCCTCGGCAATTGTAGACTTTTATACTTATCTGTATCTTATCCCATCTCAAGCTTTGCTGGTGGACAATGGATTATATCAACTTTCAGAATTTTTTACATTTTCTTTATTTTTTTTTTCAACTTGCTTTCAGGAATTTAAAGATGCAGTAATTTCAATGTCGTCGTTGTATGCGCTTATGTGAGAGAGACTTGAACATGAAAGTAGAAACTTGTGGTAAAAAAAAGTATTCTATTTGCCTTGAAAGTGCATGTCACTACTAGAATTCAGACACCAGCTCACAATTTATAATTGCCTTTGTTAGAGGCCAGGTTCGGGCCACAAGGATGGCGTTGACATCGGCAACATAGCTGTGGTTGCTTGGCTAAGCTCTCCGACGGGGTGGTTTTTGTCCGCTTATTCACACACCATCTTGTTACAGCCAATAATGCCTTTGCCCTAGACGGGGTAGTAGAAAATAGAAAAAGATGAAAAGATAATACCCTCACAATCATCGCACGGAGAACTCAAAGAGAGGGAAGGGAAGTGATAGAAGAGACAAGAAAGATGAAGGTGCTTAGGGTGCTTAGGGTCTATGCACTTATGTGTGAAGGGATGGAGGTCATTCCTTCAGAAACTATTATAAGAGATGACTGCATGCACTGATAGGCCATCGGAACTTCGACTGTGAATGCTTTTCGGGTACATTGCTTATTCCATCCTAGGCCCATTTTGGTACCACCGATTAAACTATTTGTCGCCTGCTATGCAATGCTTAAGTTGACAGAAACTGACAAAACAAAACACCCGTCTTTACATTGCTGTTCAGCTCACTCAAGTTATCAAAGAAATAGGCTCCCAAATGGGGTTTCCTACTGGTGGAGGGGGCAGTAGAGGAGACGTGTTACAGTCTTCTCCTCTTCCTCATTTCTGCAGCTTCTGTTGTTATGAGGGAGTAACAATCTTAATCTTAATTTCAGCATGCCTGCCAACAGCCCAGTGTCCAGTACAGACCGCTGTGATTCTGGATATGTTTCTTCTACTGTTGTTGAGCAGGTCTTTTGTTTTCTTTTGGTTGTAGTTGGGCCATAAGCTTCTGGATAGGACACTGGTTTCCAACTTGGTCCATCTTTCGTTGGCGATCTTGAGGATGTGATTGTGTATTTTACGAACCCTAGTAGAGCCTGGATTTGTTCCACAACGAGTCTATCGAGTCTGTATCCTTGTCTGGCTAGCTCGTCTGCTGCTTCGTTTCCTATTATACCCGTGTGCCCGGGAACCCAGATCAAAGAGACCGGGCTCCGTTCACCTATAATGGATAGTTCCTTGCAGCAGCAAACCACTAGTTTTGACGGTGTGGTTATGGATGTTAGAGCCTTGATAGCAGCTTGACTGTCTGAAAAAATTGCTATCCGCTGTGCTGGTTCTGTTCTGTTCTTAATTTTAAGACACGCATCATATAGCACTTCTGCCTGGAAGCTTGAGTGACTTTGATGTCTTGAGGGCTTCGGAGAAGATTCCAGCGCCCACACCAGAGTCCATTTTCGAGCTGTCTGTGACGATGGCTATGTCATGAGTTTGGATGACTCTGTCGCTTTTCCACTCAGATCTAGTTGGAAAGTAATGCCCTATAGTTTTTATTTAAATTTAGCTTTGGGATAAGGTAGTCAGTATGACTCAGTATCGCTTGTTGTGGTAGTGAGTTAAGGATGTTACAATGTCCATAAGTTCTGTTGTTCCAGCAGTTTGACTCTCTGAGTCTAAGTGCATGTGGCCATGAACGTTGCGTGTATATCTGGAGGTAGAAGGTGCAAAATAACTGTAACTTAGCGCGTCTGTCGCAGTTGTTCTTAGGGCGCCAGTGACTCCTATACATGCAGTTCTTTGTACCTTGTTTAGTTTTATGATGCTGTACGCTTTGGCTGAAGCTGACTACCAGATTAAGGAGCTGTAGGTAAAAATAGGACGTATCACGGCAGTATATATCCAAAGTGTTATCTTCGGTCGTAGTCCTCAGCTTTTGCCAAGAGTTTTGTTGCAAGCGTATAAGGCTATGCATGCCTTTTTAACTGTTTGCTCTATGTAAGTTTTCCAATTTAATTTTGGGTCAAGACAGAGTGAAGGTTTGATTGGCAAGTCTCGGAAGGGGAAAGTTTGGTATTTTTGTTTTCGGCGTAAAAGCATCAACTCGATTTTGCTTGGGTTCGTATTTAGGCCGCAACTAGTAGCCCACCTATTAACCTTTTGCAACGCCCCCTCCATGATTTCACTAATCACTGAAAGGAACCCCCCTGATACTAAAATCACAACGTCGTCCGCATACGCAACAACTATTTCCTAGCGTGGATTGTATAATTCTAGTTTTGAGCAAAGAAACTGTCCATGTTATTAGCATCTCTTCTACCCCTGGGCGGTAAGTGATTCTTGGATAGCTTCTGTGTGGACGTCATTGAAGGCCCCTTCTATGTCTAGAAAGGCGGCCATGGTATATTGTTTGTAGTGAATGGTTTTCTCAATGGTGCCAACCACCTCGTGCAGAGCTGTATCAGTGGATTTACCCTGGATATAGGCATGTTGAGATTTGGAGAGAGACTTCCCCTCTAGCTTGAGCCTAATTGACGCCTAGACCACGGTCACATTTGTTTGACGTGTGGTGTTTTTGGACCATCTATGGTTATAGGTGTAGGTACGCTGTGGGTGCCGTGGCATAGTGGGTAGTTTCGTCGACTCATACGCTCCAGATCGTCGGTTCGAATCTCGAAAAAAAGCATCAAACATTTTTTCACATCTCCACCTCTTTCGAGTCACTGACAATGTTCAAAGAGTATAACTGTCTAGAAATAGCTTCTCAATCTCGCCGTTCGGAGTCGGCATTAAACTGTAGGTCCTCTCCACTCGTGAGAGAACAATAGCACGCACATCACGAGTGGTTGCTGAGAGACTAGGCCAAAGTCCAGCTCGGACTGTAGCGCCGCCATTATTATTATTATTATGCGCCAGTTCATAAACGAACATTTTAAGCCTTCATTTGTGGTCCTAGGCGCAGTGAACATTTGAACCATGCTATATCCTGTACATAATGGTATCAATGGAACTTTCAAAAGGACAAAAAATGTTGATGATAAGTCACACACACTTTGTTCTATTTAAATTTAAAGATAGGAAGCGCTTAATGAAATACCATTTATTATTACAGTAAGCTCTTTTGTGAATAAGTGTGTCATCTGCTTTTCGAACACTTTCTGTTGATTTCCCGGCACCACCAATTCACTCGAAGCTTCTCAAAGCTTCCTCATTCTTGTAGTCGACATGAAACCCTAGTCCCTCCACTCATGTGGGCATGCAGAACGCGAGTGGTTGCCACGGAAGATTAATTAGTTTATGCGAACCATAAAAAGTGTAGGTCCAATAAAGTTATTCCCCTTCCAAAAGTGGGCTCTAAATCCCATGAAATACACACAAATACCCCCTTATCCACAAATCAATAGCGATAAACTGCCGTGTCTTATGGTTTCCGCAATTCCACCTAAACGCTTATTACCTGTCACCGAATCGAATCAGTCTCACCTCAACACATTCGCCTCCATTCAATTCGTTCAGCAGACGTCTTTGCATTGATTATTATTGCAGAACCCGCTCCCGACCCCTTCGGAGGGAGACTGCCTCCGGCATCATTGTATTTCGCTTCAAATTCGGATAGGGGGTGGTTTTTTTTTTATAGCATCACAACACACACTCACCGAGAACACATGCATGTCCACACCCCTTCCGCACACATCCCACTGGCTTAGTTTATTATGTCCGAAGCACACACACCCGCAGACGCTGCCTCATTAGTGCTTGTGGGGAAAAAATGCTAGTTTTAGTTCTTCCGAGGTTAGGTTGCGGACGATAAGCACGTACAGCACGTACCTTGTGTCTACTGTTATCGCACCCTTTTCTGTGCGGACGACTTCTCCTCCCCGCCGGGCGTGTGATGTTTCAATCTAACTCCGATGAATATCGTTCGACGGACACTCTCTAGCACTCGAAACGAGCTCCGATAACTCCCGCAAAATGGTTATTATTTATTTACATCCACGTAGTCCTTATCGCTGTTGGGGTGGAAACTAATTTTTTTTTTCATTTCTCTCCCGTTGCAGGTGACACAATCGCTGAATAAGTGTTGAATGACATCGCCCCTGGGCCAGTGAAAGTTGAGTGTTTTGCGAATTCCGAAATCCCAGATAGTTTGTGAGCGGCGGGCGGTAGTATGTCGGAGTTTTCGTCATTCGAACTGGGCTCGGTCGACCGACCCAATCGGTTTCAAGTGAACCCGGTGAATCACAAGAAGGGCGAAAAGGACAACTCGAAGGACGATGTACCACATGAGGTCTACAGACGGCTGACAAACATCGATGGAGAGCCCCTCGAGGATGATCAATTTAATGAGGACGCCTCGCAAATGCTGCAAAAGCCCCGGCAACAGAGGTGAGTGCAAAGTGTTTCCGTATATCGGTGTTGTATCATAATCTTCAGTGTGTCAGTGTCCACGTGGTCATTAAATGGCAAACATACGAGTAGTACTACGCCATGAATGGGGGTGGAATGCCGTTGTATCAACATTGCGGCACGCTGAGCTGGAGGGCGACCGCCGGGGGCACACGGCTAACCTTGTTTTCATTTACTTAAGAATTCGGTTGTTGTATGTGAGGAGAAAAATCGAATTACCCACAGTTTTTTCCGGAGATCCTATCGGAGATTGTTTGTGGGTCAGATGTGAGCTTTAAGCGGAATTGATTCTTTCGAGTGGATCTCGGTCGAGGGGCCAAGAACGTGACCCTGGCAAGGGAAGTGTACCGCACGACATGAATATCTTGTGGCTTATGTCGTGTTGGACATGGTTACGTACGTTGGAGAGGTCGTTGTGTCGCAATTGATAGACTTCAGCTGTGCTACATGCGGTCGAAATGATTAAGCGGTTTATGTACACAATTGTGAAATTCTTTCGTGTTGACAGAGTGTAACGATTTGTGTTTGAGCCATTAGGGGACGAATCCTTCAGTCGTCGGTGCTTCCAAAATGAGTCGTCAGTCTCTTCCAAGTACAAGCGTTAACTCATCTCGTCGATTACATTTTTACGGCCCTAAATTTAGTCCGCAACTTCTGTGAATAAATCCTCGGTTGACCATCGCCTAATTCGAATACGGTGGCTCGCCAGCAGATGTCTAGACCTGTTTGTTTGGAAAGTCGAGGGGGAAACGAATGAAAATGAGAATGTTAATTAACTGTCAGAATTTTTATGACATTCAGCCGAAATGAAAGGAAGTTTAATGAGTTCTGGAAAAAATTATGTTTCTCGAGACTGATTTTTACTGAGCGACGAAGGGTGTGCAGTCGGGGACGAGGTCAAGAGCTGGTAGACCACCTCGGTGGTGGGAAATTTTAAAGAAGTATTGATTATTTTAAAGAATCATGAATTTATGTGAGTGCTATGGCATTGCAAACAAGAAAGGCTCATTTATTGATGTCATTGCTGGGGTACACGGTAGGTATAGTGACTTCCAACGTATGCACATTGGATTCATTTAGACCCATAGTGTCCATTGTGTTGTTGGGGTACACAGTCTGTCACATTTCCCGTGAGACTACTCTAAAAAAAGATTTGTTTGTCGGAGGTTTTTGTAATTCTACACTGGAGCACAAGAGGGATTTTAACATTGAACGCCTGAGCACACCGGAGATTATCAGAGCCTACGAAGAGCAATTAAGTGAGAGACTCTCCGGTAGGCCTACGTCGAACATAAACGCCAACGATATGTGGTTGCACAACCGGTCGGCCATCAAAGAGGTGGCTGAAACCACTTTGGGCTACCTACCACCCCCGACAAGAAACCCGTGGTATGATGCCGACTGTGAGCAAAAGAAACGTGCAACCGACGAGGCATACCAAAAGGCGCTGCAACGAAAAACTAGAGCAGCGCATGAGGAGTATCGGGCTAGAAGACGGGAGGAAAAAAAAGCTCCTACGCCTGAAAAAAAGGTCTCTCGCAACCTCCCACCACAAGCATATCGAAGAGTCTAGGGACAAACAAAAGATACGGGCCTTTTATAAAAAAAAAGCTCAAAGCCTGGCCAAAGGCTTTAGGAAAGGCACCCAGGCTCTTCGAAATTATGAGGGTAATTTTGTTACTGACCCGCAGGGAATAGTGGATGTGTTTAAGCAGCACTTCCAACAGCTGCTTAGTGGGCCGAACCAGGAGAGAGTGATATTGAATTAAGAAATCCCAACTCCAGTTGATGAAGTAGTCATCCTACCGAGCTTTGAAGAAGTCGGCACAGCCATTAAAAAGCTGAATAACAACAAAGCCGCAGGCTCAGATGGCCTACCATCAGAGCTCTTCAAGATCGGTGGCAATGTTCTGGTAGGGAGTATGCACCAGATCATTTGTAGAATTTGGGAAGACGAAAGCATGCCCGAGGACTGGAATATCAGCTCCATATGACCCATCCATAAAAAAGGCGATCCAACCTCTTGTAACGACTATAGAGGTATATCCCTGCGCAACGTCGCCTACAAGATCCTGTCCAGCGTACTGTGTTAACGTCTAAAGCCGTTTTGCACTGCACTAATCGGCACGTACCAGTGCGGCTTCCGACCCGGCAAATCGACTATAGACCAGATCTTCACACTAAGACAAATCCTGAAGAAGACCAGCGAGTTTCAAATCGATACGCAAGATCTTTTTATCGATTTTAAAGCCGCATACGACAGCATTTATCGCAAGGAACTATTCAAAGCGATGGCCGAATTCGGGATCTCGGGAAAACTGATCCGGTTGTGTCGGCCCACGCTAACACATACGCAATGCACCGTGCAGTTCGGCTCGAGGACCTCCACTGGATTTCGGCAAGGAGATGCGCTGTTGTGTGATTCCTTCAATTTGGTACTGGAGAAGATATTGCGGCGGACTGCTGTAAACACGGAAGGCACTATCTTCTACAAGTCAGTCCAACTGTTGGGATACGCAGATGACATCGACATCGTTGCGCGTTCCCAACGCGCCGTAGTGGAAGCTTTCACGGCGATTGAAGAACAGGCGAAACGAGCTGGTCTTAAGGTCAATGAGTATAAGACAAACTATATGCTGTCGAACAAGAAATATTACACAACCGCACACCACCTAGGGAAAAACATTACAATCGACAGCCACAAGTTTGAGACAGTGTAGGAGTTTGCCTACCTCGGGGCAAACGTGAACTACACGAACGACATCACAGTAGAGATCCGACGTAGAATCGCCCTTGGCAACCGATGCTACTTCGGTTTGTCAAAACAACTGGGCTCAAAACTCCTGACTCGATGGATCAAAATCATGCTCCACAAAACTCTTATTCTGCCAGTCCTGCTGTATGGAGCCGAAAGCTGGACACTGAGCAGAAATGCGGAGCTGATTCTTGGTGCCTTCGAAAGAAAAATTCTACGTCGGATATATGGTCCCGTCTGCGAGGAAGGCGAATGGAGGAGAAGACACAACCGCGAACTCTATGAGCTGTACCAGGATGTGGATGTAGTCCGGACGGCAAAAATCCGTCGACTGCACTGGCTCGGCCACATCGAGCGCATGGAGCGCAGCTCCAGCTAAGAGAGTCTTCGAATCCGAGCCTTCTGGTTCGAGAAGGAGAGAAGGACCGAACCTCCGGTACAAAGACCAAGTCATCGCGGACGTAAGACAGCTTGGTCTTGATGACTGGAAGCAGCGTGCCCAGGACCGTCAACGATGGAAGGCAGCGATAGCTCAGGCTCAGACTGAGTCGTAGGCCTGCTAAGTAAAAAGTACACTGGAGCACTCAGACTCAGAAACTGGTCCATTATACTACCAGGCAGCAACCTACTCTAGTGCCGTTAATTTGATCCCAACGGCAAATGGTGACTGGACCAGTTTCGACTTCACTGGGATTCGAACCTGGGACCCCTCTTACTTGGGGCAGGCACTTAACCAATTGCGCCATCCAGTCGTGTATCGTTACGGTATTGTTTTTGGTGTTTTTGGTCAGGTCCACCTCGGACTGTAGCGCCGCCATTATTATTATTATTAATAAAGTGCGAGGAGGTGTACTATCGTGGTGCAAAAGCCATGCATTTTATGCCCGGGCATTTTTTCGGATTGCTTCACGCAAACGGCTTAGAACTTGTAGGTAACATTCCTTATCGATCGTTTGACCTCATGGCAAGAACTCATGAACACAGTGAACATCACCTTCTCGGCTTATTTCAAGGCATGAGCCAATCGATACGTTAACACCATCAGCGACTTCTCTGATTGTGATTTGGCGGTCGTTCGTAAACATTTCTTTCACTTTTTCCACGTTTTCATTGGTTGTGGATGTGCTGAGACGTCCGGGACGTTCGTCTTCACGGCCATCTTGGAAACGCTTATATCACTCATACACTCTTATGTTGCCCGTATCAAACGAAGATCGCTGAGCTCATAGAAACACGTCCAACCTTAGCGGCTGCCACTCACAAAGTTAACAATGTAAATTTTGTTATACTTCAGGGGCATGTATACCGTTATTTTCTGAACACACCTTGTATTTGCTCCACAAAATGACTGTGCCATAGAAGGTGGTGGCTTTCATCTTCTTTCCACTCTAGACGTTGAATCCGTGGATTGAGCAATATTACACGACTGACTACACTCATTTAGTTGTACAGTGCGAATAGGTCGAGGTTCAATCCCCTCCCCCAGTCATACACATTGTAGCATTTGACGCCCTCGCATATCCCTCGTATTAATTTAATCATCGAATTATCATTTCAATCAACACCCTGGCCGTAGCATCCACTTGTTCCGACAGACTGCACCAATTTTAAGGCGTCGCCATTACCACGTAGGCGCCATTAATTTCAACGCACACGCTTAAGTCAAATTTAACGAACTGTTTACGGTTTCCAAATTAACACAATTTCAAATTTCAAATCGTGCATGGGTTTCCAATCTGATTCGGAAACTCGTTCATATCAGGCAAGGACGTCGCACCAGCTGAGCTGTTTTAGCGCTCTCACACTTATTTGAATTCAATAAATCCATTTGACTGGTTCATTCGACCACAACGCATGACGTATTGAATTTGCCAATCAGGCGATGGCATTCAGGCGACTGCGACCGAAAAGCAATTATTATTCCATTTGAATACGTTGCAAGTTAATTTCATATTCGGTTTTCAAAACCCTGTCACCCAGCAGATTGCGCTCCCCGCAGGGCAACTGAGCTGTGAACGGCCGCAGTCCTGCCTCAAAGGATAATTCGCTTAATTCCAAAGTAAAATTAACATTCCCACAGCAAATCCCATAAATTGCTCGAAAAAGTTTCCTTCTCGAATCCAGCCACAATTTACCGCCAACCCGAATCCCCAAACACCAATAAACCACGGCACACGATACAAAGGCCTTGTCCTGTGGCTCTAATCAAATGCGCCTCGCCCTCCCCGTTTCAGCTGCTGACTCACACACATCGCGCCGTATGATGGGCGCTGCTATTTTATTTATTTTATTGCCACCCTGTCCTGTGCCATTGTCATAATGCGTACCTTTTCCGCCACCCATCGAATGACCGTTTTCCTCCCCGACATTTCTCATAAATTCGTAACGCTTCAGTTGGCCAATTCGTTGGCAACAAATTTTATCTCTTCTTCTTCCCCGTGGCGGGAGGGATCATGGCACCTCGTTTGTCGGCCCTTCCCCGCATGGCTTCCGTGAGTGTCAAAACTGCGTAAGGATCTGTCAAAACTCTGTCCAAATTGCCTCGAAATAGTTGGCCTTCAATATTGTGTCAGGATTTAGTGGACTTAAAACGTGAAATTCGCCCGCGAACTTATTGCCTTCGAATGGCATAAATATGTGCGCGGGCACTTACCATGATTGCCGCACTTGAGCCGCCCCCAAACGCAGCTAATTGTAGGCAAATTTAAACTTTCGCTTTATAGAGCAATATGAGACGGTTTAATGGCGTCTTCCATTCCGCGATGTTCGTCTGTGTGCGTCGGATGGCGGAGGAAATCGATAAAATCTCACCGAAATATTATCGCCCGGGAAGACGCTCGACGGTAGTCGTTTAATTTCTCGGCTGTCATCCTCCTCGGCTGGGTATAGTTGATGGGATTCTCCCATGGAGCGTGTAACTTTGATGGTTTATTAGGTAATTAACCTAGATTTCGTTGTGTTGGTTTATTTGAAATTTAATTTCTGACACTCTTTCGTCGCATTAATGGGAATTACTTGCAGATGAATTGTTCTTTGTAATTACTTGGGGCTTAATTTCGAAACGGCTTACAAGCGGCCCGAGGTGCTGGCGGATTAGGATCGCGACAGTCGGCGTTCTGTGGATGCGACGTATGATTGGGCCGTCAGCGTTAAACTTTTGAATACCAATCAAATGTTTGCATTGTTTGGGGGTGATTTGATGAATTTGATTCCGAAGGACTTTTCTGAGTTAATAACCTCCATGCTGAGCCCCTTCTTTTACTCCCAAGGTATTTGATTGAATTTTAAGGATTTTAAGGATTTTTTAATTCAATTTGTAGGCTTTTCTTATATTTTAGAAATGCTTGACTGTCGCAAGGCTTTTCTGCTTCTTTGCACATCGTCGAAAATGCTTTAGTCGAGTCTGTCCGTCCTTCATGGTCTCTCCAAAAAAGAAACCCAACGGTGTAAAATCAGTTGATTTAGGCGGCCAACAGATGGGATCACATCTACCAATTCTCTGACTTAAAAAATGATTGTCCAAAAACGAGTTCACTTGACGGCTAGGGTGACAAGTAACCCCGTCCTGTTGAAACACCACGACCTCTGTCTTTAAGGCGAGACATCTTAGACCAAGAGTGGCAGCTAATCCCTTTTTTCACCTTGATGGTCATGACCGTCAATGTTTTGCACCCTTTGAGGTTTTTGCTTTTGTGTACCTCAGTCCTCCTTATCGTCTTCATCTGCTCCAACACTCAGAGGCACTCTATAGCACACGCTCATTTGCAATGACATTCCAGCTGTCAGCTCTTTGGACAAGGCCAATCTGCTTGCTGCGTATTTCGCGGCCAGGTCAACGCTGCCAGATTCAACCTGTTCTCCGCCTGTACTTGAGAGCGTCAATTGTACCATGAAACAAATCCATTTTCGCACTCGTACAATTGCAAGAGTACTTAAAGATCTCAACGTGCATAAATCCGCTGGCCCGGATGGTATACCCCCGATACTTCTGAAGAGATGTTCTTCTGCGCTGGCAAAACCACTGGGTAAGCTTTTTCATCTGTCCTACTCTGCTGGTCTCTTTCCAAGTGGATGGAGAACAGCATTTGTTTAGCCCGTCCCTAAAAAGGACAAATCTTTGTCACCCTCCTCCTACCGACCCATAGCACTAACGTCCCTTCTTTCCAAGGTCATGGAAACCCTGATAAACCGTCAGCTTATGAAATATCTTGAATTGCGGGAGCTTCTTAGTGACCGGCAGTACAGTTTCCACTGGTCCACTGGTGATTTGATGACATATCTCACCGAAAAATGGAACCAATCCTTGCACAATGCAGGAGAAAGCAAGATCGTTGAGCTTGATATTTCAAAGGCACTTGACAGAGTTTGGCATCAAGCACTTTTGTCGAAAATGCGTGCTTGTGGTATCGATGAGTCTCTTCTTCTATGGATTATAAATTACCTTTCGAACCGTTCAATTCAAGTTGTTTTGGATGGGTTCAAGTCTGATATCCACCAAATTAATGCTGGTGTTGCCCAAGGCTCTGTTTTGTCTCCGACTCTCTTTCTCATTTTTATAAATGATCTGAACAGCAAATTTAATTGGGGTAAAAACAATAGAGTGGAATTTAATGATTCCAAAACTCAATACTGTCCACTGTCACTTAAACGATCCCAAAATAATCAGTCATTATCCCTGAATGGCACTTGCATCGAAGAAACCGAAAAACTTTCTATCCTCGGTATGTGTGTCAACTCAACACTTATGTAGTTGGAATGATCACATATTCGAGGTCGTCAAAAATGCTGCGAAATGTCTAGGTTTACTTAAACGATGCAAGAAATACTTCACCCCCTCTGATTTGGCTTCAATTTACAAAGCCTACATCCGCCCCAAACTTGAGTATAACGCTCATATCTGGTCTGGTGCTCCTAAGACCTCTCTGCACCTACTTGAGAGAATATAACCGCGAGCGATAAAACTTATAGGAGATAGTAATATCGCGAAGTCGATAGACTCACTCGAACATCGCCGTAATGTCTCATCCATGTCATTGTTTTATCGCTATTTTAACAAACGATGCTCAAGTGAGTTAGCCAATTGCATTCCTCCCCTTCATGAATTCACCCGCAATACTCATCTCGCCAGGAATGCTCATCAGTTCACCCTTAAGCCTGCCTCCGGACGTACGGTTAAGTTTAGAGAGTCGTTTTTTAGCCGCACCACACGAATATGGAATGCTCTTCCCAGCCCAATATTTCCCACTCACTATAATCCGCAGACATTAAAGACCAATGTGCATAGGTACCTCCTCTCCCTTTCTCCCTATACCTTCAGACCGTGCTGTGTCTTGATTCCGGACACTTAAGGGTATTCGTAACTCCTTTTTGCGCGCGCAAGTTATAAAAAAAAAGCAAATGCGTGCCATTTAAAAAACCCTGCTAGGTTAGGTTACGTTATGTCACTTACATAGCAAAGATCAGCCGTGACCCACTTAGATCCTGATTGGATCCATTGTGGTACTTGATCCATCGGTTCCTCGTTAGCCAAAAGACTGTCCAGCACCTGAAATCACCCACTGGCGTCCGAGTAGTTTTTCTTATAATGATCCACTCTTTTGCTGGATTACAGCCAATTTGGTCTCTATGGATTTTACAACGTCCTGAATTGTGGTTTTTGACTGCCAGGTAGCAACCCAGTCCAGTGCCTTTAATTTGATCCCAATGGCAAATGGTGACTGGACCAGATTCAATTTCACTGGGATTCGAACCTGGGACCCCTCGAACTTGGGGCAGGCACTTAGCCAACTGCGCCATCCAGTCGTGTTTTTCAGAGGTCTTTGAACCTTTAATGTGATGCGACGCAGCCGGATCAGTTTTTCCCGGGATTAGCCATCGTATCTTATATCTCAAATTCGCTCTAAGCCATACACTCGATAAACCTTCTTTAAATTGATATATGAACGACTTAAAAGCCTCAAATCTATGCAAAGTAATAGCAATGTTCTGTTGAACCCACTCACCGTCTAAGAGGAATTTGAATTACGGAGAGAGTTCAACTGCGGCCTTAACAAAGCGTGCAACCATGTGGAAGGAAGAAAACAGAAAACTCAACTAACATGAATCGCATAATCGGCGAAAAGAGACTTCGGATTAAGGGCATAAATCAAAACCTTCCTTCGCCGTATGAAAATATCAAGTTCCACGTCGCACAAGTTTGCACATACGAAAGACCCATTTTTTGCCTTCTTGCCAACTTCTGGACTTTATCCATTTTCTGGCATCTACTTAAGTATGTGAAGCCCTCTTCATGCACAAAGAAGCAGGTACATCAAAGGCTACGAACATTATTGTCTAGTCAAAGTCCTTGCTTCTCCAATGATTCACATTAAAGTTCAGTTTCTGATTTCAGAGCAATTACCTAAATGTCCTCTTAAGTTGTAATTTATTCCCTTGATCCTCTGCTGTGCTATGGAAAGATGTTGTCCGACTATTTCCAACGAACATAAAAAAAGAGTTATGACGGAAAAAAGGACATAAATGACACGGTTTAACACCAGCACACACTTCAGACGTGCATGTCCTTGGCCGGAAGAAACACTAATCGAGTTATCAGACGAACACATCCTGAGTAAGTTATCGTCGGATATTAAATGATTTACGTTGTTTTCTTCATGCAGACGAAAGACGGCGACCTCTTCGTTATTTGATTCGGTTAAGGACGAGGAGGGGTGAGAAAAATGTCATGAGACACACGAGACATCAGAGTGAATTTGTAAAGATTTAGCGCTTAATTTTCTTGCAACAAATTAAAGAGGGAGTTGGCAGCAGAAAGACAGTCAAATTTCAGAAGTGCCCTATCTTAACTCGCCCTGCGGCAGGAAAAAATATCCAGACGCAACAAATCACTACTCAGAATGTCAGAAGATAAACTGTAGCTTAAGACAACTTGAACGCCGACGGTTCAAGTCAACATTTCTTGCTTTATAATTTATGAGATCCCTCGTGGGGAATAGAACGCCTACGCGCAATTCCCTTCGTTTCTTCTTTTCGTTGCAACGCAGTTCAATTCTCAACAACTTATCCCAAGTATCCTTGATTCTTTCTCAACTGTTCAGCGCCGTAATTGCTGAAGGGCGGCCCACACTGTGTTTGATTAGGTGATTCAAATCCAATCCATGAATATTTAGGAGGGCAATGTGTTTGAGCCGAGAAGTGTGTGTCACTTTCTTCGCTAAATGGCGATTCCTGGTGGCTCTTGACCTATTCCCGTATGCAAGTGATGTGAGATGGGTGATGCCATTTCAACGGAAAACTCTCACACTCTGCTAGGTTATGGCTGGTGGTTGGTCTACAGGCAATATGCGCATGAAATGATGCTGATTGGGCATTCGGGCTACATAAATGGACGCAGGCTTGTTTAAACGATTTTGAACAAATATGCCTTTTTCAACGAACTGAATCCTTAATGAGATAGCCGCTTTGTTTTCTTCTCAAGGTTGGTGCTATAGAAGGATGCAGGAATGTCAGAGGGTTGCCCTTTTACATTTGTTTCCGTAAGTCATATAGTCTCTAAGGAGGCTCTTCAAATCCCCTTAAGGTAATACAGACAATCATGCTCTTTACAAAAAGCTAAGGAGTACACCTTTCGAGAGTAGGTGGCCTTTAAAGAGCGCTCTGGAAGATCTTTAATCGTGAGAACTCAAGGGATTTCTGGACAGACATTTGCTAATATAGCGGAGGGAGAAGTATCCTTAAAGCGAGATTTGTACGGTCGCACACAAGTTCTTTGGGGATGTATTTAGTTTATTTATTTATTTATACCCACGACCCCTTTAGTAGAACATGCGGGTCATTGAAAATTAGATTTATTTCAGCTTAATACAAGCGAACTTAGACAATCTGACTTAATAAACAAAACTGAAGAACTAAAACTTAGGGGGAAGAAGAGCGTGTATTTCGGAGGGATGATTTTGAGAGATGGAAGTCGAATGAGTGATTAGCGATGTTGGCTAAACGTAACATTCTTGAGATAGGGGAGTTTAAGCCATAAGTAGTACGGTGTGAACGGTCTTTCGCAACCTCCCAGCGTAAGGATATTGAAGAGTCTAGGGACAAACAAAAAATACGCGCCTTTTATAAAAAAAAAGCCAAAAAGCCTGGCCAAAGGCTTTAGGAAAGGTACCCAGGCTCTTCGAAATTGTGAGGGTAATCTAGTTACTGACTCGCAGGGAATAGATGATGTGTTTAAGCAGCACTTCCAACAGCTGCTTTGCGGGCCGGACCAAGAGAGAGTGATAGGGAATGAAGAAATCCCAACTTCAGTCGTTGAAGTAGTCATCCTACCGAGCTTTGAAGAAGTCGGCACAGCCATTAAAAAGCTGAATAACAACAAAGCCGCAGGCACAGATGGCCTACCATCAGAGCTCTTCAAGATCGGTGGCAATGTAGGGAGCATGCACCAGATCATTTGTAGAATTTGGGAAGACGAAAGCATGCCCGACGACTGGGATATCAGCTCCATATGCCCCATCCACGAACAAGGCGATCCCACCTCTTGCAACAACTATAGAGGTATATCCATGCTCAACGTCGCCTACAAGATCCTGTCCATCGTACTGTATGAACGTCTAAAGCCGTTTTGCACCGCAATAATCGGCACGCACCAGCCTTGCTTCCGAACCGCCAAATCAACTACAGACCAGATCTTCACACTAAGGCAAATCCTGGAGAAGGCCAGCGAGTTTCAAATCGATACGCACCATCTTTTTATCGATTTGAATTCAGGATCCCGGGAAAACTGACCCGGTTGGGCCGAGCTTATCAGCAACCACTCGTGTTGTGCGTGCGATTGTTCTTCACGAGTGGAGGGGTCCTACAGTTTAATGCCGACCCAACTGCTGGGTTACGCTGATGATATCGAGATCGTCGCTCGTTCCCAGCGTGCCGTTATAGAAGCTTTTACGGCGATTGCAGAAGAGACGAAACAAGCTAGTTTAAGAGTAAATGGGGACAAAATCAAATACAGGGTGGGCCATCTAGTGTTTTTTTTTTAAATCATAGATTACAATCAAAATCACTTACAACGACATGAGTCCCTTTAAGCTTGAACAACGTTGGGAGATATTCAAAACTTATTTCCAAAGTGAGTGCTGTGTAGCCCAAACAGTGTGTTTTTTTGAAAAAAAGTTTTGGGCGAAATTAAGTACCCTGCTGTACGCAAGTTTGTGCAAAAAGTTCATGAGACTGGTATGCTAGTGGACAACACTCATGGTCCCCGTCGTCGTACGGTGCGCATAGATGAGAATGTGGCTGCTGTTTGAGTGCGAGAGTGTGAGACTCAATTCACGAACATCATCGATCTCAACAGCTCAACATTTCACGCACTAGCCTGAAGAGAATTCTGCACAAAGATCTAGGATTTTTCGCTTATAAGATTCAATTGGTTCAGCAATTGAAGGCGGGCGACCATCCGCTTCGTTATCGCTTCGAAAACTGCTGGGCCTTAGAGCAGTTTGAATTGGACACCGATTTTGGGCGAAAAATCATCTTTTCTGACGAGGCGCATTTTCATCTCGGCGGCTACGTTAACAAACAAAATTGCCGCATCTGGTCATTCGGCTTGGAAAACTTGTACGTTATTGTCGAGAAGCCAATGCATCCACAGAGAGTGAGAGTTTGGTGCGGATTGTGGAGTGGTGGCATTATTGGATCATTTTTCTTCGAAAATGAGGCTGGGAACAACGTTTCGGTCAATTGTGAGCGTTACAGAGCCACGTAACCGACTTTTTTTTTTACTGAATTTGAAGACATGGATTTGGACGACCTCTGGTTCATGCAGGATGGCGCGCCATGCCACACAGCACACAGCATATGCCACAATCGATCTTTTATGCACCAAATTCCCAAATCGTGTTATCAGTCGTCTTGGCGATGTCACTTGGCCGCCTCGGAGCTGCGATTTGACTCTTTTGAACGTTTTTTGTGAGGAACCGTGAAGGAGCAATGTTATGCCAACAATCCGAAAACGATGACACTTAGGGCCAGTATCATTCAAGAGATACAGGACCTCCGGTTTAAAGATCAAGACAGCCTGGTCTAGACGACTGCAAGCAGCGTGCTTGGAAGGCAGCTCTTAGTCTCTCCATGATACCTAAGTAGGTTTTTCATACATCAGCTTAAAGAAGATACATATATCGATCAATCGCTAAATTTTATGGTTTAGAGAAAATTTGAGAATCCAGAGCTGGGCTACGGTCAATGGACATAACACAAACCCTCACTCTGTCTCTGAAAAATGTGATTCGATAGATTTTCTTGGCAAGCCTTTGGGAATTCGTTTATGGGCGTTTCTAAAAATCGGTTTCTCTATCCCTCAGACTAACAATTGCAATGCAAAAAGGATTCAGTTTTCATATATACACCATGAGTTAGTCAACGCATCGTTGCATACCTGCTATCGTTGTAAAGCTGTGAGTGTGTCCTAAAAAGGTCACTTCGTCAGCTGTGTCATTGATTAAGCCAGTTTCAAGTTATAACGCATCGAAGATGTAAGTTTCTAAAGAAGAAATTCGGCATTTTTTTTATATTTTCTCTACACAGGCATCCAACAAATTTGTAAAGTTTACGGACCTAATGCTGTACCAATTCGACTGGAACAACAATTACGTGAGTCGTATCCGACAGTCGAATTCGACTATAGTCACATTTTGTTGCTACAAAGTTGAATTTTTCGATCCCACTCGTACCCAATTTTCGACAGAAGTCGTGTATGGAGGATAACGTCGACAAATCCGAGGTTATGATTATTTTCAGAACGCCTGTCCAATGCACTCTACATGTTAGTGGAGTCCCATTGAAACAGGTGGAGAAGTTTAAGTATCTCCAAATCAAATCTCCAACCAAGTTGCCGACTGTCTCTCAACAAAGTGCCCAAGAATTTAAACATTTACATCATTTGGGTGTCAGTTCACAGGTAGGAACAGGCAGTGGCGAAGATGAAACCCTCCCCACCTCCTCTCCCTCTTAATCCCATGCGGAGCAGCATTGCATGCTACATTAAACTTTCAATAAAGCTCTACGCTAGAAATACCATGAAATAAATCCCCAAATAAATCTGGCTCGCGCTGGATCCCAAGCGCCCATTCTGTTTGACTTTAAAAGGCTTTATTATGGGACTCTTCGTTAATGACTTCTGAAGTCGATGTTACATAGCAGGAGAGGGTGAGGAAACAATTTCTCATCTGCTTTGCTTGTCTGGTACTCTTTTTCTACGTAAAGAAGGCATACCTTGGAGCATTCTTCTTCGATTATCTGAGCGAGCTGAATAACATGGCCATCCATCAGATAAATGACTTCATTGCAAGTTCCATTTGGTACAACTGAGCGAAGAAACTGGGATTCGCGTGGTATTACAATTTGTCTTGCCTACTTTAAGTGCACTTTGTGGTGAGTATTTGGGCGTACACGGATCCTATAAATTGAAAAATAGGACACACGCACTAGAGACAGTTCAGAGTTGGAAGAATCTGTAGTCTTAACCCCTGCGAGTATGCCTCAAAGATTTCTAAGGAAGAATTCAGAGAGCGAAGAAGAGAAACTATTGGAAAGAGCATATTAAAGCTGAGCTGCGATTTGGTGAAAATGCGCGAGTCCCGTGGCTGGCGTTGAGGAACAGGATATCAAAAGCGTTTGTGGATCTTAGATGGGCGCATTTTGGTGGGATTCTTTGGAAGACAATTGATGACCACGCAAAAGCCTTGGGCATCACCATCGGGGAAGTTGAAGAGAAGAGGAAGAAATAGAATCCGATTGCAACCTGCTTTGCGATTGCTCAGCTGTAAATAGAAGGAGTTCACAATTATTGGGGAAATGCTTCTCTGATAAATTTGAAAATCTTAGTAAAATTGGGCTTAAAAGACTCATAAGATCCGTACCTAAATCTGTAGTGGTTGTATTCTCCTATGGAAATTGTCGGTTCTCACGCTGTTAGCTTTCTATTTCAAAGGCACAATGGACTCAAGTGAATTATATTTTTTTTTGTCGGAGGTTTTTGTAACACTACACTGGAGCACTGAGACTCAAAAACTGGTCCATTGTACTACCAAGCAGCAACCTACTTTTGCTGAAATTTAATGGTCTTCTAAAGGAAGACCAGCAGGCGCTTCTGTGATGAGGAGCCATCATCAGCTCTCACCTCATCAGCACCGAATAACTGTCACCTGAAACGAGCAAAGGCGGGACAGTGGCAGAGGAAGTGCTCTGCAATGTCATCACCTTCTCCATAGGCACCGCAGAGGGTTTCATCGTTAGGCTAAGCACACTTAGGTGTTTGGCGAAGGTGTAGTGGCTTGTTAGTACGCCGGTAAGTTGTCTACAGTCTTTTCTGTTAAGAGATAATAAGAAAGCCGCTTTCTTACAGACGTTGGGGAGCATGCGCTTGGTCTGTTTACATCCTGGAGAATCATGCCACTTTCGGTTGTGTTCTCGAGAGGTCCAACCATCGATGGAGGCCCTAACCAAGGACGCAGGCAGTCCCAGCGCAGGTTTAGGTCCTGAGAATACCTCCTCTGATCCTCGCCTAGCAATTTCATCGGCGATCTCATTTCTTGTGATCCCGTGGTGCCCCTGGACCTAGAAAAGTCTTAGCGAATTTAAACTTCTGATCAAATTCAGAGAATACTTGTTTTCCTGAACTATCCTGGAAGTGGTTAAAGGGTTGCTACAGACGTAAATACTTCGCCCCTTCCATCTGTTCTTCACAATATAGTTCGTAGCCATTAGGATCGCATAGATCTCCACTTGGAAATTTACCTAACGATTATTGGCGCTACAGTCCGCACTCGTGTTGTGCGTGCTATTGTTTTCTTACGAGTGGAGGGGACCTACAGTTTTAATGCCGACTGTGAACGGCGATTTTGAGAAGCTTTTTCTAGACAGTTATACTCTTTTTTTTCAGTGACTCGAAAGAGGTGGTGCCGTGAAAAAGTGTTTGATGTTTTTTTCGAGATTCGAACCGACGACCTCGAATGTAGGAGTCGACGCACCTACCCACGCCACGGCGCCCACATATAAGTTGATAGTGCACTCATTTACCTACCGGTCTACCCATCCTAGGTTCAGCTGAATGACTGCAGTCATCATCCATTTCTAAGCGGACAATCTATACGCAGAAGGTTCGCGAAAAGGAAACATCTGTAGCACGTGCGTCAACCTAAGCAACGGCAACCTGACTCCGCCACAGAAAAAAATCTAAAAGCCCATAAATCGTAATCAAGAATTAAAATGAATTTCTGTTACATTTCCAGGCAAAAACCACCCACCTTAGTGACAAACTGTGATAATAGCAACCTCCGTCGATGTCATTAAAAGCGATAACTACGATGTCGTCGGTCTGGGAAGTGATATGTCATTTCAGTGTTTACAGATTTTCATGAAAAGTCTGACATGCAAATCTAAAAAAACGCAATTCACGCAGTAACACTGAATAATTTATACTCAAGCTTGATTTTTGAACGCTGATTCATTGTCTGGGGAACTCGTAAATATTTGAAAACGTGACATCACAACACACGCGAAGGTGGGACCAGTGTTCTGTGGTTTTGAATGAATGCGAGTTGTCATGCGTAGAAAAAACTGACCTGGGAGAAGAATTTCATAGGAAAACTGAAAACTGCTGGTGGTGTTATTAGGTCAACCAAGGAACCAAGTCTTTGACTACGTCACGTAGTGACTTTAGTGATGCTAAGACCAGATCCAGTTGTGTGCAGACTTCCTCGCTTAGTTTACAAGACACTCTCCAGAGCTTGCCACCACACGTTTGTGTGTAGTGATAGAGTCAAACTGTCATTTTACACAAAATGTTAAATTAAATTTTAAAGAAAAAATGCTGAAATGCTCATCTCTCGGAGTGCATGACTATTGGCGTTCCTGGATATAACGCTATCTGTTATATCTACAAGGGAAGTGAGTCAGCATTACACAGAAACATAATGTATCAAAAGGGTTGAGTGGGTAGTCCGCAGCTTTAACAAGATGGATATTGTTCCTGCCCCTCCAGTGTTCTTCCCCCACCCGACTTAACGCATTCCTGGTTAAGATCATTAGAACGTGCTTATTATCAGGGAACATCCCAAACAAATGGAGAACAGTAAGGGTTACTTTCATCCCCAAAGTAGGCAATAAACCATCCGACCCTCATAACTCTTGTTGAGCCATATCATCCGGTTTTTTTTGTAAAGATAACCAGAAAGTGGTGGAACATGAAATGAGAGTAACAACTCTGCAACAAGAAAAGAAAAGTCCGTATTTTTCTGTGGGAAACGACCAGTACATTTTAGCGAGTCTATGCACGGGCGCCATCCCATAGAAAAATACGAACTTTTCTTAGGACCGCCGTACCAAGCAGAGACTTTAAAGAGAATGTTAGGACCCATCGTGAGTGAAAAGAAGACGTTGAGTGATGGAACGATTAATTTGTCCAAATATGCGTCTGAACCTGGACTTGAACCCTAAATTAGAAGTGGATATCACTTAAACCTTTCTAAGAGCATTTGAGCGACCGAAAATGGAGTCAACATCTCTCACAAGTTCATGAAATGCTATGGCATCTGCTACAGTCCCTTTCAGTGCTTCATGGTGGAGAGCATGTGGTTTCGAGGGGATCCATTTAAACTTGCAAATGTCCATCCCTTCCCCAAGTCTGAGGGTTGTTGATAGAGCATTGTTAAAATGGTCGCCCATAATTGACCAGTCTGTATGCGACTTGGCGTCACATGGTTATTACTTGGGGACATATGCAAATTCAATGCTAATTCTTTGGAAGCCTAGATTGTCAAGCATGCTATCCCCTTGAGGGACAGAGTAACTTAAATGAACTTAAGTTGTCTGTAAAGTTGTGCAAAAATCCATTCCAAATGCAAACCGTCGTGCATTTGATGTGCTGAAGCGGATAACGTCCCATAGTTACAACCAAGGAGACTCCACTTAATCGGTGACCTTCTCAATTCAATCTTGGGATTCTCTGGTATAAACTTACGCCTCTTTTAACGATCCATTCCAACTAAAAGTGTCGTCATTTCACCGTTTTCGATTAAAGTGCCAACCCCCCGGTTTTTTTTTCAGAAAGGGTCCACAAGTCAACCGAAAAACCTTTCATCAAAGCACTTGTTAATTACATTGAAAGTCTCATTTTCTTTAAATTTCCCCGCCCCGGCACACTTGAGCCGGCAAAACTTGAATTGAAAGGGTTTCGTTTTAATGAATTGGGTGAAGAGGTGCGCCCGGGCACCGGACATTGACGGAAAGTGGCAAACTAGAATCCAAAGTCCCATTAAATCGTCTCCCCTTTTGTAGGCGACCCTTTTTTTAATTAGTTTCCGTTGTGGGACCTTCTGAATTTGCACTATTTTTGATTGTATCTGCACGGAAAGATGTGCGAACAACACGAGAGAAGGAAATTCTAATTTTATGCATACGCAGTCGGAGACTTACCCGCCGACATGTCGATTTCCAATTCCTACGCAGTCGATGTGGATTGAGGTGGAACAAGGGGCTGGGTGATGTTCATAAATGTGGGGGGGATAATTAACTTTTTGGGAAAACGCTTGAAATACACTCCAAGTGGGAGCAGCTGACTGCTTGAGTGAGTCGTAAATAAACGTGGTTCTGGGTTGGAGCACATCCACTTTCTTCTGTTCCTTGTGCATGTGAGGCGGAAAATGTTCTGGCAGATCGCTGGAGAATTTGATTAACGCGATTTTCTCTTGTTCTGTCCAATCTGGCGGTGGGATGTAGTTCGCGCATCACGGATTGTGTGGGGGCGATAAACCTCCAAGTCACGTTTATCGCGAGGAAGTTGAATTCCTTGGGGAGTCTGGTGTTGTGGTGTGTATGTGGGTATCGCTGATGTTGGGGATTATAACTTAGGCGAGCCTACACGATGTCCGTGACCACGGTGCTTGCAATTCGATTTTTTTTTTCAAGCATGAATGAATGCATTTCGGTTGATATTGTGTAATGCTGAGGAAGATGAGGAGAACTTTTTCTTTTTAATTTTAAACCAGTTTTGAGTTTATTATCTCACTGGTTGATTGCGATCGTCGTCCGCTTTTAAGAGCGCGGACCGCTCACACTTCTCCATCTTCACTCTCACACGCTTTTCGTTAACTGTCTTTATTTTATCAGAAAATACTATCATCACACCAATGACCCATGGAGGTTCTGAGCTTGAGCAATTGCCTCATTCCACCACGGCACGCTGCTTCCCGTTATCAAGACTAAGTTGTCTTCGCGATCACTTGGTCTTTAAACCCGATTCTCAGTCTTCATCTACTTCTAGAGCAAAGAGAGTCGGGTTTTGAGACTCTCTTGGCCGGAGCATTGGTGTTCATTTGCTGGATGTACATAGCTGAGCCAGTCTTGTCGACGGATCTTTTCTTCTCGGACTCTATCCACCTCTTTATAAGCTCATTGGTCTCGTGATTATACAGGGTGGGCCAAATACAGTGTGCGTCATCTAGTGTTTTTTTTTTAAATCATAGTTTATTTTGACACTGACTCCGCGGAACGAAATGAGTAGCTTTTCGCTTGAACAACGTTGGGAAATATTGAAAACTTATTTCCAAAGTGAGTGCTGTGTAGCCCAAACAGTGCGTTTTTTGAAAAGAAGTTTTGGCCGAAATGAAGTACCCACCGCGACTGCTGTACACAAGTTTGTACAGAAGTTCGTGAGACTGGTATGCTAGTGGACAACACTTATGGTCCCCGTCGTCGTACAGTGCACACAGATGAGAATGTGGCTAAGAGTGTGAGATTCAATTCACGAACATAAACTCGCCATCGATCTCAACAGCTCAACATTTCACGCACTAGCCTGAGCATAATTCTGAAACTGAGTTTGAGCCGTAGAGCAGCTTGAATTGAACAACGATTTTAGGCGAAAAATCTTCTCTTCTTAACAAACAAAATTGCCGCGTCTGGGGCTTGGAAAACTTGTACGTTATTGCCAAGAAGCCAATGCATCCACAGAGAGTGACAGTTTGATGCGGATTGTGGAGTGATGCCACCACATTGGACCATTTTTCTTCGAAAATGAGGTTGGGAACAACGTTTTGGTCAACGGTGGGCGTTACAGAGCTATGTTAACCGACTTTTTTTTAACTGCTATTGAAGACATGGACTTGGATGATCTCTGGTTAATGCAGGATAGTGCGCCATGCCACACATCCCATGCCACAATCGATATTTTGCGCACCAAATTCCCAAATCGTGTTATCAGCCGTCTTGGCGATGTCAATTGGCCGCCTCGGAGCTGCGATTTGAGCCGTTTGGAAGTTTTTTTCCAAGCATCCAAGCAATCCGTGACCTACAGCCCGAAACCATCAACAAGGTCTTGGAAAATTGGGGTGACAAAAGAATGCGCTACTGCGAAGCCAGCGGAGGCAGCCACTTGAACGACGTTGAATTTCATAATTAATGGGAATGTTCGTTCTTACTAATAAAGCCATAATGCATGGACAAAATTTAATTTTGTTTATTTTATTGCATTTTTAAAAAGAAACTTGTATTTGGCACACCCTATACACATTTAATTTATATTTCACACCTTAACTGTGTAATGACGAGCACCGTGTCGCCGTGGTAAAGTGCGACACTACGCTCAAAGTCTAGATTTGATTCCCGAAAAACCCTTTCCCGTGTAAGAAGTGTAGGCGTAACGAATTTCATCCCGGATGACAGACGGGCAAAGATCTTAGAAATATAGACTGACCTTCACTAGGAGTTGGGTATTAACCCTTTTTAAACCCACTGGATGGCGTAGTTGGTTAAATGCTTGCCCCAAGTTAGAGGGGAATCCCAGTGAAATCGAGTCTGGTCCCGTCACCATTTGCCGTTGGGATTAAATTAACGGCACTGGAGTAGGTTGCTACCTGGCAGTAAAATGGACCAGTTTTGAGTCTGAGTGCTCCAGTGTAGTGTTTCAAAAGCTCCGAAAGAACAAAAGAAAACTCTTTTTTAATCTTAATAATTTTCCAAATAGAATTGTGGGAATTTGTGTAGGGTCTTAATTCGTCTGCACTTCAAAGCGTTAAGAAATTACGAAGCTTTCACTATGACGACGAAATGGAGTGGATTTTATGTGATACTAATTTGAGAAGTTCTTCAAATAATTTCAAGTATGGATGAGTCTGCCATCATGAAGAAAATTCTCCCAACTGTTTGCTGTCCTTTTTGTGGAGAATTTCAGCTCTTCAGATATGGGGACCTTATAAGTGCTTCTTATCACAGAAGACAAGGGATACAGTCGCACAACTTTACAGACACAACTGTGCTTTTCGAATGTTAACGAATTTTTTTCAAGAGTCATCAAAGACGTAACTTTTGTGCCAAGCCGAAAATTCTGAATCGCTTCGTTTTTATTCGCTTTTGACAGAATCTGTTGATTGAAAGAACAGGCTCTTTTTTTGCCGGCCCGAAGTGAAGCTGAGCCTCAACCAAAAACCCTCACCAACTGCCACAATGTCTTGCTTGTTCTTTGCAATGTTTGAACGATTAGTTATTTGAATCTTGTGTGCGTCAGCCTTTTGATTTATCCCAGCAAAAAGCGATCAAACTCTTGCTACCAAGAACAACATAAGAAGTCTCGCTTAATTGAATGAAATTGCTATTTGCCAGGCGTTGAAAAGTCGTTGAATTATAAATAAAAATCCGGCAACAGTTTCGCCCTTTAAGTATCAATATCAAGCACAAGGAATGCGAATGGAATAGCATCCACCGACGCAAACAGGATATTGTTCTTTTCTAAGTTCATTCAGAGGATAAACCAATCAATAGTGTCTCGTTTCATAATTTTTCAATCAAAGGAAATTCGATTTCCTGAGGGAAATGTTATTTTATCCTGATGGTGTCCACTGTGGAAGTTTTCGTAACCTTCAACTGTTAATATTGAACGTCCACAGGGGGTTACCCTGGGAGGTTGTGACCGAAGATGAACCTGTAAGGAAAGACATATTTGTTTTCACAGGTTTCATTGCAGACGTGGGAAGGTAACAGAAAAATTCGAGTAAAATGAATGGCTACACGTTCTTTTTGAACTATTGGCTTTTTGAATTTTATTTGCTTGTTTAACATTACATCATTATGTCTTCTTATAATAATAATAATAATAATAATAATAATAATAATAACAATAATAATAATAATAATAATAATAATAATAATAATAATAATAATGGCGGCGCTACAGACCGAGGTGGACCTGGGCCTAGCTTCTCAGCAACCACTCGTGTTGTGCGTGCTATAGTTCTGTCACGAACGGAGAGGACCTACAGTTTAATGCCGACTCCAAACGGCGAGATTGAGAAGCTTTTTCTAGACAGTTATACTCTTTGAGCATTGTCAGTGACTCGAAAGAGGTTGAGCCGTGAAAAAATGTTAGGTGTTTTTTTTTCGGTCATCGAACCGAGAAAATCGAGCGTAGGAGTCGACGCACCTACCGACTACGCCACGCCGCCCAGAAACGTCTTCTTGCTGCCACAAGATTTCCATTTTCCTGTCTGTCCAGGCTTGACTGTGGAAAATAAAATAACGCCAGGGAAATTTGAGCAGAATATAAATATCGAGCGCATGGACAACAACGCTCCAGCTAAGAGAGTCTTCGAATCCGAACCTCCTAGTTCGGAAAGGAGAGGAAGACTGAACCTCCGAATTCAGTGAACTAGAAAGAAGGAATCGGACAGAGAACAGAAACAATGCTCATGGCATGAAGCAGACTGAAACTCTTAGGTCAGTATAGGTTAGGTAAGGGGGCTGCTAGTGAATTCGCCAGCACACTTAGACCATGTTAGTCCATTGTGATACTCACAGTTAGACTACTAGCACTGATCGACCGCTTTAGTAATAGTGCCGTTAATTTGATCCCAACGGCAAATGGTGACTGGACCAGATTTGAAAAACCGGATAAAAGCGTACGAACTTTGCATTAACTGGAATTCGAACCTGGGACCCGTCCAACTTGGGGCAGGCACTTAACCAACTGCGCCATCCAGTCGTCTAGGTCAGTATAACCGAAAGAGGTTTTAAGGATGCATCAGAATGAGCAAGAACAACCTTCGTATCCTAACAGGCTTCCTAAGAGGGCACTGCGAACTCAGGGAGCATTCGGGGTGGTCGCATGAACTGAAAAGTAAGTACAGAGAATCTCAGGTTCGAATCTGAATAGACTAAAAGACACAGGTTCGAATCTGAATAGACTAAAATTGTGTATTTTAGTCTCTGCATTAGTTGACACAATTACCGACAACGCCACCTGATTTTAAGAAACCAAAAGTACTTAAGTCTCCTACGGATGATGGTGAGAGATAATGTTTAGTGTTTACGTCGTTCTCTTTAAAACAATCTTTCCCTCAATTACATAAGTTGCGCTGATAATTACGCAAACCTTGTTGAGTCTGGGAGAAAGTTAGTGTGGAAGACTCAAAATGCAGTCAATCATTTAACAAATCTTCCAAGTTTGACATTTTGATCCCATGTTTTATGAGTTTACTCACTCAGCGTCATTATCTGAACTGTAAGTCATTTTCATTTCAAATGCCCCCCATTTTAACGCATCTTGGCTGATTTGCGATGCTCAGCAGTATTCGTGAGCATTTCAGATCATTTAAGCCATTTATGATCAAATAAAAAAACTTAATGGCATATTACGGCCATAAACCTTTAAGATCTTGTTTGCTGCTAATTAAATTTTAACCTTTCGACAGGGAATCATCAATTATAACAACAAGAGCACCTTCTGAGTTTCTTTTTATGATTTTACAGTGCAGCCATGAAAAGTTGACCTTCAAACGATTATTAATTAGGACTGTGGTTTGAAAAAGATGTAAATACAAAATTAGACATCCGATATATTAGTTTTAAGTTTAAATTAATGTTTTGTACATTTAACCAACAATTTGACCTAAATAAGTATGTTTTGAAGACAATATTTTCAGGGCAAGGACTATTGCCATTGAGGGCTCACATTCATTGATTCACTTTTCCCCCATTTAACAGGTCACAGACTTGGCCGCTGAACATGCCCTTTCACTTTGAGAATGATGAAGAAGGATACTGAAGGGGGTTATGCTCGTTTAGCAAAAGGACTTAAATAATTACACTTAAACCCTCAAACTAACGCCCACTTTTCTGGGAAATATAAAATTCCTCACATAGACTCTCATAAATCGAAACAGCTGTACTTTCTTGGAAAAAGCTATTTCTCTGGGTCTTCTCTTTGGTTACTCTTGTTCGCTCCCTTCTTATGGTGTGGCTGGCCTATACTGGGCAGAGCTATACACTTCAAAACCATAAAGAATGTTGAAAGTCAAGCATGCACGGTGTACTTAGAACAACCCCATCAAATCGTCCAATTCTCTTGAATTTATTGGCCGTTAAATAGCATTGGACGATGCTATTCCCCTTCAGTTGTGCAGGTTACCTTTCGGACTTACCACATTTCTGCAAAATTGAAATTTCGAAACCCCAATTCCCGGTAGAGATTTATTATGTGAGCATGGTTTTCTACAAGGAATCCGTACACACGTAGACGGATGGAAGCAAAATGGAGGAGGGAGTGTGTGGCTGAGCTAAATGTAAGCCCGTCCTTTCGCATCTCTGATCACTGAAGAGTGCTTCAGGCGGATTTTGCAGAAATTCGTGAGAGTCCGTCTCGGCTAAAGTGGAATGTAATATCTGCATTCGATAGTTGTATTTTAACCGACAGTCAAGAAATGATAAAATCCATGGAAGTAGTTTCTAAGAAACGTGGTTATTACCTCCTGAGGAGATGACGGAACAGTGCAAAATTCGTTTATGCTGAGAGGCCGAGCATAGAGACATTTCGTGAAGCTGACGAACTGAATGCTTTCAGCTGTGTAGGCACGTGCAAACTGTTGCTTCGAAAAGTTGCAACTCAAATGACAAAAAAATTACTAGAAATAGACTGGCATTATTTGCCACACCTCCAAGATGAATCTTCTCCAAAAGTTAGCTCTTTCAAGAGATACAATTTTGATACAATGGTACGGGACTCTGTCACGTATGAGAAGACTGGATTTGGCACCTTATTTCTTAAACAGTCTCTGCGGTTCCATAAAGTAATTACGCTTAACGAGTCTCTTTCGCTTCACTGAGACCTTCAAATCTCACAAGGGGATAGATGTAGAGTGTAAGCCATCTAGTGGTTTGTTTTAAATCATGGGTTATTTTCACACTGCCAGGTGGTTCCTGCTCGAAATCTTGGCAGAAAGTCAGTAACATACCTCCGCGGAACGAAATGAGTCGCTTCAACAACGTTGGGAAATATTGAAAACTTATTTCGGACGGGGCAGTTGGTTAAGTGCATGTCCCAAGTTCGAGGGGTCTCAGGTTCAAATCCCAGTGAAATCGAATTTGGTCCAGTCACCATTTGCCGTTGGGATCAAATTAACGGCACTGAGGTAGGTTGCTACCTGGCAGTACTATGGATAAGTTTTGAGTCTGAGTGCTCCAGTAGCGTTCCAAAAATTTTTTGGAAAAAAAAGTAAAGGACCAACCATATTTGTCGTGCAGAAACTTAAGAGAACTGAAGCAATCAAGCGAATACACAAAAATCATACAATGTGACCATAATATTCGTTTCGCTCAGTTTCGGTAAGTTCGGTCAGTTTCGCCTACTTACGTGAGAGCGAAATAAACTGCTCTCTACGTGTGCAAATGTCAGGTGACAGTTGAATTCGCCTTAAGTTTCTATAAGCAATTATGAACACTTTGAAATTGGACGTATGCTTCTGGTTATTCTTCGTTTGGTTATGACATAAGCTTAACTGTTTGTACGGTCATTATGGTTGGCCCTTAAGTCTCCAGTTGCTCACGTGCAGTAGGTTAAGGTTCTTCGATACCTGTGAGGCTTGCTTAATGGCTGAAACACAACAGTGCATTGCGCTAACCGACTTCATGGTACGGAGGGTGTGTGTTGACGCACTGCGTTCCCTCTCTCTCTTAAAAACCAAATGAAAAAATATTCCGTCAGCTGTTTTAATTTCTGAAATGTCAAATCAAAAATGATTCTGGTCGATCAATTGTACGTTAAAGAATTTAATTGCGTAAAATGAATGATAAGAAAGTTAAAAAAATTAAAAAAAGTGCTTTTTGTTGCTAAGTTGGCGTATTCATGCTTCCAAGCATTTGAAATGTCGCAACAAATGAAATACCAATCAGGGTTCGTGAGCTGAATCTTTGCATAGATTCAAATGGATTCTACTCTACAAATTTCAATTAAATGATGGAAAAAGATCCCGAGCATTTCATCAAAATAACACGAATGTTGCCACAAACATTTGATGTGCTTCGAGCGATGATTGAACCTTACTTAGAAAAGTCTTCATGGAGGAAACCAACTGCACCCAGTGCTAGATTGGTTTTGGTTCTTCTGTAAGCATTCTATAGCATGCCTTCATTTACTTTAGTTTTTATCAATTGATACTTATCAGATATTTATCACAAGGAGTACCGAAACAATTGCTGGTTTGGATATTTCGTATCGGACTTTCAACAGTTTCCAGAATAATATACGAAACGTGTGACATTTTTTGGACATTGTTGATGCCTCTATACATGTCACCACCAAACAATACCGACTGGAGTACCATTGCGACTGAGTTTGCAGCTCTGTGGAATATGCCGAACTGTGTTGGAGCAATTGACGGCACACACATAAATATACGTTGTCCACCTGGAGCTGGATCGGAATATTATAACTATAAAGGTCATCACTCTACAGTTCTTCTGGCCGTGTGCGATGCGAACTACACATTTACTGCTGTTGATATCGGCGCATATGGAAGTCAAAGCGATGGTGGTGTATTTTCCAACTCGTCATTCGGATACAAAGTACTGAATGACCAGTTGACGTTTCCTCCACCAAAGAGGTTGCCGAACAATAATTACTGCTGCAATCACTACCTATTTGGAGATGCAGCATTCCCTCTAAAGCCGTATTTGATGCGACCTTATCCAGGAAGATTGCTGAATCCTGAAAGGCACTACTTTAACAAAAGATTATCCCGAGCTCGTCGTGTAATCGAAAATGCGTTTGGCATATTAGTAGCAAAGTGTCGTGTACTTGGAACAACGCTGCATATGCTGCGCATAAACGCTGATAAAATTCTAAAAGCAACCACAGTCTTACACAATTTTGTAAAGTTAAATGACGGTGCTTATTGCACATGCATATGAACGCGTGGATACATATGATGAGGATGGTGACATCCTTACAAGGGGCCTTTGGAGAAGTGAAATAACGCCGCTTTCTCAAAGTTATCTTGTAGGAGCTGCTTTGAATGAATTTTCGTGCGCTTGGGAATTGGTGTTGTTGTCATCTCTCTCATTTTTCACTTAACGTAGGTCGATGCAGTATTTCGTGAATGTCCATTGAATTGTGTGCGTTGAAAGACAACGCTGATGCTGACGCACTGTTGTGTTTCAGCCATTAAGCGTAGACATCCTTTGTTGCGTTTTCCCAAGGGCTCGGATTCGAATATTCATCGAACATGTCATTCATGTTCATGCCGAAAACGCTTCACATGTCATAGCCTACCATGGTGATGTATCCGTGGATTCGAATCAGGACTTCTTACTCCGATTTTGACAGGCTTACCCCTAAGGTCCACTTGATACTTGGAGAGGTATCTATTGCCTGCGCCCAAAGAAACGGGAATTGTCAAGAGCCGTAAAAATTTGTGGATGGAAGGTGAGGTGCCAGGAAATCCACAATGGTTCCCAAAGGAATTGAAACAGATAACAGGACCTCACAGGGGCAGCTCTGTGGAGCCGAGCTATCAGAAATCTTTTCACCCCCTCTTAGTTATAATTGACAACAGTGACGCTCTGGTCAAGTAGTCGTCCTGATTTACCGCCAAAACTTTTTTGGCTGCTTCCGTTTGTTACATCACTTTAATGTCATCCGCGCATGTTGCCGCATGTATGGGCCTTTCCTTGTTGGCTAGAGAGAGAGTATGATGTTCAAGAATTCAAATGCAATGCGTCAGTTTGCCAGAAATCTTTCTTTGATATCTCGATGAATTCGTTATCGACCTGACTTGGGTAACCAGCAACTTCTGTCGTCAGTCAGAGCAGCCTGACGAACTTGGCAGGGATGTCTGAATCAGTCATTATGCTCTATAGCTCGTGTCTATGTAGGTTGATACATCCAACCTTGATATCAACGACGACGGTGGCGTGTGGCGATTTCAATTCCTTGAGTACTTTGGGAACAATTGTCGGCATACCACCTTTTATCCAAAACACCTAAAATTACGTAGTTCCTGGAAAACGGAAGGGCCGTTTCCGATACGCCCTAAAATAACTGCTTCCATTTTCCCTTTCTCCATCAACTACCATTTGAAGCCACCAAAATAACGATTCACAATTAGCCGTCGATTCCAGTGAAACCAGAACCCCACCCTTTGGTGGCCTTTATTTTCGTCCCATTCACGCTCCACAAATAAACACATCTCAAGCAAAAGGTTTGAAAAACGATAGCAGAAAACTAATTAAGTCCGTCCCGTGGTTATCGCAAGGTCGCTTAGGAATCAGGGCATCAATCCTGGGGCGATAATCAGACTCAGCTCTCCCTTCAATCACACGACTGCTCCCGATTTTCGGGAAAACATAATCCACCTTGCAATTATTCGACCCAGTTGAGGTTCTGCGAAATGCTTCGGCACACGATTTCCTCTGGCGCATGGATGGTACATAAACCGAATACAAATTCGGAGAAGTAATCCATTCTGACCCGATTAATTTGACTCACCCCTCGATTGCACTCAGCTCCAGCGTCTGTATGTGACTGGAAACATTTATCCCGCACGGCTATTTGACATTCAGCAAATACCAATCCACATCTCATCTGCGGCCATGCTCCCCAAGGATAGCTTGGTTAATGGACCGGTCACTTCCACCGCAGATTCCAGCCACGAGACATCTCGAGTGGGTGTTTCTGCATAACGAACCGACTAATTGCCAGACAAGAAAGGACGAGAATCCAGCAAACTAGTGCGTGGGTAGCCGCTTTTGGAGACCACTTTGCAGGACCCTCGAAGGAAGTCTTCCCACATACTTCACGAGGACTTCTAGGAATTTTTCTTGCACAACAAAAATAAGCCAAATTCCTGAAATATGAACATCGCTTCAAAGTTTCATGGCATGTCTCGAACAAATCTCATGTTTTCATCGTCCTTTGCCCGCATTCGTGAAATTGTGAAGCTGCAGCAGTTGGCGTCCGTGCCACAGCGTTCCGAGGCGAAATGTCAAGAGGCACTTGCAACACGTCGTGATGTAACTCCATCCAATTTGGCTTGGCTCTCTGTCAGGGAATTTATTTAGGTCGTGGCGATGGCAGCGGTTGAAGAGATCATTTTCCAGGGAATAATAATTATTTTTGATTTTTTCCCGTGTAAGTGGATTGTTTTGTCTATCGCTGAGAGTCGTTCGTAAGCCCGTAACGTGCTCCGCAAGCAGTCGTGCGTGTATCAAAGGACGGAGAAGAGTTTGATTAGAAAAATGGAATCTGTGGCATTCAAAGCAAAACATCCCCACGGCAACATAATTAATGTCAACGATTTGGAAGCAGATTATGTTGTGCTCGTCGCATGGGTTTATGATTTAATGAGGTACGAATCTGAAGAAATCGAGAATGTGGAGCAAGTAGAAAGCCGGGAGCTTACGAATTCCTTTTCAATGTTCTTTCAATCACTCTGGTGGAAGATGCCAAAAAGGTCTAAACAGCCAAGAGGCCGTAATCGTTTGAAAGTGCAAAGAACCTGCATGATTTGCAAGCAGAGAAACAGTCGAATATTTCTTTCGGAATACCCCAAAGTCCGCAAAGGCCCTTAAAGTGGGACTTTAAATTGTCATCCCTTCTTTGACCAAAAAGTGGCAGGTTTTGTGAGTGAATCGTATAAAGGAGTGTATCGTTTTGAATAACATGCCAGGTCATTGCGTTACATGAAAGGTCCGCAAGTTCATCAAAGATATTTTACAATCGCAAAGAAGCTTGTAAGGTTTCAATACTCTTCGAGCACACATAGAGGTGCTTGAAATCAAAAGAGGTGTTGATCACCATTTCTGATCTTGTACAGATTTGTTCGATGGTGATGTTTATGCGTCAGTCGTATGTTCATTGACAGGCGAACTTACATATGAGATCAACGATTAGTACTCCCTATAACCCTAAGTCTTGTGCTCGTATCCGTAAATCTCGTAGAGCTTATGGATATTGAGCTTTTTGCAGACGGTACCAAATTTGGCTCCATGTGCTATGCTAGACTTCAATAAATGCCGGTGACATGGGACTTCCAATAGTCACTTGTGTAGTTTTTTTTTTGCCTAATTTTTTGCTACCCCAAAACGTTTGCTGTTAGATATTTATCAAGTTGTTTAGCACTGTTATCTGTTTTTGCTGGAAAACTGTTCTCCAATCGCCGCTACCTTAATTTGAATGTCATCAGTGTAGCTCATCAGCTGGTTTGATTTATGAAGGGTTTTACGATAAGGGCATAACAACTTTGTGAAGCACAAATTGGTTGAGATATCGGGTTAAAATTTACTCGCGGTGAATTACGTACGTTGAACTTAAATATGGAACTTGATCTCATTCATATAACCACCGTGAGCACTTTTGCAGCGATTGATTTGTTGGAGCCAATTTTCCACAACTCGTCCACATTTCGTATTCGATATTGAACCTGAGCTTTTCTAACGTTGTTAGCTTGTTGTCATTAATCAACGACTTTACGAAAGCCCATAAATATATGTACATCCGACAGCGTTAAATCGCACAATCGTGGTTGCCATTTCACCGGACCATTTGTACAATTGTACAATTCGACAATTATCTAACTTTCCCTTCAATAAATAAATTGTTTGACGAGCAGTAGGCCATGTGCCACCATCTTATTGGAACCGGGTATCTTCTTCTTCTTAGGGCGCAACAGTCCGAGATGGACCTGAGCCTCACTCAACAGCCTCTCCAGCCAGCACGATCTCTCGCCAGCTGTCTCCAGTTTCGCACACCAAGCCGGCAGAGGTCCCCCTCGACTTGTGTGTGCCACATAGTACGAGGACGTCCTCCGTTGCGTTGTCCCACAGGCTCAGAGTTGAAGACTCTTCGGGCCAAAGCTAAGTTGTTCATACGGTCTACATGGCCTAGCCATCTTAGGCGTTGGATCCGTAGACGCCTGGCTAGACTCATGTCGCTGTACAGCCCATAGAGTTCGTGGTTGAACCTTCTCCTCCAAATGCCATCAACGCAAACAGGACCAAAGATCGGGCGCAGAACTTTTCTCTCGAAAAGACCAAGAGACTGTTCATCCGCTTGGGATATAGCCCATACCTCTCAGCCGTACAGCAGGACTGTATACAAATTCAACTTGGTCTTCCGAGAGAGCGCTCTACTACTCAATTGCCTTTTGAGCCCAAAAAAAACAGCGGTTGATAAGAGTTATTCTGCGTTTGATCTCGCTCCTGATGTTATTTGTACTGTTTACTGCGGAGCCGAGGTAGACGAGGTCCTTAACTATCTCAAAGTCATAGCTGCTATAGTGACGTTATGGCTAAGTCATCGATGTTGTGCGTCCTTTCTCGATGACAGCATATACTTGGTTTTGCCCTCGTTTACCGCCAGAGCCATATTAGCCGCTTCCGTTTTAATGCCAGCAAACGCATCATTGACGGCTCGCTGTATTCCCCAAATCACGTCAATGTCATTCTCGTATGCCAGCAGTTGAACGGACTTTTGGAAGATCGTGCCTCTCGTGTTGGCCAGTTAGTTTAGCACGATCTTCTCAAGAACGATGTTAAAGAAATCACATGACAGCGCGTCGCGTTGTCTAAAACCTTTTTTGACATTGAAGGTCTCGGTGAGTTCTTTACCGACCTTGATGGAGCAGCGAGAGTTCTCATCGTCATCCTGCTCAGTCTGACGAGTTTGGCAAGAATGTGAAAACTAGACATGGCGCTGTATAGCTCGTCTCTATGCACGCTGTTATATGCGGCCTTGAAATCGACAAATAGATGATGTGTGTCGATCTGCATTTCTTGGGTCTTCTCCAGGATCTGCCGCAGTGTGAAGATTTGATCAACGGTGGACTTCCTTGGGCCGAAACCACACTGATACGAACGTATCGGATTGGCGACGAAAGGTTTCAGGCGTTCACACAGAATGGCAGAAAAGATTTTATAGGCGATGTTAAGGAGACTTATCCCTCGATAGTTGGCGCAGTCAAAGGGGTCTCCTTTCTTGTCGATCGGGCAAAAGATACTGAGATTCCACTCATCGGGCATGCTTTCCTCATGCCCAACTAGGTCAGCTCCAGCTGCTTTAAGGATTTCAGCGGGCAGTCTATCTGCACCAGCAGCTTTATTAGACTTCAGTCTCGATATCGCTATCTTGACTTCGTCTAGATCGGGGGGACGGTATTCTCCTCTATCATCGTCCATTGTGTTGAGGCGAACATTCTGCCTGACAGCGGTATTTGTGTCCTCATCGCCCTTCAACAGTCTCTGCAATCAACTAATGCTTTTTATTTTAGCTTGATTTGAATAATTTTGTCACCTGATTGGACCTACACTCTGATCCTTGTATCCTCCTATATAAAGTTGTTAACGTTAATTTTAATTTTTAATCCAGTCTAAAGTCTAAAGTTAAAAGTTGCAAGGAACAAAGTTGCCCATATGATCCAAATGACCTAGCCACATTAGGCGTTCAAGCCATGAATACCTAATTAAGTCCATGTTGCTGTTTAGTCTGCTAAATTCATGATTGAATCTTTCCCTCAATAATAATAATAATAATAATGGCGGCGCTACAGTCCGAGGTGGACCTGGGCCTAGCTTCTCAGCAACCACTCGTGTTGTGCGTGCTATTGTTCTCTCACGAGTGGATGGGACCTACAGTTTAATGCCGACACTGAACGGCGAGATTGAGAAGCTTTTTCTAGACAGTATACTCTTTGAGCATTGTCAGTGACTCGAAAGAGGTGGAGCCGTGAAAAAATGTTCGATGTTTTTTTTTTTTTTTTTTTTCGAGATTCGAACCGACGACCTCGAGCGTAGGAGTCGACGCACCTACCCACTACGCCACGGCGCCCACCTTTCCCTCAATTCACTATCAAACAAAACCAATCAAAAGGGCGCTCGGACCTTCAGTATTACTGTACCGTCTTGGATAACAATAATAATAATTATTGTGGCGCTACAGTCCGTGGTGAACTTGGGCCTAGCCTCTACAGTACCTTATATCATCGATCCAACTTTTGCAGTTCAAATTCAGGTTCTTTCCTGTATCAATTGGTTTAAGACGCTCATGACTTCGAAAAGACTTTCCCACCAGAACAGAGACTTGGAAGAAAAGATCCTAGCACGAACTATGCATCCACATGAGTCTAGTCAGGCGTCTACGAAGTTAATGCCTAGGAAGGCTAAGTCATGTAGAGTGCATTGACAACTTAGCTTCGGGCCGAAGGATCTTTGAATCCGAGCCTATGGGAGATCGCAATAGAGAATGTCTACCATTAAGGTGGCACACAAAAGTGAAGAAGGACCTTAATCAATTTGATGCATCATTCTAGCTTGGGACTCTTGTTGGTTGAGGCCCAGGTCCTACCAGAGCTATAGCGCTGAAAGAAAAAGAACAAAAAGAGTCACTTAATTGCCTTGAAAGGACATCTTCTTAAAAATAGACGCCAAGTCGCTATGACATTCACCAGCTTCAAATGCCATTCAGTGTTGACTACCCCGATTTAACTTTCGTTAACTAACTCAAAATGAACGTCATTATCTTTAACTATTATAATTTACCTCCAGTCGCTGTTCTGTATTTCATACCCCAACTGGACAACGGACATCGAAGGTCACCTTGTATAGGAAATGAACTGTATTTGTTTGAGGCAACATCTATTGTACTCTTTTTGTTAATCTTTTTTAGACAAATCTATTTGTAAAGTATTATGTTTGGCACAGTCTGCAAAAGGAGAGTATATACATTAGGTCTTCAAGGGAAGAATCAGACCGCCGTATTGGGTCCCTTTTCGTCCCTCTTCCAGACAATTTTAATACGCGGAGGAGGATTATCCATTTTTCTCAGAGAGGTGGTGGCATGAAAATGAAAGTTGAAAATGAAAGTCGAACCAGGGACTGTCGGATTCGGGGTCAAGGGATTTTCCATCTAGACCACGACAATAACAAAGCAAGAGTAGATATTCATAGAATTTTTAGGTGGTTCCCCAGATCTTTGGTGTTCTAATTCTAGGCAATGAAATGTCAATTTTATTCTTGAACATTTCATACCACCATTTCGTTGACACTCCCTGGGGATAAGCCAATATGAGCCTCTCCCCGAACCCTATCAGATGTCGTGTTCTTCATTTCTGCTTCCTTTCATATCTCATGTCACCCAAGACCTTGATCAATTTCAAGTACAGTCGGTGTGCCTCCATCGCCTGCCCTTAGAGGCTATCGATTTCCCAGGCCCACACAAGCCTCGCCTTCCTCTTGTGCTTATTATGTCTACTAAACGCTGCCTAATCTAATCTCCTGTAAACGCTGTAATTACACTGCGGCAAGCGAACGGCATTAGTACACATTCGCCATCCGCTGGTAGCACGTTTGCCACCCACACGGGTCATTATTGACACTCGTCCGTCGTTCCTCATCTGAAGCATGTGCCGCCAACATACGTACACGTTGGCAAAAACTTTCCAGTCGTGTCACATGTCCGGCTATTTAACGTGTCATTTAAGCCAAATAATACACATGTAATTTCGCCTTCTTATCCGGCGCACGTACGCGCGTGTGCGTTCTGTTTCATTTCGCAGGATACAGTCAATAAAGAGCAGTTTTCGTGATAAAGACAAGCCATCCCGGTTTAAGGACCTGCAGACGACGCGGTTCCAAGTGGACCCCCGCACCGAGGAGTCGGACGACTCGAATGACTCAAACGAGGATCGTGAACTACTCGAGAACGAGTACGACACGAAATATGGAAAAAGTTTTCGGTAAGAGACGCGACACTGTGCGACGTCGTTTCACAAACTCAACTATTTGGTTTATTTCAGACACTTCACCAGGGAGGCGCTTCCCCGGCTGGACAATTATCGGAACATAATGTCAATACAGGCTGCATACCGTCCCACATTGGATGAGTTGCACAATGCGACTCTCACCGGCAAGGTAAGTGAAGTGGAGTGTGCTTAACGATTGTTTGCTGCTTTATCTTGTTTGGATAAATATCTCATTGTTTGCTCTGGTTCAGTTGTCTGACAATAGTGGGCGTCGGCGGCGGTGTGTTTGTAGGCAGTATCGATTAGGGACGTCTGTAGTGGAACTTCGCTTCAAGTGAAGTGGAAGTGGAATGAGTTGTTTGCTGATGTACATATTTCGAGAGGGAGCTGTGGGGAAGGTGGCGATCTCTCTAAACCGAGCGAGGGGGCTATCCCGTGAAATGTGCTTACTTCCTGCTGAATAAAGTTTGAATGAACTCCTGATGAGTTGTAGACAGCTACGCACGAGTTCGGTGGTAGTTAGCGAACGTGGGTGTTGCGCGCGTGGGTGACGTCGTGTTTCACTCAATAGTTGAGAGGTGGACTGGGTGGTTTGTATTGTTTTCTTCTTGGGAAGGAAGGGCGATGCCCGATACCATGGATCTAAGTCGTTGTATTGGAGTTATCATGACTGGGTCAAAATGCCTATAGATCTCATTTCATTTTATTGTCCGTCAATTTAATGAGAGACCAAATTTAAGAGGGTTTACGTAGAACGTTCGAGGCGAGCCTCTACACCGTTGGTAAGGTCCACATTTCTTCGTCTGCTCACATTGCTGTGCAAGTGGATTCAGTGTTGGGCTAGGTGTGTCTGACACGGATAACATGAGTAACCCAATTAGACTAGCACATGTCCTTTGAGATGTCAGAAGTTACGGTAGTTACGGTAGACGATGTTCCGTCCAGTGTTACCCGAATCTATAGACCAGTAGAAGATCTTCAGGACTAGTTTTGAGCTGTCTGAGAGAAAGACCTAGATCATGTTGGCTGTTTGGATTAATAACAAATTCGACAATATTTTGGATATCCATTTTGGCTAGCCCTTTAAACCGTAGGATCACTTGGCGGAAGACTATGACTCTTCTTTATGCAGAAGTCTTCTTTGAGCAGGGGACACTGCTCTCTACATTCTATATAAAGGGTCTTCCAATAGGGACTTCCGAATTTTGGCAGTTGATAGTGGCTATATTGTTGAAGCTAGGTTAGGTTAGGTTAAGGGACTGCTAGTGAATTCACCAGCACACTTAGGCCATGTTGGTTCATTGGTATGGGTATCACATAATCAGACGACTACCACTGATCGACCACTACAGTGATAATAATAATAATGGCGGCGCTACAGTCCGAGGTGGACCTGGGCCTAGCTTCTCAGCAACCACTCGTGTTGTGCGTGCTATTGTTCTCTCACGAGAGGAGGGGACCTATAGTTTTATGCCGACTCCGAACGGTGAGATTGAGAAGCTATTTCTAGAAAGTTATGCTCTTTGAGCATTGTCAGTGACTCGAAAGAGGTGGAGCCGTAAACAATTTTTATTTTGAAAAATTTGTTTGCTTGTCTGTACTTGGATTCGAACCTAGACTGTGAAAGTCAAATGCGCATGGGTCGACGCACGAACACACATGGCCACGGCGCCCACTCCAGTGATAGTGCTGTTAATTTGATCCCAACGGAAAATGGTTACTGGACCAGATTTGAAACACCGGATAAAAGCGTATTAACTTTCACTGGGATTCGAACCTTGAACCCCTCTAACTTAGGGCAGGCACTTAACCAACTGCGCCACCCAGTCGTTTGTTATTGTTGAAGAAACATCTGTCAAATATGCTGTCAAAACGCTTTGTTCGTCCATGATGATTTGGCAAACGTGCAAATGGTGACATTTTTTCATCAAAATGTGTGTTCTGTTCCGGCAACGTTCCGCGCACTTCACCCATTTTACGCCATAATCGTCCTACCGAGGGGACTATTCGCAGTGTGGTGGATAAATTTGAATCCACTGTTTAGGAAACGGTAAAACAACACCCGTACGTCGACGAAACGCAAGATCTGCCGAAAACATCACCGCTCTTCCTGAGAGTGTGCAGGAGAATCCGAGGCAGTTGATTTCGTGTCACTCACAAGAACTCGGTCTTTCGCAAATACACAATGTGGCGAACCTTGCATCCTGACTTGCGCCTGCCCCTGTACCCGTGCAAAATTTAACTCACCCAGGACCTGAAGGTGAACGACCATAAACAACGAGGTGTGTTCGCTGAATGGGCACTGGACCAGTTGTAAACTGACCTAATTTTCATCGAAAAATCATCTTCAGCGATGAGGCCCATTTCTGGATGAATGGGTGCGTCAACAAACAAAATTGTTGAATTCGAAATGCATCCCGAAAAAATCACTGTTTGGTGTGGATTTTAGGCTGGCGGAGGTATCGGTCCATATTTCTTTGAGGACGACGTTGGCCAGGCCATCACCGTCAACGGCCAGCGCCATAGGTCGGTGATTACCAACTTATTTTTGCCTGAATTGGATGATATGGACACCAAAGACACGTGGTTTCAAAGGACGACGACGGACTACATGGCATATAGCCCACGCCATATTGGAAATTCTGCACGAGCGATTTGAGGGCACGGTCATCTCACATGGAGGTGATGTGAACTGGCCACCGAGATTGTGCGATTTGACTCCATTAGACGTTTTCTTCTGGGGTTTTCTGAAGTCGCAAGTCTATGCGAATAAGCCACAAACCACAGCAGCCCTCAAAGCCAACATAACCTATGCCATCAGGCAAATTCAGAGTCACGGAAAATTGAACATTTCGGGTGCGCGCCACACAGAGAAGCCACGGCGGACATTTAAACGATATTATATTCCAAACATAATGGCATCGATAGGCCTTTCAAAAGAATAAAAAATTTCGATGATACCTTACACACGCTTTGCTTTATTGAAGTTTAAAGATAGAAAGTGCTGAATGAAAGACTCTTTACAACTCATCATCATCACCATTTTCAGTGACCCGCATGTTCCAAGGAGTCGCGGAGGCAATGCGAGAGAGATCTCCAGGCCACTCGATCCTCCGCCATCGACTTTAACTCATCAAGAGCTATGCCCAGGCGTAACCAGGCGAGTTTTAGGACTTGACCCAACCATCTCGTCCTAGGTCTGCCAAACGGTCGCCTACCTGATGGAATCGCATACAACTAAAGTCACGAAATTACTCTTTAGTCAACCATAATTAAAGTTTACATTCATCCCCTTTAAAATTAACTCCTGCGTATGCCCTTAGTTCGGACATTTTTGATTGATGTCACGCCTAAGGCAAGTGTCATCAACATTAACTCCTCCACGCAATCATTGGAAAAACAACTTCTTAGAACATTTATTCATTAAACTTGACATGAGACATTGCGACACATTTCACTGCCAACGTGAAAATCCAAGAAATCCTGTGATACGAAATAATATTTTGAAATCTAAAAAAAAGTGTGATCTAGATATGAGATAAAAGTTATCGTTTTTATTCGTAACAACCTTGTGACCAAACGTGGTTGACGGTCGGAGCTGTGCGCTTAAAATAGTAAATTTATTTATCAGTCTGTTGTCACAGGGATGGTCAGGGGATTTATCGTCGGCCATCCACAATCGCACTGATTGTTGAATAAGTGTACGTGACCTTGACACTTTTTATCACCAAGGGCAACAGTTAGTACGGTGAAGTTGTGATACTGATCGTAAATTTTTCATCACCGAAGTTATAAACCAGTTCTCAACTTGAAAGAGGCGGATGTTAGTCTTATTTGTCAGTGAGTTTTGACAGCCGCAATTGACATGTTTTTCTGCGTGTTTTAAGAATGATGCGTTCTTGCTGATAAGACCAGCTGCGGGAACGGACAACATTTTGGCAGTGAAAGATTGATTTGCTTTGAGAAATCCGAACAGCACTCATCTGTTTGGAAAGATGTGTGGCGGTTATCGATAGACACAACAATTTTGTATTTGGGCGCCGCGGCATAGTGGGTATGTGCGTCGACTAGTCTAGGTTAAATTATAAGCACAGAAAATATGTTTTTGAAATTTCAATGCTCCACCATTTTTGAGTCTCTGACAAAGCTCACAGAGTATAATTGTGCAAAAAAAGCTTCTTGATCTTGCCGTTCGAAGGCCGCATTAGACTGTAGGTCCACTCCACTCGTGAGAGAACAATAGTACGCGCAACAAGAGTGGTTGCTGTAGAAACATGGTTGCCGAAGTCCAAATGGGTACAGTCCGAGGTGGACCTCAACCTCACCCAACATGTCTCTCCAGCCAGCACGATCACTCGCCAGCTGTCTCCAGTTTCGCAGACCAAGCCGGCCGAGGTCCCCATCGACTTTTGTGCGCCACCTTGTTCGTGAACGTCCTCTGTTGCGTTGTCCCACAGGCTCAGAGTCGAAGACTTTTCGGGCCGGAGCTAAGTTGTCCATACGCTCTACGAGTACATGGCCTAGCCATCTTCGGACCCGTAGACGCCTGGCTAGATTCATGTCGATGTACAGCCCATATAGTTCGTGGTTGAACCTTCTCATCTAAATGCCATCAAAGTAAACAGGACTAAAGATCGCGCGCAGAACTTTTCTCTCGAAAAGACCAAGAGAATCTCCATCCATTTGGGATATTGTCCATGCCTCTGCGCAGGACTGGGGTGATCAAGGTCTTGTATAGAATTAGCTTGGACTTCCGAGAGGGGACTCTACTACTCAATTGCTTTTTGAGCCCAAAAAAAACAGCGGTTGGCAAGAGTTATTCTGCATTTGATCTCCGTACTGATGTTGTTTGTACTCTTTACCGCAAAGCCGAGGTAGACGAAGTCCTTAACTACCTCAAAATTATAGCTGCCTATGGTGACATTCTGGCCAAGTCGTCGATGTTGCTCGTCCTTTTTCGATGACAGCATATACTTGGTTTTGCCCTCGTTTACCGCCAGACCCATTTTAGCCGCTTCCATTTCAATGCCAGCAAACGCATGACTGACGGCTCGCTGCGTTCGCCCCAGCACGTTAATGTCATCCGCGTAAGCTAGCAGTTGAACGGACTTTTGGAAGATCGTGCCCCTTGTGTTGGCCAACGAGTTTTGAACGATCTTCTCAAGAACGATATTAAATAAATCACATGACACCTCGTCGCCTTGTCTAAAACCTTTCATCCTGCTCAGTCTGACGAGTTTGGCAGAGATGTCAAAACTAGATATGGCGCTGTATAGCTCGTCTCTATGCACGCTGTCATATGCGGCCTTGAAATCGACGATTAGGTGGTGTGTGTCAAATTGCATTTCTTGGGTCTTCGGATCTGATCTGTCGGAATGTTAGAACATGGTTATGACAACTGTTTATTGAAATAAGCGCTGTTAAAGTTGCAACAACCGACTCAAAATTTCAGTGGAAAATTAATAGTTTCCAAAGGTCACTCGTTTATAAACTTTATCGTCATGAAAATGTTTACCTCGAAGAACGTTTTGACATTAACGGGGATCGTTAAAGGTGAAGGTGTGCTCTTATTAAAAAAACAAATTTGGGTTCATGTCTCCACTGGAAAACCCTTAAATTGACAAAAAATCGCAGAGAAACACAAACAATGTGGTAGCTATCAAACGAATCCCATCCACTCAGTGTGCTTGACCTTTAAGAAAATCGGATTTAAAGGATCAGTCCAAGGGTCGGTTTTTTTGCGGTCTTAATCGCAGCAAGATGAACTTCGGAATTAATTCGATCCCAAGTACGAAAAACGACTACAAAGTTACCCTTGACCTTAAGCACAGTTTTCAGGCAAACGCTACCAAAGGACCCTCACAGAAGAATATATTAATCATTTGCACATAATCGGCCATCATGTCCTAAATAAATAATGATCTGGTGAAAAGAAGTCATTCACCTTCGAGAAACAACTCTCATCGAAGCATCACTTGCTGCCGCTCCCTGTAACAAAGAGGGTTTAAGAGGGTTTACAGTGGCATCGGTTCGCGGAAGCAAAATGTAAGCAACTATAAAATGTACACAGGACAGAAAGCCGTTTGAGAGCTTAACTGAAAGTTTACTTCTGCCAACGTCAACCCTTCAGTCAAATGAACAGGAAGAGACAAAAGGATTCCATGAATAAGTGAAGAGGTTAAAATCCCCAGTCTCACCTCGTTTCAAAATCTCAAAAATGAAAAAGTAAATACCGTTTATAACCTTCTCTGCGGGGCAACATCAAGCAGCCTTTGTTGCATCGTCCGCTTGTGGACGCCCGCTGTGGTCGGAATTTAACAGCCACCAGATGTAGTGTGCTTTGTTGGCCCAAAGTGATTCCGAATTTCCATGGAACTGAGCAGTTATTGAAATTCATTGTGTCTAGTCCATAAAATTTACGAACGCAATTTAAAAGTTGTAATCCGAGAAGGATTTCTATTCACTTACTTAACCTGCGATGGGTCCCTCGGATGGTAATGAATTGGTCTTGAGCTGAACCAAGTTCATTGGCTTATGAAATTTGTAAAGACTGGAACTTAGCCAACATTTTACAAGCTTCAATTTTGATTTTCTGCAATCTTTACGATGTGCTTTTCGTTTGTGTTGTAAAATTCGTAAGGATAATGAGAGATAAACGTGATTTGAGGGTGTATGGGCATGGCTGGTTGCCCACAATAGGTGGATCCTTAAAATGTGAAGACAAACCAGGCGCTTGGATGCGTTTAACAGAGCAAATGACAATACCCATGGTGGAAAGAAATACTTCATTTCCCTGAATAACGAGCAATTTGTTCAATGCACTTCCTTTTGCAATTTTTATGGGGACAAGTGTTGGTGAGTTGCTCTAGTAAAGTGAGAATGAAAAGATCCAAATCTAAACGCAAGCATCGTCTTGGATCAGATACAGGTTGGGCCATCTAGTGGTTCTAGTGTCGTAGGGCCCTCGAATAAAGACCTCTTCCTCCGATTTTAATATTATCCATAACTCAATTCCCTACTACTAGACTACTACCACTGATCGACCGCTGCAGTGACAGCGCCGTTTATTTGATCCCAACGGAAAATGGTGACTGGAGCAGATTTGAAAAACCGGATAAAAGCGTACAAACTTTGCTTTAACTGGGATTCGAACCTGCGACCCCTCTAACTTGGGGCAGGCACTTAACCAACTGCGCCATCCAGTCGTTAGTTTGGGCCTTAGAGCAGCTTGAATTGGACAACGATTTTGGACTAAAAATCATCCTTCCTAACGAGGGGCATTTACATCTCGGCGGCTACGTTAGCAAACAAAATTGCCGCATCTGGGGCTCGGAAAACGGAAATCCCGCACTTTATTGTCGAGAAGCCAATGCATCCACAAAGAGTGACAGTTTGGTTTGGATTTTGGGCTGGCGGCGTCATCGGTCCATTTTCTTTGAGAACGACGTTGGCCAGGCCATCACCGTCAACGGTGAGCGCTATAGGTTGATGATTACCGACTTCTTTTGGCCTGAATTGGATGATATGAACACCAACGACATGTGGTTTTAAAAGGACGGCGCTACGTGCCACATAGCTCACGCCACATTGGAAATTCTGCACGAACAATTCGAGGGCACAGTCATCTCACATGGAGGTGATGTGAACTAGCCACCGAGATCGTGCGATTTGACCCCGTCAGGCTTTTTCTTGTGGGTTTTTCTGAAGTCGTAAGTCTATGCGATTAAACCAAAAACCACAGGGGCCCTTAAAGCCAACATAACCCATTCATAACCCAAAGCCATCGGTCAAATTCAGCCTGGTTTATGCGCCAGGGTCACGGAAAATTTAACATTTCGGATGCGCTCGACCCAGAGAAGCCGCGGCGGACCTTTGAACGATTTTATATTCCATACCTAATGGCATCAATAGGCCTTTTAAACGAATGAAAAATTTCGATGATATCTCACACACACTTTCCTTTATTTAAATTTAAAAATAAGAAGCGCTCAATGAAATACCCTTTCTAAGAAGGCTTAAAGTCGAAGAAGAGTGCTTAGGACTGTCAAATGCCGCCTTAGGTGGGGCTGTGATCAATTATGTGTCCTTGGAGAAAGAGAAGAAACGTTAAATTGAGTTAGATTAAATCAACATCAAAAGTACAAGGCCCCTTTGTTTTTATCAACATTTGGCCGCCTTTGCCTAGGCATCCTTCATGATACATGTATATTCAATTACAAGGCAAACGAATGAGCCACGCACATTTCTCCCTTTTAACTTCGGTTTGAATTCATCCAGTGGAATCGTATGTACACATGTACGGGTAGACCAAAAGCCAGGGGTCGATATCTCTACATCTGAACTACGCAACTGAAGCGTTTTGAAGTCAAAGGCCGTCTGGCATAAGTTCCCACGATGTTTTCAGTTTTCTGATAAAATAATGTATTCATTTTGATCCCCTTTCTCAAGAGTTGCTTGGGGAGGATTTTTTCCATTTTTCCCCCACACATCTCGCACTTGTGGTTTCCAGTAGAGAAGCATCCTCTTTCAACATTGCAATCGCCCGGAGGCCTCTGAAGTTGATGTCTGTACACAGCCAGTCAGACGATAACAAACTCCCCCACATTTAGTATCTCATTTCCATTCGAACAGCTTCGCCTGAGCTAATCTAATGAAAATCACATTTAATTGGGACTCCCACATGAACCAGAAACAAAAGACAGTCTTGCCACCGAGTGAAGGACGAAACTCGATTCCATTGTTTGATACCGAACTCCTTCCTCGACTGGCCACGATCCAGCGTTGGGGTGGACTCTCAGTTTGACTTTCCGTCCGTGACCTTTGACGTTTCGTTGCAGGTGTGAACGTCTTTTGATAACACAAACCCAGGGTAAATGGCTTCTCTCCTCCTTGTCGTTGCTCCGAGTGCCGCACTTAAGTTATTCCGATTCCATAAATCAATTCGTGCGACTTGGACTCCCGAAGTGCTCAGAGTCTGCATAAAACGCCAACGGCGAAGGCGAATCGCGCCAATCCATCAATCGGATTGAAATGTGAAAACTTACTCGACGGCCGACGGCCGGCAATGATGACAAATCCTTATTCATAAATGAATTCTATTTCGGATTAATCACAGATTCAGCACTCGCCTCGTAAAGTGAACCCCGGCAGCGGGTCGACTGGCAGCTGGCGAGTGTCCTTGCCCGGAAAGCAGGTAAACAATCTGCAAATTTGGGGATTATGATAGAATTTGTTTATGTTCTCAAGGGAGTATGGCATTTGTGAAAGTTCCTCAAGAGGACCCGGGGTACGTTGAATGAGATTACCCAACCCCCGGCACGGGGGAGGAGGAGGTACAGAAGTCCTTGGCAAGTCTTTTTCCAGTACACCCCCAATGGGTTGAAGTCTTTGCTCATTTCCAGCGTGAACAACTCAGGCAATCAATGTCTCATCATTTGCCGGGTGGGAGAAAGATTATTGACAACCACTCAAATTTTGCCGAAAAAAGGACCAACTATGAAGGTTGTTGCTGTTGAAACTGCGGAAGGGGACTGAGATCAATTTCAGATACGTCCCCGTCATTGGAAACGGAGAAATGACGAAATGATGAGCTGATGGATGGTGTAAAGTCTGACGAGGGTTGTTTATTGCAGAGCGCAGTAATAGATAATGACGAGGACTGAAAAGTGTGGTCTGTCCCAGCAAACAAGAAATAAAGGAAATCAATCAAAACGAAATCATTTCCTCCCAAGGGAAGGACAGGACGGTGAAGTGGCCATTTTCTGCACAATCCTTTCGTCTACGACTGGTTATGACTCGAGTGTTGTGGGCGGGTATCTTTCGTCTGGGTCAAGTGTTTTTTAAAAGCATCCACCCTTAAACCCTACCATCTCCAGATGGAGCGCAATCTTAAAGATTTAATAAAAAATGGGTGACAATGAAATTCGTAGTGTCTGCTGAAATGGTAGGCGACAACTGAAAACACGATAGTTTGTGGGTGGGTGCTTGAGGCTCATTCATATTTCTAGTCTGCTTTTGAACATTCTTCTTCTTCTTAGTATAGTCCTGGGCGCAGCTGAGTGTCAGCCAACGAGCCTCTCTACCTAGGACGATCCCTTGCCATCTGTTCCTAGTTACGTTTGTTACGCAGAGATGGCCAGATAAGAACGGTAGGAAAAAAAATGCTGAATTTGATCGATGGCATGGGCTATGGTGGCTTTGAGGGCCCCTGTGGTTTGTGGCTTATTCACATAGATCTGCGACTTCAGAAAAACCCACAAAAAAAAAAGTCTAACGGCGTCAAATCGCACAATCACGGTGGTCAGTTCAGATCACCTCCACGTGAGATGACTGTGCCCTCGAATCGTTCGTGCAGAGTTTCCAATGTGGCGTAAGCTGTGTGGTACGTAGCGCCATCCTGTTGAAAACACGTGCGCGGAATATTGCCCGAACAGAACACACATTTTGATGAAAAAATTTCACTATTTGTACGTGTTGTTGAATGCGGTGTCCGTACATGGTGATTTAGCAAAACAGACTGAATAAATGACAGCCAATTTGACAGATGTAGCTTCACTTTCATATGGCCGCTATCAACTGTCAACGTTCCTATTCGAAGACCCTTTAGTAGCTTCAACAATGTCGTCGTTTTGTGGCACATTATTTCAGTAAATTCGGTACAAAAATGGACCAACAACGCTTCCTTATTGTACTCTATTTGAATTTAAAGTACAGATTCTAGTATTTAACTCAAAATGTTTTATGAGAGGTTGGAAAAGGGTTTAGCTGTTGAGATAGAACAACATGTAATGTGATGTGATCTCCCTAAAAATAGGTAGGTAGGTAGGTAAGTGGGCAGAAGGGCGGATGCCACGCCTCACTTAGGTTCTTGAGGACCCATTTTGATACCCAATTGGGGATTTATAATAATAATAATATAATAATGGCGGCGCTCAGTCCGAGGTGGACCTGGGCCTAGCTTCTCAACAACCACTCGTGTTGTGCGTGCTATTGTTCTCTCACGAGAGGAAGGGACCTACAGTTTAATGCCGACTCCGAATGGCGAGATGGAGAAGCTTTTTCTAGACAGTTATATTCTTTGACCATTGTCATTGACCCGAAAGAGGTGGAGCCGTAAAAAATAATGTTTAAATGATTTTTTCGGAATCGAAGCGACAACATCGAGCGTAGGAGTCGACGCACCTACCCACTACGCTACGGCGCCCACAGAATGCTGTTAAATACATCAACTGCCTTTGATCAAGTAGAATGCTTGCTTCTAAGACCATGTTGATGGGCAAGAGCTGAAGCCAATGTATATGGCTTTCCTTCAGACGAGCGTGTTTCGGTTTCCAAAACCATTATCAAAGACATTCCATTCAATCTCGGTCCTTCGGAGTCGGGGAAACCATTCGGTTGAAAAGAACCATTCGGAAAGACGCCCTTTTTTTCGGAGGTTTTTTGAAACGCTACACTGGAGCACACAGACTTAAAACTGGTCCATTGTATTGTCAGGTAGCATGTACTCCAGTGCCGTTATATTGATCCCAACAGCAAATGGTGACTGGACCAGATTCGATTTCACTGGGAATCGAACCTGGGACCCCTCTAACTTGGGGCAGGCACTTAACCAACTGAGCCATCCAGTCGTCAGTCGGAAAGACGTTTACAGCATAAGAAGTTGTTCCCAGATTAAACAAAAATCGGAAGAAGGTTCCAGGTAAACAGTGAGTGACGTGAGGACGAAGAACGCTTCTTCAACTACGTTCAGTACATTTCTTAGCAGTAGGCAATATTTTTTTTGTTTTCTTTCGCTTAAACAATTTTCTCATTGATTTGGAATTCTGTATACATCCCACACTCAGAGGTGTCATCTCGTATCGACTGCCTTAGTCAGACTTTAAATTTAATTTGGTAACTACCTCCTATGGATTCCATTTAATTGCACGCAATGACTGTATCGTCTAAGCTAACAATGTACTTAATTAAATCCCAATTATGAGGTAAGAGGTGCCAATTAATTCACTGCCATATGGCAATTCGTCATTGCGCTCACCGCCCACTCAATTGACCGCGTGAAGCCACCAGGCCAAGGGTTGCACGATAGTGAGCGAATTACCGAGTGGGAACAGCGCTTTCGAAGTGAATTTCCAGCTCGCATTCTTACTCTTATCTTGGTGTGAGCGCGGTCGTCTTGAAAGTCTGTCCCCTCATCAATTATGCCTCGACCGATGGCAACAATGGAGAGCCACCGATGGGGAAGGGGTCTTGGTATGCCGGGTCAATTGTTTGAAAAAATTGATTCACCTCCTTCAATTGGATCGGAGACTACAGTGCAATCGGACTATTTTTTTCTTCATTTTCTTCGTAATTAATTCGATTAGTGGATTCAAAAGAATTAAATTCCACATGGATGGCAGTGGAACTGTAGCTGTATGCGCTTTTGAGTGATCGACTGAAAGCTGGTTGCTCCAATTAGAATCAGTTTATACGGTCGTGATCAGATAAATTTGCTGAGTTGATGGAATTGACATCGCATGCTATCTCTGGTGGAGGCCGATGACGAAAATCATTAAAGTGACGAAATGATTTTGACGTAACCTCCCCAACAGTGGTGAGATTTATCAGTTCTCATTAAAATGATATATCAACCGATTTTAAATAAAAAAAATATATTAAAAATTATTTTATTTAAATTTAATAATTTTGAAATTAATTAATATTTTTAAATGTTTTTTAATTTTAAAATATGAACAATTCTTTTATACTCTTTTCTACTATTTTTCTATTTTTCTTTTACTATTTTGATGTTCAAAAGGAATACGAGATGGGCTACGATTGTCCCAGCGGGGTAAGTGGAATGTAGAAATGTGTTGTTGCTTGGCCGTGCGTTTCAAACAAATGTGTTTAGAACTGAGTGAATTCACTAGTTTTCATATGAATTCATCGCTTTCCATTTGATGCATTTCAACTCACATAATCATCTTGTTTCCTACGTGATCCAGTTTGAGCATACAATGAAGCGAAATGATAGATAGGTTGCGGCCGGGTGTGCTGAGGCTGGGATGAAGGTTAACGTGGATAAATCCGAGGTTATGGCTATTTCCAGAACGCCTGTCCAATGCACTTTACATGTTAGTGGAGTTCCATTGAAACAGGTGAAGAAGTTTAAGTATCTCGGGGTCTTCTTCACGAGTGATGGGAGGAATAATGCTGAGCTATCCTGTAGGATTGGCCAAACTGAGTCAATTTTGAAACAGCTTGGTCGGTCTGTGATCAGGAAGGCTGAGCTTGGTGTCAAAGCCAAAGTATCGCTTTTTAACGCAGTATTTGTTCCAACCGTGAGTCCCGTGGACGTGTGGGGTTCAAATCCCAGCTCAAGCAACAGTTTTTCAAAAAAACAAAATTGCTCACGGCTCCACCTCTTTCGAGTTACTGATAATGCTGAACGAGTATAACTGTCTAGAAAAAGCTACTCAACCTCGCCGTTCGGAGTTGGGATTAAACTGTTAATCCCTTCCACTCCTAAGAGAATAATAGCACGCAGAACGCGAGTGGTTGCTGAGAAGCTAGGCCCAGGTCCACCTCGGACTGTAGTGCCGCCATTATTATTGTTATTATTTGTTCCAACCCTCACCTATGATCGTAAAATTTTGGTAATGACCGTAAGAATAAGATCGCGAATACAAGCTGCCGAGATGAGAGTTCTTCGTGCTGTTGTGGGAATTACTCGCTGGTATAGGATGAGAAACACGGCAGTGCGTGAGGAACTCAGTTGAGCAGTTGAAAAAAACCTATTGTCATGGCTCTAATTTTTGAAAAACATATGGTCTATGACTCCTCCGTCACATAGAGCACAACAAACTGTAAATTTATCGGGATATTACTGCACGCCATTTGTAATCTCATGTGGATTATCTTCACGACCAAAAGCGATCCTTTTCGCTGAATACAATTTTTCGATGAAACAGCGAATTTTGGACCAGTTGATTTTGGACCCATCCACAAAAAGCGATCAAGTGCAAGGACTAACTACAAGATCCTGTCTGGCATACTGTGCAAAGTCGTTTTTATTCGGCACGTTCCAGTGCGGCATCTGGTCAGGCAAATCGTCTATAGACCAGATTTTCATACTTAGGCAAATCTTGGAAAAGACCAGCGAGTTTCAAATCGATACACACCACTTCTTTATCGACTTGAAAGCCGCATACAACAGCATTTATTGCAAGAAACTGTTTGAAGCGATGGCCGACTGCGAGAACCCGGGAAAATTGATCCGGTTTTGTTGCACCACTCTAAGACAAATGCGATACTACGTGGCAAATAAACAAGCAGTCAGGGAGGATATCTGTTGACTCAGCACCAACATCAAACAGTATCATAGAGCTACGGTAAAGAGTGCACGGAACCATGTAGAGGCAGACTGTGCTTCTTCAAGATGTGGTCAAATCGAACATACACTGAATAGGGACAGGCAGGTAGGTATGAGGGTGCCATAGCAGCTTACCAATTATTTGGGTTCATTACAGCCTCGGGATGGGGTAAAAGCAGACTCTGTGAGTGCAGAATAAGTATTCTGTTGATGATTAAAACCACTCAGATGTTTTTATGAATCCCAGGAGGAGGTTCAGTTCGACCTTATTCAGATAAACCAGTTCGTTTAAGTTGTTGCTCAGTAGCTCCAAATTCCTTTTCATTAGAGCTGTGCAACCGCAGGACAGATGTCGAACAAATTTCATTTCTTCTTCGTCCTTGCAGCTTCTGCAGTAGTCGCTGTAGGGGATGCAAAAAATACCACCACAATACGTACATCATTGCGAATGAGGTTAACCATTCATGAAGATTTTTTTCTTTTGCCCGGAACGAAGAGTCTGCACATTTTCCAAGACTTGTTCGAATTCTTTTAAGAGTCGACCAGAGATTGCGAAGTAGATCAAACCCAAAGAGTTGGCATGATGGGTGCGAGGAGATGTTGTCAGCTTGCATAGACGATGCCCATTCCGATATCTAGGCAGAGTTTGTGTTGAATGCATCATTTGCCAGTTCATCAGCGAGCCTTACGGTTGAATTGCAAGATTTTAGTCTTTGCTGGTGTGACCAGAGAGTAGCAATGTCCTAATGGATGGGAAGTTCGGCGTTAGTCAGCATTTTGTTGCACTCCCTTAAAAGGGTTTTTAGGCGATGCAAGTGAGGTGGAGCAATGTTGCTTAGCAAAGGAAGCCATTGTGTTGGTGTTGACCTAATGGCCGATATGAGTTCATTTCAGTTGCACATCTGCCTTCTGAACATGGGCACTATTCAGCCACACTGGAGCGTAGTATTCCACTGTGTTGTATACAAGGGCAAGTGCTGCAGTAGGAAGCACTGGTGCACATGAACCCCAGGTCGGTCCAGTTAATTTTTGCAGAATGTTATTACGCGTTTTGAGTTTGCCAGCCACGTTCGTCAAGAGTTGCTTGTAGGTGAGAGATCTGTGTTACGCCTTGATATTTTGGGTTTCGGCTGCGGTTAAATGCAGTTTTGTTAAACCGAAACTGGTGTTGTGGGAATTACTCGCCGGGATAGGGTGACCAAAAAGACAGTGCGCAAGGAACTCAACGTTGGGCAGCTGCTTTTTCGAGCGGAAAGGGCTGTGCTTGGATGGTTTGGTCACGTGGCACGAATGTCACCATCATCACGACTTCCGATGCGTTGCAATTCCATCAGGTTGGCGACCGCTTGGCAGAACCAGGACGAGATGGTTGGACCAGGTCCGAAAACTCGCCTGACTTGCGCTTGGGCAAAACTCCTGATGAATTAGAGTCGATGGCCAATGATCGAGTGGCCTGGAGAACTCGCGTGCGTGCATTGCCCCCACGATCATTCTACTGGAACATGCGGGCAACAACAATGAATGAAAAAAAAAATAAAACAAATGAAACCATCGTTCTCTTTTTCCACTCAGCAGGAAAGCTATTAGAATCCAAGGCTCCCTCTATAAGTGAAAGTATTAACACAGCTAAAATTGTTGGCGCTGCTCGTAGGAGCTCAGCGGGGATGCCGTCAAGACCTTTATTTGCCGCCAAAGAAAGGATATTGGCTTCGCAACGAACGGCAGTCGGACTGTACTGTGGCTTAAGCCAGGACAACATGATAAATAACTTGAGCACAATAAGGCCTAAATTTGTATCGTTTTAATGGAAATAAATCCGATGTTGAACAGGATTTCTGCCGTCTACAGGCTTCGCTACGCAAAGCGCGTTTTTAACGCCGTAGCGATGAGTTCTGTGTAGTACACGGCGTGGGTACCTTTTTTTCACAGGATTTTTGAAACACTACTGGAGCACTCAGACTCAAAACTGGTTCATTGTAATACCAAGTAGCATCCTACTTCAGTGCCGTTAATTCGATCCCAACGGCAAATGGTGACTGGATCAGATTTGATTCGACTGGGATTTGAACCTGGGACCCCTCAAACTTGAGGCAGGCACTTAACCAACTGCGCCATCCAGTCGTTCTGAACTTGGTTTACCTCCATATCCTTATCGAGAAGCTAGAGCTATGCTCCCGCTTTCCTTTTTGGTAGTCTGTAAGCTACTACCTATCGGTTGCTTTGGCATTTTTGCAGCTTTTCGGCTGGTGCTGGGTTGCACCGACCTTTCGCTACTACCGCGGCTTACCTCAGGTTTCGCTGTCTTTCGAATTTTGTTGAGCTCATGCTCAACACGGCTTGCTGGATCTGCCACGGTTACTGCCCGCAGCTTGCTCAGCTCGGCTTTTATTTTTATTTTTGCTTTTTTGGGTTAATTTTTCTCCCACGAGTAACCGAGGAAATTATAGCCAGCCGCATCAGGGCCTAGCAGTATCGCGGTAAGGGCATTTTTACTCTCCAAGCTGGCCCGGTATTGGAGAGGCTCCTTTAGAACACAGCCGGTATTACCCCCTGGCTGCGAACCATCCAATGGGCACGGGTCGCTTGACACCCTGGATTAGGAGGATGGTAGACTTAGTTCGCTGCTCATCCCATCCTTTGGATTGGAGCATCTCTGTCCGGAGTTATTGCTTTGCACCGTTTTCAAGCAGAGTCACCCCTTCAGCAGGCTTGCGGGTCGGCTTAAGCCCCCGCACCACGCCAAGGTGTCTATCACGCGCGAGGGCTAGTCCAAACACTCGTCTGGTTACGCCTGGGCATAGGTCCTGATGAGTTAGAGTCGATGGTGGAGGATCGAGTGCTCTGGAGATCTCGCGTGCGTTCATTGCCCCACGATTCTTTTACTGGAACATACGCGCGTTGCTCCATGATCCCTTTACTGGAACATGCGGACAACGACAATGAATGAAAAAAAAATGAAAAAATGAAACGATCGTTCCCTTCTTCAACTCAGCAGAAAAGCTATTAGAATCCAAGGCTCCCGGCGCTGCAAGCACGTAGGAGCTCAGCGGGGATGCCGTCAAGACCTTTATTTCCCATCAAAGAAAGGATATTGGCTTCACAATGAACGGCAGTCGGGCTGTACTATACAAAGAAAGGATATTCGCTTCGCCAACATGATAAATAACTTGTTCACAATAAGGCCTAAATTTGTATCGTTCTAATGGAAACAAATTCGATGTTGAACAAGATTTCTTACATTTCATTGCCGTCTACAGGCTTCGCTACGCAAGGCGCGTTTTTAACGCCACGGCGATCAGTTCTTTGTAGTACACGGCGTCGGTGGTACATGGCGGTAAGAGGCCCTATTTTAACAGAGTCGTAAGTCTGGTTTATGTGCTTGATTGTTGAGCGGCATTCAGGGCTGTTGGATCTGCAGGTCTTCATCACAGCTACAGAGGGAAACTTCTACGTCCTATTGTGAACAGCTTATCTACTTTAATGTTTCAATTTGAGCAGAGTTCTCCTACTTCGATGGAAGTTATCATTCCTCCTGATTAATTGCCCTCTTCTGACAAAAGTCTATCTGTTGCATATTCAAAACCACGTGTCGTTATACCAATGATTCCTCTATAATTCATTTCGTTTTGATTCCCTGCACAGAGTTTATCCCTCTTTCACACACCAAACCCCAGCCCAGTCAACGACATAACATTACGCCAGCAATAAATAAAATCCCGGATAAATTTGAAATCAAAATCAATCATTCCAAGCACATTACCCGTGCAATAAATAATACATCTCGCAGGACCAAACGTCTCCCACGTCATATGTTAACGCCAATATAAGTCCCAAATTATGGCAGCCAATGTGGCTGCCAATGCGGCTGCCGATGCCCATAATTCATGATTGCGTCCATGCCGACTACGACTTCGGCAGACGCAGGACAATGATTTCCAGGGAATAAAACCAAACGAAACGCCAACAAGAAAACAATAAAAGGATTTCGAGTCCCGCTTCCCGTCGCATCGTTCGAATCGGTAATGGCGTTATAAAAATCACATTGTTTCCATGTTTCCGCACACACGAGTCGCCCAAATGGACGCAAGGACCGAATTGCTAAGGAAACCGAAGAAAATGACTAACAGAACGAGCGGTGCGCACCTGCCAGGAGAGGCGTTCAATAAATTCTGATTTTATTGGTTCTCGACGAGTACTCAACCAGTCCTTACGCACAAGACCAAGTGTGAGTCAGTAAATGCGCAGTGAATCATCGGCAGTGTGTCATAAATCGTTGATTGCCTGTGACGACCGCTCGGCGGATTAAACGTCTAAATCCTTTTACTCCGTTCCGGTAATTTATTTGCGAATTTAAATGCCATCAGTCAGGACACTTCAGGGCCGGACGACCGGTTGAGGTGGTCTTACCTGTTGCACTGGCAAGTTAATTTCAATTTAAAAACCCTTGCATGCCACGATGCTGGGGGTGTATCCGATGGCTCACCCCCATGAGAGAGTGTCTCTCCTCCAACAGCTGGAAGTGCTCTGCTGGTGGCTTTGGCGCAAAATGGGAAATTGAATTTATTGCAAGTGTTGAACGGCAACTGTGTATTTGGCTACATTCAAAGTCCCATTGGAAAGGGATCAGGATTACAGGGAGTGCTTAGATTTGTCTTAACCGAACGAAGACGATCAATTAATTTGTCGTCCTCCTTGAGTTTAGCTGTCGCATGCAGGCCAAGGACAATGTCTTCATTAAATCGCTTTTAAGATGTCGTTAAATCGTAGACAACACAGAGAAGGATGGTGTGCTGGTGTTGGTTTACGAACAACGACAGCCGGCATATCTGCTGGATTTGTGGCATCGACGAAGCAAGCACTTACAAGGCCTAGAGTGCTGTCTAGTAATACTTGAAATTCGATTCACGTAACATTTGCGTGGTGGGTACTTCGGTTTGCTTCTTCTTCACAAACTGCTGGAGAGAAGTTACATTTTCAGAAGTGGATATGAATTTGATATCATTTAACGAGCAAGTTGTAAATTTGATTTCACAGAGTCTGTGGTCCCCTGTCATCAACGTATTCTAGAACAAACAAGGCTTAATATTTAAACCAAAAGTTGTTCTTTGATGATACCAGCTGTACAGGTACTGGGAGTCTTTTTTAACACAGTTCTTTCTTCTGACAGTTACAGTGGTGGACCAAAGTTTTCATACAAAGTCATTCTCAAACAAAACGAAGTGTTTAAAGAAAACTCAAATTAAACGCTTTTGCTATTCTTTTTGCATGAAAAATTTGTTTTTGTTATTTTTGCTTAAATTATTTTGTGATACTAAACTGTTTTGTTTTGTGGGCGCCTTGGCGTAGTGGGTAGGTGCGTCGACTCCTACGCTCGATGTTCTTGGTTCGATTCCTGAAAAAACACCAAATATTTTTTCACATTTTTCGAGTCATTGACAATGCTCAAAGAGTATAATTGTCAAGAAAAAGCTTCTCAATCTCGCCGTTTGGAGTCGGCATTAAACTGTAGGTCCTCTCCACTCGTGAGAGAACAATAGCACAAATAACAAGAGTGGTTGCTGCGAAGCTAGGCGCAGGTCCACCTCTGACTGCCGCTTGGGTTCTGGTGATTTATTTTCTTTGAACAGGACTTTGTGTAAAAACTTTTGTCCACCACTGTATATATGCCAATCAAAGGTTGCAAACTGTCACTGTCATTTTAGTTCAGAAGACTTTCCAATTTTATCGTGTTAACATACACGCTTCAAGAATGTTCTTCTTCTTCTTCTTAGAGCGCTACAGTCCGAGGTGGTCCTGGGCCACACTCACCATGCCTCTCCAGCCAGCATGATCTTTTGCCATCTATCTCCAGTTTCGCACACCAAGCCGGCCGAGGTCCCCCTCGACTTGTGTGCGCCACCTTGTACGTCTGTTGTGTTGTCCCACAGGCTCAGAATCGAAGACTCTTCGGGCCGTAGCTAAGTTGTATATAATCTCAACATGGCCTAGTCATCTTAGGCGTTGGATCCGTAGACTCCTGGTTAGACTCATGTCGCTGTACTGCCTATACAGTTCGTGGTTGAATCTTCTCCTCCAAATGCCATCAACGCAAAGAGGACCAAAGATCGCGCGCAGAACTTTTCTCTCGGAAAGACCAAGAGACTGTTCATCCACTTGCGATATTGTCCATGCCTCTGAGCACGTAAAGCACGACTGGTATGATCAAGGTCTTATACAAAGTCAACTTGGTCTTCCGAGAGAGGACTCTATTACTCAGTTGCCTTTTGAGCCCAAAAAAACAGCGGTTGGCAAGAGTTATTCTGCGTTTGATCTCGGTACTGATGTTGTTTGTACTGTTTATTACGGAGCCAAGGTAGACGAGGCTCTTAACTACCTCAAAGTTATAGCTGCCAAGTCGTCGATGTTGCGTGTCGTTTCTCGATGACAGGATGTACTTGGATTTGCGTAGATTTACCGCCAGACCCATTTTAGCCGCTTCCGTTTCAATGCCAGCAAACGCATCATTGACGGCTCGCTGTGTTCGCCCAATCATGTCAATGTCATTCGCGTAAGCTAGCAGTTGAACAGACTTTTGGAGGGTCGTGCCTCTCGTGTTGGCGAATGAGTTTTGCACAATCTTCTCAAGAACGATGTTAAAGAAAGCACATGACAGCCTGTCGCCTTGTCTAAGACCATTTTTTGACATTGAAGGTCTCGGTGAGTTCGTTACCGACCTTAATGGAGCAGCGAGAGTTCTCCATCGTCATCCTGAGCCTGGTATGATACTGACTTTCTGTGAAGATTTCGAGCGGGAAACAGCTGTCAAAATAACCTATGATTTAAAAAAAAACGCTAGATGACCCACCCTGTATTTCATGCAAAAGTCCGTTTACTCATTAATAAAGAACTGGACTGTTTGATATGTTTGATGGGGCAGCTGGCTTCTTTGAGCAACGTATCCATAAAACTTGCAGCTGTTCGTTCTTTTGCCTAAATATGAGTCTTTGAAACAATGTTATGGATTTAAGCTCGAATTTCGAATTAAATTCTACAAATTGAAAGTAGATTTTGTACTGTAGGTGCTTTCACGGTACAATTTTTAACTGATGCTCTAGAAATGAGACAATTTGGATCTATTAGATATCTTCTTATTCTCCTCTTTAAGGTGGGCGCCGACCTGGTCCACAAATGAACATTCGGCTTCGGCTGCGGCTTGGGCCACCTTCGGCTATAAATATCACCTTCGGCAAAACATTTGCTGAAGCCGAATCTTGATATTTCTGTTTTCTGTAAAAATAAAAGTTGCAAGGAACGGTGTGTTTTTTGTTTTGTTATTCTCGGATATTTTGTATTTTGAAAGTGCGCTTGTTTACAGCTTTAAAATCAAAAGATTTCGCATTTGCAAGTTGGTAAACTATTAAGTGGTCTGTATAAAAGCATGCAATTTATTTGTACTGGGTTCAGGTAGAAAGAACATCAAAAATGGCAGCTAACAATCCAATTTGGGGTTATTTCCCAAAAATGATGCGAATGCAACTTGCAAAATACTCGTATGTTCCAAATAGAGTCCGACCGAACATTCGGCTTCGGCTTCGGCCGAAGGTGATCAAAAAGGCGACGTTCGGCTTCGGCTTCAGCTTCAGCCGAAAAACTGGCCTTCGGGCGGACTCTACAAATAAGATGCCTCTCCACCTAGCACGATTTCGTGGCTACTGTCTCTAGTAACGTGTGGACGCCGTGGCCGTGTGGGTTCGTGCGTCGACCCATGCGCATTAGACTTTCACAGTCTAGGTTCGAATCCAAGTTCAGACAAACACTCCACCTCTTTCGAGTCACTGACAATGCTCAAAGAGTACTGTCTAGAAAAAAGCTTCTCAATCTCGCCGTTCGGAATCGGCATTAAGCTGTATATCCCCTCCACTCGTGAGACAACGATAGCACGCACAACACGAGTGGTTGCTGAGAAGCTGGGCACAGGTCCATCTCGGACTGTAGCGCCGCCAAGTTTGTCTTCCCCCAATAGTGTGAGCCACCTCGGTCCCACCGGCTCAGAGTTTATTGATGTGTATCCACACTTTCCCACCCAACTGTAAAGGTAGAATAAGGCTGGTAACTTATGTAATATAGCATAAGACTTATGTAATAAAGAGTAGTCTTAAGCTGAACAGCGAACGTGTCGGTTTCTGTCATCCTCTCGGGTGTCATACACGCTTTAATAAAGTTAGGCAGTTTCCATTTCGTATTGAACAACTGGATGCCGCAGTTGATTAAGTGCCTGCCCTAAGTTAGAGGGGTCCCAGGTTCGAATCCCAGTGAAAGCAAAGTTCGTACGCTTTTATCCGGTTTTTCAAATCTGCTCCAGTCAGCATTTGCCATTGGGATCAAATCAACGGCACTATCACTGGAGCGGTCGATCAGTGGTAGTAGTCTGACTGTGGGTATCACAATGGACCGACATGGTCTAAGTGTGCTGATGAATTCACTAGCAGCCCCCTAACCTAAGCTAACCTTCCATTTCCTACTGCAAAAGGTCTTACTACAAACTTAACTTAAAATCTTGTACTGCCAATATGCTGTAACCACGATTTCACGTGTGAATAAAACACTTCTTCCACCAATACGACTAAAGATTCGATACAAAATCACTTCAACTTCCCATAAAAACGAAGCTAAAACTTTTATCACTTTCAAATCCGTTATTCACTTCAAAGAGCACAATGACTCTGTCTTACACAAAGACTCCGAATGAATCAATTTGTCCTGAAATGTCATTAATCTTGCTGCACACAAAGACTCCTGAAGACTCTGGTTTCGTCCTTAAGTGTCATTAATCTTGTTGCTTAGAAGTACAATGAAAAAGAGCAATTCTCCGAATCAATAATAGTCATCCTCTCCTCACTTCGGACTTAATGCCAAACTGAATCTGATGGCTTTCGAAACATCAATGACATCCAGGCAATGGGAAAACCACTCACCAAGGTGGTGAACTTCCATGTGAAAGCAAAAACTTTCCAATTCGAATATCCGACAGCAACCACCTTTTAATTGAACCATGCTTCAGAACTCAGCGTGCACTGACTTTTCAGACGACAATCGGGTTCCTCGGTGTTGTTTGCATTCCTATACCTCACCCAGGGTAGAAAATGCAATTATCGATGCTTGGAGTGCATTCTGGGGGAATTAGTATAAGCTCCACTCGAATGACAATCCATTATCCTCGTCGCTGAAGTTGATTTAAGAAGAACTGGAATTTAATCGGTTTCAATTTTGTTTGCTTGCAGATGACCCACAGTCTGAACCGGAACCAGGACCCCGAGACGGGCATCATGAACGGGGTGCTCAAGTTCGGTTGGATAAAGGGAGTTCTCATACGATGCCTGCTCAACATTTGGGGCGTAATGCTGTTCCTTCGGCTGAGTTGGGTCGTTGGCCAGGCCGGCATCGTGGAGGGTTTCATACTGATCCTGACGACCACGGCTGTGACCACCATCACGGCGTTGTCGATGTCTGCCATCAGCACGAATGGAGTGATCAAAGGCGGTAAGTAGCACAACACGCGCACCTCGATAGCACTTATGAGACGCTGGGTCCTTGCAGGTGGGACGTACTATATGATATCCCGGTCCTTGGGGCCTGAGTTTGGAGGGTCTATCGGGTTGATATTCTCGCTAGCAAACGCTGTTGCCTGCGCGATGTACGTCGTGGGCTTTTGTGAGTCGATGCTGGACCTGCTTGGGTCCTTTGGTGCGACCATAGTGGACGGAGGGGTGCAGGATGTGCGAATCATCGGCAGTATTACAATTCTCATCCTGTTGGTGATTGTTGTCGTCGGCATGGAATGGGAAGCTAAGGTGAGTGGAATGATTTATTTGATGAAACTTGATTTTTGACGGTGGTTCTTTCGTTTCAGGCACAAATCGGTCTCTTGGTGATTCTTTTGGCCGCAATCGCAGATTTCTTGATTGGCTCCTTCATTGGACCCAAATCTGTTGAAGAAAAGTCCAAAGGATTCCTTGGCTATAATGGTGAGAGGGGATTTCTCCATTCAAGCAGAGAGACTAATGCATTTCATGTTTTGTTTTCAGGGACCTTGTTTATGGACAACATGTTTGCCGACTATCGGGTGGAGAAAGGCGTTAAGCACGACTTCTTTTCTGTGTTTGCTATATTTTTTCCAGCCGCTACGGGTATCTTGGCCGGGGCCAATATCTCTGGAGACTTAAAGGTATGGATGCAAGGGCGATAGATGTCAAATGTGAGGACTGAAAAATATGTGAACACAAAGCAAGTTGAAGATAACGGCCGGGGGTTATTATCGTCTTTTTTGAAATTTCATTAAAAAGCCATTTATTTGTGTTCAGTCAGGAGAATATATTCCTCAATTGGTCTTTGAACACAACCTTGGGCATACAAAATCCGATGAATGTCTGAGAGGCAGCGTTTTCAACCCCCTTTTCAAGCATTTTTGGCGTTATGTTGGTTCCAATGCTTTGATTGTTGCTGGTTTAGTCCAGCCAGTCTAAAGAGGATATTTAAGAGGCATCAAATCTAGATCCTGGAAGCCAATTTGTAGGTCCATCATCCGAAATTATACAGACTATTCCTTCAGTAAGTTGGTTGTTTTGTTCACTGCACAGCACGTAGCGCCATCTTGCTAAAATCACAGCACTTCCATATTCAAGCCATTTGATCGATGAACGAAAAATTCATTAATCATTAATCCACAGCGAATATCGTTGACGGTAGCACCCTGATCAGTCTTCTTTTTGAAAAAAAAACATGGTTCGATGACTCCATCAATTCACTGATTAAACGTGCGCAATTCTCTTGGGAGCAAAAGTTAAAGCAAAAAGTACTACAATGTCCCAAGGGTGGTTATTTGTCAAAATCGTAAAGAATTCGTTTTCCATTCCCACGCTTATTTGGATCATCCAAATTGCAGCTGTCAACTCTTTAGACAAAGCCAACCTGCTTGCCGTGCATTTTGCAGACGGTTCAAAGCTGCCAGATTCAACCTAGATTCCGTCTGTAAGAGTACTTAAGTAAAGATATCTTCTTCTTCTTTTGATGGAGCTACAGTCTACACTGAGAAGTAGAGCTCTTCCCTTCTTTAAGGGTCGTAGTGCTCACAAACTGCTCCCGTCCTTGTATGCAGTGTCGCCTTATACGCTGCCTGCTTCGCTGATTGTGCCTGCCTGCGTTAGTCATCAAACCAGGAGTTTTTCTCGGTTGCGTTTTAAAACCCAACAGATCGGAGGCAGTTTGCCTGATAGCAATCCATTGCTTCGCTTGGCAGGGTTGAACTCTCTAAGAGCTTCAGAGAAACTCAATCGGCAGTGATTGTTGCTTTCCGATTGTTGTGGTCTTACTCTGCTCTGTTGTCCTATTGATATCCGTGTTCTTACCTTGGTCAGTGGAACACTGGAACAATTCCTCTGTTTTTGCCCTGCTTTGGCCAAAACTAGACAAAAAACGTAAGGACAGCTTTCTACAAATCGCTAAACGATATGGCTTCCGTGAAACCACATCTTCTCATCAAATTTGCAATAACCTCAAAATCCTTCAGTCTCAATAAAGGCTATTAGGTCAACACTTAGGTTAACTCTGTTAGTGGTAACACTATGGACCAAAATTGGTCTATGTAAGGCTAAGCTATCACCCTTAACCTAACCTAAGCTACCTTGGCTACAACAACAAAGAAATGATCCGAGTCAATATTGGCTCCTCAGAGCGATCGGACAGCAATAATACTGGAGGAGTGTCTGATATCGATCGCAATGTGATCAATCTGGTTGATGGTCGAGTAATCGGGAGACCGCCAGGTCCCTTTATGGATGTTGAGGTTTGGGAACCGCGTGATAGGTACTGAGAGGTTTCGCTCGTTCACGTAGTCCACCAGTCTGATCTCATTTTCGGAGATGGTGTGATGCAGGTTGTGTTTACCCATAACTTTAGCAAAGATGTCCATTTTGCTAAAGTTATCGTTAAAATTTCCTAGAAGGATCTTGGTGTCAGTTGTGGCATTAGTCGTATGTTCTTTCTATGAATAGAAGACATTCTTGTTGTCATCCCAGTCCTCTATGGGGGCGTATGCGTACATCAGGCTACTGTTATCGGATTTCGCCTTGATGCGGATTGTTATGATGCGTTCGCCTAAACACTTGAAGCTTAAGACTTTTTGTCAAGTCTGGCTCGAGCAACAAATAACATCCGAATAAACGCTGCCTTGAGCGTCGTGGTGTAGTGGGTAGGTGCGTTGACTCCTACGCTAGAAGTTCTCGGTGGTTCGATTCCCGAAAAAACACCTAACATTTTTTCACGACTCCACTTCTTTCGAGTCACTGACGATGCTAAAAGAGTATAATTGTCTAGAAAAAGCTTCTTAATCTCGCCGTTCGGAGTCGGCATTAAACTGTAGGTCCCCTCCACTCGTGAGAGAACAATTGCACGCACAACACGAGTGGTTGCTGAGAAGCTAAGCCCAGGTGCATCTCGGACTGCAGCGCCGCCATTATTATTATTATTATTAAACGCTGCCTTCACTCTCTGTAGCAATCGTCGTAATAGATACCGCGGGTTTTCATCCTCTTTTTGCCCGGCACATCCCGTCGCACACCCTGGATTGCGATGATATAGACTTCTAGGGCCTCCGCAAGTTTATCGTCTACACGTGGTCTGTTGAGGGACCTCACGTCCCATATGCAGAATCTAAACTCGTTGTCCTTTTTCCGTTTGCGGGGGTTGTCAACAGTATATCCGTCTGTATCCCGAGGCAAGTTGTTGCTTCTGAACTCGACGTTTTTTTTACGTGACTCGCGCATTAACAGGAATCCACGCTGGCATCTCGCCAGGATGAGAGCAATCAACAACTTTACCCTGAATGCACGCGGCCTTGCCGTCACTGTCAATACTAGACGGAATACAACAGCGAGTGATATAACTTACAGGAGACATTCATATCGGGAAGTCTATAGATTCGTTGGAACATCAGCGTAATGTGTCTTCTTTGCCACTGTTTTTAAAATGAAATCACCCGCAATACTCGTCTTGACAGGAATGCTTATCAGTTTAATTTTAAGCCAAATTTCGGCTAAACAGTTACGTTTCTGAACTCAACTTGTTGTTTAGGCACACCTCACGAATATGGAATACTCTTCCCAGCCCATTATTTCCCAACTACAACAGTCCACAGACATTTGAGACCAATGTGCGCAGGTACTTTTTCTCTCGTCCTTTGACATTTAAGGGTATTCGTAACACCTTTTACGAGCTCAGATAAAAAAGGCAATAGCAGCCCACCCACCGCAACAAACTGTGAATTTTTTTAACGATGTATCGGAAAGCGATAATCACTTGTAAGTTGCAATTACTTTAAATGAGACCATTTTGCTTATTGTTAATTTTTCGATAAAACAGTGGATCCATCGTCAATTCATTTTGGGCCCATTTCCCCAAAGTTCGCCTTAAACGATGATCTTTTACCTTCAATTCTTTATAAAGTATGGTAAGCCTTAAAATCGAGATCGTTGCCTAAAATGTTCCACAAAGTAGAGAGACAAAGACCAGGCAGTTATGAACGACATCGAATCAGTGAATTCAGGTCTCTGTCAATACAACACTGAACGTATAAAATATTTCCTTCAGTGCGCACTCTTCCTATGAATTTCGATGCAACCTCATCTTCAAAAAATCAAAATGGGGTAAGAAAGCGGTTAGAAAGACGACTAATCGCATTCTCAGGCAGTCGATTAAATCGTGTATGGCATGAGCGTAAGTTAATAATAATTATAATAATAAATAATAATGACGGCGCTACAGTCCGTGGTGGACCTGGGCCTAGCTTCTCAGCAACCACTCGTGTTGTGCGTGCTATTGTTCTCTCATGAGTGAAGGGGACCTACAGTTTAATGCCGACTCCGAACGGCGAGATTGAGAAGCTTTTTCTAGACAGTTATACTCTTTGATCATTGTCAGTGACTCGAAAGAGGTGGAGCCGTGAAAAAAATGTTTTGATGATTTTTTCGAGATTCGAACCGACGACCTCGAGCGTAGGAGTCGACGCACCTACCCACTACGCCACGGCGTCCATGAGCGTAAGTTGACGCACGGAATTATAATTTTGGTACCGAATTTCTAATGTTTGGTAAGGTTGGTGATTGCAAATTGCAAAGACCAATCACTAAAAATGACACTGAAAGTTTGCAATCTGACAATTGGTTTGACAGCTATAACTGCCTGAAATTCTGGGTCAAAAAACACCCATTACATATCACATCTCACCCAGATGGCGTGTTCAACATCGCGTTGAATACTTACTTCTTGGTGATACAAGTAAAACTCAGAAACCTTTATTTGAGCTACACTATTTATAGGTACACAGTTCCGTAAGCTACATGTCTATTTGATGTGCTTAAACGAGACGCTTACAAGGCTGCGTAAAAATATTTGTACCGTAGCGTAAACAAATCTGAACGCGCTCTATGTGACAGTGCCTTAAGATGAGTCTGATTCATGAGATGAGTCTGCCGTCAACTGTCTTTAACAATCACTCTTGCTGTACCTGCTTCAGGGTGGAATCTTGCTAATTCGAAAAATAAATCTCTTAAAAAAAACACCCTGTATAGAAATAATAATAATGGCGGCGCTGCAGGCCGAGGTGGACTAGGGCCTAGCTTCTCAGCAACCACTCGTTTTGTGCGTGGTATTGTTCTCTCACGGGTGGAGGGGACCTACAGCTTAATGCCGACTCCGAACGGCGGGATTGAGAAGCTTTTTCTAGACAGTTTTACACTTTGAGTATTGTCAGTGATTCGAAAGAGGTGAAGCCGTGAGATTTGAAAAATCTTTTTCCCGGTCTGGGAAAAATGTAGGAGTCGATGCACGTACTCACTACGCCTCGGCCCGTCCTAGCCGTTTATTCTCACCAAATTAGCTCACTTTGACTTTCACTTTCAATTCCCAGATATGTCTCTTTTTAGGATGTGCACCAACTTTTCGTTGCCTTTTGACCCACATTCATTTTCAGAACGATCAAATCGGTGGAATGGAAACACGCACACCCTTCAAAAATAACTACGTTTCCTTGCAATCAAACTTTACACAATATATCACCCGCTGTAGGCCTTTTAGGGCCCGAGCTAACAAGGAAGTTCCATTAAGACCTCATTTGGCATTAAAACGAACTTCTTCGTTTCCTTGCCTTCCATGTCTGGTCAACGAGAGTATGATCCATCGTCCATCATTAACAGAGTCGATGTATCTGCCTGTGTCATGATTTTCTCCATCCATTGGCCTAATCTCTTGGCAAATTCTTGTCCCTCAATGTCCGTTTGATGACCACTTCGTGACTGCAGCACGATGATGAATATGACTTCGAAACGTTGTTAAATCCCCTTCCCCGACATCCATCCATCGAGCACTAAACATTCGAACATTCTTTCCCTTTCAGGACCCACAAAAGTCAATCCCCAAGGGCACCATACTGGCCATCATCATTACAACTGGTACATACTTGCTAATGGTGCTCGTGGTCGGAGGCACCGTTGCACGTGATGCCACTGGCAATATGACCGATGCTCTTAATGGCTCCTTCGCCTTCCTCGACTGTCTACCTGGTGAGAGATAACGTTCTACCAGCGCACGCCCAAAAATGGTTTGAAATTCATGTTTTTTTCTTGCTTCTGTGATTTCAGGTGATTGCAGCTTTGGTCTGGAGAACTCTTTCCAAGTCATTGAACTTGTGTCGGGTTTCGGGCCATTGATCTATGCCGGGTGCTTTGCAGCGACGCTGTCGTCGGCGCTCGCTAGTTTGGTGTCTGCACCCAAAGTCTTTCAGGTAAGTACGAGCACAATGAAATTTAATCCATGACTAGGTGAATGAAAGAGATTGTCGCTGCAAATCCTTGGGGGGCAGCTAGCGACTATGTGCGAGGTGAATTCGGAAGGCCGGATGAGGGAGTTGATAATAGGATTAAGAAGTAATCTATAAACTGATTTGAAGAGTTCGTGGGAGTTGGAGACTTGTGCAGGAGCACAGACTTTGTCCTGGTAGTTATCGGCCAGTGGCAGTGTTTGAAGGAGCGTTCGCCTCTGGGGGTGGCATTGTCGTCATTAATCCGTTGATCATAATCTCGGGGCTTATGCAAATGCGCGTTTGCCTAACGCGAGTTGCTGGCAGTTTGTTTAATCAAGGATATTCGTGATGCAGAAATAATCAGGATCTGTCATCGAGTTTCATTTCGTTTTCGGGTGATGAAGTTTTCATTGAAATCGTCTAGACGATGTGAAGTTTCGGGTTCAGTTGCCTGTCCAGATATCATCGGTGTTTGCTGAAGTTCAGTAATCTCGAGGAACTATCAAGCACATCAATGGCTGCACATATTGGGTCTAACATGTTTGGTTCAAAAGCTAATGCAGCACAGTATTCGGTCCTGAGTCCTTCATGCATTTCATAGTTCTATACAGGGTTCCTAAGTGGACACTGCATTTCCACTAGTTGTATAGCTCAATTCGTTAATCTTCTACAGGGTGAGCCAAATATAAGTTTCTTTTTAAAAATGCAACAAAATTAACAAAATTAAATTTTGTATTATGGCTGCATTAGTAAGAACAAACATTCCCATTCCAAATATGAAATACAACGTCGTTCAAGTGGCTGCCTCGACTGGCTTCGCAGTAGCACATCGTCAGTTGTCACCCTAATTTTCCAAGACCTTGTTGATGGTTTCGGGCTGTAGCTCACGGATAGCTTTGATGATATTAGCCTTAAGTGCTTGCATTTTTTCCGGATTGTTAGCATAACATCGCTCCTTCACGGTTCCCCACAAAAAAACGTCCAAAGGGGTTTACATCGCAGCTCCGAGGCGGCCAATTGACATCGCCAAGACGGCTGATAACACGATGTGGGAATTTGGTGCGCAAAAGATCAATTGTGGTACAGGCTGTGTGGCATGGCGCACCATCGTGTATCAACCAGAGGTTGCCCAAATCCATGTCTTTAATTTCAGTAGAAAAAAAGTCGGTTAACATGGCTCTGGCTCTGTAACGCCCGCAGTTGACCGAAACTTTGTTCCCAGCCACATTTTCGAAGAAAAATGTCCAAAGTCCAATGATGCCACCACTCCACAATCCGCACCAAACTGTCACTCTCTGTGGATCCATTGGCTTCTCGACAATAACGTGAGAGGCGGGTTGTGATGCGGCAATTTGGTTTGTTAAAATAGCCGCGGAGATGAAAATGCGCCTCGTTAAAAAAAAGATTTTTCCCCAAAATCGTGTCCAATACATTCTCAATTCAAGCTGCTCTAAGGCCCAAACTGCGAAGCGATTATGAAGCGGATGGTCGGGCGCCCTCACTTGTAAGCGAATAATCCGAGATCTTTGTGCAGAATTCTCCTCAGGCTAGTGCGTGAAATGTTGCTCTGTTGATCGAACATATCGTGAATGGAGTCTCACACTCTCGGCCACAGCAGCCACATTCTCATCTGTGCGCACCGTCCGACGACAGGGAACATGAGTGTTGTTCACTGGCATACCAGTCTCACGAACTTTTTGCATAAACTTGCGTACAGCAGTCGCGGTGGGTGCTTCACTTCGGCCAAAACTTCTTTTCAAAAAACGCACTGTTTTGGGCTACACAGCACTCACTTTGGAAATAAGTTTTCAATATTTCCCAACGTTGTTCAAGCGTAAAGCGACTCATTTCGTTCCGCGGAGGTATGATACTGACTTTCTGTCAAGATTTCGAGCGGGAAACCCCTGTCAGTGTCCAAATAATCTATGATTTAAAAAAAAACACTAGATGGCTTACCCTGTAGTGTATTCTGGCATGCAAATTCAAAACCTGTTGCTGTGGGGTAAATTTCTGACAGAGGACAGTCGAGCTCTGAATCGTGCATAAATATAGATCCGCAGCCTTATTTGTCTGTTTCCCACAAAATACGATCGTCCCATTTGTTAATTTTTCAGCCATAAGGACTTTTGATGTTGTTTTATCAGGGATAGTAAGCCTCAAAGTTTAGTCTATTGTCGTGGTTCATCGTTTCGTTAGTATAAACCAGAAACTTGCTTACTCTTATCAAGTTTTCCATGTTGTATAATAATAATAATAATGGCGGCGTTACAGTCCGAGGTGGACCTGGACTTAGCTTCTCAGCAACCATTCGTGTTGTGCGTGCTATTGTTCTCTCATGAGTGGAGGGGACCTACAGTTTAATGCCGACTCCGAACGGCGAGATTGAGAAGCTTTTGCTAGACAGTTATATTCTTTGAGCATTGTCAGTGACTCGAAAGAGGTGGAGCAGTGAACAATTTTTTTTGGGAATTGTTTGTCTGAACTTTGATTCGAACCTAGACTGTGAAAGTCAAATGCGCAAGGTTCGACGCACACGAACCCACACGGCCACGGCGCCAATCATGTTGTATAGGACCTCATTAAAGCAGAATACTGGGACTCTGGTGTTCTGCTAAATTGATGGCAAGATTTCTAAGACATCCATATTTCTCCCATCCAGCTTCCACCCCTCTTGAACCAAATGGGACAAACATAAGCGGGAAATGCCCGGACAAAGGCAGATAAACCTTACCTTTGCTTCTAGTTGGCTGTCTTAAAATTATCTCTTTGTAAGCAAAAGAACAGATTTCCAGATACCAGACTAAACTTCGATACGCCAGTGTCCATCCGTGCTGTCTAACAACTGAGAACTCTTGCCAACATTTTTTGTGTATCCGCCTAGCCTATCCCGTTGTCTAGATGACAACGACTTTCTGAAAAGAATAGTTTCCGATTTCTGAAACCCGATTTTCAACTTCCAGTCACTAGATAGATTCGAGCTCCCTCTGCAAGAGAGTGGCAATGACTTCGATCCTTGGAATGATTTGTACACTGCCGAGTTATCTGCATGCACAAATCGCGCGAAGAAAAGATCATATGAGGTCATTTGTGTTGAACAGCATCGTCGATTTAAAAACACGCTATTGGAAACCATTTAAAACTTTAAACGTTCCAGTAGAAGTCACCAAATATGTTGTAGAATGGATAAAGTTAGAAGCTTCATTACAAGGATTGCCGATAGTATTAATTTTAAATCAGTCCTGTACCATGCGAAGGGAGAGGCAGTAAAAACTCCCTTTTTCCGCGAATGGTCAATTGTGCCACAAGAGAATTACGGCTTTTCACAAAAAAAATAAACCAAGGAATTTAAAAAACGATCATTGACGGCTTTCGAAAAAAAAACAGAAAAGGCCACAAAAACCAATAAAAATAAATTTTTAGGATTTCTTCCAAAAGTGGTATCAACGTCACATTTTTTCTCTTTTGCTGAACTCTCAATCTTTTGCTGAACTTTGAGTTCCAGGTTTATTTTATAATTTGAAAAAAAGTAATAAATGAAGAAAATTTTAATGCTAAAAACAACGCTTTGAAATTTCGCTTTAATTGTGTGCCATGACATGGGTATCATTACATTTCTTAGTTGATATCATTATCGCTGAATACGGGTTCACGCCCGTGTTACAAAATCGTACTACAAAAGCACGCTATCGATAAAAGGCTTAGAGTAAAAGTAAAAAAAAAATGGCAAACAAAGTGGCGCCCCCCAGGGTTCCGAAAATAATGAACCAAAAAAAGTTATTGGTTAGGTTTTAGGTTTAGGTTATCCCAATACAAATTGGGATGAAGGTTTGGTGACTATAACACGAAATCTATAGCGAATGTTAAAACTTTTCAAATCCGTATCAAACTAAACCACTAACAATATTTTTTTCGAAAACAAACTTTCGTGCACCCCTTCGAGTTGTATACCGTTGAATAGGTCTCGCAAAATAGAGTAGAGCTTCCATTTATCACTTTTTGTTTCGAAGTCCTGTTTTGTGTAATATTTTGTTTAAATGGTGAACAAATTATGCAACTCGTGCTTGGCAGTTTTTTTTTGTTGTTTGTATCTGCTCTGGGACTATAGAAAATATTCTGATATCCGTCAGTCCGTACATTTTTGTTACACTCCATTTTTTAACCCCGTGAAATTATTCGACAGCTCTTGCTACTCAAAAGCTCCACACAAAAGCATAGTTCATTTTAAATTTGAAACCTGAATCGCATAAAAACTGAACATATGGTATAGTCTAGAGCACAAACAAGGATTTGCATGTATACACTCCCAAAATATATGTAAAATGTGTGTAATTATTTGCAATTTGTGAACTTTTTACATCGTATCATATCATCTCTTGTTCAGCTTTTTGCTTTCATAATGCGCACAATGTATCCTTTTGGATGGTCGGGTTAGGGGAAAATGTTCACATGGAAGATGATTAAATTTGTAGTTCCAACATCGCTGGCATTGATTTTTTGTTTGTTTTTAACGAAATAATGCAGTGAGTTAATGAAGGGAGTCTTTTGACGAAACATAATAAGAGTTCGGTAAAAACATATGGATTCATATGATTTGTGTTGTAGTTCTAAACCTTTATACCTTGAGCCAGTGCTGCCAGTATTTTCAAGTAAAATTTACCACGCTGGTGAAGAAAAATTACCATATCACTCAAAATTTATCACTTCCAAAAATTGTGTGCTATAGTGAGGTACCATTTTTTTCGCAAATTCGAAATTTATAAATATTTGTTTTTAAAGAGGAAACCGAATGATCTACGAGTATCATCCTAATTGCTGTATTATGGCTGTAACACAATAATGCGTCAGTGCTGGCGTTGTCTTTCAACGCACACAATTCAATGGTCATGCACACAATATTGCGTCGACCTACGTAAGTGAAAAATGAGAGAGATGAGAGAATCGTAATCAAACGTTAAACGTAATCCCAACGCACGTCATTATCGAACATGTTGGATATTTTTTTGATAGAGTGATGCGCTGTGAGAGCGAAGAACATTTTGTGGCAACTGACATTTGAGACATGAAAACAGCTGACTAAAATTATTTTAACGACAAAATTTGAAATTCGTGTACGCTTGGAAACATGAATACGCCAAATTAGAAACAAGGAACACTTTTTGTTTAACGTTCTTGGCATTCATTTTCCACAATTAGTTCCTTTAACGTTCAATTGTTTGACCAGAATATTTTTTGATTTTACATTTCAGAAATTAAAACAGCTGATGGAATATTTTTTAGGTGCCGTGAACGAAGGCCATATGAACTAACGCCATAATAGCTTTAATTCACTTTCAAATGCGAATTAACGCCATTATGGCGTTAGTTCAAATGGCCTTTGATCTGGATGTCACGTAGCCCAGCAGTTGGACATCCAGGTATTGGCTACCGTGTTTACACTGCTTTTTCAGTACCAGATTGAAGAACTCATGTGACAGCGCATATCCTTGCCGAAGTCCTCTTAATGTTTCAAACGATTCCCGAACTGCATAGTACATTGCGTTTAGCCAACCGAATACATTTTTCCGGGACCACAAATAGTCCGAGGTGAACTTGGATCTATCTTCTACAGCAACCACTGGTGCTGTGTTGGATATTGTTCTTACACGAGTCGACGGGATCGGCAGTTTTATGGCTGAAACACAAGAGTGCGTTGCGTTAGCCGACCTCATGTTACGGAGGGTGTGCGTTGACGCACTGCGTTAATCAGTTGTTCTCTCGCTCTCTCAAATACCAAATAAAAGATATTCTGTCAGCTGTTTTTATTTCTGAAATGTCAAATCAAAAAGTTTTCTGGTCAAACCATTTTTTTTTTTAGGATTTTTGAAACGCTACTGGAGTACTCAGACTCAAAACTGCCCCATTGTACTGCCAGGTAGCAACCTACTCCAGTGCCGTTAATTTGATCCCAACGGCAAATGGTGACTGGACCAGATTCAATTTCACTGGGATTCGAACCTGGGACCCCTCGAACTTGGGGCAGGCACTTAACCAACTGCGCCATCCTGTCATATGCCCCAAAGGTTGCTCTTTACTTTTCTACTTTTCAGGCCAGCTACCCATAGAGTGTCGGAGACCAAGCTAAAGGAAGTACTAAACGACGAACATGCTCGCCGAACTTGCTCGTTTGCGTTATCCCCTACACGGCGAACATTCATTTCGTGCTGTTTCTTCAAACCGTCAACATGTGTGATAGCGAAGCGCAAGTGGTAATCCCTGGATAAAATCGTGGCTGACCGTTGACATTGTGCTTAATCCGCGATATTCACTCGGTGACCTTTACAGCAAAAATGAGATTTGCTCGCGAACATGGCGCTATATGGTGAACATCAAAGCCAACGAACACGACAAAATCGAAATTTTTCGCCAATAGCGTGCGGCTCGCGAACCAGCTCATAACGACAAAAATGCGACGAGCACGAGCAAGTTCGGCGAGCATGTTCGTCGTTAAGGGCTACCTTAATGCTTTTTTTTCATCTTTGACGGTTCCGTGCACTGATCAACAGCAAGTTGGCATCTATCCGTGATCACGATGACCGTTCTCGAGGCTGAAATCGGAGACTCTTTTAGCTGAAGCATTGAAATTTGTGCACTTGATGTTGCCGAGCCAGTCGACGGACCTTTGCTTCTGGAATACATGCACGTCTTTGTTTAGGTTACAGAGTTCACGGTCTAATCCTCCATTCGCCATTCTCGATGACAGGACCGAATAGTCAGCTCATAATTTTTCTTTCGAAGGCACTGTCGTCCAGCTCTCGGTTCCGGTTTATAATTTCAGTGTGTTCGTCTGTCGGTCTACACGACCCCCATATTTTTATCTCCTACTTTTCTGAAGATATCGACATGAAATTTTAAGATTTATACTTTCGACCTAGAAATAATTTTTCGTGCACGCAAATTTAAAAAGAAAGGGTCCATTTGGGGTCGTGAAGTTGGCATTGATCTTGAGACAGTGACGCATCCCCCCGAGTGATATATCAATCGACAGATTTTTTGAAATGAGGTGGAGGTTTGCTTCGACACATTTTGATCTAAATTACTGTTGAAAAACATGGAGTTCCAAAATATTTTTTAATGCGTCCCCGCCTTTGCCTTTCTAAAACCAAAGTATTTAAAAATCTGAAAATATCTTTGGCTTCATTGAGTATATCAAAGTATCGATTTATGTGCAAAGTACCGATCTGTACGCATATAAATGATCTCGGCCTCTATTGGTGTAGAAGGTCGAAATTTATTGGTTCGTTAGACCGGTTTTGGCTTTACGACTTGTGGTCTTGTAGCCAGTCCTTAAAAGTAAAATCAATATCGATCTCATTGGATAATCTGAAGGAACCACATGGATTTGCATTACTGGATCACTGCTTTGGAAGGAATGCTATACCTGCTCCCCATTAATATGGTTTACAAATTGGTGGCGGGAGATCTTCCAACTTTGTGGACATCTGTTTACCTTTTGAAGAATTCAGTATAAATTACCTTGAATGTAAGCTACCTTAATCATTCTCGACAGAAAAGAATGGGAGACTGACAAGGTCAGAAACCAAGTTGCCATTGAAATTTAGACTGACAGCACTTAAACCTCCGTCTTCGTTGCTTCTTCTCCTTTCATGTCTTTGCAAATCGACCGCAGATCTTCGTAGCACACCGTCTCCCAGACCACTTCAGACTTTTTCAGGTGGAAATAAAAGGAATTCATGAGGCAGCATACTTTCTGTCCTTGTATTCGAAAAGCTTAATTAAATCAAGGGCGGCAAAGTAATGCTGCTTATGGATACGAGATAGAGGACGGAAGTCTTATCCTGTACTGGGTTTCAGTCCAGATGGAGTCGCCGTGAGTTATGTAAATTATCTTGGCTGCTATGTACATCATAAGACGTGAACACAACCAAAGAACTTTACTCTAGCGGATGATCTGAAATGCATGACTAGCAGATTTAAGAAAGGGAAAAAAAGACATTCAAGTCTTGAGCTAATGTCACTTTTTCTAATTTTGTGCTCTAAAATGGACGACATTAACTAATTTGGTGTTAGGAACTTGAAAGCAAGACGGATACCCATCCCACACTCTGATCCTCTCAATGGTTAGTACTTATTTCCTTCATACCTTTAATTCTGCCCATCACTACATGCTCCAACCACAGCTTCGAATAACTCGGTTGCTGTTCACAACTCCACCTCTTTCGAGTCACTAACGACGCTCAAAGAGTATAACTGTCTAGAAAAATCTTCTCAATCTCACCGTTCGGAGTCGGCATAATGGCTGAAACACAACAGTGCGTCAGCGTTGTTTTTCAACGCACACAATTCAATGGACATGCACGAAATACTGCGTCGACCTATAATAATAAAAATAATAATAATAATGGCGGCGCTACAGTCCGAGGTGGACCTGGTCCTAGCTTCTCAGCAACCGCTCGTGTTGTGCGTGCTATTGTTCTTTCACGAGTGGAGGGGACCTACAGTTTAATGCCGACTCCGAACGGCGATATTGAGAAGCTTTTTCTAGACAGTTATACTCTCTGAGCATTGTCAGTGACAGTGATCGTAATAAAACGTAAAACGTAATCCCAACGCACGTCATTATTCAACATGTTGGATATTTTTTTGACAGAGGGATGCGCTGTGAGGGCGAAATTGAGAAATGCTTCCCAAATTGAGAACAATTGAATTTGGCAACTGACATTTGAGACATGAAAACAGCTGACTAAAATTATATTAACGACAAAACTAATTTGAAATCCGTGTACGCTTGGAAGCATGAATACTCCAAATTAGCAACAAGAAGCACTTTTTTAATTTTTTTTTAACTTTCTTAGCATTTATTTTCCGCAATTAATTTATTTAACGTTCAATTGTTTGACCAAGACGGGTGGATGGCGCAGGTAGTTAAGTGCCTGCCCCAAGTTCGAGGGGTCCCAGGTTCGAATCCAAGTGAAATCGAAACTGGTCCAGTCCAGTACAATGGACCAGTTTTGAGTCTGAGTGCTCCAGTAGCGTTTCAAAAACCCTCCGAAAAACAAACCTTTGGGACAAGTTTTTGTCATCAAAGGGTGTTTCTGAGAAGGAGAGCATTGTGAAGTATAACTGAATGATACTTTCTGTCTAGAAAAAAACGGACCAATATTTGTTGAATCCCTCATCTGGCACCCAAGTTTCCCCTTGAAGACCAGTGAACATAAACATCGAACGAGAGCCTCTTTCAAGACCGTCAATTAAGGACAGCACACCATATAATTGTTGTTCCACTCACCCGATAAATTTAAATTTTTAAATTAAGAGGAGCTTGCCTCAAACCCGCATTCCTCTCCACTCTGCCAAATTTAGAACAAAAGTTCTGTCTCAATGTTATTTGCATTCAGTTATCAAAGGAAAACATAAAACACCAGCACAAATGTGCGACTCAGACAACAACCGCATTCATCCGATTTGTAGCCACTGAAACCCTGTTCTTCCACATCATTGAAAGATTGATCGAAATATTCCGCTCGCCCACGCACTTTTGTGTTGACTTTCGAAGGCAAACCGAAAGGGAACAATGTAAATAAGAACAAAGCCAACAAATGACTTTCGCCAGAATTTGAATGTCTTGCCGCATACCTACGAGCATTCCACATGAATCTTTCGCCTCTCCACAACTAGACTCCTTGTGGGCATCTGTTACAGAGGAAATGGCCGGAATGTCTGCTCCGACTACATCATAAGGGTTCAGAGAGCCCTTCACTTTAAAATGTTGCCTGTGTGGCGGTTTTTCTTCGCATTCCTGGTGACATTTGGAAAGCAAACTGGAGAGCAAATGTTGTCTTTCTTCGATATCGGGGAGAACATTTTCATGCATTGTGCATCTGGATGTGAGTCAACAGAAAAGAGCAGTCAACTCTATTTCGTTCAATTGAAAGAAAGTGAATGACATCTCCGAAGCCATTGAATAGTGACCGTGGCTCTGTGAACTTTTGAAGGCAAGTTAATGGACAGGACACTGAGTATTTATTTTTTGGATCTCTTTTTATTTGGTTCTGAGATGTCCTGGGACAGTATTTGTTTTTCAGACGCTTCAGAATACAAAATTCAGTCAACACAAAGTTTGAACTCAAAACAAACTCTGTGTCAAAAGAATTAAAAGACAGTCAGGTGTCCAACAGGTGCGTGGGGTAATCTCACTACGTAAAAAAACTACGAGTTCAGAAACAACAACCTGCATCGGATATGGACGGATTTACTGTTGACGACCCTAGCAAACGAAAAAAGGACAATGATTTTCGGTTCTGCACGTGGAATGCCGATAAACTCGCGGAGGCACTAGACTGCTATAAAGCAGATGTTACCGCAATCCAGGAAGTGCGATGGGATGGGCCGGGCAAAAAGAGGATGAAAAATTGCGATATCTATTACGGCGATTGTTACAGAGAGCGAAGGCAGCGATTATTTGGATGTGGATTTGTTGTTCGGGGCAGACTTAAGCAAAAAGTCTTAAGCTTTAAGTACATAAGCGAGCGCCTTATAACAATCCGCATCAAGGTTAAATTCGGCAACATCAGCCTAATCTGCGTCCACGCCCCAACCGAGGACAAAGATGACGATAGCAAGGATGATTTCCTTGTTGTAGCCAAGGTAAGGACACGGATATCGAGACAACAACGGAGTCGAGGAAGACAACCACGGTTTGACGTCGAAAAGCTGCAATCGCAACAGACTGCCAGGAACTTTGCCGATCGAGTCTCCCTGAAACTCTCCGAAAGTTCGACGTCGCCTGCACTAACAATAGACGAAGAATGGAAACGTTGTCACAGGGCCATCCGAGAAGCCGCTACTGATGTGCTGAGTTTTAAAACACCAACAAGGAAAAACCCCTGGTTTGACAACGAGTTCAGGCAGGCACAAAAGCAAAAAGACTACCAGGGAACGCTGCATCGAACTACGAGAGATGTTCATGAGCTCTACGAACAGAAATGAAGGAAAGAGAACCGGCTTTTCAGGAAGAAAAAGAAAGAGCACGAGAAGCGCGCGATCGAGGAGATGGAGAGGTGTTATGGCAGGAATGATGTCCGAAAGATTCACCAAAGGGTAAAACTTTTATCGAACGGGTATAAAGTTCGGACAGAAGCTTGCCGGGACGAGAATGGACAGCTAGTAGTAGATTCGCAGTCGATACTGAGAATTTGGAAAAGACTGTTAAACGGCGATGAGGACACAAATACCGCTGTCAGGCAGAATGTTCCACTCAACACAACGGACGATGATAGAAGAGAATACCGTCCCCCAGAACTAGACGAAGTCAAGATAGCGATATCGAGACTGAAGTCTAATAAAGCTGCTGGTGCAGATAGTCTGCCCGCTGAAAAGTTTAAGGCAGCTGGAGGTGATCTGGTTGGGCGCATGCACCAGCTCATCTGTAAGATATGGTCGGAGGAAAGCATGCCCGATGAGTGGAATCTCAGTATCGTTTGCCCGATCCACAAGAAAGGAGACCCCTTTGACTGCGCCAACTATCGGGGGATAAGTCTCTTTAACATTGCGTATAAGATCTTCTCTGCCGTTTTGTGTGAATGCCTGAAACCATTCGTGAACAAACTGATAGGTCCTTATCAGTGTGGTTTCAGGCCCGGGAAGTCCACCATCGATCAAATCTTCACACTGCGGCAGATCCTGGAGAAGACCCAAAAAAAGCTGATCGACACACACCACCTATTTGTCGATTTCAAGGGCGCATATGACAGCGTGCATAGAGACGAGCTATACGGCGCCATGTCTAGTTTTGACATTCCTGCAAAACTCGTCAGTCTGAGCAGGATGACGATGGAGAACTCTCGCTGCTCCATCAAGGTCGGTAACGAACTCACCGAGACCTCCAATGTCAAAAAAGGTTTTAGACAAGGCGAGGCGCTGTCATGTGATTTCTTTAACATCGTTCTTGAGAAGATCGTGCAAAACTCACTGGCCAACACAAGAGGCACGATCTTCCAGAAGTCTGTTCAACTGCTAGCTTATGCGGATGACATTGACGTGATTGGGCGAACACAGCGAGCCGTCAATGATGCGTCTGCTGGCATTGAAACGGAAGCGGCTAAAATGGGTCTGGCGGTAAACGAGGGCAAAACAAAGTATATGCTGTCATCGAGAAAGGACGCACAACATCGACGACTTGGCCAGAACGTCACCATAGTCAGCTATAACTTTGAGGTACTTAAGGACTTCGTCTACCTTGGCTCCGGGGTAAACAGTACAAACAACATCAGTACCGAGATCAAACGCAGAATAACTCTTGCCAACCGCTGTTTTTTTTGGCTCAAAAAGCAGTTGAGTAATGGATCCCTCTCACGGGAGACTAAGTTGGCTTTGTATAAGACCTTAATCATCCCAGTCCTGCTGTACGGCGCAGAGGCATAGACAATATATGTTTTACGGAAGTCAGATCTTATTTAGCCGAATTTGGTCTTGTAATAGAGCCATTTCTGCCCGGTTATTTCTCTACTTAGCTTATTTCGGAAGTTTTTATATTCCAGTTCATATGCCCTGCTTAATTTATTATTTTTCCACCTTCGGTTGAGTTCATCCCTTTTTCGCATTTGGCGATTAAGTTGGGGGACATCCTTGGATAATGTTTTCTTTTATTTTTTATGATTCTTACGGATGTTGATTTATCGTACATATCTTCAATTTTCTTGAGAAGCTTTTGATAATACGAGAAATTACTTAGTACCATCTGTTAATGTGAAGTAATTTGTGAAGAATTTTTTCAATCTTCTCCGTCGTCTATATGTCTTCTATAGCAAATCTGAAGATTTTTTCGCTTGAAAATTGGAACATTTTTTTTTTAAATGTGCGTCGATTACCCTTTGCACTTTTTCACTCATCGGCTGTCTGCTAACAACCACCAGATTTCAAGAGACAAGTTTCAAGTGAAATCTGTGCTCAAGTATTTTCTGTACTTCTCTGAACTTTTTCCATTCAGTATCAACAAAAGAAGAGCTGTTGTAAAGGAAAACCCTTTAACATTTGGGAAAGTATTTACTTTTCGAATGAAACGAAATTGAAGTTATTTGGGTCAGATGGTAGACAATTTGTTTTAGGCGAACAGCTGTTGGAGGAAAATTCGAGAGAAAATGTGTGATGGTCGAGTGGTATGATAAAAAGAGTTTTATCGATTTGTTATCAATAAAATGGGTTAGGCAAACTTAAGAAGTTTACAAGTTTTCCAGACGAATTGAGGAAAGCTTCACAGCATTGTCTCCAAGAGCACAATGAATTAAAGGAGAGCGACATAACCTAAAAACCCTTTTGAACATAATGAATACACTTGGTTTTGAGGAAACGGGCGGAGCGTTTTTTTGTTTCTATTCAAATATAAACTTGTGCATCCATCTCTTATTGCTCAAGACAGACTTATGCAGACAATCGATCTGTCCCAAGCAAATTTGTTCGAATTCAGTCTCGATTTTGATGCTTATTTGAGGTCTCCTAAGATAACGAATAGATTCTCGTCATCATTTGGTGAGCATTGGCACCGAACGGACGGCATAGTTTGGGTCTGATTCTTCCATATTCTCAAAGACAAACTCGATTCTATTTTTCTTCGTCATCGTGTACTGTCCAGGGTAAACCAGGGCTTAGCTTGTACAGCAACCACTCCTGTTGTGCGTGGTATTGCTCTGTCGTAAATGAGAGCAACCTTCAGTTTTATGCCGACTCAGAAACCGCGAAGTTTGTGAAGTTTCTACTTGACATGTACGCTTCCTGAACATTGTCAGCGGCTGGAGACAGGTCAAGCCGGATCGAACCATTGACCTTTAGCGTAGGAGTTGGAGCACTTTACCACATTACTACAATTTTATTACATTTATTTCTATCCCGGCGGGCTTCTGTGCGAGCCTTGTAGAGTCATATATCAACTACGGACTTGATTTGCTCGCCCACTCTGAGGCTCCCGCTTGTCATTGGAATCGTGATGCAGTTGAGCCAGGAATTCAGCAATACTCAACGTCGCTGTTCATGAGCTCGAGTCATACAGAGGAGAGCGCCAAGTTTGCAACAATCGGCATCGGTGCTATTATGGTTGTAATGACTTTAGTATCCATCCCCCTAATGGACCGTACCGGTCGAAGAACTCTTTACGGTTTAGGTGGAATGTTCATATTTTCGATATTCATAACGATTTCGTTGTTAAACAAGGAAATGATTGATTGGATGTCATATCTGTCTGTGGTGTCGACGCTAGCGTTTGTGGTCTTCTTTGCCGTTGGACCGGGCTCAATACCATGGATGATAACTGCCGAGCTATTCTCACAAGGCTCACGGCCAAGTGCAATGGCCATTGCTGTTCTAGTCAATTGGATGGCAAACTTTGTCGTCGGAATTGGTTTCCCAAGTATGAAGGCTGCGTTGTAAAATTATACATTCTTGCCATTTAGTGTATTTCTAGCCATATTTTGGATATTCACCTATAAGAAGGTTCCTGAGACCAAAAATAAGACATTCGAAGAGATTTTAGCATTATTCCGGCACGAAAATGGAAGTGACGATAATACCGAACAGAGCATATCGACAGACATTGAAATATCGAACTGCAACAAAGAGCTGTAGAGCAATTATTTCTTTTGGTTTATTTTGTTTTTTTTTTGTTAATTTTAAGTTTAAAGTTAAATATTTTTTTTTTAATTTCTCTTTAAAACATATGTCCTTTGCTAATGTGCATCTTTCCTGGTGAAACTGTTTATGTCTCAAATAAGTGTAATCTGTCCGTACCCCGAATCAATTTTGCATCACAATCTCAATTTAAAAGTGCACAACCAGTGTTTATGTTGAGTTTATTTTTTAAGTGGATGCCACTTTGTTTTGTATGATTTCTTGTTTGTACATATGAACAATCCAATAGAAGGATAAAATACACATTTGATTATTACTTGTGCCTTGATACATCTTTATCTCAATGAATACATGATTGAATTTTTATTCTCTCAAATATAGGTTATTGTTTTGCTACAACTGTCCATAGAACTAGAGGCAGCCTCAGACAGGCTTCTTGTTCAGCTGAATGTTCCACCAGCAACTGCGAATCTGAGGAACATAAGATGTGGCATGAAACCTAGATGCTCCCATGGCTCTTTCACAATCAGAATAATATCTCATTTCTTTTGTTGACAGCATCGAGAGAGTTTTTGGTGTGCTCGATTGGCAATTTCCATTTAAAGAAAGAAAAACTCTAAGCACATTTTCGTCATTAATCTCCAGCTTTCGAGCTGTCATCAAACCAAAAAGATAGAAAAAGTCTTATTTTTGTTAGGCTGGCGCTGCAGTCTGAACTCCTTCCAGCTGTGATCAGCCGGTGGTGGTCTTCCTTTATCGCATTGCCTGTCAGAGTTGGAGTGGAAGACATTCCGAATCCAAGCATTGGTGTCCATCCACTCTACGTGACCTAGTCACCTGAGACAAGAGACCCTAAATTGTTTGTCCAGGTTGATGTCACTATACAGCCCATAGAGTTCGTTGTTCAGTCTGCTCCTCCAAATGCCATCAGTGCATATGACACCAAATATAATCCGAAGAACCTCCCTTTCGAGGCTATCAAGAATTTCCTTGTCTTGCTTTGGATATTATCCATGCTTCTGAGCAATACAGCAGGACTTGGACTATCAAGGTCTTGCTTAGAGATATCTTGGTTCTTCGAGAGTGGTCTTTATTCCTTAATTGCCGTCTAAGCCGAAAGATACAGCGACTGGTAATCCTTCGTTTACACGACTGGATGGCGCAGTTGGTTAAGTTTCTGCTCCAAGAACGAGGGGTCCCAGGCTCGAATCCCTGTGAAATCGAATCTGATCCAGTCACCATTTGCAGTTGGAATCAAATTAACGGCACTGGAGTAGGTTGCTACCTGGCAGTACAATGGACCAGTTTTGAGTCTGAGTGCTCCAGTAGTGTTACAAAAATACTCCGAAAAAAAAATCCTTCGTTTTATCTCCGCGGTGGTGTCATTGTTTGAATTCACTTCAAAGCCTAGGTAGACAAAGTCTTTCAGTACTTTTAAATTGTAGCTGCCTATAATGACGTTTTGTCCAAGACATTGGTGTTGCTGGACCTTTTTCGTCGACAGCATATATTTTGTCTTACACTCATTCACCGCAAGCCATCCATCTTAGCCGCATCCTTCTCGATGCTCCCAAAATTCCCACAGTCCTTCCGATGATTTAAATATCATCGGCACATGATTTATTGTACAAATTTGTGGAAGAACGGGATTCTGGTTTTGACGTTTGAATTACCTACGATCTAGCATGTACATCACGTAAAGGTGAAGGTGAGGCATTGTCCATAGTCATCCCCGCAGGGATGCCAAATCTAGTCAACGCACTGTGTAGCCTTAAAGTCGCTAAACCGACGGTGAGTATCGACTTGCAATTCCTGAGTTTTTTCCGAGATATGCCGCAATGTGAATGACTGGAAGCAGTGTGTCCAGAACCGTCAGCGATGGTAGGCGGCAATTGCTCAGGCTCAGACTCTCAATGGTACGGTGGCCAAATAAGTAATGAAGGAAAGCATAGGCAGCAAGTGTAGCCTTTCGTTTTCGAAAGGTTCTAGCTGATCTTTTTGCCCAGAATATGACCCAAATATTTGGCAGTTTCGGATAAGGCACAGCTTGTATCGTTTATGGTTGGGTGATCAAATGGTTAATTTTCTAGAAAAGCGGGTGACTTCGGTTTTATTGCAAGGATGTACTCATGCATGGTAGTGGGAATTCTTAACAGACAAGGCATAGGCACTCGAGCTTTGCATTTACGTGTCCCCTACAGCGACTAATACAGAATTTGTAGGGAGAAATATAGTTCTTATGGGAATGATATTGGAGTTGCTGGCCAAAAAGTTCTTTAATGGGGCGGAATACCTAAACAAATACCTCATTAGATTCATGCAAAAATCTGTGTAGTTTTAGTAATCAATGGTAGGGATGAGTCTTAAGGTGATATTATATCCCATCCTAAGGGCACAAAAGACTTAAATGATTGGTCTACGTAAGCGGCAACTGCAAGCCACTAGGGATCCACGTACCTACTTACCTAAGAACACATTCAAATATAGTCTGCACTTGTTTTCAGGGGTGTTATGTATTTTTCGAATACCTACTAGAATAAGGCTAAAATGGTATACAGATGGGTCGAAATCTGAAAACAAGGTAGGGGCTGGAGTGATAGGACCAAGATGCAGCCTACACATTCCTCTCTGTAATGAGTCAACAATATTTCAAGCCGAGCTGTTCGCAATAAATGAAGCAGCACACCGCATTAACGACAGAAAACCCACAAATACCAAAATATACATATTCTCAGACAGTCAAGCGGTTCTTAAAGCGCTAAAGGGCTACACATTGAACTCTAAGGCTGTCTGGGAATGTCACAATATACTAAACAAAGTGGCAGGTAACAACAGGCTAAAATTGATCTGGGTGCCAGGCCATGAAAACCATGAAGGGAATGAAAAGGCTGACATACAAGCCAAGAAAGGTGCTCAGGTACCTTTTACAGGGCCTTCACCCCTTTATGGATTCAATAACACGGACACAAACGTACACCTAAACAAATGGGTTATAAATCAAGAGAATCAGTTCTGGAACAACCAAGAGGGTATTAAACACTCAAGAACGTTCATGGAACAAAATCACAATCCCAAAAGAGCCAAAGAAGCTCTAGAACTTAATAAAGCAGACCTTAAAGTTCTATGTGAAGCACTAACAGGCCATGGGGCATGCAACTACCACCTTCACAACTTGGGTCTTAGCAGCACAGAAATCTGTAGGCGATGTGGACAGACCAAAGAAACTATGGAACACATACTTACCGTCTGTCCAAATCTTGCCCGAGAAAGATTTAAAATGCCGAACCAAACAAACGTAACAGGGAAAGACTTTCAAGAAATCCCATCTAGAGAAGTTGTAAAATTCTTAAAGGCAGCACTAAAATCCTAGATCAAAGGAAGGGGGTACAATAGATCCTTATGGTCGCAGTAGTAATGTTACATATATGACACACCCCGTGTTCTTCAATTCAATTCAAGGCTGTCTTCCTGAAGCATCCCAGAGCTCAAATTTCCTAAAAGGATAAAGTGAACATTGACAACACCCCCTTTCTTAGAGATCATTGAATATGTCTTTTTTTGTCCCTTATATGGGAGTCCTCGTAATGAACGCTGATATTGGCCCACAGAGTGGATGAAGACTATAATGAGTCACTGGGTTTTGTTTCGAAAACACGATTTTACATCGGATGAAGTATCTATACTTCCCAAAGTTTCGAGACGACTTCAATTGACTCCATAGTAAGACCTTGTTGATTAGCCCAATGTTGAAAGGAAAACTACTGGCAAAAATCTCTCCTGGATGAGCTAATTGGGCCTCCTGAAGAGTCAGAAGAGATGTGGTGCTCCTTACAAACTCTCTTTCCCATTGAAATTCGATGACCTTTTCAAAGTCGTTGACGTTTTTCATTAAAGATGAGGTGATGTGAAAAGGAGTTACTCGTATGTGAGGTCCTCCATCAAATTCCAGCTGTTTTAAATCCTTTGCACATGTCGTCTCTTCGGTTTGGTTCTCCAACATTATCACTGGATCTTGGTTTGGGCTCGCAGTCGATATATGCCCTGACATACCACATGTATTTTCGCAAGGCAACGTTCAATTCTGCTAGATTGTCCGCACTGTACAAGATGGTCTTATTTAATTTCGAATCGGGTATTCCTTTGATGATGAATTGGATCAAATCCCCTTCATCAACTTGGATGTGCGAGGCAATTTCTTGCATGTGCAACACATATTGTTGCATGGTTTCATCTTTTTGTTTTTTTCTATTGCGTAGCTCACCATACACATCAGATTTTGTCACAATTTTACGGAATTCATTTTTTAAAGCACTTCTAAGTTCATACCAATTTTTTGGACAAATCGTCCGTATAAATAGTTTCGCTGTGCCGGTTAGAAGCCTCTTGCAATATATAAATCTTTCATCCAGGTGAACAATTTCTGAGCATTCCGCGGATTGCTCGATGCATCTTTCGATTGGAAAATTGTTATCTCCGCTGAATGGAGTAATAGAATCTTCCTCATCTTTGAAATTGCAAGTGGTGGTGGATCCTGTATTGGAAATTGTACTGTCCACCGTAATTGTTGCCTTAACTTGGCTATCTCCTGTTTTTTCTGCGTAATCCCCCTCAGCTTCGCCAACTTCGCATCCAGAAGTTCCTCCTCGTTGGCGCCAGGGTTGCTATCCTCTTCTGAATTATCTTGGTTAGGTACGATTCAGTCATCTGTCGCATTTTCTCTGTTCTTCGTGGAGGCTTCGTGCATTAACTTCCGAAGATCTTCTGCCAGGAATTCCTTTACTGCTTCGTTTGCTCGAACCTTTAGCTCCGTCTTAGTACCCGTAGTCTACAACTTCAGCATCAGTAGAACCTCCTTCAACTTCACAACCGTTGCCGATTCTAGGAAATCTGACCACTCTTCGGACATAGTTAAGTTTAATTACTACGAACTACACGCGGTTCACTTGTCCAACTTGAACGAAACCCGTTTACTCCTATCAAAATTACTTCGGTAAAGTCACGTGCACTCTATAGCACTTCTGAAAAAACTGTGGGCGGTTTACAAAGGTGACACACTTGCTTGCTCTTCTTCAAGGTAATGCAACAGAGTGTTTATTTCAACAAACAACATGTTCATATATAAAATATGACAGATCTGATACAAAAACCGCTAATGGAGAGTTTTCAGTCCAATCAATCCATCAGATGGTGGAACATTTTAACAGTGTTATCCACCAGACATACATAAAAGTCTATGACGTTTATATGTATGTACAGTGGAGTACAATAGTCATCGACAAGTGAATTTTAATTTTAATTAGCCTACACTTTGTTCAAGCCAGCTTCTTGCCTCGCTCATAAAAGGCTACCATCGCGAGTTTGCTTTTTGTGATTAAAGTAAAAGCAGCCACTCCGTCCCACTTTGCTGTTCTCCAGACTGTGTTTGCTACCCAAGCACTTGTGATGCCATCAAAGTCTCATTTCCAATGTCCCTACAAAACATCCGTAATCAAGATAGAACAAACAACCCGCTAAAACATGTTTTCCACCCCATAACTTGTGGAACCATACGATATCCCTGTTAAGCCTCCTCCTCTCTGACACAATCTCCAGCTCCAACAAATGCGATTCCACAAAACGGAGCCATTCGGAACCGATTCCCCATTTGATTGGATCAATAAAGAAAATGACACATTTCTTAAACGTCCAGCCAACGTCCAGGACAACAGTCAGTCCGCCCCGTGGAATGAGGCTCTTACCGAATTTATAGCAGCCATATCCGCCGCTCCTTTCCCCCATAACTGTCTGAATTGATTGCGCGTACATTTCATCTCAATCGTTATCCACCCCACAGGCGCTGTGCAAGGACGAGCTGTATCCAAAAATCGTGTGGTTCGCCAAGGGATTCGGCAAGAACAACGAACCAGTGCGAGGCTACGTCCTGACGTTCTTCATCGCCATCGGGTGAGTTCTGTCGGAATCCTTAATTAAGTGCGCACATTAATTCCGAGTCGCATTGTTTTCCATTCCAGATTCATCCTAATTGGCGAACTCAACTTGATAGCGCCGTTAATCTCGAATTTCTTCTTGGCAGCTTACATGTTGATTAATTTCAGTACATTCCACGCCAGTTTGGCGAAACCGGTCGGCTGGAGACCGACTTTCAAGGTAAGATGGTTAGCTTCTGATGTCGGAGTGCCGTGATTAATGTCGTTGAACGTCTAGTATTACAACATGTGGCTGAGCCTGCTGGGTGCAATTCTGTGCGTGGCGGTGATGTTTTTGATATCCTGGTGGACGGCGCTGATAACTTTCGCCGTCGTCCTTGCCCTGTACTTAATAGTGTCGTACCGTAAGCCGGACGTCAATTGGGGATCGACGACACAGGCTCAGACGTACAAGAACGCCCTCATCTCCGTTCAGCAGCTAAACAACGTGGAGGAGCACGTGAAAAACTACCGCCCTCAGGTGAGTAACCCCTCCAGCCAGGGGCGAGTTGAATGATGCACTTACTCTGTGCTTTGGTTTGCAGATTTTGGTCCTTTCCGGTTTGCCAAACACACGACCGGTCCTGGTGGACTTTGCGTACATGCTGACGAAAAATCTCTCGCTATTGGTTTGCGGTCACGTACTGCGCGGATCCAGCTCCCAGAGGTACCGCAACTACCTCCAGGATCGCGCCACCACTTGGTTCCGGAAGCACAGGGTCAAGGGATTCTATTCCCTGGTCGATGGAGAGGACTTCGAGGCGGGTTCCAGGGCGCTGATGCAGGTAAGTGGAGCTGTTGTTGGGGATGAAATAATTTTGGCACACGTTGTTTCCTTGCGATAGGCATCGGGCATTGGAAAATTGAAGCCGAACATCCTCCTCTTGGGCTACAAATCGGATTGGCAGACCTGCGAGAGGAAGGATCTTAATCAGTATTTCAACATAATGCACAAGGTGAGTGGTGATGATGAGGGTTGCCGCGAACAGTTGTCATGGTTGGGTATTTTCTCTCTGCAGGCACTCGATATGTACTTGTCAGTGGCGATTTTACGAGTCTCCAAGGGACTGGATTGTTCGCAAATTCTGGGAGATGAGAGCACCGCACAAAGAAACCTGCTGGACGTACCGCGAACTCTGCAACCAAACGAGAGCTCAGCAGATCTGAACGCGGTCGATAAGAGCGCTCAAAATGGACTCAGTGGCAGTATGGATTCTTTGAGCAGAAATGTATCACAGGGTAAGTTGCAGAGCGAATTTTCACCTCATTAGTGTGATGTATCTGATGGTGGGAGGTAAATTTTATGCAATGAAACAACAGATGGTGCAACCGCATTTAAAAATTAAATGAGGAAAAACGGGTCAAACTCGTAGTAGAGCCAGGGTGCAGAGATTTGTCTTCTGACATCATCCTATGAAAAATTTGTCGGTTTTATCAGCTACAGCAACTCCCTGGTATTGTGTCCTTTCCTTCAACCAACCAAACGTTGTTCCGTCCAAAGGAATCAGAGAGTTTTAGCTCCCACACCATATGTTGGATTCATTCGGACTGTTGGACATGATTTTGTTTACGGGCTTTAAGGATTTTGCTTGCTTAATTTCATCGCATGAATTTGACATACATGTATACATATAAAGGCATTTTCAACTGGAACATAATAATTTTGTATTTTAATACGTTTTAAAGATAATGTCTCTCAGATGGTACCAATTGCTTGCTTCGGCCTGACGTGCTCTTTCTAAAGCATTTTCCATTACTTTTCTTAGAATTTCAAGTCGCAGCGCCCTCTCTTCATCTCGGATACTGGTCTTAAGCTGTTGCATGGTTCTTGCCTGTGGGCGTCGTAGGGTAGTCGGTAGGTGCGTCGATGTTCTCGATTCGATTCCCGGAAAATCATCCAACCATTTTTTACGGCTCTAGAAAAAAGCTTCTCAATCTTGCCGTTCGGAGTCAGCATTAAACTGTAGGTCCCCTCGACTCGTTAAGGTAGCCCTAAACGACGAACATACTCGCCGAACTTGCTCGTGCTCGCCACATTTTCGTCGTGTATGGGCTGGTTCGCAAGCCGCTCGCTGTAGGATGAAAAATTTCGATTTTGTCGTGTTCGTTGGCTTTGATGTTCGCCGTGTAGGGCCATATTCGCGAGCAAACCTCATTTTTGCTGTAAAGGTCACCGAGTGAATATCGCGGATTAAGCACAATGTCAACGGTCAGCCACGATTTTATCGAGGAATTCACCACTTGCGCTTCCCTATCACACATGTTGACGGTTTGAAGAAACAACACGAAATTAATGTTCGCCGTGTAGGGGATAACGCAAACGAGCAAGTTCGGCGAGCATGTTCATCGTTTAGGGCAACCTTTAGAGTACAACAGCACGCACAACACGAGTGGTTGCTGAGAAGCTAGGCCCAGGTCCACCTCGGACTGTAGCGCCGCCATTATTATTATTACATACATATTACATATACATATTACATGCATACACCTTACTTCTTAGGTAGCCCCAAAGAAAAAAATCTGGAGCCGTATATTGATCACCAAATTTCCTTCAGAAGAGCCATAGTTGGACGAGCTGTGTGAGCTGTGGCCCCATCTTGTTGGAACCACAATTTTGAATTGTTCTCTACCTCTGGCCTTAAAAAATGTTCAATCATTGCCCGGTATCGAAACCCATCCACATTAACCGCAACTTGTTCGTCGTTTTCGAAAAAATATGGTTTAATGATTGTTTCTAAGGTTATTCCACACCATACTGTGCATCTAAGTGGGTATATTCGATGTTCAATAATTGTTTTTGGATTTTCGATGCCTCATATTCTGCAATATTGATTATTCACGTTACCGTGGAGGTGAAAATGGGCCTCATCGCTCATTAAGAGTTTGTGAATAAACTTGTTGTTATCTTCGAATAAGTTACCTAAGCGCCGAGCGTACTGAATGTATATGTGTCGATGCAAAGACCGCCTGGACATCACCAACTGCTGAGACCGTCCCCTGGTGGAAATTTTGGGGTTTTCTTCAATACTTACTTCCCCCCGAGGAATGTTTACACCATTTCCAACTGTACGAGGTCTTCCAGCAGGCGGAAGATCACAGACAGCCCCTTGTTGCTAAAAACGCTGGACCAATCGGTAAATTGTTGGAGCACTGGGCGCACTTCGAACATGAAAGACATTTCGATATAATCTTTGTGTCTTCAAAATAAAATTGAACCACTTTGGTTCTTTGTTTTGTGCTGAATCTTTCCATCATAAATTTCCAAAGTTTTTCAGAGCTAATTTCGATAAAAACAAAGACTTAAACAAAAAAAGTATTCAATAATTAAATCTTAAAGTTTCTTATGTGCCACCCTGTAGTACTGAGACTTATGAATATTTGAATGATTATTGATAAGCAGGAAAATAATTCATTGATTTAGGATATTCACAAAAATGTATCTATGGCAAACCTTTATAAAGTGTGGTCCAACGAAAACGCACGATGATAATTGTAAATAAAACAAAAAGTTTTCAGAGAATTATCTTAATATTTTTTATTATGATAGAAGGATCTACGACAATTATGTGTGAAACAAAATATAGGCCAAATGCCTCGGTAGCATACCTCTATCCGATGGTCCATATTTTCAATGACTCTGAGACATAATGGAGGTTCAATGTCGTTAATGTGCCGAATTATCTCATCCTTTAGCTCTTGAATTGTTCTTGGCTTATTGACGTACACTTTTTCTTTTGAATATCCCCAAAGAAAGAGGCCCAACGGTGTCAAATCACACGATCGTGGCGGCCAATTAACATCGCCACGACGTGAGATAACACAGCCATTGAATTTCTCGCGCAAAAGAGCCATTGTTTCGTTGACTGTGTGGCAAGTGGCACCATCCTGTTGGAAGCACATGTCGTCCAGGTCCATATCCTCAATTTCTGGTCACAAGAAGTCCGTTATCATCTCGCGATAGCCGATACCATTCACGGTAACTGCCTGGACGACTTCATTTTCGAAGAAGTACGGCCGGGTGACGCCGCCGCCAGCCCATAAACCGCACCAAACAGTCACTCTTTGTGGATGCATCGGCTTAGCAACAATCACTCGTGGATTCTCATTTGCCCAAATGCGGCAATTCTGCTTGTTAACGAATCCACTGAGATGAAAGTGTGCCTCGTCGCTGAAGATGATTTTCTTTGTAAAGTCACCATTCCCTTCTGTCTGTTGAACCAACCATTCGGCGTATTGACGACGCTTGAAATGGACAGTAGGCTTCAGCTTTTGAGTCAATTGAAGCTTGTAAGCGTGTAAATTCAAATCGTTATTCAAAATTCGCACCAGTGATGTCCTTGATATGTTCAATTGTTGGGCACGACGACGAGTCGAGGTTGACGGCTCTCTGCCACACTATCGCGAACAACAGTAATGTTTTCCGCAGAACGAACTGGGCGAGCATGCACAGGTGTTTTCACATTTCCTAGAGACCCGGTTTGCTGAAATTTGCGCCCAATTCTATCGATTGTGGACACATTTGGTCGATTAAGCTGAGCCAAAAAATTACGAAATGCACGAAATGCATTTTGATTTGAACGCCCATTTTCGTAAAAGGCTTCAGCAATCTTAACGCGCTGCTCAATTGTGTACCCCTCCATGGTTGAATTTGTCAAACACTGAAACAAAGAAATGTCAAATTAAGTTGGGCAAAAAAACTTGACGTTAAGGTGTGACTCACAATAAACATCGTGAGTCACCTCGGCTCCGCAGTAAACAGCACAAACAACATCAGTACCGAGAACAAATGCAGAACAATTCTTGGCAACCGCTATTTTTTGGGCTCAAAAGTCAATTTAGTAATAGAGCTCTCTCTCTTTAGAAGGACCAAGTTGACTTTGTGTAAGACAATGAGCATCCCAGTCCTGCTTTACGGCGCAGAGGCATGGACAATATCGAAAGCAGGTAAAGAAGCTCTTGATAAATTCGAGAAAAAAAAGTTCTGCGTGCAAACTATGGCCATTTGGAGAAGAAGATTCTGCCACGAAATGCATGTGCAGTATAGCAACAACCTAAGGTCCCTATTGTTGTTGTCGATTGCCGATCGAAACAACTATCGCTAGGTGCATCGATTGATATCATTTTTGGTATTGTGTAACTTAATCGACAACCAAGTGGAAAGGGGCCAACTTGGCGTGCATAATTGGCGACGTCTTGCAAATGTTTGTTAAAAAAATGGGGTCCGCAAACCCAAGACAAATAGTTGAGCAACTTCATTACTAGCTATTCCAAAATGGATCAATAATAGGCTCTAATTTAAACATTTTGATAAATTTCAAAAAAGTCTAACTAGCAGCTTGGCTGTACACTCGTAAAAGAAGCAAGAAATATTACACGCGCTAGATAAGGCCACAAAGCCGAGCTTCGGTGTCGGTAAGTAGGATGGCGGCACGCTTACAGTTGAATGGGTTAGATCGGTATACGACGAGGTTCTTGTCGATTCACTCGTATACCACCCGGTTGCATACAAAATCACGTGCCGTTAGCTAGCCAAGAGAGATAGAAGAAAATGAAAGCCTAAAAGACCTCGGATGAACAACACGAAATATAGGAAAGAAAAGAGGAAGGCTTCAAGGCTCGTTGAAAATCCGAAGTACCTGATGTCATCATGTGGGCGCCGTGTCCGTGTGGGTTTGTGCGTCCACCCATGCGCATTAGACTTTCACAGTCTAGGTTAGAAACCAAGTTCAGACAAACAATTTTTCAAAAAAAAATTGTTCGCGGCTCCACCTCTTTCGAGTCGCAGACAATGCTCAAAGAGTATAACTGTCTAGAAAAATCTCATTCCAATCCCGCCGTTCGGAGTCGGCATTAAACTGTAGGTTCCTTCCACTCGTGAGAGAACAATAGCACGGACAACACGAGTTGGTTTGTGAGAAGCTAGGCCCAGGTCCACCTCGGACTGTAGCGCCGCCATTATTATTATTATTATTATGATGTCATTGTCACGCCCACCCTTCATGTCAATCGACATGACTGTTGATATCTGTGTCTAGCGAAATATTGTCCCCCTTATGCAACAGAACATATCTTTAACCTCTACGATCCCGCAACTGCAGACGATTCTTTTAAAGAATATCCCCCTTTTTTTCTTTTTTTCTCTTAATTTAAATCCCAACTACAAAAATATTAATTCCAAAAATCTCAGAATTTAATGGTTAAAAATAATTGATCACAAATGTGTGTGACAATTAATAAGAGCCGAAATGCAGACTCCTTGAAATAATTGAATCCACACTCTTCCGTAAGGCAAACACGTAACGCGTGGAAAATCCTCTTATAGAATAAAGGGGCCATCCAAAAGCACACACATCCCGGTTCGTCCTTGAAAGCGCCCAAAATCGAGAAAAAGAAATCAGATCCCTTTCACGTTTGATAAAGACAAACGTGAAAAGGGGGGCATGGAAGTCATTAATCAAGAGGGCTTGTGCCGGTCCCTGATCTAGAGCAGGCGAAATAGCATTAGCATTCGCCCGAAGGTTGCGTCTTCAAGGATGCGCATACACATTCATACGTACACATGTGCTAAATGTGTTACGAGTTTCTCTGAAATCAATTATTCCTGAAATAAATCTCAGACGAGGAGGTGTTGCTTCCGTCGAACCCCCTTTGAATACATGAATATTTTTCAAGGACACAAAGGGATACACCAGAGATCAATGAAAGTAGTTGTATCATTCATCGTCTGATGTCGTTTATATCCGGTTCATCTCGAGGTAGATAAATTTAGTGGCAGCGATTTTGAATTCATCCACTTTGGGCACGTGTACCCAGGATAACAAATGTCGAATATTATCCCGAGAACAGATTGCGAGAGCTTTGTGTGCGCAGGATAACCATTTATTCGTTTTACGCGCCAATAGGAGGTTTGGTTTTGAATTTCTTTGTTTTCGAATTCGGTAGACGAGGATGATGGAATGTTGGGTTTTTCGAGGAAAGTGTGTTTGAAGTGAGGTGATGCTTGAGATGCGGAGAATTTTTGATTTATATGAAAATGAGTGGAGTGATTAGTCTGTTGCCTTTTTAATTTATTCTTCACTATTGTGTGCTGCGTAGAGTGGTCGTGAGGAGGGCCCATACTTTTTTTTCTATGAAAGGAGTAGGGACTCAATGAATTTGAGCAGAGATTCGAACGATGATCTTTGAGTTTTATGCAGATTTTGACAGGAGAGGCGGTTTCATTTTAGTCTGTCTAGGGGACAAGTGATTCGTTTGTTTGTAGAGTCGGAGGGGTGTTCTTCTTGGCGAATGATATTGGGATTCTGCTGATTGGACCTGCTTTCTTTTTTTTGGATACATCCAAAGATGTGGCAATCTTGTAAAGATACTAATAGCCCGTTCTATGAGCATGCGCAATTCACAAACCGGGGGGCTGGTTAGCTGATCACGCTAAGTGATTCATATTTCCCGATTTTAGCTCATTCTGTACGCTCATTATAGAGGAGCAGGGGTCCAACCATTTGTCAGCTGACTCTGCCATATGGCTGACTGCATCTGCATTCAATATGGGTTTTAAAGCTCAAACGGTTGTCAAGGATTACCCCCAGGGCCTCTTTGAATCTAATTAGCTGGGACCCAACTCAAAAGTCTGTGCAGTCCACAGTCTTTCGGCTGGTCATTAAAACAGCTTCGGTCTAGTGGTCAGCTTTTTTTGTCGGAGGATTTTTGAAACACTACTGGAGCACTCAGACTCAAAACTGGTCCATTGTACTGCCAGGTAGCAACCTACTCAAGTGCCGTTAATTTGATCCCAACGGCAAATGGTGACTGGATCAGATTCGATTTCACTGGGATACGAACCTGGGACCCCTCTAACTTGGGGCAGGCACTAAACCATCCGCGCCATCCAATCGTATCAGTGGTCAGCTAGTTCCCGGTCAGTGAACTGTAGCCCATCGTTTATCCTGGCGATCGCTTCATATGTGGCGGCTTCCACCTCGTGGATGTGTTTAGTCACGGTGACAACGGTGATATCGTCGGCAAATCTTATGACCTTAACTCCTTGCGGTAGCGTCAATCGCAGTACTCCATCGTATATTCATATTCTCTACAGAAGGGGTCCAAGAACTGATCCCTGGGGGACGCTTGAACTGTAACACCCCTGAGGCCTATGCACCGGCATCTTTGTTTGACAGCAGACCTTACATCGATGGACTTCAGATCAAATGGGACATTCTGCTTGATGGAGTTTTATTCTTCATCACAGTTTGAAATAATTAATCCACTTTCTCTGTGATTTCACAATAATATTTTCATATTTCCCCGTGATTAATTTATCCTTGTGAAAGCAATTCTCTCCTTCAAAACACCATCCTCCTGTATTTTCTGATTTTTTCCTGTTTGCCTTGTTTCTCCTGGCCAGTGGCTTTCAATTCGCAAAGTTGCGTCTCTCTTTTCTTTTTTCGATTTGCTGCATGCACTTGATAGCTTTGTTGAGTCAAGAGTTATGTCTTTCTCTGGGTAGTAGAATGGAACCCAACAAATCGAAAAGGTATTGGTTATCGTCTGTGAAGGAATTCGGAGAAAATGGATTCTTTATTCATGCACTTCTGAGTTTTTCTGACTCCTTGGCAGAATCTCGAATGTATTTCGATTGTTCTCAGCTGACTGTATTTTGGGAGACGTGGGTACTTGAGTCTGTCACCTTTAATCCGAACCCTTACGTTAAGAGGAAAAAAAAAATCACCTGAATGTTGTTACTGATTACACAGGGTAAACCATTTGTTTTTCTTTTTAAGAAGGCTACAAAAAATGCACTCTTTAATATTTTCTACCCACTGGTGCTTTATTAAAAAGAATAATACTTCCGGTTATACGGAATTTTATTTTTCAAATGACTGTCTCGGCCGACTTGACATTTGGCCATTTTCGATAGTCTCGGCACCTATTCACGAACAGGTTGAACAATATCGTTTTTGATTGGGTGAGTCGTCTCTGGATTACTCATCTAGCACCGACCTGTAATAGCATCCCAAAAGGTCCAACGGCGCTTAATACCAGCTCCGTGGTGACCCATTAATATCACCAAAACGATTGATTGCACAATCAATGAACTTGAGCTGGAATAAATCGATTGTTGGACGGATTGTGTGACACGTAGCCCTATCTTGCTGGAACCATAGTTCGCACAAGTCGATTTCTGGCTATAAAATCGATTATTCTGCCTCGGTAGCCCTCTCTATTGACTGCAAATTTTAATTAATTTCGTCTTGAAAGAAAAATGGCCTATGAAGCTATCACGACAAATAGTCACAAATTCAGAAACATTGACTTCCCTCTGGCTTCGTGGAGATTTTTCGTGCCCAAATACGGCAATTTAGCATGTTTGCTAAAATGAAAATGCGCCTCATCGCGAAATCGTCGTCGATTTCGAGCTCTAAAGCCCAAACAGAAAAGCAATGAAAAAGCGGGTGGTAATTTTTAAGCAAGTAATTCTCAGTTTAATTTGCTGATATTTATGGCAAGTTGAAATTCTTGGGTTAAGGCGCACTCTCTCCACAATTGCTACAATATTCTCCATTGAGCGCACTGTGTGAACAAAGGAACATGTTCGAACTTTCTTCACAAACCTGATTACACCAGCTGCAGTTAGTCCATTATATTGACCAACATTTCGGGAACACAGCATCCACTTTGGGAGTAACTTTGCAACATTTCGCAATATTGTTCAAGCGTAATCGATTCATTTTGTACCACAAAAATATACCCAGAATTCCCGCATCAGAGCTGTCAGTGTCAAAATAACATGATTCAAAACGAAACCAAGATATGTTCCACTCATAAGCCGTCACTTAAATTCTTAAGACAATTTTTTTTTTCTTTAAATATAGTTAATTAATACAATTTTCCGGACAAATTACTTTAGACATTTTGACTTTCTATTAAGGTCCAAGGAAAGTATCGGTTACATGGTAATCGACAGTATTAAATTCCATTCAGCCATTTAAACTTGATCTATAGCATTCTAGATTAGATTTTTTTTAAATTTGAGATGAATTGCTTACTTTTTGTCCTAGATTTTCCTGTAAGACTTACAAATGCTTACAAACAAAGCGTTAGTAAGCCTAGGCTGTGCCTCGCATAAAAGTATTCCAAATCTTGGGTAAATGCGAAAAAGAGCAGGCTTAGGTACCACAGGCAGCCTTCAGACACCCAGAAATCTTTAGTCCAAGGGAAGAAGGTCAAGAGACAATGAACCTATTCTTCTTGACAGTTTAGCGCTGCCATTCAAACTAATTTCTCGACCACTATATCCTCGAAGCTAGTAAAGAGGTAATGTAATAAGCTTGTCCCACCAGCGAAAAAGCCTAAGGCAACCCCTTTAAAGGTTACAAGAAATAGTAGTGTAGACGACTGGATAGCGCAGTTGGTTAAGTACCTGCCCCAAGTTCGAGGGGTCCCATGTCCGTATCCTTGTGAAATCGAATCTGGTCCAGTCACCATTTGCCGTTGGGATCAAATTAACGGCACTTGAGTAGGTTGCTGCCCGGCAGTACAATGGACCAGTTTTGAGTCTGAGCGCTCCAGTTTAGCGTAAAAAAAAATAGTAGTGTACTCTTCGCGAATTGATGAACTGGCCAGCAGAGATTTGCTCTTCATGACTCACCTGCGGTGGAGGTGCTCATTCTCCGTGGTTCGACCAAAAAAATTAGTTGACATTTCAAAAAGGCGGCCAAAGTTATGTAACATCTAGCAGGTCGAAGCAAGCTTACAATAAAGCAAGAATCAACGATCTTTTAATGAGAGTCCCTGCAAACTTCGCAAGAATAACAGCGCTCAGTAAGTGACACACAAAATTTAACAAATTTCGTTCAACAAATTTCATTAATTCGAGTTCGTTTTTTCATCCAGACCCAATACGGATCTAAGTGAGCCAAGATCTTAGCAGATTGTGGCAGTCACACCAACGTAACCTGACCTAGATCAGCTATTGGGCCACAGAGAGCGGTCGGGGTATCAATTCCACCAGAATGGATACGATGCTGTTCACCAACAAAACTAAACTTACTTAATTTTTCCGGTCAATTGTTGTCCAGGATCAAATTATAAACCTCTAGCACAGGAGTTGAGACCCTGAGCCACGGCAACCACTTCCACTTTTGCGAATATGCTCCCGAAATTCAGCTTCGAATTAACATTTTTGAACGTTTCGGGGAATTATCAACGTTTGCCTTTACCTGAGTAATATTCTGCTTTAGGTTAGGTAGGTGGTGCCCCAAAGGGAATAGAGAACCTATTCTTCCAATCCATAACGTTAACTTATTAGCTACTTAGCCTTCCGATGAGTCGTACGAACTTGGTTTGTTTGAAATATCACTATGGTCATGGAATTAATGATTCATCTCATCTCATCTCATCTCATCTTCAGTGATCTGCATGTTCCTCAAAAGGGGTCGCGGGGGGGCAATGCACGCAAGCGAGATCTCCATGCCACTCGATCTTCCGCCAGCGACTCATGTCAATACCCATTATGGTCTGAGCCATAAACTGTTTCGTCACGGAAATAAATCTAAAAAAATGTCAGTACATACAAAGTTACTTACAGTGCCGTAGGCAATTTGAATGTCCTCTAAACCGCTATTTTCAAGAAGCGGTTATAATTTTCCAAGACACTGTACGTGAGGGTACATCTTGTGGGGCAAATTTTCGGAATGGACTTGTTCCTAGTTTCTACAGCAACTGCAAATGTTGTGCGTACTTTTGGTCTCTCTAACGCCACCGTCATTTCTTTATCTTAAGGAAGAATAGTATTTCAGATTATTACAGATTTATGTGTACATCAGGGTTAAAATTTGTTTCAAATTGTGGACTTTATCAGTTAAGTTTTGACGATGCATTGTACACAATTTTGAACAAAAGTCGGAATCGGTTAAACGCCTTTATGACTTGTTTAAAAATTTGAAAGGGGTCCACATTCAGCTACTCCTCACAGCTATTTCTTTTTTTCTAATCTTCGTTCTAATTGCCGCCACTCTAAAAGCAGTAGAACAGATGTCTTCATCCTTTTGTTCAAGCTAATGTAGACGATGCATTATTCTCTCAAAAAAATCGCCCACTTCTCCTTCAGTTGATTACGAGTATATCCCAAGTCAAAAATATCTGACACAAAAAAAGATAAATAGGACGAATTAAAAATCAATCAAGTTTAACGAACAGCGGTGAAGACTTAAAAGAAACCATCAAACCCCGTCTGTGGACGGTCTATCCCAAAAATATTCATTAATTCACTTTAAAGTGGTGGTTTGACCAAGTTTCTAAGTGATATTTGAAAGTAGACTTCGGTAGGAAAAGTTAATCCGACAAATTTTGTAAAATTGATTTTAAATTAGCCAACTCATCAAAAAGAGGCAAACTTCAAAAGGTCGATGTCATGTCGATTTGGAAGGCAATTTGACCTTTTTTGGCAGGAAAATTCATTTTGGCCTTGACTCATCATTCCTGTTCCTCCTTCTTCGGTGGATTGCGGGTGTTCAGTGCGAATGGGGGATAGTCGGCGTCGCTTTTTTTTTTTTGGCTTGTAATGTCGTGAAGTTGCTTTGGGATGTAAGACATAACCCCCAATTTAACTTGTTTTTGGAGTGAAAAAATGAGTCAGTTGCTGGAATATTGAGGACGCAACTGAGTTATTCGAAGCTGTGGTTGGAGCATGTTGTGATGAGCAAAAATTAGGTTATGAAGGAAAAAAGTACTAACCATTGGGAGGATCAGAGTGTGGGATGGGTATCCGTCTCGCTTTCAAGTTCCTAAAGCCGAATAAGTTAACGTCGTCCATTTCAGCGCACGAAATTAGAAAAAGTGAAAAGGATGTAAAAATGACATTAGCTGAAGACGTGAATGTCTTTTTTCCCTTTCTTAAATCTGCCAGTCATGCAGATATTATTTCATAATTCCCATCCTTCACTAGAGTAAAGTTCTTTGGCTGCGTTTACGTCTTATGATGTCCATAGCATAGCCCATATAATTTACATAACTCAAGATGACTCCATTTGGCCTGGATCCCTACTTCCGTCCTTTACCTCGTATCCACAAGCAGCATTACTTTACCACCCTTGATTTGATTAAGCTTTTCGAATACAAGGACAGAAAGTGTGCTGCCTCAAGTTTACTTCCACCTGAAAAAGTCTGAAGTGGTCTGGGAGACGGTGTGCTACGAAGATCTGCGGTCGATTTGCAAAGACATGAAAGGAGACGAAGGAACGACGACGGAGGTTTAAGTGCTGTCAGTCTTAATTTCAATGCCAACTTGGTTTCTGACCTTGTCAGTCTCCCATTCTTTTCTGTCAAGAATGATTAAGGTAGCTTACATTCAAGGTAATTTATATTGAATTCTTCAAAAGGTAAACAGTTGTCCGCAAAGTTGGAAAATCTCCCGCCAACAATTTTACAAAGATTTTATTGGGGGGAATATATTCAGGGTGGGCCAAATACAAGTTTCTTTTTAAGAAAGCAATAAAATGAACAAAATTAAATTGTTTCCATGTAGTATGGCCCTTATTGGTAAGAACAAACATTCCCATTCCAAATATGAAATACAATGTTGTTCAAGTGACTGCCTCGACTGGCTTCGCAGTAGCGCATTCCATCACCCCAATTTTCCAACACCTTGTTGATGGTTTCAGGCTGTAGCTCACGGATTGCTTGGATGATATTGGCCTTAAGTGCTTCAATCGTTTCCGGATTGTTGGCATAACATCGGTCCTTCACAATTCCCCACAAAAAAAATTTCAAAAGAGGTTGACATCGCCAAGACGGCTGATAACACGATTTGGGAATTTGGTGCGCAAAAAATTGATTGTGGCATCGGCTGTGTGGCATGGCGCGCCATCCTGCATAAACCAGAGGTCGTCCAAGTCAATGTCTTCAATTTCAGTAAAAAAAAGTAACGTTTCTGTAAGGCCCACCGTTGACCGAAACGTTGTTCCCAGCCTCAATTTCGCAGAAAAATTGTCCAATGATGCCACCACTCCACAATCCGCACCAAACTGTTACTCTCTGTGGATGCATTGGTTTCTCGACAATAACGTGCTGTTTTTCCGAGCCCCAGATGCGGCAATTTGGTTTGTTAACGTAGCCGCGGAGATGAAAATGCGCCTCGTCTCGTCAGAAAAGATGATTTTTCGCCCAAAATCATTGTCTAATTCAAGCTGCTCTAAGGCCCAAGGCCCAAACTGCAACGCGATAACGAAAGAGATGGTCGCCCGCCTTCAATTGCTGAGTCGATTGAACCTTTTAAGCGAATAATACGAGATCTTTGTGCAGAATTCTCCTCAGGCTAGTGCATGAAATGTTGACCTGTTGAGATCGATGGCGAGTTGGTGTTCGTGAATTGAGTCTTACACTGTAAGCCACAACATCCACATTTTCATCTGTGCGCACCGTACGATGACGGGGACCATGAGTGTTGTCCACTAGCAAAGCAGTCTCATAAACTTTTTGCACAAACCTGCGTACAGCAGTCGCGGTGGGTGCTTTATTTTGGCCAAAATTTGTTTTCAAAAAACGCACTGTTTGTGCTACACAGCACTCACATTGGAAATAATTTTTCAATATTTTCCAACGTTGTTCAAGCGTAAGGTGACTCACTTCATTCGGCGGAGATATGATACTGACTTTCTGTCGAGACTTCCAGCGGGAATCAGGTGTCAGTGTCAATATAACCTATGATTTAAAAAAACACTAGATGGCCCAGCAAGTATATGTTGGAGGGGCTCTGAAAAGAGTTCGACGTTGGTCAACCATCTGGTTAGCCTTTCCGCCGCATTCTTAAAAGAGGAATGATATGTAAATACGTCAGAGTTATTTACTTTTAATGAGTTGGCGTCACGTTTACTGAAGCAACGGATAAATTTGTGACACATTTTCAAGATGTTTGATTTTGAGAAATGAAGGCTTCAATTGCTGCCGGGAGCAGTTAAATATATTTAGACATTTATGCAGGATATGGTAAAGAAAAAATCCGAATTGTGTACTACAGAAAATAACAGAACTGTGAAATTGAGCTGGAACTATGAAAACATGATGAAAATAGAAACATTATCACTCTTCCAAAGTTTTTCTGTTTTTCTATTGATATAAAATGCCACCTCGGACCTTCTTAATTCATGTCTTGAAGCAAAAAATTAGTAAATTGGGTACAAACTCAATCAGAATTGATCGAAGTATTCCGGTTCAGAATCATGCATCATAAAAATAAAAAGGTTTCCAGCATTGTTTGTCGTTAATATTTCGAATCTCGTTAGTGCAAACACTGCTTCAGTGCAGATTAACATAATAGTACGTAAAAGAGTGCACAACGTTATGATATCCTAAAGTACTCCGTCTGTTTGGCACACTTGTTCAGTGGCCGGGTAGATTACAGATATATCACAACATGTTCATTTTCTTGTGTTTTTTTGCCAATATTAAATTCGGATCATAAAGTTTCGGTCAAGATGGGTTAATTTTGAAACAGCTTGGTCGATCTGTAATCAGGAAGGCCGAGCTTGGTGTCAAAGCCAAGTTAGCGGTTTTTAACGCAGTATTTGTTCCAACTCACTCCTTTGGTCATGAAATTTGGGTAATGACCGAAAGAGTAAGATCGCGAATACAAGCTGCCGAGATGAGATTTCTTTGTGCTGTTGTGGGAATTACTCGCCGGGATAGGGTGAGAAACACGGCAGTGCGCAACGAACTCAATGTTGGGCAGCTGCTTCTTCGTACGGAAAGGGCTGTACTTCGATGTTTTGGTCACGTGGCGCGAATGTCCCCATCATCACGACGTGCCTTGAATGCGATTCCATCAGGTAGGCGGCCGCTTGGCAGACCCAGGACGAGATGGTTGGACCAGGTCCAAAAACTCGCCTGGTTGCGCTTGAGCATAGCTCCTGATGAGTTAGAGTCGATGGCGGAAATCGAGTGGCCTGGAGATCTCTCGTGCATGCATGACCCCTTTAGGAACATGCGGGTCACTGAAAATGAGATGAGAGATGAGGAGTTTTGGAGATTATATGCATTTTCTCCATTCACATAACTACTTATCTATACGACTACGTCAGCCTAAAAGTAGCTGCTTGTCTTTTAGACACTTCTCCTATACGCTACGGAATCAAATTAACTAACAAAATCTCATGAATGATTTATAGCCAAAGTCCACAGTGTGTGGGTTGAGCTTCTGTAAAGATAGCTTTGAAAATGACATAAATATGTGCTCCAATACGTCCTGAGTGTTACATAAAATTTAAATAATTTGATATTTAATAGATTTCAACTACCAAATAGTTAACCTCTTCTGTAAAGACAATTGTCACATCTGCACGGAGAATGTTGTAGGTTTTTAGCAGTACATCTGACATGTTCAAGAATGCATAGCATATTCCTCCTTCAGTATCGGTTACATCTGTATGCCAGGTAGGCATTGATGGCGCCCAACATAAAATACTCCTTTGCGGAGTTATATCAACCTCTTTTGACATTCAATTTCAAAGGAAATGCCGAGGTGATGCCTTCAGGGAATGTCATCTATTCTTGTTTAGTTTATGAATGAAGCGATGTCCTTTGATTCTAATTGCCAAAGTGTGCCAACTACAACAGCTAACCTCAATGAGAACAATGTCTCGTGTACAGTAGGTCACTTCAGAAATAAATATTGAGTACTAACATTTCCTGGAACGAAGTATTGAATAAGAATAATAGTAAGTATTTGCGTTGAGGATGGTTCTTTTAAATACAACTGCGAAACTTGTTGGAATTGAGGAAGTGACCCAATTTGATTTGGAGCGACTCTACCTAAATGGAAATTCGCAATATAAATGAAACCTTTAAAGCTAAGTCGCCGTCGTATACTTTAATTTTCTTCAAGAGAGCACATGATTCAGTTTGTGTATTTAAAGGGTGTTTCATTAAGCGCTTCCTTTCTTAAAATTGAAATTAAACAAAGTGTCTGTGTGATATTATCGACATTTTTTATTCGTTTGAAAGGCCTATTGATGCTATTATATCTGTGGTCACAAGTCATAACCGCCTAAGTCGGTTTCTTTTTTCAGGAGAGGCGGTCAAAGTTTCAAATCAGCACTACTACTAGTACTTAGACTACTAGTTTTTTTGGAATAACTTCTATTTAAAAAAAAGATGCAGACATAAGAAATTTAGTGAAAGTAGATTTAAACATGCTGAACATAATGGTACTTAACTCTTTTTGTCCTAACTCGAGTTAAGCGGTTATGCTTTGTGACCACAGATATATCGCCGTGATTTCTCTGTACGGTCTGCATCCAATATTCCATGACTCTGACACATAAATTAGGCTCAATTTTACTAATGTGGGTTATTTGCATAGACCCCCCACTTCAGAAAACCCCACAAGAAAAAGTCTAACAGGGTAAGATCGCACGATCTCGGTGTCTAGTTCACATCACCTCCACGTGAGATGACCTTGCCCTCGTATCGCTCGTGAAGAATTTACAATTTGGCGTGAACTGTGTGGTACGCACCGCCATCCTGTTGAAAGCACATGTCGTTGGTGTCTATATCATCCAATACAGGCCAAACAAAGTTGGTAATAATCGACCTATAGCGCTCGTCGTTGACGGTAATTGCCTGGCCTGGCCACCGTCTTTCTCAAAGAAACACTCGTACGGACCGATGACGTCGCCAGCCCAAAATCAGTGATTTTATCAGGACGCATTGGACGTTTTTGGATCTCATGTGGATTGATATCGTCCCATATTCCAATTTTGTTTGTTGGCGTACCCATTCGTCCAGAAATGGACCTCATCGCTGAAGATGATTTTTCGTTGATTTTCGTTTTCAACTGCTCCAGAGCCCATTCAGCGAACACACGTCGTTGTCTGCGGTAGTCTACCTTTAGCTCCTGGGTCATTTGAATTTTGTGCAGGTGCAGGCCCAAGTAATGACGCAAAATTCGCCAAGTTATGGTCTGCGAAATGCCGAGTTCTTTTGAGCGATTCAAAATCGACTGCCTCGGATTTCCCTGCACACTCTCACCGACAGCGGCGATGTTTTCGGCAGATCGTTTTTTGTGCGTTTCATCGACGTACGGTTTATCGTTTACTGAACCAGTGGACTCAAATATATCCATTTATCTGCGAATATTTGTATTCCTCTCTGTAGGACGATAATGGCGACCGTAAAAAGGGCGAAGCGCTTGGAACGTTGCCTGAACAGAACACATATTCTGATAAAACAATTTTATAATTTTTACGTGCTGTTGAACACTATGACCAACCATGATGATTTGGCAAACAGACTGAATGAACGACAGCCAATTTAACAGATGGTCAAACAATATGGTCGCTATCGACTGTCAAATTTCGGAAGTCTCTACTGGAATTCATTTCACTACAACTTAAGGAAAGTACGACGACAAGTTTCCGATCTGCGTAAGTGGTTCGCTCAGAGCCATGCTCTCCGATGCGCTTGATGCCATTTTCAATCCAACACCCCACCGAAAAATTGAGAAGAACTACAATACTCTTCATGGCTACTTGACTATTGAAAGACCCTTTGTAAAGGGTGGTCCAACAAAAACGCACGATGATAGTTGTAAATAAGACAACAAGTTTTCAGAGAATTATCCTTATATTTTTTTATTATGATAGAAGGATCTATGACAATTGTGTGTGAAGCAAAATATAGGCCAAATGCTCGCCACGGCTTCGGTGGCATACCTCCGATGGTTCATATTTTCAATGACTCTGAGACATAATTGAGGTTCAATGTCGTTAATGTGCCGAATTATATCATCCTTTAGCTCTTGAATTGTTCTTGGCTTATTGACGTACACTTTTTCTTTTGAATATCCCCAAAGAAAGAGGCCCAACGGTGTCAAATCACACGATCGTGGCGGCCAATTAACATCGCCACGACGTGAGATAACACAGCCATTGAATTTCTCGCGCAGAAGAGCCATTGTTTCGTTGACTGTGTGGCAAGTGGCACCATCCTGTTGGAAGCACATGTCGTCCAGGTCCATATCCTCAATTTCTGGTCACAAGAAGTCCGTTATCATCTCGCGATAGCCGATACCATTCACGGTAACTGCCTGGACGACTTCATTTTCGAAGAAGTACGGCCGGGTGACGCCGCCGCCAGCCCATAAACCGCACCGAACAGTCACTCTTTGTGGATGCATCGGCTTAGCAACAATCACTCGTGGATTCTCATTTGCCCAAATGCGGCAATTCTGCTTGTTAACGAATCCACTGAGATGAAAGTGTGCCTCGTCGCTGAAGATGATTTTCTTTGTAAAGTCACCATTCCCTTCTGTCTGTTGAACCAACCATTCGGCGTATTGACGACGCTTGAAATGGACAGTAGGCTTCAGCTTTTGAGTCAATTGAAGCTTGTAAGCGTGTAAATTCAAATCGTTATTCAAAATTCGCACCAGTGATGTCCTTGATATGTTCAATTGTTGGGCACGACGACGAGTCGAGGTTGACGGCTCTCTGCCACACTATCGCGAACAACAGCAATGTTTTCCGCAGAACGAACTGGGCGAGCATGCACAGGTGTTTTCACATTTCCTAGAGACCCGGTTTGCTGAAATTTGCTCCCAATTCTATCGATTGTGGACACATTTGGTCGATTAAGCTGAGCCAAAAAATTACGAAATGCACGAAATGCATTTTGATTTGAACGCCCATTTTCGTAAAAGGCTTCAGCAATCTTAACGCGCTGCTTAATTGTGTACCCCTCCATGGTTGAATTTGTCAAACACTGAAACAAAGAAATGTCAAATTAAGTTGGGCAAAAATACGACTGGTTAACTGCCTGTCCCAAGTTAGAGGGGTCTCAGGTTCGAATCCCAGTGAAATCGAATCTGGTCCAGTCACCATTTGCCGTTGGGGTCAAACTAGCGGCACTGGAGTAGGTTGCTACGTGGCAGTACAATGGACCAGTTTTGAGTCTGAGTGCTCCAGTAGTGTTGAAAAAAAAATCTACAAAAAAAGGAAGTTGGGCAGAAAAATTTGACGTTAAGGTGTGACTCACAATTAACATCGTGCACCACCCTTTATGATGTCTATAGCATTTTTCAAAAATAAAATGCTTCCTGGCTCAAAATTGTTCCAGAAGGCAACTTGTTATCGTTGTAAATTAATCAAATCAACACTTAGACCAATTGTAAATTCACTTATAAAGAATGCATACAAATTTTATATCTATTATTTACTTTTAAGCATGAACGCATTTTTGAATCACACAAAACCGCTTTTACACAATTAATTCATTTCACACGTTCACAAAAAAAATATATATTTCCAATCACAAAATCTTGATAAAATATTTCATATATTTATTTATTTATCTATTTGCATGTTTTTCTATATCTACCACAATCAAATTAAAAAAAAATCTGTACAAATATTCAAAAAAATGTATAAATAGATGCCAATGATGGGCGAATGCAAAACTCTACTGAGAATGGCCTGAAACTAACGAAATGTAAGTAGCATGACAAAGTTCTTCACTTTTGCATTTTTTTCTCTTTGAAAATATATATTTCACTTTATTTTTTACTTATTTATTTATTTATTTTTTCTTTATAACGAACTCGCAAAAAAACATTTAAAGTTATAAGAGAATTTTTAATTTATTGAAAAATAGCATTTAAGATACCACTGATACGGATCACCTTGCACAGGGAAGGTAAACAATGAGTTATGTGTAATAATAAGCAAATTTTTGCGCTGTGTTTTAGCATTAGTTTTAGGGGAAGTAAGAGTTTATTTTAACTTCCCTCTGCAGTAGCGCTTGAGTGATGATTTTATGTTTGATATTGATAGAATTGAATGTTTGCGCTATTTATTGCCTGTTTTATGATGTGTGTAGTTCCAGAGCGAAAATGAATTTATTTTAGTTATAATTATAAGTGATGTAGAAGTGCTTTGGTTTACCGGAGTACATTCCAAAAATTTGCATGAAACTGTCGTTTAAAGTATTTATGTCAAAAAAATGTGTCGTATTGACATCTGACTACAAGTCAGTTACAATTTTATTCTGGATAGATTAGGTTAGGTGGAATGGCTAATTGCCATATCTGTTATCCTACCTAATACTTACCTGGCGTATGGGTTACCGTGGGGCGAGGCTTGGCCACTGCACTACAGGCTGAGTTGACCTCCGCGATTATTCCTAATGCGAATAATTCGTGTAATTTTTGGTAGCCGGTGATGACGTTCGCGAAAAAAGTCGACCAATTTGACCCTCTCTGGCCATACATAAGCTTAGCTTAAATGTATGTCTACCAGCCAGTGACAAGAGCTAAAAGACAAGACGTAGTGGGCCAGTGCATTGACCACAATAGGATACCATCTTCGCTTATGATAATGTCCTGAAAATTCATCGCACCGATCGATGTACCAAAATTATCGCAGCCGTAAATTCTTCCGTTAAAAATTAGTCAAATCAGTCGACTACATGCAGAGTCGCTCACAGGATTTCGAAATCTCTCAGTCTACATTGCAGCACACCTTGTGTTTTGATCATTGGAAGCGCCAAAACGTCTCCTATTGGAAAATCTCTTATTTCATCGAAAATGAAGTTTCAGCGATGAAGCTTTTTTTTTTCTTTTTTTTCGGACGTTTTTTCGAAACGCTACACTGGACACTGGACACTCAGACTCAAAACTTTATTGTACTGCCAGGTAGCAACCTACTCCAGTGCCGTTAATTTGATCCCAACGGCAAATGGTGACTGAACCAGATTCGATTTCACTGGGATTCGAACCTGGGACCCCTCTAGCTTGGGGCAGGCACTCCACCAACTGCCCCATCCAGTCGCTTAGCGATAAAGCTTAGTTCTGGTTGAATGTCTTTGTCTTCTTCTTCTTCTTAGGGCGCTACAGTCCGAGGTGGACCTGGGTCTCACTCAACATGCCTGTCCAGCCACCACGATCTTTCGCCAGCTGTCTCCAGTTTCACACACCAAGCCGGCCGAGGTCCTCCTCGACTTGTCCACCTTGTTCGTAGAGGTCCTCTGTTTTGTCCCACAGGCTCAGAGTCGAAGACTCTTCAGGCCGGAGTTAAGTTGTCCATACGCTCTACATGGCCTAGCCATCTTAGGCATTGGATTCGTAGACGCCTGGCTAGACTCATGTTTCGTGGTTGAACCTTCTCCTCCAAATGCCTCCAAGATCGCTCGTAGAACTTTTCTCTCGAAAAGACAAAAGGGACTGTTCATCCGCTTGGCATATTGTCCATGCCTTGGCGCTGTACAGCAGGACTGGGATGATCAAAGTCTTGTACAGAGTCAGCTTGGTATTCCGAGACAGGGCTGTACTACTCAATTGCCTTTTGAGTCCAAAAAAACAGCGGTTGGGAAGAGTTATTCTGCGTTTGATCTCGGTACTTTGTACTGTTTACCCCGGAGCCAAGGTAGACGAAGTCATTAACTACCTCAAGGTTATAGCTGCCTATGGTGACGTTCTGGCCTAGTCGTCGATGTTGTGCGTCCTTTCTCGATGACGATTGGTTTTACCCTCGTTTACCGCCAGACCCATTTTAGCCGCTTCCGTTTCAATGCCAGCAAACGCATCATTGACGGCTCGCTGTGTTCGCCCAATCACGTCTATGTCATCTACATAAGCTAGGAGTTGAACGGACTTTTGGAAGATCATGCCTCTTGTGTTGGTCAGTGAGTTTTGCACGATCTTCTCAAGAACGATGTTAAAGAAATCACATGACAGCGCGTCGCTTGTCTAAAACCTTTTTTGACATTGAAGGTCTCGGTGAGTTCGTTACCGACCTTGAAGGAGCAGTTCTCCATCGTCATCCTGCTCAGTCTGACGAGTTTTGCAGGAATGTCAAAACTAGGCATGGCGCTGTATAGCTCGTCTCTATACACGCTGTCATATGCGGCCTTGAAATCGACAAATAGATGGTGTGTGTAGATCTGCATTTCTTGGGTCTTCTCCAGGATCTGCCGCAGTGTGAAGATTTGATCTATGGCGGACTTCCCCGGCCTGAAACACACGTGGTCTAAGACCCCTGGTGTTTCCGAAGTCGCGCTTACATGTGTAGAAAGCTACACACGCTTTTTTGATCCGCTCCTCGATGTTCTCTTTCCAGTTTAGTTTGGAATCAGGTGTGATACCCAGATACTTAGCCGTCCTTGAGAGTTTGAATTCCACCCTGTTAATATGCGGGCATGTAATCGCCGAAATTCTTCTTTTTCTCGTGAAGAGCATCAGTTCTGTCTTCTCTGGGTTGACTTTCAAGCCTCGAGTGGCAGTCCAGCTGTTGACAAACTTCAGTCCATGATTCAGGCGCTCGCTTAGCGTTGATAGAAACTCCCCAGATATCAGGATAGCTACATCGTCTGCATATACAGTGATAGTTAGTCCATCCCTCTCCAACGTCTTGATGATCTTGTCCACTACCAGGATCCACAGAAGAGGTGAGAGGACCCCACCTTGTGGCGTTCCGCTATCCACTTTCTTCTTACAGCTCGTTTTGCCTAGAGAGGAATTGATCTGAAGTGTTCGCAGCATAAGTCCGATCCATTCGTGCAGACCCTCATCGATTTCTATTCTTTGAAGGCTTGCTTGAATTGCATCATTATCTACACCTGGTGCCTTGAGTGGGGAAAATGATCTGATCGCCCATGCTTTGGTAGTGTAGTAAAACCCATCGCTTTTCAACAACTTGTTCATTCATCGTCTATTGTTAGTGTAAGCGTCGGAGAATTTCATGAAGACTCGATCGGCAATGTTCCCGTTTACCAGCTCTTTAAATGATGAATTGCTTGCGTTAAAGATTTTATGGTATTTTAAAGTTTGTATTATTCCACAGTATCCCTACTGTTCGATGTCGTAAATTCCCCACCGACTGCTTGTTGAATAACAACACGACTGCCACTAGCATCTAAATCGACTTTGCCAGAAGATTATGAGAAAGGTGCATGGTTGCTATCGAAAGACGATGGCCCCCAGATCTATTTTACATCGTGGATTGGGATATCATTGATTTATCATGCAACCTCCCTCGTCTATTTTGTCACTTTGACTGAAGTGAAATATAACCAATTTCTGCGTGACAGCCATATCCCTTTCATCCAACCAGTCTGGGACGGTGGTTAGGAACTGGGTGGTTACGCTGTATCGCAGGTACAAGGTCATGTGGTTCTTTGTCGTCTGATGACATTTGTTTGTTTTCGCCTTACACGCTTGGAGTGTTTTTTGTGAAACCACAAAGAAATGAATACATTCGATTCGATTCCACTTCGAATGCCGAACGGCGTTTGGGTGGATGAATCTTAACGTCGTGCTCAGAATAAAATTTAAGACTTTTAAGTGAACGTGTTCTACCGTCATCGTCGTCACACACATTCGTCTTACGTGCATGCTCAGATTCAAGAGGGAGGGGAATTTTGAAAAGAAAATACGAACTTCTGCGTGAAGTGGAAGGTGTTACTTCGAGTAAGTATTAAAGGGATTTATTCACCATTCACGAATCCAGTGAAACAAACAAGATTCCCTGTGCCATCTCAAGGATACATAATGGATTCGTTGCAACCGTCGAGGAGTAAGCAATGATCTCAGATGGGTGAGCTTAATGCATTCAGATTTTAATCGATCTCAGACGTCTTATTCGCAGTCAGTGCTGAATACCATCTGTCTTCGGATTCGAATCACTGGAGGGTTTGTCACTTTTCAATTAATTCCTGAACTAATTCCCTCAGAGTTGTGTTTCGGTTGACAAAAAAAATTCATTTTAGTTTATATCTCAAAACTTTCTGCAGTCCACTACGAAAATTGAAAATCTCTTCCGCCATCGGATCGCAGATTTCCAAGAATTCTCATTTCAAGGAAGAAGTGTACAAAAATATAAAATTTGAAATGTTCTTTCTGGGGTGGCTTATGTTTTGAGAAGCGACAGCACAAGTTACCTGCATTAAATTCTTTTTCCATCCACAATCGTGATTTTTCGCGTTTTAATGGCTTTGAAGAAACTTTGATATTCAGAAGTTGTTTGCAGTGATTTGAAAAGTTCATCTCAGCGAAAATTCATCTCAGAATCGCAAACATTTTCGTACGATGAGTTTCGAGTTTTTCACGTGGACTTACCCAACAACAAAGTGCCGATCAAATTAGTTCAATTTTAGTTAATTATGTTTCGACCTCGGTTTCAGGCCGGGGAAGTCCACCATAGATCAAATCTTCACACTGCGGCAGATCCTGGAGAAGACCCAAGAAATACAGATCGACACACACCATCTATTTGTCGATTTCAAGGCCGCATATGACAGCGTGTATAGAGATGAGCTATACAGCGCCATGTCTAGTTTTGAAATTCCTGCAAAACTCGTCAGTCTGAGCAGGATGACGATGGAGAACTCTCGCTGCTCCATCAAGGTCGGTAACGAACTCACCGAGACCTCCAATGTCAAAAAAGGTTTTAGACAAGGCGAGGCGCTGTCATGTGATTTCTTTAACATCGTTCTTGAGAAGATCATGCAAAACTCACTGACCAACACAAGAGGCATGATCTTCCAGAAGTCTGTTCAACTCCTAGCTTATGCAGATGACATAGACGTGATTGGGCGAACACAGCGAGCCGTCAATGATGCGTTTGCTGGCATTAAAACGGAAGCGGCTAAAATGGGTCTGGCGGTAAACGAGGGTAAAACCAATCGTCATCGAGAAAGGACGCACAACTTCGACGACTTGGCCAGAACGTCACCATAGGCAGCTATAACTTTGAGGTAGTTAAGGACTTCGTCTACCTTGACTCCACGGTAAACAGTACAAACAACATCAGTATCGAGATCAAACGCAGAATAACTCTCAAAATAACGCTCAAAAGGCAATTGGGGGATAGAGCCCTCTCCCGGAAGACCAAGTTGACTCCATACAAGACCTTGATTATCCCAGTCTTGCTTTACAGTGCAGAGGCATGGACAATATCCCAAGCGGATGAACAGTGTCTTGGTTTTTTTTCGAGAGAAAAGTTCTGCGCGCAATCTTTGGTCCTGTTTGCTTTGATGGCATTTGGAGGAGCAGGTTCAACCACGAACTGTATGGGCTGTACAGCGATATGAGTCTAGCCAGGCGTTTACGGATCCAATGTCTAAGATGGCTAGGCCATGTAGAGCATATGGTCAACTTTGCTCCGGCCCGAAGAGTCTTCGAGTCTGAACCTGTGGGACAGTTTACAGTTTAGTGGGAGCAATGCATCCATTTTTTGCGCTTAATACAAGCTTGGAACTTAAACAATCTAAACTTAAAAACTAATACTTAATCTAAGGCAGGGCTAAGGAGGAAATAACGGGTCTGGAGTGAATTGCGAAGAGATGAGTTGTTAAGGTGAAAGTCAAATGAGTATTCCATAGTGTTAGCCACACGGACATAGGTGAGTTAAAACCATAGTTTGTACGATGTGATCTAACACGGAAGATCTTAGATTGTGGGGGTTGGTGCTAAGGGAAACCAATTCAAGTAGTGCGGGACAATCAGTGTGACCGGAAAGTAACTGGTGGAGGAAAAGCAAATCGGCAATGTTACGACGGTTTTGAAGGACGTCGAGGCGGATAAGTTTCAGACGTTGCGAGTATGGTAGTAAATTATTTCCATCAGTCCAGGCGAGATTCCGAACGGCGAAGCGTAGAAACCTACGCTGAATGGCTTCAATACGTTGGCTGTGCACGGCGTAGTAGGGGGACCAAACCGGACTGGCGTATTCGAGAATGGGCCGAACGAAGGTGATATAAAGGGATTTCGTAACGTAGGGATTCGAAAATTCTTTTGACTAGCGTTTAATAAAGCCAAGCGCAGGATTGGCCCTTTTAATAATATAGTCAATGTGGGGACTGAAATTGAGTTCTCGATCACAAACCACACCTAGATCGCGTAAAGATGAAACAGAAGGGACTAATTCGTTGAAGAGGAAATAGCTTCGATTGGGTTGCGGGAGGCGTTTTCGGGTGAATGTGACGAATTTACATTTACTTACATTAAGTTGGAGATAATTTTTTGACTCCAGATAGAAAAATTATTCAGATCATTTTGAAGAGAAAGTCGTAGAGAGAGTAGATTTTCATGTCATCGGCATATACAGAAAGATGGGATTCTTTTATTATGTAGTCTACATCGTTGGTAGTAAGGACAGAAAATTAATGGACCTAGGTGACTATCTTGTGGAACCCCTTATGAGGCCTTGATGGGTTTAGAAATAGAAGATCTGAATAAGACCTCATATTGTCTGCCTTCCAAGTATGATTTCATCCATTTCACGAAACTGGGCTTGAAACCAAGGGCAACCAATTTAAAAATAATAACTTGGTGTGAAATTTTATCAAATGCTTTACTAAAGTCAGTTGCAATGACATCGACTTCTTCCCATCTTCAAATGCGCACGGTGCTTGAGAGACAAATTCTGTAAGATTCATAGTAGTCCACCTACCCTTGAGGAAGCCATGTTGGGAAGGAGAAAATAAGAATTTGAAATGAAAAAAACATTGAATCGTACACAATGCTATCAAAGAGTTTGGGTATGCAAGATACTTTGGCGATGTGGCGGTAGTTATTTATTTCGCTTTTTTAGCCTTTTTTGTATATGGGAACAATATATGAGTTCTTTCACAGCAGGGGGAAAGAACCTTGTGCGATGGACATGAGAATAAGAGACGTCAGGGGTTGGGCCAAGTGTCTCACACATTTTTTAAGAACAATTGCGGGTAAACCATCAGGGTCAAGTCATTTGTCGGAGGTTTTTCTACACTGGAGCACTCAGACTCAACACTAGTCCATTGTACTACCAGGCAGCAACCTACTTTTGCTGAAATTTCATGGTCTTCCGAAGGAAGACCAGCAGGCGCTTCTGTGATGAGGAGCGTACATCATCAGCTCTCACCTCATCACCGAATAACTGCCACCCGATCCGAGCAAAGGCGGGACAATGGGAGAGGAAGTGCTTTGCAGTGTCATCGTCTTCTCCACAGGCGTCACAGAGGGTTTCGTCACTTAGGCCAAGCACACTTAGGTGTTTGGCGAAGGTGTAGTGTCCTGTTAGTACGCCAATAAGTTGTCTGCAATCTTTTCTGTTAAGAGACAACAAGAAAGACGCGGATTTCTTACAGACGTTGGGGAGCATGCGCTTGGTCTGCCTACATCCTGGAGAGTCATGCCACCTGCGGTTGTGCTCTCGAGAAGTCCAACAAGCGAGCCCTAACCAAGGACGCAGGCAGTCCCTGTGCAGGTTCAGGTTCTGCGAATGCCTCATCTGATCCTCGCCTAGCAAGTTCATCGGCGATCTCATTTCCTGTGATCCCGTGGTGCCCCGGGACTCAGACAAGTCTTAGCGAATTTAAGCTACCGATCTAGTTCAGAGAAGATTTGCATTCCTGAACTATTCTGGAAGCGGTTAAAAGGTTCAGCAAGGCCTTAAGCACAGCTTGGATGTTGCTACAAACGCAAATACTTCGCCTGTTCTACCTATTCTTCACAAAATAGTTCGTGGCCATTAGGATCGCATAGGTTTCCGCTTGGAAAACCGAAGCAAATTTACCTAACGAGGTGTGCAGTCTAAAGTTGTCGCCCTCCACGAGGGCACCCGCACCAGATCCTTCATTGGTCTTGGGGCCGTCCGTGAATATTCGACTACATTCCTTTTCTGGCTCTGATTCTGGCCAGAGCCAGTCCTGAGTGCAGGGAAAGTCGACTTTGTATGTTCGTCGCAGCTGGGGTACAGGTGCCCGTGCGTCAGACGGCATATCCATAAGACTGGGATCGAAGGAAATGGAAGGTCATGGAAACTCCAGTGCGAGTTGTACCAATAACCACTTCTTTTTAAACGGAAGATGGCCTTGAGAGCACACCCCATGATATGGATATCTAGAGGGGGAAGTTTCAGCAGTGCATCAAGAGCAGAGCCAAGCGTGCTAGGGAAGGCCCCTATGCAGCCGAGGCAGACCTTTCTTTGAAACTTGGTGAAAGCAGCAGTTACGTATTTACGCGAATCGAGAGTATACTTAGCCATCGTCATCTGTGCTCTGTAAACGACAAGTGCCGCACAATATGACCAAGCAGAGACTAAGAAAGACTTTAAAGTACACTATTATCAAAATCATTCCTTAAAGCATAATTCCCTTCAAGGACATCAGAAAGATTTCGACCAATTTCCCATTTGGCTGACACACAATATTTCACATATTTTGCGTGTGTTACCTTGAAATAATCCGAACCATATCCAGTGGCAGTTACCCTTTAAGAAAGAAAGCAATGCTTTCTGTATCCTGTAACCACCTCCCGCACCTGATTTGCCTGACATCAGAATAAATGCTTTGATGTTTATTCTTCACGATTGAATATTCAGTTTGCGTTGCGGCGCTCTCCCATCCTCATTCATTACCCATGAATTCAGTTCAAGTGAGTTGCTTAAGATAAAAAGGCCCGGCATTCATTTGCGTAATTCAGCGGTTTTTTTGTGTTAGTTTTCGTCCTCGTCTCAAGCCTCATGTCATTGCATCCCAGTGAACCATCCAAGGACGCGAACCATATTCGGATTCGAAATCAAATAAAAATTTTATTTCTGCACGTGCGAGCGTCACAATTTATCTCTCAGTCGGTGTCAGTCCGACTGAAGGCAGAGGTTACAAGTCGGCAAAGGGTGTCAGCGGGAAAATGAAATTTATTGACACCGCGCATTCCTGCGAGTGTTCTTGGTGTCATTTCGAGGAAGTGCACAGCATTTTCTTCTAAAAAAACTCGCATCAAAGTCTGTGGATACAGCGTTTGTGACGGCGGTGGAATTCAAATTTTGAACTCGTTATGGCTTAACACGTTGACAAACAGTGAACCGCTGGGATGAGTCGGCAGTGACACGGGATCCAGCAAGGACTCAAATGCAAATACCATGTTTGTTGTTCGGCCTTCAATCACTTTTCGTGCGCGCAAACACACTCGAGGGTGTGTATGTTTTCGGGTAGTCAACAAAATGAGTATCGAAGTGGCATTGTATCGATGGGTATTGAGAAGAACTGACAGAGTGACAAGAACAAAAGGATAACCCACTTGCTCTGCTTATTTGGCATCGTAACCCACACACAAAATCGAATCAAATTAACTTGACGAGCAGCACAGACAAACGGCGACGGAGACGAAACCGAAACGAAAACAAGAACGAAAGAAGTTAAAGGTCTTCAGAGGCACTTTGATCGTTCAGAGGCACTTTGTTTTGGTTGGATTTTCCTTTTTTTCCGTTCCCCTTTGAGTCGTTACCATGAAAACTTGTTAAAAATAAATGAGTACCGACGGTTTCAGAGGAAAGTTTAACCTTGACATAAATGCCACTAAAATCCCCTTTCCTGGTGGTGGAGGATTAAATGGGAAAATCTGGAAATATAAGATTCCTTTCATTCCTCAGAACGGCAAGTTTATTCCGTGCGCAGTCGAGGACTAGTGTCAGATTTGGTCTTAATTGGAGGGAATTTGTTTCTTTTCAGTCCCAATTCGAGTGGGACCATTCGATGGAAACACAATCCTATTCAATGCCAACTTCGAGGGGGAAAAGAACTCCCGATGTTTTCAAAATGTAAGTCATTTTCTGCTCAGGAGCGTAGGACGAAAGTGATTATTGTTTGGGATTTTGTTAAGTAATTGAATTGCGCAATATTTTGAAGCTGCAGCGAAGATCTGGGGAAAAAGTAAACACACGAAAAATGTGTGCCTTCTAGTCAACTTCTTTTACAGGAAGTACAGGGTGGCCAGATAAGAATGATAGAAAAAGAAATTTAAATAAAATCTTAACGGTGTGTGATATAAAACTGATTCTAACTTCATTTTGAAGATACGTTCGTCCCATTATGCATGCAGTTGCACATCTTTTAAACGGCCTCGCTGGCAGTGCTTCAAGCGATCGTTACTTACTTACTTACTTAGCAGGCCTACGACCCATGAAGGGTCTGAGCCTGAGCTATCGCTGCCTTCTATCGTTGACGGTCCTGGGCATGCTGCTTCCAGTCATCAAGATCAAGCTGTCCTACGTCCGCGATGACTTGCTCTTTGTACCGGAGATTCGGTCTTCCTCTCCTTCTTAAACCAGGAGGCTCGGATTGGAAGACCCTCTTAGCTGGAGCGTTGTTGTCCATTCTCTCGATGTGGCCGAGCCAGTACAGTCGACGGATTTTTGCCTTCCGTGGATGTAATCCACATCTTGGTACAGGTCATTGAGTTCACGGTTGCGTCTCTCCTCCATTCGCCTTTCTCGCAGACGGGACCATATATCCGACGTAGAAGTTTTCTTTCCATGGCACCAAGAATCAGCTCTGCAGTTCTGCTTTTTGTCCAGCTTTCGGCTCCATATAGCAGGACTGGTGGAATAAGAGTTTTGTAAAGTATTTTCGGTTTTGACAAACCGAAGTAGCATCGGTTGCCAAGGGCGATTCTACGTCGCATCTTCACTGTAATATGGTTCGTGGAGATCACGTTTGCCCCGAGGTAGACAAACTCCAAATTGTGGCTGTCGATTGTAATGTTTTGCCCTAGATGGTATGCGGCTGATCGTTTCTCGCTCGACAGCATATATTTTGTCTTATCCTCATTGACCTTAAAACCAGTTCGTTTCGCCTGTTCTTCAATCGCCGTGATTGAATTCCACTACGGCGCGTTGGGAACGCGCAACGATGTCGATGTCATCTGCGTATTCCAACAGTTGGACTGACTTGTGGAAGATAGTACCTTCCGTGTTTACAGCAGCCCGCCGCACTGTCTTCTCCAGTACCAAATTGAAGAAATCACACGACAGCGCATCTCCTTGCCGAAATCCGGTGCAGGTTTCAAACGGCTCGGAGGTCCTCGAGGCGAACTGCACGGTGCATCGCGTATGTGTTAGGGTGTGGTGCGACACAACCGGATCAGTTTTCCCGGGATCCCGAATTCGGCCATCGAATGCTGTCGTATGCGGTTTTAAAATCGATAAAAAGATGGTGCGTATCGATTTGAAACTCGCTGGTCTTCTCCAGGATTTGTCTTAGTGTGAAGATCTGGTCTATAGTTGATTTGGCGGTTCGGAAGCAAGGCTGGTGCGTGCCGATTAGATTGGTGCAAAACGGCTTTAGACGTTCACACAGTACACAGGAGAGGATCTTGTAGGCGACGTTGAGCTGGGATATACCTCTATAGTTGTTGCAAGAGAAAGGATCGCCTTTTTTGTGGATGGGACATATGGAGCTGATATTCCAGTCGTCGGGCATGCTTTCGTCTTCCCAAATTCTACAAATGATCTGGTGCATGCTCCCTACGAGAACATTGCCACCGGCCTTGAAGAGTTCTGATGGTAAGTCATCTGAGCCTGCGGCTTTGTTGTTCTTCAGCTTTTTAATGGCTGTGCTGACTTCTTCAAAGCTCGGTAGGATGACTACTTCATCGGCTGGAGTTGGGATTTCTTAATTCCCTATCACTCTCTCCTGGTTCGGCCCACTAAGCAGCTGTTGGAAGTGCTGCTTAAACACATCCACTCTTCCCTGCGGGTCAGTAACAAAATTACCCTCACAATTTCAAAGAGCCTGGGTGCCTTTCCTAAAGCCTTTGGCCAGGCTTTTGGTTTTTTTATAAAAGGCCCCTATTTTTTTTTTTATCCCTAGACTCTTCAATATCCTTGAGCTGGGAGGTTGCGAGAGACCTTTTCTTCAGGCGTAGAAGCTTTTTCTCCTCCCGTCTTCTAGCCCGATACTCCTCATGTGCTGTTTTTCGTTGCAGCGCCTTTTGGTATACCTCGTCGGTTGCACGTTTCTTTTGCTCACACTCGGCGTCATACAACGGGTTTCTTGTCAGGGGTGGTAGGTAGCCCAAAGTGGTTTCAGCCGCCTCTTTGATGGGCGAGCGGCAGTGCAACCATATATCGTTGGCGTTTATGTTCGACGCAGGCATACCGGAGAGTCACACACAAAGGATTTGACGTTGCCCCAGAGAAAATAATTGGGTGGTGTTAATTCGCATGAGCCAATCGATGATCGCTCGCCATGAGATGACCCAGTCGCCAAATTTCTCCTTCATAACTTCGAGCGTTGCATCGCTTACATGTCATATAGCGCCATCTTGTTGGAATCACAGTTCGAATATATCAAGGTTATTGAAATCTGGCCACAGAAACTCGGTTATCATCGCTCTATACCTGAGACCAACGACGACAACAGTCACTCATTTCGAAAGAAATAAGGTCCAATGATGCCGCCATACCATAAATCGCACCACCCACCAAACAGTCAATCTCCATTGACGCTTGTTCGACCTTTTTTGGATTGTGTCCGCTTCGATAACGACAATTTTGCTTGTTGACATAAGCGCTGAGCCAAAAAAGAGTCTCATCCGAGATGTGGCTGTGCTGCCACACAGGTCCCCTAATGCACTGGTTTACTTGTAAACCACTTTTTGGAGGATTTCTTTGAAACACTACTGGAGCACTCAGACTCAAAATTGGTCCATTGTACTGCCAGGTAGCAACCTACTCCAGTGTCGTTAATTTGATCCCAACGGCAAATGGTGACTGGACCTGATTCGATTTCACTAGGATTTCACGAACTTGGGGCAGGCACTTAACCAACTGCGCCATCCGGAAGTTTTATGAACGAGTTTGCTATGAAGCACTTGTCTTGTCACGGCTTCACCTTTTATGAGTTATTGCGGATTGCAGCGCAAAATTATTATTTTTATTTTTATTAGATATACAGTGAGAGTCAAAAATTTGTATACAGCTAATACTTTTTATTTCGCTATGTAACAAGTAACAGGAAAAATATTTTAAACACAAAAAGAAAGCGTATAGTTCACTATTTCATTATTTATAGAATCATACAGAAAAAAACTTATTAAAAAATTATTCACCGTTGAAGAAAAAATCATATGAAAATGAAAAAACACTTGTTGTCTTACTTAGGCATAAAAAGCTGAGCGTTAGTACTTCGTCGGACCTCCTCGAGTCTTGATAACTGTAGCCAATCTTCTAGGAACCGAGGTAACAAGGTTTTTTGTAACTTCAGGAGAGATTTTAGCCCATTCTTCACTTAATGACGTCCGAAGGCCTTGTTTAGATGTTATGGCCCGTTTCCTGATATTTTTGTCCAAAACTTCCCACAGATGTTCAATGGGATTAAGGTCTGGAGATTGTGGAGGAGAGTTAAGCTGTTTGGGGACATGGTACAGCAACCATTCTTTGACAATCTTTGCTGTATGCTTTGGGTCATTGTCTTGTTGGAAGACCCAAGACGATGTGAGACTCAACTTTTGCACCCTAGGGAGTAGATTGTCCTTTAATATGGCTAGCTAGTCTTTGCTATTCATTGTTGATTCATTAAATACAAGGTTTCCCGTTCCCACAGCCGACATGCAACTCCAAACCATCAGTGAACCTCCACCATGCTTTACGGTTGAAGTGAGGTTTTGGGGCAGAAGCTCGCTATTTGGTGTTCTCCAGACCTTAGTCCTGCGCTTTGAACCAAATATCTCAAACTTGCTCTCGTCACTAAAGGTAACGTTATTCCAAAACGTTTGAGTGGTGTTTGAGTGGCTTTTTTGCGAACGTCAGGCGTTTTAGGCGATTAACACTAGAAATTCATGGTTTCTTTCGCGGCATTCTTCCGTGTAATCCACTATCATTCAAGACTCTGCGTATTATTAAGGCACTTACTGAATTTTAACGCTCTTGAGTAATGTCTTGAGCTATTTGTACTGCACTGGACCTCGGATTTTTTCTTACTTGCCTCACTATTTTCCGTACTTCGGTGTCGGACATAACGCGAGGGCGACCAGAACGCTGCACCTTATTCGCATTTTCTCTCAAGTTATAGCTTTCTACAACACAGTGGCACGACTTTTTTTTAACGATGTTAGCAATTTCCGCCAGGGATTTTCCTTCTCTCCAATTTCTCATCTCTATCGGTAAAGCCTTTCCTCGCGCCATGAGGATTGCAAAACTTTACTTTTTATCAGGAAATTTCAAAAATTAACCACGCACTAGGACGACTTGCGACGGAATAGTAGCAAGGATTGTAAAATATCGGAATATTACATTCTAACGGTATCTATCAACTCATGAATTGTGAAATAAATTGGGCTGTATACTAATTTTTGACTGCATTTTTCAGATAATTTTTTCTTTTAGCGTGAATAATTTTTAAATTGTGGGCGCCGTGGCGTAGTGGGTAGGTGCGTCGACTTCTACGCTCGAGGTCATCGGTTCGAATCTCGAAAAAATACCTTTCATTTTTTTCACGGCTCCACCTCTTTCGACTCACTGACAATGCTCAAAGAGTATAACTGTCTAGAAAAAGCTTCTCAATCTCGCCGTTCGGAGTCGGCATTAAACTGTAGGTCCCCTCCACTCGTGAGAGAACAATAGCATGCACAACACGAGTGGTTGCTGAGAAGCTAGGCCCAGGTCCACCTCGGACTGTAGTGCCGCCATTATTATTATTATAATTTCTGAATTATTTTTTTGTTTAACTGTTTTGTAGTGAAAAATAAAAAAAGTGAGTTGTAAGCTATATTTGGTGTTAAAATAAATGTTCTACTCATTTGCAATATAACGTTTTTTAAGTTCTGTACTAGTATACACATTTTTGACTCTCACTGTACCTCTACAAAACCAAATATAAAACAAAAACTAAAAATTATATTCAAAACTCAATGTAAAAAAAACACTTGTAAGTCCCAAAATAAATAATTAAGCTCTTTAATAATTGAGCGCATCATCAATCTGGCAGCTCATGCAACTTCATTATTTCTAGAAGTTAATCGATGTTCCCAAGGCTACCATTTCAAATTAATATTATCCCGAGTGGAATAAATCATTTAAACAAAAATATGTAATTACCAGAAATATAAAATAAATCATAATGCAGATCAACTTACATTAACAACGACCAGGAGATTTTACATTTATTTCTCGTTCCCACAAAAATGAGCACTTCATTAAAAATAATTAAGCAACTTTGATGATAAACGCATTCAAGTGTTAAATGCATTTTGCGCATTTTAATTTCATCAGAAACCCCCTTTTAAATGCATAATGCGTTTCGGGGGCACTCAGCTTCGCACAATTCATTAATTATTTTTAAGCCTTTTACCGGTTTGCAAAGGGATAAAACAATTAGGTCCAAACTGATTTGATAATTATTTATTGAATCCTTGAATCTTTGGGTTGGAAATTGTGAGCAGCTTTTGCATGACAGTTTCATGAATTTTGTGAAATAATATAAAATCCTCATATGAATAGGGATGAATGTTGGTTTGTGGAAACGGTTTTAAGTGTGTCCTAGATTCATGGCTTAGAATGCCATCTAATACCACACCAAACATTGTGTTAGGCATAAGCTTGTGGCTTGTTAACGTCAAGCGTATTTACAGCCATGCATCGATCTAGAGTTTTTTTGAATCCCAGAGTTCAACTTCGGGAAAAAGTGGAAGACTGCAACTTCGACCAGAAGCAACATTCCCAATGACTGTCAAAATGGGAAGACAACCATAAGTTAGGTTCGGACTTCACATGGGTGCTTAGCCTCTCAAAGAAGAAGTTGTGGGAGAAGAAATACGATTCAACATAAATGATTTGGTTATTTTAGCACAGCACATGACGGTGTGACGGTTTTACCGGTGGTCTTGATGAATTTGTAAATACCTTTAAAAAGGCATGCTTCGTTCTCTATTTTTTTTTCATAGGAAACATAACAGCTTGCTAACATAAGGTAGAGATTTATCTAGTTCTGACTCTTGCTTTTCCAGCACGTACGTTCTCTCCTTTTCTTGGACTCCTATGTGTCCCAGAACCCAATAGAGTGTCACCGTGTTTTCATTGGAGATTCCGTTGACAATTTGTCTACATTGCTTGACTATTTTCGACTTTATAATATCCGACGTTGTGGCTCTGATTGCCGTTTGTCTGTCGGTATATATAGTAATCGTAAGTGCTGCCTCATTTATTGCTGTTACCTCCGCTTGGAAAACGCTACATTCGTTGCTTAGGTTCAGGGATCTTTCCAAGAGAGAAAAATGTAGTCCAGATCGTCTTCAGAAATTCCAAAAGGGTTTGGGGAGATGTAAGATTCTGTTCTACGACTGCTTTAACAGCCATTGCAATGAAATGTCTAACAAAGGATGGATGGAGTAAAGATAATCACCGACAAGCCTATTTTGTCTACGGAGTTCATGAGGACATCTTTTTCAAAGACCTGCAAGTGTCAAGATGTGACCGATTTGGTGAGATCCGAAGCATTTTACCCTGCTTCCTGAAGTCCTGCCACCTCGTTCAGTCACTGAGTGCAACGTCCCCCAATGTCGTGGAAACGAATCTTCCTTGTCCCTTTGCCGCAACCTATTTGCTGCCCTACATCTGCTGCTCCTCAACCCTATCACCCAGCGAACCCTTTCAAGAACGTCGTTGACTCAGGTGGGCCTTAGCGCTCTGAAAGACTCCTGGCATTCAGCATCCACAATTTCCTGTACGATGTACTTTACCAGTGTGCTCTCCTGCATGTGTCCTCGAGACGCTATCATCCTCATCTCGAAGATGTATTCTTCAATGTCTTCGCTGGGGCCTTGCCTTCGCTCCCGCAGCCTGTCGTGGATATCCGCTTCATCGTCCACAGCCGGGAAGTTGTAGCACAACCCCGCGAAAAACTCTCCCAGAGATTCGATGGTTACGCTATGGCTCCACAATTGCACTGCTCCCACTAATCTGGTGGTCGCGGCCAACAGTACCAGCTTTTCATCTAACGCGTATACCCTCTGCACATCTAACACCTTCTTTTTCCAGCCCGCGGAAGACAGTCCATCGTACGCCTTGGGGTTAAACGGCGGAAGCATCTCTGCGACGTCCCGAACTGGGTACGTGTTGTGGAAACAGTACCTTTCCCTTTTGTACTCCTGATGCATTGGCTCCTCGGGGATCCGCAAATCTTGCACTTCCGCAAATCCAGCCCGAGCCACTCTGGTCTATCCTGTCGTGAGCTCGGCGACCTTTCCCCTCAGCCGTTGTAGCTCCGCACGTAATAGATCGAGTTCTTCGCTATCGGCCGCACCCTTCGCACACCGCAGTTCTTCAACGGCCTTATGAGACATTGTCGCCGGCTGCGTTTGCTTACGGGGGGGGGGGGGGGAGAGATTCTTCGGCTTCCATTGAACCCTTTCCGCCCCCTAGTAGTAGCCTGGCTAGCAGCTCCTCCTTTGTCCCATAAGTTGGCCTCCCGCGCTCCTTCAGTACATATTCTTCCACCTTGCCGTGCCAATCCACAACACAGCTAACCGGTGTGCCAAACAATAATCCGATCGGCGGCCCCAAGCAAAAGTTTGTCGACCTACGACAACACAATCAGCTATCGATTGCAACGATGCCTTTGAAACGTATCCGTGCTGACTTGAGGTCGTCGCTCACCTGCACCGTTCTCCTTTACTTTCGGTGGTCCCGTCTACCACGCACCCACAACCATTCACAACTCGAAGGCAGCAAAAAAAATCACCCTGTTCTCCACAGTGCGTATGCTAGGGCTGGCGATGCACACAAATTTGACCGTTGGGTTTCTTGATCCCACTTATGATTTGTAATGAAGAAGTGGTTTAGTTCAATGACCTTTATTACTTTATGCGTTACCGCGCGGGCGTTGACCGTGACACTGTTCTTCGAGTGATCTGTATCGCGGAGTTATATGCCCGCGAGAATTTGATGTTACACTCGTGTGAGAATGCCTACAGAAGCTTAAAAAACTGAGTACTAGAAACAGAGTGAAACACTGCTGGATACCTGGCCATACGGGGATAGAAGGCAATGAAATAGCCGACTACCTGGAAAGAAAAGGATCATCAGAACTCTTTATAGGCCCTAAACCATTCTGCGCTGTAGGAGACCATCTCCTCAGAGAAGAATTCAGGGAACTGAAGAGAAGGAATCGGATAGAAAACTGGAACAAAGCTCATGGCATGAAGCAGGTCAAGAAACTCCTAGGGCAGTATAACCGAAAGAGATTTGAAGCATGTGGAACAGAATGAGCAAGAACAACCTTCGTATCCTAACAAAATTTCTGAAAGGACACTGTAGACTCAGGGAGCATCTAAGGAAACTAGGGTTATCTGAAGAAGCCCTCTGCAGATTTTGTGGAAAATTTAATGAAATTCCAGAACATATACTGGGATTTTGTGAGGCACTAGCCCACAAAAGAAAAAGATGTCTGGGCAAGTACATACTATCAGAAGAAGAAATGGAATCACTAGAACCATCGCTCATTCTCAGATTTCTGAAGGAAACTGGCTTAGAACAGATTTCTTCACCTATGCACAATAGGAGTCCATTACCATCAATATGGTGGACCTGGGCCTAGCTTCTCAGCAACTACTCGTGTTGTGCGTGCTATTGTTTTCTCACGAGTGGAGGGGACCAACAATTTAATGCCGACTCCGAACGGCAAGATTGAGAAGCTATTTCTAGACAGTTATAATCTTTGAGCATTGCAGTGACTCGAAAGAGGTGGAGCCGTGAAAAAAATGAAAGGTATTTTTTCGGGAATCGAACCGACAACATCGAGCGTATGAGTCGACGCACCTACCCACTACGTCACGGCGCCTACTCATTATCCTCAGTACAACTCTGAAAAGAACTACAACTCTGAGGGGAACTCATAATTGTGCTAAGGTATTGAAACGGGGCACAATAGATCTTAAAGTTCGCGGTGCAATATACCCTCAACAATAATAATAATAATTCTAATACTTTCCTTGTCTAGGCAAAGGATTTCCTTATAGGAATAAGGCCTGATTAATCATTTGGATTACCTAAGACCCATTCTCATTGGTCCAGTGGTCTATGCGAAGTTAGTTTTCCCATTCGTTAATCAGCGTTGTAGCGGCTTTCCAATTGGCGTTACAGTACGGTTCAGGACCTATGAACGCAGATTCCAAGCCGGGACTAGCGAGCTCATCTGAAGATTCGTTGCCTGCAATCCCTTTGTATCTAGGGACCCAGCCTAGCTTCACTTTGATCGATCGAATTTAGTAAATTTGTGAATTTTGTGTGTGCGCTGAAAAAATCTAGCGAGGCGTGGCATACCAAAAGATGGTGCAAACAAAAAACAAGACAGCGGAAAAGTAGTGTCAATCTAAAAGACAGAAGGAGAAGAAACTCTTAGGACAAAAGGAAAGATTTCTCGCCAGCTCAAGTTAATCAAGGTGACTAGAGACAAACGAAAAATACTGACCTTTTATAAAAAAAAGCCAAAAATCTGGCATCAGGCCTTGAGTGTTATCTTGATACCGACCCGCAGCGCGGGGTATAGTGGATGTATTTAAGCAGCATTTCCATCAGGTGTGATAGGGAATGAAGAAATCCCATCTCTGGTCGATGAAGAAGTTGTCCCATTCTGTAATGAGGAAGTCGATACAACTACCAAAACGATAAAGAACAGTAAATCCGCAGACTCAGATGGTTTGCTATCAGGGTTCTAGTGGCGATATTATTGAAAGGACCGTGGACCATAAAACATCATTCATTGCACTGAACAATTTGATGCCTTGGCCGAATTTGGGAACCCGAAAAATAGATTCCGTTGTGTCGCGCCACGCTTAAAATACACAAAACTACATGCGGATCCGTTCTACAATCTGAAAGCCGAATTTCAGCAAGAAGAGGCGCTGTCGTTTGTCTTTTTCAATCTGTTTTTTTTTTAAAGATAGTGCGCCTAGAGGATGTAATAGTCACAACGCAACATTCAAGGCGGCGCACACAAGTGAAGAGACAACTTGGTGCGCTCAGTTGAAGGCAGCCAGCGAAAGTCCTACCGCAGACTTGCAAGTTTACATCAATATTTATATCAATATAATAATTTTTCCGACCTGTGGTGTACTAACATGGGCGCAACCATTGTACCTCAGAAGCACACAATAGAAATACCGTGTGATATCCGAGAATATATTTTTTTTTGCATGCAAAACAGGCTTAGGTTTAAAGATTGTACGACACACGGTACAACTGTCGTAATAAAACCCAAATGCAGTCTTGCCGTTACGTCATACAGCAATTGTACTGTGCATTCCCTTCTTTAGAAAATTAAGTCTTGACATTTCTTAGAATTGTCTTCTTAAGCGTTAGATTATGTGTGGCTTAGTTGAGCGTTTCTTAAATTAACTTATTTGATTAGTTAACACTTTAGAATTGCGTATGAATAAGTGCTTAGCTAACATTTTTGGCTAGACTAAATGTTCTCTTCAGTTCAAAGTTGTCCAAATTTTAATGCTCAAAATTTGTTTTGGTAAAATCTTCCAGCATCCAGTACCAGTGATCTATCGTTTACAGTTAATACTCATACAAAGACGCAGGACGTCTCTGGACTTCCGGATCCCTCTGATCCGAAGGCACCACAACTTTTGGTAACATTTCCTTTTATATTCTTTTGGTCGTATAATAATCTGGGAGTTTATTTTGTTTCAGACAAATTCACTGCGGAAATCGAAGAAAGCACGTGATGACCCAGCTACTTTGTATAAAGGACCCGGCGGTGCTGAATTGCCCAAGGAGGTGCTTAATGACTTGACTCAATTCACCAGAAAGCGCGGTCACGCTGTGATCGACGTCTGGTGGTTGTACGACGATGGTGGTTTAACTCTGCTCTTGCCATATATTATAAGCACCAGAAGAACCTGGCAATCATGTAAATTAAGGTAAGTCGTGAAGGCGTAGTGCTCGTGAGTGTTCTTTGAGTAGAGGGTAGATTCAGATAAGAATTCTAGTCGTTCGTTATTTGTGTTTTGTAAAAATGTTTGCGGGCAAAGGAATTCACTCATTCTTCGTTTAGGGAGGAGATTGGTATGGTTTTCAAAAGCCTAAAGGGCCAACTGTTGAGTGAGGCCCAGGTCCACCTCAGACTGTAGCGCCCTAAGAAGAAGAAGAAGAAAGGGCCAACTGTAATAGCCGTTTAAACTCTTAAGCTTATGTCAAAACTAAACGAAAAATAACCAAATTTCAAAGTGTACATATTTGCTTGTAAAAAAAAAATTCAGCTGTCAAATGACATTTATTTACAGGGTGCGCCAAGATTTCTGTCAGTATGAAAATATCGTAGCTAACAAGCTCTGTCTGACAACACTATTAGTCGTTTGGTGTCGAATTTTGCTGTGCACGAGACAATGGGAGATCGCCGACGTGCCGCCCGTCAACGGCCAAGGCGTTCCAATATACTGGTCAATGCAGTAAGAGAGAGTGTTGCCGAGAACCCATATGTGGCGTACCGTCACCGTGCTCAGCATTTTACGGTCATTGGAACCACTTTGCGGCACATTTTGCACTTATTTACGTATAAAGTGGACTTGACTCAAAGAATATTGCCAATAGACCATCCACGTCGTTTGGAACAGTCGCATAGTGACATAAAAGATGGCGCACCCTGTTCATGGAGAGCGATAGATTTCATTCTCGCTAAAGCAGGCAAAAGTGAACGAACTTACCGAAAAAGACTGATTGTACGACTGGATAGCGCAGTTGGTTAAGTGCCTGCCCTAAGTTAGAAGGGTCCCAGGTTCGAATCCCAGTGAAAGCGAAGTTAATACGCTTTTATCCGGTTTTTCAAATATCGTCCAGTCACCATTTGCCGTTGGAATCAAATTAACGGCACTATCACTGGAGTGGTCGATCAGTGGTATTAGTCTGACTGTGGGTACCACAATGGACCCACATGGTCTAAGTGTGTAACCTACCGAAACTGAGCGAAGCGTTTTTTATAGTCACAGTGTATCATTTTTGCGTATTCGCTCGACTACTGCAGCTCTCTTAAGTTATTTCGCGGCCATTATAATAATAATAATAAAGGCGGCGCTACAGTCCGAGGTGGACCTGGGCCTAGCTTCTCAGCAACCACTCGTGTTGTGCGTGCTATTGTTCTCTCACGAGTGGAGGGGACCTACAGTTTAATGCCGACTCCGAACGGCGATTTTGAGAAGCTTTTCCTAGACAGTTATACTCTTTGAGCATTGTCAATGACTCGAAAGAGGTGGAGCCGTGAAAAAATGTTTGATGATTTTTTCGAGATTCGAACCGACGACCTCGAGCGTAGGAGTCGACGCACCTACCCACTACGCCGCGGCCATTATAGTTGGCCCTTAAACCGTCGGACAACTGACATGTTCTGAAGTATTAATTTTAAGGGAGGTTTGAAGATTGAGAAGCTTTTTTCTAGACAGTTATACTCTTTGAGCATTGTCAATGACTCGAAAGAGGTGAAGCCGTTTTTTTTTGAAAATTTTTTTGTTTGAACTCGGCTTTGAACATAGTCTTGAAAGTCTAGTGCGTATGGATATTTTTCTTCAAAATGGTAAGTCTAGCTTAATTTTGACCATAACACGTCTTGTGCAAGCATTCAGTATGAACATTTTCCTAGGCCTACTAGTTTCCGAGTTATAGTCGATAAATAGCATCAGTAATAGAACCCCATTTTTAGCAATTATTTGCTGCCAAAATGAAAATTTTACTTCTACTAAAAAGCCCTATACTCCTTGTTAGTTCTTGTCAGGGGCAGGATCAAGAGTTGTAAACTCTTCAGATTATGCACAACTTGTTCAGACCCCTTGTTTTCATTTTAATTTGTTCGCTTCTATTGCGAATTTTGAGTTTTCGCTTCATCAAGCAAAGGCAAAACATATGTAGTTAAATGAAGTCCTCGGAAGGTACTCATTTAATTTGTTTAAGGACAACAAATCGAAATTCTTTTATATTTAGCGAAAGCGGGCTCATGTCTCTCAACTCTTTATTGACAAATATATGTACTGTCCGTGAAAAAAGCACGGAAACGGGCAAAACAATTCCCAGAATATTATTAAACGTCATTGTTCACACGTGACATTTCCATTTTTTTGTGATACAATGTTAAACATTTTTATTTTTGACATGGCAACCATGAGCAATCGATGTTGATTATCAATTGATCCTTGTTTGCTGTAGTCTTATTCGTATTATATGAAAATACATGCCCTCTTCAGAATGGGAATACAAATGTACAGACTCGTAATTGCAATTCGTTAAGGTCTATTGTCAGTGTATATTTGAGTTATAAATATACGGTGGAGAGACAAAAAAGAATTTGAATGGTGTGACGGATTATGTCAGATATTCTCAGACCGGCGTGATTGTATATTTTTTTATTTCAAAATAAATTCCCTGAATATTCACAGCCTTTCATTTCTTTTTTTGAAATTGTTGAAACAAACGTGGAATGAGTGCAGAACGGTATCATTGTTGTCAAATGTGAGCATTACAAAATGTGCTGATCCCAGCAAATGCACCAGAATCCCATCCTCACTCAATAGTTTCGAATGATGGGCTCTTTAAACTTCAATTATTTTATTTAAAAAATATTCAAAATTGGCAAATGATTTTGTTTTATTTTTAAATATTATGTCATGTGACTAGCTTCAGCGTCCGTCCAAGAAGAAAAAGAAAAGAATCGAAAAAGACTGGACGATTGATGATCTGCCCGAAGTTGACTGCGATCCCCGATCGTCCAGTTCATTTACAGTTAATACACAGAGTGCGCTCATTCGGGTGCGTTCAGCCATTACTAATAGCTTACAGGTCTGAATTGTTATTTAATGACATATCTCGGGCGTCATCTGTTGCATTGTCCGAGTCAACGATTCTTTTGGCTGGCTCCATCCTCTACATGATACAAGACTAAACCACACAGAGCGAGTTTTACCGCCGCTTTGTCACATGGAATTCGTGTTCAACGTCCTGTTAAGCAGAGTTATCTTAGCGTCGAATGAAATAATTTCACCGCGGCTTTTAAAACACTCTCTGTGTGGCGAAGCCTAGTGTTAGGTCCGAGAGAGCATCTTTGTCTCCTTGGAAATTGTCCATGCCTCTGCGTCACAAAGTAGGGCGGTCTTTTAAAAATTGAGCTGCAAGAGGACTCATTTATAATAATAATAATGCCGGTGCTACAGTCCGATTACAGTTCCACTCTTTTAGCATCGTTAGTGAATCAAAAGGTCAAAAAAGGGGTTTTAGACAACGACGCACTGTCATGTGATTTCTTTAACATCGTTCTTGAGAAGATCGTACTAAACTCACTGGCCAACACAAGAGGCACGATCTTCCAAAAGTCTGTTCAACTGCTAGCTTACGCGGATGACATTGACGTGATTGGGCGAACATAGCGAGCTGTCAATGATGCGTTGGCTGGCGTTGAAACGGAAGCGGCTAAAATGTGTCTGGTGGTAAACGAGGGCAAAATCAAGTATATGCTGTCATCGAGAAAGGACGCACAGCATCGACGACTTGGCCAGAACGTCACCATACTCAGCTATAACTTTGAGGTAGTTAAGGACATCCCTCAACTCAATTTGACTTTTAGAGAATTTTGAGAAACAATATTTTCTTATCAAATCTTTATTTGCAGAGAGGTGAAATTAATGAAAAGGTTGAATAATAAGGATTTTCATTATTCTCACCCTCCCGTTGTTCCTTAAACCAAAATCAATTCTGTCTCTAGTTGTTTGAAATAAAATTTCACAATTCTCTTAAGGAGCTCTAGTTTGCGATGTACATTCGTATATATACCCAAATTAATTCAGACTTCTTAGCTCGTGGTTACATCTTCTTTTCCACTTACTTACCTTTCAACCAGGAGAATATAGGCAATGCAAAGGAGATTCACTAAAATCCTCACTGTAATTTTCTGCGAAATGCTAAAATACTCGTAGTTCACCAGAAATTCGAAAAGCCTTTATTTCTTTTTTCTTTTGAGGCGAAAATGTCCGCAATCGAGTGAATGTACACATAGCAGCTTATCGGCAAAGGGTAGTCTTGAACTGTCCATTTCATGTGACTGTGTGGGCCATTCCTAAGGGCTCAAGTTTTAACACAATTCCTTGTCAGTACTTTTAGGATGACATCGAGCCTTTAATGTCACAAGTGGCTTAAATCAAGGCGACTTGTTGGGCTTGGGTTTTTGTTTTAAAAATATTACGGGAAGTGTTAAAATGAAACCAGAACAAATTGGATATGAAATAAGTGAGGCCTGACGTGCTTATATAGAGAGGTCGCCGCCAACCGATTGAAAAGGCAGCTTGCCCTGCAAAAAAAGTTGTTAATCATTCTTTTGTTGGGCCTGAGCAATTTTTTGGTGCGTCACTCTGCCACTTTCAGAAGACCACAACGACAACAGCGTCTCCTTTATCATTTTAAAAGAAATAAGGTCCGATGATGCCGCCATGCCATAAACCGCACCAAACTGTCAGCCTTTGTGGATGCATTGATGCTTGGTTGAAAACTTGTTCATTGTGGTCACTCCAATACCGGCTTGTTTACGTAGCCGCTGAGCAAAAAATGGGCCTCGTCCGAGAAGATGATTTTTTGGCCACAATTTTTTTGGGTTTTCGGCTAAATTTTCCAGCGCCCAATTAGCAAATTCACGGCATTGTCGGCCTTGGCCGGTCAGCACAATCTTATACGAGTACGGATGTAGACCCAAATCTAATCGAAAATAAACCGGATTGACGCGATGCCTAATTCAGCTGATCGACATTTCTGGGTCTTCTGCGTTACTAGCCCCTACGGCGTCCATGTTATCTTCATTTCGCACCAATCTCTGCCCGGTTGGTGGCTTAAGTTCCAAAAGAGTGTACTCACGCTCAAACTTCTCAACGGTGCCACGAATTGCCTACACGCTGAAGCAATATGTAGGTAGGTAGGTATGGTGGCTTCCAACATATGCACATTGGATTCACTTAGACCCATCGGGTCCATTGTGTTGCCACATTCCTGCCGCTCATTTCTGGAACCATTTCGATTTTTGGACGAATATCCATAATTTCCTGACGTCCTTTTCCCATATATCAGTTACTGAGCTTAGATTTTATTCTCCTAGGGTTTTCTTCCTTATGGAGGCTAAGGCTGGACAATTGCATAGTAGGTGTGAGGGGGGTTACTCTTTCTCTTCATCCATGCATCTACTACAGTAGTCGTTAAATGGTAACCCTAGTCTTGGGGCGTGGTTACCCATAGCGCAGTGTCCTGTGAGGTCATTTACTAGGTTATTGTTCCTGCTTAGGCTAAGAATGGCTGTGGTTTTCCGGAGATCCATTTTTGGACATGTTTTCCTTGCATGTTGACAGGTATGTAGGTTTCTCCATCTCTCTGTTGCTCTTCTGGTTGCTAGTTCAGAGATTTTGGTTTTCAATGTACGTATTGGTACAGAGATGTTGCTAATGCTTGGGTCACTGATTCTGGTACCCCTTTTGGCTAGCTCGTCTGCTTCGCAATTACCTGGTATATCTCTATGACCAGGAACCCAGCACACCATGAGGCTGCATTGTTTAGATATCTCATTTAGAGATATACGGCAGAGTCTTACCAATTTTGATCTTAGTATTGGTGATTCGAGTGCTTTTATAGCTGCTTGACTGTCGGTGTATATTACAATATCCTCTCTCGATATAATGTTGATCGATAGCCATTCACCGGCTTCACGAATGGCCGTAATTTCCGCTTGGAAGACACTACAGTGGTTCGGTAGTCTAAGGGACTGGCTGATTTGGAGTTGTTCCGAGAAAATTCCAGCACCTACTCCACTACCAGTCTTAGACCCGTAGTCTTTGCGTTGTTACTGCTTAGCACCGAGTTTGTTTCTCATTCTTGTCTATTCGGGATTTTGGTGCCATATTCAATATTGAAATCCACGACTGGGGCTAGATAGTCCGTAGATTCCGTTTCTCCACTGTGAGATTTGTTTGAGCCGTAGTGCCGATTTTGTTGCAAATTCCTTGCCACAGATGTCTGTTGGGGTGAGGTGTAATATCGTTTCAAGCGCTGCGGTTGGAGTAGTACGCAATGCGCCTGTAATTGATATAAACGCCATCCTCTGGACGCTGTTGATCATTTTTGCATAAGTTGACTTGTCCATCACCGGCCACCATACTAGTACACCATATAGAAGTATGGGTCTTGACAAGTGAGGTCTTAAACAAATTTTTATTTCGTTGCATGACGCTTCTGACTGACCTAACATAAACTCAAGTTCCATCGCCATCAGCTATGTAAACTGTCGATAACAGACTCAAATTCAACTGCAAAACATTGACGGCTTGCCCTTACTTTTGCGAACTGAAACAGAATGTTAAAGGTTCAACGAAAGAGTTTCCTTCATACTCACCAGTCAACAGCATTTCTAATGTTGTCTGTAAGCAGCATGAACATGTTTTCTTGATGCCGCTCTGCTGAGTCAAAGACATTCTTGACAGCTCGTTCGGGCTTAGTTGACTATTTGCAAAGTTACTCGTACGCTGTTGGGTTACTCCTGTCCGCGTCTGAACCAGGTGAACAACGCAACAGTGGACAACCATCTTAAGTTAGGTTAGGTTAGGTTAGGAGGGCTTTATGCTGTTGCCAGCAATTACACCCAGAGGCCGTGGAGGTCCATTGTTTTTTTTCGAGAATTAACGCAGGGTCAGCATGCAATTACCAAAACCACCCCGTTCTACTCAAAAATTTCCTGGAATCAGGGATCGGTACCTTCGCCACATCGCTGAGCTCATGAAAGAACCTTGTTTTCAAGTGAGTGAGCCGTCATTCTTGTAGAGCAGGGCAGCGGCAAAGGAGATGCTCCACTGATTCAATTTCTTCTTCATCCCTACAGCTTCTACAGAAATCGTTCGCCGGGAGGTCTAGTCTCGTAGCCATTGCACCTATCGTACAGTGGTCAATGAGAACCCCTGTTAAGATGCGTATATAACGGCTGGATGGCGCAGTTGGTTAAGTGCCTGCCCCAAGTTAGAGCGGTCCCAGGTTCGAATCCCAATGAAATCCAATCTGGCCCAGTTACCATTTGCCGTTGGGATCAAATTAATGGCACTGGAATAGGTTGCTACCTTTCAGTACAATGGACCAGTTTTGAGTCTGAATGCTCCAGTAGTGTTTCAAAAGGCCTCCGAAAAAAAAAGATGCGTATGATTTTCTTATTGTTGGTTATGAGAGATTTGGTCTTTTTGATATCGTGTTTGGGCCATAAGCAGTGGGATACGACGCAGCCTGGGTGGCTTTGTTACTGTTCGACACCAGACTAGTACACTATATAAAAGTATGGGTCTTATGACGGCGGAGTATAGCCAGCCATCTCACGATTTTTGGTTTTAAGGCCCATTTCTTACCTAGGGCTTTCTTACATGCATACAACGCGATTGTAGCTTTCTTTACTCTTTCTGCTTCCAACTAAGCTTCCTTCCCAGGTTATGCCTAAGTATTTGGCGTGGTTTGAGAAGGTTAGCTGGAAGCCGTTGATTCTCGATGATTCACGCTTCACGATGAAGCCATGAAGATGACCGATCACACAACAAAATTCACGTTGCATGTTTTCAACTGACCAGAAGTTCCGATTCGTGGGCGCCGTGGCGTAGTGGGTAGGTGCGTCGACTCCTACGCTCGAGGTCGTCGGTTCGAATCTCGAAAAAATCATCAAACATTTTTTCACGGCTCCACCTCTTTCGAGTCACTGACAATGCTCAAAGAGTATAATTGTCGTCTAGGAAAAGCTTCTCAAAATCGCCGTTCGGAGTCGGCATTAAACTGTAGGTCCCCTCCACTTGTGAGAGAACAATAGCACGCACAACACGAGTGGTTGCTGAGAAGCTAGGCCCAGTTCCACCTCGGACTGTAGTGCCGCCATTATTATATATATAGAAGTTCCGATTCGATGATATTGATATTTCCGCACTTTGGGCAAGTCTGAAACGATGCATGATGAAATGGGGAACTCTTCTGAATATTTTGACATCTGGGTGTCATTGGTAACTTTGACAGCTGCTGAAGCATAACAACTGGAAAACAATTGCTATTTGGTCAGCCTTTAGTTAAAACACCCTTTTGATGTACAAGGGATGCTGTAAGGTAAAATTTTGAAACATTTTCTTTCTATTTCCAGAGTGTACGCATTGGCCAATAAGAAATCCGAACTTGAATTCGAACAACGCTCAATGGCCAGTCTGCTGTCAAAGTTCCGCATTGACTACTCAGACCTCCAACTGATTCCCGACATCACGAAGAAACCACAAGAGAGCTCAACTCAATTCTTCAATGAACTGATCAAGGACTTTGTTGTTACCGAGAACAACGTGAACACCACAACCCCAGTAAACGAAGACGAAGGTAACTATCACCAACAGAGAGACCACCATTTTGCTTACCCATCACTCATTTTCAAACTCAATTACAGCACTTACTACGGAGGACGACTTAATGGCCGTACAGGACAAGACAAATCGTTACTTGCGACTGCGGGAGTATCTGCAGGAGAAATCGATTAAATCCGATTTGGTGGTGATGACGCTGCCGATGCCAAGGAAGAACATCGTCTCCGCACCACTGTACATGGCATGGCTGGAGAGTCTCAGTCGTGACATGCCACCATTCCTGTTTGTTCGCGGCAATCAAACCAGTGTCCTTACATTCTATTCGTAGTTTATTCCGACGTCCCTCCTCCCTCAAACACGCGCGCGCATACAACACCCCCCTCTATCTATTTGTTTGTGTTTTTATTTTAAATGTTTAATTTAATCTTTTTAAGTATTTAAGAGAACACGGTTCCGCAGGATGTTACGCGTTTCGGTTCACTTACACTTAAGCTTCATGTGTCTGTATCTATCCCCGTTAGTCGGTCTAAAAACTACATTTTTACAAAAACAAATAAAGCAACTAAATGTTATATGAGACAAACAAATTTACTAAACCCTAGGTTCTAAGAGCAAGCTTGTATGATCTAGACGAATGTTAATTAACTTGAACGAATAAAAACAAAACCTCTTCAGAAACTGTATCTACCGGGTCTTTCATTAAGCGCTTCCCATCTTGGAATTTAAGTTAAGCAAAGTGTGTGAGAGATATCATCATAATTTTTTATTCGTTTGAAAAGTCCATTAATGCCATTATGTATGGAATACAGGGTGAGCCAAATACAAGTTTTTTCCTAAAAATGCAATAAAATTAACAAAATTAAATGTTTTTCATGTAGTATGGCTTTATTGGTAAGAACAAACATTCCCATTAATTATGAAATACAACGACGTCTCGGCTGGCTTCGCAGTAGCGCACTCTGTCACCCCATTTCTCCAAAACCTTGTTGATGGTTTCGGGCTGTAACTCACGGATTCCTTGGATGATATTGCCTGTGAAACTGTAGAACAGGTATGGGGGGGGCATGCTGCCCCATGCAACCCCCCTGCCTGGATCCCTATAGGATTTGGAGTAGTTGAGAGGTTCTGCGCACATTCTTTTTATACATGTTTTCCATAGACTTTACCAAAATCTACACACACAGAACCTCGCACCTTCTCCGAATCCTATAGTGACTCTGGCAGGGAGGTTACAGGGGGCAGCATGGCCCCCATACCTATTCCGTCCCAAGTGACATAGTGCCAAATTGGCTCTATGACGCTTTACCAAAGCGACATTATGCCCAATGGAAAAATTCGGCCTAATGACACTTTCAAAATCGTCATTACACTAAATTTTTCCATTTGGCACAATGTCACGGCACCGTCCAAAGAGGTCAAATAGCAGCTCCGAGGCGGCCAATTGACATCGCCAAGATGGCTGATAACACGATTTGGGAATTTGGTATGCAAAAGATCGATTGTGGCATGAGCTGTGTGCTGTGTGGCGTGGGTCGCCATCCTGATCCTGCATGAACCAGAAATCGTCCAAATCCAACGAAACTTTGTTCCCAGCCTCATTTTCGAAGAAAAATGGTCCAATGATGCCACCACTCCACAATCCGCATCAAACTGTCACTCTCTGTGGATGCAATGGCTCCTCGACAATAACATGCTGGTTTTCCGAGCGCCAGATGCGGCAATTCTGTTTGCTAATGTAGCCGCCGAGATGAAAATGCACCTCGTCAGATTTGACGCCCAAAATCGTTGTCCAATTCAAGCTTCTCTAAGGTCCAAGGCCCAAACTGCGAAGCGATAACGAAGCGGATGGTCACGCGCCTTCAATTACTGAGTCAATTGGACCTTGTAAGCGAATAAGCCGAGATCTTTGTGCAGAATTCTCCTCAAGCTAGTGCGTGAAATGTTGAGCTGATGAGTTCGATGACGAGTTAGAGAATTGAGTCTCACACTCTCGGCCACAGCAGCCACATTGTCATCTGTGCGCACTGTACGACAACGGAACCATGAGTGTTGTCCACATGTCCACTAGCATACCAGTCTCACGAACTTGCATACAGCAGTCGCGGTGGGTGCTTAATTTCGGCCAAAACTCGTGTTCAAAAACCGCAGTGTTTGGGCTACACAGCACTTTGGAAATAAGTTTTCAATATTTCCAAACGTTGTTCAAGATTAGAGCGACTAATTTCTGTCCGCAGAGGTATGATACTAACCTTCTGTCAAGATTTCGAGAAAGAAACAGCTGTCAGTGTCAAAATAACCTATGATTTAATTGACCCACCCTGTATAACATCGTTTAAATGTCTGCCTCGGCTTCTCTGAGTGGCGCAGTTCCAAAATGTCCAATTTCCCATGACTCATAAATCGCATAAATCAGACTGAATTTGACTGATGGCATGGGTTACTCGTGCGTCGTCTTTGAGGGCCGCTGTGGTTTGTGGCTTATTCGTATTGACCTGCGACTTTAGAAAACCTCACAAGAAAAAGTCTAACGGGTTCAAATCGCACGATCACATCACCTCCACGCGAGATGACCATGCTCTCGAATCGGTCGTGCAGAATTTCCAATGTGGCATGACCTGTGTGACACTGAAGGCCCAATTATAATAGGCATGTGCTAGCATGAGCTAGTGTCAAATTTTAACGAAATGTTTCGTCAATAACAATAACTTAATCTCAATTCGAACATATAAACAAATTAATCTTTTGCTTATTATAGGCAAGGGTTTTTCCTTCTATTTCCTATCAAATCGAGAATAATTTCCAATTACGCACCTGCTATATTAGGATTTCTGTGTTGCTGTGTGCCATCTGTCGCATATGTGCGGTGCGGTTCAGAGCGCACTAGCTCATGCTTAACGAAACATTTGTTTGCTTGTGTGCCACTTGTTCAATTCGCACATGCTTAACGAAATGTTTTGAATTGTTCGTGAGCTTCATTATAGTCGCTCTTATGGGGATGCTTGTATTCGCTCACTCACTCATACGAGTTTGGGATTAGCGCATGCGCGCTCATGCCTATTATAGTTGGGCCTTTGACGCCGTCCTGTTGAAACCACATATCGTTGGTGTCCATTTAATCCAATTCAGGCCAAAAGAAGTTGGTAATCATCGACCTACGAGCGTAGCGCTCGCCGTTGACGGTGATGGCCTGACCAACGTCATTCTGAAAGAAATATGTACTGATGACACCGCCAGCCCAAAATCCACACCAAACAGTGATTTTTTCGGGATGCATTGGACGCTTTTGGATCTCATACGGATTAATATCGTTCCAAATTTGACAAGTTTGTTTGTTGACGTACCCATTCATACAGAAATTGGCCTCATCGCTGAAGATGGTTTTTCGATGATAAAAGTGTCAATTTCCAACTGCTCCAGAGCCCATTCCGCGAACACAAGATGTTGTCGTCCACTTTTAGCTCGTGGATCAGTTGAATTTTGTACGGGTGCAGTGACAGGCCCAAGTCATGACGCAAAATTCGCGAATTTGTGGTCTGCGAAAAGCCTTGTGAGCGACACGAAATCAACTGCCTTGGATTCTCCTGCACACTCTTACGGACAGCGGCGATGATTTCGGCAGATCTTAATTTTCGTCGACGACGGATGTTTGTTTATCGTTTACTGAACCAGTGGACTCAAATTTATCCACCACACTGTGAATGGTCCTCTCGGTGGGATGAAAAGAACACCCATTTTGATAAAACAATTTCATCATTTGCACGTGTTGTTGAATGCTATGTCCATCCGTGGTGCTTTGGCAAAACAGACTGTATAAATGACAGCCAATTTGACAGATGTAGCCTCAGCAATATGGCCGCTATAGACTGTCAAAGTTCGGAAGTCCCCATTGGAAGACCTTTTACATCCTCGTGCACGACATCCACAACGGCTTAGCAAACAGAAATTCACAAAAAATACAAAAACCCACAGAATTTGAGAATGCATCAGTATGTGGAGTAAAGGACTCATTCAGTTCGGACCATGTGAAGTGTATTCATCCATACTCGTGCTCGTTGCATCAGCTGTACAGCTCATACAGCTCATGAGCTGTACAGCTGATGCAACGAGCACCCAGTTCACTTTGATTTGAGTTAAGTGGCAAAACGTGATGCATGCTCCTTTTTTTCCCGGTCAAGACACCCCCGCCCGAGGATTAGCGTTATTTGATAGGATTATGTGGCGATGATGGTTTTATGATCTCCGTCATTTTTGTACGAACCGTAGATTTATGACGGACGGAAGTTCATTTGGAAATGGAATTAGTTGAGCAGTTTATGGCTTGCGTGATAAATTATGTTCGGTTTATGTACTTGTTTGCGAACAAAAGGGAGCGGAGTTGATGCTGATTACTCCCCGCATTCAAATGAACGAAAGCACGACGTAATGGATCGAGGGTGAGTCCGTTTTTTCGTGGCATTCAGTGGCTCGCGTATTGAATGGGTCCTTAATTAAGTCAATAACCATTAAGGCAATCGATAGCGGATTACATACGTGATAGATGGAGGAAGTGTTCTGTTTTCTTTCGCTTATCGATTGTTGATGATGAGAGGGATTTTTTATTTTGGGAAATTAGGTCAATTTGGCTTAAGACTCGCAAGTGTTTTTTTTAGGGAAATGTCGTGGGATAACAGACGATGGAGTTTTGTATCTCTTTTGAAACTCTCTGCGGAGACAGTCTGGCATCAGTTTAAGTTTGGCGACAATTGGGAAGTTCGGATGACTATGAATGAAAAGGAAGTGGCCTAATTTCATAAATTTCGATTCATCTGTGAACATCGCCATTGGACACTTAAAGAAGGATTGTTTGTGAACACACCCCTGGAGGAACGACTCAACGAACGAATGGGTAAAGATGGAGATTAAAAAGACCAAGGCTAAGATGAGAGGAAACAACGACCGCTTTCTTTTTTTTTCATTGGACTTAAGGGTCAACTATAATAGCCGTTCGAAAACTTAAGCTTATGTCAAAAAATAAAACGAAAAGTAACCAGAATCACACGACTGGATGGCGCAGTGCCTGCCACAACTTAGAGGGGTCCCAGGTTCGAATCCCAGTGAAATCGATTCTGGTCCAGTCACCATTTGCCGTTGGGATACAATTAACGGCACTGAAGTAGGATGCTACCTGGTAGTACAATGGACCAGTTTTGAGTCTGAGTCCTCCAATAGGGCTTCAAAAATCCTCCGAAAAAAAAAACAGAAGCATCGTTAAATTTCAATGCGTCCATAATTACATATAGAAACTTAAGGAGTACTCTGCTGTCAATTGACATTTGCACGCGTATAGAACGATTCATTTCATACGTATAATATAATAATAATAACAATAATAACAGTCCGAGGTGGACCTGGGCCTAGCTTCTCAGCAACCACTCGTGTTGTGCGTGCTATTTTGTTCTCTCACGAGCGGAGGGGACCTACAGTTTAATGCCGACTCCGAACGGCGAGATTGAGAAGCTTTTTTCTAGACAGTTATACTCTTTGAGCATTGTCAGTGACTCGAAAGAGGTGGAGCCGTGAAAAAAATGTTTGATGTTTTTTTTCGAGATTCGAACTGACGACCTCGAGCGTAGGAGTCGACGCACCTACCCACTACGCCACGGCGCCCACATATGTATAGAGCTTCTTAATCCTCTTAATTTCGCTCACGCGTTAGAAGCCAAAAGTGAACGAACTTAACGAAACTAAGCGAAGCGGATACTATGGTCATAGAGTATTGTTTTTGCGTATTCGCTGGGTTATTTCAGTACTCTTAGGTTTTCCTACAGTCATTATAGACGGCCCTTTAAGTTTAAAGTCAGTGACGCGACGTGAAGGCTGCCAATAGCAAAAGCGGTCCTTGCCGTGATGAACTAATGGCTTTGAATTTGGACGAAATTTCATCACAGACCGATGCACCGCCCTCATTTCGGTGATGTTTAAGAAGTTCTGGGATAAGTACGGGGTACGATGTATAACAACTGTTGTCAGGACGCCCAGGGTGAATGGTTACTAAAGTGCAGCCGAACAATTCTCTCGTCTCTTAAATGCATGCACTCAGTAAAGAGGGGAGAGGACTTGGCAACACAACGTCAGGCAATCCAATGCGGGTTGAATCTGCATGACTAAGGTTAGTTTACACGAACTACTGTTTACTTATACGCCGAGGGGCATTTCGAGGAACAAGTTTTTGATGGAGTTGGGTGAGCAGACACGAGTAGAAGGCGATGAAATGGAATGACGGCTAGACAAGGCAACATCGAGCACATCCAAGCTCATCAAAATATAAGAATGAACTTCAGGCGTTATTGGCCAAAGTCGTATCAGTTTGAGAACGAACCCGCTGCCACCGATGAGAAACCATGGTGCTGCGGTCGATATATCATCACGAAGACGAAGATACTACCAAAATGACTGGTACGTGGTGAAAGACATCCATCACATCAAAAGGCATCAGGCAAGATGTAGCCCTGCTGTGGGCTTTCAGAAGGGGGTCTTGTAGGTTAGATCACGTCAATTGAAATAAATTTATTAACCTCACAAACAGCTGTGTCTTAATCGTCCTCACTAGTTTTTATTTTGAACTATCGGATACTTTCTTGCTCCTTACAGGTGTAGAAATAATATATTACGTCAAGGCCGAGCCTTTCAAAAATTTTCTCTAGGCAGCAGCAGTCTCTGGCATGTAGTGTATTGTGGTTTCATCACAGGACGCCGCGAAGAAGATCTTTTTTTTTGTCGTAGGTTTTTGAAGCACTACACTGGAGAATTCAGGCTCAAAAACTGGTCCATTGTACTACCAGGCAGCAACCTTTTTTTACTGAAATTTCCGAAGGAAGACCAGCAGGCGCTTCTGTGATGAGGAGCCCACATCATCAGCTCTCACCTCATTAGCTCCGAATAACTGCCAACTGATCCGAGCAAAGGCGGGACAATGGCAGAGGAAGTGCTCTGCAGTGTCATCGTCTTCTCCACAGGCGTCGCAGAGGGTTTCATCGCTTAGGCCAAGCACACTTAGGTGTTTGGCGAAGGTGTAGTGCCCCGTTAGTACGCCGGTGAGTTGTCTGCAATCTTTTCTTTCTTTTCAACAAAACCGCGGATTTCTTACAGACGTTGGGGAGCATGCGCCTGGTCTGTCTACATCTTGGAGAGTCATGCCACCTGCGGTTGTGCTCTCAAGAAGTCCAACCATCGATGCAAGCCCTAACCAAGGACGCAGGCAGTCCCAGCGTAGGTTCAGGTCTCAGCAGTGCATCAAGAGCAAAGCCAGGCGTGCTAGGGAAGGCCCCCATGCAGCCGAGACAGACCGTTCTTTGAAGCTTGGTGAAAGCAGCAGTTACGTATTTACGCGGAAGCTTATTCCACCAAACGGCCGATGCATAGGAGAGAAGGGGCCTAATCATAGCCGTGGGATCAAGGAAATGCGATGCGGAAGGTCATCGAAAGGAAGATGGCCTTGAGAGTACACCCCATGATATGGACATCTAGGGAGGGGAGATTCAGCAGGGCATCAAGAGCACAGCCAGGCGTGCTAGGGAAGGCCCCCATGCAGCCGAGACAGACCGTTCATTGAAGCTTGGTGAAAGCAGCAGTTACGTATTTACGCGGAAGCTTATTCCACCAAACGACCGATGCATTGGAGAGAAGGGGCCTAATCATAGCCGTGTAGATCCAAACGGATCTTTTTGGTGATAGACCCCAAGATTTGCCGAAAATTCCCTTACACTGTCAGAAAACTGACAGTGCGCCTTCGCAATTTTCGTTTCGATATGTTTTTTCCACAGAATGACACCCAGATATTTAGCTTCATCGGAAAAGCGGATAGTGACACCTTTTAGTACCAGTTGAGTCAAACCAGTCAATTTCCTCCTCCTCGTAAAGAGGACAACCTCGGTTGGATGAGGATCTTAGATCTATCAAGAGAGATCAACTTCTTGGATCGCTTTGAATATAGCATAGGCCAAATTATTCTACATTCCACCCATCCTTTATTTGTTATTTGAGTTGCGACCTTCTGAAGTTACCGTGTGAACATAGCTAAGGACATGCCTACATTGCTATGTACTGTTGATCACGGTATGTTGGCTGTACGCCTGGTAAAGCCGTCCGCTTTTAGTTTCTGAAATGTCTCTATGACCTGGAACCCAAAGCATAATAATAAGTGCTCAACGTGTTGTGGCAATTATCAATTTAGCAGGTAATCTTAAATTATTATGACGTCTCATTCTTAACTCAGCCTACACGACACCACCTCCGATAACGGATTTAGGTTGATCGACTTTGCTGCAGGGCGAAATGTTGTAGTAGCCAGTACACAGTTCCCACATCTCAATATTCACAAAGGAACATGGAGATCTCCTGATCAATCAACCGTCAACCAGATTGATCACATTGCGATCGACGCAAGGCACTCCTCCAGTATTATGGATGTCCGAACGTTTCGAGGTGCCAACATCGACTCAGACCACCACCTTGTTGTAGCCAAGGTAAGGTTGCGGATATCCCGAACACCGCCAAGACAAGAATATACTGTGACGAAGTTCGACGTCGGACGGCTACAATCGCAAGAGATCGCAAAATCCTTTTCCGATCAAGTCTCCTTTAACCTCAGAAGAAGTCCTTTGCCGACAACACCAAGTATTGAAGACCAGTGGCCATGAGATTGCCAAAAAGCTATCAGAGATGCCGCCTTTGATGTGCTGGATTTCACTCGGACACTACAACGAAACCCCTGGTTTAACGACGAGTGCCGGCAGGCGAATGCAGCTAAGCAAGAGGCCTACAAAGCGGCACTGCAAAGAAGGACAAGAGCTGCTCGCGAGCTCTACGAGCAGAAAAGAAGAGACGAACACCGGCCAATGATATCAGATACCGCGAGGCAATTGTTGGTGTGGTAGGGTTTCTCAGGTATCGGTGGAATTTTAGAGATACCGAAAAGCCAACGGCTGTCACCACCAACCTTTTTTTTATCTGCTTAAAGTCTGGTGGCAAGCACTGGAGCAGAAATACCTTCTTTCTAGCTTGACGAAGGTAGAAATCATGGGTGCTGTAAGGACAACGCCGATAGCAGCCCTCGAGGTCCTACTCTATTTCACCCCTCTTGACATCTTCTGTAGTAGCAGAAGTCAAGACGCAGGGAAGTCAAGATGTGGAAAGACAAACCATATGGGCACGCGTTCGTCCTATCAAAATGGACAGCATCATTTAGACACAAAACGTCGGATTATCTGCCACCAGTCCTGACTACAACGAGGAAGTTCTCTACCCGAATTCTGGATAGGAGAAGTTGGGAAGAGCTATCAGCAAATGGCGGCGAAGAGATTCTTCTTTATACTGATGGCTCAAAAACAGGTGCAGGAACGGGGGTCAAGGTCTTCTGCTATCTCTTTGAAAAATCCCTAAACTTAAGCCACGAATGTAGCGTTTTCCAAGCAGAAGTGGTAGCAATTAATGAGGCGGTACTTACGCTTAAAGAGCTTAGTTTGACTGAAAAAACGATAAATTTTACTATTAGAGCCATAGCGTCGGATATTGTAAAGTCGAGACTGGTTAAGCTATGCAGACAGAACGTCAACGAAATCTCCAGGCTAAACACGGTGACTCTCTGCTGGGTACTGGGACACACAGGAGTTCAAGGAAACGAGAGAGTGGATCTCTAGCACTAAGTTTCCTAAGGAAAGAAATAGAGGACGAGGTCCGATAGATAAATCTGGATATTGGGTCAATGTCGAGAGCCCTATGGCCGGTGTTGAACAAGAAGGAATCATCATCAATCACGGGATATGTCCCATTCGCAGGGCAAAATTGAACCAACTGTTGGTCTCAGTGAGCCGCGACCCAGTCGCAAGAGCACCCTACCTACCTACCCACCTATCTGCTTAAAGGGGTTATCATTAATCACTGATTTTTATCGAACTTTTTACAGATATGGGCCTTAATTGGGCTTGAAAGTAAAGTTGTCTCTCAGACATACAAGAAGGATGGGAAGTCCTCATAACAATTTCTGCAAAGTTTGCAGGAATGTGGAGGAGGAAGTGGCAATCTTTCACCACCGCGGCGCTGATTCTTTTCTAGCAGTAGAAAAAGAGCGTTAGGGCCTAGACAAACTGTCAGGGGCAAAGACCCAAAATTGTCTGTAAGAAAGGAAATAGAACTTAAATCCACAAATCCACTAAAGCGTGAGTTGGGGCTCTTAAAGGTTATGATTTGGGAAATGATGAACTGGTCATACAACCACCGATTAGTGACATCACCATGGGCGCAATCAGTGTCTAAGTGGGTCACGGTCTTTTTTTGTGACAGTCACCTCAGCCAAATCTAACCTAAATTCTTTTTTAAAAATTTCCGATAAAGTTTTCACCACCGTCTCGTTTATTTATATTTATTGGAAAAAAGTTGAAGAGACATCTTCCAATTCAACCGATGAAGTGTGGGGTAAAGCTTCAATTCAGCTTGTAATTGAATTGGAACTTGTATCGTCTGTTTGAAGGCAGGGGTCGTGCACCGAAACCAAAATCACTTAAGGCAATTAAATAAAATATTCGTTACAAAATTCGTAAGAAGCCAAATGAGAGTAAAATGCTATAAAAAAAAACTCGTATTTTTTTGGGCCAATCAACATTTTTCTCTCTTATGCAATTTATCATTCAATCATTCAGTAGGTTTTTGTGTTTTCCTGCATACACTTACCAAAAATCTGAATTTTTCTTTTAATACACAAAACATAATTTTTAATAAACGAACATTTACCCTTGGGTGTTTAGTTGAATGCATGGAAACTCATGGAAAGTCAGCAATTACGGAACAGGGATTTTGTTTGATGCAAACCCACTTCCAGTGAAGCGGAAAACCAAACTGGCCAAACATGTAATGATTGCAATCAGTCGGATTTCCGGTGAAAATGGCAGACTTCTGTGAATCTTCGGATTTTCAAAATGTTTCCTCTCTACCAGAGGAATAAGGGAAGATAGTCCATCATCAGCTTTCTTTCGATTTTTCGGTGCTTCGCATGAAAACCGGAATTGCACAATTTCATTCGTTTGCATTTGGGACGAATCGAACGTGTTCACCTCAGACGTGCAATGCAAACAACTCCTACCAAGTAACACAAGTAACAGAGAAATGGATTCTTTTGTTTTCTGTTGCATGTTCATTGTAGATCTAGTTGTAAGCAGACGTCCGACATCTGCTAAATTTTGAGCAACGTCTTACGGTGCCCAATAAACCTTGTCCCTATTTTTTTTATTCAAGAGACTTAATTATAAAATGTTGACATCTTGACACTTGATTACTGCAAAAAGAAATTTGTTTTGTTTATAAAGTAAGAAATAGTAAAGGTCCTATTTATATCCCTTTATATGAAGTACAACGTGTGATAGTAAAGTGGACCCGCTAGTCGTGCCGCAAAGGCGATCTCTCTTGAGCACATTTTTTATAACAATTCCGGACACTTCTGATGTTGTTTTCGCAATTTCGTCTCTAATGTTTTGCTTACGCAAATAGATTATGATTGGTTTGTTCAACTTTTCCTTTAAGCATCTAGATTACATGAAATCGGGAGGATCAAGTTAGAGAATCGTGGAATCTAGTCGTTGGCAGTGTTTGGCCATGAAGATTTTGCATTGTAGCACGAATAGTGTTTGATGTGTCCTTTTCCAACGTGTCCTGGAGACTTGGATTCAAAGACTCTCTTGGCTGGAGCATTGGTTTTTATGGTTCAATGTATTTTAGGTAATTTAGTCGACGAATATTTGCCTTCCTTCTTTCCGCAGTCGATATTGAAAATTTGGAAAAGTCATTTCTGCAGACTGTTAAACGGCGATGAGGACACATATACCGCTGTCAGGCAGAATGCTACACTCAACACAACGGACGATGATAGAAGAGAATACTGTCCCCCCGATGTAGACGAAGTCAAGATAGCGATATCGAGACTGAAGTCTAATAAAGCTGCTGGTGAAGATTGTCTGTCCGCTGAAATGTTTAAAGCAGCTGGAGATGATCTGGTTGGGCGCATGCACCAGCCCATCTGTAAAATATGGTCGGAGGAAAGCATGCCCGATGAGCGGAATCTCAGTATCGTTTGTCCGATCCACAAGAAAGGAGACCCCTTTGACTGCGCCATCTATCGGGGGATAAGTCTCCTTAACATCGCCTATAAGATCTTTTCTGCCATTCTATGTGAACGCCTAAAACCTTTCGTCACCAAACTGATAAGTCCCTATCAGTGTGGTTTCAGGCCGGGGAAGTCTTCCATAGATCAAATCTTCACACTGCGGCAGATCCTGGAGTAGACCCAAGAAATGCAGATCGACACACAAAACCTATTTGTCGATTTCAAGGCCGCATATGACAGCGTGCATAGAGACGAGCTATACAGCGCCATGTCTAGTTTTGAAATTCCTGCTAAACTCGTCAGTCTGAGCAGGATGACGATGGAGAACTCTCGCTGTTCCATCAAGGTCAGTAATGAACTCACCGAGACCTTCAATCTCAAAAAAGGTTTTAGACAAGGCGACGCGCTGTCATGTGATTTCTTTAACATCGTTCTTGAGAAGATCGTGCAAAACTCACTGGCCAACACAAGAGGCACGATCTTCCAAAAGTCCGTTCAACTGCTAGCTTACGCTGATGACATTGACGTGATTGGGCGAACACAGCGAGCCGTCAATGATGCGTCAAACAGTGAGTCTGGCATTGAATCGGAAGCGACTAAAATGAGTCTGGCGGTAAACGAGGACAAAACCATGAACATTCTGTCATCGAGAAAGGACGTACAACATCGACGACTTGGACGGAACGTCACCAAAGACAGCTATAACTTTGAGGTAGTGGAGGACTTCGCCTCCCTTGGCTCCGCAGTAAACAGTTCAAACAACATCAGTACCGAGATCAAACGCAGAATAACTCTTCCCAACCGCTGTTTTTTTGGGCTCAAAAGGCAATTGAGTAGTAGAGCCCTCTCTCTGAAGACCAAGCTGACTCTATACAAGGCCTTGATCGTCCCAGTCCTGCTGTACGGCGCAGAGGCATAGACAATATCCCGAGGGGGTGAACAGTCTCTTGGCCTTTTCGAAAGAAAAGTTCTGCGCGCGGTCTTTGGTCCTGTTGGCGTTGATGGCAATTGGAGGAGAAGGTTCAACCACGAACTGTATGGGCTGTACAGCGACATGAGTCTAGTCAGGCGTCTACGGATCCAACGCCTAAGATGGCTAGGCCATGTAGAGCGTATGGACAACTTAGCTCCGGTCCGAAGAGTCTTTGACTCTGAGCCTGTGGGACAACGCAACAGAGGACGTCCACGAACAAGGTGGCGCACACAAGTCGAGGGGGACCTCGGTCGGCTTGGTGTGCGAAACTGGAGACAGCTGGCGAAAGATCGTGTTGGCTGGAGAGGCATGTTGGATGAGGCCCAGGTCCACCTTGGACTGTAGCGCCGTAAGAAGAAGAAGAAGTTCATAAATTGACCGTCAGAGTCATGCGACTTGACACTACTCGATTATTTCAAGCGAAAAGTTCTTGCTTCAGCATTTGGTCCTATTTTGCGTTAATGGCGATTGGGAGAGAATTTTTAACCAGGAAATCTATATGCTGTGCAGCAACATGTTTCTAGTCAACCGTCTATGTGTCAATAACCTAAGATAGCTAGGCCATGTGCAGCGCATGTACAACGCTGCAGCGGCCAGAAGAGTCTTCGACTTCGAGCCCGTGGGACAATGCAGTGAAGGACGCCCACAAAACTGATGGCGCTCACAAGAACACACCTTGGTTAACTTGGCGTGCATAACTGAAGGCAGCTGACTAAAGACCGTGTCAGGTGGAGAAGCTTATTGAATGAGGCCCAGTTCCAGTCAGGACTGTAATCAGAAGAGTACGAAATCAGAGGCCTAGTGACAACGCACAACGAAGGCAGTTCGCTGAGTGGTTTATGGAACAAGGCTCTTTTCCATCGTGATAGCCTTTCTTTTTCGGAGGGTTTGAAGTTCTACTGGAGCACTCAGACTCAAAACTGGTCCATTGAACTGCCAGGTTGCAACCTACTCCAGTGCCGTTAATTTGATCCCAACGGCAAATGGTGACTGGACCAGATTCGATTTCACTGTGATTCGAACCTGGGACCCCTCGAACTTGGGGCAGGCACTTAACCAACTGCGCCATCCAGTCGTCGTGATAGCCTTGGTTCTTGGTGGTTTTTGGATCGGTGCGGATTTTGGTCTATAGGTCCCTACTTCTTTGAAAATGCATCTGGTCAGGCAATTAGTTAATGATGAAAATCCGGTTTTGTTATGCCTCAATCGGAAGACATGAACGACATATGGTTTCAACAAGACGTTGCCGCAAGCCATACAGCCCAAGAAGCAATTCAATTACTGCATGAGTTATATCTTGGGCGTTTAATGTTAATTTTCATGATGGGAACTCGACGCCCATATCAAACGCTTTAACGCCGTTGGACCTTTTTCTTCGAAGGTTTCTGAGGACTGGGGTTCATGCCAAAAATCCCACGTCCACCCACGCCTGAAAGGAACAAATTGAGTTCTGTATCAACGAAAGCGGGTGCCAACGCATTAATTATTGAGATACTTTTTTATTTGGCAGGTGTGGTCTCAATCATCATCCAAATTTACACAGTATACCCCGTCTGGTTGTGCTCGTCTTCGTAACAAAGTCTACCCACACACACTCTCCCCTTATTGCGTCCGTATCCACGGCAATCATTTGTTTGCTCAAAGCTCTGTCGTCTGAAACTACGATTTGCGGTCAGTGCATTCGCTTATTAACTTCAGTGTCAACACGATTCCGGAAAAATGCACAGCCCGATGATTCCTTTGTCGCCCTCTCGTACGTACCCAGGTCAATGAAACCATGCAGCGTGAATGTCAATAACCCTAAATGCAACAACTTTCACTATCCCGGCCCCATTTCGCAGCCAGCCAGCACTTGAAGCACTCAACAGTTGCCTGCCGAACCACCGCAAGACCGTAATATCGTAACAGCAAGGCGCATGAACGCAATCCACAAGTTACCTTCCACACTGTGTGCACGGCACGCTGGCCAGATTTCATGAATGAAAATTTGTTTTTGCGGCCGCAGTTGTAGCAATTGCTTTGCATACGTCGGTGGCGTTCGGCTACTCCATAGATGTCACAATCCGTTCGGATAGCTGCACCATCCATCATCCAGACGGGCTAGAAGTGATAAATTCGCGCGTTCAAACACCACTGCTCCGTGAAATTGGCGCTTAAACCAACTGCTCATTCGTCTCGGCTCGTATCATTCTCTCGAGTGTCGCCGTGTCCTTCGGTTTGGATTTGAGTCGTGTGTTCTTTTTGGCCGTTTCTTTTGTAGTCTTTTGTTGTTCGGAAATTCATAAGTCAGTTTCACTTGGGCCAACAACCGACATTCAGGTGATCAAATATTTGATGACGGGCTTTTTTTCCTCAAACGATAGTTCCAACCTGAAGTGCGGTGTGTAGCTGCTAAGCCAAACTTATTGTTGAGAGCGTGTTCCCGGTCTGTGTTTGCTTTGTGCTTTCTGGTGTTTTCAGTAGCTCAGCCTTGGCGGCAGAGCACACGAGATCGCGGTAATTGCGTTCTGCGTTCGATAGCCTGCCGGTATCTCTCAGTGATTTCAATCTTAAATGATAATCTAGAGAAGTTCTAGTTAATTACAGTGCGTTCAGTTCAAGTTTGTTTTTTTGTTTACGCATCATTGCGGTCAAAAGGTGTCTGTTAAAGGTCACACAGAAAACTTGTCTAGTGCTAGTGGAAAAACAAAAAAAGTGTGTGGTTGTGAATGGTTGTTACAACTTGAGTCGGATATATCTCTTGGATTACAAATGAGAGCACACGTTGGGCTGTACCTGATTATTAAAATTGATTAAATGTGAGTATTCAGGGTGGATTCGTCGGCTATAATTTGTTGGGTGGTTTTTTGTGGATTAGATCGTTTTTGCTAAGGGTATTTAATTAAATTCAATTTGAAGACTGAAACGTCTTATATTTACCTTGTCAACGCGCTCTGAAGAAATTCTTTTTGAAATTTTTGTATGGTGATTTTGAAGCAGTTACTGACCAACAAAATTGGTATTGGGTCCTCGAGAACTTAGCTTAGGTTAGGAGGGCTTTATGCTGTTACCAGCAATTACAGCCAGAGGCCGTGTGTATGCCCTGTAAGGATTGCATTCTTTCCGACAATTAATGCAGGATCAGCATGCAATTACCAAAACCACCCCGTTCTAGTCAGGGATATTCACCACATCGTTGAGCTCGTGAAAGAACCTTTTTTCTTTTTTTTAGGTTTTTTTTTGAAACGCTACTGGAGCACTCAGACTGAAAACTGGTCCATTGTACTGCCAGGTAGCAACCTACTCCAGTGCCGTTAATTTGATCCCAACCGCCAATGGTGACTGGACCAGATTCGATTTCACTGGGATTCGAACTTAGGACCCCTCGAACTTGGGGCAGGCACTTAACCAGTCGTGTGAAAGAACCTTGCTTTCAAGTGAGTGAGTCGTCGTTCTTGTAGAGCAGGGCAATGGAAAAGGAGATACTCCACTGATTCAAATTCCTCTTCGTCCCTACAGCTCCTAAAGAAATCGTTCGCCGGGAGGTTCAGTCTCTTAGCCATTGCACCTATCGTGCAGTGGCCAGTGAGAACGCCTATTAAGATGAGTATGATTTTCTTATTGGTGGATATGAGGGATTTGGTCTTCTTGGTATCGTATTTGGGCCATTAGCTGTGGGATATGACGCAGCCTGAGTGGCTTTGCCGCTGTTCGTTTGCTGATGACACAGATACTTGCTGAGTCTTTTGGCTGAGCTAATGGGAGGATGGATAGTATTGTCAGCCGATTCTGTACCTGAATTGGAACCTGTCCGTGCCAGTTCATCTGCCTTTTCATTTCCTTCAATGCTGGAGTGTCCAGGAACCCAGCACAGAAGGATTTTGTGGCGGTTCAGGCTTTTAAGCTCTTTAGTGCAGTCCTTGACGGATTTGGAGTTTACAAGATGGGAATTCAATGCCTTCAAGGCCGCTTGACTGTCTGAGCGGGAGGTGATTTCCATGTCTGGGAGGTCTATTTGCTGTACAATCTGCGCAGCTTTCTTAAGGGCAAAGATTTCTGATTGAAATGCTCTAGAATAGTCAGTAAGTCGATAGGCACTGTTTATTCCTAGTGTCTCACAGAAGATTCCCGCTCCCGTGCCGTCTTCTGTTTTCGATCCATCAGTGAAAATAGGTGTGCCTTTGATGAATAGTGTATAAGGTGTAGGTTTGATATAATACTTTCTGATAGTGTTTGAAAATCTGAAGAAAATCTCAAAAACTTAACTTCAATGAGTACTTTCATTTAAAACAATTTCAAGCATTCTGGCCTTAATAGTTTAGGAGATATTGGCCAAAAACGGTACAACATCGACTTGCGAATTATGAAGATCTGAAAACGCATTGCAAATTTATTTGCTCAGTTTCGTTCGAGTATATTGCATTTGCATTTGCTGTGCGGTCTGCGGCTCTGATGCCGTCATCCCTTAATGCTTTCTGTAGACAATGATGGCTAAGGTTTTTTACCTCTTCACAGTCTACATCTTTCAGATATATTTAGCCACTCTTGTGCACTGATGTCTGCAGGTGATTAAACTACATGAGTCGATACCTGAATTATGTTGGCGAGAATAAGATGTTTCGAATTAAATTAAATGTTTCTTCTTAATGAACGATTTTTCATCATAATCCAAATATTGCATTTAAATGGTTTTCCAATTGGTACATAGCAAATTTTTTGTACCTTAATACAAAACCACCCTTCAACTTTTCTGTATGATCTGTCAATGTAAAGACGTCCTTTAAGTTGTAAAGTTTACGAAGTTGTAAAGTGTTTCGAAATTATTAAAAATTACTACAGAATTTCTAAGTCGGTAGCCGCATCTTTAAAAGCGCTTGTCCAAATTGCCGATCATAATAGCCGTCTCAACAGACGGGCGTTCTATATTCGATAAATTCGAGTAAATGCTTTAGTTCAAAGTCGTAAGTGCTTTAGTTCAAACATGGCCCGTTTGAGTCGATTCCAGGAGTTGAGAATTTCCCAGCTTAGAATTTTGCATAAAGATCTTGTATGGTATAAAACCCTTGCAAGAAAAAATTATCCTTAGCACGCGAAAACTTCTCCGATTAGGCTCTGCAAAAGTCTGAAGAAAATCCTGAATTTCATCAAAAAATCATCTTCAGTGATGAGGCTCATTTTTGGTTTGATGACGTTGGTAATAAGCAAGTATATGCGTTATTGGACAGCAACAAACCCACATGTGTCTCAAGAGGCTCTATTGTATCCCCAAAAAAGACCGTGTGCCATGAGGAGTGAATTTCATACCGTGTGTGGTGTGATGAGAGTGACCACCATGTTACCGTCAATGAGTTTAGTGTCGTGCCACGTTTGATGACTATTTTTGGCCAGAAGTGGATGTACTTAACATCAGTGATATGTGGTTCTAACAAAATGGTGTCACATGCCTCATAGGCACTCAAAAAATTGTTCTATTTTTAGGGAAGCTTGGTATTTGTATAATTTTGACAAAAGGGCCGGAGGAATGGGAACTTTGCTCGTGTGACTTAACGCCCTCGGATTTCTTCTCATGGGCTGGCGTTAAGTCGTTGGTTTATGCCAACAAATCAACAACTTTGGAGGAAGTCACCAAAGTTCTGGCCGGTTTGCGTGGGAGAGCGGTCGAAAATTGGCCTCAAAGGATCAAATTGGATTATGAACCAGATCGAATTTCATTCATAAATCTATTGCGAGTAATGTACGCTGCTATACGCTCACTGTTATGGTCAATTCTAGTAGATTAACTCTCTATGTACTTAATAGTAATGGCTTCACAGCCATCGGATATGCTGATGATATAACCATAAATAAAAGATGTAAACATAAAGACATTATAGGAAGTCTCATGCAAAGAGCTCTAGAAATAACTTGAAACTGGTGCAATGAAGAGGGACTCCCTATCAATCCAAACAAAACAAACATAATTCCCTTCACAAAAAGAAGAACAAATAAACTTCAAATCCTAAAAATCAAGGAAACCTGCATTTCATTAAAGGATGAGGTAAAGTTTCTCGGCATATCACTGGACCAAAAACTCACTTGGAATGCACCCTACTCTAAGGCCGTCAAAGCGCTCTGGTCCTTAAAACAACTCGTAGGGAAAACATGGGGACTAGACCCAAAAATTAGTCTGTGTCTGCTGCATTGGCTCCGCTGTAAACAGTACAAACAACATCAGTAGCGAAATCAAAAGCAGAATAACTCTTGCCAACCGCTGTTTTTTGGGCTCAAAAAGCAATTGAGTAGTAGAGCCTTCTCTCGGAAGACCAAGCTGACTCTATGCAAGACCTTGATCGTCCCAGTCCTGCAGTACGGCGCAGAGGCATGGACAATATCCCAAGCGGATGAAGATTCTCTTGGTCTTTTCGAGAGAAAAGTTGTGCGCGCGATCTTTGGTTTTGTTTGCATTGATGTCAATTGGAGGAGAAGGTCCAACCATGAACTGTATGGGCTGTACATCGACATGAGTCTAGTCAGGCGTCTATGGATCCAACGCCTAAGATGGCTAGGCCATGTAGAGCGTATGGACAACTTAGCTCCGGTCCGAAGAGTCTTTGACTCTGAGCCTGTGGGACAACGCAACAGAGGATGTCAACACGGACAAGATGGCGCACACAAGTCGAGGAGGACCTCGGTCGGCTTGGTGTGTAAAACTGGAGACAGCTGGCGAAAGATCGTGCTGGCTGGAGAGGCATGTTGGATGAGGCCCAGGTCCACCTCGGACTGAAGCGCCCTAAGAAGAAGAAGAAGAAGGATCTACAATCAAATGTAGTATAATACTATAAATACAAGGAAGGAGACCTTGTGGGATATCTAGAGATTCTCAAACGAGGTGATAATATTTGGGAATTGACACGAAATATTGATCTGAAGTCCTCAAAGTTGAATTTCAAAGTACACTAAAAAGTACTCATACCAAGCAGAGAAGAATGGAACAACAACCCCCCGTGGATGAATGATGGAGCCGAAAAATGGTACACAGATGGGTCGAAATCTGAAAACAAGGTAGGGGCTGGAGTGATAGGACCAAGATGCAGCCTACACATTCCTCTCTGTAATGAGTCAACAATATTACAAGCCGAGCTGTTCGCAATCAATGAAACAGCACACCACATTAACAATTGAAAACCGACAAATATCAAAATATACATATTCTCAGATAGCCAAGCGGTTCTTAAAACGCTAAAGAGCTACACATTCAACTCTAAGTCTGTCTGAGAATGTTACAAAATACTAAACAAAGTGGCAGGAAACAACAGGTTAAAGTTGATCTGGGTGCCAGGCCATGAAAACCACGAAGGGAATGAAAGGGCTGACATACAAGCCAAGAAAGATGCTCGGGTATCTTTTACGGGGCCTTCACCCCTTTATGGCTTCACCTTCACTTAACCAAGAGGGTATTAAACACCCAAGAAGGTTCATGGAACAAAATTACAATCCCAAACGAGCCAAAGAATCTCTTAATAAAGCAGACCTAAGAGTGCTATGTGAAGCACTAACAGGACATGGGAATACAATGGACCAGTTTTTGAGTCTGAGTGCTCCAGTGTAGTGTGAACAGGACATGAAGCATGCAACTACCATCTCCACAAATTGGGTCTCAGCAGCACAGAAATCTGTAGGGGATGTGGACAGGCCAAAGAAACTATGTAACACATACTTACCGTCTGTCCAAATCTTTCCCAAGAAAGATTTAAAATGTCGAACCAAACAAACGTAACAGGGAAAGACTGTCAAGAAATCCCATCTAGAGACGTTGTCAAATTTTTGAAAGCAGCACTAAAATACTGGATCAAAGGAAGGGGGTACAATAGATCTTTGTGGTCGCAGTACTAGTGTTACGTACATGACACACCCCGAGTTCTGTAATTCAATTCAATTCAATGTACGCTGCTGCTTCAAATCATCAAGACCAAGATTTGCGTCCGCAATGACTTTTCTTTTTTTTCGGAGGACTTGTGAGACACTATTGGAGCAGTCAAACTCAAAACTTGCCAGGTAGCAACCAACTCCAGTGCCGTTAATTTGATCCCAACGGTGAATGGTGACTGGACCAGATTCGATTTCGCTGGGATTCGAACCTGGGTCCCCTCTAACTTGGGGCAGGTACTTAACCAACTGCGCCATCCAGTCGCTTTCCTCAATGACTTAGTCTATATGCCAGAGTTCGGTGGTTATTCTTATTGAACTAGAAGGCTCAGATTCGAAAACCATGCTAGCGGAGCAGTGTCCGAGCTAGCTTAGCCTACAGACTTCTGCCTTTTGAATTAGATATGTGCATTGTTACCGCACGATTTCCCAAAATCGATTGGAGTTGGGCGGAAGAACGCCGGGCCGCTCAATGGAGGGTGGCCGTGAGTAAAGGTGTTATTTTAGGGCGCCACGCAGTTGCCCTTCCGCTCAACGTACCTCTTCCCAAGAACTGCGACACGGGGAGGTATCCAATTCCCAATAGGAAAACCCGATCCACAAGGAAGGATAGGTAAACACAAAAAAAAGACCGAACAACGGACTCGACTTTTCCAATGTATAATATAGATTTTTTTTATTTCTATTTTCCTTAGAATTTACTTAGTATCTACCTTAACAATTATATTAATACTTGGGCCTTGTTTTCAGAATTTTTATTTTTTTTTTTTCAAAATTTCAAAAGTTTTCAAAGGCAATGATTCAATTTTAACTCAAACTTAAGCCTACCCTATGTTGAGACACCACAAACGGGACACACTAAACAAGAGGAAATAAAAAAAAAATAAAGAAAAGAAATCCAACCGCGTACACGCCCGATACTCGAACCCGGGCCAACGCGCACGAACCGGAAACTCGGATTCGCTCCAGATAACTACGCCACGTAGCCGCTTGGAAACCGGTAGTTAATAATAATATAACAAGGGTCAAGAGGTATCTACCTTTCCACACGAATTAAAAAAAAAAAAAAAAAAATGTTCAAACAGCCGAACATGACCTAAAAAAAACCATTTTTTTTTTTGTCTCTTTTTTTTTTTTTTAAATAGATCCAAAACCATAAATAAGAAAATGCAAATAAAAAAAAATATAAAAAAAAAATCCAAAGAAAGAACCAAAATAACAACAAAGAAATAATAATTCAATAAAAAAAAAAAAAAAAAAAAAAAACCCCTGTGGAAGGAGTTCACCTGGAGTCTTCCTGGTCTCGCTCTCCTCCCGTTCTGCTCCCGCTCCTGCTTACGCCTGCTTCTCCCTTCGTTTGCTTCACGCACTAACACAACTTCGTTGAGTTCTAAACACTCCTTTTTTTTTCAATAATTGTCTTTTTTTTTTGATTATTGGTTAGAATAGATCTAGCTTTAAGCTCTTTTAATTTTTCCACAGCTTCATTCAAACTATAACCTATAAATGCGACATAGATCTACCACTTGCATTCACTGCACTTTTGTATTTATTTTTTTTTTCTTTAGTAACTAAGGTTTTTTTTTTCTTTGTTATATCTCTGGCAGGTTGATTTTCACGGACGGCAGACCATCTTTTTATGTACTTCACTTTCTTTTTTTTTTTTTTTTACTCGATATAATTCACTGAATTTTTTTTTCTCTTAGTTTTCCCTCAACAATAATTGTGGGTTACACCCGCCTTTTTTTTTTCTTTTGGCTCAAACATTTTTTTTTTCAACTCGATATACTTCACTGATAATTTTTCCTTAGATTTCACTCAATGACTATTTTTTTTGGTCATCACGCCTTATTCTTCACTCGCTGCACTTTCATCTTTCTTTTATCTACATTTATCAAGTTCGTATATCATCTCACAGACTAGTTTCTTTTAACACTTTAACACTGTGCGAGCCTTGCACTCTTTCGAACTGTATCGACCAACTTTTGACCATTTAAGATTCGCACTTCCCTATTCTTTCGTTGCTGAATCTCGATTAGATGTCTTTCTTGGCACCGAGCCCGACTTTCCTCGCGAGCCTCGTCTTATTTTTAATTCGGTTTCGTTTCTTATTCTCTCGAACGGATGGATAGAATCGATATATCGTCAGTTCTACCGACTCGATACACTTTTCGAACTTCGCGGCCAACCCACCGAGAAATCCACGTCCGCACTCAACCGCTGACAAAAACCAACTCCCTGTTCCAAAGCCAGCTAAACCCCTATCCTACCCAGCCACGTCGTACATCGTTGATCGGATGATCAGATCCTTCGTCCAGCTCGCGGTACGATCGCCTGATCGACCATTCCCCTTCCTAAGGAACCCGCAATCTCTCCATCGCGCCACCCTAGGCACAGCTAGCATCACGCCCAATAAGGAAGAAGCGGAACAAAAGCTAACCACCCGAAGTCAAAATGCAAGCAAAAAAAAAAAAAAAAACTGAAAGTGTTGGGGCGGTACTCGAACCAGCATTCCCAGTCTCATGGTCGAACATCCAACCCACTAGGCTACCAATTTCACCTGACTATCCTGGGGAGGACAACGACGCCATGATCAAGCCCCCATACGCCCACCTACCATGACGAATCTCTAGCATATTTCTAGGCGAAAACCTTTCAACAGTGGAAACCCATAATATTCCTCCCTTCCTTTCGAAAGGTTTTCGCCGAGGAATATCCTAGAGATCATCGGTCTGGCGGTGATATGGCTTCAGATCCTTGGCGTGCCATATCCCCGCTAACTTCCCCTTACTGTCCGCCAGTTCGTAGGTCCAGGGGGACACCTTCCGCGTCACCTCAAACGGTCCTATGTACTTCGGGGCGAGTTTGGCAGTAAAATATTTCGCCGCGTCGGACAACACAAAATTCCTCCTCAGAACCAGGTCCTTCGGGTAGTAACTGACGTCCCTCCGCCTCAGGTTATAAAACGTCTTGGACTTCTGCGCAGCGGCCTGCAACCGACATCGTACATCGGCGAAAAGCTCCTTCAGCGCTTCAGTGCGGGCTTCCACGCCTCCTGTCCGATCGGTCCTATAACCGTCAGCGGGAATAGGAGAATCCCTCCCATGAACCGTCATATCCCTACCAAACAGCACGAAGAACGGAGTAGTTCTGAGGACTTCGTGCGTTGAGTTTCGTATAGCGCACGCAACCTTCGGCAGGAGTGTGTCCCAAGTGCGGTGATTATCAGACACGTACGCTCGAAGCATTGTTTTCACCGTCTGGTTGTAGCGCTCAGCAGGGTTGGCCTGTGGGTGGTAAAAGGCCGTGAAGTCTAACGTAACGCCGTACGTAGTCGCTAACTCAGACATCTCCTTGCTCTTAAACTGCACGCCGTTGTCACAAACAATCCACCTTGGAACACCAAACACCAGGAACACCTGCTCCTCCAAAATCATCCTCAATGATTTGCCCGTAGCCGACCTAACAGGGAAGAACAGTGGAAATTTGGAGAAATGATCCACCACGGTAAGGATGTACTGAAATCCCCTCGTGGATCTTGGCAAAGGTCCCACAAAGTCCACGCACACCATCTCCCACGGCTTGGTGACATTGCACCGCGACGCCATCAGTCCTGCGGGTTTCTGCAGTTCAGGCTTGACTGCTTGGCAGACCGCACACCCCCGCACGTAACGCCTTATACTCTGCCTCATTCGTGGCCAATAGTACCGACGGGATACCTTGTCCATGGTCTTCTGGACACCGCCATGTCCACTTAGGACGTCGTCGTGGCACTCCCGGAGGATCCCAGCTCTCCCTTCCTTTGGAATCACGCGTTTCCACTGATCTTCCTCTGACACTAGCTGCGGAAATCTTGTTGCCACATGTTTAAAAAGGGCTCCTCTATCGATGCGCCAATCCGGGTACTCCTCACCACTCTTATTCACCATCTGTAGCATCTTGAGGTACCAAGGATCATGGGTAGCAACGGTGACCGTTGCCGCTTCCTCATTTGCCCTAGATAGGGCATCGGGTACCAAATGCTCCTTACCTTTCCGATGAACGATGGTGAAGTCGAACTGCTGCAATCTGACCGCCCACCGGGCCAACCTACCCTGTGGGTCTTTCAAATTGTTCAGCCAGACCAAAGAGTGATGATCGGTCACTACCGTAAACTGACTACCTTCCAGATATGGGCGAAGCTTCTCTATGGCCCAAATGACAGCAAGACACTCTCGCTCCGTCGTAGAGAAGTTACGCTCAGTTCTGGTTAGCGTACGGCTCAGATAGCTAACCACCTTTTCTCCCTCGCCAGGTACCTCCTGAGTAAGCACAGCCCCTATACCTACGCCAGATGCATCGGTGTGGACAATGAAGGGTAGGTCAAAGTTCGGACAAGTTAGGATCGGTGCACGTACCAACCTGTCCTTCAATGTGCGGAAGGCTGCCTCACACTTATCGGTCCACTCGAACTTCCGTCTCTTCTTCAACAGCTCAGTGATCGGAGCAAGAAGGTCGGAGAAGTTGTGGACGAATCGACGATACCAGGAGACCATACCGATGAACCTCCGCACACCCGACACCGTCGTGGGCCTTGGATACTCCACCATACACCGTACTTTCTCCGGATCGACCAGAAGACCACTCTTATTTACAATGTATCCCAAGTACTTCAACTCCGACTTGCAGAACTCGCATTTTTCCCGGCTTAATACAAGCCCTGCCTCCTGGATACGCGTCAACACTTCCCTTAGCACTTCGAGATGTCGCTCAAAAGTCTCCGTGACAATAATGACATCGTCGAGGTACACAAACACGTTCGGTTCGAGGTCGGCTCCGATGATTGTATCAATAAAACGCTGCCACGTCGCCGGAGCGTTATGAAGCCCAAAGGGCATGCGGCAAAATTGATACAACCCCTTTCCGGGAATAGTAAACGCGGTGTACCTCTTCGAAAACTCGGCCATGGGTATCTGCCAGTAAGCGGACTTAATATCCAAGGAGGAGAGAAATTTTGCGTTTCGTAGCTTGTCGAGAGTTGCAGAAACGTATGGAATGGGATACGCATCGCGTTCGGTCACCTGATTGAGCTTGCGAAAATCAACGCAGAAGCGATACTTCCCATCCTTCTTCTTAATAAGAAGGATAGGGGAAGACCAAGGGCTGGACGATGGCTCAATCACCCCAGCTCGAAGCATCTCATCCACTTCCTTGTTGATCTGCTTCTGGACGATCGGAGAAACCGGATAGTACCTTTGTTTGATGGGTTCCGCGTGGGTTCTGATGACGTGCTCCACTCGGTTGGTACATCCTAGATCTTCACCCATGGTTTTGAAAATGTGGTCCACCAAGACTTCTAGCTCCTCCCTTTGCGTTGAAGACAGTCTCTCCTGCCCTTCACTGGCGCACACCTCGTCGGCGAAATTCCAAACTCTCTTGGAAAGATCTGGCACAATGGCGAACTGTTCCCAAAAATCGGCCCCCAGAATAAGGCTGTGCGTTAACTTCGGAATGATGAGCACCTCCATCACCTTCACGTTGCCCTCCAGCCTGAGAGGAACGCTAACTGCCCCTAACACCTCAACCCCATCCCCATTCGCTACTGTCACAGACCCTACGTCAACCTTGAATATAGAGCAGCCCAACGACCTCAACGATGCCCAACCCGGCCCACCAAGAATCGTGCGGGATGCCCCAGAATCCAACAACCCCAACAACTCCACTCCATAGATGTCGACCTTCAAATAAGGACGACGATCTCCTCCTCTGCTTTGTAGCATAAAGTCAAGCGCCGCAGGTGGAAAGAGCGCTTGACATGCGGATTCGGACACCTGACTCAACGACCCGCCTGTCCTTGAGTCCCTACCCCGTTTCCCGCTGCGGGCGTCTGAGGAGAGCAACGTGGACAACGACTGCGGATGACCCCCGGCGTGTTACACCCGTAACACCGAACCGGTTGTGGGCACCTGGCTGCGATGTGGCCCTGTTCCTTGCATCTGAAGCAGGAGAGTGGCGTCGGAGCCCTGGATGATGTTCCGCCAATGGCCTGTGCCTCCTCTTGGCCCGTAACCCCGACGTAGGCGAGATCGGGCTCGAGCAGAGCCGTTCTCCGAGTCGGCGGGGGTGCGAAACTTTCGACTAAAAAGCGGGTAGCTTCGAGACGATGCCCCACCTCAACGAGCTGATCCAGGGAATTAATGTCCACCAAGGCCATTTGCGACTGGTAGAATGGGCACAGGTTTCGGCGAATCTGCTTCAGCTTCGTCTCTTCGCTACACGGCTCACTTAGTCGGGCAAAAAGGCACAGCATCACACTTACGTAGATGCCAATGGTCTCCGTCTGCCCCTGGGTCCTACCTCTGATCTCCGCCCACAGTCGTTCCTCGTAACCCGGCGGTAGAAACTCGGCTCGCAAACTACCTACCAGCCCCTGCCAATTCCGGAAACGGAGTTTATTCGCCCTATACCATACGGCCGTCTTCCCCTCAAACAAATCGTACGCGGAACAATAGACCTCCTCATGCGTGAACCCCCTGGCTTCTCTCAGCTCCTCCACTTTTTCCAGGAAGCTAGTGACCGACTGGCTCGTATCGCCACTAAACGTAAGGCCCCATTTCATGACCGGTACCCTCTTTGTCGCTGGTAGGATCGGTGATGACATCGGTGATGACGTGGCTCTCGGGTGGGCTGGGTAGATGACTGGGCTTACTGGAGCGTTATGCCCTCCGTCAAGGTTGAGAGCTAGTGGTCCCTGCGCGGGTTCGGCCGTACCTCCTACTTCTACCGCTGCCTTAACGTCCAGGTTCGATAGAAGGCCTACTACCTGCTGCCTAGCGTCTGCCACAAATACCTTGTCTTCGACAGACTCGCACACTGACCTACCTAGACGACGTAACACCCACTCGGTTTTCGAGACTATTTTTTTGTAGTCGCCTGAGTTTTCGTCGCCTACAAAATCTCCTATCAGCCTTAGAATCTCCTCTAGCTTGGCGGTAACAGCCGCCTTATCCTCGTCGAAGCTAAAAGGATACTCCGGTAGAACGAAACTTGCGTCTCTTCGCATAGCTGTACGCAGCATCTTCCTCATTTCGTCTACCGTAGTACCCTTTAGCCCCCGCACGTCCAACTCGTACGTCAATTCCTCCGCGCTTAACCGGTTAACATCCGTCTTACAATTTCTTTTGAACGAGACCAGGAAGACCGCAGTGATACCCTTCGGAGAACAATCAACAAAAAAAAAAAGCAATTAATCGCTGGCGATAACGACCTTGACAATATAATTTATACTTATAATATTTTTCTTATCTAGGCCCCACGTTGGGCGCCAAAATGTTACCGCACGATTTCCCAAAATCGATTGGAGTTGGGCGGAAGAACGCCGGGCCGCTCAATGGAGGGTGGCCGTGAGTAAAGGTGTTATTTTAGGGCGCCACGCAGTTGCCCTTCCGCTCAACGTACCTCTTCCCAAGAACTGCGACACGGGGAGGTATCCAATTCCCAATAGGAAAACCCGATCCACAAGGAAGGATAGGTAAACACAAAAAAAAGACCGAACAACGGACTCGACTTTTCCAATGTATAATATAGATTTTTTTTATTTCTATTTTCCTTAGAATTTACTTAGTATCTACCTTAACAATTATATTAATACTTGGGCCTTGTTTTCAGAATTTTTATTTTTTTTTTTTCAAAATTTCAAAAGTTTTCAAAGGCAATGATTCAATTTTAACTCAAACTTAAGCCTACCCTATGTTGAGACACCACAAACGGGACACACTAAACAAGAGGAAATAAAAAAAAAATAAAGAAAAGAAATCCAACCGCGTACACGCCCGATACTCGAACCCGGGCCAACGCGCACGAACCGGAAACTCGGATTCGCTCCAGATAACTACGCCACGTAGCCACTTGGAAACCGGTAGTTAATAATAATATAACAAGGGTCAAGAGGTATCTACCTTTCCACACGAATTAAAAAAAAAAAAAAAAAAATGTTCAAACAGCCGAACATGACCTAAAAAAAACCATTTTTTTTTTTGTCTCTTTTTTTTTTTTTTAAATAGATCCAAAACCATAAATAAGAAAATGCAAATAAAAAAAAATATAAAAAAAAAATCCAAAGAAAGAACCAAAATAACAACAAAGAAATAATAATTCAATAAAAAAAAAAAAAAAAAAAAAAACACCTGTGGAAGGAGTTCACCTGGAGTCTTCCTGGTCTCGCTCTCCTCCCGTTCTGCTCCCGCTCCTGCTTACGCCTGCTTCTCCCTTCGTTTGCTTCACGCACTAACACAACTTCGTTGAGTTCTAAACACTCCTTTTTTTTTCAATAATTGTCTTTTTTTTTTGATTATTGGTTAGAATAGATCTAGCTTTAAGCTCTTTTAATTTTTCCACAGCTTCATTCAAACTATAACCTATAAATGCGACATAGATCTACCACTTGCATTCACTGCACTTTTGTATTTATTTTTTTTTTCTTTAGTAACTAAGGTTTTTTTTTTCTTTGTTATATCTCTGGCAGGTTGATTTTCACGGACGGCAGACCATCTTTTTATGTACTTCACTTTCTTTTTTTTTTTTTTTTACTCGATATAATTCACTGAATTTTTTTTTCTCTTAGTTTTCCCTCAACAATAATTGTGGGTTACACCCGCCTTTTTTTTTTCTTTTGGCTCAAACATTTTTTTTTTCAACTCGATATACTTCACTGATAATTTTTCCTTAGATTTCACTCAATGACTATTTTTTTTGGTCATCACGCCTTATTCTTCACTCGCTGCACTTTCATCTTTCTTTTATCTACATTTATCAAGTTCGTATATCATCTCACAGACTAGTTTCTTTTAACACTTTAACACTGTGCGAGCCTTGCACTCTTTCGAACTGTATCGACCAACTTTTGACCATTTAAGATTCGCACTTCCCTATTCTTTCGTTGCTGAATCTCGATTAGATGTCTTTCTTGGCACCGAGCCCGACTTTCCTCGCGAGCCTCGTCTTATTTTTAATTCGGTTTCGTTTCTTATTCTCTCGAACGGATGGATAGAATCGATATATCGTCAGTTCTACCGACTCGATACACTTTTCGAACTTCGCGGCCAACCCACCGAGAAATCCACGTCCGCACTCAACCGCTGACAAAAACCAACTCCCTGTTCCAAAGCCAGCTAAACCCCTATCCTACCCAGCCACGTCGTACATCGTTGATCGGATGATCAGATCCTTCGTCCAGCTCGCGGTACGATCGCCTGATCGACCATTCCCCTTCCTAAGGAACCCGCAATCTCTCCATCGCGCCACCCTAGGCACAGCTAGCATCACGCCCAATAAGGAAGAAGCGGAACAAAAGCTAACCACCCGAAGTCAAAATGCAAGCAAAAAAAAAAAAAAAAACTGAAAGTGTTGGGGCGGTACTCGAACCAGCATTCCCAGTCTCATGGTCGAACATCCAACCCACTAGGCTACCAATTTCACCTGACTATCCTGGGGAGGACAACGACGCCATGATCAAGCCCCCATACGCCCACCTACCATGACGAATCTCTAGCATATTTCTAGGCGAAAACCTTTCAACAGTGGAAACCCATAATAGCATCCACATACTTGTACAACTCGTAGTGTTCGCGGTTTTGTCTTCTTTTCCGTTTGACTTTCACGCAGACATTACACCATATATCCGACGCTGAATTCTTCTTTCGACATCACCAAGAATTAGCTCTGCAGTCTTGCAAATTTTTCAGCTTTCGAGTCCATATAACAAGACGACCGATTGACTCCACCCCAATAGCAGATGAGAACGAGAGTTGAATGCATGGCCATACACACAACTCTTGTTAAACTTTAAATGAACTCGAAAATTTCCTGTTTGTTATACTTACTTACTTACTTAGCGGAGCCGTGAATGGTCTCTGCCTGAGACACGGCAGCCTTCCATGCCCTGCGGCCCGGGCACGCTGCCTCCAGTTATCCAGACCAAGCGCTCTGGCATCCTCGATAGCTTGGTCCTTGAAACGGAGGTTCGGTCTTCCTTTTCTTCTCGAACCTGTGGGCTGTGATTCGAAGATCCTTTTTGCTGGAGCGTTGTTGTCCATTCGCTCGATGTGGCCGAGCCAGTGTAGTCGTCGTTTTTTGGCTTTTTGGACTAGATCTATATCATTGTAAAGCTCGTAGAGTTCGCGGCTGTATCTTCTCCTCCATTCGCCCTCCTCGCATGCGGGACCGAAAATTCGACGAAGAATTTTTCTCTCAAAAGAACCCAAAAAGTGCTCTGCTTTCCTGCTCATCGTCCAACACTCGGCTTCATATAATAGAACTGGCAGGATTAGCGTTGTGTAGAGCATGCATTTTGTCTTTCGAGTTAGGAGTTTTGAACCCATTTGTTTCGCCAAACCGAAGTTGCAACGGTTTCCTAGGATAAGTCTTCGTCGAATCTCGACTAGGGTGTCATTCGTGGGATTGATATTAACTTCGAGGTAGGTAAACTGCTTAACCACTTCGAAGTTTTTGCTGCCAACAGTGACGTTTTGTCCTAGGCGGTGGAACAATAATTCTTTGTGTGTTGGCGGCAAATACTTAGTCTTGTCCTCATTTACTTCAAGACCAACTCGTTTCGCCTCTTCTTTAATGGCCGTGAAAGCTTCTATAACGGCTCGCTGGGAGCGACCGGACACCTTCATTTTCGTACTATTTATGTACAAATTGAAAACAATAAAAGGCAATTACTTCGAAATTCATTAATTTTATATTAACTAGACGTATTTAAGCTAAACTATAATAAAAACAAAAATAATATTAATTCATTTAAATAACACTGAAAATAAAGTAATAAAAAAAAAAATAATAGTAAATTCATCAAAAAATAATTTCAAAGTAATAACCGGACAGTTTACTCACATACAACATTTCATAAAAATTAAAAGACAGATTTCATCATTATTTTTTTGTAATATTTGGTAGACAATCCTTTTTGTTTTAAAACTGCTTTAAGCTTGCCCGGCATTGAAGAAACCAGTTTTTTGCAATATGATGGCTCAGGGTGGCGTCTTGTCTCCTCTGCTATGGTGCATGCTGGTTGACTCTCTGCTCGATGCTCTAGATAGTTCTAACATTTACGCCCAGGCCTATGCGGATGATGTAGCTGTTCTGTCTGTCGGATCATGCCTAGCGGATGTGTGTTCAAAAGTGCAGGCAGCTCTAGACGTGATCGACGATTGGTGTACCAGAAACGGGCTTTCAGTCAACCCTCTTCAAACCGAGGTTGTCCTCTTTACGAGGAGGAGGAAATTGACTGGTTTGACTCAACTAAAAGGTGTCACTATCCGCTTTTCCGATGAAGCTAAATATCTGGGTGTCATTCTAGATACGAAGCTTCTGTGGAAAAAACACGTCAAAATGAAAATTGCGAAGACACTGGCAGTGTAAGGGAATTTTCGGCAAATCATGGGGTCTATCACCAAAAAGATCCGTTTGGATCTACACGGCTATGATTAGGTCCCTTCTCTCCTATGCATCGGCCGTTTGGTGGAATAAGCTTCCGCGTAAATACGTAACTGCTGCTTTCACCAAGCTTCAAAGAACGGTCTGTCTCGGCTGCATGGGGGCCTTCCCTAGCACGCCTGGCTGTGCTCTTGATGCCCTGCTGAATCTCCCCTCCCTAGATGTCCATATCATGGGGTGTACTCTCAAGGCCATCTTCCTTTCGATGACCTTCCGCATCGCATTTCCTTTGATCCCAGTCTTATGGATATGCCGTCTGACACATGGACACCTGTACTCCAGTTGCGACGAACATACAAAGTCGACTTTCCCTGCACTCAGGACTGGCTCTGGCCAGAATCTGAGCCAGGAAAGGAATGTAGTCGAATATTCACGGACGGCCCCAAGACCAATGAAGGATCTGGTGCGGGTGCCCTCGTGGAGGGCGACAACTTTAGATTGCACACCTCGTTAGGTAAATTTGCGTCAGTTTTCCAAGCGGTAACCTATGCAATCCTAATGGCCACGAACTATTTTGTGAAGAATAGGTAGAACAGGCGAAGCATTTGCGTCTGTAGCAACAACCAAGCTTAAGGCCTTGCTGAACCCTTTAACCACTTCCAGAATAGTTCAGGAATGCAAGTCTTCTCTGAATTTGATCGGTAGCTTAAATTCGCTAAGACTTGTCTGGGTCCCGGGGCACCACGAGATCACGGGAAATGAGATCGCCGATGAACTTGCTAGGCGAGGATCAGATGTGGCATTCGCAGAACCTGAACCTGCGCTGGGACTGACTGCGTCCTTGGTTAGGGCTTCCATCGATGGTTGGACTTCTCGAGAGCACAACCGCAGGTGGCATGACTCTCCAGGATGTAAACAGACCAAGCGCATGCTCCCCATCGTCTGTAAGAAATCCGCGACTTTCTTGTTATCTCTTAACAGAAAAGACTGCAGACAACTCACCGGCGTACTAACGGGCACTACACCTTCGCCAAACACCTAAGTGTGCTTGGCCTAAGCGATGAAACCCTCTGCGACGCCTGTGAAGAAGATGATGACACTGCAGAGTACTTCCTCTGCCATTGTCCCGCATTTGCTCGGTTTAGGTGGCAGTTATTCGGCGCTGATGAGGTGAGAGCTGATGATGTAGACTCCTCGTCACAGAAGCGCCTGCTGGTCTTCCTTCGGAAGACCATGAAATTTCAGTAAAGGTAGGTTGCTTCCTGGTAATACAATGGACCAGTTTTTGAGTCTGAGTGCTCCAGTGTAGTGTTACAAAAACCTCCGACAATAAAAAAAATCCCCTACACAAAATGGGGCACAGCAGCACAGAAAACTGTAGACACTGTGAACAATCAAAGGAGACGATGGAACACCTATTAGTCGAGTGTCCAAATCTGACACCAAGCAGGTATAAAATAACCAGCAGAATCACATTAAAAAGAACAGACTATCAGGACATGCCATTAAAATATATCTCAGGGTAGGTAGGTGAGGCCCTAAACACACACACAATAGATCTACCATGTGTCGCCGTGTTATGTGACTGCAAGTTACTCCCAATTCGCTTCAATTCAATTCAATTCAATTCCAAGATCATGTTTAATGTTGTTTTAAGTGGCCCTGTAATTCCTATGAACACGAGACATTGAAGCCTTTCCAGCTGTACCAGGATACATTTTTCGTCTTGGGACTTTCCCCATACCACTACCCCGTTTAGTTTAATTTGTGTAGGTCTAGTGAGTCCATTTGTAAGGATCCATTAGAGGGGTAAGGCGACGCCTTTGAGGTGTGCTTGTCGTCACAAACTTAGTTGAGCTAGTATTTTGTGGTTATCGTTTGATTACTGAGTAGGTTTCCTATCCATCTGAGAAATTTTAACTGACTCTTATGGATATCGCATCTTAGGTTACATTATTGAACAGAGAAGGTTCTAAGAACGAAATATGAAACCATTCGGTTTCCCGTAATAACCCCTATTATTTGGTTGGTTTCCCATGTTAAACTGAAGCATCAAAGAAGTTCAAAATTTTCATCATAAGCACTCTAATAATTGCAGGTTCCTGTGAAAGACTATTCTCCGGGAGGCTTAGTGCATCGTATGCTAAAACTATGAAGCCATTTAGTAGCTTCCACAAAAAGACTGTTCTTAGGAATGGATCATTGTTGGTAAAAGAACATTTTCAAAAGCTCTTGATAAACGTTTTCAACTGAAAATGTAAATCTGACTTAGGAATGCACAAGCATTCCTAGTGATCCATCGAAGGAATACATTTGAGTTTTATCACAGAGCTGGGGTCGAAATTTCAACCCAAGTGGAATAAGCAACTGAAATAAATTCTCAAAACTAAACTAAATTGTGAATGGTTGAGATTTAAAGTTGGCTTGGTATTCATCTTCTTTTTAAAAAATTAACAGAAATTCTGCTTAGGAAATGTTCACCAGCTTGGATTAACTCGGGGGAGAATATAGCACACCCCCTGTGGTGGGAAATTAATATTTATTAAGAATTGTGTGCCGTGGCCAAAGACAAATAGTGCGCTTTCAGGTGCACAGACTATCAACTGTCTGCCGTGTGTGTTAACCGGGAAAATGTGGAGAAATAGGTAGAAATGCTCAGGGTGTTATTCTCATTGGATTAAGAAAGGCACCCGTCTTGGCAGCCAACAATGACATTCAACAAAGGCCTGCAATTTGAAATGACGCCTCTTGTTGGATATCCGTAAACGTTAAGAAGTCTCATGAATTAGGTTAGCATCGCACATTTCCCTGCCTTTCAATCGGAAATGCCAGTGCAATGAATTCGTTGTTTATCCAACGGTCAACAATTAAAACAAGTGAGAACCCACAGAGGAATGTGTATTTAAGTCAAATTTAGGCTTAGGAACCGAAATTTGAACCCGATGAAGTGTAATCAGAAAGTCTCCTTTGATGATGATTCCCAAGGACATTCTCCACCATTTGCGATCTCGTGTATCCCTCTGTCATCTTTTCCTCTTTACAAGAAAAAATCTTCAAGGGAACTTTGACGAGTTAACCCCTCGCACTACATAATTCAGAAGCGTCCTTTGAATTATTCTCTCCCACTAACAAGTTAAAAAATCGATAATAATAATCTCCTTTGGGCTTAAACTTTGAAAGCGAACGCCTAAGTCCTTGATGGTGAATTTCATAACACACCAGCTCAAAGCAGATACCGGCTGAAATGTAATTAGATGCTTTTGTAATAATTTCTGCCAGCGAATGGGGGGGATGGGTTCGTGGAAAAGTCCATGGATAAACGAAACCGAAATTAAAATGTTAACATTGTTGTGTCTTACGTTAAGCAGACTCCCGCTTCAGTCCTAAGTCTCAGGTTAAAGCACTCGTGAGTAATGTGGGGTCGTGTTCGTTCGCTTCGTACAGTAAAGTTGCAGTGCTCAGGATGTTTAATGTTATGAGCATTTGTTGTGGGTTCGGATGTAATCTCCGCTTGTATAAGAACATTGGTTTTAATAGGGATGAGGAAGTGGTAAATACAATTAAGTATATGATCTCTTCCATGCACTCTTTGCCTCCTCACACAAGGATAAGTTTTTTTCTTTTCTGTCTAAGGAGCGTCGTTGTATTTGGCCGTTTATAAAACAATGGTTGTGTATGAGACTATAGGACTGGAAGCAGATGGGCAGTATACTTCGTCGACCTTGGTTGCCTTAAGACCTCCGCTGAGTGTTAGTTTTTTTGACTGAGGAAGTGCAAAATGATTTCATAGCTGACACATGTGAGCATTGGAAGATAGCAAAGATGTGAATGTTGTTGTTAATGATTTTGGCAAAGACTTTGATAAAATTGTGATTGTATTATTGAAACTCAAAACCCTTGGTTTCCAGTCTGGGTTTAGGGCGTGGATCATAAATCGTACCTTGAAGAGCTTAATTTTTAGATCCCCTGTGACTAATCCTTTTACAGGCACATCTGGGGTTCCCCAGGGTAGCCATCTTGGTCCACTGATTTTCATCCTGTCAATTAATGACGTTGACAACTTTATAATATAATCTCGTTTATCAGTTTACGCGGACTCCTGCTGACTCTCATGCACTTCAAATAGATTTAAAAAAAATGTTTCGACTTATGCAAACAAATTTCCTTGTGCTAAATGTTATCAAATGCCAATCTAATGCGTATTCTCGTAAGTGGCTTCCGGCTGCTCCTAGAACCTATTATATTGGGGACGAGCGGTCTCCCACTGTTACTTTACTGCACGACTTAGGTGCTATTGTTCTCTCACGAGTGAAGGAGACCTTCAGTTTAATTCCGACTCCGAAAGGCGAGATTGAGAAGCTTTTTCTATACAGTTATACTCTTTGAACATTGTCAGTGACTCGAAAGAGGTGGAGCCGCGAGAAAAATGTTTGATGTCTTTTCGAGATTCGAACCTCAAGCGTAGGAGTCGACGCACTGACCCAAAACGCCACGGCGTAGTAGACAAAGTAGACAAATTATTTCACTGCCTCAAAGTTATAGCTGCCTATAGCGACGTTTTATCCAAGACGTCAGTATTGGTGGACCTTTTCCGAAGACAGAAAATAAAGGGTGGGTCAAATAAGAGTTTCGGTTGTTGCGGCATTGCGACAGATCCTGTAGAAGACCCAAGAAATGCAGATCGACACACACAACCTATTTGTCGAGGTCGCATATGACAGCGTGCATAGAGACGAGCTATACAGCGCCATGTCTAGTTTTGACATTCCTGCCAAACTCGTCAGTCTGAGCAGGATGACGATGGAGAACTCTCGCTGCTCCATCAAAGTCGGTAACGACCTCACCGAGACCTTCAGTGTCAAAATGCGTTTTAGACAAGGCGACGCGCTGTCATGTGATTTCTTTAACATCGTTCTTGAGAAGATCGTGCAAAACTCACTGGCCAACACAAGAGGCACGATCTTCCAAAAGTCCGTTCAACTACTGGCACCCGCGGATGACATTGACGTGATTGGGTGAACACAGCGTGCCGTCAATGATGCGTTTGCAGGCATTGAAACGGAAGCGGCTAAAATGGGTCTGGCGGTAATCGAGACAAAACCAAGTACATCCTGTCATCGAGAAACGACACACAACATCGACGCCTTGGCCAGAACGTCTCCGTAGGCAGCTATAACTTTGAGGTAGTTAAGGACTTCGTCTACCTCGGCTCCGCGGTAAACAGTACAAACAACATCAGTACCGAGATCAAACGCAGAATAACTCTTCCCAACCGCTGTTTTTTTGGACTCAAAAGGCAACTGAGTAGTAGAAGACCAAGCTGACTCTATACAAGACCTTGATCATCCCAGTCCTGCTGTACGGCGCAGAGGCATGGACAATATCCCAAGCGGATGAACAGTCTCTTGGCCTTTTCGAGAGAAAAGTTCTGCGCACGATCTTTGGTCCTGTTTGCGTTGATGGCATTTGGATGAGAAGGCTTAACGGGTTGCTGGGATGATATTGCCCTTAAGTGCTTAAATCGTTTCCGGATTGTTGGCATAACATCGCTCCTTCACGGTTCCCCACAAAAAAACCAAAAAAAATCCAAAGAGGTCAAATCGCAGCTCCGAGGCGGCCAATTGACATCGCCAAGACGGCTGATAATACGATTTGGGAATTTGGTGCGCAAAAGATCGATTGTGGCATGGGCTTTGTGGTATGGCGCGTCATTCTACATGAACCAGAGGTCGTTCAAGTCCATATCTTCAATTTCAGTAAAAAAAAGAGTTGGTTAACATGGCTCTGTAACGCCCACCGTTGACCGAAACGTTGTTCCCAGCATCATTTTCGAAGAAAAATTATTCAATGATGCCACCACTCCACAATCCGCACCAAACTGTCACTCTCTGTGGCTTCTCGACATTAACATGTGGGTTTTCCGAGCCATAAATGCGGCTATTTTGTTAGTTAACAGAAATGCGCTTCGTCAGAAAGATAATTTTTTGCCCAAAATCGTTGTCCAATTCAAGCTGCTCTAAGGCCCAAACTGTGAAGCGATAACGAAGCGGACGTCGCGCGCCTTCAGTTGCTGAGTCAATTGGACCTTGTAAGCGAATAATCCAAGATCTTTGTGCAGAATTCTCATCAGGCTAGTGCGTGAAATGTTGAGCTGTTGAGATCGATGGCGAATTGATGTTCGTGAATTGAGTCTTACACTCTCGGCCACAGCACCCACATTCTCATTTGGGTGCACCGTACGACGAGGGGGACCATGAGTGTTAGTTGTCCAGTAGCATACCAGTCTCATGGACTTATTGCACAAACTTGTGTACAACAGTCTTCTTTTCAGAAAACGCACTGTTTGGGCTACACAGTACTCACTTTGGAAATAAGTTTTCAATATTTCCCAACGTTGTTCAAGCATAAATCGACTCATTTCGTTGGGTGGAGGTATGATACTGACTTTCTGTCAAGATTTCGAACGGGATGCAGCTGTCAGCGTCAAAATAACCTATGATTTAGAAAAAAAAACACTAGATGGCCCACCCTGCATATAGTTTTACAATAATAATGATAATGGCGAGTGGACCTGGGCCTAGCTTCTCAGCAACCACTCGTGTTGTGCGAGCTATTGTTCTCTCACAAGTGGAGGGGACCTACAATTTAATGTCGACTCCAAACGGCGAGATTGGGAAGCTTTTTGTAGACAGTTATACTCTTTGAGCCGTGAAAAAATTTTAGGTGATTTTTCGGGAATCGAAACGAGAATATCGAGCGTAGGAGTTGACGCAACTGCCCACTATGCCACGTCTGTCAAATTGACTGTCATTTATTCAGGATGGATAGCGTTCAATAATACGTTCAAATGATAAAATTGTTTTATCAAATGTTCTGTTTGAGTAACGTTCAGCGCGCTTCGCCAATTTTACGGTCGCCATTATCGTCCTACCGAGAGGCCTATGCGCAGGGTGGTGGAGAAATTTGAGTCCACAAGTGAACTATAAACCAGCACCCGTACGCCACGGCACCCACCCCCCTTCATAAGGTTATCCTTATATCCTTATATTTTGCTTAAAATGTACGGCATGTAAATCAAGCTAATTCTTAATATCCGAGATCAAACGCAAAACACCTCTTACCAATGGCTGTTTATCTTGGCTCAGGATGTTGGTCAAGGTCCTGTACAAAGTCAGCTTGGTCATCCTTGGGACGAAAGCAAGAGCGATTGGAAGGAATTGTTTTGCATTCGATCTCCGCACTGATGAAATTCTTGCTGTTTATTGCAGAGCCGAGGTAGACGAAGCCCTGCATCTAAATTTGGTGGAACATTCTGTCTGACAGAAATATTTGTGTATTCGTCGCAGTTTAGCAGTATGCAGATATGATTTTTCCCAATTCTCTGTATCGACTGAGATTCTCCTGTCAGTTGTCCATGTTTCCACGCCTTCAAACCGCTGAACGGTAATAAGTAGAGGAGTGACGGATATCTTACAAGTATTCGATATCCGGCCTATACGGCGTCTTTTATAATATCCGACCGGAGCCGAATAGTCTTTTGATATCCGGCCGAATACCGGATAGTCGTAAAATGCAAATAAATACAAAATAAAAAAAAACCATTTAATATTGGAAGTTTACTAAAGCCAAATTATGGTGAATGATAGTTAGTTTTTCTGCATTCAGGGGTAATAATTTATTACGTATACGATGCATGCTTCAGAGAAGAGTCTCTCACTGTATACACTGCTACATGGAGTTGAAAAATAAGTTTTGGCAAATTTGAGCAAAATTGGGTACTGTCTTCTATTTGCTGACCACAAAGCCCAAGGGTCGCTATTCCGCTCAAAATAAACTGTTTTGTCAAGTCAAGCTCGTTGACGGTATTTTTTGGCAGAAAACTCAATCTGGCTTGCCTTTCGCAACCTTTTCAAAAATGTTACAGAAACTTTGCTGTGTAGAAAGTAAGAATATCTTGTGGAGGAGAAGGAAGAAACATGTTTAAGTTGATTTTACTTGTATCGGTCTGATTTAAGTATTAGAGCACCAAACTATTATACCTTCAATTTGGACAGATATCCGGCCGCCGAATATTTGGTTATCCGGTATCAGGCCAAATCACTATTCGGTACAAGTCTAGTAATAAGCCTTCCCGCACCAGTGATTAAAGAATCATTACAATCGACCGCGTCTACATCAAGCAGTTACACCGTAAAGGGATGTGAGGGCGGATATACATAGATGGGTAGGTAGGTAAAAGTGGCGGTGGACATACAGATCCTGTTTATCGCACCCAATTAGCGCCTGGATACCACCGTTTTGATACCACATCCTATGGGATACCTAATTTGTGAGAAGGGGGTAAAAAGGAGTGTGTATTCACTCAGATTTGCCTAATGTTTTTTTTTTTTAAACAGCTTTGTGGATTTTATGAAGGCTAGCAGACTATGAATGTTTGCCTCCGAGAGGTTTTTAGGGGTGTTAAAGATGGCTTTGCTCAGAGTGCGTTGTCTGACTCTAGCTAGAGCCGGACATTTGCACAGAAAGTGCTCGGGGGTATCTGGTTCGATTTCCACCCGGCAGCTGCGGCAGTGCGAGTTGAATGGTATGCCTAGTCTTTCAGCATGCCTGCCGACAGCCCAGTGTCCAGTACAGACCGCTATAATTTTGGATATGTTTCTTCTACTGTTGTTGAGCAGGTTTTTTGTTCTCTTTTGGTTGTAGTTGGGCCATAAGCTTCTGGATAGGACACACGTTTCCAGCTTGGTCTATCTCTAGTTGGCGATCTTGAGTAGGTGATTGCAGATGTTATTTTTAACGATGCCTAGTGGAGCCTGGACTTATTCCACAGCGAGACTATCGAGTTTGGATCCCTGTCTGGCTAGCCCGTCTGCAGCTTCGTTTCCTCTTATACCCGTGTACCCAGATCAAAGATACCGGGCTCCGCTCACCTATAATGGATAGTTCCTTGCAGCAGCAATCCATTAATTTTGACGTTGTGGTTATGGATGTTAGAGCCTTGGTAGCAGCTTGACTATCAGAAAAAATTGCTATCCGCTGTGCTGGTTCTGTTCTGTTCTTAATTTCAAGACACGCATCATATATTGCTAGCACTTCTGCCTGGAAAATGCTTGCAAAGCCCGGCAGCTTGAGCGACTTTGATATCTTGAGGGCTTCGGAGAAGATTCCAGCGCCCACACCAGAGTCCATCTTCCAACCGTCTGTGGAGATGGCAATGTGATGGGTTTGGATGACTCTATCGCTTTTTCACTCAGTTCTAATTGGAAAGTATGCCCTATAGTTTTTATTGAAATTTAGCTTTGGTGTGACTCAGTATCGCCTGTTGTGGTAGTAAGTTAAGGATGTTACAATGTCCATAAGTTCTGTTGTTCCAGCAGTTTGACTCTCTGAGTCTAAGTGCACTGCATGTGGCCACTGCGCTGAATTTCAAAAAAGGGATTTAAATGTTCACTTTTTCACAATCAAGTTTACGCCAGAATTGGTTGTCATCGCATCTTTGTGGCCACTGTAAATGCATTGTTTGGATTCTTCCCTAAAGACATGAATTCATTGTCGCATTAAGTCAAAATCAATGTAACGGATGTCAAGGTTTTTAGAGCACTAACCTAACCAAATGGAACCAAATTCAGTCCTCTGAAGGGAGATACCAATGATGGTTTTTCCAATCGTCATATTTCAGCAGCAGTCACAGTAACCAATGACATCCTGTTGTTAAAATTTTGAGTAAGGCTTACCATTGGACGACTGGATGGCGCAGTTGGTTAACTGCCTGCCCCAAGTTAGAGGGGACCCAGGTTCGAATCCCAGTGAAATTGAATCTGGTCCAGTAACCATTTGCCGTTGGGATCAAATTAACGGCACTGGAGTAGGTTGCTACCTGGCAGTACAATGGAGCAGTTTAGAGTCTAAGTGCTGCAGTTGTGTTTCAAAAATCCTCCGAAAAAAGGCTTATCATTTCTTCGCGCATAGTTTCACGCATGCCGGACGTGGGGAAATTAGCAAATTTCCGGTTTAGTTGTAAGTGGCAACGTGAATTCCGTCGTGATGTCGGTCGTCATCGTGGTTTCAATACGGCGGCAATTCGTCGCACCCTAGAAAAGCTTCAGCGTGAGTACACTTTCTTGGATCTTAAGCCACTAACACGACCAAGATTTGTCCGAAATAAGAAAATACATAGCCGCTGTAGCGGCCAATATTGAAAAAACCCAGAAAGAAGGAGAGAAGGGGCCTAATCATATCCGTGTAGATCCAAGCGGATCTTTTTGATAATAGACCCCAGGATTTGTCGAAAATTCCCTTACACTGCCAGAAAACTGACAGTGCGCCTTCGCAATTTTCGTTTCGACGTGTTTTTACCACAGAAGCTTCCTATCTAGAATGACACCCAGATATTTAGCTTCATCGGAAAAGCCTCAGTGAGTTACCCTACGTATCAATAGAAAAAATATCATTCAAATCGCTTTGGATGGCATCAATGATTTCTCCTCTATTTCTTCCCGGATTGTTTGAATAATTTCGGAGATGAATTCACTAAATAACATTAAGGAAGACGCATAAGACGTGCTCCTTGTGCGTTCATTGAACAAGTTTCCATCAGGGTTTTCTTCGAAAAATTACATGCAACCTTTACGATTAAAGCAAGCATTCCCCGCACGAATGTCACATTTAATCAAAGTTTGCAGGGAACTCCGAAAAGGTCTCCATGAAACCAGACTCAAAGTTGGCTAAGCCGAATTAACAGACTTCATTGGAATACCTTTTGATGTCATTCTGTCTCACATCGACGAATTGAATTATGTTTAGAATTAATTATTCATGCGAAATCTTTTTCGATTTTGCGAAAAATGCTGAATGACAAATGTGAGTTGAATAATCATAGCCATTTGAGCAGTGGCTAGAGGTCACAGTCTGACACATCGCGCAACGTAACAGCAAGCATTTTTTTTTTTTTGTGAATAACCTCCGGTTATTAAGTGAAACTTGTCCCCAATCAACAAGTTTTTCCAGTTCGAATGATTGATTGTGGGCCACCCCTGTAGAGGTTCTCTTTAATTTGTATCCGCTGTCTTAAATTAAGCTGTTAACAAATATATTATCCAGCGAACCTGTGGATGCCTACATAGATCTATCTCGCTATATGACCCATGAAAACCATCGTGAAACTCTTGCTTTCAATTATGCATACAGCGAACACATGCGAGGAAGTTTATCTTCATTTTTCATCTGGTCGTCCATGTTGGTGGTTGGCATGAGGGAATCACCTTCCTTGTAATAAATCCAATTTCCCACGAACATCAGCTAAAGAGTGTCTCGTTCCAGAAAACTTTCCATCTTTAAAAAATGCAGATCCCTTCATGCGAGTTGCAAATTGAGCCGGGATCTTATACTTGAAACTGCTTACCGCTATTTAAAAACAGGTTAACATGGTGCACCATCTGTTGGTTTCTTTTTTAAGAGGCCAAAAAAATAAAACTTTGTTTAAAATTGTTCAACGATTGTTGCTTAATTAAAAAGAGTAAGCTTTCCCATTAGTTATGGAATATCATTTTATTTAACTGACTGCCATTTGGCATGGAAGCGGGCTATTTACGATTGTGTCTGGATTGTTCGCAGAGCACTTTAATGGTATCTTACAAAAAAGTTCAACTGCATCAAATCTCAGCTGTGTGGGTCAAGTAAGTCTGATTGCACGATTATTGATTTTGTTGGTCCTTTGAGTCGAGAGTTTGTTTGGACAAATCGATGTAGCTAGTGATGCTGCAAGTGAATTCACCAGCACACATAGACCATGTTGGTCCATTGTGATACCCACAGTCAGACTGATCGATCGCTCCAGTGTTAGTACCGTTAATTTGATCCCAATGCAAATAGTGACTGGACCAGATTTGAATAACCGGATAAAAACTTAGCTTTCACTGGGATTCGAACCTGGAATCCCTCTAACTTAGGATAGGCACTTAACCAACTGCGCCATCCAGTTGTCTTCCCCAGAAGTAAACAAACTCCTTATAGGGCCCATACACGACACAGACACGTCGCTGCAGACCAGCGGGAAAGTTCATGTCAGAAACATGAATAAAAATACAGATAGACAATTTTGGATAGAATATCTGGATATTTATAAAAGTTTGCCGGTTTTGTGGCATGTAAAAAGTACCGATTATTGTAATCGGGTTTCAAAAGCCGATGCCTATGATAAAATGGTGCAGGTAGATAGGTAGGTTTAGGTGACTGGAGTATGCACTTAGACCAGAGTTAATCCATTGTGCGGCCACACGGATTGACTGAGCTCAATCCAATTAAATGTTAGCGCGAAACCATTTGGAGCCTGTGATGAAACGCAGAAGATTACTTTTGGAAATCTCGCTGAGTTCGCATAAGTTCTCAAAAAAGTAGGCTCCTAGATGATGGCGTCGAAGAGACGCCAGGGTCGGACCGCTGCAGAGGAGGTGCGAAATACTTTCCACTTCTTGCTCGTCTAAGCAGCTTCCACAGAAATCATTGGCCTAGTCTGCTGGCATGATTTCCTATGAGGCAGTGTCCTGTGATAACACCGACGATTGTACTTATGTTTGATCTATCTAGAGATATTAATTCCTTAGATCTTCTGAGATCTAGCTTGGGCCAGATTATTCTGGAGGTGTGACACGTAATGCTACTCGCCCATCTGTTGTTTATTTCATGAGTTGCCTCTACTAAAAACAACAATTTACAAGTTGTGAGGGGCATACCTGTGCTGTGTTGCTGTGTTTAGGTAACAGTGGCTGTGAAGTAGCGAACTTGGCAAGCTCATCCGCTTTGCAGTTGCCCGGAATATCTCTATAGCCTGATACCTAACACACGCGAATACTGAACTGACCGGCCATCTTGTCTAAAGATGAGCGACAATTCCAGAACCCTGATGGCTGCTTGGCTGTCCGTGAAAATGCAAATATCACGCGCGGATATTACATTCCATTTGAGCCAGGGGAGTGCTTCACAGTGATCGGGTAAGCGAAAGGAGAGACATAAGTTTAGTTCATTGGAGAAAATGCAACTGCCAACCCCACCCCGGGTCTTAAATGGTGCAAAAATTGAAAGAAATTGATCCGAATGCAGCCTCATTAAATTGTCTTTATCCATTCGGCAAAAATTAAGGAAGTCAGCAGGTGAACTCACCTCCAACTCTTTTAATAATTTGGTAATACCAAAGTCACATATTTTGTACCACTCCTTGGTCCAAATTCTTTTTTTCTTTGCTCTCCCTTTTTTTTCTTTTGTTTAATTGCCAATAGTGGGCGCCGTGGCCGTGTGGGTTCGTGCGTCGACCCATGCGCATTAGACTTTCACAGTCTAGGTTCGAATCCAGGTTCAGACAAACAATTTTTCAAACAAAAATTGTTCACGGCTCCACCTCTTTCGAGTCACTGACAATGCTCAAAGAGTATAAGTGTCTAGAAAAAGCTTCTCAATCTCGCCGTTCGGAGTCGGCATTAAAACTGTAGGTCCCCTCCACTCGTGAAAGAACAATGGCACGCACAACACGAGAGGTTGCTGAGAAGCTAGGCCCAGGTCCACCTCGAACTGTAGCGCCGCCATTATTATTATTATTATTATTATTATTATTATTATTATTAATTGCCAAAGCAATAATTATTGCGGCAAAATCAGTGTCTGTCATTTTTCCGACCCGACGACGAAACGTTACAAAGTAATGTCTGTGCAGATTGTCTGCACCGTATGTGGCGAAGGGATGTTTGCACAGACTTATGGTTGCTATAGGTTTGCAGCGACGTGTCTGTGTCGTGTATGGGCCCTATTAACTAACTCAAACTTGTAGCTGTCGACGTTTTTCTCCAAAGCATTTTTTTTCTTCTCATTTATTCAGTGATAAAATAGGAAACGAAAATTATTTCTTTTCGAATCAAATGTTATTTTAAAACCAACAGCTGGATGGCGCAGTTGGTTAAGTGCCTGCCCCAAGTTCGAGGGGTCCCAGGTTCGATTCCGAAATCGGTCCAGTCACCATTTGTCGTTGGGATCAAATTAACGGCACTGGAGTAGGTTGCTACCTGGCAGTACAATGGACCAGTTTTGAGTCTGAGTGCTCCAGTAGTGTTGAAAAAAAAAAAAAAAAAACAGCCTGTGGCCTCAAAAAATTGGTTCGTCATCGTTTCGAGTTGTCGATCACGGCATGGAATTTACTCGTATGTGTGAAAATGATAATCTTCGAAATCTTTAATCTTTGATATCTCGAAATTTGCACATAAATTTATGTTTTGATATTTACAATTTCTCAATGCCTACGCTGAAGTCTAAAAAACTGCGTTTTCTGATCTTCAAAATTCCCATGTTGATGATTTACTGTTTTTGGTCAATATCTCCAATACTAGACCCGGAATGTTCGAAATGGTTTTAAAGGATTCAATGAAGCCAAGGTTTTGCCAGTGATTTCAGATTTGTAAACACATTCGCTTAGAAATGGGAGGGGGGCGCATTAAAAACGACTTTGGTACTCCATACTTTTCAAACGGTGTGCTGGATCAAAAAGTGTCATAGAAAAGTGTCATCATTTCAAAAGATATGTCGCTTGATATATCACTCGATGGGGTATGGCGCTGTTTCAAAATGCATAGCAAATTCAGCTATACACCCCCAAATGGACCCACTTTATTACATTTGTGTGCATGAAAAATAATTTCGAGGCTTAAAATACCTAATTAAAAACTTGCATGCCGATACCTTCGTAAATGTAGAAGTTAAAAAAATGTGGCAGACACGACAGATGGACGAACGGACGAACGGGCACACTGAAATTATAAATGTTCCTTAAAAATTAAATCGTCATAATTGCGGAAGAACTTTTTGGAATTCGACAAATGACATCAATTAATTTTTCCGGAAAAGGAAAAACCGGCTGTATAACATGAAGACGTGGAACAGTGCCTAAGATTACGTTTTATGATATGATATTTTAAAAATTAAATTTGTTCAGAGTTCTTTGACTTTAAAGTTAAATATGGTGGTGAATCCGATCTTTGGTCCTGTGTGTGGCATTTGAAGGAGAAGGTTCAATCACGAATTGTATGGGCTGTAAAGCGACATGAGCCTAGCCAGGCGTCTACGGATGCAACGCCTCAGATGGCTGGGCCATGTAGAGCGTATGGACGACTTAGCTCCGTCCCGAAGAATCTTCGACTCTGAGCCTGTGGGACAACGCAACAGAGGACGTCCACGAACAAGGTGGCGCACACAAGTCGAGGGGGACCTCGGCCGGCTTGGTGTGCGAAACTGGAGACAGCTGGCGAAAGATCGTGCCGGCTGAAGAGGCATGTTGAGTGAGGCTCAGGTCCACCTCGGACTGTAGCGCCCTAAGAAGAAGAAGAAGAAGTGAATCCTCACGCTGCTACGAGTCTTAACGGGGCGTTTTTGTATCCTATTCAAGATTATGTATTTATGTTGACCTTTAAGGAAAACAGATAAGGCTGTTAAAATTTCAATTTCAACAAAAACGGGTTTATAGTTTTGTATACAAAAATTAGTCTACTATAGACATTAAAATTTATGAGCGCCTTTTGTCTTGCAGATACAAAGTCGAATTTGGCAGCGTTGAGCTGGCTGCGAAATACGCAGCGAGCAGATTGGCCTTGTCTAAAGAGCTGACAGCTGGAATTTCAATGAGCTTGGGAATTGAAGATGAGGCTGGATTCCTTATATTTTTAACAAATGACCACAAGTTTTTGCTACCCTTGGGACATTGTAGTACTTTTTGGCCATAGGAGAATTTCACACGTCTTATTAGTGGGCGCAGTGGCGTAGTGGGTAGGTGCCTCGACTCCTACGCTCGATATTGACGGTTCGATTCCCGAAAAAAACACCAAACATTTTTTCACGGCTTCACCTCTTTCGAGTCACTGACAATGCTCAAAGAGTTTAACTGTCTAGAAATAGCTTTCGCCGCCGTTCGGAGTCGGCATTAAACTGTAGGTCCCCTCCACTCGTGAGAGAACAATAGCACGCACAACACGAGTGGTTGCTGAGAAGCTAGCTCGGACTGTAGCGCCGCCATTATTATTATTATTACATTATTAGTGCATTACAGTCATTTCTGGTCCGTTTAAACTTTTTCCGGTTTTCCTCAGTAGGGTTGGCTTTGTAAGTCCGGAAACTCAACTCCCTCAACCAATAATGTGTATTATCACTTATTGAGCAAGCAAAAAATTAGCTGAAGATGATTTTTCAGTGAAATTCAGGTTTTTCTTCGAGCATTTTCGATGAAGCCCATTCGGGGAAGTTTCGTCGCTTCAAATGATAAAAAGGCTTCAGTTTCTGAGTTAATTTGAACTTTTAAGAGCGGGGTCAAGATCTCTGCGCAATGTGTCACAATGTGGACGGAGAAATTTTCAATTCTTGTGAACGGCGCGAAGTGGAATCTACTGATTTGTCTCATTTTGAACTGAAGCCTTTACGAAAAAAAAGAAAATTTCGACTCCTCCATCGGTGTCTTGTCTTACTGGCACAAGAAAATATTGAATGTATGACTCAAATTTATCCACTACAACATGCACAGGCTGTCTGGTAGGACGATTATGGCGACCGGAAATTGTAGGAAGTCCTCTTAAATTTGCGACCACCATCTCAGAATTAATAATAATAATAATGGCGGCGCTACAGTCCGAGGTGGACCTGGGCCTAGATTCTCAGCAACCACTCGTGTTGTGCGTGCTATTGTTCTCTCACGAGTAGAGGGGACCTACAGTTTAATGCCGACTCCGAACGGCGAGATTGAGAAGCTTTTTTCTAGACAGTTATACTCTTGAACATTGTCAGTGACTCGAAAGAGGTGGAGCCGCGAGAAAAATGTTTGATGTCTTTTCGAGATTCGAACCTCAAGCGTAGGAGTCGACGCACTGACCCAAAACGCCACGGCGTAGTAGACAAAGTAGACAAATTATTTCACTGCCTCAAAGTTATAGCTGCCTATAGCGACGTTTTATCCAAGACGTCAGTATTGGTGGACCTTTTCCGAAGACAGAAAATAAAGGGTGGGTCAAATAAGAGTTTCGGTTGTTGCGGCATTGCGACAGATCCTGTAGAAGACCCAAGAAATGCAGATCGACACACACAACCTATTTGTCGAGGTCGCATATGACAGCGTGCATAGAGACGAGCTATACAGCGCCATGTCTAGTTTTGACATTCCTGCCAAACTCGTCAGTCTGAGCAGGATGACGATGGAGAACTCTCGCTGCTCCATCAAAGTCGGTAACGACCTCACCGAGACCTTCAGTGTCAAAATGCGTTTTAGACAAGGCGACGCGCTGTCATGTGATTTCTTTAACATCGTTCTTGAGAAGATCGTGCAAAACTCACTGGCCAACACAAGAGGCACGATCTTCCAAAAGTCCGTTCAACTACTGGCACCCGCGGATGACATTGACGTGATTGGGTGAACACAGCGTGCCGTCAATGATGCGTTTGCAGGCATTGAAACGGAAGCGGCTAAAATGGGTCTGGCGGTAATCGAGACAAAACCAAGTACATCCTGTCATCGAGAAACGACACACAACATCGACGCCTTGGCCAGAACGTCTCCGTAGGCAGCTATAACTTTGAGGTAGTTAAGGACTTCGTCTACCTCGGCTCCGCGGTAAACAGTACAAACAACATCAGTACCGAGATCAAACGCAGAATAACTCTTCCCAACCGCTGTTTTTTTGGACTCAAAAGGCAACTGAGTAGTAGAAGACCAAGCTGACTCTATACAAGACCTTGATCATCCCAGTCCTGCTGTACGGCGCAGAGGCATGGACAATATCCCAAGCGGATGAACAGTCTCTTGGCCTTTTCGAGAGAAAAGTTCTGCGCACGATCTTTGGTCCTGTTTGCGTTGATGGCATTTGGATGAGAAGGCTTAACGGGTTGCTGGGATGATATTGCCCTTAAGTGCTTAAATCGTTTCCGGATTGTTGGCATAACATCGCTCCTTCACGGTTCCCCACAAAAAAACCAAAAAAAATCCAAAGAGGTCAAATCGCAGCTCCGAGGCGGCCAATTGACATCGCCAAGACGGCTGATAATACGATTTGGGAATTTGGTGCGCAAAAGATCGATTGTGGCATGGGCTTTGTGGTATGGCGCGTCATTCTACATGAACCAGAGGTCGTTCAAGTCCATATCTTCAATTTCAGTAAAAAAAAGAGTTGGTTAACATGGCTCTGTAACGCCCACCGTTGACCGAAACGTTGTTCCCAGCATCATTTTCGAAGAAAAATTATTCAATGATGCCACCACTCCACAATCCGCACCAAACTGTCACTCTCTGTGGCTTCTCGACATTAACATGTGGGTTTTCCGAGCCATAAATGCGGCTATTTTGTTAGTTAACAGAAATGCGCTTCGTCAGAAAGATAATTTTTTGCCCAAAATCGTTGTCCAATTCAAGCTGCTCTAAGGCCCAAACTGTGAAGCGATAACGAAGCGGACGTCGCGCGCCTTCAGTTGCTGAGTCAATTGGACCTTGTAAGCGAATAATCCAAGATCTTTGTGCAGAATTCTCATCAGGCTAGTGCGTGAAATGTTGAGCTGTTGAGATCGATGGCGAATTGATGTTCGTGAATTGAGTCTTACACTCTCGGCCACAGCACCCACATTCTCATTTGGGTGCACCGTACGACGAGGGGGACCATGAGTGTTAGTTGTCCAGTAGCATACCAGTCTCATGGACTTATTGCACAAACTTGTGTACAACAGTCTTCTTTTCAGAAAACGCACTGTTTGGGCTACACAGTACTCACTTTGGAAATAAGTTTTCAATATTTCCCAACGTTGTTCAAGCATAAATCGACTCATTTCGTTGGGTGGAGGTATGATACTGACTTTCTGTCAAGATTTCGAACGGGATGCAGCTGTCAGCGTCAAAATAACCTATGATTTAGAAAAAAAAACACTAGATGGCCCACCCTGCATATAGTTTTACAATAATAATGATAATGGCGAGTGGACCTGGGCCTAGCTTCTCAGCAACCACTCGTGTTGTGCGAGCTATTGTTCTCTCACAAGTGGAGGGGACCTACAATTTAATGTCGACTCCAAACGGCGAGATTGGGAAGCTTTTTGTAGACAGTTATACTCTTTGAGCCGTGAAAAAATTTTAGGTGATTTTTCGGGAATCGAAACGAGAATATCGAGCGTAGGAGTTGACGCAACTGCCCACTATGCCACGTCTGTCAAATTGACTGTCATTTATTCAGGATGGATAGCGTTCAATAATACGTTCAAATGATAAAATTGTTTTATCAAATGTTCTGTTTGAGTAACGTTCAGCGCGCTTCGCCAATTTTACGGTCGCCATTATCGTCCTACCGAGAGGCCTATGCGCAGGGTGGTGGAGAAATTTGAGTCCACAAGTGAACTATAAACCAGCACCCGTACGCCACGGCACCCACCCCCCTTCATAAGGTTATCCTTATATCCTTATATTTTGCTTAAAATGTACGGCATGTAAATCAAGCTAATTCTTAATATCCGAGATCAAACGCAAAACACCTCTTACCAATGGCTGTTTATCTTGGCTCAGGATGTTGGTCAAGGTCCTGTACAAAGTCAGCTTGGTCATCCTTGGGACGAAAGCAAGAGCGATTGGAAGGAATTGTTTTGCATTCGATCTCCGCACTGATGAAATTCTTGCTGTTTATTGCAGAGCCGAGGTAGACGAAGCCCTGCATCTAAATTTGGTGGAACATTCTGTCTGACAGAAATATTTGTGTATTCGTCGCAGTTTAGCAGTATGCAGATATGATTTTTCCCAATTCTCTGTATCGACTGAGATTCTCCTGTCAGTTGTCCATGTTTCCACGCCTTCAAACCGCTGAACGGTAATAAGTAGAGGAGTGACGGATATCTTACAAGTATTCGATATCCGGCCTATACGGCGTCTTTTATAATATCCGACCGGAGCCGAATAGTCTTTTGATATCCGGCCGAATACCGGATAGTCGTAAAATGCAAATAAATACAAAATAAAAAAAAACCATTTAATATTGGAAGTTTACTAAAGCCAAATTATGGTGAATGATAGTTAGTTTTTCTGCATTCAGGGGTAATAATTTATTACGTATACGATGCATGCTTCAGAGAAGAGTCTCTCACTGTATACACTGCTACATGGAGTTGAAAAATAAGTTTTGGCAAATTTGAGCAAAATTGGGTACTGTCTTCTATTTGCTGACCACAAAGCCCAAGGGTCGCTATTCCGCTCAAAATAAACTGTTTTGTCAAGTCAAGCTCGTTGACGGTATTTTTTGGCAGAAAACTCAATCTGGCTTGCCTTTCGCAACCTTTTCAAAAATGTTACAGAAACTTTGCTGTGTAGAAAGTAAGAATATCTTGTGGAGGAGAAGGAAGAAACATGTTTAAGTTGATTTTACTTGTATCGGTCTGATTTAAGTATTAGAGCACCAAACTATTATACCTTCAATTTGGACAGATATCCGGCCGCCGAATATTTGGTTATCCGGTATCAGGCCAAATCACTATTCGGTACAAGTCTAGTAATAAGCCTTCCCGCACCAGTGATTAAAGAATCATTACAATCGACCGCGTCTACATCAAGCAGTTACACCGTAAAGGGATGTGAGGGCGGATATACATAGATGGGTAGGTAGGTAAAAGTGGCGGTGGACATACAGATCCTGTTTATCGCACCCAATTAGCGCCTGGATACCACCGTTTTGATACCACATCCTATGGGATACCTAATTTGTGAGAAGGGGGTAAAAAGGAGTGTGTATTCACTCAGATTTGCCTAATGTTTTTTTTTTTTAAACAGCTTTGTGGATTTTATGAAGGCTAGCAGACTATGAATGTTTGCCTCCGAGAGGTTTTTAGGGGTGTTAAAGATGGCTTTGCTCAGAGTGCGTTGTCTGACTCTAGCTAGAGCCGGACATTTGCACAGAAAGTGCTCGGGGGTATCTGGTTCGATTTCCACCCGGCAGCTGCGGCAGTGCGAGTTGAATGGTATGCCTAGTCTTTCAGCATGCCTGCCGACAGCCCAGTGTCCAGTACAGACCGCTATAATTTTGGATATGTTTCTTCTACTGTTGTTGAGCAGGTTTTTTGTTCTCTTTTGGTTGTAGTTGGGCCATAAGCTTCTGGATAGGACACACGTTTCCAGCTTGGTCTATCTCTAGTTGGCGATCTTGAGTAGGTGATTGCAGATGTTATTTTTAACGATGCCTAGTGGAGCCTGGACTTATTCCACAGCGAGACTATCGAGTTTGGATCCCTGTCTGGCTAGCCCGTCTGCAGCTTCGTTTCCTCTTATACCCGTGTACCCAGATCAAAGATACCGGGCTCCGCTCACCTATAATGGATAGTTCCTTGCAGCAGCAATCCATTAATTTTGACGTTGTGGTTATGGATGTTAGAGCCTTGGTAGCAGCTTGACTATCAGAAAAAATTGCTATCCGCTGTGCTGGTTCTGTTCTGTTCTTAATTTCAAGACACGCATCATATATTGCTAGCACTTCTGCCTGGAAAATGCTTGCAAAGCCCGGCAGCTTGAGCGACTTTGATATCTTGAGGGCTTCGGAGAAGATTCCAGCGCCCACACCAGAGTCCATCTTCCAACCGTCTGTGGAGATGGCAATGTGATGGGTTTGGATGACTCTATCGCTTTTTCACTCAGTTCTAATTGGAAAGTATGCCCTATAGTTTTTATTGAAATTTAGCTTTGGTGTGACTCAGTATCGCCTGTTGTGGTAGTAAGTTAAGGATGTTACAATGTCCATAAGTTCTGTTGTTCCAGCAGTTTGACTCTCTGAGTCTAAGTGCACTGCATGTGGCCACTGCGCTGAATTTCAAAAAAGGGATTTAAATGTTCACTTTTTCACAATCAAGTTTACGCCAGAATTGGTTGTCATCGCATCTTTGTGGCCACTGTAAATGCATTGTTTGGATTCTTCCCTAAAGACATGAATTCATTGTCGCATTAAGTCAAAATCAATGTAACGGATGTCAAGGTTTTTAGAGCACTAACCTAACCAAATGGAACCAAATTCAGTCCTCTGAAGGGAGATACCAATGATGGTTTTTCCAATCGTCATATTTCAGCAGCAGTCACAGTAACCAATGACATCCTGTTGTTAAAATTTTGAGTAAGGCTTACCATTGGACGACTGGATGGCGCAGTTGGTTAACTGCCTGCCCCAAGTTAGAGGGGACCCAGGTTCGAATCCCAGTGAAATTGAATCTGGTCCAGTAACCATTTGCCGTTGGGATCAAATTAACGGCACTGGAGTAGGTTGCTACCTGGCAGTACAATGGAGCAGTTTAGAGTCTAAGTGCTGCAGTTGTGTTTCAAAAATCCTCCGAAAAAAGGCTTATCATTTCTTCGCGCATAGTTTCACGCATGCCGGACGTGGGGAAATTAGCAAATTTCCGGTTTAGTTGTAAGTGGCAACGTGAATTCCGTCGTGATGTCGGTCGTCATCGTGGTTTCAATACGGCGGCAATTCGTCGCACCCTAGAAAAGCTTCAGCGTGAGTACACTTTCTTGGATCTTAAGCCACTAACACGACCAAGATTTGTCCGAAATAAGAAAATACATAGCCGCTGTAGCGGCCAATATTGAAAAAACCCAGAAAGAAGGAGAGAAGGGGCCTAATCATATCCGTGTAGATCCAAGCGGATCTTTTTGATAATAGACCCCAGGATTTGTCGAAAATTCCCTTACACTGCCAGAAAACTGACAGTGCGCCTTCGCAATTTTCGTTTCGACGTGTTTTTACCACAGAAGCTTCCTATCTAGAATGACACCCAGATATTTAGCTTCATCGGAAAAGCCTCAGTGAGTTACCCTACGTATCAATAGAAAAAATATCATTCAAATCGCTTTGGATGGCATCAATGATTTCTCCTCTATTTCTTCCCGGATTGTTTGAATAATTTCGGAGATGAATTCACTAAATAACATTAAGGAAGACGCATAAGACGTGCTCCTTGTGCGTTCATTGAACAAGTTTCCATCAGGGTTTTCTTCGAAAAATTACATGCAACCTTTACGATTAAAGCAAGCATTCCCCGCACGAATGTCACATTTAATCAAAGTTTGCAGGGAACTCCGAAAAGGTCTCCATGAAACCAGACTCAAAGTTGGCTAAGCCGAATTAACAGACTTCATTGGAATACCTTTTGATGTCATTCTGTCTCACATCGACGAATTGAATTATGTTTAGAATTAATTATTCATGCGAAATCTTTTTCGATTTTGCGAAAAATGCTGAATGACAAATGTGAGTTGAATAATCATAGCCATTTGAGCAGTGGCTAGAGGTCACAGTCTGACACATCGCGCAACGTAACAGCAAGCATTTTTTTTTTTTTGTGAATAACCTCCGGTTATTAAGTGAAACTTGTCCCCAATCAACAAGTTTTTCCAGTTCGAATGATTGATTGTGGGCCACCCCTGTAGAGGTTCTCTTTAATTTGTATCCGCTGTCTTAAATTAAGCTGTTAACAAATATATTATCCAGCGAACCTGTGGATGCCTACATAGATCTATCTCGCTATATGACCCATGAAAACCATCGTGAAACTCTTGCTTTCAATTATGCATACAGCGAACACATGCGAGGAAGTTTATCTTCATTTTTCATCTGGTCGTCCATGTTGGTGGTTGGCATGAGGGAATCACCTTCCTTGTAATAAATCCAATTTCCCACGAACATCAGCTAAAGAGTGTCTCGTTCCAGAAAACTTTCCATCTTTAAAAAATGCAGATCCCTTCATGCGAGTTGCAAATTGAGCCGGGATCTTATACTTGAAACTGCTTACCGCTATTTAAAAACAGGTTAACATGGTGCACCATCTGTTGGTTTCTTTTTTAAGAGGCCAAAAAAATAAAACTTTGTTTAAAATTGTTCAACGATTGTTGCTTAATTAAAAAGAGTAAGCTTTCCCATTAGTTATGGAATATCATTTTATTTAACTGACTGCCATTTGGCATGGAAGCGGGCTATTTACGATTGTGTCTGGATTGTTCGCAGAGCACTTTAATGGTATCTTACAAAAAAGTTCAACTGCATCAAATCTCAGCTGTGTGGGTCAAGTAAGTCTGATTGCACGATTATTGATTTTGTTGGTCCTTTGAGTCGAGAGTTTGTTTGGACAAATCGATGTAGCTAGTGATGCTGCAAGTGAATTCACCAGCACACATAGACCATGTTGGTCCATTGTGATACCCACAGTCAGACTGATCGATCGCTCCAGTGTTAGTACCGTTAATTTGATCCCAATGCAAATAGTGACTGGACCAGATTTGAATAACCGGATAAAAACTTAGCTTTCACTGGGATTCGAACCTGGAATCCCTCTAACTTAGGATAGGCACTTAACCAACTGCGCCATCCAGTTGTCTTCCCCAGAAGTAAACAAACTCCTTATAGGGCCCATACACGACACAGACACGTCGCTGCAGACCAGCGGGAAAGTTCATGTCAGAAACATGAATAAAAATACAGATAGACAATTTTGGATAGAATATCTGGATATTTATAAAAGTTTGCCGGTTTTGTGGCATGTAAAAAGTACCGATTATTGTAATCGGGTTTCAAAAGCCGATGCCTATGATAAAATGGTGCAGGTAGATAGGTAGGTTTAGGTGACTGGAGTATGCACTTAGACCAGAGTTAATCCATTGTGCGGCCACACGGATTGACTGAGGTCAATCCAATTAAATGTTAGCGCGAAACCATTTGGAGCCTGTGATGAAACGCAGAAGATTACTTTTGGAAATCTCGCTGAGTTCGCATAAGTTCTCAAAAAAGTAGGCTCCTAGATGATGGCGTCGAAGAGACGCCAGGGTCGGACCGCTGCAGAGGAGGTGCGAAATACTTTCCACTTCTTGCTCGTCTAAGCAGCTTCCACAGAAATCATTGGCCTAGTCTGCTGGCATGATTTCCTATGAGGCAGTGTCCTGTGATAACACCGACGATTGTACTTATGTTTGATCTATCTAGAGATATTAATTCCTTAGATCTTCTGAGATCTAGCTTGGGCCAGATTATTCTGGAGGTGTGACACGTAATGCTACTCGCCCATCTGTTGTTTATTTCATGAGTTGCCTCTACTAAAAACAACAATTTACAAGTTGTGAGGGGCATACCTGTGCTGTGTTGCTGTGTTTAGGTAACAGTGGCTGTGAAGTAGCGAACTTGGCAAGCTCATCCGCTTTGCAGTTGCCCGGAATATCTCTATAGCCTGATACCTAACACACGCGAATACTGAACTGACCGGCCATCTTGTCTAAAGATGAGCGACAATTCCAGAACCCTGATGGCTGCTTGGCTGTCCGTGAAAATGCAAATATCACGCGCGGATATTACATTCCATTTGAGCCAGGGGAGTGCTTCACAGTGATCGGGTAAGCGAAAGGAGAGACATAAGTTTAGTTCATTGGAGAAAATGCAACTGCCAACCCCACCCCGGGTCTTAAATGGTGCAAAAATTGAAAGAAATTGATCCGAATGCAGCCTCATTAAATTGTCTTTATCCATTCGGCAAAAATTAAGGAAGTCAGCAGGTGAACTCACCTCCAACTCTTTTAATAATTTGGTAATACCAAAGTCACATATTTTGTACCACTCCTTGGTCCAAATTCTTTTTTTCTTTGCTCTCCCTTTTTTTTCTTTTGTTTAATTGCCAATAGTGGGCGCCGTGGCCGTGTGGGTTCGTGCGTCGACCCATGCGCATTAGACTTTCACAGTCTAGGTTCGAATCCAGGTTCAGACAAACAATTTTTCAAACAAAAATTGTTCACGGCTCCACCTCTTTCGAGTCACTGACAATGCTCAAAGAGTATAAGTGTCTAGAAAAAGCTTCTCAATCTCGCCGTTCGGAGTCGGCATTAAAACTGTAGGTCCCCTCCACTCGTGAAAGAACAATGGCACGCACAACACGAGAGGTTGCTGAGAAGCTAGGCCCAGGTCCACCTCGAACTGTAGCGCCGCCATTATTATTATTATTATTATTATTATTATTATTATTATTAATTGCCAAAGCAATAATTATTGCGGCAAAATCAGTGTCTGTCATTTTTCCGACCCGACGACGAAACGTTACAAAGTAATGTCTGTGCAGATTGTCTGCACCGTATGTGGCGAAGGGATGTTTGCACAGACTTATGGTTGCTATAGGTTTGCAGCGACGTGTCTGTGTCGTGTATGGGCCCTATTAACTAACTCAAACTTGTAGCTGTCGACGTTTTTCTCCAAAGCATTTTTTTTCTTCTCATTTATTCAGTGATAAAATAGGAAACGAAAATTATTTCTTTTCGAATCAAATGTTATTTTAAAACCAACAGCTGGATGGCGCAGTTGGTTAAGTGCCTGCCCCAAGTTCGAGGGGTCCCAGGTTCGATTCCGAAATCGGTCCAGTCACCATTTGTCGTTGGGATCAAATTAACGGCACTGGAGTAGGTTGCTACCTGGCAGTACAATGGACCAGTTTTGAGTCTGAGTGCTCCAGTAGTGTTGAAAAAAAAAAAAAAAAAACAGCCTGTGGCCTCAAAAAATTGGTTCGTCATCGTTTCGAGTTGTCGATCACGGCATGGAATTTACTCGTATGTGTGAAAATGATAATCTTCGAAATCTTTAATCTTTGATATCTCGAAATTTGCACATAAATTTATGTTTTGATATTTACAATTTCTCAATGCCTACGCTGAAGTCTAAAAAACTGCGTTTTCTGATCTTCAAAATTCCCATGTTGATGATTTACTGTTTTTGGTCAATATCTCCAATACTAGACCCGGAATGTTCGAAATGGTTTTAAAGGATTCAATGAAGCCAAGGTTTTGCCAGTGATTTCAGATTTGTAAACACATTCGCTTAGAAATGGGAGGGGGGCGCATTAAAAACGACTTTGGTACTCCATACTTTTCAAACGGTGTGCTGGATCAAAAAGTGTCATAGAAAAGTGTCATCATTTCAAAAGATATGTCGCTTGATATATCACTCGATGGGGTATGGCGCTGTTTCAAAATGCATAGCAAATTCAGCTATACACCCCCAAATGGACCCACTTTATTACATTTGTGTGCATGAAAAATAATTTCGAGGCTTAAAATACCTAATTAAAAACTTGCATGCCGATACCTTCGTAAATGTAGAAGTTAAAAAAATGTGGCAGACACGACAGATGGACGAACGGACGAACGGGCACACTGAAATTATAAATGTTCCTTAAAAATTAAATCGTCATAATTGCGGAAGAACTTTTTGGAATTCGACAAATGACATCAATTAATTTTTCCGGAAAAGGAAAAACCGGCTGTATAACATGAAGACGTGGAACAGTGCCTAAGATTACGTTTTATGATATGATATTTTAAAAATTAAATTTGTTCAGAGTTCTTTGACTTTAAAGTTAAATATGGTGGTGAATCCGATCTTTGGTCCTGTGTGTGGCATTTGAAGGAGAAGGTTCAATCACGAATTGTATGGGCTGTAAAGCGACATGAGCCTAGCCAGGCGTCTACGGATGCAACGCCTCAGATGGCTGGGCCATGTAGAGCGTATGGACGACTTAGCTCCGTCCCGAAGAATCTTCGACTCTGAGCCTGTGGGACAACGCAACAGAGGACGTCCACGAACAAGGTGGCGCACACAAGTCGAGGGGGACCTCGGCCGGCTTGGTGTGCGAAACTGGAGACAGCTGGCGAAAGATCGTGCCGGCTGAAGAGGCATGTTGAGTGAGGCTCAGGTCCACCTCGGACTGTAGCGCCCTAAGAAGAAGAAGAAGAAGTGAATCCTCACGCTGCTACGAGTCTTAACGGGGCGTTTTTGTATCCTATTCAAGATTATGTATTTATGTTGACCTTTAAGGAAAACAGATAAGGCTGTTAAAATTTCAATTTCAACAAAAACGGGTTTATAGTTTTGTATACAAAAATTAGTCTACTATAGACATTAAAATTTATGAGCGCCTTTTGTCTTGCAGATACAAAGTCGAATTTGGCAGCGTTGAGCTGGCTGCGAAATACGCAGCGAGCAGATTGGCCTTGTCTAAAGAGCTGACAGCTGGAATTTCAATGAGCTTGGGAATTGAAGATGAGGCTGGATTCCTTATATTTTTAACAAATGACCACAAGTTTTTGCTACCCTTGGGACATTGTAGTACTTTTTGGCCATAGGAGAATTTCACACGTCTTATTAGTGGGCGCAGTGGCGTAGTGGGTAGGTGCCTCGACTCCTACGCTCGATATTGACGGTTCGATTCCCGAAAAAAACACCAAACATTTTTTCACGGCTTCACCTCTTTCGAGTCACTGACAATGCTCAAAGAGTTTAACTGTCTAGAAATAGCTTTCGCCGCCGTTCGGAGTCGGCATTAAACTGTAGGTCCCCTCCACTCGTGAGAGAACAATAGCACGCACAACACGAGTGGTTGCTGAGAAGCTAGCTCGGACTGTAGCGCCGCCATTATTATTATTATTACATTATTAGTGCATTACAGTCATTTCTGGTCCGTTTAAACTTTTTCCGGTTTTCCTCAGTAGGGTTGGCTTTGTAAGTCCGGAAACTCAACTCCCTCAACCAATAATGTGTATTATCACTTATTGAGCAAGCAAAAAATTAGCTGAAGATGATTTTTCAGTGAAATTCAGGTTTTTCTTCGAGCATTTTCGATGAAGCCCATTCGGGGAAGTTTCGTCGCTTCAAATGATAAAAAGGCTTCAGTTTCTGAGTTAATTTGAACTTTTAAGAGCGGGGTCAAGATCTCTGCGCAATGTGTCACAATGTGGACGGAGAAATTTTCAATTCTTGTGAACGGCGCGAAGTGGAATCTACTGATTTGTCTCATTTTGAACTGAAGCCTTTACGAAAAAAAAGAAAATTTCGACTCCTCCATCGGTGTCTTGTCTTACTGGCACAAGAAAATATTGAATGTATGACTCAAATTTATCCACTACAACATGCACAGGCTGTCTGGTAGGACGATTATGGCGACCGGAAATTGTAGGAAGTCCTCTTAAATTTGCGACCACCATCTCAGAATTAATAATAATAATAATGGCGGCGCTACAGTCCGAGGTGGACCTGGGCCTAGATTCTCAGCAACCACTCGTGTTGTGCGTGCTATTGTTCTCTCACGAGTAGAGGGGACCTACAGTTTAATGCCGACTCCGAACGGCGAGATTGAGAAGCTTTTTTCTAGACAGTTATACTCTTGAGCATTGTCAGTGACTCGAAAGAGGTGGAGCCGTGAAAAAATGTTTTGATGTTTTTTCCGAGATTCGAACTGACGACCTCGAGCGTAGGAGTTGACGCACCTACCCACTACGCCACGGCGCCCACCATCTCAGAATTACCGTAGTTATATTAAATAATTCCCAAGGACGATCCTTGAACTTCACCATGAAAAAATGGAAATTTTGACTGAGGTATTGACATTGACAGATCGTTGGAAAAGTCTAAGGGTACCTTTATTAAAACATTAGTCCATAAATGCTAGGATTGCGTGTACCATTTTATGACTGAACGCACTTTCGAGTGAATGATCCCCTTCAGTGCATTAGCAGAGCCCACTTAAATTTCGCACATGAGCACAACTGGTTACACCGCCAGATGATTTATTGTTTGCCTGAACTTGAACGTACGAGTATTTTTACCATTTCTTGGATAATCTTCGTTACATAACCCCGCACTCAGCGCCGTAAGCAGATAACTTCACAACAAGAAGTGTCACGGTCAGTGTCTGTGCGATACGTCGAACATTTTGACGAGCACTCACACACTCGAAATGCGATTTAAAAAGAGCTTTTAAATTGTGAACCAAACCGTTTGGTTTTTTCCTCGGTTTTTTGTGTTTTTTAGTGGGACTTCAACAACATGATTGACGGGTGATTTGCTACGTCTCACTTCTTGCAGACAATACATTTTTCCCCAGAGTTAAGTAGGCAAACATTGACTTCTGCGTTATATCTAAATAAATAAGATACAATGGGCTTTAGGGAGGAAAAAAAAAGCAAACGAAGTAAGAAATCCGTCTTTTGAACACTCGCGTATTCATTCGTTCGCGTGTGTGCGCGGAATTTTTTCTTTATTTTTGCACAAAATACAAGTGGAAAATTGCTTGATGAGCAAACACGAATTTTTGCCACAAAACTAAGTGCCGGCACGTTTATGAGGATGGATTAGATCGATAGATTCTTCTTCCCAGTGGAGCATTGAATTTTACACAAGGTTTCTTTAAACAGTCGAGGGACAGATCGTATATTTGCGTTTTCTGTTTTCATGTGGCGACAAGTGGCGGTGTGTGAATAGTTGAGAGCTTGTTTATCCGGTAGCTGGTGTCGGGTATTATTTCAATTATTTTTATTTTTCGGTAAGTACCCTTGCATCAATTGTTGTGTGTTGTTTCATTTGCTCATGTTAGTCCTTTGATAGATTTTTTATTAGATTTATCGGTTTCAATCAATCGTCTGTATTGTCAATCTGGAAGTCATTTTGCATTTTTAGAGCGTAGTCAACGTGTTTTTATTCCCTTCCGACTAGAGATTGATTCAGATGAGATTATCGGATATTTTCAAACGTCTTAAAAGTTAGTGGAAACATTTTTAAAGTCGTTTGTTATTCTTTTGTCTTGTGATGTTATTGGATGAGCACTGGGGATGTATGCGAGTTTTTAAAGAACGTATGTTGGGGTGGCCAGATAAGAATGACTGGAAAATAAGACCAATATGGTGTGAGATATAAAATTATTTCTGGCTTCATTTTGAAGCTATATTTAAGTCATTATGTACAAAATAGAGCACCATTACAGTGGCCTCCGCCGTTTGGCTGATCGTGTGTCCTATTTTTATGATTCGGTCCAATGTATACTTCTTTATTCCGGCGATAGTATCTCGAATGTAGGCTTCGAACTCGTCCAAAGTAGTTGAATTGTTAGCGTAGATTACAACGGACTACAGTTTATGTACTAAAGAGTACGGGCAATGGATTACGGACGACGGGCTACGAAATACGGACAACAGACTACGGACTACCAACTACGGATTACGGACTACGGACTACGGACTACGGACTACGGACTACGAACTACGAACTACGGACTACGGACTGCGGACTACGGACTATATTCTCTGCAGTCATAGAAACCGACCTGTCTGACCACTACGCCGTGTTGTATGCAACGAAAAGTGAAAATAACACATCAACACCCTGTGCAAACGAAAAAAGACTACTTAATCAACGAAAAGTAAACGAACTAATAGGACAAACCAACTGGCAGCAACTACTCGTACTTCAAGAAAATCACGCGGAAGCTCTATACAATAATTTCGTGAGAGAAATGAATAGAATATATGCTGGAGCGTGCAAATCGAACTCAACCCTGCGAGCCCGCAAACACAAGCCATAGATTTCACCCGAAATAATCACCATGTGCAAAAACAGGGATGAGCTTTATAGGAAGTGGAAGAATAGCCCGATGTGTAAAACTTACGAAAGCCAGTACAAGAAGTATAGAAACACGGTGAATAAAAACATCGAACTATTGAAAAGCCAGTACTACAAGCAAAAATTTACTGATGCTAAAAATTACCCGAGGAAAACCTGAGTTATCATTAGTGAACTTCTTGGAAGAAGGAAGCGCTCAATTGACGAAGTTGTTATCGCCTGAGAGACATCGTGGATAAATTTGCAGACCAATTCTCCAACCAAGCGGCAAACATCGTCCATGCCTGCGATACAAAGAGGTCAAACCACGTGAGCAGTCAACTTCAGCAAAGCATCTTCTTAGAGGAAGCAACTGAGCAGGAAGTATTTAAGATACTGAGTCAGATAAATTGTACAAAAGGTCCTGGAGCAGATAACATCAGACCAATTGACCTCAAACTGAATGCCATGTGTCTCACCCCAGTTATCACTAAGATTATTAACTGTAGTATGTGTCAATGTCATGTGCCAAGGCTGATGAAAAGGTTGATAATTCGCCCAATTTACAAGGGAGGGGTAAAAAGCGAAACAGGGAACTACAGGTCTATTGCAATACTACCCGCTGTTGAAAAATGCCTGGAAGAAGTACTTGTTAATCGTGTCAGTGTCAATCGTTCCCGAATCAGTACGGCTTCCAAAAAGGTAAGAGCACTCAATCACTGCTGGGGGAGTTTACAATTGTCGTCAATGCAGGCCTTAACAAGAATCATCACGTAATTGCGCTATTTATCGACTTCAGCAAAGCATTCGATACTTTGACACATGAAAAGCTCGTAGAAAGTGTCAGCAGAAAGGGGTTGAGAGGAGTCCTGGCAAACTGGCTCAAAAGTTATCTGACTGACAGAACTATCCAAGTCAAGGTAGCTGATACTTTGAGTACTGAAAAGGAAGTCAAATACGGTGTGCCACAAGGCTCAAAATTGAGCCCCATTTTATTCATCCTTTTCACGAACGAGCTACTGAAGTTATTGAAAAAATCGACTGCTTATGCGTATGCCGATGACAAAGCAATCGTGGTGAAACACCAAAACTTGCATTCAGCTGTGCAGATAATGCAGGACTATTTCAGCACTGTATCCGAACGGTGCCATGATAATGGCCTAGTCATAAATGCTACGAAAACAAAGGCGATGCACAATCGCACTCCATCAGCACCTGCAGAAGTCTTCCAAATTTTTATCGAATTAACCGCTGTCCGCAACCAACCAACAGCAACGAAATCGAAGTTGTCAGAAGTATCAAATACTTAGGAATTACCATCGACGAGAACTTTCTTTGGCGTGAGCACACCAACGTCCTGCAACTTAAGAGCACCGTCTTCGCAATGACGTATCTTAAACGTTACACAAACGTAGAAGTGCTTAAGCAGGTGTATTACTCGTTAGCAGAATCGCGGCATTCTGGCCTGAAGAAACGCAGCAAAATCCCACCTGGACAAGATATCAAGCACACAACATCGTCTTCTAAAAATTGTTAGACACTTTAACTCAACTTTTCAAGTTCTAGATGTCAAGGCTATTTTCCAGATGACAACACTGCTGCAGTACATGAGAGACCCACGGTTCCAGCAACCATTAAGTCACACGCTTAACACCAGAAGACGTGCCCAAGGGATGCTTGATGTTCCGAGAACATACAACTTATATGGAGACCGAGAACTACGTTGCACCGTCCCCAGATTTACGAATTCGCTGCCACAGTGTCTTACAGTAATTCCGAATTTCAAAAAAAGAAAAAAAGAGCTAAAAAGATTTTTAATGGAAATTCATTCCGTATCATAAAGTTTTTGGTTCATAAATATTAATCTTAATGAAATAATCTTCACATTTAAAAAAGCAACTGGAGTAATGTTAACTGTCACTTCGAAATTTGTAACGATCAATTTACAACCACCTGCAGATAAGCATTTAGCTTTGCAAGTAAACTTTTGAAAACTACTATTGTATCAATAAGGACTAAAGACTACGGACTGCGGACTACGGACTACGGACTACGGACGACGAACTACGGACAACGGACTACGGGATACGGACTACGAACTACAGACTAAAGACTGCGGACTACGGTTTACGGATTACGCACTATGGACTCTGGACTCTGGACTACGGACTACGGACTGCGGGCTATGGACTACAGACTACGGACTACGGACTACGGGATACGGACTACGAACTACAGACTAAAGACTACGGACTATGGACTACGAACTATGGTCTACGGGCTACGGACTACAGACTTCGGATCACGGACTATGGACTACGGACTAAGGAAATAATCGAATGGTGTCAAGTCGTATGGTGGCGACGTCCAGTTGATGAACGCTCGCCGTGAGATGACCCAGTCGCCAAAATTCTCCACCACAACTTTGAGCATGCGTTGCTTCTATGGCTTGAAGTGCTGTCTTGTTGGAACGACAGTTCGGATATATCGATGTTGTCGACCTTTGGCCACAGAAAGTCGGTTAACAATGCTCTTGACGGAAACGGTGTCTCTTCCCTCATTTCGAAAGAAACAATGTCCGATGATGCCGCCATGCCATAAGCCGCACCAAGCAGTACATTTTTGTAGATGTATTGATGCTTAGTCGAAAACTTGTCGGTTGTGTAGATATTTGCTGGGCCATAAATGGGACTCGTCCGAGAGGATGATTTTTTGGCCAAAATCCGGATCTTCACCCAACATTTCCAGCGCCCAATTAGTGAAATCACGAGGAGGCGTTGTCTATGGTCATCGGCCTTAATTCATGCATCAACACGTATCCTATAGGGATGCAGGCCAATATCCAACCGCAAGATAACCCGGTTTGACTCTCTGGCGATGTTCAATTCAGCTGATCGGATTTGATTTTTTGATACTGGCCGATACGGCGGCTAAGTTTTCTTCATTTCACTTCAATCTCTGTCTGGTTGGTGGGTTAAGATCAAAAAGAGCGTATTCACGCTAAAACTTTTTCACGGTACAACGAATTCCCTGCACACTGAAGCCATGGTGACGGTCGACCTCACGATGAAATTCATGGTCATGGCCGGAATTTTGATGATATTTTTTAATAATTTCCACACATTCTGCAAGCGTGAAATAGTCCATGGTGGAACGACAAAACTTCCTGAATATTGTGGCATCTGGGTGTTACAGGCTACTTTGAAAACTGCTGAAACATCATATTTGGAAAAGCTATCATTTCTATCTGGTCACCCTTTAACTGAGGTTCAGTCGTCCTCTTCTTCTCGAAAAGGACAGGATTAGAAGACTTTCTAGTTAAGATAACGGATTTTTGCCTTCTGGACTATGTCCACTTCTTTGTACAGCTTTTACTCACACAGCTTACTTTAATGTACTCTCCTCTATTCGCCTCCCTCGCCAACACTACCAAACATCTGACGTAGATTTCTTCTCTCAAAGGCAACGAGGATTAGCCCTGCCGTCATTGTTATGTAGCAGTTATGTAGCAAGACTGAGAGGATTAGGGTTTTATAGATCACGGTTTTTGTCCTTTGATTGAGGAGTTTTGACTCAAAATGCGTCGACAAAATGAAGCAGCAGCGATTGGCTTGTCCTATTCTCAGCTGGATCCTCATTAAGATGTCGTTTGTGCAGTTCACGATTGACCCAAGGTAAACAAACTACTTAACCCCCTCAAAATTATAGGTATTGAGCGACTGGATACTCGAAATATTTTCTTCAAATGTTCAAAGACCGGCTTTACGTCTTTCTCCCTCTATAGCATCGGCCAGTGCTGGGTTTTAATTCGGACACTTAAGAACATAGTTACACTTTTTGCAAGATTTAAAAGAAAAATATGGTGATCGCATAGCAAACATGAAATTGAAGGTGTTTTCAATCAAATGGCAAATCGATTGAAATCATATGAAGTCGGGGTATAAAGACGTCTTCTTTGTAATTTTTCTTAAACATAGTTGCTTTAAATTCCATAATTAATTAACTGCCAGACGGTACCATAATAAAGTTGTAGATGATTAATGTACATTGCGGAGCATATAAATCGAGGCCCCAACTTTTAATAATAGAGAGTAGTAGCAATCCCAACAAAATCAATTACCGCGTCTCATCTTTACTCATAATAGCGTCCATCGACTTGTGTATATCTATACAATCGCCATGTCATTTTGAAAAGCCATCTTTCGGTCATTGACATCTTTGGTAATAAGCCAGCTAAACTATCTATTAACATTTCGTCTACACTGATTTGCAACAACTGTTTTGAAAATGTTGGTGCTAATGAATGATTTTGTAATAGAACACGCCGCGTTATAGTAAGTGTTAGCATTTCTATTAGCCTCAACAAATTATGAAGACTTTAATCATTTTTAGCAACTATTAGTGCAGCAGCAACAGATTGAGAAATAAAGGGTTAAGTTTATCTTATCAAATAGACCAATTCCGCATGGGCCTGGGCGTAGATGTTAGAACTATTGCGAGCATCAAGCAGAGAGTCAACCAGCATGCACCGTAGCAGAGGATACAAGCCGCCACCCTGCGGGCATCCTCTATTTACTCCCGTCATAACATACTGGCCACAATCCGTACCCGCAATTATAGTTCTATTCAGTAGCATTGCTTTGATCCACAACCCTAATGATTCATCTACACCGTGTTCTCTGGCCGATTTTTTTTTGTTTTTGTAACACTACCCAGGAGTACTCAAAATCAAAAACTGGTCCATTGTACTGCCAGGCAGCAAACTACTTTTGCTGAAATTTCATGGTCTTCCGAAGGAGGACCAGCAGTCGCTCTTGTGATGAGGAGCCTATATCATCAGCTCTCACCTCATCAGCACCGAATAACTGCCACCTGATCCGAGCAAAGGCGGGACAATGGCAGAGGAAGTGCTCTGCAGTGTCATCGTCTTCTCCACAGGCGTCGCAGAGGGTTTCATCGCTTAGACCAAGCCCACTTAGGTGTTTGGCGAGGTGTAGTGCCCCGTTAGTGCACCGGTGAGTTCGCAATCTTTTCTGTCTGCAATCTTTTCTGTTAAGAGACAACAAGAAAGACGCAGATTTCTTACAGACGTTGGAGAGCATGCGCTTGGTCTGTCTACATCCTGGAGAGTCATGCCACCTGCGGCTGTGCTCTCGAGAAGTCCAACCATCAATGGAAGCCCTAACTAAGGACGCAGGCAGTACCAGCGTAGGTTCAGGTCCTGAAAACGCCCCATCTGATCCTCGCCTAGCAAGTTCATCGGCGATCTCATTTCCTGTGATCCCTATGGTGCCCCTGGACCCAGACAAGTCTGGAAAGAGGTGGAGCCGTGAACAAATTTTTAGGTGATTTTTCGGGAATCGAACCGACAACATCGAGCGTAGGAGTCGACGCACCTACGCACCTACCCACTACGCCACGGCGCCCAAAAATCACCATTTACAAGGTTAAACATCTCTTTTGTCGACTTCTTGTCCATTCTGGGAAACTAGAACCAAGTCTCTATGTGTTTCGAAAATTTCCCATAAAAAGGCAAACTTTCTTTTACTGGAAACAGCTCACGGCTTTCAATTCTAAAAAAAATGTTAGAACTTTTCATCCCAAAAATTCCTCAAACCCTCTGTTATTTCGATACCTTCAGTTGAACCAATTTTTTGGTTCTTAAGGGGAAGTTAGTTTGGCTGGTTTTTGCAACAATTCTCCAGTTATATGATCATCCTTCTCATGGTCTATGAATGCATTCATAAGTTACGTACCTAACCAGAAAGTTTGATTAGGACTTTTGTTTGGTGTCATCTATATTTCAGGATATGATGGATTTGAGAAGAGCAATTTCAATTTGTTCAATTTGTGACCTCTTGCTTGTTAAATGTGTGGGCTGTAAGTGCAGGTACATGAATTCGTGCAAAATCTCAGTCACCTTGGTATCTCAGTTCGTTTCTAATAGAGTGCTCTTTATCTTCTTTATCCTCATATGAATGGTTATGATTGGATAGTTTTTGGTTCTGTGTAGAACTGAATACTCTTCACAGAACCATGGAGATAAATCCGGATAGCTCGGGGTATATGAAGGTCCATTCGAGCTAATGAATCTGAAATCAAAATGTCCTGTGAATGCAAGGACGAGTGTTTGTGTTCCCAATCCCTCAGTGAACTTTGAACTATTGCCTGTTCGTTTAATAGACAAAATTGCATGCAGTTCTATGAAGTGGCTCTATGAACAACGAAACACAAGTCAAATGGGGAATGCACAAAGCTGAAGATGGAAAGGAACTCATACGAGTATGTGTGTACAAATAAAGGGCGTTTCATTAAGCGCTTCCCATCTTCAATTTTAAATAAAGCAAAGTGTGTATGAGATATCATCGAAACGTTTTATTTGTTTGAAAGGCCTATTGATGCCATTATGTATGGAATATAAAATCGCTTAAATGTCTGCCGCGGCTTCTCTGGGTTAAGCGCATACGAAATGTTACATTTTTCATGACTCTGGCGCATAAATCAGGCTGAATTTGACCGATGGCATCGATATGTTGGCCAATCCCAATCCCCAAACATTCAGAAGAAATGATCCAACACAAACAAATTTCAGTAGGTTAGAGGGCGTGGCCGGTGGGCGGTGGTACAAAAATGTACCATCCGGCCGCTGTGGCTTGGGACTAATTCGTATAGACCTGCGACTTCAGAAAACCCCACCAGAGGTTAAATCGCACGATCTCGGTGAGATCCATCTCAATGTGAGGATTATACCCTCGAATCGCTCGTGCAGATTTTCCAATGCGGCCTGAGCTGTGTGGCACGTAGCACCATCCTGTTGAAACTACATGTCGTTGCGTCGGTGTCCATATCGTCCAATTTAGGCCAAAAGAAGTTCATAATTATCGACCTATAGAGCTCGCCGTTGACGGTGATGGGTCGTCCTCAAAGAAATACGGACCGACGACACTGCCAGTCCAAAATCCAAACCAAAGAGTAATTTTTTCGGGGTGCATTGGACGCTCTTTGATCTCACGTCGATTGGTATCGTCCCAAATTCGATAATTTTGTTTGCCCATGTACTCATTCATCCAGAAATGGTCCTCATCGTTGCAGATGATTTTTCGTTGAAAAATAGGGTCAGTTTCCCACTGCTCCAGAGCCCATTCAGCGAACACACGCCGTTGTCTATGGTTTGGTCGTTTACCTTCAGCTCCTGGGTCAGTTGTGTTCTGTACAGGTGCAGAGGCAGGCCCTCTTCTTTTTCTTCTTCTTCTTAGGGCGCTACAGTCCGAGGTGGACCTGGGCCTCACTCAACATGCCTCTTCAGCTCGTGCTGGCTGTCGGCAGCTGTCTCCAGTTTCGCACACCAAGCCGGCCGAGGTCCCCTCGACTTGTGTGCACCACCTTGTACGTGGACGTCCTCTTTTGCGTTGTCCTACAGGCTCAGACTCGAAGACTCTTCGGGCCGGAGCTAAGTGTTCCATACGCTCCACATGGCCCAGCCATCTTAGGCGTTGTATCCGTAGACGCTTCAGACAGACAGACTCATGTCACTGTACAGCCCATACAGTTCGTGGTTGAACCTTCTCCTCCAAATGCCATCATCGCAAACAGGACCAAAGACCGCACGCACAACTTTTCTCTCGAAAAGGCCAAGAGACTGTTCATCCGCTTGGGATATTGTCCATTCCTCTGCGCCGCACTGAAGGACTGGGATGATCAAGGTCTTATACAAAGTCAACTTGGTCTTCCGAGAGAGGGCTCTACTACTAATTGCCTTTTGAGCCCATAAAAACAGCGGTTGGCAAGAATTATTCTGCGTTTGATCTCGGTAGAGATGTTGCTTGTACTGTTTACTGCAGAGCTAAGGTAGACGATATCCTTAACTACCTCAAAGTTATAGCTGCCTATGGTGACGTTCTGGCCAAGTCGTCGATGTTGTGCGTCCTTTCTCGATGACAGCATATACTTGGTTTTGCTCTCGTCTACCGCCATACCCATTTTAGCCGCTTCCATTTCAATGCCAGCAAACGCATCATTGACGGCTCGCAGTGTTCGTCTAATCACGTCAATGTCATCCGTGTAAGCTAGCAGTTGAACGGACTGTTGGAAGATCGTGCCTCTTGTGTTGGCCAGTGACTTTTGCACGATCTTCTCAAGTACGATGTTAAAGTGATCACATGACAGCGCGTCGCCTTGTCTAAAACCTTTTCTGACATTGAAGGTCTCGGTGAGCTCGTTACCGACCTTGATGGAGCAGCGAGAGTTTGGCAGGAATGTCAAAATTAGACATGGCGCTGTATAGCTCGTTTTTATGCACGCTGTCATATGCGGCCTTGAAATCGACAAATAGGTGGTGTGTGTCGATCTGCCTTTCTTGGCTCTTCTCCAGGATCTGCCGCAGTGTGAAGATTTGATCTATGGTGGACATCCCTGGCCTGAAACCACACTGATAGGGACATATCAGTTTGGTGACGAAAGGTTTCAGGCATGACAGAATGATCTTATAGGCGATGTTAAGGAGACTGATCCCTCGATAGTTGGCACAGTCAAAGTAATCTCCTTTCCTGTGGATCGAGCAAACGATGCGGAGAACCCACTCGTCGGGCGTGCTCTCCTTCTGCCTGACAGCGGTATTTGTGTCCTCATCGCCGTTCAACAGTCTGCAGAAATGATATTTCCATATTCTCAGTATCGCCTGTGCCTCTACTAACAGCTGTCCATTCTCATCCTGACAGGCTTCCGTCCGAGATTTCAATTCTTCGGATAATTATTTTGCCTTTTGGTAAAACTATAGGACTTCATTCCTGCCGTAACATCTCCCTCGACCGCACGCTTCCCATGCTCTTTCTTTCTTCTCTGTTCGTAGAGGTAGGTAAGTGGGTAGACGGGCGTAAGCCACGCCTCGCTTAGGCGCTTGAAGACCCATTGTGATGCGCAATTGGGGATTGGTGTCCCCTTATAACCCTTGAAGTACTCATGGTCTCTCGTTGTGCAGAAACCATCCCGATTTCCTTATGAACCTGCAAAGAGATCTTAGAGGTTTATTTGAAATTTCCTGTAAGTCTTGGAAGAAAAATTCTCCCAGTGTTCTATGACGCAACTGACAAAGACTAGGGCAGTGACAGAGTTAGTGAGGACTAACTCAAATTTTTATGGCGTGGTTTCTAAGATGATTATGGCCAATGAGAGCTCCAACCATCATCGCACTGAAGGATTTTGTCGGTTTTTGCTCGATCGTATCTGGGCCATAATGCTTTAGTAGTCACACATGTAGACAGACCGCGCCATGTACTGTGTGCCATTTCAATGATCTTGATATCCACCTTTTTCCTCAGCTCTGAGAGTGGCGGTTTGATTCCATGAATTGCTTGTGACACGTCGGTCACTGTCCCTGTCCTGGCAAGTTCATCAGCTATCTCATTGCCGGCTGTATCCCTATGTCCACGGACCCAGCACAGATTGATCGAGTTGCTGTGAGCCAAGAGCCTTCAGATCTTCGCGACAGCTTGCGACTGGCTTGGACTTGATTTCTGTCGTGGATATAGCTTTGGCCGCCTGACTGTCAATAAGAATGGTAATATCAGCTGGTGGTATTGCCATAATTGATATCGTTTTGGCTGCTTCTTTGACCGTCAGGACTTCCACTTGAAACACACTGCCATAATCAGGGAGTCTGATTGAGCAGTGCAAGTTTAGCTCATCGGAGAAAATGCCCGCGCCTGTGCCTCTTCCATCCTTGACCCATCGGTGTATGCCTTTATGGTCGTATTATTGATGAGTTCATTGGTCGTCCACTCATCTCTGGAGGGGTATTGGCAATTGTAGCGTCTCTCAAAGTCAAGGAATGGGAGCCTATAGTCGCTCTCGACTTCTGATACTGCAAGTCTGTTAAGAATACTTGCGTGTCCTATGGTACCTGAGCGCCAGTCGCGAGATTGATTAATTCTCAGAGCACTTTTAGCGGGGGTTGCCTGCATATATAGGTCAAGTGGTAGCATGTGTTGGATCGTTTCAAATCCAGCTCTTGGGGTGGAGCTGAATGCCCCAGTAACTCTCATACACGCAAGTCTCTGTATTTTTGTCAATGCCTTAAGATGAATGGATTTCAATGATGCCTGCCACCAGACTACACCGCCATACCTAAGGATAGGTCTGACAATAGCGGTGTACATCCATAGTTCGTAGAGGTCACGAACAGCTCTCGTCGTTCGATGCAGCGTTGCCTTTTTTAGCTCCTCTCCAAGTACACCACGCACAAATGGTTCCTTAATTAAAAGTGACCTAAGTTAAACTTAGACTTTCTCCGGACGATGGAGTTTGCATGTTCACTCTTGCAGTATAAAATCATTCTCGTAGCGTAGCGAACCCAAAGCACTGTCTCTTGGTATTTAACCAAACTCTAACTCAGCAGGGGTTCATAAAATAAGCAAATGCCAAACATTCTCTAAAGTTGTTCCATTCTTGCCAAATTTTAGACGTCAAACTTTGGCTGATACTAGTTCGTTGTATGACATGCTTTATCATCAGATCCGATAACGTGATGTGTAATGAAAGTTGGCAGCTGCTCAACAAGCCATCAAATAACTCATCAACCCCGACTGAAAACAGAGGGGGATAGTTTCATTGTGGTTTACTTACCAACACAGAATAAGACAGAGAGCCGAGGGAAACTATAATTCTCAGTTGCCTTCAACTGATTTTTCAGATCAGAAGTTATAGAAAAGTTTGCCATAACTTTTCTATTACGTTATGCACGTGATACGAGAAACTATTTCCTGTCCATTACACAACTCAACCATGAAGTTGAAGAGAAGTGAATCTTTAGTTCCATGGTCGTAAATCGAGAGATTCTTTCAAACTTTTTCTGATTAATTGTGTCTGCTTTCGTTGTGGTAAGTGTAAGTCTCGTGCAACAAATTCGATGCCATCGAAATTATGCACTTTTAAACTTGAAGGGTCCTCCAATAGGGACTTCTGAACTTTGACAGTCGACAGCGACTACATTGTTAAAGCTACATCTGTCAAAATGACTGTCGTTTATGTGTTTTGCCAAAACATCACAGAAGGACATAGCGTTCAACAACACGTGCAAATGATAAAATTGTGTTCTGCTCGACCAACGTTCCGCGCGCTTCGCTCATTTTACGATCGCCATAATCGTCCTACCTAAAGGACTATACGCAGTGTGGTGGATAAATTTGAGTCCACTGGTTCAGTAAACGATAAACTAACACCCATAAGTCGACGAAAGTCAAGATCTGCCGAAAACATTACCGCTGTTCGTGAGAGTGTGCAGGGTAATTCGAGGCAGTCGATTTCCCGTCGCTCACAAGAACTCGGCCTTTCGCAGACCACAAATTGGCGAATTTTTCATAGTAACTTAGATCCACAAGAAAGGAGACCCCTTTCACTGCGTCAACTATAAAGGGATAAGTCTCCTTAACATCGCCTATAAGATCTTCTCTGCCATTCTGTGTGAACGCCTGAAACCTTTCGTCACCAAACAGATATGTCCCTATCAGTGTGGTTTCAGGCCAGGGATGTCCACCATAGATCAAATCTTCACACTGCGGCAGATCCTGGAGAAGAGCCAAGAAAGGCAGATCGACACACACCACCTATTTGTCGATTTCAAGGCCGCATATGACAGCGTGCATAGAGACGAGCTATACAGCGCCATGTCTAGTTTTGACATCCCTGCCAAACTCGTCAGACTGAGCAGGATGACGATGGAGGACTTTTTTTTCTGAGGTTTTTACACTGGAGCACTCAGGCTCAAAACTGGTCCATTTTACTGCCAGGTAGCAACCTATACTAGTGCCATTAATTTGATCCCATCGGCAAATGGTGACTGGACCAAATTCGAATTCATTGGGATTTGAACCTGGGACCCCTCTATCTTATGGCAGGCACTTAACCAACTGCGCCATTCAGTCGCTGGAGGACTTGATGTTCCATCAAGATCGGCAATAATCTCAACGTTACCTTAAATGTCAAAATGCGTTTTAGACAAGGCGACGCGCTGTCATGTGATCACTTTAACATCGTACTTGAGAAGATCGTGCAAAAGTCACTGGCCAACACAAGAGGCACGATCTTCCAACAGTCCGTTCAACTGCTAGCTTACGCGGATGACATTGACGTGATTAGGCGAACACAGCGAGCCGTCAATGATGCGTTTGCTGGCATTGAAACGGAGGCGGCTAAAATGGGTATGGCGGTAGGCGAGAGCAAAACCAAGTATATGCTGTCATCGAGAAAGGACGCACAACATCGACGACTTGGCCAGAACGTCACCATAGGCAGCTATAACTTTGAGGTAGTTAAGGATTTCGTCTACCTTAGCTCTGCAGTAAACAGTACAAACAACATCTGTACCGAGATCAAACGCAGAATAATTCTTGCCAACCGCTGTTTTTATGGGCTCAAAAGACAATTAGTAGTAGAACCCTCTCTCGGAAGACCAAGTTGACTCTATACAAGACCTTGATCATCCCAGTCCTTCAGTGCGGCGTAGAGGCATGGACAATATCCCAAGCGGATGAACTGTCTCTTGGCCTTTTCGAGAGAAAAGTTGTGCGTGCGGTCTTTGGTCCTGTTTGCGTTGATGGCATTTGGAGGAGAAGATTCAATCACGAACTGTATGGGCTGTACAGCGACACGAGTCTAACCAGGCATCTACGGATCCAACGCCTAAGATGGCTAGGCCATGTAGAACGTATGGACAACTTTAAATCGGTAGATGATCCTTAGTCGCGCAGCAAACATCTGCCGTGTAAAGCGATACTGAGAGTTAATACGGAGAGAACGTACTGTTCTATGTGCTGTGTGATGGATATAAAAAACACTTAGCTCCGGCCTGAAGAGTCTTTGACTCTGAGCCTTTGGGACAACGCAACAGAGGACGTCCACGTAGAAGATAAGATCACAAGATCGGCCGGGTTAGTGTGCGAAATTGGAGATAGCAGGCGAGAGATCGTGCTGGCTGGATAGCCAGGTTGGGTGAGGCCCAGGTCCACTTCGAACTTCTGCTGTGAAGAAGAAGAAGATACGTGAGGATCGAATGCAATGAAAAAGCGGACCCCCTATCAAAGCGGAGAGAGGGCCTCGATTCTGACTAATTTGTAATCATTTGGTGCCTTGGTCGTAGGACAACTTGCGTGTTGGACAGCGTAAAATGCAGTCAACCATGGAATGGTGAGGACAACCAAAACAAAAAAAAATCAGATGGCGCCCATATAACAAAAATCTAAGCATTAAGCGAGGATCATTCAAATTGGATATGGCGCTATCCACAGGTCAGGGAAATTGCAAGGAACTCCAAGGATATATGCGGTTGTTCAAGGCGCTGTGATTCAGATTATCATGGGGAAACGTGATCCTTCATCTTCAGTTCTCATTCCGTATTTCATTGAAGGTTCCTGTCAAGCGTTAAAAATTAAATGCATTGCGTTGCTCTAAGTCTGCCGACCTTTTGCTTTGAAATACAGGAACTTCTGGGCTTGACGCATAGTGAAAGACCCTGGATTCTTCACTTGTGTGGATTATATTTAAGCTTTGACAATCGAATATGGTGTGCTTTTCTTTCAACCAATAGACACAAATCTATTTTCTTTTCTCAGCTCATAATGTAACTCATATTTGCATGCCACACTATTGCCTAAGGTTTCAATCTCATGACACGTCGATTTTGCATGAACAGTTTACGAACCAGGCGATTGAAGAACAGACGAAACGAGCTGGTCTTAAGGTCAATGAGGATAAAGCAAACTATATGTATGCTGTCGAGCAAGAAACGATCCGCCGCACACCATATAGGGCAAAACATTACAATCGACAGCCACAATTTTGAGGTAGTAAAGGAGTTTGTCTACCTCGGGGCAAACGTGAACTCCATGAACGACATCACAGTGGAGATCCGACGTAGAATCGCCCTTGGCAACCGATGCTACTTCGGTTTGTCAAAACAACTGGCCTCAAAACTCCTGACTCGAAGGACCAAAATCATGCCAGTCCTGCTATATGGACCGAAAGCTGGACACTAAGCAGAACTGCAGAGCTGATTCTTGGTGGCTTCGAAAGAAAAATTCTACGTTGGAAATATGGTCCCGCCTGTGAGGAAGGCGAATGGAGGAGAAGACACAACCGCGAACTCTATGAGCTGTACCAGGATGTGGAAGACAAAAATCCGTCGACTGCACTGGCTAGGCCACATCGAGCGCATGGACAACAACGCTCCAGCTAAGTGGGTCTTCAAATCCGAGCCTCCTGGTTCGAGAAGGAGAGGAAGACCGAACATCCGGTACAAAGACCAAATCATCGCGGACGTAAGACAGCTTGGTCTTGATGACTGGAAACAGCGTGCCCAGAACCGTCAACGATGGAAGGCAGCGATATCTCAGGCTCAGACCATCCATGGGTCATAGGCCTGCTAAGTAAGTAAGTTAGTCCACGAACCAGTCATCCTTGAACAAACTACGACCACAATTGAATTCATCAAGCCAGCTAATCACGATGGCCCGAAGTAACGCATTATCACACTAAAAGTCCTAGAAAGTTGATTGACACACTGCTTGGGTTGAGATGAATTTTTTTATTTAAGTACGTGTACCATTAACAACGTACAACTTTACGCCGATGTTATATTTGACGAGGCCCCACTGGTGTTGTAATACCTCAAAAATTGAGTCGCAACATTAAACCCACACATGTCGTTAACCACTTCGTCCTGAAACATCGGATGCGCACTTTGCGTATGTAAATTTCACAAACGAAAAAAATTAATGGAAATCCCTTGGAAATCTCCTGAAAAACCCTCTTCATCTTGGTTTTCACATTTGCATTGACTTGAAGGCATAAAAAGCGTGCGTAGGCAGACACTGACTTGTCACCAAAAGCCTAATGAAGGATACACACCACACCAGTAGTTGTAGGGGCAATTTGCATTTCGGTGCTTTGCGTTGGAGGAATGGACACTCTCAGATGCCAACAAGTATTTTAATTTTTATTGGGTGTTGAACGCCCTATTCTATTCAGCGTGTTGCGTCACGTAACTGAATCTTTTCATAGCGGCTTTAGGGGATTTTCAAAGGTCGAAACTGAAGTGTCATTGACTTTCGCACAAAATACTCAAGTGCTTTGTTCAGTTTTCAGAGCTGCACACTCTGTATCAGAGGAAGTTTGCGGACGTCCAAGGAGCAGGAAAAATTCCCCACAGACATCGTTCAAAAATAGACAGGATGCTTGTGCTAGAGTTTGTCTCTCTGTGACCATATATTGTCAAAAATGTTTGGAGCAATACTGCCAGGAGTGATCAGCTTATTTTAGTTGAATCAGTTTTGCTTCCGACATAAATTTGAATGCAACGTCTCATGCACTTCCTCATCGGCCGGGGAGAACGATGGAAACATCTCTGCGTCGACATCTGGACAGTCTCTATCCGGCAATAGCCGAGGGACAACACAAAGTGATCCCACGCAGAATACAGAGATCCGCGATGAAGAAGACTACACACACAAGATGCGGTCTTGTCAAGACCTTCACTCTGCCTACACAAAACGCAGGTATTCCCATGTGAAGAGCAAAGTTCGCGAGTTCATCGAGAGCCAAAGGGCTGAGGAGGAGCATAGGAGACCGGCTGGAGAGCACCTTCGTCGCATGTCCATTCCCGAAGTAATCGATGGCAACGGCCACCGAAACCGAGCGGGGACACCGCATCTGACATAGACCAGGATTTGGTTGAAAAGGAATGATGATGTGCCTGAAGGGGCTCAATGAGTACCTGCAGTCAAGCCTGCAGGAGAAGACTCGATGGCATTGAGCTGGTGAACGCCAAGGACAAGGCCAAACCCCACTCTGTGCACAGCATCGGTATGAAGTTGCGCAACCACTACAGTCCGCGAATGTCGCTGCCGACTCTGGTCTACAAGCTGCCACGCAACACAATCAGCACGCAGACCGATCTCAGCAACAATGCCGGACAATATGAGAACAAAAATGTCGCCACCATTTAGGCGATCACCCTGAACTTCTCCTCTAACCACTTGGGACATTTTCAATGCCAAATGCGCCGCCGACCGTCCTCAAACCCACCCACACCGACCGGTGATAGCACTACCGCCAGCAAGCAGGAGAGTGATCGCGGCGACTCAGCCATCGACACCGAGGAGGGCGACTCCTCGTCGGACAACATTTTGCGCGAACAGTTCATAATCTCCGAGAAGGACTCGAACGACTCGACACCCACCTCCAACCCGCCGAATCAAAAGAAGAAGAGACGCTACTTCAAGCGCAATTCGATATTCGGATCCTGCGGCAAGTGCACCGATCAAAAGAACAACACGAACTTCGGCGAGCAGTACAGCCAAACTCCGTTGCTGGACACAACACCCGCTGACAGACTCTGTCCCCTCGATAATAAGACTTCGTTATAATATCGTTCATTTCTTTGGATTCTTCATTTCATTCAATTTTCTATTCAATTCTGTGCATGAAATCCGTTTCAGTTTGTCTCTGTGATCGATTCAGAAGCTCTGCTAAAACGCCGTATTGTTATTCATTCAGTTTATCTTTAATATTTCAAGGGATCTAATATGCAATGAGCAAGACTGAAGAAATTGTTCAGTGGATTGCCGAATAAAAGTGGAATCCAATTTTTACTTTACTTCCAAATTTTACTTAGGTATTTATGATCATACGAAACAAACTCGGCAAGTGCGAGTCATTCTCGTGCAGCGAAGGTTTCGTCCGAAGAATAACTTTAGGGAATTGGAAAAATGGAATATCAGGCAATGAATTCAAAACGCACGTTGATATTTTACGTTTTTGGCCAATAACTCAAAAACTTTTAGGGTCAGAATAATCGGACCAATTTTAATCGAATGCACTCATTAAAGACGATTTTGGTTTTTTCCAGGTTTTTCGTCATTTGGTTTATTTTTTTTTTCGGAGGATTTTTGAAACACTACTGGAGTACTCAGACTCAAAACTGGTCCATTGTACTGTCAGGTAGCAACCTACTCCAGTGCAGTTAATTTGATCCCAACGCCAAATGGTGCCTGGACCAGATTCGATTTCACTGGGATTCGAACCTGGGACCCCTCTAACTTGGGGCAGACACTTAACCAACTGCGCCATCCAGTCGTTCTTATTTGGTTTACTAACGGGAATGTGCGACAAACTATAACCCACTTTTGAGCTTAATGACTCTGAAACAGTGCTCGGAATCAAAAAGTTGGAACGCCAACCTCCGCCTCATTCGTTACAACTTTCTGCTTTCCTTATCTGGCACTACATATTCCTCATCCAACATGCCTCTCCAGCCAGCGATCTTTTGCTAGCTATTGCCAAATCCACACATCAAGTTGGTTGAGGTCTCTCTCCACTTGGGTGCGCCATCTTAGACATGGACGTCTTCAGATTGTGATCAAAATTCGATTATATTGTATCATTATTTTCTCTGCGAGTTTTTTGTCAAAAAGGTTTAGTATACTTAATTTTAATTGCTTGGAGTTAATTAAGAAGAAGGAAATAAACAATTTAGGTTTACCATGGCCTGAAATAGTCATTGCACTACAGAAGAGAAAGTTTTGGCTCTGTCGCACAGAAAAGAAGGAAAATCTCTCTTTAAAATCGCTAAATGTGTGGGACGGTCACTTCATTTTGTGCAAAATGTTTTAAAATCTGCACACCAAAAAGAATTTCAAGGCAGATCGAAAAAACGACCACCGCGGATGATCGCGATACAATAATGTTATCAAAAAGTGAACCTTTTAAGTCATCAAAGACGATTTCCGCAGAAATTGACAACACCGTTAGTGCTCCAACAGTTCGTGGTCGCATACAAAAAGCCAAACTTCTTGGACGAATTGCTAGGAAGTTCCGCTAGTGAAGAAAAAATATTGGGCATGATGCTACAGTTTACCATGACACATGAAAAATAATAAAAATATTTTGCTGAGCGACGAAACAAAGACTAGTCTCTTTGGGAATGACTGTGAAAAGAATGAAGAGCTTCTCAAGCCAAGGAATTCCATAACCGTTGCACAAAAAATACACTGAAAAATGGAGACGGCAACATAATGGTCTGGGAATGTTTTTCTTAGAATGATGTTCGTCCAATATTTCAGACGACAAACAATATGACGGCAGCCGAGTACAAATACATTTTGTAAATGGTAATGCTATCATACGCCAAGGAAAACATGCCTCTGCGTTGGGTCTTTCAGCAGGATAACGACGACGAAAGCATACTTCCACACTAGTAAAAAAAATGCTTTGTTCACAACAAAATCAACCTGCCAGCTTGGCCAAGTCAATCTCTAGGCCTAAACTCTATTCAAAACTTGTGGGAGCTTCTAAAGACGAAATTGTTTGAGCAAATATTAACCAATACAGACAAACAATGATAATTTATTCAAAAAACTTGTTACGAAATACCAGTAGAGACATGTCAAGCATTCATCAGCAGTATGCCGAAAAGGATGGCAAAAAATATAATGCAACTTCACAGGGAATTAATGGTAAATGGTTTTGCAACTGAAAAAGAAAGTATTTTAGCTCCTCATTTAAATATTTTGGAAAAAATTACTAAGTATCTATTTTTCTGACCTAACACAATTTAATCTTCATAAAAAAAATATTCCACTGCGAAGTTTTGTTTCGTTGTAGTAGTCACTTGTATGTGAAAAATCAGTGAAAGAACAAAAAAAATTATTGCACGTAAAAAAAAAAGATCTCATAAAGAAATAAAATACTTCCAATTTTTCTAATGAGTCGGGATTTTTACAGTAAGTAGATATATTCATGTAATTTAAAAAGTAATTCTCTCCTTCATTTTCTACTTTTCATTATCTTCCTGTTTTAATAAAACAATAAAAAAGCCTCATAGATTAAGCATTTTGCTTTTATTAAGCTTTTAAATCTGCTATTATTTTGAAATAATAGGTGAAACGATGAAATCAATGATTTTCGATCGAAAGTGGAGGGAAAAAACTTTGACTTAAACGGTCATAGCTGCCCTGAGGCCGCCTTACCTATTTTGTACCTGGAGGTCCACCAAAAGATTTTCGAATTCTGATTTCAAATTATGATTTATAAGCCCATTATTAATCAGAAAAAAAATTCCCGACTCTTTTGCGTCAAAATTGCGGTTTTGACCGTTAGAGGGTTAATGCCAGAATGCTTGAAATTATTTTAAATGAAAGTACTCAATGAAGCCAAGTTTTTGTGATTTTTTCAGATTTTTAAACACTTTGGTTTAGAAATGGCAGGGGGGAAAGTATCAAAAAAAAATTTGGAGCTCCATATTTTCCAAACTGTATTTTGGATCAAAAACTGTTGAAGCAAACCTCTACCTCATTTCAAAAGATCTGTCGATTGATACATAAGTCGATGGGGTGCGACAATGTTCCAAAATTAATGGCAACTTCACCTATACTGGAGCCACCCCCAAATGGCCCAAATTTTTAAATTTGGGTGAATAAGCAATGACATCTAGGCCTGAAGTACCTAATTCCAAAATTTCGTGCCGATATCTTCATAAACTTCGGAGCTAAAAAGAGTGTGACAGACACGACGGACGGACACACCGATATTATAAAGGTTCCGTTTTTGTAGACGGAACCTTAAGAAGGTCGCATTGACCATGGCGCCACTTCTATCGGCCGGCTTTTATGCAGCTTCATATTATTGGTATGGTAAAAGCAATAATCACGTCACATGTGCTATCCAGTCGTAGGATGACTATCCTAAAAAACTGTCAACGTGTAGGAAAACATGACCGGAGTATGATATAGCCAGAACAAACGACTTTCAACACAAAGCCTATGCAGAATTTGTAAGATTAACAGCGATCAGTACGGGGCACTGATCAACCGGGGATCACGCTGTGAGATGGACATCCCTCATCACACTCTCTGCCGCAGCTCCAACGGTGCATCAGAAGGTGAGTCTTCGATCCACTTCTTTTGTATGCACATGGTTGTCCAGGCAAACCCTTTCTCGTTTCCCTTGACGGGACTTCTAAGAAGACCATAGAGAAATTAGTTATTTCTTGAACTCCACGCGATGGTTCTGATATCGTCGACAACAAACCTTTACCTTTAACCACAGAAAATACATAAGTACGGTGTTATTCAACAGGTAACTACGAGTAGTGCTAATTGAGTTCCTCTTACTCAAACATACAATGCTCCTAACCAATACTAGCGTAATGCAGACTTGTTCTACCAGAGAGTTGTTCAGGATTAATTCCCCCTCTCATCCAGCTTATCCCCTCTTAATTATCATTTGGAGGATAATTATGAATCGACAGTGACCAGGGATTTTAACAAGCGCCATAATGCATTGGAAGCACATTTGTCTCCGAGCCAGAATGAAATCCATTAAAATCCATGGTGTGCTTGTTAATCCTGTGGAAAAATCCCGACAATATACTCATATGTGTGCGCATAAATCGATTGAACATAAATTCCTTTAATAAGTCGAGCTTGTGGGGATGGTGCTTCCATGGCATTGTACGAATTTGAACTGCCATAACACCCGCCGTAATTCACTAACAATAATTGGAGATCGTTATGGAATACTTTTTTTTTTGTCTTTCGGGTCCGACATAAAATTGCAGGTCATCCCACTGTTGTGAAAACAATTGGACCAACAGCGAGGAAAAACAAGAGAAAAAACCATAGCAAGCAATCATAGCCTCGTATCTAGTTGTTCAGAAATGGACAGTAAAGAATTGCATCATAGACCAAAATTAAATTTTTCAGACTTTTACATGCGCTCTGACTTGATTCATAATAACGCCCATCCAGTCGATTTCCCTCAGTTAATTTTCCAAGACAAAAAATTACAACACATGAGTGGCTGATTTATTTGAAATTCTTGAACATCATGGCGTATGCGTAACAAAATTCAATCTTCTCCGCTGGACAGGGTAAATAAATTTAAGGAATTAGAGAGAGCAGAAAAAAGGAAAAAATGCTCGATGATTTAATTAGAAAATGAATCAATTATTTACGTTCAGTTCTGAAAAATTAGATCAACGATGCAGAAGATACGATTTCGTGCGAATTTCACCACCCCTGCTTTTCATTTCGATGCAATTTTTGAATGACGTACTCGACACACCGAAATCCGATTGCATGGACGTGTTGATGCACCTCACCTACATTTTCCAAGAACTCAAGTGGCCCGAACGAATTGATGGGAATAGAGTGGAGCTGAAGTAGTCTCTCGCGACCTTAATTAAAATTGAGGTATATGCGATTCAGCGATGAAAATAATCTGTCAAGGGGAATTTGGCGAGATGAGTAGTTCTCTGAGGGGTGCTTAGTGAACTCTTGTTTACACTTCTTTGACGCACCGACACTTTAGTTGGCACGGATAAATTTGCCAATTACTTGCAACTTTATCACGTTGTTGATAGCTAATTGGTTGTCGTACCATTTTATGTGAAACGTTCGCTCAGGGAGGCTTTTGTCACTTTTAATAGGATAAATGTATAATTTGTTTTCTGATTATTTGGACACTCACAGCAGATAGAGGCGTTGTTGCTGGAGTCTTCATGCTACAAATTGCTTGATGGACGCCCCGAAATCGTTGCTATCCAAAAAATAGCAGAAAGCATTATAAATCGCCCTGATTGTACTCACATAAATATGTAACTTCGCAGACAGATCAGAACCGTACTCCTTAATTATAATTGGCTACAAAAGCTTTGTAGAAATAATACAGTTTCCCTACATTTGGTCTCTGGACATCAGGGTATGAAATAGCTGGACATGCCAGCCCAAAAGTTTTATGTTAAAGGAACCAGTAAAGTCGCGGTTCCAATTTGACTATTTTTCACTGAATTCGATGCGGAGTTTCTAAAGAAGCTTCTAAAGAAGAAGCATATCTAAAATCTTTCGACTGATTTTTCAAAATATAATAATAATAATAATATAATAATAATGGCGGCGCTACAGTCCGAGGTGGACCTGGGCCTAGCTTCTCAGCAACCACTCGTGTTGTGCGTGCTATTGTTCTCTCACGAGCGGAGGGGACCTACAGTTTAATGCCGACTCCGAACGGCGAGATTGAGAAGCTTTTTTCTAGACAGTTATACTCTTTGAGCATTGTCAGTGACTCGAAAGAGGTGGAGCCGTGAAAAACTGTTTGATGTTTTTTTCGAGATTCGAACAGACGACCTCGGGCGTAGGAGTCGACGCACCTACCCACTACGCCACGGCGTAGTTTCTTTTTCAAAAAGGACTTGAAATTTTTTTACTTTGAGTTGATTTTTGCAACTTTAAGAGAGGTAACTTGCTCGCAACTGACAGCTGTGGGTGCTGGATAAGTCCGAGTCCACTGTCCTATATAAATAAAACAACGAATTGGAAGTACCAAATATAGCGCAGACATAAGTACTTCGGTTCAAAATTAACAGGAATTGGGAATCTCCCAGTCCTCATTGTAGTTGATTTTGAATAAAGATCATGATCTCTTGTAAGGGTATCAGATGTTGTTTCGGACTTCACATTTGTCCCGAGTTAGAATCTCCCTACTTCCTTAAAGTTTAAACTGTTGATTGAGATCTTTTTTTTTTTAGATTTGGAAAATGCATAGAACCGAGTTGCTTGCTGAGCTTTCCTGTAGGTTGGTCAAGCTGGGTCAATTTTGAAACAGCTTGGTCGATCTGTAATTAGGAATGCCGAGCTTGGTGTCAAAGACAAGTTTGCTGTTTTTAACGCAGTATTTGTTCCAACTCTCACCTGACCATAGGTGAAATTTGGGTAATGACCGAAAGAATAAGATCGCGAATACAAGCTGATGAGATGAGATTTCTTCGTATTGCTGTGGGAATTACTCGACGGGATAGGGTGAGAATCACGGCAGTGCACGAGGAACTCAATGTTGGGCAGCTGCTTCTCCGAACGGAAAGGGCTGTACTTCGATGGTGTCGTCATGTGGCACGAATGTCCCCATCATCACGACTTCCGAGGCGTGCCTTGAATGCGATTGCATCAGGCAGGCGACCGCTTGGCAGACCCAGGACGAGATGGTTGGACCAGGTCCGAAAACTTGCCTGGTTGCGGTTGGGCATAGCTCCTGATGAGTTAGAGTCGATGGCGGAGGATCGAGTGGCCTGGAGATCTCTCGTGCGAGCGTTACCCCCTCGACCCCTTTAGTGGAACATGCGGGTCACTGAAAATGATAATGATAATGATGATTGAGATCTTTAGGTCTGTCGTCGATTTGCCAGATGAAAAACCACACTGTTTCTTGGGATTCACAGTAAGCTGGAAAGGATCTTATAGGCGACATGGACTAAGGACCCACCTAGATGGGGAATATGGACCTGATATTCCAGTCATCGGACATACTTTCGTTTTTCCCAATTCTGCAGATTATCCGTGGCGAGCTCCCTTTCTAAACCCCGACTTCTTTACTGTTTGTCATCAACGTTCACGTGAGTGTAGGTGACGATGGCCTTGACTTGAATTTGAGTTGGTAAAGAATAAAAGAAACGCAAATCTTTGTTAGTCTGACATTCACGAAGACACCCCATATCTATCCGTTATCAGATTCCAGCCAAATCGTCGCGTCGTAGTTTTGTGTCATTTTTTGATGCGAGCATATGTTTGGTTCTGTCAGGTGAAATCCCGGTTCAGAAGCACAAGTCAGTCATATAAAGATGCGTAACGAACGTAACGTCGGTGAAAATGTTATAAAAAAACGCTGTCAGATGAAATTAAGAGAAGTAGGAGTTGGATATCTCTATGTGGCTGATTTGTGTTCAGAAGTAAGGTGCTCTCGTAAATTTTCGAAGAAATGCCTTGTCATAAAATCGATCGGTCTGGGCCTATTAGCGATCGAGGTGGTTAAAGTGATTTGTTGTCACGGGGTTAATTTATCATCTATCGGGTTCGACTGGTTCTGACTGACCTCTGCTTGGATCGCTGTAATACGGCACTCAATCTTTTCAATCAATATTCACATTATTTAATGCCATGTAATAACCCATTTATAAGAAGTCCAGAGTTAATTAATTTCTTACTCACAATATCCACATGGTTAACCTTTCTCTGAACCTTTCCTCGATGCTAGTGTATTCACTTCATTTACTCTCGGAATAATATTTATTCTTTGTTTCTATATTCTGTACCCCTTATGAAGCATATGCCTTCTATTGGCCCTACGCGACATCGCTTTCGATTTCTGGAGATGTGACTTAATTCTTCCCACCATTTTTTCTACGCCCCATTCTGTTCTTTTCCACATTGTCTTTTGGCGGACAGGTCTTCTGCCATCCTGTCTTGAAGTTAGCTATGCAGCTGTCACTGAAGGTGCCTATTGGTTCTTCGTCCTTCTTTGAAAAAGGCGCTCGTGAGAAACATGATTGAGTCAGATAATCCGCAATATCTTGAGTCAAAACCTGTTGACGAACTCTGTACCTTTCTTGTGATTGATTGTGGTGGTCGTTCATCCATGTGCTGCATCCATATGGCCGCACGTATTTGTCATTGCCGCTAAACAGCTTGTGCTTGCTGTTCATGTTTATTGCATTGTTTCACGAAATATTGAACATCATTCAGTACGCAGGCTTAGCGGTGCCGTGACGTTGTGCGAAACGACATTGTGCCAAATTAGCATAATGACGCTTTTGAAAGTGTCATTGGGCCGAATATTAACATTAGGCATAATGTCGCTTTCAAAAGCTTCATAGGGCTAAATTAGTTTGCGATAGGTGCCATGACATAACGCCAAGCGACATAAGGCCAAATCTTAGATCTTGGCCTTATGTCGCTTTATCAAAGTGACATAAGACTACATTTTTGCTTTGGCCTTATGTCTCTTTATGTTTCTTCAAAAAACGACATAAGGCCAAATGCTATTATGTTGCTTGGCGTTATGTCCGGGCCCCTTTGCGATATTATGCCAAATTTGGTCCTATAACACTTTGTAGAAGTGACATTATGCCAAATGGCACAAGATCGTCTAAATTTGCAGCAAACTAATAAACAGTGGAATAGGTATATGGGAGCATGTTGCCCCCTTGCAACCCCCCTGTTTGGGCCACTATAGGATTTGGAGTAGGTGATAGGTTCTGTGCTTTAAAAGTTTCTTTTTATACATGTTTTCAAAATCTACACGCACAGAACCTCGCACCAAGTCCAAATCCTATAGCGTCCCAGGCATGCCCCCCATACCTATTCCACCCAAGATGACATAGTGCCAAATTGTCGCTATGACGTTTTACCAAAGTGACATTACGCCAAATGGAAAAATTTGGAATAATGACGCTTTTAAAAGTGTCATTGGCACAATGTCAGCGCACTGACTTAGCTTTAGCGATTCTTATGACAATGTCCAGTTCGATCCCTTCTTCTTCTTCTTAGGGCGCTACAGTCCTGAGATGGACCTGGGCCTCACCTAACACACCTCTCCAGCCGGCACGATCTCTCTGTGTTCATCCAATCACGTCAATGTTAAAGAGGTCACATGACAGCGCGTCACCTTGTCTAAAAGCTTTTTTGACATTGAAGGTCTCGGTGAGTTCGTTACCGACCTCGATAGAGCAGCGAGAGTTTTACATCGTCATCCTGCTCAGTCTGGCGAGTTAAGCAGGAATGTAAAAACTAGACAGAACTGTATAGGTCGTCTCTATGCACGCTGTCATATGCGGCCTTGGAATCGACAAAAGGTTTCAGGCACTTACACAGAATGGCAGAAAAGATCTTATAGGCGATGTTAAGGAGACTTATCCCCCGATAGATGGCGCAGTCAAAGGGGTCTCCTTTCTTGTGGATCGGACAAACGATACTGAGATTCCGCTCATCGGGCATGCTTTCCTCCGACCATATCTTACAGATGGGCTGGTGCATGCGCCCAACCAGATCATCTCCAGCTGCTTTAAACATTTCAGCGGACAGACTATCTGCACCAGCAGCTTTATTAGACTTCAGTCTCGATATCGCTATTTTGACTTCGTCTAGATCGGGGGACGGTATTCTCTTCTATCATCGTCCGTTGTGTTGAGTGGAGCATTCTGCCTGACAGCGGTATTTGTGACCTCATCGCCGTTCAACAGTCTGCAGAAATGATTTTTCCAAATTTTCAGTATCGACTGCGAATCTACTATTAGTTCTCCATTTTCATCCCGGCAATCTTCTGTCCGAACTTTGTATCCATTCGATAACATCATTCCTGCCATAACACCTCTCCATCTCCTCGATCGCGCGCTTCTCGTGCTCTTTCTTTTTCGTCCTGAGAAGCCGGTTCTCTTCCCTTCTTCTCTGTTCGTAGAGCTCAAGAACAGCTCTCGTGGTTCGATGCAGCGTAGCCCGGTAGGCTTCTTGCTTTGCTGCATGTGCCCGTCTGAACTCGTTGTCAAACCAGGGGATTTTCTTAGGTGGTGTTTTAAAACTCCAGCACATCAGTAGCGGCTTCTCTGATGGCTTTTTGACAACGATTCCATTCTTCGTCTATTGTTAGTGCAGGCGACGTCAAACTTTCGGAGAGTTTCAGGGAGACTCGATCGGCAAAGTTCCTGGCAGTCTGTTGCGATTGTAGCTTTTCGACGTCAAACTGTGGTTGTCTTCCTCGACTTCCTGTTCTCTCAATATCCGTGTCCTTACCTTGGCTACAACAAGAAAATTGTCCGAGTCGATGTTGGCGCCTGAGGGTCCATTATTTTGTGCAAAAGGAAGTTTTGGTCGTAGAAGTTTATGGCATTTCTCCATTTCGTATCGACAAGCCTGCTGTAAGTACATCACTTATCAACAACAGAACTAAAATTGGTGATAGGATGCAGCCTTGTCTTACTTCACTTTGGATTTCGAATTCCTCTGACATATTTACTTAACATCAACCCCTAATTGATGTACGCTGCGTGTTTGCTGATTGATCATTACACATTTCTCTAAAGACCACAGATTTCCTAAACGATTTTTAAAATAAATCCAGAGAAATGCTTAAGCTCCTGTTCGTTTTCCAAAAGCATGTACCCTAACTGAAGGCAATTCCCCAACTTGATTCTTGAACATTCTCTAACTACTCTCTTTCTTCTGTTTACTTTCAGCCTATGCAAAGCTCGATCTTGGGGTCCGATAGAACTGCTTAAAGCTCCAATAAATTTATACAAACCAGCTAAGACCATTCGATGAAGTCGTCGCCTGCAAGCAACAACCCCACCGGTAACTGAAAAACAAACACGTCCAGCTAAATTATTCGCTGCTACAATTTCAACAACACGCCAATCAACCTCGGGACAGCGCGACCCGTCAGTTTAGACTTTATCCCAATCCACAGCAGACACCGTGTCGTTAAGTCGAAAATAATTGTCCGGCACACACGTCGCGAGTGAGACCTGCGAATTTCGTTGCATTTATTTATTAATTCAACACCGCGGCTAAAGGGTCAAGTAATTGCATAATTAGTGCACCGGTAATCATTGCTGCATGTCAGAGCAACCTTCGGCGCGCTCTAATCGCTGCGGGACGGGCGGCAATCCTTATATAATTTCAGTGCAGTGCAGTGCGGTGCGGCGAAAATGTGAAGAAAATCCCCCCGGTTGTGAATTAGATAAAATTGTGATTAATTAGGAAAAAAACAACACTGAAAATCAATTGCCACTATGGAGTCTCAGGGCAGCCATAATGACACGCTTGCGTTTCTCGGCGGCAACCTGACCAGCATGTTGGACTACACCAGTGTCATTCTACGCGGTGCTGTGGTTGTTGACAACGAAACATCCATGATTTCATCACCTGCATCACCCTCGGCGTTCGGCCAGTCGCTTGCGTCTGATTCCACACTTCTGCTCATGGCCAACGACACGCACATACGCTTGGAGCACGCTCCGAAGCTGTCCAAGTCGTCTGTGATCAAAGTCATCGTGCTCTCGGTGATGGCGGTGATATCGCTCCTCGGCAACATCGCAACAATGTGGAACATATACAAGACCCGCATGAGCCGAAGGGCGTCCCGCCACAGCTGGAGCGCCATATACTCTCTCATTTTCCACCTCTCCATTGCCGACGTTCTCGTGACCGGATTCTGCATCATCGGCGAGGCTGCTTGGAGCTACACGGTACAGTGGCTGGCCGATGACTTCACGTGCAAAATGGTGAAGCTGTTCCAAATGTTCAGCTTGTATCTGTCAACCTATGTCCTTGTGCTCATCGGCGTCGACCGGTGGATTGCTGTGAAGTACCCCATGAAGTCGTTAAACATGGCGAAGCGATGCTACCGTCTCCTGGGCGGTACCTACGTCCTATCCTTCCTGCTCAGCCTACCACAGGTGAGTACAATAGATGTGTGACTGGGGAAGAGTAAATCTGTTTGTATCCTTTGTCGTAATAAATATTGATGATTCCCTGTAAATATTTACCCACCTCAGGGTAGGCAGCCCCTGTGGTGGTTCTGCTTCCTTCACAGGCGGAAATCCATTGGATCCAGTGCGTTGTGCTTGAGAAAGCGGAGTCGGGACCTGTTTGTAAGTGGTTTACGGAGGTGATTATTTAACTTATGCGTGTCTGGGGAGAAAACGTGAATAAGGCACGTTAGAGGGTGTTTTTTTGCTTTGGGCAAAATTATTCGGTCTGCGTTAAGCGTCAACATGTTTTTACTTAGCAGTCGTATTTAAATAAATTAATTTGGGTACAATGGGACTTCAGAAATTGTTGAAAGGGATAAATTGTATCAATAGTAGTACGCCTTAACCGCTGCACAACATGTTTTTGGGTAATCAGTAAAAAGAACAAGACCAGGGAAGCGGAGAGGTTTGCAGTATGCGGTTGGATGGCGCAGTTGGTTAAGTACCTGCACCAAGTTCGAGGGGTCCCAGGTTCGAAATCGAATCTGGTCCAGTCACTTTTGGCGCTGGGATCAAATTAACGGCACTGGAGTAGGTTGCTACCTGTCAGTACAATGGACCAGTTTTGAGTCTGAGCGGTCCAGAAGGGTTTCAAAAATCCTCCGAAAAAAAATGCGGTGTTTGAATGAGAAAAGAATTAAAAAGGGTGACCATGAAGCAATGATAGTTTTTCCAATTGTTATGTTTCAGCAGCTGTCAAAGTCGCTAATGGCATCTGGCTGTCAAAACATTCAAAAACGCCTCCCATTTCATTATGCATAGTTTCACGCTTGCCTAATGGGTGGACATTTTTGAAAAATAGTATCGAAATTCCGGCTTATTTGTAAATACGAAACGTCATCATGGCTTCACTTTACAGGCAATTCGTCGCACCGTGGAAAAGTTTGAGCGTGAGTGCACTCTATTAGACCTTTAGCCACCAACCAGACAGAGATTGGTGCGAAATGAAGAAAAGATAGCCGCTATTGCGGCCAAAGAAGACCCAGAAAGATCAGCGGAATTGGGCATCGTCAGAAAATCAATTCGGTTTATTTTACGGTTGGATTTGAGCCTATATCCGTACTCGCAAACGATTGTTCTGATGCAAGAATTGAAGCCGGGAGACCAAAGACAACGCCGTGAATTCATAAATTGGGCGCTGGAAATTCAGGCTGGAGATCAGGGTTTTAGCCTAGGTAGATATGTACGTGATAGGGTGCGCTTGCGACTGGGTGGCGACTCACTGAGACCAAGAGTTGGGTCCATTGTGCCCTGGGTATGAGGGGTGTACCCCGTGAGACCTACATTTTCACCGCTGATTAGAACCATCCAGATTATTGTATGTATCTCAGGAGGCGCTTCAGTTCTATTTTGTTCAGATCCTTCAGATTGTTGAAGAGGTTACTGCGCAGTATCAGTAGTCTTCTTATCGTATCGGCTGGACAATTGCAAAGCAAGCGACGGACGGACTCTATTTCCTCCTTGTCCCTGCAACTTCTACAATAGTCGCTGTGGGGGACACCTAACCTTTTGGCATAGGTGCATATCGGACAATAATAATAATAATAATGGCGGCGCTACAGTCCGAGATGGACCTGGGCCTAGCTTCTCAGCAACCACTCGTGTTGTGTGTGCTATTATTCTCTCACGAGTGAAGGAGACCTACAGTTTAATGCCGACTCCGAACGGCGAGATTGAGAAGCTTGTTATAGACAGTTATACTCTTTGAGCATAGTAAGTGACTCGAAACAGGTGGAGCCGTGAAAATTTTTTTGAAAAATAGTTTTATCTGAACTTGAATTCGAACCTAGGCTTGAAAGTCTAGTGCGTATGGGTCGACGCACAAACCCACACGGCCACGGCGCCTACCTATTGGACAATGCTCAGTGAAAAGTCCCACCATCATCCGAATATCCTCGCGAATGATGCTAATCATTGATAATGATTTCTTCCTGTTCAGCTCCGGCCATAGAGCCCTCGTCGTTGACCCAATGTTCAGCCATCGCTCATTTACCCTTTCCAAGTCTTCGTCCTCTATTTCTTTTCTTAAACTAAACGGCATGTTGACATAAGGTAGCGCTAGGGATTTTTTCCTTGAACTTCTTTGTGTCCCGGTACCCAGCAGAGAGTCACCGTGTTTACACTGGAGATTTCATTGACGTTCTCTCTGCATGGCTTGATTAGTTTCGACTTCACAATATCCGACGTTATGGTTCTTATCGCCGCTTAGCTGTCGAAGTATGTACAGGGTAGGCCAAATACAGTCGACTCCCTCTAAGTCGAATTTCCACGGGATATCAAAATTAGTTCGAGTTCGACTTAGAGGATGGTTTTTTGTCTGGAAAATTGAGGGGAATGCCAAAATAAATATGCCGAAAAAATTCGAGTTAGAGGGAAATTCGACTTAGAGAGAGTCAACTGTAGAAGCTTTTTTCTAAAAATGCAATAAAATGAACAAAATTAAATTTCCATGTATCATGGCTTTATTGGTAAGAACAATCATTCCCATTAATCATGAAATACAACGTCGTTCAGGTGGCTGCCTCAGCAGGAACAATCTGGGTAACCTAGTAAATGTCCTCACAGGACACTGTGCTATGGGTATACGCGCCGCAAGACTAGGGTTACCATTCAACGACTACTGTAGTAGATGCATGGATGAAGAGGAAGAGGAATCCCCCTAACACCTATTATGCAATTGTCCAGCCTTGGCCTCCATAAGGAAAAAAAACCCTGGGAGAATATAATATAAGCTCACTAACTGATATATCCGAAAAGGACGTTCATGGTTCTCCACAAAAAAAAAGTCTAAAGGGGTCAAATCGCAGCTTCGAGTCGGCCAATTGACATCGCCAACACAAGTTGGGAATTTGGTGCGCAAAAGATAGATTATGGCATGGGCTGTGTGGCATTATTCCCAGCCTCATTTCCGAAGAAAAATGGTCGAATGATGCCGCCAAATTGTCACTCTCTGTGGATGCATTGGCTTCTCGACAATAACGTTCGGGTTTTCAATTTTCCGAGCCCCAGATACGGCAATTTTGTTAACGTAGCCGCCGAGATGAAAATGCGCCTCGTCAGGAAAGATTATTTTTCGCCCAAAATCGTTATGCAATTCAATCTACTCTCCCCTAAGGCCCAAACTGCGAAGCGATAACGAAGCGGATGGTCGCACGCCTTCAATTACTGTGTCAATTGGACCTTGTAAGAGAAGAATCCAAGGTCTTTGTACAGATTTCGAACTCTCCTCAGGCTAGTGCGTGAAATGTTGAGCTGTTGAGATCGATGGCGATTTGATGTTGGAAAATTGAGTCTCACACTCTCGGCCACAGCGGCCACATTCTCATCTGTGCCCACTGTTCGACGACAGGAATCATGATCCATACCCAAAAAACGCACTGTTTGGGCTACACAGCACTCACTGGAAATAAGTTTTCAATATTTTCCAACGTTGTTTGAGCGTAAAGCGACTCATTTCATTCCGCGGAGAAATGATACAGACTTTGGAGTGGAATGCGCTACTGCGAAGCCAGCCGAGGCACCCACTTGAACGAAGTTGTATTTCATAATTAATGGGAATATTTGTTCTTACTTCTCCCATGGGAGAAGTTTAATTTTGTTCATTTTATTACATTTTTAAAAAGAAACTTGTATTTGTTCCACCCTGTACATCCATGTATAGCTCAGGGTTGAGTCTTCTCTTCCAATCACAATCAAATCACGCTGAATTTTCTTCTAGAAAAGTTTTCTTCATCCACGCTCACCACCGTACACGACATAGAGTTCAAAAAATCTATAGAATGCTGAAATGTATCCATCTTAGGTGTATCAAAGCATCACGAAAATTCACTCCCATCGTATCACACGACATGTTGAATTTTTGCTGTTTTATTCTAAGGAAATGATAAACAGCTGTCAGTGTCAAAATAACCTAACGTATATCAAGATCAGAGGGTTACACATTAAAACCACCACCTGATCCAAGTAATGAAAGGCGATTAAGGGCATACTCCCGAAACATATTCAACCCGAAGCCATTTTTACTTCTGGCTGCCAAACGATGCACGAGTTTTCAAATCACTTAGGAATTATATTTGACTCAAACCTACATAAAGCTTTTTCTTTGGAATTCTGTTTCTCGTCTTCATATGCAAACTTCCGACACCAAAGACACATGCTTACCTCCCATTTGATAATTGTTCGGAAATAGCTGACTTAACCTGGTTGAGAAAAGCCAAAATTATTATATTCAACCCTCTACCCTGTGGTAATGGTCAATGCCACTTCAAACAATGTCCTTCATTCATTGGAATTCACCACCAATTTCGGCTGTAACCCATTACGTTTCATCGATTGATATTTCCCTGCAATTGCATGAACGGTTTCCCTCCTGGGCACAATTAAGCTTATTTATGTCCCAAACCGACTGTACACAATTCTATCTGAGGAATACACTAAAAAATACATTCAAGCCAGCTTATGTCGAATTCCCCGAAAAGGGAGTACCATACAAAGCGTTGCAGGGAGTCGCACAATGGGATTTGAATATTTCGAAAAATATAAAGCACAGAACCCGATTTATATTGCGAAACCATCCCAGCAGGCAGTTTCCATTAACACGTTAAAAGCAAAACCATACACCTGAAAATCCCTCGAAGCGTATCCGATAGCATTTCTGTAGCCACATTCTGCAAAGCCTGTGCTCTTGTTGGTTGATATTTGATGCGCCGCACTGTGCACATTTGTAAGCACCTTAGCACATCGAATGTACACACATACATATGTGGTTAGCAGTCACTAAGTATTTTTCAGCGAATTGGTAATCTACAATTTTCTGACCGAAATTAAAGGCGCACACGAAAGGGTTCTGAGTTCCCTTTAAAGGGAAAGGAAAAAAAGGTATCGATGCACATTGGTTAACAATGCATATGCATTGTAGTGAATGGTAAATTTTGGGCTAAGGCACGAGTCTCTTAACTTCATTGCACGTTCGAAAAGGGTCTAAAAGATGTTACTTCGCTGATTACCATTTCTAGAGAGACAGATATTTTGGTTAACTTCCTAAATGGGGGAGAATACCGTAAAAGCGATACAACAGCGATATTATATTAAATACAATAATAGCGGCGCTACAATCCGAGGTAGACCTGGGCCTAGGTTCTTAGCAACCACTCGTGTTGTGTGTGCTATTGTTCTCCCACTAGTGAAGGGGACCTACAGTTTAATGCCGACTCCGAACGGCGATATTGAGAAACTTTTTCTAGACAGTTATACTCTTTGAGCATTGTCAGTGACTCGAAAGAGGTGGAGCCGTGAAAAAATGTTTGATGTTTTTTTCGAGATTCGAACCGACGACCTCGAGCGTGGGAGTCGACGCACCTACCTACTATGCCACGGCGCCCACTTACTTCGTCGAGCACTATGCAGTTAATGATCAAGTAGGCTAGACACCTACTGCAAAACATGGAATTTATCTGTTAATTTAGAAAAATCAAAGATTATGGTCTTTAGGGATGATGGAGGAAGGTATGCTCGAGGTGAAAAATGGAGATTTCAAGGCCAACAGATTGAGATAGTTAAGCAGTACAAGTATCTTGGAGTTCTGGTTACCTCGATCCTAAATATGAACAAGCACTTTAAAGTGAAACTATCAGAAGCTAAAAGGCGATCTGTGCTGTTTGCAGAAATTGTATCCAGAATAAAAATGTTTCGCATGACTCAAAGGTTAATAAATATTCCGTGCCACAGTGTCTTCTATTCTATTGTATGCAGCGCAAGTTTGGGGTTACGGCGCTTTCGGAACTGTGTAAAAGTTCCTTAGATATTTTCTCAGGCGGATTTTTAAGCTTCCTAGTATTTATCCTAATTATATGCTACAATTAGAGACCGGAGTTGCACCAGTGTTCCTTCATACTCTTCAACTACATTTTGACTACATTTATAAAGTCAATGCTATGAGGCAAGAAAAAATTCCGAAGTTGGTACTCGCACAAATGCAAAGTTATAAGGTGAAGTGTGTTCAAGAATGGGAATTACTAGGATCAGAATGCGGTTATAACTTAAATTTTACCATATAGACTAAGTTATAATAATAAGTATTGTAAGCATTCACTTTTTTCGAAATAAAATAGTCTAACTAACTAAAACTAACTAAAACTAACTAACTAACTTATAGCCGGCGATTTGAACGGGAAGCATGAGGAATGGGGTAATTCTGTGCCAAATCAAAAAAGAAACTCCCTCCTTGATTGGTGGACGTAGCACTCTATTGAGTTCAACCTGAATTTGTTTGCAACCGATAGACCATCATTTTCCAGAACTGGGTCTTATTTGGATCTAATGCTGATTGACAGACGACTGACGTTACGTTACTATTCAAACGAGAAGCAAGCGTGTACAGGGTGGATAATTTTATTATTAAGCTGATTCGAAGACACGTTGCACTAACTATGACCTCGGAAAATGAGCTGATATTTGGATAGCATATTTCGAGAGCGCTCGCTGAAGTGGATTCATTCCACCGGAAGCGTTCTTTTTCCTTGACCAGATTGGCTTAACCCGGGACGCGGAAGGATGTCCATTGATCTACCACGTGGTGCGAAGGACAGTGGATAGGCGACTCCTCTACGAAGGCGATGTCGCAAGAGTTAGTCCGGATAATCTCCGGTTCAGTAGATCCATCCCTGTTCGCGACACAACGGAGTGTGACAACGTTCGGGGGTTTTACTGGTGGTTGCAGCCCGATCAAACTCCTCAGCTGACGTCAACTTAATCAGATAACTTTTGGTCCCTTTTTTTTTTTTTTTTTTTTTTTTTTTTTGTCGTAGGTTTTTGTCACACTACACTGGAGCACTCAGACTCAAAACTGGTCCATTGTACTACCAGGCAGCAACCTACTTTTACTGAAATTTCCTGGTCTTCCGAAGGAAGACCAGCAGGCGCTTCTGTGATGAGGAGCCTACATCATCAGCTCTCACCTCATCAGCGCCGAATAACTGCCACCTGATCCGAGCAAAGGCGGGACAATGGCAGAGGAAGTGCTCTGCAGTGTCATCGTCTTCTCCACAGGCGTCACAGAGGGTTTCGTCACTTAGGCCAAGCACACTTAGGTGTTTGGCGAAAGTGTAGTGCCCCGTTAGTACGCCAATAAGTTGTCTGCAGTCTTTTCTGTTAAGAGATAACAAGAAAGCCGCGGATTTCTTACAGACGTTGGGGAGCATGCGCTTGGTCTGTCTACATCCTGGAGAGTCATGCCACCTGCGGTTGTGCTCTCGAAAAGTCCAACCATCGATGGAAGCCCTAACCGAGGACGCGGGCAGTCCCAGCGTAGGTTCAGGTCCTGAGAAAGCCTCATCTGATCCTCGCCTAGCAAGTTCATCAGCGATCTCATTTCCCGTGATCCCGTGGTGCCCGGGAACCCAGACAAGTCTTACCGAATTCAATCTACCGATCAAATTCAGAGAAGACTTGCATTCCTGAACTATTCTGGAAGTGGTTAAAGGGTTGAGCAAGGCCTTAAGCACAGCTTGGCTGTCGCTGCAGACACAAATACTTCGCCCCTTCCACCTATTCTTCACAATATAGCTCGTAGCCATTAGGATCGCATAGGTTTCCGCTTGGAAAACCGACGCGAATTTGCCTAACGAGGTGTGCAGTCTAAAGTTGTCGCTCTCCACGAAGGCACCAGCACCAGATCCTTCACTGGTCTTGGAGCCGTCCGTGAAAATTCGACTACATTCCTTTCCTGGCTCAGATTCTGGCCAGAGCCAGTCCTGAGTACACGGAAAGTCGACTTTGTATGTTCGTCGCAGCAGGAGTACTGGTGTCCGTGCGTCAGACGGCATATCCATAAGACTGGGGTCAAAGGAGATGCGGTGCGCAAGATCATCAAAACTCCAGTGCGAGTTGTACCAATAACCACTTCTTTTTAAACGGAAGATGGCCTTGAGAGTGCACCCCATGATATGAACATCTAGGGGGGGGAGATTCAGCAGGGCATCAAGAGCAGAGCCAGGCGTGCTAGGGAAGGCCCCCATGCAGCCGAGACAGACCGTTCTTTGAAGCTTGGTGAGAGCAGCAGTTACGTATTTACGCGAAAGCTTATTCCACCAAACGACCGATGCATAGGAGAGAAGGGGTCTAATCATAGCCGTGTAGATCCAAACGGATCTTTTTGGTGATAGACCCCAGGTTTTGCCGAAAATTCCTTTACACTGCCAGAAAACTGACAGTGCCTTCGCAATTTTCGTTTCAATGTGTTTTTTCCACAGAAGCTTCCTATCTAGAATGACACCCAGATACTTAGCTTCATCGGAAAAGCGGATAGTGACACCTTTTAGTACCAGTTGAGTCAAACCAGTCAATTTCCTCCTCCTCGTAAAGAGGACAACCTCGGTTTTAAGAGGGTTGACTGAAAGCCCATTTCTGGTACACCAATCGTCGATCACGTCTAGAGCTGCCTGCCCTTTTGAACACACATCCGCTAGGCATGATCCGACAGACAGAACAGCTACATCATCCGCATAGGCCTGGGCGTAGATGTTGGAACTATTAAGAGCATCGAGCAGAGAGTCAACCAGCATGCACCATAGCAGAGGAGACAAGACACCACCCTGCGGGCAGCCCCTGTTTACCCCCGCCATAACATACTGGCCACAGTCCGCGTCCGCAATAATAGTTCTGTTCATCAGCATTGCTTTAATCCAAAGCACTAATGATTCATCTACACCGTGTTCTCTGGCCGAGTTGCACATGCCATCAAAAGTCGCATTGTCAAAAGCACCCTCTATATCAATGAAAATGCCCAGCGCGTACTCTTTCCTGTCGAGTGCACATTCAATTCTGCCAACGAGATTTTGAAGCGCAGTCTCGCAAGATTTTCCGCGCTGATAGGCATGTTGCATTTGAGACAGAGGATGAAATCGCAACGCGGTTTTGCGCACATGAAGCTCAACCAGCCTTTCCATGCTTTTCAGCAGGAAAGAGGTTAGACTGATAGGTCTAAAGTTCTTGGCGAGTGAGTAGTCCCCCTTACCGATCTTTGGTATGAAGGCTACCCTAACTGTACGCCAAGGGGTCGGGATATAGGCGAGTGCCAGGCTGGCTGTGAAGATTCTTTTCAGAACCGGCAGCAACTTGTCTATACCTTTTTGCAACAAGGCTGGATATATGCCATCGGTACCAGGCGACTTGAAACCATCGAAGGACGCGACTGCGTATTTGATAGCTTCATCTGTCACCACGAGCGATGAAACAAACCAGCATCGTCGTGTTACATTTATCAGCTCATCCTCACTTCCAGGGATAGGAAATGGTTTTGAGCCGGTTGTAATCCGGTTACCTGGAAAATGAGTCTCTAGCATGAGACTAAGCGTTTCAGCTTTTGACTCAGTGTAGGTACCGTCTGGTCTTCTGAGTGTTTCCAGCTTGGTTGGTTTGTCCCTTTTAAGAACTTTAACCAGTCTGCTGGTTTCACCGAGTGTTTCGATCTTTCCACAAAAATCCCTATAGGAGGCACTTTTCGATATCCGAATTAACCTCTTATATTCTTTTTGTTTTGATCGGTACAGGTTCCAGTCCTCTTCCAAGTCGGTCTTGAGAGATCTGTTTAGAAGTTTCCTGGTTTCCTTGCGAATTGTCTGCAGTTCTGCGTTCCACCATGGAACAGGTGATCTGCAGGGGGTATTTCTAGCTGGACACGTCAGTTCAAAACATTTGGTTAGAGTGTTGTTCAAGTCTAGAACGGCTTTCTCTACCTTCTGTCTCGTTCTGAGCTTAGGGAGAGGTTCAATACGATTATCTAGCTCATCCCTAAACTGTATCCAGTTGGTTTTTCTTGGATTCCTCCTCTTCAGCAAAGTTGTGGTTTCGCATTCGATTCGGAATTCAATGTACCTATGGTCTGACAGGGACACTTCCGACAGAACCCTCCAGTCTGTAATCTCCTTAATGTATCTGTTGGATAACGTTAAGTCGATTACTTCCTGTCTCCTTGTCGTAACAAAAGTTGGTTGGGAGCCAACATTGTTGATGTCCAAATCAGACGATAGTAAGAAATTCAGAAGATCATTCCCTCTCTTGTTGCATTTGCTGCTGCCCCAGAAGGTATTCTGAGCATTAGCATCACAGCAGATGATTAGGCCTAATTTTCTGATTTCACAGTACTCTACGAGTTCCGATACCGCTCTTGGTGGTGGCGGCAGAACAGAATCGTAGGGGAAGTAAGCTGACGCTACGACGAAATTACGCCACATTCCATTCGCTTCGTAGCTTACAACTGCAGCAACCAAGTCTTGTCCACAGAACTGTACAAGCTTGGTTGCTGAGAGAAATTTCGGCACAATAAGACAAGTTCTCGGTCTTTCAGACCGCTCGTCATAAAGTGGTGAGAAACCTCGCAAGCCACCAAGACCACAGATGCGATTTTTCCACACCCATGGTTCTTGAATGGATGCGATATGTAGTTTTGTCTTCACCATGGAAAGTCTGCTACATAGGAGGGCAGTAGCATCCTTGGAATGGTGAAGGTTGATCTGGGTAAAAATTATTTTGATGTTTACCGTGGTTTTCGTCCATTATCCGCACTACTTGGAAATGAAGTGGAAATTAATCCTTCCAAGATGCAGATAGGGACGGGAGTCATACCTAGAACGGATGGTCTCAACCGAAGTTTCGTCTAGACCCACAACGAGAGAAGAACCGTCCTTATTTTCCCGGTTCTTACTCTCCCTATGAGAGTAGATTTTCCACTTCTTGGTTTCGAGGCCAGGGTTCTGGATATGTAATCGCGCCAGCACATCTGCCGTTTTCCTGAGTTGCCCCGGAATCCAGCAGACAGCGCGCGTCAGTTTTGGCGGCCTGAAAACCTCAAAAGCTGTGGTTCCCAGGGGGGGGATTTTCGGCACAGATTTGCTCAGCCATTCAAGGGTTTGCTGGGTGGAGCACTTCAACACAAAGGTTCCGTTTTCCAAACCACAGCCCTCCACTTGAAAGCAAGCATTCTCTGCCGTAGCTAGCTCCCACAGTTGATCTTCGCAGTGTTTGCACTCCGCGTCGGTCATACTGTCATCATTGCCAGCTTTTCCAATTCGGAGCGCCAAAGAGGAGATAGCAGCTCTTTTGTAGGGCCGCAATTCTCGCTCCTTGCGCTCGGTTTTTTCCTTCTTCCTCTTCGCGGTTTCGCCTGCATCGGCCAATTTCCATCCACTGGAGCTACAACCTTTGCTGGTTGAAGCACCTGCTTCATTTGGATCTTGCGCGCAGGAGGAGTCGCCAACAGGAGTTGGGATACCTCTGTTGGTGGATCTTCCCGCGTCATTCAACCTCCGTCCGCCAGAGCTGCGTCCTTTGAGGGTTGCAGCACTAGTTTCATCCGGACGTTGTGCGCGGGGAGAGCCATCAGCAGAGGGATCAGGAAAGCTAGAGACCTTCTTCCTCTTGATCCTGTTCGAGTCAGCAGAAGTGGAGGTAGCGTTGGCTCCAATAGACTGATCGGTTTCGGTTGGAGTTACCTCTGCCGACCTGTTTCTCTTTGCCGTCGCCACCAAGGGGGTGCGACTCTCAGCACTTGCGCCTTCAACCTCCTCCGGAGTTTCTTTGCGCCGTGCGATTGTCGCTAGCCTTTTTCTCCTCTTCTTTTGACTCTTAGTCAGGAGCCCTTCAGAGGCTGCCTCGTTTGGAGCCCGTTCAACCTGTTCGGCATTCCGGGTCGTACCATCAGAAGCAACACTCTGATCAGCCACTTGACTATGTGGTTGGAGATTAAGCGTATCAGGCAGAGCCTCTCCGCTACATTCTCCAACTTTCCAACTCAGTCTATCGAACTTGTCGTAGAGTGAGTGGCAGGAATCTTCGGATTGGGTACCAGCGATTCCATGGTCAGCGCCCCGGGGGGCGGAGGGGGGGGGTAGTATGATGGTTGGGGCCTCCAGAATCCTTGCCCCAGCCGTAGTCGAGAAGACTACGGGTGGATTTTCGCTGTCGCGAGTACCACCTGGAGTAGTTTCCAATCTTTGTTTGTCCGTCATACTTGTTTTAACTTGTTTATCGTCAAAGTCAAGACGTTTCTGGCTTTTGGTTCGATGTCTCACCTGGGATCTTTGGAACCGAGGTTCTTTGACTCTTAAGCCCTCCCGCCACGTCAAGGCAACCAGAAAGAGAGAGTCCCTTACGGCCAACTTGCATTTAGGTTAGGGAATTTGATTAGGGTAATTTTTAGGGCAATTTTCACATAAGAAGCCGAAGGGCAAAATAAATTATAAATGCTTGGGTTAACTTAGAGTGCCCCCATAGGGCCAGTAAGATAGTATTAGAACCCATTTGTTCCATATCTAGTTTAAATATTTTTCCCAGAATGTAATGTAAATGCATTCAAACAAACAAACAGTCTTTTAATTAATTTCTACATTTTTCCCAGTTATTTTTGTCGACAAATACGGACATTAAGACATTCAGAAAAATGGCTATAGAATTCCATACCGACTTCATACAAAGCTACACCCTTTTCCGAACTAAGGCCCACAATGAGTCTTGATATCGCCACGAATGATGAAATTTTGGGCTTTGCGTTGTAGTCATCGAATTCCTGGTGTAAAAGTTTGATGGGACAACCCCCTTCAAACCGTATTCCAGAATGGATATGTTTTGAACTAATTGCTTAAATTTCCGAATCCTGAAACTCCCTTAAGTTAGTATTTCCTTATGTATGTGACACTTTCACCTTTTCTGCTAAACTCAGGCCGTTCTAAATACATTTGAAATCACCTCATAAATGACAGAGGGCAAGGTCTGTCATAAAAAGGGTTAAACGAATTATACATTTATACCTCCACACCAGCATGCACAAGAGCATAATACACACAACTGACATTACTATCACTAATTCTAAGACATTTCGCCGAGGAAGCACCGAAAAAGTTGTAAACGAAACGCAGCGCGTCCACAGTGCTGTAAAAAGACGAAACGTGTTTTCGGAATATTTGACAGAAAAAATTCTAATTTCAACAGATCCGTTCAAAAATGTATTCCCCTGTGTTGAAATGGCAGCGCCAGCAAGGATACCAATAAAACAAGGCTCGCATGAAATGTCATCAGCCCAAAAGGACTCTAAAACATCCTGCGAGAGTCGTAAATTCAACTTCAAGTGGATTTAGAAAACCAGCGAAAAAGGCAACAAAACCCAGCAATGCAGCAGCTCATACAAATTGACGTGGTGAAGGTCGTAAAGCGCCGAAACGTAACACGACATGAGATACGATATAAAAGCCAGATAAGATAGCATCTGCGAGGCGGGCTCGGTGTGAGTTCAATGGGGGCGGCTTGCATTTTGTCTCGGCTTTACGATCGTTAAACTTTAATTGAGGTCAAATAATGTTAACATCATTCGGGGGAGGCGGCTGAAACCCTTAATTGATGGTCATTTCAAAACAAAAGCAATAAACGATCAAATGTTCATTCGAATTGTAAACAAATTTCAAATTCGCACTGACGATGCTATCTAACGGTTGGGGCTCATAAAAAACTTTACCCAAAGAGTTGCAATTTTCACCGAAAGTTTTCCCATACCGCAGTCGTTTCGTTCACGGTCTGGAATGGAATGGATTTGTACGTCCCCTGAGCGTAAGCGGTGATTACTTTGCTGAGGGAACTAACCGTCAAAACAATTTTCCTTTATGTTCTCTGCAGCACGTTTTTGCAAAAAAACAAGTTTCTGGTGTCTGAAGCCTGCCGGAGGTTTTTGTTTACACAAACATGGATCTATGCTTTCTGCAACATGGTTCTCAGCTAGCAAATCCATTCAGTAAAGGTTTTTCGGCCATAGGCATGGAGGCTTAATTTTCAATTCAAATCGAATTTTCGTGTACGATTTTTGGTATTCCGTCAGTAGATCCCATGAAGGAAGGTTCACGGAGAATAGCATGTATCAGCATCCCTCGAGCAAGATATCTTTTCGAGGTTTTTTTGATGATGATGTGGATTGCATGCGATTTGCTTCCTCTCGGAAGAGGCTTTTTCCCTCAAACAAACTTCGTTTTTATGATTACATTACGAAACATGATGCCTTCTGCCTTTGGCCTTAATCGGATTGTCACCAGTAAACGAAGCTGGCATTTATCATGTTCCTTAGAATAAAACAGCAAAAAGCCAACATGTCATGTGATTCGATGGGAGTGAATTTTTGCCATGCTTTGAGACACCTAAGATGGATACATTTCAGCATTCTATAGATTTTTTGAACTCTATGTCGTGTACGGTGGTGAGCGTGGATGAAGAAGTCTTTGCCAGAAGAAAATTGAGCGTGCTTTGATTGTGGTTGGAAGAGAAGACTCAACCGTGAGCTATACATGGATGTACAGGGTGGACCAGATACAAGTTTCTTCTTAAAAATGCAATAAGATGAAGAAAATTAAATTTCTTTCCATGCATTATGGCTTTATTAGTAAGAGCAAACATTTCCATTAATTATGAAAAACAACGTCGTTCAAGTGGCTCGCGGCGCTGGTAAGCATCTTATGCCCTTCTTTGTCCGTTTGCTGGTTCGAGATGCGGTACAACACTTAATAATCTCTGTTGTAAGAGAAATGCCGCCTGGGTTTGGTATTCACTAGTGCACTCTCTGACTCTTTCCAACCGTCGAAGTTCGTTTATTATTTTTGCTACAGCCTGTTTCATATTGCACTCAATGTTAGCATATGGTTTACGATGCTTTCAGGAGTTGGTACTTTACCAATTTTTTCCTCTACTTCTATCCGCTCTGTTCTGAAATATGGGCACTCGAGAAAAGTGCGTGCTGTGCATCTTTTCTGCCCGCTCCGCAGTTTAAAGGGAAGGGAGATTCCTTCAGACCAAAGTGGTGTAGGTACGCTCGAAAGCAGCCATGTGCGGTTAGGAACTGGCTTAAGTACAAATCTACTTCTCCGTAATTGCGTTCCATCCATTTATGGATATAGGGTATGAGTCAATTGTTTTATCGCTATTTTAACAAACGATGCTCAAGTGAACTAGACAATTACATTCCTCCCCTCCATGAATTCACCCGCAATACTCGTCTCGCCAGGAATGCTTATCAGTTCACCCTTAAGCCTGTTTTCGGACGTACAGTTAAGTTTAGAGAGTCGTTTTTTAGCCGCACCACACGATTATGGAATGCTTCTTCCCAGCCCAATGTTTCCCACTCACTACAATCCGCAGACATTTAAGGCCAAAGGTACCTCATCTCCCTTTCTCCCTCTATACCTTCGGCCCGTGCTGTGTCTTGATTCTGGGTATTCGGAACTAATCGGAAAATTAAGGGTACTCATAACCCCTATTGCGGGCACGAATTATAAGAAAAATGTCCATCTTCCCTTTGTAGACTGGTTCCATCTCTCCTGCCATGCTCTCGTGCTTCGCTGCTCTTCTTTTAGCTTGATATCTTTGACTGAAGCTCAAGGTTTCCGAATTTTGGCATCACCAGTATATCCGCCGGTAGCAATCCCGCAATGACAAAAATATTATTATTATTATGTATTACATATGAACAGGATGGGCCAAATACAAGTTTCTTTTTAAAAATACAATAAAATGAACAAATTAAACATTCTGGCACGTAATATGGCTTCATTAGTAAGAACACACATTCCCATTAATTACGAAATAGAACGCCGTTCAAATGGTTCTCTCACCTGGCTTCGCAGCAGTGCATTAAAATCGTTGTCCAATTCAAGTTGGTCTAAGTCCCAAACTAACGACAGGATGGCGCAGTTGGTTAAGTTAAGTTAGAGAGGTCCCAGGTTCAAATCCCAGTTAAAGCAAAGCTAATACGCTTTTATCCGGTTTTTCAAATCTGGTCCAGTCACCATTTGCCGTTGGGATCCAATAAACGGCGCTATCAATGGAGCGGTCGATCTGTGGGAGTAATCTGACTGTGGGCATCACAATGGACCAACATGGTCTAAGTGTGCTGGTGAATTTACTAGCAGCCTCCCTAACTCAACCTAAAGCCAAAACAGTGAAGCGATAACGAAGCGGATGGTCACGCGCCTTCAATTGTTGAGCTAATTGGACCTTGTAAGCGAATAATCCGAGATCTTTGTACATAATTGGAATTCTCCTCAGGCTAGGGCGTGAAGTATTGGGCTGCTGAGATCGATGACGAGTTGATGTTCGTGAATTGCGTCTCACACGCTCGGCCACAGCACCCACATTCTCATCTGTGCGCACCATACGACGACGGGGACCATGACTGTTGTCCACCTGCATACCAGTCTCACGAGCTTTTTGCACAAACTTACGTACAGCAGTCGCAGTGGGTACTTCATTTCGGCCTAAACTACTTTTCAAAAAACGCACCGCACTGTTTGGGCTACACAGCACTCACTTTGGAAATAAGTTTTCAATATTTCCCAACCTTGTTCAAGCGTGAGGCGACTCAATTCGTTCCGCGGAGGTATGATACTGACTTTCTGTCAAGATTTCGAACGAGAAACAGCTGTCAGTGTCAAAATAACCTATGATTTAAAAAAAAAACAGCACTAGATGCCACCACCCTGTATAAGTAGAGCATTCTACCCAAAACCAATTTGACTTTGCACAAAAATCCTTCCAAGTTTTGCTCAACGATCAAGAACATTGAACAACATTGATGATTGGTGGACTAGAAAGAAAAATTCTACGCCCAGTAGGCGTAGAACAAATGAAGGACTCACAATGAAGGTACATTGTGATGCCACTGAAACGGCTTCCAATCGCTACTCTTGAAACCGTCTTGATTTCTGGATGAACATCCAGATTCTCTTGACACCTATTTCAGCTAAAAACTAAGGATAAGTCCTCCTTACGTTGACAACGAGTAAAGCAATGGATACAGTCACGGCCTATGCGCGGTTGTATATCTACGTGATGTGTGTGCCAGATGAGGTTTGTGGACCATGCAGAGTCTTAAACTCCGAACAAGTGACAAATAACGACCACAATCCCTCTTTCAGTCGTGCAAATGTTCAAAAAAACCACAACCAACTTGAGCGAAACCTGATATTTTAACTTGATTGCCAGTTTCTCTGACTGCAGTTCGTCCCAAGAAGAGGATTAGAGCACAATAGAGTTCGCTGCAAATGCAATTTTTCATTTTCGAAATTCACCAGGAATAATAGCACGTAAGAACTCTTGCATCATCAGTTGCATTTCATGTTTCAAAAGAAGAGTTATCGACTGAGTCGACAGAGAACGGAGAAAAAGAATTTTATTTTAATTAAAGTGAAATGAAATCGAATAGCTTCGCTTTTGATCAAGTCCTGCCACTCTGGTCAAATCCACCATCCCGCTGCCGAGTGCGTGGTTCCGATCGAAAACGCACTGAGCACATGGACTTTAATTGGTAAAAGAACGCGGTCAGAAAACCAATCTCCCCATCCAGCAACAGATGAGAACTTCTTTCGATTCACAGCACTGAGGGAATAAATCGAACACGTCTGCATTGGTTCCCCCATCGCATCTCCCGTACACGGCTGCCTAAACGCCAGCAGATGGGAATACGGAATTACATCCCGCACCGGATTCAATTGACTGAATCCTCTGGCACTAGCATGACAAATTGGTCTTGGGAGAATAAAAATAAAAATTTCTGAACGTCTCCACTCGCAGCACCCTCATTTCCATTCAGCGTGTGCACACATGTGCTCCAAGAGCTCCTGCTGGCGGAAGCTCCATTCATGTCCAGAACTCCGGTGACGGATTACACGTTCCGTTGACTCCGTACAATCCAGACTTTTGGTACCTTCTCCATAAAACACAAATCGTATTCGGGGAAAAAAAGTTCAGGTGACTTATGCCGACTCGTGAGTTTTCACTTTCTCCGGACGATGGTCACAACATCCCGTCTCTTTCATCTCGAATGTAATCATTTTCATCTGACAAAAGTTTTGGGTTGCCTCCATCCGGGGGACCCGGAATCTTTCAGCCGAAATCGATGACTTTAAGGATTTGCCAAGTCAACGCTGCGAAGGATCATAATATCCTTGGGTCATAAAAAGAAATGAACAAAATTTAAATTTGTTTCGCATTATCCGTCGTGTGCCGAGGATCTTGTGTTGATGTGGATTTCATTCAATTTCTGAAAGATACACATCGACAAGGGATGCGAAAGAGAGAAACTAGAAGTGTCACTCTTGAAGGCAACCCCCCAAGGATATCCCATAAAGGATGTACACATGCATGAAATATGTATCCCTTGTGCTTTGTCTCCCAGATAAATTGATTCATTCAAACGTTCACCAACCGGGCTGCGGGGAATCCCTTCCAACTTCCGCTTTATTGGATGCGGATGTGCCATGCGGGCTGTTGCTTCAGTGGGTTTGCAGTGCGGCACGTTCAGTTGTTGATTTGTCCAAGGGTTATTTACGTACGTACCTACTCGCTTATGTACACAATCTGATTTCGTCTAAACCACTCTCCATTATTGACGCTAGATCAAGCTGATGATTCAATTTTCTCGTAGGGAAGACCGATGTTTGGATTGAAAACAAAAACAGACCGCGACGTGTGCATGTGCATGAAATGGTAATGAGATGCATTGCAAATATAAACAGAAATAGAATTTGTCACTCCCACAACAACAGGCTAGACGCAACGCCAGTGATGCGCATTTTGTGGATTTAGAATATGCGACATTCAAAATAATTGCACATGAACTTGCACTTCCCACAAGAAGAATCGGAGTTGTGGAGTGGCAGCTATGTGTATGTATGTGCCTTTGAGAACTTCTGATAGACTCTGATTGGGTTGGATTGGATTCAGATTCAGACTCGGATTTGGATTCGGATGAGGCTTCGGACTCGGACTCGGACTTGGACTCGGACTCGGACTCGGACTCGGACTCGAACTCGGACTCGGACTCGGACTCGGACTCGGACTCGGACTCGGACTCGGACTCGGACTCGGACTCGGACTCGGACTCGGACTCGGACTCGGACTCGGACTCGGATGGGATAAGGATGAGGATGAGGATGAGGATGAGGATGAGGATGAGGATGAGGATGAGGATGAGGATGAGGATGAGGATGAGGATGAGGATGAGGATGAGGATGAGGATGAGGATGAGGATGAGGATGAGGATGAGGATGAGGATGAGGATGAGGATGAGGATGAGGATGAGGATGAGGATGAGGATGAGGATGAGGATGAGGATGAGGATGAGGATGAGGATGAGGATGAGGATGAGGATGAGGATGAGGATGAGGATGAGGATGAGGATGAGGATGAGGATGAGGATGAGGATGAGGATGAGGATGAGGATGAGGATGAGGATGAGGATGAGGATGAGGATGAGGATGAGGATGAGGATGAGGATGAGGATGAGGATGAGGATGAGGATGAGGATGAGGATGAGGATGAGGATGAGGATGAGGATGAGGATGAGGATGAGGATGAGGATGAGGATGAGGATGAGGATGAGGATGAGGATGAGGATGAGGATGAGGATGAGGATGAGGATGAGGATGAGGATGAGGATGAGGATGAGGATGAGGATGAGGATGAGGATGAGGATGAGGATGAGGATGAGGATGAGGATGAGGATGAGGATGAGGATGAGGATGAGGATGAGGATGAGGATGAGGATGAGGATGAGGATGAGGATGAGGATGAGGATGAGGATGAGGATGAGGATGAGGATGAGGATGAGGATGAGGATGAGGATGAGGATGAGGATGAGGATGAGGATGAGGATGAGGATGAGGATGAGGATGAGGATGAGGATGAGGATTAGGATGAGGATGAGGATGAGGATGAGGATGAGGATGAGGAGGAGGACCCGGACCAGGACCCGGACTCGGACTCGGACTCGCACTCGAACTAGGACTCGGATGAGGATGAGGATGGCTTAAATACAACAAATATTATCCCGCTCTCATAGGACTCATTTTAGAACAATTGGAGAACATCTGGGAATGAAGGACAACTTTTAATCAGTGTTCACTCGCCCCCATTTTCTCTCAAATCGCCCGGCCTTGAAACACTACTTCAGATCGCATGTAATCATGGCGAAGTACAATGTGCTCAGTTCATGCACAAAAAGTACTTGACCCACAATAGACGATAATAATTAACCCCTTTTCCCAGATACCACATTATGGTTGTATGAAGTGCTCCTCACGAATTCATTAGGCTGAATTCACTCCCAAAGAAATTAAAGATTAATGAGCCGAGAATAAACAAGTAATGAAGGAGCCTTTGTAGTGAAAGGTCCACTTCAGACATTGTATTTATTTTTGCATTTTGTCAAGCTATCATCCATCAAATTAATCTAATCCGTGCCGTAATTAAAAAGGATCTGAAAATCGTTTGTTTTTTCCTAATTGACATGCAAATATTTTATGGGTTCCCTTCAGTCTTAATTTATTCACAAGCCAAATCACTTTACAAAAGGGCAGAGGCCTTTCTGTTCTTTGCGGGCAAATTAGCGATGATAGCAATTATATTCAACTTTGATTTGGATTTAATAAATTAAGCCAAGGAATTCATTCACAAAAGTAAAACTGCGCGAATGATAAGAGTTTTGTATTATTCAACTCATAGATTGCACGAACAAACCAATATCAAGTTATTAGTAATCCTTATTGATAAATTAACACAAAGATCTTATAATAATTGCTATAACTCCGATAATGAGCTCATTAAATGTTTGTCACAATAAATAAATAACTTTATCTCACTAGTGAATATTGCAATATTAGTTTTTAAGAGTTAAATAAGGGTTTTACTTGTAGCTTTCTCTTGTATTGTTATCCATATCTAATTTGTATCTTATTTTCATTATAAATCTTCTTAAATCATAGCTGTAAAGGGAAAATTTCCTAAATCTCTAAAAAAAAACTTTCTTACTACATGTATACAAAATTGTTTACTTTACTTAATAAATAAATAATAAACCACTTATGTTGTGCGTGCTATTGTTCTCTCACGAATGGAGGGGATCTACAGTTTAATGCCGACTCCAAACGGCGAGATTGAGAGGCTTTTTCTACACAGTTATACTCTTTGAACATTGTCAGTGACTCGAAAGAGGTGGGGCCGTGAAAAAATGGTTGGTGTTTTTTCGGGAAAAGTAATTTCATTGCACCTGTGAATTGATGCTAGGTTTTTGGTCCATCTGCCCCAAGCAGATGCTTTCACAGGTGCAATGAAATTACTTTTGAACACAACTCCTATCAAATATCCCAAAAAAAACACAAATATTGATAGATGATTTCTGCATATCAGACGACGTTTCCAAACTATTTCAGTTGAATTTTCTTCTAACTTCAACCCAAGTCAACTATTCATTACTACATTTATACATACTCGTACATGCCTTTCACCATACTCAAGCCAAGTACAAGTTTCTTTTAAAAAATGCAATAAACTCAACAAATTTAATTTTTTTCCATGTATTATGGCTTCGTTAGTAAGAACAAACATTCCCATTAATTGGCTACCTCGGCTGGCTTCGCAGAAGCGCAATCTGTGACCCCAATTTTAAACACTTTGTTGATGGCTTCAGGCTATAGCTCACGGGTTGCGTGGATGGTATTGGTTATAAGTGCTTGAATCGTTTCCGGATTGTTGGCATAACATCGCTCCTTCACGGTTCCCCACAAAAAAAGTTTAAGGGGGTCCAATCACAGCTCCGAAGCGGTCAATTGACATCGCCAAGACGGCTGTGTGGCATGGCGCGCCATCCTGCATGAACCAGAGGTTGCCCAAATCCATGTCTTCAATTTCAGTGAAAAAAAAGTAGGTTAACAAAGCTCTGTAACGCCCACCGTTGACCGAAACGTTGTTCCCAGCCTCATTTTCGAAGAAAAATGGTCCAATTATGCCACCACTCCACAATCCGCACCATACTGTCACTCTCTGTGGATGCACTGGCTTCTCGACAAAGGCACCCTAGATGCTGTTTGTTAACGTAGACGCCGAGATGAAAATGCGCCTCGACAGAAAAGATGATTTTTCGCCCAAAACCGTTGTCCAATTCAAGCTGCTCTAAGGCCCAAACTGCGAAGCGAATGGTCACGCGCCTTCAATTGCTGAGTCAATTGGACCTTGTAAGCGAATAACCCGAGATCTTTGTGCAGAATTGATCGATGGCGATGATGGCGAGTTGATTTTCGTGAATTGAGTCTCACGTTCTCGGCCACAGCAGCCACATTCTCATCTCTGTGGATCATACGACGACGGGGACCAAGTGTGTTGTCCACTAGCATGTCAGTTTCACGAACTTTTTACACTAACTTGAGTCGGGTACTGCAGTCGCGGTGGGTGCAATAAGTCAAAACTTATTTTCAAAAAACACACTGTTTGGTCTACACAGCACTCACTTTGGAAATAATTTTTCAATATTTCCCAACGTTGTTCAAGCATAAAGCGACTCATTTCATTCCGCGGAGGTATGATACTGACTTTCTGTCAAGATTTCGAGCGGAAAATAGCTGTCAGTGTCAAAATAACCGATGATTCAAAAAGAAAACACTAGATGGCCCACCCAGGGATGGGATTTTGGCTTAACCATCGGCGAAAATGCAAATATCACAGACAAATATCACGTTTCACTTCAGCCAGGGCCGTGCCTCAGGAATTGCCATAATCTCTTCCTAAATCACACTTCAATAGTCACGGAGGTGAGAAGAGACACTAACCAGACCCACTCGCTCCTTCGTTTTGAATCCATTCGTGGAGTGCTGAGCGGATTTCACGAAGGCATTCACTCTACTACCCCAGAAAACTCAATCAGGAATCAAAGATTGAAATTTTCTGTCGAGGACTTAGCATCGAGTGTCAAATTCCAATTATTGCAGGACTGCGAACCTGAGAGGAGAAATGCGAACGAGTAGCAGTGTTCGCTGCCATTTGCTGCCCGAAGAGATCTGGAGGGATTATGTGATAGGGGGCAACTGGGGAAGTGGTTCTAAGTGCACTGGCTGTCTACATGCATGAATCTCCCATGGGGTGCATCTGTGTTCAGTATAGGCGACAAAACAACCACGCAATGCATCAGGATGGGATGACCAGAGACATACGTTTGTGTATGTATTTCCTCCAATCAGTTTTATTTTTCATGCGACAAGTTTAAAAAAAAAACTGTTGTTATCCATCCTCTCACCAGTGACAGCTTTGATTAGAAACCTCATTATAACTTCCGTAAAAATGTGAAACCGAATATCTTTGAGTTCCATAATGATGTTCTATAATCCGTAAATCTATTTAAATTAGTCATGCCCTCTGCGGTGCGGGCGTGATTAAGTTCATAACCTGCGACAATCCGTCGTAGAATATTCATTTGAAAACTCATTGTGATTCGCAAATGAGAAGGGGATTTGCGTCACGTGGGAGTAATTGACGTTGATTCTAAAAATGTTTAAATTGGAAATCCTTTTACTAACCGAATGAGGATATGACAGAAGTCAAACTTAATCCTTCGGACCGCACATACAATCCAATTCAATGAGAGCAAATGGAGGAAAGAGCAGATCGTCGGGTTCCAGAGGTTTTGTTAAATGCGGATTGCGGATGTGGGGGGATTATTTCCCTTTTTTTCGGTTCCCCCTTTTTCAATTTAAAAGTCGAATAACTTTCGTTTCGGAAATACTCCGATGAGGTTCCCGGCTTATGACAGGCTTCAGTGGCATCCGCCATAAGTGAGCAGAAAGCACATTCGTACATTTGACGTGAAATTTTAAAAATGCTGACAGTGCTACGAGTGGAATTACACTGAATGTACATACCTTTGGATGGCACAAAACCAGTCAACGAATTGAATGAAAGATTTTATTCGACGAAGAATTTTCATTCATCGAGTATTGAACGTTGGCGTCCTTTCTGTAATCTGAAATATTTTCTTTGTATGCCACCAGGATTTATGAATGTTATCGTATTTGAGTATCGGTTCAAAGGGGGAATGTTTTAAATAAAATCGGTCATTTTTGAATTGTACTCTCTCCCGCCAAGGGTTCCGAGTTGTAAGTATTTATTGGAAAAGCCATTCTGAATATCAAGCAATGAATGCGAAAAATATCGATTTAATTTACTATAAACTTTAGCTGAAAGAAAATACAGGATAAGAACGATGGTGAATCAGAATAAAGGGGATTTCTTAGAATATAAATTTATACAAGGCAGGAACCCTTCATTGCTCATTGGCAAAATATGTAGGATAGGGTAGGTTGAAGTGGCTGACTGCAGATAGCAGTCACACTTAGGCCAACTTAGGCCCATTGTGATACCATGCGAATCTGATGTCACCTAACCAAAAAATCATTTGGTGCTTTCAACAAAGCTCTTAAGTTGATTAATCCCGACGTTGTGCAATTCGCTCAAGTCGCCCCTTCCACCTATTCTGGACACCAGCTGGAGTACTGGTGTCCGTGCATCGGACGGCATATCCATAAGACTGGGGTCAAAGGAAATGCAGTGCGCAAGGTCATCGAAACTCCAGTGCGAGCTGTACCAATAACCACTTCTTTTTAAACGGAAGATGGCCTTGAGAGTACACCCCATGATATGGACATCTTGGAGGGGGAGACTCAGCAGGGCATCAAGAGCAGAGCCAGGCGTGCTAGGGAAGGCCCTTATGCAGCCGAGACAGACAGTTCTTTGAAGTTTGGTGAAAGCAGAAGTTATGTTTTCGCGCGAAAGCTTATTCCACCAAACGGCCGATGCATAGGAGAGAAGGGGCCTAATCATAGTCGTTTGGATCCAAACGGAACTTTTTGGTGATAGACCCCAGGATTTGCCGAAAATTCCCTTAGTGCCTGATTACATGAGCGTAAGAAGGCAGGATTGACAGGGATTCAATATACGATTTTCACAAGCCAGAGGGAGATGGGTTGGATGCGCCGAAAATAGGCCTTCTTCCACCGAAAATCCACTTTCAAAGCGGATTCTCGGGTGAAGCAGGTATATTTTCATACCTTTTCTTTCCGTTTTCTGCATGTTTTCCTCATTTTCTGGTGATCGCTGATCGGGTAAAACCTCACGAATGCTACGTGGCGTTTTAGTAAAATTGATCACAGGGACGATTTAAATGCAATTTTAATGATTGTTTGACTGCATGCATATAGTACTACATACAAACGTTGCTGCTGCATCTGAACAAAAATTATTTTTATTCGTAATTCATGAAAAATACGAATTTAAAAGAGAGCATTACTCAATTCTCGGTAGAACATTACTGGGTGAAAACATAATGCAAGTGAACCGATTCGAGTGTTCCACACGCAGAAAATCTTGCCTGCTCAGTCGGATTTTCCAGCCGTTTGTAAACAGCTACTTACACTGCCAGAAAACTGGCAGTGCCTTCGCAAAAGAGTAAAAGGGATGGAATGGATGTTTACCAACTTTCGTGATAAGCTATACTAGAATTTAATCTACCGTACGATGAACTATGTCAGCCAGTATACTCGTATTTGATGGATAGATTGTCAAAAGTGCGGCAATCAAATATCGCTTCAGCTGATTTTACTACAGTATTGCTGCCTGAATATATCTAAATTTTTATCACGAAATTAAATAGCTGTGAATTTTCAATTGTCCTAATTTCATAATCTGTTTTTTCCTCACGCGATTTGCTCCTCTCATAAACCCAAAACGTATGGTTTCATTCGAATTTTCTAGATTTCTTCCGCTGTTTCAATTAAAGAAAAAAATCGTACATCGAGGTATTCAAGCAAAAAATAAAAATAAAACAACACAAAAATAGGATACAGAAAGAACATTTCAGCAGGAAAAAATTAAGTGGAAGGGAACAATAGAATTGAAAAATAGGCACAATTACTACAAAATACATTGGGTATTATATCTTTGCCATGAGAACAGATAAAAATAACACATGAGTGCGTGCAAAATACGAAAAATGTTCAGCTCGGGAGGGATTTAAGGGAAAACACCTACACATTTCTTGGTACTAATTCGACTCGTAAATAAAGATTCTATGGGTTTTAAATTGGCGCTGCTATTGTAATACTCAGACACTTCAATTCAGGAAACTAAGTGAATTAAAATAGCAAATGTTCCCGAAGGTGTGAGCCTCTTCAGGTCACTGATGTTAATTGTCAAAGATCTTTCGTAAATTTACCTAACGTGGTGCGCAATCTAAAGCTGGCTTTCGTCAAAGATCTCAGACAATTAACATCAATCACTTGAAGCGGCGTAAAAATTTCGGATTATTAGCCTTCTAGATCCAACTGAATCAGGAATTCAAGCAAAATGATGACGAAATGACCATATCTCCGCTGCTTGGGCGTTGAAAGTCAATCCATCCATCCTGAACATGTACCTGTTTGATGTGGTTTTTGGAGTGGGTGCGAATAACCAATTTTTTATATCTAGAAATTAAAGATTTTGCCTTGAGCGAGCTATTGTTGCAGCAGATGGGGCTACGAGTCACAGAAACCATTCAACAATCGATCTGTTGTAAACTGACTTCAATAATAGTGTAATCACGTTATGGTGTTATTGCTAAACTGACACGGAGCCGGAGAAGATTCGGGCACTCAAAATCAAATTGTACGTGAAATAAGACCCGAAACCATCGAAAATGAATTGAAAAATTGTGTTGTGCGGCCTACTGCCAAGCCAGCGGAGCAATCATTTGAATAAAGTATTATTTTGCACTTACTCGGGAACCTTACACTTTTCAATAAAGCAACAGTTATTGAAAAGTATTGATCAGTCTTTTCCTTACAGCCATTTGAAAAAGAAAACAACAGATGACCCACCCATCTTTCTAGACAGTTATAGTCTCCGATGATGGAAATAACTCCATCCTTATTTGGAAAGATGAACTCTAGGGTATCTTCAGCTCACTGAGGAAGAAGAAGTCAGTGGGAATCGATGGGATACCGAATACTGCTCTGCGCCATCTCTCCCCTGAGGCGATGAATATATACACAATCCTGTATAACAATGTGGGCGCCGTGGCGTAGTGGGTAGGTGCGTCGACTCCTACGCTCAAGGTCGTCGGTTCGAATCTCGAAAAAAACATCAAACATTTTTTCACGGCTCCACCTCTTTCGAGTCACTGACAATGCTTAAAGAGTATAACTGTCTAGAAAAAGCTTCTCAATCTCGCCGTTCGGAGTCGGCATTAAACTGTAGGTCCCCTTCACTAGTGAGAGAACAATAGCACGCACAACACGAGTGATTGCTGAGAAGCTAGGCCCAGGTCCACCTCGGACTGCAGCGCCGCCATTATTATTATTACTCTTATAAGTATAACAATGCGCTGAGTAATGCATATTACCCGGCCCATTGGAAGACAGCTGTGGTACAACCTATCCCTAAAAGGGACAGAGATACTTCCATCCCGTCAAATCTCCGGTCGATAAGTCTTCTTCCGTGCATAAGCAAAGTTTTTGAGAAGATAGTCATTAGAGCTCTGAAACAGTGGGTTGAGGAAAAAGAAATTATTCCGGACAACCAATTCGGCTTCAGGACGGGGCACGATACCATACATGCCGCGTCCAAATTGGTCTCCGACATTCAGTGGAATAAAAATAAGAACCACTGCACGGGTGCCTGCCTGATTGGCATGGAAAAGGCGTTCGGCACCGTATGTTTAGAAGGGCTATAAGTGTGAAGCTAGAAGTGTGAAACTATCCTCTTCAGAACCCCGCTGTCCAAGGCCTCAAGGGGTGTCGAAAACTGGCGCAAGTTCAGCATAGTTGATCTGCAGGGACAGCTGTTAGCTGTGAAAAATGTAGTGCGATATCTTGGCATTTGGTTGGATCAGTATCTGTATTGCTATTGCTATTGCAGCTATTGCTTTGGCGAAAGCTATGAAAGCTTTTGCTGCGGCAAGTAGGTTATTTGACAGCAGCCAACTTGATACCAGGGTGAAGGTGGTCTGCTACATGGCCCTTATCCGGCCTATCATGGTGTATGGTTGTCCAGTGTGGTTCAACTTCAGTCCTTCCCAGATGGAAAAGATGAGGGTGTTCGAGAGGCAGTGTCTTCGGGCCTACAAGAAATGTTATCCCAACGAGGTTTTGTATAACGAGGCAAACCTGATAAGGATAGATCAATTTATTATTAATCAGATTCGAGGGCATGTTGCACGTGCTATGACTTCCACCAACAGTCTGATCTTTGGGGCTTCCTACCCTAACATAATGTACCATGAGAAGGTGCGCCTTAACGGCTTTATTCGGCCCGAAGCTTTCCTTTATTTAGATACGAAAGGCCTGATACAGGATACGGAATGATGTCCTATCATCTTCCATGTCGTACGCCGAACAGTGGATAGGCGACTCCAATACGAGCCGGACGTCGCTCGCAGTCACGAAGATCTTCTTCGGTTCAGTGTGGCGATCTCTGCCCGAGACAGAGCAGAGTCTGCCAAAATCAGCCTTCGCCGCCGTTAATTTTTAGTGACATTGACTAGTTAGTTGACCTCATGTGGCTAACTTGCATAGATTAAGTTAGTTTTAGGTAGTATTAGGAAAAAAAAAGGTGCATCACGGCGTTAAAAATATATATGTTAAGCATATAAATACCATATGCTCCCTGGTGCACGCCTCCGTATTTTGTTACGGACATAGTTTAAGTTGTTTTAAGTAGATGTAAGTTTCAGTTAAGCTAAGTTTAGTTTAGGTTTAGCTAGAATAAACCTAGACTGTGGAAGTCAAGTTCCCACACGACCACAGCACCCATCCACCCTATATGTGGTACAATAATAAAGAACAATGCGAATACCCATCTGCAAGCATATTGCCAGCTAATCCGTGTGTTCTTGTGGAAGGACATTTGATATGCCTTTCGACACACGAAACCGCAACCACACGAGCATGAGGAAATGCTTCCACGTGGATGCTCGTCCAAGGCAATAACCACAAGGTATTCTTCGAACTTAATGAACATCTGATTGTCTTTTAAGTGGACGTGTCAAATTTCATCAAGCAACGCTGCTCGAATGTTTTCGGATACCCTTCCAACTTATCGTCAAAAGAGTTTCCTACGTGTGCTTCCATTCACGGTAAGCTATTCTTCTGTTCACGTCTCGAAGACGTGCCGTCCATATAAATCTAAATTCATTCATCCCCCGCTTAGCGAATCCGAGAAATGGTCAATATTACGAATCCCGACGAATTAAATCAGGCCCCGATTTGCACGAATTATTCAAATGTTACATGATCCGGGTGATTTTGGTGATTTGGCTAAGATGGGTGCTTCGGGTGTTAGGACGCTAGTCATCCATTGGGACGCTCTTGGGACAGGGTCGGAGACGGGAACCAATAACTCTTCAACTGGATATATTGCCTCCCCCTTGTGCTTATAAATTTCAATTCTATTGTTGAGTTATTCCCTCGTCTGCCAAATGCGTATATCAAACGACTGGATGCTTACGCCATCCACCCGAGCAGGGAACGTATTATATTGCGTCCTTCCTCCTTCGGCGGTGAGTAATGAAGTCGTGTATATTCACTCCCTCATAATAGGATCCTTGCAGCTCGTATTTCAACGGAGAGGGATATAATTGATGGGCTTGGGCCAACTTCCAGTCACTCGTACAACTCCAGCAGTATGCTGAATGGAACCCACGTTTAAGGTGGATCTATCTCTGCCGTGCACCTTGCGATTGAAATCTCCTCTCCTGGAAGGATGTGCGCGACCGAGATACTTGCCGAAGTCGTTTTAGAGGAAATTATGGAGAGAAGGAGATATGAACCAGCCTCAAGTTTGTCTGCGGCAACGATAAGTCGAGCGGGAAGGATGCACAGCAGATGTTCATTCATGTGGTTCGTTCCTTTGAGGACTCAGTGCCTACAGACCAGCTTGTGAATCACGGTGCATTGAGAATCAATCTGAATAATGCATCAGCCGTTAGGCCATACCGAATTTTTAATTAGCATCAGAGAGATGCAGAGCCGAAAATTCCAATCTGACGGTTGATTAACGAGGAGTTTACAATAGATGCGCTTGAGTGGTCTGATGGAAGATGGTATCAGCTTCATTCTATTCGCTCTGCTTTTGTTCTGCAAGGAATTCTGTTTATTCAGTCCAAATCAAATCGAAATCTCTCTCTCGAATTGATTTTGTTTTGTTTTCTTGTCAGCAAATGAATGTGGGAAGCAGAGCGCTTCCATTTGTAACCAATCCATTCAACACAAATCGATCATTCCCTTGACGAGTGAATTTACTTTATCTCTTCTCAGTCTCAACATTTGTTCTATCCTCAAACCGCTTAGAATTTAAATACCTTTGTGCACTAAATTCCATTTAAATTAAAACTAAACCCCTGCTTTATTTTATTTTCTTTCTAGGTACGTGACATTAGAGCTTTTCAACCCAAAATTTAGTAAGTACTTGAGTAAATTCATGTCTGAGTGTGCCCATTGACCACATTGTGTGCGTTGCTGTTACAAGGTTGTTCCTGATTAATGGTAAACCTAGACGACATGGACTATCACGACAAAGTCAAATAATTTAGTCCTCCTCACATTTGCAACTTCTCCAGAAGTGTTTCTATAGCAGACCTTTTCCAGAGGCCTGTATGGCCATAGTGTCGTGTCTCGTAATTAGGCCAATGTCTGTTCATCATCAGAGTTGACGCGTGCAATTAAGTTTGGGTCAGATTTACTTTGCAATGAGTCACGTAGTGGCTTCGGACCATTTACGATTAGTGATTCTAATCGTATCGAGCTTTAGAACCTGTCTGGCATCATCGTTTCATGTCTCACAAATTCATCAGTTTCGCAATTTCCTGGAATGTCAGAGTGTCCTGTCACCCATATAGCTGAAGATTAAAATGATCAGCTATCTCTTCAAGAGAGATGACTGGATGGCGCAGTTGGTTATGTGCCTGCCCCAACTTAGAGGGGTCCCAGGTTCGAATCCCAGTAAAATCGAATCTGGTCCAGTCACCATTTGTGGTTGGGATCAAATTAGCGGCACTGGAGTAGGTTGCTACCTGGCAGTACAATGGAACAGTTTTGAGTCTGAGTGCTCCAGAAGTGTTTCAAAAATCTCTTCAAGCGACTGGCGTCAAATTAGAGATTTGAACTCAGCCCGTCAACCAAACGATGCTCTTATTTAATCCCACAGACTCTGCTCAAAGGACGCTACAGTGCGTTGGAAGTTCGCACTCTCTCATTAGCTCAGAGAACCAACCAACGCCTGAAGGTCAGATCTGGAGAGATCTGGGGGAGTAATTTTTCTCGAAAAGAGATTGAGGAAGTAGAAGGTCGGTCGGTGTCTTGAGGAAAAATATCGAATTTTTCGTGAATAGTGCAAATCTTTGACTCTGAACCAGCGGGTAACGCAACAAGGTTAGGTTAGGTTAGGGGGCTGCTAGTGAGTTCACCAGCGCACTTAAAGCATATTGTTAAATGTTAAAACAAGAAAATCTCTTTTAAAGAATCATTTCCTTAACAATTCAAATATCTAAAACTTTAAAGTCAATGTTTAAATAATCTTTAAATCTTATGTAAATTAAATAAGTGTAAATTTATAATGAACTGTACAACTATTGGATTTTAAGCTTACTATATTATATTATATTTACAATATTTGAAATACGATCTCCTGCAGAAAAGCCTTTATACGGCTTCGCAGGAACATATAACCTTTGTAAACTTATTATCTGAACAATAAATACCAAATATTGGTGCATTGTGATACCCACAGTCAGACTACTACCACTGATCGACCACTCCAGTGATAGTGCCGTTAATTTTATCAAAACGGCAAATGGTGACGGCCAGATTTGAAAAACCGGATAAAAGCGTATTAACTTTGCTTTCACTGGGATTCGAACCTTGAACCCCTCTAACTGGCAGGCACTTAACCAACTGCGCCATCCGGTCGACGTGCAACGATCTGGCTTTCGCCTAAATTATAATGTGTAATGATTTGTCTCTCCGTGTCCGTCCCTCCGTCTATTTCTCAGTATATTCACTGTTTCTACTTAAGAAGATATCCATATCTCTTGTGTAAAGGGTGACCAGATAACAATGATAGGTTTTCCAATTGTTAAGTTTTAGCAGCTGCCAAAGTAACCAAATCACATCTAGTTGCCAAAATATTGAGTAAGGTTTGCCATTTCATCATACAATGTTCAACACTTGCCAAACGAAATTTTGGCTCAGTTGTAAATACATACACAACGTGAACATGAATTTCGTGGTGAGGTCGGTTGTCATCATGGCTTCAGTATGCAGACAATTCGTTACACCGCGGAAAAGCTTGAGCGTGAGTACATTCTTTATGATCTCAAAAGAATAACAGGCAGAGATTGATGCTAAATGAAGAACACATAGCCGCCGTATCCGGCAGCCGGCGGTATCGATGAAGACCCAGAAATGTCGATTCCGCGCCGATCAGCTGCATTGGGCGTCGCCATAGGGTCAACCCGGCTTATTTTGCGGTTGGATTTGGGCGTACATCCAACACAAAAATAAAAGCCAGATAACAACAACGGTGGTGGCGTGGATTTGTGCGTCGACCCGGACACAATTTTCCTGTTTTCAAAGCTTCGAGTTTCGCTTGAAAAAGGACAACTTTATTCCACGATGCCGTCCTACTCAAAATCAGCCCACCGATTGGAAGGGTTAAAGAGGTAAGAAAATGCCCAGAGAAAAGTATGTATTTCGCCTTAAAGGGAAACCATGTTGAAAAATTAATGTTAGCTCAAGACTTTCGGGTCTGCCTCCGCATTTTCACTTCACTGAACACTGACAGCCCACCGTGACTTAATCCCAGACACAACCCACTTCGATTGTTTTAGGCTTAACAAAGGATTTGTCTCTTATTATCCCTCCTACTGGCGGGATACACCAGCCGGGAAAGGGATATTTCTATGTCTGAAGTAAGCGCGTGGTCGGGGCAGGAGCCGCGTTCCACTTAAATCCTTGTGGCGCCATTGTAAAGGGTTCAATATGTCTGACGGATTTTTTTGTATACGTCTGTGCTTTAGTCAGCGATTCAAGGAAATACTTTGTCTTTTGTGTACAGCATTTCATTCTTGGAATTTCCTCTGATTATGCTGACAGTGTGCTTTCTCTTGAACCTTGGAACAATTTGAACGTCAGTTACTCCGTGCATTTCTCTCGTTTGACCCATCTGATAGACTGCGTTGTGAATTATTAACAAAGAGCATCTCCTTCAAAGAACTCAGCAAGGAGTCTTAATCAAATTGAGGACAATTTAAATTCCAAGCGAAACGCGTTCATTCATGCCTTAAATTCAAAGGAGTAAACATCAGTTGACCGGGGATGTCCTACAGCGGACTCCCGTAGCTTTTTTCTCTTTAAAATTATGGTTGATCCTTTGGTGGTTTTTAAGGTTCCGTCTACAAAAACGGAACCTTTATAATTTCAGTGTGTTCGTCCGTCCGTCTGTCCGTCGTGTCTGTCACACTTTTTTATCTCCGAAGTTTATGTAGGTATCGGCATGAAATTTTGGAATTAGGTACTTCAGACCTTGATGTCATTGCCCATGCACCCAAATTTAAAAAGTGGGGCCATTTGAGGGTGGCTCCAGTACAAGTGAAGTTGACATTAATTTTAAAAAATTGTCGCACCCCATCGAAATATATATCAATCGACAGATCTTTTGAAATGGGGTGGAGGTTTCTTTCAACAGTTTTTGATCCAAAATACCGTTTGTAAAATATGGAGCTCCAAAGTTTTTTTTAAATGTGTCCCCCCCCTACCATTTCTAAACCAAAGTGTTTAAAAATCTGAAAAAATCACAAAAACTTGGCTACATTGAGTACTTTCATTTACAACCATTTCGAGCATTCTGACTCTAATGGTTTTGGAGATATTGACCAAAAACGGTGAATCATCGACATGCGAATTTTGAAGATCTGAAAACGCAGTTTTGAAGACATCAATGTACTCGTAAGCATTAAGAAATGATAAATTTCAAAATATAGATTTATGTTGAAATTTTGAGATATCTAAGATTTAAAATGATCACTATTTTCATTTTCGCACATAAATTTCATGCTGTGTTTGACCACTCTATTCGTTGATGAGCGTTATCTTTTCGATCTCACCCCTAAATGCCCAATAGAAATGAACACACACACACCGGAGGCATGAGAGTGATTGGGTATGTGTATGATGGAAGGGATTTTCTGTGTTGGATAAACTTCGATAGAGGTATAGGTATATGTATGGATAAATGTTTGTGCGGATGTATAAATGTATGAATGAATAGTTGATTTAGGTTGAAGTTAGAAGAAAATTCAACTGAAATAGTTTTGAAACGTCGTTTGTTATTCAGAAATCATCCATAAATATTATGCGACGGAACCTTCCCCGTGCGAGTACAACTACCACTTGCCCAGTTTATTTCTCTTTCATTTTTACGCGGGGAGTTGAAAAACTTTTAAAAACACTTTGAGCGCCATCTGCTAATAGTGGTGGGTAATTTTTACTCAGTAAAACTACTCCGCTGAAAAGAAAGGTCAATTCTGCAATTTAGTTAGACGCACCAACAGCAGTTTTTAATTCCACTAAAAGTTCTTGTTTGCAGTGCAATTACTCACTGTGCTTCAAGTCGTGAAATCTTGTCATTTGAAGGCTCCGCAAAACGCAAGTTTCGTCAAGGAATCTAAGAGCACTTTAACTCAACGCTTATGCCTACGACCAAAAACTTCATATTGAACTTTCACAACTTCAAGGTCTTTGTGGATATCATCATTTTTTTGTATGCCAGAGTTCGTTAAGGATGCCTCTTGGCTCTTTGTTCTGCTTGTGCCCTTTATTAGGTAAGGTTAAGTTAGGTTGAAGTGGCTGACATGCGAACTTAGGCCAGAGTTGGAGTCTATTGTGTCGCTACGTGGATTGATCATGGGTCAGTTCACTTGTCTACTTGTTGTTTCGATATAGCATAGTAGACAGCTTCGACATATCTCATTGAGGTCAAAGGTGTTCCGGAAGAAGTAAACCACCAGATGAAGGCGTTTAACACGTTGAGTGCCACCATACAATCCGAAAAACTGTCCCCACAGGCCACGGATTTTTTTGTATTGACATTTTCTTAGACTACACTCTGGTCTCACGCGGCAGAGCCCAAATTCGTGTGAGACCAAAGTGGTCTCATGTGGCACTCAACGTGTTAAGGGTCGTCAGGATAGTACAGAGGTAAAGAGAAGTGTAGACAGCTTCTGCAAAAGTTGTTTTTTACACCACAGAGTCGCTGGACCAATGTACCTGCCCAATGCAATAGAGGACGCCTATGAAACCGATCTCGCACACAAGTGGAGCAGGATTTCAGCCAATTTGGCGTGTGTCGAAGGAGGCAGTGACATCGACTTAGCCAGAAGGGTTAAGATCCAGCGATTAATTAACTAGAGCGAATGGAAACCAATGCTCCGGCCCGGAAAGTGTTCGAGTCCACCCCCGAAGGACGGCGCAGTAGAGGAAGACCGCGACTCAGGTGGCGCACGCAAGTGGAAAGGGACCTTAACCAACTGTGCATGTGAAACTGGAGGCAGCTAGCTAAAGATCGAGCTGGCAGGAGACGCTTGTTGGTTGAGGCCCAGGTCCACCCCGGACAGTAGCGCCACATTAAGTAAGCAAGTAAATTGGAGGCAGCTGGCTAACAATCGTGCCAGCTGGAGAGACTTATTGGTTGAGGCCTAAGTCCACCCCCGAACAGTAGCGCCATCTGAACAAGAAGAAGAATGTTTTGACATTTTCGCCTGAAAGGCGATTTTGATTTATCAAGACAGATCAAATTTTTCGATGTCTTTGGATCGGACATAATAATAATGGCTACGCTATAGTCCGATGTGGACCTGGGCCTAGCTTCTCAGCAACCACTCGTGGTGTGCGTGCTATTGTTCTCTGACGAGTAGAGGGAACCTACAGTTTAATGCCGACTCCGAACGGCGAGATTGAGAGGCTTTTTCTAGACAGTTATGCTCTTTGAGCATTGTCAGTGACTCGAAAGAGGTGGAGCTGCGAACAATTTTTTTTTTTTTTTTTTGAAAAATTTCTTGTCTGAACTTGGATTCGAATCTAGACTGTGAAAGTCTAATGCGCATGGGTCAACGCACGAACCCCCGCGGCCACGGCACCCACCCTAAAATTCTAGCCCTAGATTTATAACCCTAAAATGCCTGTCTGGCTTGCTGGTTAGCTGGATGGTAAGGAACATAAAGCACTTCGGACAATATGCATAACATACAAGTGTACATACATCCACACATAAGTCAGGGGCAGCTCTGTTCCCTTCCTTCACAAAAAAATCGAAGTGGGTCGAGGTCGAGATGAGTTCATTACCAACCTTGATGGTGCAGCGAGAGTTCTCCATCGTCATCCTTCTCAGTCTGACGAGTTTGGCAGAAATGTCAAAACTAGACATGGCGCTGTATAGCGTATGATGGAAGGGATTTTCTGTGTTGGATAAATTTGGATGGAGATATGTGTAGGTATGTGCATGCATGAATGCTTGTTTGTTTGGATGTATGAATGTAGATTGAAGTTAAAAGAAAATTCGACTGAAATAGTTTGGAAACGTCGTTTGATTTTCAAAAATCATCCATCAGTATTATGCGACGGAATCTTCCCCGTGCGAGTTCAACTCGCACTTGACTGGTTTATTTGAACCTAGACTTGAAAGTCTAGTTAGTAAAGGTCGACACACAAACCCACAGGGCCTCAGCGCCCACATTCTTAGAAAGGAAGTAAAAATCAAGAAAATTAATTTTTTTCCACGTGTTATAACTTTATTAGTAATAACAAACATTCCCATTAATTATGAAATACAACGTCGTCCAAGTGCCTGCCTCGGCTGGCTTCGCAGTAGCGCATTCTGTCACCCCAATTTTCCAAGACCTTGTTGATGCTTTCGGGCTGTAGCTCTCGGATTGCTTGGATGATATTGGCCTCAAGTGCTTGAATCGTTTCCGGATTATTGACATAACACCGCTCTTTCACGTTTTCCCGCAAAAAAAAATCAAAATGGGTCAAATTGCAGCTCCGAGGCGGCCAATTGACATCGCCAAGACGGCTGATAACACGATTTGGGAATTTGGTGCGCAAGAGATCGATTGTGGCATGGTCTGTGTGGCATGGCGCGCCATCCTGCATGAACCACAGGCCGTTCAAATCAATGTCTTCAATTTCAGTAAAAAAAAGTTGGTTAACATGGCCCCGTAACGCCCACCGTTGACCGAAACGTTGTTCCCAGCCTCATTTGAGAAGAAAAATGTTCCAATGACTCCAAAATCCGCACCAAACTGTCACTCTCTGTGGATGCATTGGCTTCTCGACAAGTCCCAGATGCGATAATTTTGTTTGTTAACGTAGACGCCGAGATGAAAATGTGCCTCGTCAGAAAAGATGATTTTTCGCCCAAAATCGTTGTCCAATTCAAGCTGCTCTACTCTAAGGCCCAGACTGCGAAGCGATAACGAAGTGGACGGTCGCGCGCCTTCAACTGCTGAGTTAATTGGACCTTGTGAGCGAGTAATCCGAGATCTTTGTGCAGAGTTCTCCTCAGGCTAGTGCGTGAAATGTGAGCGCGAGCTGTTGAGATCGATGACGACTTGATGTTCGTGAATTGAGTCTCACGTTCTCGGCCACAGCAGCCAGCAGCCACATTCTCATCTGTGCGCACAATACGACCATGAGTGTTGTCCACTAGCATACCAGTCTCACGATCTTTTTGTACAGACTTGGGTACAGCAGTCGCAGTGGGTGCTTCATTTCGGTCAAAACTTCTTTTCAAAAAACACACTGTTTGGTCTACACAGCACTCACTTTGGAAATAATTTTTCAATATTTCCCAACGTTGTTCAAGCATAAAGCGACTTATTTCATTCCGCGGAGGTATGATATATACTTTCTGTCAAGATTTCGAGTGGGAAACAGCTGTTTATGTCAAAATAACCTATGATTTAAAAAATACCACTAGATGGCCCAATCCTGTACCTGCATACACCGAAGGCGAATGTTATGTGAGTTCACTTTTTTACGAGCCTTCTGTTTAACATTTAGTTCGTCTTGATTGATCAATTCGTCGGTATAAAGATTTCGCCAGAAAATGGTGGAAAATAACAGTTTCACTAGAATTTGCAGGAGTTACCCTTAAAGAAAGATGGACACTGAATTCCTTTACGTGAACTCGACTGTGACGGAAAAGAGACGGATGCGATGTTTTGGCACAACCTGTCCACTTGTCTGTGACAAGTTACGTTAGAAATGCCTCATTGAATAACTGACAGGTGATCTCAGCCCTTTTCACGAATGCCATTTATCTCATTGCCATGTCGACAGTTTTCGGTTGCCTTCAAAGGATTATCCCTCTTCTCAGCCCACTTAAACGACAGACAAATGTGTGTGGTTGTGGGCGTTGCTGCTTCTTTAGTTATTCATGTTCCACCGATTATGTTGACAGCTCAGGAAACCCCAACGAATGGGGAGGGGGTTCCGTTTGACACTTAGGCTGGTGGTGCCAGCGCAATTGCGAACGCCTTAATTAGGTCGACTTTCATGTATTACCATTACTTCCGCAATCAAGGTTCAAGCCCTGTGCTAATCTGCGAGCAGCAAGACTGATGGGAGTGGATGCTATCAGCGCACCCGCTCCGAGGGAAATTCAATTAAATCGAAACGACAAACGCAAAGTCTCTTATCACAACCAGGCACAGGCGGCATGTATAATGCGGCGTAGCCCTGCCCAAACCACAGCACCCCCGACCATGCACTCAGGCTGCTTTCTTTTCGGTCTCACAAAATAAAAATCTAATTAGGGCGCACACACAGCAATCGACCGGGTTTTGTGTATCGCATTCTTTGAGTCCTATTTGGGCTTTTCTTTTCTCCCTTCATTTCCCTTTGTCATGTGCTTCAGTGTGTGTGCGTGGGGGTGTGTGTACGTCTATGCTGGCTGCCGGAGTAAGCCGCGTTATTTATTTTTGTGAATATTTCAGACGGAGGATGTGGATTTTCGGCGAAAAATATTTTACTTGGGCAAAACTTCGAAAAGAAAAGCAAACAATCCTCAAGGCGGGATCGTTTGCTTGACGGCGAGCGGTGGGCCGGGTGCTCGATGTGTGGCTGTGTGGGCTTCATTCAACGCAGTAGTTGATTAAGACGAATCGTTTATCGAACAGATGCTTGTCTGTATTGTGCTTTGTATCCTTACAATTCGCTGAATGTGCCACATTCGTATCGTGCCACGCTTCGACTCAATGCACCGTGGGTGGTTTGGGCTTTAAAGGGATTCTCCTGGTCGCACGGCGTGCTTATGCGTTTAAGTTTCCTATTTTTGGGTGGTCATGCGGGGGTTCAATAGAACCAAACTGCTGACGGAACGATGAAAACGACCGTTTCAAAGGGGACTGACATCAAATGGGGAGGTGGTGGCTTTACGCAGTAGGGTTCACTGAACGCGTGGAAGAGTTTTCTTATGTGTGCGACTGAACTTGGTGACCTTGAGAATATATTTAAAAACGAGTGTGCTGCCTGATATGAACAGTTGAAGAGGTGAGGAAATGGGGAGATTGAGGGAGTTATGTAAAGGAGTGCAGGGATGAATGAAATTTACCTTTTTATCATCATAAATAGTGGATCAGTAGATTGTTGGTGCAATCGTTGTCCATACGTGACAGAATGCATTATAATTTTACAAAGTTGTTCATATAATCTCTTTGCGGTGACATTATGTGTTGAATTGTGGTATGTGACAAAATACAGTGTAGGAATACAACCGGCCCTCTGCCAGTCAAACACATTTAATTAATGAGTAAATGTCACATTCAAATTATTCTCTTTTTCAACGCCTGCTTGTTTTGACACACAACTGTGTCGCATGTATTTTTATATTTTCTTAATAAAGTGTTAAAGTTAGTTTTGAGTTTGATTCTTTTAATCGATTAACGACTATTTCCACATTTGGTGACCCCCACGTTCAAGAAAATGGCAAGCGAGGACAAGAGTATCAGCATACAAAAGGATGAAAAAGAATGTGAAACTGCGACAAGTGCTAACACGCAAAACAATGCAAAACAGGCAGCTTTCACCGCAGTTAATAGCATGGAAAAGTTGACTATTCCCTGTTTTTGGACCAAGGAACCGGAGCTGTGGTTCGCTTCGCAGGAAGCGCAATTCCAAATGCAAAGGGTAACATCAGATTCATCTAAATTTAGTGCTTTAGTTTCTAGGCTTGAAGAAACCATTCTCACGTTGGTAAAAGAAGAAGTCCTTAATCCACCATCAAAGGACAAGTACGAACATCTCAAGAAAGCACTGCTCAATCGTTTTAGCGTCAGTCAGGAACAAAAATTTCGCAAACTTGTTTCCGGACTAGCTCTTGGCGACCGCAAACCATCATTCCTGCTAGCAGAGATGCAGTCGCTCAACAACGGTGCTTTAGATGTGAACTACGTCCGCACACTGTGGTTGGATCAACTTCCAAGCGAACTGCGAATGAGTCTGGCAACAGGCAAAAAACTAAGCAACGAGGAATTAGAGCAACTGGCAGACGACGTGTGGAATATTTCATCATTTTCCAACAATTCAATGATGACTGTCCAGTCACATGCCCCACAAAACAACACACATTTAGAAGATAAAGTCAATAATCTCTCCCGTCAAATGGAACAGCTACTAAGGGAACTAAAAACTTGCAAGCAACATTCACGTTCGCTTTCCCGATCCCGATCCCGATCCCGTCCTCGCAATATCAACAAAGACTGAAGGACAAATCGTTATGCTTTTACCACCAACGATTTGGATCGCAAGCAAGGAAGTGCACTCCCCCATGTCAATTCAAGCAGGAAAACTAAAACGACCACCAGTACAGTCGGCCATCGCTGGTGGCTCAACATCTCGCCGACTCTTCCTATACGAAAAAACCACAGGACAACGTTTTCTTGTTGACACGGGAGCTGACCTTTCGGTTGTTCCTGTGGAACAAAAAAACAGGCACCACCCATCTTCAATCAAACTTTACGCTGCAAATGGGAGCTGTATCAACACATTCGGTGAAAAAGCTCTCACCCTTGACTTAGGTTTAAGAAGACCTGTGCGCTGGGTTTTTAAAGTGGCTGATGTGCCATACGGAATAATTGGTGCCGATTTACTACACAATTATCGGTTAATAGTCGACATCAAACAAGGGCGCGTAGAGGATGACGAAACAAAACTCAGAGTAAAAGGTACGTTTTCTCCTACATCCATCCACGGAATTTCGCAGCTTAGCAAAGACGAGGAGTATGTAGACCTTTTCCGAAAATTCCCCAACATCCTGGCAAACAACGCTCAACGAACCAAATCATCACATGACGTCCGACATTACATCGAAACCACCGGTCCACCAATTCATGAAAGAGCTCGGAGATTGTCACCAGAACTGTTGAAGAAAGCCAAGGAAGAATTTCAGTTCATGATCGACCAAGGATTCTGTCGTCCATCAAGTAGTCCATGGGCTAGTCCTCTGCACATGGTACCAAAGAAATCTGGCGACTGGAGACCATGTGGCGACTATCGTCGGCTGAATGACAAAACCACGCCCGACCGATATCCCATTGCAAACATTTATGACTACGAGAACAATCTCCATGGCAAAAAAGTATTTTCGAAACTAGACTTGGTGCGTGCTTATCATCAAATTCCAGTCAACCCAGACGACATACCGAAAACAGCTGTGATAACCCCCTTCGGATTGTTCGAGTTTATGGTGATGCCTTTCGGTCTGCGAAACTCAGCCCAAACATTTCAACGATTCATCCAAAAAGTACTCGACGGGTTGGACTTTGTTTACGCTTATTTGGATGATCTACTTATCTCATCAACATGTCACGAAGAACATAAAAGGCATCTTACTGCTGTTTTGGAGCGCCTCCACAAGTTTGGTTTAACAATCAACAGGAAGAAGTGCACATTCGGAGCGGATACCGTTGATTACCTCGGATACCGAATATCAGCTAAAGGCTCACAACCACTCGAGGACAAGGTCGAAGCGATGAAGTCATTCAAGGAGCCACAGACATTAGCCCAACTTCGTCAATTTTTGGGCATGATAAATTTTTATCGAAGACATGTCAAAGACGCCGCCAACACACAAGCTCCTTTGCACAAAATTTTGAAGGACTGCCGCAAAAAAGACACCAGACCCGTACCTTGGACGCCAACAACAACAAGCAGGATTTGTCAGCCGAAGCACTTTTGGTCCATCCTGCATACAACGCCAAGCTTCGATTAAGGACGGATGCTTCTGATAAAGCCGTAGGTGCAGTCCTAGAGCAACTCGATAATAATGAATGGATGCCGCTAGGATTTTTCTCCAAAAAATTTACACCAGCTGAAAAAAATTATAGCGTGTATGACAAGGAGCTGACCGCTATATACAAAGCAGTAAAATTCTTCAGACCATCTGTAGAAGGACGTGAGTTTTTGATCCAGACTGACCACAAACCCCTGGTACATGCTTTTAAACAGAGGTCAGATAAAGCAACTCAAAGGCAAGTTCGTCAACTCAATTTTATTAGCCAGTACACAACAAACATCGAGGCAGTAAAAGGAATCGACAATGTTGTAGCTGACGCCTTGTCACGAGTCGACGCCTTGCAGCAAGCAAACATCACAGATGCTATCGACTTTTCAGCATTGGCACAATCACAAACGACCGACGAAGATCTGCAAAAAATACTCGAGAACAACACAACGTCGCTGAAGATTCAAAAACTCACCATCGGAGCAGACAAACAAGTATTCTGCGATGTTTCTCAAAATGACATACGGCCGTTCATACCAAAAACATTCCGGAAAAGTGTATTTGACATCTTACACGGTTTATCACATCCTGGATCAAAAGCCACTTGCAAGCTGATATGCCAACGGTACGTTTGGCCATCTATGAACAGGGACATAACCATCTGGACTCGAAATTGCATCCCCTGTCAACGATCAAAAATTGGTAGACACATCCACACACAGTCAACAGCATTTCTGGAACCTGATCAACGTTTCGACCACATACATATTGATATCGTCGGACCGCTACCAGAATCCCATGGATATCAATATTGTTTAACAATGATTGACCGGTTCTCAAGGTGGCCCGAGGCAATTCCAATGACACATATAACAGCTGAGCTTGTCACTAAAACGTTCTTCACCAGTTGGATTGCTCGATATGGATGTCCGGAGACTATCACCACAGATCAGGGATCACAATTCGAGTCAACATTGTTCAAAGCAATGACGAATCTTGTTGGTACCAAACGAGTCCGAACAACAGCATATCATCCCGCAGCAAATGGAATGGTAGAGAGGTGGCACAGAACGTTCAAGGCAGCAATCCGTTGTCATCAAACCCCCAATTGGACTGACATACTTCCAGTGGTACTTCTCGGATTACGTACGTGCTATAAAGAAGATCTGAAGTCATCAACCGCTGAATATCTTTATGGAACGACTGTACGCATACCTGGTGAATTCATATCAAGCGAAGATCCTCTATCAGATCCAAATGCCTTCTTGGAAGAGTTTCGAATTCACATGCGCAAAATGAGACCTGCTCCAGCGACTCATCATTAAAAAACAAAAACATTCTTCCATAAAGATATCTTTAGCTGCAATCATGTCTTCCTACGTCAGGCTGGAACAAAACACGGACTTGACCAACCATATTCTGGACCACACAAAGTGATAGAAAGAATAAACGACAAACTTTTTAAAATAGATATCAACGGCAGAATTACCAACATTAATATTGAACGACTAAAGCCAGCTCACTTATCCATAACAGATTTACAACAATATCAATGTTCACAACAACCAGAAGCATCTACATCTAACAAAACAACAATAAGAACGTAAACAAAATAAAAAAATAAATTTTACAACGAACAAAATCCAAGCAGTTTCTCCGAAGGGAGTATTGTAGGAATACAACCGGCCCTCTGCCAGTCAAACACATTTAATTAATGAGTAAATGTCACATTCAAATTATTCTCGTTTTCAACGCCTGCTTGTTTTGACACACAACTGTGTCGCATGTATTTTTATATTTTCTTAATAAAGTGTTAAAGTTAGTTTTGAGTTTGATTCTTTTAATCGATTAACGACTATTTCCACAACAGCTGTCGAAACGCCCCATCTTGTGGGGAGTAGCAGATTTAAGAGGCTTATTTTCAATGGTGAAGTGCAGTTTTAATATACAGAACTAGAGTATTCAGCGTGCTTCGCTACGCCCTCTGTGGTGGGCGTGTCCACTTCTTTTTCCAGGGGATCTAATTTTTCCCGGTGTTCTTTACATGTGTGCAAAATTTCATAATTCTCCATCGAATGTTTGCTAAGAGATGCGAACTTCTGTTTTTCCTATGGCCTATGACCTATTTCTGATATATCTGTGCTAATAGTGTCAAAAATTGCATAAGGATCGGTGCAATTGCTTAGAAATGCCTCCCATACATCCAAATGAACGCTTAGGCATGATGATGAATATGAAACTCTGAATAATACTACAGGTTGCATAACTCGAATTCTCATCAACCAAAAACGCATTAAAAACTCTGGGCAACCTCCTCTTCATTCCAGCAAAGTTTCATTGAAAAAGGTCCAGCCGTTTCAGAGATTAGCCCAAATAATCAGACAGATTTGCATACACACTATATTAAACATCATTGCCTCAATTATTTGCATAACAAAAACTAAAAAACAACAACACTTACTGGCAAGCACGATTAAAATGTGAATATGTACGTTTGTTTTTAAGCGATAAACAAATTAAACTAATTGTTTCGGTGTATAGAATCACCAAATCCGGTCTATGGTCGAATAAATTCGGTAACATAAGATATCATCATAAATTTCATCCGACAGAGGGTTTAATTTTAAATTAGCAGAAAAACGCAACATTTTTTGAAAAATTTATGATATTTTGGTTGGAGTCGAAAATAAAAATAAATTGCCGTAAGAAATGACGTACAATATCTGCTAGGTTGCTAGGTATCAGTAACGGCTCTTGACTAGGGATGCAAACAATACATCGATTTTTGCAAAACATCGATGTTTTGATAACCGATATATCGCCGATACATCGACGGCAAAACTGTCAAACATAGACATCGTTCAATAATTTTGTTAAGCATTGCCAAGATGTGTTATACACTACATCAAAAAATTGCACGTACAGCAATTAAAATTGGATGATGTTTTCAATGTTTTGTGAATTGTGACAAATCACTCCCACTTTTTCGCTGTTTTTTTTATTAATTTCTAATTTCTAATTCTACATCTAAGATGTTCACAAAAAAAATTAGCAATTTTGTACTGAAAAAATGTATTTTTTTTAAGAAAAAGGATTTCAGTCAAAGTCAAACAGTTGCACGTACACCAAAAAATTGCACGTACACCGATGATAACACTAGCTTACCACCACCTAACGGTACTATTTTGTTGTAAACTGCTACGAACATTTTCAGTGAAAACTGCAGCAGTCGTTTAATCTACAAATAGCTTAGTGTTCCCAAAAATAGAACCTCTATGATCGCAATAATGGACTTCATTGACCCTAGTACCACCTTTGCCCTAATTTATTGCAAGTGGGTGCAAAATATCGCTACCAAAGTGGATAAGTCTGCTTCTGACCATGGCTGGACAATAGCAGAACTCGTGTTTAAATGTTTTCTCCTCATCATATTTTGCATAGCATAGTTGGCAAGAAGAGAGACCCAATTTCTTTAAATAATATTTGAAGCTCTACTGGCTAGTAAACAGGCTATGTTACAGTTTGAGATGTTTTCCTCAAAATTCTATAAGTTTACTAGATTTTTCACGGCATGGGTAGATAAAGAGTATGGACTGCATTAGCTTGGAAGCAGTTTCCTATATCTTATATAACTAGCTTATTGCTCATGGTGGTCATTGTTTCTAACTGCTTTCTTGAACTGACAGTGTGCACCAAGGGAAGGTCACATTCTAATAGAAAAACAATTTTTGCAATCAATTTTTCCTTTCGTTGCTATTGAAAACATATTATGGGCATTCTATTTTTTCTAGGGTCATCTTGACTGTCTCTGATTATCTTCGGCTGTATCGGGCAATAGTACATGGATTTTAGTGTAGCCTAGCTTTGACAAAACGTAGACTCGATCACCATTGTGTCGGCATAGGTACTCTCTCATCCAGATTTCTATGGCTTTAACTTCCGTTTGAGAGATGGTTTTTGGAAACCTGCTCCCGGGGTTTGGTGTCTGGTGTGGTGTCTAGTGTTGATTTCAATCAATTATTAATTATGTTAAATAAATTCTTTATTTCTTCATTCAAACCCGATACAAATGATTCCATTGCATTTCCGTTTCTAAAAGAGGTTCCGTTTCTAAAAATCTAAGAAGCGTGTCAGCTTGAAAATTTTCAATAATAATAATAATAATGGCGGCGCTACAGTCCGAGGTGGACCTGGGCCTAGCTTCTCAGCAACCACTCGTGTTGTGCGTGCTATTGTTCTCTCACGAGTGGAGGGGACCTACAGTTTAATGCCGACTCCGAACGGCGATTTTTGAGAAGATTTTTCTAGACAGTTATACTCTTTGAGCATTGTCAGTGACTCGAAAAAGGTGGAGCCGTGAAAAAATTTTTGATGATTTTTTCGGGAATCGATCCGACGACCTCGAGCGTAGGAGTCGACGCACCTACCCACTACGTCACGGCACCCGGAAAATTTTCAAGGGGCCCTCTAATTTCCGTGCCAAGTACGTAGCCTCAGGCCCAATGTTTCTTTTAAATGCGAGTGCGGTGTGGGCCTCTACATAGCCGAGAATACTAGCACCGCATCTATTGGTAATTGCTGCAGTCTTCACTGAAATGGTTTAAAGTCCTGTTCGTAGCAATTCACAACAAACGTTAGGTGGTGGTGAACTAGTGTTATCATAGGTGTACGTGCAATTTTTTGGTGTACGTGCAATTGTTTGACTTTGACTGAAATCCTTTTTCTTAAAGAAAAATATTTTTTTTTCAGTACAAAATTGCTAATTTTTTTGTGAACATCTTAGATGTAGTAGTACTAATAGAAATTAATAAAAAACAGCGAAAAAGTGGGAGTGATTTGTCACAATTCACAAAACTTTGAAAATATTATCCAATTTTAATTGTTGCACGTGCAATGTTTTGATGGGCGCCCGGACATAACGCCAAGCGACATAAGGTCAAATTCTAGCATTTGGCCTTATGTCTCTTTCTCAAAGTGACATAAAGCCAAATTTCAGAATTTGGTCTTATGTCGCTCGACAAAGCGACATAACGCCAAATTTTTTTGAGACATAACACCAAATAATAATATCATTAAATATCAAGTGGGTCATAATTCCACAATTTTTAATAACATGTATATGTGTAATTAAAATGAAATTGAACAGTGGAGTTAGTATTAGGGAACGGGTAAAAAGTGAAGTATGAGGGTTCATGCTGCCCCCTGAAACCCCCAGCTTGGCCGCAGATAAGATTTGGGATAGGTGCGAGGTTGGTGGTATCCAATGTTTCCTTATTTTCATATTTAGAATGGATTTGAAAAAGTAACATGTATCCAACTTTGCACCTACCCCAAATCCTATCTGTGGCCAAGCAGGGGGATTGCAGGGGGGCAGCATTCCCCCCAAACCAATTTCACTTTTTACCCGTTTCCTCTTAAATGTCTCAGAATGTTTAATGGAAGGTATATTTTAATAAGGTAAGCCTAAATCAGATATACAGCGTAAAGCGACATAAAGCCAATTGGCCTTATGTCGCTTTGTGAAAGTGACATTTTTTAATATTTATATTTTAATAAGGTAAGCCTAAATCAGATATACAGCGTAAAGCGACATAAAGCCAATTGGCCTTATGTCGCTTTGTGAAAGTGACATAAGGCCAAAGTAAAAATTTGGTCTTATGTCACTTTGATAACCAAGTTTTAAAATTTGGCCTTATGTCGCCTGGCGTTATGTCATGGCACCGTTTTGAAGTAGTGTATATAAAATGTGCTTGTATTTGTGTAATAATAATGAGGTGTAAAAGAGCTAGAGATGCGCAATATAATGCAATTTTGTCATATCTTAGCCCTTCCTAGTCTAACATTCTACTCCGAACTTTCAAGTGGTACACCCTGGGCATGGAGCAACCCTCAAGCAACCACTGGATATCTAACTCCTATGGAACTGTGGGTCGGTGGGTAATCGGAGAGGGCTAATGTTTCAGCATGTTTTGGCTGGATGCGAAAGCATAGCAGATCTTGCGTCAACAGCCAAACTAGCGCCTGTTCACCAAGGGAATGCGACTGAAAGCGGTTGTCGGTCTTGGAGTAAGCTCTTGGAATCTCCCTATAAACGTGCATTAAGGGCCCGCTCGAGTTGTACTCGCACGGGGAAGGTTCCGTCGCATAGTATTGATGGATGATTTCCGAATATCAAACGACGTTGCCAAACTATTTAAGTTGAATTTTCTTCTAACTTCAACCCAAATCAACCCTTCATTCATACATTCATAGATGCAATCAAACAATCATTCATCCATACACATATCAATACCTCTATCCAAGTTTATCCAACACAGAAAATCCCTTCCATCATACACATACCCAATCACTGCTCATGCCTGCGGTGTGTGTGTGTTCATTTCTGTTGGGCATTTAGGGGTGAGATCGAAAAGATAACGCTCATCAACGAATAGAGTGGCCGAACACAGCATGAAATTATGTGTGAAAATGAAAATCGTTCTCATTTTAAATCTTAGATATCTCAAAATGCTTACGAGTACATTGATGTCTTCAAAACTGCGTTTTCAGATCTTCAAAATTCGCATGTCGATGATTGACCGTTTTTGGCCAATATCTCCAAAACCATTAGGGCCAGAATGCTCGCAATGGTTTTAAATGAAAGTACTCAATGAAGCCAAGTTTTTGTGATTTTTTCAGATTTTTAAACACTTTGGTTTAGAAATGGCAGGGGAGGACGCATAAAAAAAAACCTTTGGAGCTCCATATTTTCCAAACGGTATTTTGGATAAAAAAGTGTTGAGAGAAACCTCCACCTCATTTCGAAAGATCTGTCGATTGATATATATTTCGATGGGGTGCGACAATTTTTCAAAATTAATATCAACTTCACCTGTACTGGAGCCACCCCCAAATGGCCCCACTTTTTAAAATCGCTGCATAGGCAATGACATCTAGGTCTGAAGTACCTAATTCCAAAATTTCATGCCGATATCTTCATAAACTTCGGAGATCAAAAAGTGTGACAGACACGACGGACGGACGGACGGACACACTGAAATTATAAAGGTTCCGTTTTTGTAGACGGAACCTTAAAAACAATTGCCATTGTCGTGCGTCATGTGCGAAGGAAAAGATACAAATAATCTCACAAACTAATAAGTAACTAAATTTGTTCTTTTTAAATAAAAATAGAACATAAGCAAACATACAATCAAGTACACAGTGGAGTGGTTGCAAGAGATGGAAAATGAGCGCTCCGCGCTCTCACTCACTTATTTTGACACACAACAACCGGTCGCAAGCACAACAGACCACCACCAACGGGTACCCACAAAAGTCACGGTGAAGGTGAGGAGGAGCAGGAATTTGAGGTCGTTTCCTAAAATGTGTCATTCAATAGGCTGACGGGGGTAATTGCCTTTTGGACAAATACTCCTTTTTGACATACTGATCTTTGGATACTGACCCTTGGACGAAATCCTTTTTAAATCCTTACCAAAAGGACTTTTACAAGGGATTATCAAATTTTGTTATGTGTTACGGTAGGGTTCACTCTTTGTTACACGGAATCCCCTACGAGGCCGGTTCCATTTTCATTGTTACCAAAGAAAATGAATCGGGAAATCTGGAAATTAAAAAATAAATTATTAAATAATTAAAATTCAAGATAAAAGGAAGAAAGTCAGCATTTTGTATGCAAGCCATTCAGCAGTTAGTCCTTACTCGTACACTATGTGCAACTACTACTCCGCAAAGCTCAGCACCAAAAGGGACTGGAGCAATGAATCTATGGTCCACAGACTGAGCAGTAACACGATAAAATGGTATACAGACTGATCAAGAACTGATGAAGGAACTGCAGCAGGAGTTTTTGGACCCAGGACAAAATACTTCGAATCTATGGGCAAATGTACCAGCATCTTTCAAGCGGAAATTTATGCCATAGACAGATGCGTTCAGATCAATCTTGAAAGGAATTATACCAACTGCGACATAGCAATAATGTCGGACAGTCGGGCCGCTACTATGGCATTAGACCCCTACATCATCAAATCCAAGCTTGTATGGGAATGCCTGCAGAAGCTCAAGGAGTTAAGTAGGAGAAACCGAGTAAAACTCCGCTGGATACCTGGCCATACGGGGATAGAAGGCAATGAAATGGCCGATTCCCTGGCAAGGAAAGGAGCATCAGAACTCTTCATAGGCCCTGAACCATTCTGCGCTGTAGGAGATCATCTCCTCAGAGAAAGATTTCAGGGAACTAGAAAGAAGGAACCGGATTGAAACCTGGAGCAACGCTCGTAGAATGAAACAAGCCTAGTCAAGAAACTCCTAGGGCAATATAACCGGAAGAGATTCGAGGCATGCGTCAAAATGGGCAAGAACAACCTCCCTATCCTAACAGGCTTCCTAATGGGGCACTGTAGACTCAGGGAGCATCTAAGGAAACTAGGGGTATCGGAAGAAGGTCTCTGTAGATTTTGTGGAGCATTTAATGAAATTCCAGAACATATACTGGGATTTTGTGAGGCACTAGCCCACAAAAGAAAAATAAGTCTGGGCAAGTACCTACTATCAGAAGAATGTAATCACTAGAACCATCTCTCATTCTCAGACTCCTGAAGGAAACTGAACTCTAGAACAGATTTCTTCACCTATGCGCAACAGGAGTCCATTACCCTCAATACAACTCTGAAAAGAACTGTATTTGAGGGGAACTCGTAATTGTGCTAAGGTTTTGAAAGGTGGCACAATAGATCTTAAAGCTCACGGTGCAATATAATAATAATAATAATAATAATAATGGCGGCGCTACAGTCCGAAGTGGACCTGGGCCTAGCTTCTCAGCAACCACTCGAGTTGTGCGTGCTATTGTTCTCTCACGAGTGGAGGGGACCTACAGTTTAATGCCGACTCCGAACGGCGATATTGAGAAGCTTTTTCTAGACAGTTATACTCTTTGAGCATTGTCAGTGACTCGAAATAGGTGGAGCCGTGAAAAAATGTTTGATGTTTTTTTCGAGATTCGAACCGTCGACCTCGAGCGTAGGAGTCGACGCACCTACCCACTACGCCACGGCGCCCACGCCACGGTGCAATATATCCTCAACAATAATAATAATAAATAATAATATGCCAATAATCCGGAAACGATTCAAGCACTTAAGGGCAATATCATCCAAACAATCCGTGAGCTTTAGTACAGCCCGAAACCATCAACAAGGTCTTGGAAAATTGGGGTGACAGAAGGCGTTACTACGAAGCCAGTCGAGTCCGGTAGCCACTTGAACGATGTTGCATTTCATAGTTAATGGGAATATTTGTTCTTGCTAATGTAAAAAATTTAATTTTATTAATTTTATTGCATTTTTAAAAAGAAAATTTGGCCCACCCTGTACAGCCCACAAAGTTCAACACATACCTGTTTCATTTCCTGGTCGTGTAATTTTTTTCGTCGGTGAGCAGAATTGGCCGCCCAGATAATGTAACTTAAAGGCATGGGACATTTTTTAAAGATTTTATTGAAGTTTAAAGCCCACGGACGCTCACGCCTTGAAGTGTTCAACTGAGCGCTATATCAACGAAGTTCAGCCACATTTATGCAAAAGGGTTATTTTAACAAAAGTTTACGTGTGTGCCAGCAAAGCCGTGGAGGCCATTAACCCCATGTTATTCCATACATAATCCTCTAATGCATGCTTTATGAATCAATAAAAATATTAGAATTTTTAATTAAAAACCTGTGCTTTTTATCAAAATTATTTTTTGCGTGAGTTTTTGCACATCCTTTATGTGCATGCAAAGCGGGGACTCACACCGTTAAGCTTCAAAAGAAATTAATGAATTGCAAATATTTCACTTTCACTTTCGGCAGCTCTCAAACTCCCCCACACCATTTGAAGAGTTAACGCACTACCCCCCAAACCACCACCACTCCACGGGATCCACCCTATCTGAATTGCGTGGACTGAGAGAGCGCCAGCTCCCTTTGTGCAACTAAAGAACATTGTATGCCTTCCGGAGAAAAGCGTAACCGTCAGGGCAACATCATGTACTACTTCCTTTTGCAAACATTTTCTTGACAAAGTGTACATTTCATAACGAGAGGAATCTTACTGCATAGCCCTACAGAAAGGTTGGGGGAGCAACTTTCCTCAGTAGTAAACATAATTTCATTTTTCGACTTCCGCCCTCAACAACAGCTAAATGGAAAGAGTAGACACCGGCGAGGAAATCATTATCTCAGATTATAAATATTTACGGGCAAATAAAGTATGACAGGGATGCAAACTAGCTTCCGCTTTTCTAAGTTTCTTTTCAAGTCGACAGATTTTCTGTTTAAATGCAATAACCTCTTTAATCTTTTCATAGAGGAGTTGGCATTTTGCTCCGGTGTTGGCCTTCACCCTACAGAAACCTTCGCGTTTGCTGAAAGTTTCCAAACTTCAAGCGAAAGTTTTAGCCAAGGAATTCGCTGCATAGGTTCGGATTGTGAATGTTCAATCTTTTATTGTGTGAGATTGTGGAACTAAATGCATATTGTTCGAACGGTGTTCAAAAAAGTTGGCAGTTGGTTCTTGTTGTATGACAACCCCCTAATTGTACGAGAGTTTTTGACCAAAAAAGCCACCCGCAGTGCGTCTTCTGGCTGTTTCCTAAACTCGAATTCGTAGGAGTTAATCCTACAGTGCGATTCCTCCTATTCAGACGGCTCTGTATCCTCAAGGCTATTCCGGGATCGAGAACCAGACATGCATCGAACAATGGAAACGCTGTGAAGTTCGATGTGGAGAAAGATGAATGATGTGTCTTGTGACAAAGTTCAGTTGATGAATCTCAATCAATTGGCAGATAATTCAAAAAAGTCTCATCGGAAATGGAATAGACTGTGTAAAGAACTTAAGCTGATTGATGCTGATGTCATTCAGTTTATCTGCGGGTGATACACGTTCGGAGGAGGTGTGGGGCGTTCTAATCCTTCTTCTCATTTTTGCAACTTTCGCAGAAGTCTTTGTAGGAGACCTGTCCTAGAGGCATTTGTGCAAATGACGCTGTGTCCCGTAATAAGGCCGCTGAATGTCCTGAGTAATGGCCTGCTCATTTTGATTAAGAAGAGTGAACGTTTGAAGTTAGTTTAAAGTTGCAACCATAATGCACGATGTTAATTGTGAGTCACACCCTAACGTCAAGTTTTTTTGCCCAACTTATTTTTTGTAGCATTTTTTTGAACACTACTGAAGCACTCAGACTCAAAACTGGTCCTTTATACTGCCAGGTAGCAACATACTCCAGTGCCGTTAATTTGATCCCAACGGCAGATGGTGACTGGACCAGATTCGATTTCACTGGGACCCCTCTAACTTGGGGCAGGCACTTAACCAACTGCGCCATCCAGTCGTATTTTTGCCCAACTTAATTTGACATTTCTTTGTTTCAGTGTTTGACAAATTCAACCAAAATCAAATTGTTAAAGCCTTTTACAAAAATGGGCGTTCAAATCAAAATGAATTTCGTGCAGTGCCTAATTTTTTTGGTCAGCATAATCGACTAAATGTGTCCACAATCGGTAGAATTGCCGCATTTAGGCGAATGAGAATCCACGAGTGATTGTTGAAAAGCCGCTGCATCCACGAAGAGTGACTGTTTGGTGCGGTTTATGGGCTTGCATCTCACTACTTCGAAAATGAGGTCGGCCAAGCAGTTACCGTGAATGGTGTTCGCTATCGCGAGATGATAACAGACTTCTTGCGGTCAGAAACTGAGAATATGGACCTGAACGACATGTGCTTCCAACAGGATGCTGCCACTTGCCACACAGCCAACGAAACAGTGGCTCTTTTGCGCGAGAAATCCAATGGCCGTGTTATCTCACGTCGTGGCGATGTTAATTGGCCGCCACGATCATGTGATTTGGCACCGTTAGACTTCATTCTTTGGGGATATTTGAAAGAAAAAGTGTACATCAATAAGCCAAGAACAATTCAAGAGCTAGAGGATGAGAAAATTCGGCACATTAACAACATTGAACCTCAATTATGTCTCTGAGTCATTGAAAATATGGACCAGCGGATAGAGGTATGCCGCCGAAGCCGTGGCGAGCATTTGGCCGATATTTTGTTTCACACATATTATGAACCCAACTACTGGTCTAAGTAAGCCGCGACACTAGTCGCAAGACCACCTTCTTATGGTCAGAGCAGCGAATTTTGTAGCTTGCCGATCTTTGCACACGGTTTGAAAGGTGGCAGTTGACAGCTTCGTCAAGGGCTGTCCACCATACTGCGACTCCATACTGGACTGAATACATCTGTATACCATCAGAATGTTATTTTTGGCTGTAATCCCCATTTAAATTCGATGATTTTCTTGCAGCAATATAGCGCCGTTGTGGGTTTTCTGATTCGATCAATGATTTTGGGCTTCCAGCTTAATTTTCGATCTGTAAACTTTCTTTTCTGTGAGTGCAAGTATGTTCCCTCTTTTACTGAGTCATCTCAACAGTTTAAATTTTCTGAAAATGTTGTTTTTTAATCAGCAGCGTAAAATATCCTTATCGCTGACTTGCTGTTGGTCCATCATCTTTTTAGAGAACTCTCCTAGCAGTGCATGATCAGCAAGCTTCAGCTCTTGGGTCAATTACAGTTTGTATGTATGACGATGTAAAACTTTCGTGTGAATAGGCTGTAGAGAGTTGCTGGAAGTGTTCCATTCTTGACTCGCAGTCACACTCTTACGAACTGCTCCGGTGTTTTGATGACGGCCAGATTAAGTTGAATCACGAAATGATGCAGTTTTTTGGTTTAGTCTCTTTACACTCAAAGCACAATTCCGAACTAGGATTCTGAGCTTGGCAGCTAGCGAAAGATCGTGCACGTTGGAGTGGTTTATTGGTTCAAGCTCCAGACTGTAGAGCTTCTTATGGCAAAGAAGAAAATTTTGTACGAAAATTGCGAAATACAGCATATACAGCAGCAAAGCGTACAAGATGGCGCCCACAAGTAGAAGGGGACCTCGGCCAGCCTGGTGTGCGAAACTGGAGACAGCTGGCGAAAGATCGTGCTGGGTGGAGAGGCATGTTAAGTGAGGCCCAGCTCCACCTCGGACTGTAGCGCTCTAAGAAGAAGAAGAAGAAGCGGGAAAGCCTTCATTATTTTTGAATAATTGCTCAAGAATGAGAACACGTTGTTCCTTCGTGTAGTCAAATTTTTAATAACCCCGAACTGTCAGCTGTGGCAAAATCTTTTTAATTTTCATTGATATCACTTCACCGCGCAAACGGCATGAAAATTAAATCTTGCGTGAATTTCCAAACTCCCTATACTTATGTAAGAAATAGAATTAATCATTTAATCGTACAACGAATGAAAAAATAACAGTGATTTTGACTAGGTTTGCGTTTTCGGTTTTCCCTTTTTACGACAACGTGTTCCGCAGAGATTTCACAAACCCCAATGGAGGACATCAAATCCTTTCCTTTTCAAAAAGGAATAGTAAAAAAAAAACAAACGAATTAGACAAAAGGAGCGAAAGGTACTCCAAGTGAAGAGGGTTTTTCGAGTTAATAAAAAAGGAGAAGAATCTATTGTGTCGTCGAGCGGTGACGAGAATTTTCCTTAGCCTGACGTGGTTGTTACCCGTTTCATTCAATCGAATCATCCTTATGTCCCCGAATATTTTTTTTATGCTTAGGAAGGTGCTTCCACCTTTTGTTTTCCTTTTCTATTTGGGACATCTCACCCTTGGGCGAGAAAGGACGACCGTCGGCACATCCCAGGAAGAGAATCAACTGGAGCGCAAGACCCACCCGCAAGATGATAAGATACATCGCATTAACGAAGGTATAGCTCGGTATTACCTAATTAGGGAAAGACATTATACTCATCAAAGGTACACGATCGATTACGCGTTCTGAGAGGTTAATTATCACAAGCTCTTGGGGTCAGATTGGACAGCCAGTTATTAGGTCGCGGAAATTCGCCGGAATTTTGTCGGGGTTTGAAATCGAATTGGGTACATTGTCGTAACTTTTGGTAATTTTATGGTATTTGACGTTTTTTTGGAGATGAGTGGATGTGTTTAGACAGAAGTTGAAAGGAGCATAGATGAGATGAGTATAAAAGACTGAGCCCTAGAGCCAAGACATTTCTTCTTTTTTTGGGCTCACAACAAACTCAACTCAAGGGGCCGTAGCTGTACACCTTAAGGATACGCATACACCTGCCTGCTTTCCACAATGTTCTTAAGCGGACCTACCGTTTTTTGGCTAAAAGTGGGGTTCTTTTGCAGCTAGTATCGTACATTTTGAGTTAAAAGTTGCGTCAGAGATATGGCTTTTTTTCCAAAAACGAAAGTTATTTTCCCAGAAATTCGACACAAATCGGGCAATTCGTGATTCCTCATTCTGCATGTCTTTAAGACGAAGTAATTACCTACAACCCCCCATCATTTCTTTTTTCCTGCGTCCCTCCGTTCCCGAGATACTCAAAGTGTGCACATCGCCAAAAATATACCTGCTGCAATTTCTGGGCGCCTATTACTTCTCCTTTCTTGCCACCCACAGCTTAAAGAGCACAAACAAAAATAATTAAAACAAAAATATCCACAAAGTCCAGATCACAATTCTATGGTTTCAATTGAAATCTTCCACGACCCTCAAGCACAAACGAGCTCCGAATTCACCCGAGTGAAGGGCCGAATTTCGAGAAAACCCACACCAAACATCGACCAAGCATTCACGGAATGTCGAATGTATTGTATCTGCCTAATTTGTTTGAAAAAAAAAAAGACGAAATAGCCCTCGAGACTGACGGAAAGGAAGACAATAAGAAAGAAGGAAAAAAAACAAAAGAGGCCCCAACGGAGTATTGTTAACTATTTTTCGGACAATTGAATGTGGCCCCGGCCCGAAGCAGGCACACTGAAGGAAACTAAAGAAATGCTGATTTGGATTCAAATTCCAGTGGCTTAATCATAAAGGCGGCGCTACAATCCCAGGTAGACCTGGCCCTAGCTTCTCAGAAACCACTCGTGTTGTGCGTGCTAAAATTTTCTCACGAGTGGGGGGACCTACATTCTAATGCCGACTCCAAACGGCGAGATTGAGAAGCTTTTTCTAGACAGTTATACTTTTTGAACATTGTCAGTGACGCGAAAGAGGTGGAGCCGTGAAAAAATGTTAGGTGTTTTTTCGAGATTCGAACCGACAACATCGAGCGTAGGAGTCGACGCACCTACCCACTGCACCATGGCGCCCACATTATGCCAAATGGAAAAATTCGGCCTTTCAAAAGCGTCATTACGCCAATTTGGATCGACGCACCAACCCACACGGCCACGGCGTCCACAATTCCACAATTCCAGTGATTTGTCGTGGTTTAAATAAGTGGTTATTCAGTCGGAGAGTACTCACGTTTCGCCCCATTATCATACGACCACTCTTCCCAGTTAGTCGGGCACCGCTACCGGTCGACGACGGTAACGAACTTATCTAGAATGCTACTTCAGCTCGATATATCCGTGTAATATATTCATTTCAATAAGTGCTTTAAATATTCAATATTCCATATCATAGACATAACCACGAGTCGGCTTTTCAAAACCAGAAGATGAATATGACAGTTGACGGCTGAGTTGTGCTCAGTTGGTATTAATATTTCCCCGTCAGTGAATTTATGCGTAGAAAATGATTCTAAATTTAGCCAAAAACGAGAACGAGCCAGGAGTCTGATATTTTGTTGAATGGTTTCGTCAACAAGTAAAGTTCTTGGCTAAAGATGGTTCACCAATCAATGTTCTCCAAAAAGTCTCTGTCTTGTGTAGTGGAATTATTTAAGCATGTTTCCTCAAAATGTACATGTCGACTAGTCAAGGAGTGTCATCGTGAATCCGATCTCCATTAACATTAAATGGTTGCGGTGGAAGGCTGTTCAGAGTCCACATTTAATTTATTAAAGCAAGCATTCGGTGAGAGCATATTTCGTGTAATGAAGCGTGAAATCGCTGGTGCATGCCTTTAATTCGACACCAGCTGTTGTGAAAGGTAATTGAACTTCCAAGAGATTCAGTGGAGTTAGGATTATTCATTTCGCAGCTGGAGAAACTTTTTATCCGTTGTTTGTATATAAAAATAAACTGGGCAAGTGCGAGTTGTACTCGCACGGGTAAGGTTCCGTCGCATAATATTGATGGATGATTTCTGAATATCAAACGACGTTTCAAAACTATTTCAGTTGAATTTTCTTCTAACTTCAACCTAAATCAACTATTCATTCATACATTTACATTTATACATTCGAACAAATATTTATCCATACATATACCTATACCTCTATCGAAGTTTATCCACCACAGAAAATCCCTTCCATCATACACATACCCAATCACTGCTCAGGCCCGCGGTGTGTGTGTGTTCATTTCTGATGGGCATTTAGGGGTGAGATCGAAAAGATAACGCTCATCAACGAATAGAGTGGCCGAACACAGCATGAAATTATGTGTGAAAATGAAAATCGTTCTCATTTTAAATCTTAGATATCTCAAAATTTCAACATAAATCGATATTCCAAAATTTCATGTCGATATCTTCATAAACTTCGGAGATAAAAAAGTGTGACAGACACGACGGACGCACGGACGGACGGACACACCGAAATTATAAAGGTTCCGTTTTTGTAGACGGAACCTTAAAAAAACACGGATATAAGAAATAAATATCTTGGATTTTCTTGTATTTAAAAAAGATGAATACCTTGCGGAGTATTATTATTATTATGGTTGAGGGGTATATTGCACCGCGATCTTTAAGATCTATTGTGCCACCTTTCAAAACCTTAGCACAATTACGAGTTCCCCTCAAATACAGTTCTTTTCAGAGTTGTACTGAGGGTAATGGACTCCTATTGCGTATAGGTGAAGAAATCTGTTCTAGAGTATTCTCTCTAAGCCAGTTTCCTTCAGGAATCTGAGAATGAGAGATGGTTCTAGTGATTGCATTCTTCTGATAGTAGATACTTGCCCAGACTTATTTTTCTTTTGTGGGCTAGTGCCTCACAAAATCCCAGTATATGTTCTGGAATTTCATTAAATTCTCCACAAAATCTGCAGATACCTTCTTTCGATACCCCTAGTTTCCTTAGATGCTCCCTGAGTCTACAGTGCCCCGTTAGGAAGCATGTTAGGATACGAAGGTTGTTCTTGCTCATTTTGATGCATGCCTCGAGTCTCTTCCGGTTATATTGTCCTAGGAGTTTCTTGACTAGGCTTGTTTCATTCTACGAGCGTTATTCCAGGTTTCTATCCGGTTCCTTCTTTCTAGTTCCCTGAATTCTTCTCTGAGGATATGGTCTCCTACAGCGCAGAATGGTTCAGGGCCTATGAAGAGTTCTGATGCTCCTTTCCTTGCCAGGGAATCGGCCATTTCATTGCCTTCTATCCCCGTATGGCCAGGTATCCAGCGGAGTTTTACTCGGTTTCTCCTACTTAACTCCTTGAGCTTCTGCAGGCATTCCCATACAAGCTTGGATTTGATGATGTAGGGGTCTAGTGCCATAATAGCGGCTCGACTGTCCGACATTATTGCTATGTCGCAGTTGGTATAGTTCTTTTCAAGATTGATCTGAACGCATCTGTCTATGGCATAAATTTCCGCTTGAAAGATGATGGTACATTTGCCCATGGATTCGAAGTATTTTGTCCTGGGTCCAAAAACTCCTGCTCCAGTTCCTTCATCAATTCTTGCTCCGGCTGTATAGCATTTTACCGTGTTACTGCTCAGTCTGTGGACCATGGATTCATTGCTCCAATCCCTTTTGGTGCTGAGCTTACTGGCATAACATCGCTCCTTCACGTCTTCACGTTCAAAGCGACGTTCTTTGGCGGACAGTGATCTATCTCCGGCGGAGATCGCCCTACTGAACCGAAGAAGATCCTCGTGGCTACGAGCGACGTCCGGCTCGTATTGGAGTCGCCTGTCCACTGTTCGGTGCACGACATGGAAGATCATAGGACATCCTTCCGTATCCCATATTAGGCGTTTTGTATCCAAATAAAGGAAAGCTTCGGGCGGTATAAAGCCGTTAAGGCGCACCTTCTCGTGGTACATTATATTGGGGTAGTAAGCCCCAAAGATCAACTGTTGGTAGAAGTCATAGCTCGTGCAATGTGTCCTCGCGTCAGCTTAATAATAAAATTATCTATCCTGATCAGGTTTGCTTCGTTGTACAAGACCTCGTTGGGATAGAATTTCTTGTACTCGGATTCGGGTGTGCGATACAACCGGAGGCAGGCCCGAAGACACTGTCTCTCGACACTGCCTGTCAAATCGCAGCTCCGAGGCGGCCAATTGACATCGTCAATACGGCTGATAACGCGATTTGGGAATTTGGTGGGCAAAAGATCGATTGTGGCACATGGGCTGTGCGGCAGTGCGCGCCATCCTGCATGAACGAGAAGTCGTCCGAATCCATGTCTTCAATCTCAGTAAAAAAAAATCGGTTAACATGGCTCTGTAACGCCCACCGTTGACCGAAACGTTGTTCCCAGTCTCATTTTTGAAGAAAAATGGTCCAATGACTCCAAAATCCGCACCAAACTGTCGCTCTCTGTGAATGCATTGGCTTCTCGACAATGACGTGCGATCCCCAGATGCGGCAATTTTGTTTGTTAACGTAGCCGCCGAGATGAAAATGCGCCTCGTCTCGTCAGAAAAGATTATTTTTCGCCAAAAATCGTTGTCTAATTCAAGCTGCTCTAAGGCCGGCCCAAACTGCGAAGCGATAACCAAGCGGATGGTCGCGCGCCTTCAATTACTGAGTCAATTCGACCTTGTAAGCAAAGGATCCGAGATCTTTGTGCAAAGATCTCCTCAGGCTAGTGCGGTCCGTGAAATGTTGAGCTGTTGAGATCGGCGACGAGTTGATGTTCGTGAATTGAGTCTCACACACTCGGCCACAGCAGCCACATTCCCACCATACGATGACGGGGACCATGAGTGTTATCCACTAGCACACCAGTATCAGGAACGTTTTGCACAAGCTTGTGTACAGCAGTCGCGGTGGGTGCTTCATTTCGGTCAAAACTTCTTTTCAAAAAACGCACTGTTTTGGGCTAGACAGCACTTGCTTTGGAAATAAGTTTTCAATATTTCCCAACATTCTTCAAGCGTAAAGCGACTCACTTCGTTCCGCGGAGGTATGATATTGACTTTCTGTCAGGATTTCGAGTGGGAAACAGCTATCAGTGCCAAAATAACCTATGATTTAAAAACAACACTAAATGGCCGACCCTGTATAAGGACCCTCTCTCGAGGAACCAAGTGGCAAAACCCTAATCATTCCAGGGCTTGCCTACGGCTCAAAGGCAAGAAAAGTTTGATGATTACACCCTCGGTGGATTCGAGAGAAAAGTTCTGCGAACGTGGTTTGATGGTGGCTGTGAGGGCTACTGAAAGATTCAGCAACGAATTCTACAAAGTGGAAAGCGCCATTAGTTTTGTCAGGCGTTTAAAGATTCAGCGCCTACGGTGGCTATGTCATGCAGACCGGACAACTCAGCTCTGATCCGAAGAATTTCGAGTTCGAGTGCGATTACACAACACCCGACAAGCATGGTAAAGGTGGCGCACGCGAGTTGAGAAGAACTTCAACAAACTTAGAGTCCGGAATTGCAGGTCACTGGAGAGGCTGTTGGTTGATGGCTTAGTTCGTCTTAGGTTGTGACGCCACCTAGAAAAATTTGGTATTCAGCTTAATTTAGAACTTAGAATAAGCCGATTTCCACCAGCATCATGTAAAAAGTAGGGACTATTGGATGGATGGTAGAATGCTCTTTTTAGTGCTGTGTCATAGCATTGTTTCCAGTGTTCCGTTCTTTGTAAGTCTTTTCAAAGCCTTATACTTTCTGTTGCGGGCCATGAATTTGTTGTTAACAAATTTCTTTCAAACCACATCGATCGTCTTCTCGCGACAGGAGTCTCTCTATTTTTTCGAATTGAAAAATAATTGAGTTACTTAAATAAACAACGAAATAAAATAGCCCACAATACTCATAAAGCCGGAGGGGTAATCATAAGTCATACGGATTCAGGTGAATTCGACTGTGACCCAACGTCATCAGCAAAAAGCGCTTCAATCAGCACTCCTGTATAGCAGACCGCTTTAGGCGACAGTTTAATTATGTCCTCTGTAAATACCTTTGGACTCAGCGAACAAATTACTTGGGAATACAAAAAGTTTGGTCTTCAAGCAGCTATTGAAAAAAAAGACAAACATTTAACCAGAGTAATGCTGTTTCATACCGCCCTTCTGGCCATCGTGAAATGAGGGTACGACATTTTCGGTTTTCAAACATCGACCGAAAAACAACAAGAGCTATGTCGCCGACTTCCCCAAGGAATAAGGGAGCGACATTCTTTTTGCAAAAAAGTTGAAGGACGTAAAAACAACTGCACTCGACAGGTTCATAAAAGTCCATTGAACTGACTTTCTCAAGTGCTCTCTTCAAACATTTTCCAAGCGAATCATGTTCAGGAATTTGAAAATGCGAAGCTCCAACATGAGAACGTCACACCCACTTGATGACTTTTTGCGATTGTTGGTGAGTTTATCTTACAGAGTTTGAAGATTCGCAAGGAACTGCTGAAGTGGTCAACAATGTACAGCCAGTGCGTGCTCTTAAAGTTAAAGGTCGATGATCTTTTCAAATTACTTTCAAAGGAAGTACAAATTGTGTATTTTATTGAACAAAAGCATTGCCTGTAGCATTTTGGAATGATATAGGTCAAGTGACCACCTCTGGACATGGGGCAATGGGGAGCTATTTGAATCTCGCAGATATCTGGTTTTATCTCAGCATTTCGTTTTATGACGACACTGAGCTGCGAATTTTGATTGCTTTTCTTGTCTGTAGCATTCTCTGATCATTGTTAGACAGTTATACTCTTTGAGAATTGTCAGTGACTTGGAAGAAGTGGAACCGTGAAAAAAATGCTAGGTGTTTTTTCTGAAATAGAACCGAGAACATCGAGCTTAGGAGTCGACGCACCTACCCACTACGCCCACATACTACATATAACACACTACGCCGTCTTGCGGTATATCCCTGGTATAAAGTGGGTAAAGGGGAGGACCAAGAACACTTCCTTGTGGTACTCCAGCCTTTATAGACTTGAATACAGAGTATTTGTTTGTTCCGTGTGATTCTATCTGAGAGAGTTTTCTCGGAGGGAATTGGTTTAGTTTTATGTTTCAAACCTTCGGGCCAAACTTTGTCAAAGGCTTGAGAAACATCAAGAAATGCGGCCGAACAAATACATTTTTGTTCAAGTGGGTTCTCTACTACATCAGTTATGCGATGTACTTGGTCGAATGCTGACTTCTAGAAGCGAATTTGTGATGGGGAATAAGGCGTTTTTTTCCACTACCAGAATTAAATTCTATCGAATATTTTAGACATTATTGGAAGTAGTGAGATCGGTCCATATGACTGTTCATTATTTGACGGCTTCTCTGGTTTCGGCATTCTCTTCTCTTTTCTCTTCTGCCACTTTCCATTGACTAGGAACAGCCCAGGTCCACCTCGGACTGTAGCGCCCTAAGAAGAAGAAGAAGGAATGGGTTCTAGTCTAAAAGCAGCATTGATGAGACACTTAAGAAACTTAAGAAGTGCTTTCCTGGGCAGCACTTTAAGATGTGATTAAATCGTAACCAGGAGCTTTTTTCGGTTTGAGTCTACTTAATTCTTTCTTAACATGGTTGACATGGTTGTATTTTTAGGTAGATTTATGTATGTATGTATATATATATATATATTTATATATCTTTATTAGCGTTTGACGTAACAGTAACAGAAACATCGATGTTCCATCAAGTGCAGGCAATGTCAGAAAAATACAAATCACATTCATTGCCGAAGAATCTGAATTTGAATGGTTTTACATGAGACACCACATGCGGCCATTAAATGCATGCTATTGTTTTGACAGATTTAAGCCTCTGCATTAAGGTATAGGGTGTTTTTGTGGGAAGCAGAGAACTTCAAAATGAAAGAAAACACGTCCAAATCTTGTGTACAGGTTTGATATTGAAAGAAAACTGTATGCCACTTTGTTTTGAATATGATTTTTTGGCAGCAATTTGGAATTCTAATTGTTTACCACTTCTTCTAGAAGCTGAAGCAGTATGTCGGCAGTATATTGTCGACGATGAATATTGGCTTCCATATGATTTAAAGTCTGTAGTCTCACTATAGTCTAGTCTATAGTAGTCTCACTCTTACGGCTACAATCGCAAGAGATCGTCTTTTCCGATCGAGTCTCCTTTAATCTCAGGAGAAGTCCTTTGCCGCCAACACCAAGTATTGAAGACCAGTGGCAACATTGCCAAAAAGCTATCAGAGATGCCGCCTTTGATGTGCTGGGGTTCACTCGGAAATCACAACGAAACCCCTGGTTTGACGACGAGTGTCGGCAGGCTAATGCAGCTAAGCAAAAGGCCTACAAAGCGGCACTGCAAAGAAGGACAAGAGCTGCTTGGGAGCTCTACGAGCAGAGAAGGAGAGACGAACACCGGCCTCTGAGGAGGAAAAAGAAGGAGCATGAGAAGCGCGCGATCGGTAGAATAGAGGGTTACTACTGCAGGAATGAGGTAAGGAAGTTTTAAAGTGTAAAGTCAACTTGTCAGGTGGAAAGGGGCCTCAACCAACTGTGCGTGCGAAACTGGAGCCAGCTAGCTAAAGATCGAACTGGCTGGAGACGCTTGTTGGTTGAGGCCCAGGTCCACCCCGGACTGTAGCGCCACCTTAAGTAAGTAATTCTCACTATAGACTATAGTCTACATACAGTCCCTGAAAACATTTTAGATGTGAAATATCACATGACATTGGAGGCAAACTCTCCGGCTCTCTCGCGAGATGCTGAAATTGATGACCAAGAGTAATCTTGTTTTTGACACACCGAACGTACGACGGAGATAATGGTCTTGCGGTTACAACTCCAGCACGAGTTGGATCTTGAGTTTTAAGTCAAGATCTTTTGATACAATCTTCTGCAAAGATGATGGACAAAGTTTTAATGGATGCGCACGATGACAAATCGGCTCAATCGGGTCGTGCTCAGCACTATGCTCCATATAAGCAATAGTGCACTAGTCTCTGCGGATGCATATTATTGAGTGTAGCATGCATTTTGCAGAAACTATTTATAAGTTGAACGTGTGGATGATCATGTTCACCACTACCTTGTTTAGTTTATTGTTTAGTTTAGCGGTGGCAACAATCCATTATTACGTTAATATTAAGCACGAAACTTAAACAAAGCTTGACTTATTTGCTAGGGTGAATTAGAAGAAGCAGGGCTAGAACGGGTCTAAATATAGTTGCGGAGAGATGTTTTGCTGAGGTGAAAGTCAAATGAGTATCCAATAATGTTAATCAAACGTAACATTCTAGACATAGACACGGAAAAGCCATGTGGCGAGATTGTCGGAATTGGAACTAAGGGAAACCAATTCAAAGAGCGTGGGACAATCAGAGTGACCGGTAAATAACTGGTGGAAAAAAACAGATCGGCGATCTTACGACAGTTTTCAAGGGATTCATGGGGCTATCTCCCACAATATTTCGCCTAGGGAGATAGCGAACGTCATATCGTTTGACATGGGGGTGGGCAGGCGGACTTGTGCCAATAACAACAGGCACCTTCGGTTTCTTGACGAACCTGCACGGCCAAACGATCCTGCAAGGGTGTTGTTTCGTTGTAGGGCTAAGCTAGGAAGTTTTAAGGTAGATTAGATTTAGTTTAGGTATAAAGGCCTAGGCCTTTAACACCTTTCTTTCACTCTTTCCTGTCTCTTCTTTTTCTTCTCTTTCTCATCTTTTAGTTGTCCGTCCGTGGTCTTTTAGGGTATTAGGCTTTCATCTCTTCCTATCTTTTCATAAAGATTCAGACTTCAGGATAAGTTTCAGACTTGCGACGATCTGTCGGTCCAACCTACACTGGATGGCTTCAATATGTACGTCGGTTGTGCATAGCATAGTAAAGAGACCAGACCGGACTATGGTATACGACAATGGACCCGTCAAAGGTTTACAGCGATTTCATAACGTAGGGATTCAAGAATCCTTTTGACAAGGGTTTAAAGAGCCAAACGCAAAATTGGCTCTGTTTATTATGTAGTCAGTGTGCGAACGAGGGCTAAGTTCTCGCGCCTAGATCTGGAAAAGATGAAACTAAAGGGATTAATTCGTTGCGGAGGAAATAGTTTCGATGAGGGAGGCATTTCCAGGAAAATATGATGGATTGGCATTTGCTAATATTATGTTGAAAATAATTTTGTTGAAAATTAAGAAAAATTCTTCAGGTCTTTTTGAAAAGAAAAAGAGTCGGTGGGAGAGGAGATATACTCGTATCTATATGTCGGGATAAGCAGAAAGATGAGATTCCTTGATTATGTAGTCAACATCGTTGGTAGTAAGGATGAAGATTAATGGACCTAGGTGACTACCTTGCGGAACCCTAGATGTAAGAAATAGAAAATCTGATCGGCACGTTAGGTTCCGCGAACTGAATCATGATCTCTATAGTAAATTTACACAACCAGCTAGCAATGCTCCGACGTGAGTGAAATAGCAAAGCATAACAAGAATTCTCAAGTGTCAGATTGGAAGTGATTCCAAGTTGAACGTCTAAGCCCCAAAAGAAACACGTACTCCTTCTCGAACCAGGAGGCTCAGATTCGAAGACCCTCTTAGCTGGAGCGTTGTTCTCCATGCGCTCGATGTGGCCGAGCCAGTGCAGCCGACAGATTTTTGCGTCCGGACAGCTCATAGAGTTCGCGGTTGTGTCTTCTCCTCCATTCGCCTTCCTCGCAAACAGGACCATATATCCGACGTAGAATTTTTCTTTCGAAGGCACCAAGAATCAGCTCTGCAGTTCTGCTTAGTCTCCAGGTTTCGGCTCCATATAGCAGGACTGGCAGAATAAGAGTTTTGTAGAGCATGATTTTGAGTTTCAAAAACACAGTCCAATAATCCGTGCTAATCAATCTGCAACATCTAATGAAGCATCCAAAGGTGAATGAACCGTTAGATACTTCCTGGAATTCGGTAATGAGCTTATTATCTTGTCTTAAACTACCCAAGACGTGACTCATCAAACCTGAAGAACGTAGGAAACACATAAGACTGAGTTCTTTGTGTACCTATGTATACACAGTTAAGGGGAAGATAAGCAGTTCTGTCACTAACACCTGCAACCAAAAAGGACATCAACCGAAATCGTCCCTTTTGTGAAACCAAAAACCCTTGTTCACCAAAAAGGCAAGGGCAAAAACTTGGTCGCAGTTGGCTGTTACACTGCCACATCGGCATCAAAGCACATTCCATTAACAAGGTTCGCAACAATCCCCACGTCTGAATTCACATTAACTGAGAAAACTTTCCAAAACTCCTACAGCATTCCGATCCAGCCCTTCAAATTGATTCCGAAGTGAACCCAGATAAAATCACGAACAGTTGTGCTAATTTAACACCCATTCAATCTGTCGGGCGCCCAACTTGGAAGTATCTTTAATTGAATTCGACGTCGTGCCCGTCAACAATGGCAGCGGCAACGAAGAACTATGCAAAGGCTTGTGCAAAGGGCCGAATTTCCGGTTCATTTGATAAATGCAAACACATATCTGATGGGACAACACGTTTGCCCAAGGTATTTGTTACACAACTTCGGCAGAGTTTGACTCTGCTAATCATGCCGGTGAATGGTGCAGAAGGTCAAACCTCAAGGAGGAACTTTGTATGTTTGTCATTCGGGTATTGGATGTGTACTAGATGACTGTTGTGTGTGTCATCAACGGTGAGGGTGAACTGGTTCGATAGAGGACGTTTACTGGACATCAATCAGGCTGCAGTGGAAACAACCTGAGGTTCATTTGCTGGCTAAAGACTGTCTGAAATGTGTCCTTGGTTCTGTAAATATTGAGTGTGTAAATGTATGCAAATGTGTCGTCCGTTGCAAGGCAGCACAAGTTTTAAAAGAGGGAAGTTTTTTGAGCCAATTTTCGAAAACATATGAATGGCGTTACAGACTCCTTTACGAAGTCTCTCCTTCGCTTGTTTGGATATGATTATGATGTGGTATTTTCATGGGTCATTCACTGCCATTGAAGCGCGAACTGCGACCTACGAACTACGAACTACGAATTTTTTAAATTGTTGAAAAACTTCAAAAACACCTTATTTTTTGTAGATAGTCCCAAAAACTACAAAGAGTACGAAGGCTTTTCTGGCCATTTCTCGCAATCTCTTGCATTTTAAGGTGTGGTGTACAATGCAAAAAAAGTAAACGCACATGTTGAAGACTAACACATTTACATAAAGGATGCCCACATAGAAATGACAATATTTTCACTTGTGATGTTTCGGCAGCTGACAGAGTTACCAGTGCCATCCAGCTGTCAAAACATTCACTAAAGTTTGTCATTTCATCAAGTATCAAATTCAGGCTTGCCAAACATGCGGAAATTATTAAAAAATGGTATAACTATTCTGGCTCAGTTGTAAATTACTTACTTACTTAGCAGGCCTATGACCCATGCAGGGTCTGAGCCTGAGCTATCACTGCCTTCCATCGTTGACGGTCCTGGGCACGCTGCTTCCAGTCATCAAGACCAACCTGTTTTACTGTTTGGTCTTTGTACCAGAGATTCGGTCTTCCTCTCCTTCTTGAACCAGGAGGCTCGGATTGGAAGACCCTCTTAGCTGGAGCGTTGTTGTCCATGCGCTCGATGTGGCCGAGCTAGTGCAGTCGACGGATTTTTGCATTCCGGACTACATCCACATCCTGGTACAGCTCATCGAGATCGCGGTTGTGTCGTTTACTCTATTCGCCTTCCTCGCAGACGGGACCATATATCCGACGTAGAATTTTTCTTTCGAAGGCACCAAGAATCATCTCCGCAGTTCTGCTTAGTGTCCAGCTTTTGGCTCCACATAGCAGGACTGGTAAAACAAGAGTTTTGTAGAGCATGGTTTTGGTACTTCGAGTCAGGAGTTTTGAGCCTAGTTGTTTTGACCAACCGAAGTAGCATCGGTTGCCAAGAGCGATTCTACGTCGGATCTCCACTGTGATGTCGTTCGTGTAGTTCACATTTGCCCTGAAGTAGACAAACTCCTTCACTACCTCAAAATTATGGCTGTCGATCGTGATGTTTTGTCCTAGATGGTGTGCTGCTGATCGTTTCTTACTCGAACGCGCAACGATGTCGATATCATCTGCGTACCCCAACAGTTAGACTGACTTGTAGAAGTGCCTTCCGCGTTTACAGCAGCCCGCCGCCCTATCTTCTCCAGTACCAAATTGAAGAAATGACACGACAGCGCATCTCCTTGCCGAAATCCGGTGCAGGTTTCAAACGGCTCGGAGGTCCTCAAGCAAAACTGCACGATGCATCGCGTATGTGTTAGGGTGTGGTGCGACACAACCGGATCAGTTTTCCCGGAATCCCGAATTCGGCCATCGCTTCGAATAGTTCGCTTGCGATGAAAGCTGTCGTATGCAGCTTTAAAATCGATAAAAAGATGGTGCGTATCGATTTGAAACTCGCTGGTCTTCTCCAGAACTTGCCTTAGTGTGAAGATCTGGTCTAAAGTCGATTTGCGGGGCCAGAAGCCGCACTGGTACGTGTCGATTAGTGCCGTGCAAAATGGCTTTAGACGTTCACACAGTCCGCTGGACAGGATATTGTAGGCGACGTTGAGTAGGGATATACCTCTATAGTTGTTGCAAGAGGTAGGATCGCCTTGTTCGTGGATGGGGCATAGGGATCTGATACTCCAGTCGTCGGGCATGCTTTCGTTTTCCCAAATTCTACAAATGATCTGGTGCATGCTCCCTACCAGAACATTGCCACCAGCCTTGAAGAGCTCTGATGGTAAGCCATCTGAGCCTGGGGCTTTGTTCTTCAATTTTTTAATGGCTGTGCCGACTTCTTCAAAGCTCGGTAGGATGACTACTTCATCGACTGGAGTTGGGATTTCTTCATTCCCTATCCTTCTCTCCTGGTCCGGCCGCTAAGCAGCTGTTGGAAGTGCATCCACTATTCCCTGCGTGTCAGTAACTAGATTACCCTCACAATTTCGAAGAGCCTGGGTGCCTTTCCTAGAGCTTTTGGCCAGGCTTTTGGCCATTGGCGTATTTTTTGTTTGTCCCTAGACTCTTCAATATCCTTGAGCTGGGAGGTTGCGAGAGACCTTTTCTTCAAGCGTAGAAGCTTTTTCTCCTCCCGTCTTCTAGCCCGATATTCCTCATGCGCTGCTCTAGTTTTTCGTTGCAGCGTCTTTTGGCATCATACCACGGGTTTCTTGTCAGTATAACCTTTCTTGTCAAATAACACGGCACAAATTGGGCCGACCGCTTGGCAGCAAGGATGTGCTATTCCATACATAATGGCATGAAAGAAGCTTCAAAATAAAGCCAGAATCAATTTTACACCTCACACCGTTGTTTTTCTATTTAATTTTTTTTTCTTATCGATCTTTTCTGGTCACCCTGCATGACCACGGAAACCTTCAAGCAAAAAAATGTGTTTTGATTATACTAGACTAGAGAAAATGGATGTAGCAGCAATGGCGACAACAACATCATCCACTAGTCATATTTTCTGCCCGACTTCATCGTTTGCTTTCTGAATGTCCATCAAATAATCCCCGAGCTTACCTTCGACGTACAATCAGATAATGCAATTCTTTTCACTGTTGAATGGCACTTGACCTGATTAAATTTGTTCCTTTTGTTGCCATTTGCCTCATCAGATAAAGCATTAGCGTTCACCGGGGTCACCTTTTCATCTATCCATCATACCCTTTGAAGTGTCATTTCAAAGGTACCCAACCTAAGCCGCTTAAAGAACAGGAAATTGGATTGGGAGGGGCATCGACACATCGACACATCGACACAAGTCAGAGATAAGTCGATAGAGGTGCTGGATTCCTTAGGCTTAGAAAAACCCAATCAGAACTTTGATGTGACGTCTTGACGCCACAAAACGTGAAAAGAAGGATCCATTTAAATCCATTTAGCAGAATTTGAATAAAGTTCAGCGATTCTTTTCGTTAGGGATCTCATTAAAGTCGCTTGAAAGGGGTTTGCTAAAGGCACTCTGTCTCATTCGTGCCAGGCCTGGGCATCGATGGTAGCAGATAATAGCTTATCTCTCGTTGGGTGTCATAGCTACGGGCAGGTCGGTGACGAATCCAGCTTGACACGAGATAGTGGTTTGTCCCGCAAGATATGGCAGATGTATCTCGTGTGTTTTCCTGAGTATTTCGACCGCGAGCATTGTCCCCACATGTTGGGTGTTAGCTTGTACAAGTCAGTCATACCTTCAACTAGAGCGTTTTAGGTTTAGAAAGAAATTTTATGTCAGTAACAACCCGATCAAGGGAACAGAATCACAGTCGATGCTGAGGATATGGAAGAACCACTTCTGCAGACTGTATAGCGGCGATGAAGAACCGTTTTTCCGCTGTCGGGCAGATTGAAACATTCAACCCGAATGAAATGGACGATGTAGATCAAACAATTCCATCCCCCCGACCTGGATGAAGTGAAGATAGCCATATCTAAACTAAAGTCCAACAAAGCTGCTGGAGCTGACGGCCTAGCGGCTGAGCTTTTCAAAGCAGCAGGCGATGACTTGGTAAAGAGCATGCAGCAACTCATCTGTAAAATATGGTCGGATGAAAGCATGCCCGATGAATGGAACCTCAGCATTGTTTGCCCGATCCACAAAAAGGAGAGCCTCTAAAATGGACCAACTATATCATCAGTCTTCTGAGCATTGCCTATAAGATCTTATCTGCCGTGTTGTGTGAACGCCTAAAGCCATTCGTCACCAACGACCAGGTTGTCCATACCAGTGTGGCTTTAGCCCAGGAAAATCCACCATCGACCAAATATTCGCACTACGGCAGATCTTGGAAAAAGCCCAGGAACAACAAATCGATACCCATTACCTTTTCATCAATTTTAAGGCCGCGTATGACAGCACCTATAGAGACGAGCTATACAGAGCAATGTCTAGTTTTGGCATCCCTACCAAACTTATCCGTTTGTGCAGGATGACGATGGAGAATGCACGCTGGTCCATCAAGGTCGGTAAAGACCTAACCGAGACCTTTTGTAATGCGACTTCTTCATCATCATACTTGAAAGAATTGTGGAAAACTCGCACGCCAACACCAGAGGCACAATCTTTCAGAAGTCCGTCCAACTACTGGCATATGCCGACGCTATTGACATAATCGGAAGAACACAGCGTGATGTCAATGGCACTTTTGTGAGTATTGCGACGGAGGCCGCGAAGATGGGTTTAACGGTTAATGAAGGCAAGACCAAGTATATGCTGTCAACCAGAAAGGACACCCAACACCGACGTCTCGGACGGAACGTCACAGTAGACAGATATAGCTTTGAGGTAGTTAATGACTTTGTCTACCTAGGAACCGCTATCAACTCAGACAATGACACCAGCGCTGAAATCAAATATATAACTCTTGCTAATCGCTGCTTCTGTGGGCTAAGAAAGCAATTGATAAACAGAGCCCTCTCTCGAACAACCAAGGTAACCCTAAACGAAACACGACTGGATGGCGCAGTTGGTTAAGTGCCTGCCCCAAGTTCGAGGGGTCCCAAGTTCGAATCCCAGTGAAATCGATTCTGGTCCAGTCACCATTTGCCGTTGGGATCAAATTAATGGCACTGGAGTAGATTGCTACCTGGCAGTACAATGGATCAGTTTTGAGTCTGAGTGCTCCAGTAGTGTGTCAAAAATCCTCCGAAGAAAAAAAGAAAAAAACCATGTTCAAGATCTTAATTGTCCCAGTCCTGCTATATGGGGCAGAAGCATGGACTTTGTCAAAAGCGGATGAGGTCGCTCTTGGCTGCTTTGAGAGGAAAATTCTTCGGGTGATTTTCGGTCCCGTCTGCACAGAGGGTGAGTGGAGGAGACGATATAACAACGAACTGTACGAGCTGTTCAGCGACATCGACTTAGCCGGAAGAGTGAAGATCCAACGATTGAGATGGCTAGGTCATGTAGAGCGAATGGAAACCAATGCTCCGGCCCGAAAAGTCTTCGAATCCACCCCCGAGGGACGGCGCAGTAGAGGAAGACCGCGACTCAGATGGCGCACGAAAGTGGAAAGGGACCTCAACCAACTGTGAGTGCGAAACTGGAGGCAGCTGGAGATCGCCAAATCCTTTTCCAATCGAGTCTCCTTTAATCTCAGAAGAAGTCCTTTGCCGCCAACACCAAGTATTGAAGACCAGTGGCAACATTGCCAAAAAGCTATCAGAGATGCCGCCTTTGATGTGCCGGGTTTTACTCGGACACCACAACGAAACCCCTGGTTTGACGACGAGTGTCGGCAAGCGAATGCAACTAAGCAAGAGGCCTACAAAGCGGCACTGCAAAGAAGGACAAGAGCTGCTCTCAAGCTCTACGAGCAGAAAAGGAGGAGGAAAAAGAAGGAGCATAAGAAGCGCGCGATCGGTAGAATAGAGGGTTACTACTGCAGGAATGAGGTAAGGAAGTTTTAAAGTGTAAAGTCAACTTGTCAGTTGGAAAGGCACCTTAACCAACTGTGCGCGCGAAACTGGAGGCAGCTAGCTAAAGATCGATCTGGCTGGAGTCGCTTGTTGGTTGAGGCCCAGGTCCACCCCGGACTGTAGCGCCACCTTAAGTAGGTAAGTAACAACCCTCACAGTCCACATAAATTCATGAAATTCTAGTGACTGTCAGTTACAAAAAACGGAACTAACAACTGGATGGCGCAGTTGGTTAAGTGCCTGCCCCAAGTTAGAGGGGTCCCAGGTTCGAATCCCAGTGAAATCGAATCTGGTCCAGTCGCCATTTGCCGTTGGGATCAAATTAACGGCACTGGAGTAGGTTGCTACCTGGCAGTACAATGTACCAGTTTTGAGTCTGAGTGCTCTAGCGTAGTGTTTCAAAAATACTCTAAAAAAAAAACATAATGGTTTTCTGTTTCACGTAACCTCTACTCACAGTACGCTGCTGACAGTCTCCATCAGTTTATAAATGAAATTTTGATTTAAGAGATCCCGCCAACCAGTGTAACTAGTTCCAAACGAGTTCCAGCAAAAGGGTCACACCCTAATGGAGATTCTGTTAATGAAAAAATCTGCATAAGACAAAGGGGTACAGCTCTTCGCTTCAGCCCCAACACAAAAGGTTAGATAACATCGGAAACCCTTTTCAGACGTCCAGCTCTTGTAGGGGCGCTCTCAAATTCAAATGAATCACCAACCAGATACCAAAGCGTAAAAACAAATACCGAACGTGTTTTCCTTTCCCGATCCCCCGCCCCGTCCCGATCCTAAATGTACACTCATTTGCCATGGATCTGATCCCAGGGACTGGCAAGAAAAAAGGTCCTTGCTTTAATTTTGTGGAAAATCTCTCAAGTTCCTCTCCCAACGAGACCATTTAGCAGAAACAACACAAAATAATGAAAATCAGCGGAATGGCAAAGAATACTGGTGGCGTTCGTCCCTTTTGTTAGTCTCCCCCCTCCACAAGGCACACGGCCATCGATGCGGATGGGGCCATCAGCAGCAGTTGGTATCGATTTTTTGATAAATAACGCCCCGGTCGAAGGTGACCCCAGACGCAAAGGTGTGAGCAAAACAAAATCGACATTCTGATACTTACTCAGTGTTCCTAAGTAGTTTGTTGGCCGGGAGGAGGAGTTCGCCGGCCGGCGAGCGGAAGTTCAGTCGAATCACTTGGAAGATTACGAAAGAAATTTTGATTGATCCGCTTCAAATGTACATTACATCGACAATTTACAAGAAGTTAAGGATGCCCGAGGTGAAAATTGAAAAATAAATAAATAATGTCTCGATGACATTGTGGGCGCAATAAAATCCCCGAAAAGTGGTTCTATTTTCGCAAGTTAATCTGCTCGGTATTCCGTGGGGTGCGCGGGGGAAGAAAATGACGCAAAAAAGAACGACCGATTTAAACCGGGAGCTGGACCATTCAGAGAGACGATGAGGATGATGATGAATTCTGAAAAATTCATGAATTTGTGGTGTGAAATGCTATTAAATTAATCTGAGAGCAAGAAAGTGACTTTTTCCACGTGGGCGCGGATGAAGTCGGAAGCTGATGTGCTTCCCGTGAATTCACTTCGTCGGATTGGAATTAATTCCCAATTATTTCTTTTAACATTGTAGAGGCACTTTTGAGGAAGATATTGGAATGAAAATGCAGCTCGTGAGTCGAAGATGATTGCCATGGACTGATTAGTTTGATTAATTGGGTGATTCTGCGAAACGGAGCTTATGGTCCACAGGACTGCGTTGAGTTGAGATAAAGTCGTGTGAAGGGCTATATTCATGTCGACGGTTTTAAGAAATGCGCCAATAGTAATCAGTTTCGCTTTATTCTCTGCTTTGACTCGCATTCTGTATCCTCTCTCGATCTGTTGTCTATTTGATTATATGCTTCACCGTACCAGAACATGCCTGGTACGGTGAAGCATGGTGGCGGATCAGTAATGGTTTGGGGGTGTATGGCGGCATCTGGTGTTGGCAATTTAGTATTTATTGAGACGACAATGAATCGGTACGATTACCTCTATATATATTGAAAAACAATCTCCACCAGAGCGCGCAGAAATTAGGCTTGGACACTTCCCTGGTTGTGAAGGAATGGTTGCTGTACAATGTGCGAAAACAGCTCAAAACACCACTTCAATCATCGGATTTAAATGTCATCGAGCATTTATGGGATCATCTCGAGCGTCAAATCCGAATGTTTGACATTAAGACCAAATCCCAGCTTAAGGCTATTATACAGGACGACTGGGAAAAAATAAGTCCGGAAGAAACTCAAAAGCTTGTTGCCTCCATGGGATCGAGAATAAAGGCAGTTATTAGTGCTAAAGGATATCCAACTAAGAATAAATTTGAGTAATTTGTGGGCGCCGTGGCGTAGTGGGTAGATGCATCGACTCCTACGCTCGAGGTCGTCAGTTAGAATCTCGAAAAAAACAAAGAGATTCTCAAAGAGCATAACTGTCTAGAAAAAAGCTTCTCAATCTCGCCGTTCGGAGTCGGCATTAAACTGTAGGTCCCCTCCGCTCGTGAGAGAACAATAGCACGCACAACACGAGTGGCTGCTGAGAAGCTAGGCCCAGGTCCACCTCGGACTGTAGCGCCGCCATTATTATTAATATTATTATTATTTAAGCGAGAGTTCCAATTGATTTTTTCATCTACTGCCACTACAATCTCTGCCAAAACACTGGTTCCTCCTAGTATTTCAAACTCCCATACACCACTGCCTTTTCCGCAGAAAACAATATTTACGAATTTAACGAATTTTCAAAGGATCATAGAATCGCATCAGGATCGAACGTCCATTAGTTGTAATTGGGTCAGGAAGCAATTTTATTTAAATTTCTGAGAATTTCGCTTCAGTGTTTAATGAATGTGTGAAAATATTTGATATTTTTTTCATTAACTTTTGCGTGCTTTAGTCAACCGAGTTCTCAGCGAGGCCAGCCGCGTTCCATTTACCGAGAAATCAATTCCAATTCACTTCTTTTGAAAATAATATTTAGACACAAATACCCAGCGGATTTGAACAAATCATTTCTACGGTTCTTTTTAATGCCCAGGGGGGCGCTAAAAAAAACGCGCAGTTAGTGTGCTATGTGGATTGCATTTTTTAATTAAACTCAAAATTTAATGTTCCTGAAATATGCCTGTTCGAAACACACATCAAAGAGCAAAGACTGGAGTAAAAGAATGAACGAACTAAGAGTGAGGTATGCTGCGTATTTTTACCAACTCAAGGCTGCTTCTAAAAGAAGCAGGGAGAGGGCACTGCGACCAGTAAGGATCTTTTGTGTCGAAAAAAAGCCAATCAGGCCCTAGGAGAACCTCAACCTTCCTAATGAAGTGGAGGTTTAATCCCGACGGAAGAGAAGTAATTTCCTCAGGAGACATACATAATTTATCTGAGAAATATATTTTTCCTGAGATAGCAGAAAGCAGCACACACATAGTATGTCTTCTGCAGATTCGTCACCCTCAAGACAGGGTCTACATTCAGCTTCAGATGAAAGATTCATTTTTTGAAGGTGGGATCTCAGATCGCGGTGACTTGAGATGTAGCTAACAAGTCTTCTGATATCGTCTCTTCTAGAGTTAAGGATATTTTTAGAGAACTTGTTCAAGCATCGAATTGTTTTCTTTGCTCGAAGGCCTTGAACTCTGTTCCAATGGGACAGATGTGATTCTTCCCAGTTATCTAGAAGAGTGTTAACACTAGATTTGGGAATACCACAGAGGTGTTCAGCACCCATGAAATTGCTTGAGGGGTCCTTTCAAGCAAAGTGGTCAGCGATTTTGTTTTCAACGATACCTTTGTGTCCCACCAGACTGTGACCCTCTTTTTCTTGGTTATGTTTTGCAGAGCATCGTCGCAGTCCATGACGGATTTTGAGTTCATGCTGCTTGGCTATCTGTAAGTATGTTGATTGTGATACCTTTAACGCCAGACTCGAGATTAAGGTTGGCGCATATGTAGACGGTGTAAAGTTCAGCTTGGAAGACACTGGGACATCTTCCTAGTGCCACCGACGCTTTGTGATTGGGACCAAAGTCGCCAGCACCGATACCTGAATCCATTTTCTGTGCATCATCTGAGACCTTTAGCACTTTGTAGGGTATCACCGTTGATATAATCGGAAGACCACAGCGTGATGTCAACAGAGTATTGCGACGGAGACCGCGGAGATGGGTTTGACGGTAAAAGAGGGCAACACCAAATATATGCTGTTAACCAGAGAGGACACCCAACATCGACGTCGCAGTAGGCAGATACAGCTTTGAGGTATTCAAAGACTTTGTCTAACTAGGAACCGCTATCAATTCAGACAACGACACCAGCGCTGAAATCAAACGAAGACTAACTCTTGCCAATCGCTGCTTCTTTGGGCTAAGAAAGCAATTGATAAACAGAGCCCTCTCTCGAACAGCCAAAGTCACCCTGTACAAAACACGTCTAGATGGCGCAGTTGGTTAAGTGCCTGCCCCAAGAACGTTTGCCCGTCACCATTTGCCGTTGGGATCAAATTAACGGCACTAGAGTAGGTTGCTACCTGGCACTACAATGGACCAGTTTTGAGTCTGAGTGCTCGAGTAGTGTGTCAAACATCTCCCAAAAAAAAACCCTGTACAAGATCTTAACTGTCCCAGTCCTGCTTTATGGCGCAGAAGTATGGACATTGTCAAAAGTGGATGAGGTTGCTCTGGGCTGCTTTGAGAGGAAAATTCTTCGGTTGATTTTCGGTCATGTCTGCATATAGGGTGAGTGAAGGAGACGATATAACAACGAACTGTATTTGCTGTTCAGTGACATCGACTTAGTCAGAAGGGTGAGGCTCCAAGGATTAAGATGACTCGATGATGTAGAGCGAATGAAAACCAATGTTCCGGTCCGGAAAGTTTTTGAATCCATCCCCGAGGGACGGCGCAGTAGAGAAAGTTTAGTTTTATTCTGAATCTAAAAACTTATGCAAAAAATGATTTAATAGAATATCTCTTCTCTAACCGCATGGTGTGCTTTTATTGCTGTGTCGCAGCGAGACACAGGCGTAGGATTAGTGAATTTAGATTTAATAATAAACTAACGTAAAAACCGCGACTCGGGTGGCGCACGAAAGTGGAAAGGGGCCTCAACCAACTATGCGTGCGAAACTGGTGGCAGATAGCTAAGGATCGATCCCTTTAATTATGAAATTCAACGTCGTTCAAATGGTTGCCTCGGCTGGCTTCGCAGTACCGCATTCTGTCACCTCCATTTTCCAAGACCTTGTTGATACTTTCGGGCTGTAGATCACGGATTGCTTTAATGATATCGGTCTTGAGTGCTTGCATCGTTTTCGAATTGTTGGCATAACATCGCTTCTTCGCGGTTCCCCACAAAAAACCAAAAAATTCTAAAGGGGTGCCGTGACATTGTGCCAAACGACATTGTGCCAAATTTTTCATAATGACGCTTTTGAAAGTGTCATTGGGCCGAATATTAAAATTTGGCATAAAGTCGCTTTCAAAAGCTTCATAGGGCCAAATTAGTTTGCGACATAATGCCAAATTTGACCCTATGGCACTTTGAAGAAGTGACATTATGCCAAATAGCGCAAGATCGTCTAAATTTGCAGCAAACTAATAAACTGTGGAACATATATGCCCCATGCAACCCCCATGCCAGGGTCACTATAGGATTTGGAGTAGGTGCGAAGTTCTGCGCATTCAAACATTTTTTTTATTCATGTTTTCCATAGACTTTACCAAAATATACACGCACGGAACCTCGGATCTACTCCGAATCCTATAGTGACTCAGGCAGGGGGGTTATAGGGGAGCAGCATGGCCCCCATACCTATTCCCTTCAAAGTGACATTGTCCCAAATTGGCTCTATGACGCTTTACCAAAGCGACATTATGCCACATGGACAAATTGAGCCTAATGACACTTACAAAAGCGTTATACCAAATTTTTCCATTCGGCACAATGTCGTTTGGCACAATGTCACGGCACCGTCCAAATGGGTCAAATTGCAGTTCTGAGGCGGCCAATTGACATCGGACTGTGTGGCATGGCGCGCCATCCTGATCCTGCATGAACCAGAAATCGTCCAAATCCTTCTTCTTCTTCTTCTTAGGGCGATACAGTCCGAGGTGGACCTGGGCCTCACTCAACATGCCTCTCCAGCCAGCACGATCTTTCGCCAGCTGTCTCCAGTTTCGCACACCAAGCCGGCTGAGGTCCTTCTCGACTTGTGTGCGCCACCTTGTACGTGGACGTCCTCTGTTGCGCTGTCCCACAGGCTCAGAGTCAAAGACTCTTCGGGCCGGAGCTAAGTTGTTCATACGCTCTATATGGCCTAGCCATCTTAGGCGTTGGATCCGTAGACGCCTGGCTAGACTCATGTCGCTGTACAGCCCCTACAGTTCATGTTTGAACCTTCTCCTCCAAATGCCATCAACGCAAACAGGACCAAAGACCGCGCGCAGAACTTTTCTCTCGAAATGACCAAGAGACTGCTCATCCGCTTGGGATATTGTTTTATACAAAGTCAACTTGGTCTTCCGAGAGAGAGCTCTATTACTCAATTGCCTTTTGAGCCCAAAAAAACAGCGGTTGGCAAGAGTTATTCTGCATTTGATCTCGGTACTGACGTTGTTTGTACTATTTACCGCGGAACCGAGGTAGACGAAGTCCTTCACTATCTCAAAGTTATATCTGCCTATGGTGACGTTCTGGCCAAGTCGTCCTTTCTTTCATGTTGTGCGTCCTTTCTCGATGACATCATATACTTTGTTTTGCCCTCGTTTACCTTCTTCTTCTTCTTAGGGCGCTACAGTCCGAGGTGGACCTGGGCCTCACTCAACATGCCTCTCCAGCCAGCACGATCTTTCGCCAGCTGTCTCCAGTTTCGCACACCAAGCCGGCAGAGGTCCCCCTCGACTTGTGTGCGCCACCTTGTTCGTGGACGTCCTCTGTTGCGTTGTCCCACAGGCTCAGAGTCGAAGAAGCCCTCGTTTACCGCCGGACCCATTTAAGCAGCTTCCGTTTCAATGCCAGCAAACGCATCATTGACGGCTCGCTGTGTTCACCCAATCACGTCAATGTCATCCGCGTAAGCTGGCAGTTGAACAGATTTTTGGAAGATCGTGCCTCTTGTGTTGGCCAGTGAGTTTTGCACTATCTTCTCAAGAACGATGTTAAAGAAATCACATGACAGTGCGTCGCCTTGTCTAGAACTTTTTTTGACATTGAAGATCTCGGTGAGTTCGTTACCGGCCTTGATGGAGTAGCGTGAGCAAATCCATGTCTTCAATTTCAGTAAAAAAAAAGTCGGTTAACATGACTCTGTAACGCCCACCTTTGACCGAAACTTTGTCTCAAGCCTCATTTTCGAAGAAAAATGGTCCAGTGATACCACAATCCTCACCAAACTGTCACTCTCTGTGGATGCATTGGCTTCTCGACAATAACGTATGGCTGCGGGTTTTTCGAGCGATTTTGTTTGTTAACGTATCCGCCGAGATGAAAATGTGCCTCGTCAGAAAAAATGATTTTTCGCCCAAAATCGTTGTCCAATTCAAGCTGCTCTGCTTTAAGGCCCAAGCTGAGAAACGATAATGAAGCGGATGGTCGCGCGCCTTCAATTGCTGAATCAATTAGACCTGGTAAGCGAATAACCCGAGATCTTTGTGCAGAATTCTCCTCAGGCTAGTGCGTGAAATGTTGAGCTGTTGAGATCGATGGCGAGTCGATGTTCGTGAATTGACTCTCACACACTCGGCTACAGCAGCCACATTTTCATCTGCGCGCACCGTACGACGAAATCGAAAATTCGGTGTTATTTGCCTCGGGGACGATGTGTGTTTGGTCCACTAGCATACCAGTCTCAAGAACTTTTTGAATAAACTTGCGTACAGCAGTCGCGGTGAGTGCTTCATTTCGGCCAAAACTTCTTTTCAAAAAACTCACTGTTTGGACTGCACAGCACTCACTTTGGAAATAAGTTTTCAATATATCGCAACGTTGTTCAAGCGAAAAGCGACTCATTTCGTTCCGCGGAGGTATGGTACTGACTTCCTGTCGAGATTTCGAGCGGGATACAGCTGTCAGTGTCAAAATAACCTATGATTTAAAAAAACTAGATGGCGCATCCTTTAAAGCGTCACTACTTCGGCGCGTTGTTTAGGTATGAAGCGGTGGTCAAAATTATATTGACATTTCAAAAACAAGTCTACTTAAGTCAATCGGTTGACAAAGTTGTTCAATGTTTACATACCGACCATATACATATATGGATCAATTGGATCAATAGTTAAAAAGAAGAAAACCACCCATGCCTCAGAATCATATTCTGTATGAATCGCTGACACCGGATGAAAGACTTTAAGGAACTTGCTGCAATAAATTAATACAGTCCATTCATGGTCGTCTGACACGATGAAGAAAACGGGGAAGACACCAATCGATACCTAAGCCACGATAACCCTAACGTCCATGGCTATCGGTTATGCATTTCTCAGAATTTCTCGGAACGAAGAAATTGATTTGACAGACAGCAATCTTTTGAAATTCTTCGTAATTACAACAGCAATTATGCGTCGCTGGAAATTCAAGATGAAGCATTTGTCTCCATTATGGCGGAGGAGACAAATGCAAATTTGATGAGAGATTTGCGAGAAGAAGCAAAAATGTTGAGGACAAGTTTATCGAAGGTCGTGAGTTCTTGGAAATCAGAAATGTGGTCGCCCTTCGATGCGTGTTCTTGCCTAACAAGGACTTTGTGGGCAATTAATTTAATATGTTAGCATCGCAGGATGAATGTGATATGTTGTGGTTCAGCAAACAACACCCCTTCATGTGAACGAGTTGACTTGAAGCTGTGGCGCCTGAGACGGGGCGCAGGTCAAAAACCTTCTGCCTAATGGCCAAAGGAGAACCAACACCGAGGACATACAATTTTCCGCTAGAGGTCGCAACAGGTTAAAACAGTGACAGCATTCAAATTGACTGCATCTCTTGCTTTCGCGATAATCATGTGGGTGTCTACATAATAATTGGCCAAAGAGCTAATTACACCATTATCACAGATTGGACATAAGAGGGCGCTCTCTCTAAGCGAAATTCAGACATCGAACGCGAGAGGGCACCCCCGAAGCAACCCCCCTTTTTCTGATTTTTTCCATTCTGAGCTGTCATTCCTGATCTAACCTCCAATCAAGAAATCCAGTGAGAGTTTCTGTTCAACTTAAGATTAAATAATAAATGAATTTAAAATAAAGTTTTGTTTGCTTTAATTAACTTGCACGCACCGATAAACACTGCAATTGTTTTCTTTATCGAGAAAGTAGTTGAAGCGGAAGAACCACTTTGCGTACTCTCGATTCAAGTTAAAAGGAATTGCATTTCAATCAAATTGACAGTTTATAGTAATCTGTTATTTTTACGGTTAAATTGTGGCCACACAACCATGATTGGAATAGATTAATTTCTCAGTTAAAGTGCGGTAACGGGCGTAAGCACATTTTTTAAATGTTAACAACGGTTTACTGTTCGAGTGAAATTAATTCTCCCACACAAGAGCCATTCTGAAATTAAATTCCGCCGAATAGTACTCTGGAAGGACTGAAACGCCTGTTGTGGTAGAGGTTTTTGCTAAGCGTCTCCAACACAATTTACCGTGAAATTAATATCAAGCACATTAATTCAGTTGCGGAATTTAACATTTAAAATTAAGCACAAGGATTTTTTCATTTAAATGATTGAGTATGATTTAAAATTGCTTCTGGCTTAAATTGTCTGAAGGGAAACAATTCATGAACATGTCACTGTTTTGGAGTACAGGAAATATTAGGCTGTATTTCATGGAAAATTATGTCGGGGAGCTAACCGTGAATGGTGTTGCGCACGACTAACTCCTATTCGCGGGCTACTTTTCTTCTCAAACCGGGAATCGACACTCTTCAATGGAGCATTGATATTCCTACTCTCGACATGCCAGTGAAGTCGAAGGCGACAAAAGCATTTGAATCAAAACTCACACACTGACAGCGTAGGGACATGTTCAACGTCGAAACTCACATTCTGAAGGGTATTTCATTAAGCGCTTCCTATCTCTAAATTCAAATAAAAATAAGTGTGTGTAAGACAACATCAATATTTTTTATTTGTTTGAAAGGCCTATCGATGCCATCTTATCTCATCTTATTTTCAGTGACCCACATGCTCCACTAAAGGGGTCGCGAAGATAATCCATGCACGAGAGATCTTCAGGCCACTCTAACTCATCAGGAGCTATGCCCAAGCGCAACCAGGCGAATTTTTGGACCTGGTCCAACCATATCGTCCTGGGTCTGCCAAGCGGTCGCCTACCTGATGGAATCGCATTCAAGGCACGCCTGGGAAGTCGCGATGATGGGGACACTCGTGCCACGTGACCAAACCATCGAAGAACAGCCCTTTCCGTTCGAAGAAGCAGCTGTCCAATCTTGAGTTCCTCGCGCACTGTTTCAAAATTGACCCAGCTTGACCAATCCTACAGGAAAGCTCAGAATTATTCCTCCCATCACTCGTGAAGAAGACCGCAAGACTTAAACTTCTTCACCTCTTTCAATGACATTCCACAAACATGTAGAGTGCATTGAACAGGGGTTCTGGAAATAACCATAACCTCGGATTTGTCCACGTTAACCTTCATCCCAGCATCAGCATACCCGGCCACAAACCTATCTAGCGCGTTGGAGTACCATCTGGGAGGATGTGAGGATGACTAAGTCATCTGCAAAAGGAAAATGGCTTACCCTCAACTCTCCCAATGTGAAACATTCCTCGCCTCGACTGCGCTGCAACATTCAGTCCATATATATAATGAAAAGGAGAGGTGGCAAGACGCACCCTTGACGAAGACCAACGCCCATGGTGAAAGGTGTTGATTTACTGACGTTAACCCGAACACAGCTGCTACAGTTTATGTATAGAGAAGGAATGGCCCTCTACAATGATCCAATCAAGAGTTTACCTCGAGGAACTCGGTCGTATGCCTTTCCAAATCTTCAAAATTACTGCATATCGGTTTGGCGTACTCCCAAGCCTTCTCAAGTACCATCATATATAAATATAAAGTCGTTCAAATGTCGACCCCGGCTCTCTCTGGGTGACGCGCATCCAGAAAGTCTAATGTTCCATGACTCTGACACATTTATTAGGCTTAATTTGATCGATGGCATGGGTTATGTTCACGCTGGCAACCAAAATCCACACAAAAAAAATGTTTTTTTCGGGATGCATTGGACGCTTTCTGATCTCATGTGAATTGGTATCGTCCCAAATTCGACAAATTTTGTTTCTCGACGTACCCATTCATCCAGAAATGGGCCTCATCGCTGAAGATGAATTTTCGATGAAAATAAGGGTCAGTTTCCAACTGCTCCAGAGCCCATTCAGCGAACACACGTCGTTGCGTATGGTCTGGTCGTTTGCCTTCAGCTCCTGGGTCAGTTGAATTTTTGTACGGGTGGAGGGGAAGGCTCGGTTTTAGGCCGGGCAAGTCGACCAGATCCTGAAGAAGACCCAAGAATTGCAGATCGACACACACCACCTATTTGTCGATTTCAAGGCCGCATCTGACAGCGTGGATAGACACGAGCTATATATGGCCATGTTTAGTTTTGACATTCCAGCCAAACACGTCAGACTGAGCAGGATGACGATGGAGAACTCTCTGCTCCTTCAAGGTCGGTAACGAACTCACCGAGACCTTCAATGTCAAAAAAGGTTCTACACAAGGCGACGCGCTGTCATGTGATTTCTTTAACATCGTTCTTGAGAAGATCGTGCAAAACTCACTGGCCAACACAAGAGGCACGATCTTCCAAAAATCTGTTCAACTAATAGCTTACGCGGATGTCATTGACGTGATTGGGCGAACACAGCGAGCCGCCAATGATGCGTTTGCTGGCATTGAAACGGAAGCGGCTAAAATGGGTCTGGCGGTAAACGAGGGCAAAACCAAGTATATGGTGTCATCGAGAAAGGACGCACAACATCGACGACTTGGCCAGAACGTCACCATAGGCAGCTATAACTTTGAGGTAGTTAAGGACTTCGTCTACCTTGGCTCCGCAGTAAACAGTACAAACAACATCAGTACCGAGATCAAGCGCAGAATAACTCTTGCCAACCGCTGTTTTTTTTGGGCTCAAAAGGCAATTGAGTAGTAGAGCCCTCTCTCGGAAGACCAAGTTGACTTTGTATAAGACCTTGATCATCCCAGTCCTGCTTTACGGCGCAGAGGCATGGACAATACCCCAAGCGGATGAACAGTCTCTTGGTCTTTTCAAGAGAAAAGTTATGCGCGCGGTCTTTGGTCCTGTTTCCGTTGATGCCATTTGGAGGAGAAGGTTCAACCACGAATTGTATAGGCTGTACAGCGACATGAATCTACCCAAGCGTCTACGGATCCAACGTCCACGTACAAGGTGGCGCACACAAGACCGGCTTGGTGTGCGAAACTGGAGACAGCTGGCGAAAGATCGTGCTGGCTGGAGAGGCATGTTGAGTGAGGCCCAGGTCCACCTCGGACTGTAGCGCCCTAAGAAAAAGAAGAAGTGGGGTAGGCCCAAGTCATGGCGCAAAGTTCGCTAAGTTGTGGTCTGCGAAAGGGCTAGTTCTTGTGAGGGATTTAAAGTCGACTGCCACGGATTCCGATTCTCCTGCACATTCTCACGGACAGCGGCATTGTTATTGTTCAGTAAACGACTCAAATTTATCCACATACTATCCATATACTAAACAAGGCTTCAATTTTAGTTTTTTTAGAGAAGAACTCAAATATTCTCAACTTCCCTGCAGATTTACTTCCCGCCACGATTTATGGTGTCAGGTTCCGAGAGATGTGTTACTCAACCTAGTAGAATGCCGCTTAACCGAACCATTTAATCAAAATTCACCCCCACCCAAACAATCATAAGCTCCGACCGTGCGGACTCTTGGGTTGTATGTCCTTTTGGAAAAATCGTAAAGTAAGAACGAGAATTTAATTAGGTACCAATTGAGTTTATTCCCCTATCAAACTTTCAGGGATGGAAGTGCCAATCACTCTCGAGGTGCTAATGGGTCGGTTTCTCTAGTTTAATTATTCCTCACCCGAGTCATCAATTATTGGCCACACATTTTAGGGGATGACTGATGGCTGGATATGAAGCATCACAAGTCAATTTATACCCAAGCGTTTAAATTTCATTCGTGCACATTTGTCGGATACATCCCCAGCGTCAAGTGCTCGCAGCATCCGACTCTGTCTCCGTGAGGGGGAGAATGTGTGTGTATTCCATTGAACAGGTCATTGGTGTGGTCGTAAATTTTAATTTGTCTAGCTGGGGGGTAATTGCCTGATGAACTTGGCAATGGCTCCGCTTGAAAGAAAGCAATTACAGAGTCCTTTTTTGTCTGGACTTTCGGAAATTGTGTACATTTTCTATACAAATCGTTTATTTTATCTGACATCCGATGGGCGGACATGTGGTGTGCACGGTTCCATTGATGGAAATGGGATTTCTTTGTCGTCTGTCGACAATTCGATTACTACCTTGAAGCGAGTAATACGAAATAATTGAAAATTAAAGCTCTTCTTTGTCTCATTATGATGGACAACATACAATTACATGGAGAGGAATTTTTCTCTCCCCTAATAAATTGGAGGCTACACAGGAATGTGCCCAGCATGGTGCACTCACCCGGCGGCAATGCAGTGAACTAAAAGGGCGCAATAAATTAATTAAATTCCTTCGCAATCGGGACAAAAGGTTTTAATAGTTTGTAAATAGCGGCGAAGCGCATACCACCGAGCATTAATTAATGACCATGTGTGCCCATGTGGAGAAATGATGGAAACATTAATGCAGTAAAATTCGAACAACGAAAATGGGTATCATCAGCAGCCAACACGAATTGATGGTCCTTTTGTGCCCCTTACTTTCGGTATTTAGTCTGTTCTTAATGAACAAATTATTTAAAAACATTTGCTATCGTGGATAGTTTTTTTTTATTTCGTTATAACAACTTTACAATGATTTTAGTTATCCCACAGTATGTGGACTCCGCTTCAACTGAATGGGTACAACATTTCTTTTTAGTGCAACTGACTCAATATCAGCGAATAATGTACATAATGTACGAATAATGAAATAAGCGAAGTTTTTTTTTAAATAATTTTATTTGTTATTTTTAATAGTGGGTACTGCTTCCTTTATTTGTATTTACTTCGCAGATTCGCATGGCATGGAATCGTAAAATGCCTTTCTTCTTCTTCTACTTCTTCTTAGGGCGCTACAGTCCGAGGTGGACCTGGGCCTCACTCAACATGCCTCTCCAGCCAGCACGATCTTTCGCCAGCTGTCTCCAGTTTCGCACACCAAGCCGGTCTTGTGTGCGCCACCTTGTACGTGGACGTTGGATCCGTAGACGCTTGGGTAGATTCATGTCGCTGTACAGCCTATACAATTCGTGGTTGAACCTTCTCCTCCAAATGGCATCAACGGAAACAGGACCAAAGACCGCGCGCATAACTTTTCTCTTGAAAAGACCAAGAGACTGTTCATCCGCTTGGGGTATTGTCCATGCCTCTGCGCCGTAAAGCAGGACTGGGATGATCAAGGTCTTATACAAAGTCAACTTGGTCTTCCGAGAGAGGGCTCTACTACTCAATTGCCTTTTGAGCCCAAAAAAAACAGCGGTTGGCAAGAGTTATTCTGCGCTTGATCTCGGTACTGATGTTGTTTGTACTGTTTACTGCGGAGCCAAGGTAGACGAAGTCCTTAACTACCTCAAAGTTATAGCTGCCTATGGTGACGTTCTGGCCAAGTCGTCGATGTTGTGCGTCCTTTCTCGATGACACCATATACTTGGTTTTGCCCTCGTTTACCGCCAGACCCATTTTAGCCGCTTCCGTTTCAATGCCAGCAAACGCATCATTGGCGGCTCGCTGTGTTCGCCCAATCACGTCAATGTCATCCGCGTAAGCTATTAGTTGAACAGATTTTTGGAAGATCGTGCCTCTTGTGTTGGCCAGTGAGTTTTGCACGATCTTCTCAAGAACGATGTTAAAGAAATCACATGACAGCGCGTCGCCTTGTGTAGAACCTTTTTTGACATTGAAGGTCTCGGTGAGTACGTTCCCGACCTTGATGGAGCAGCGAGAGTTCTCCATCGTCATCCTGCTCAGCCTGAAATCGACAAATAGGTGGTGTCTTTAAGAAATTCAATTTAATTAGTAATTCTCTATCATCGAACTGATAATACACTTTTCGGACTAACGTCGGTGAGAACGACTAGTTAGAGGGGTCCCAGGTTCGAATCACAGTGAAATCGAATCTGGTCCAGTCACCATTTGCCGTTGGGATCCAATCAACGGCACTGGAGTAGGTTGCGACCTGGCAGTACACTGGAAATGTTATGAGTCTGAGTGTTCCAGTAGAGTCTCAAAAATCCTCCGAAAAAAAAAAACGTTGTCTGTCTATGTTTTCCATAAGGTTAAGGCAGAAGAGTACGATGGCCACTGAAGCAACTCCAACGAAGTATATAATATAATAATAATGGCGGCGTTACAGTCCGAGGTGGACCTGGGCCTAGCTTCTCAGCAACCACTCGTGTTGTGCGTGCTATTGTTCTCTCACGAGTGGAGGGGACCTACAGTTTAATCCCGACTCCGAACGGCGAGATTGAGAAGCTTTTTTCTAGACAGTTATACTCTTTGAGCATTGTCAGTGACTCGAAAGAGGTGGAGCCGTGAAAAAATGTTTGATGTTTTTTTCGAGATTCGAACTGACGACCTAGGAGTCGACGCACCTACCCACTACTCCACGGCGCCCACAACGAAGTATATACTGTCGAATAAAAATCAATCCGTCACCCATCCCTTAGGACAAAACGTCACAATCGAGACCCACAATGTTGAGGTTGTTAAGGAATTTGTCTACATCGGGGCAAACGTGAACTCCACAAACAATATCTTGGTGGAGATCCGTCGCAGGTGGGCCCTTGATAATCGCTACAACTTGAGTCAAAACTCCTGACTCAAAGCACCAAAATTATGCTCTACCAGACCTCAAATAAAGCCGGACGATAAGCAGGACTGCTGAGCTAATTCTTGGAGCTATCGAAAGAAAAACTCTACGTCGGAAGTTTGGTCCTGTCTGCGAGTAAGGCGAACTGAGGAGAAGACACAACCGCGAACTCTATGAGCTGCACAAAGATGTGGACATAGTCCGAAAGTAAAAAATCCGGCCTCTGGCTCGTTCACATCGAACGAATGAACGCAATACTCCAACCAAGAGAGTCTTCGTATCAAACGTTCCTGGTTCGGAAAGGGAACCAACCCAACTCCATCATCGTCTTTAATGTCACTTATTCATTTTGACGCCAATGTACTCCATTCAGAGTTGTTTCAATCTTCTTTTCCTTCTTCTTAGGGCGCTACAGTCCGAGGTGGACCTGGGCTTCACCCACATGCCTCTCTAGCCGGCACGATCTCTCGCCAGTTGTCTTCATTTTCGATTTGTATGCCCCACCTTGCACGTGGACATCCTCTGTTGCGATTTGCCACAGGCTCATTGTCTCCCTTAAGTCTCCTCCTCCCTAATTACCTTTACCGTGATATACTTTAGACCTAATACCCTTCATCATCTTACAGCCACTAGCTAAATTCTCATCTCAGATAAGGACCAAGTTAATCAAGATTCCTCATCTAATTTGTCTTCTGCAAAACTCATTCCGCACTCAGCTCCCCCACCTTCTTTTGAATGTCTTTCTTTAAATTCCTTGACGCTTCGTTTAAGGCAATTTCTCTTTGCCCACATCTAAAGCCATTTGAATGATTTCCTTTACAATGCAAAGTATTCATTACCACAGATCTCACAACTCCTCTGTAACTTGGCTTGTCTGAGTACATCTTAGGCAAATCCCTTCGTTTAAGATGTATCGGACGTTTTAAGATGCAAATTCCAAAAATTTGTGAACCCCCTCCAAACGACGCAGTCATGCCAATGGAACGTTTTCTTCAAAACAAATTGAAACAAAAAAAGAAACGTCTTAATCTGCCAAATGTCCTGGCTTACTTTAATTGGGCCCGCTTTAATGAGGGGACTCCTAATTTGCCGCCTTTTCCCAAACACGTAGGGCAGAGTACACAGTTTACGTGCCATCCTTGGTGAGCACTCACACAAGCGGCGCATCGGGGAGACGTTTGAACAATCAAATTCCGGAAATAAACACATCATGGAAGTTTTCCCCTTTTTGACCCGGTTTAAGGCTAAGCCAATTGGTATTTTGCGCCGCAGTGCGTGTGTGCAGTTGTCAAGGTTTTGAGGGAAAGCCGTTTAAGGGCACACGCGTTGAATACAGAATCAGCTTTAAGCCCATGTGTGCCATGGGAAGGCAATTTGACAGCGAGCATGAGGTGCAGTAACGAGACAAATGATAAATAAAGCCAAGCGGCGTGTCCTTTGATGATAGCTGAGGCGTGCTTGTGTAATTTAAATTTACTTGTGACCCGAAAAGCAATTTAAACAAAGTTTACCAAAAGTGAACCGGCAGGGAACCGGCTTTTGAACGGTGGACTTCCTGCGAAGGCCACTGACCCAATGGACTGTGAGCACATGTCAAATATGTCTTTCTTTGATATCTGCTCTTGAGAAATCTCATTTCAAACACACGCAACATTTAAAGCACAAGTTGATGATGCTGAGCAAAGTACAACGAAAAAAACCGGGGTTTGCATTCAGGACCAATCTTTTTATTGGAGATTGCTTTTCGACCAAAAAGGAAGTCGACGTCTTTGAAGAATCAGTCTCCTTGACATCCTTCATAAGACCTTCTCTGCTGCTTTCTGTAAACGCGTAAAACAGTTTAACAACACTCTGAGAGGTGGTTTTAGGCCAGTCCACAACAGACCAGATCTTTGAACTACGGCAGATCTTGAAATATACCCAAGAAATGCAATTTGACACCAACCGCATACTCACCGCTTTTAAGGCCGTATATGACAGCGTTCATAGAGACGAGCTATACAGCTCCATGTCTGGTTTTGACATCTTTGTCAAACTTGTTAGGTTATACATGATGACGACAGAGAATTGTCGCTGATCCATCAAGGTCGATACGGAACTCAACGACACCAAAACTGTTTTACTCGTACGCAAGGCGTACTTCAGAAAACCTCTGTTCAACACTAGATACACGGGCTTCCAAAAGTTTATACAAGCGTTAGCATACTTGGATGATGTTGACGTGAACGCAGCGCTTCATCAATGAGACGTTTGCTAACTCGGAAACGGAAGCGGTTTAAAAAGGTCTGTAGGTATGTAGAAAGGGCGACCGGCGGAAGGCTCCTCTCACTTAGGTCCTCGAGGACCCATTGTGATGCCCAAGTTGAGGATTTGTATTCCCTCTTCCGTACCGAACTCATTTTTTGGTGAGGTTAATCACCAGTACAATGGACCAGTTTTTGAGTCTGAGTGCTCCAGTGTAGTGTTTCAAAACCCTACGACAAAAAAAAAGCACTCCTTACCCGTTCAGTGTATTTGTGATTTCTTGAAGATCTTGACGGGAGAAAGGGAGAGCACCCTGTGATTTATTTTTCAAATAACACAGACTCGGGCAGTGGTAGAGGTAGTGAGGAGTAAACATTTTTTCCTCTTTATCTCCACAGCCTATACATACAAGTATGTTGTCATTGGTGAGTCCCATTTTTATCGCATTGTTCTTAAGACGATTATGACCGGTGAGAGCTCCAACCTTTTCTCTTTTCTCGGACTTAATAGTTTTGTCCGTTCTAAGGTCGTGACGTTTATAATAATAATGGCGGCGCTACAGTCCGAGTTGAACCTGAGCCTAACTTCTCAGCAACCACTCGTGTTGTTCTCTCACGAGCGCAGGAAACCTATAGTTTAATGCTGACTCCGGCGATTTTGAGAAGCTTTTTCTAGACAGTTATACTCTTTGAGCATTGTCAGTGACTCAAAAGTGCTAGAGCCGTGAACAAATTTCTAATGTTTTTTTCGAGATTCGAACCTTAGACCTCGAGCGTAGGAGTCGACGCACCTACCCACTACACCAAGTCGCCCACGCCAGGATTCTTCTGCGGAGGAAACTCGTGCTGCTTTCTACCATATTACGAGTTGTCGCAAAAGAGGGGGAGACTTACTTACTTACTTAGCAGGCACCCGAACTGTGAAGGGTCTCTGCATAAGACACGGCAGCCTTCCATGCCATGCGGTCCCGGCCACGCTGCTTCCAATTATTCGGATAAAGCGCTCTGGCATCCGCGATAGCTTGGTCCTTGAAACGGAGGTTCGGTCTTCCTTTCCTCTTTGCTGGAGCGTTATTGTCCATTCGCTCGATGTGGCAGAGCCAGTGTAGTCGTCGTTTTTCGACTTTTTGGACTACATCCACAGAGTACAGCTCGTAGAGTTCGTGGTTGCATCTTCTCCTCCATTCGCCCTCCTCGCATACAGGACTGAAAATTCGACGAAGAATTTTTCTCCCAAAAGTACCCAAAATGTGGTCTGCTTTCCTGGTTATCGTCCAACAATCGGGTCCAGAGAGTAGATCTGGCAGGATTAGATTAGGAATGGAGTTTTGAACCCATTTGTTTCGCCACACCGAAGGGTGTCACCACTAGGGTGTCACTCGTGGGATTGATATTTACTCCGAGGTATGTAGACTCCTTATAATAATAACAATAATAATAATGGCGGCGCTACAGTCCGAGGTGGACCTGGGCCTAGCTTCTCAGCAACCACTCGTGTTGTGCGTGCTATTGTTCTGTCACGAGCAGAGGGGACCTACAGTTTAATGCCGACTCCGAACGGCGAGATTGAGAAGCTTTTTCTAGACAGTTGTACTCTTTGAGCATTGTCAGTGACTCGAAAGAGGTGAAGCCGTGAAAAAATGTTTGATGTTTTTTTCGAGATTCGAACCGACGACCTCGAGCGTAGGAGTCGACGCACCTACCCACTACGCCACGGCGCCCACTCCTTAATCACCTCGAATTTATTGTTGCCAACAGTGACGTTCTGTCCTTGCCGAAATCCGGTGCATGTTTGGAATAGTTCGGAGGAACTGTTCCCAAATTGCATATTGCACCGCGTGTTTTTCAGCGTGACACGGCACAGATGGATCAGTTTTCCCGTGATCCCGAATTCGGCCATCGTCTTGTAGAGCTCCAGTCAATGGATGCTGTCGTATGCGGCTTTGAAGTCGATAAATAGGTGATGATACTCGTTGATCTTTTCCAGTATATGTCTCAGTGTGGAAATTTGGTCGATTGTCGATCTGCCGGGCCGGAACCCACACTGGTACGTGACGATTAGTGTGTTGCAGAAAGGTTTCAAACGTTCACACAGTACGTTAGATAGAATCTTGTAGGCGACATTCAGCAGGGCTATGCCTCGGTAGTTCTCGCAAGACATAGGATCACCTTTCTTGAAGATGGGACATACAGAGCTGATAGTCCAGTCATCGGGCATGGCTTCATCCGTCCATACTTGGTTGATGATTTGGTGCATGCACCCTACCAAAACATCACCATCATGTTTGCAAATTTTCGCTGAGAGTGCACCACAGCTGGCGGCTCTGTTGTTCTTCAGTTTTTTGATGGCCGAGCTTACTGGAGGTGGGTTCTCATCTTGCCCTATCACTCTCTCTACGTGATGCTCATTAAGAAGCTGCTAGAAATGTTCCTTAAATACATCTAGTATTCCCTGTGGGCGCCGTGGCGTAGTGGGTAGATGCGTCGACTCCTACGCTCGAGATCTAAGGTTCGAATCTCCGAAAAAAATCATCCTACATTTTTTCGAGGCTCCACCTCTTTCGAGTCACTGACAATGGTAAAACAGTAAAACTGTCTAGAAAAAGCTTCTCAGAATCACCGTTCGGAGTCGGCATTAAACTGTAGGTCCCCTCCACTCGTGAGAGAACAATAGCACGTACAACACGTGGTTGCTGAGGAGCTAGGCCCAGGTTCACTTTGGACTGTAGCGCCGCCATTTTTATTATTTTTATTATTCCCTGCGCTTCGGTGACTAGATTTCCTTCACTATTTCGAAGAGCCTGCGTTCCGGGTTTAAAGTCAGCTGCCAGCTCCATGGATCTTCTAAAAAACGACCGGATGTTATTATCCGAGGCTTGTGTCTCTCTCGTAACTAAGTTTTTTTTTATGTGGTAGGGAAGTTCCCCCGACAGCACAACCCCCAACCTGGAGGGCCAGTTCCTTGATTTGAAACCCCTAGGACGAGGGGCCGGTTGAGAATAACTGATGTCAGTAACCCACTTCGGGGATGTGAGCGTTGCCGTTGGCTCATCAAGGGTCATCAACCGTCTCTATTCCAAGAATCTGACGTATTCTTGGAAATCTTCACTGGCCTGAGCTTCGAATAGATCGAAGTAGCCCGAGTAAAATGATGCTTCCATTTGAAGCTGTGTCTGCCATGCACAAAGTGGAAATAATAGTCTCTGTTCAAAGAGTTTTAATAGCCTACAAAACCTAACAATGAAGCTGCTGTTAACGACAAAGGGAAGTTTTCAAGAAAACACCCAACAACGAAATTGTGAAGAAACTCGGCTTTTCAACAAAACGAAGAGAACAAAGTGCAGCACTCTGGAATCAGTCACCACCCCTCATGCCAGTTACAGGTGGTTACAAGGACATCGCCATCAAGTTGGTGTTTGACGCTCCCAACATTGGCACAAAGGATGATGAATGACTGAGTTGCCATCAGTACACCCAGCACTTCTGTGCCATCGATTGTTAGTGTCTCCACCAACGAAGGCCTGGGTGACACGCTCAACCTTTTATTGACAAATGGTTCCAGTAACCGAGGTCATCCACCATCAATCATGCGGCCTGGATTTCATCTTCGCTAATAGCCTTTTTATTATTTATGGAGAACTTTTAATTAAGAAGAAACCTCATGTTCCTACGGCTGAAATGGCGATATAATGGGTAGAGCCATCGGCTGGTCTCTTGACACTTGATTTTGGTTGAAGTTTTGTGCATTTAATCAAAATAATTTTAATTCGTTTGGGATTGCTGGAAAATTTTGATTTGCAGTGGGGTTTCTTCGCCACTTTCCATCTATCATTTCTGAACACTTTTCGCTTACAAATCCCGATTTGAATCCTGAACGAAAGACAAATTTACAAGGAACTCTGGAAATAGTTATGTGACACACTTTGCTCCCCCTAGCCAGTCAGGTCGCCAATCACATCCGTAAAGGCGATTATTGCCAAATTACATTAAACAAATTTGCATTTATCTTGAACTCCTACTCTGCTTATTCGAGTGGTAACCAAGCCTCCCTGGTATCGACTACTGTTCAAGTTGGAGGCATGCAGAAGAGGAGGAATTAATTCATTGCCTCCCTGTTTCCAAAAAAAGCACGTCTTCGGGGTAAGTAATTTTGCCATCAATCTGCTTAATCGCTTGATTGCAAGCTACATTTGGCTTTATGCAGTAGGCAGGGCCGGCCTTACCATATGTGCAGGATGTGCAAATGCACAGGGCGCCAAGCGCTTGGGGGCGCATTGTGAGCCTAAACAAACAATATGCAATTTATCGATATACTGACTTTCATAAAATTTTAGTTCGTCCAAGCTACCTTTGCCTATCTAAACGCTTTCTGAACGCAATTATTTTCAAATAATACAAACTACATAATTTCACCTGTTCATACAATATACCATTCACACGCAAGACTGTGCAAGATAATTTCTTGCACAAGCACTCAAATATATCCTTAGGAAAAATTCTTAAAATAATAAACTCAATCCTCAGTTCCGATGGAATCATTTGAGTGACAACGTGCAGGTTTTATTTCTGCACGTATGGCGCCTCACTCAATACAATTTACATAATTTCTCGTCTCTCTCTCTTCTCTTCATTCTTCACACAAAAGGCCAATCACGCACAGGACTGTGCAAGAAAATTTCTTGCACAAGCACTCAAAAATCTCAAAATAATAAACTCAGTTTCTATGGAGGAGAGAAAATGTGCAGATTTTATTTCTGCACGTATGAAAGAGATTTACTCATTATACATATTTGTTTGAAAGGAGAATGAGTACAATAGGTATATATACACTACCTCATAAAATTGAGCATACACCCAAAACAAAAAAATATTTTCTGTTTTTTTCTTCTTGAAAAATGTAATGTAATATATTAGAAAATTCAATTACACATATTTCATTTCTGGGTGATTTATGTACATATTGCCTAGCAAAGTATTTTCTCTATAATTTTGATTGTATTTTATTTGCAATGAACAAAAATTCCCATGTCTTGTCAAGCACAGATACAGGATGTTTTTCGAAAATGTTTTGAGAACGGAAACAACAATAGATTCACCTCGATCTAAACTGAAATAAAATATTAGATAGAGCTAAGCTGTTTTGCAAACACTAATTAGTTTAGATAAATTTCTTGGTTCTCAAGCAGTAGCTTTTCGAGAAACTTCTGAAGTGTTGTTTGAGCTTAATAATGGTAACTAAGACAAGACCGGAGAGGGACTTACAAAGTTAATTTTAAACAGACTTGAGTTTTGAGGAATTTCAATAAGCAACTGTCGAAGTCAAAGCTACGATAATGGTTCAAATATGAAGGGAAAAGATGCTGGTCTTCAAAACAGAATTCGACCAAGAGCATTTTCGTCCCATGCAGCTCGTATTGATTCAATTTAGTAGTCAATGATTCAGCTCGGTACCTAATGAGCACCTGTTATGTTTTTTTGAAACAATTCGATGCTTACTTGAAACATCATCTAAATTCAATGATTCAGCTCGGTGCCTAATGAGCACCTGTTATGTTTTTTTGAAACAATTCGATGCTTACTTGAAACATCATCTAAATTTCCAGAAACATCTTCTTTGCGATGGTGATGAATGTAACGAAACTAGTTTAGAACCGAAAAAAAGTTTTAAGGTAGAATTTTATTTCAAAACACTAGATCAAAAGAAAGTTTTGAGTAGCTTGAAGCATATAAAATGAAATTTTTAATTTTCAAATAACATTAAAATATTTTTTTGATTAGTTTTCAACAAGCTAATGCTTGAAAAAGACGTTCCTCATTCCTTAATTTACAAAACTGTATTAGTCCCCCTTGTAAAACCAGAAAGCTCATGTTTAGAAGTGTTAAATTTTATATATATAGGTCAAACCGAGATTATCTTGCTCCCAATCTAGTTATTGCTCTCCCAATTCAAACTTAAGACAACCATGTTTTAAAAAATGGGGGAGGGGGGAGGGGGGGTAGTTTTGGGCGCTAAACGCAAGTCTTGCACAGGGCGCTCATTTAGCTGGGACCGGTCCTGGCAGTAGGGCATGTGCGGCATGATCCGCATAGTATCACAATGGGCCACATTTGGCCTAAGTTTTGCTGCATGACCGCATTCTGCCTCCTCAACTTAACCTTTGGTGCAGCAGTGTTTCTGAGAAAAGGCAGCACAGACACTGTCAAAATTATGGGTTACCCTTAGTTTTTAAAGTTGGTTATACCAGTCAGTCAAGGCTTGCAAATTGTATTTCCTGCTTGATGTTGTCATCATTCCCCACGTCAGTACCTTAAGACTTAAACAAACTAAGGGATTATGATTCTCAAGATTCTCGGAAATCAAATGTCTACATCATCGACTGAAGCTGACTTAACGCGCATCCTCATCCCTGCAGGAGTGAGTACAAATGTGCCTGACAATATCTGAAAAGACATTACGTTGCACAAACTCCTGAACAATGTACACGACATATGATAACAATTGAACAAAGATGATAAATAAATTACATCTCAACGGGAGACGAAGTAGTGATAACAACAAACACTTTCATTATTACACTGTAATTATGGTAAGTGGAGATGTGTCGTCGACAAAACCAGAGAGAGTTAATTAGACGCAAGTGATGATGGGGGAGAATCCGCAGGGACTATTGAAGATACGTGATTGGAGGTGTTCAAGAGGGCGTACGTACACAAAGGCGTAGAGCAGAGCAGTGCTTTAGGCAGGTCACATCGCATAATGGAGGCGAACTGGAAGGAGAGTAGGCACGAACTGCTTGTGGAAACAAAGAGCCATATGAACTCAAATTAATTATCTGGTAGTGGCAGGTCGTTAAAGTTATTGCCTAGGTAGCTGAAGCATTCATGTACACTATTTGATGCCTAACGCTCTGCGATATTTATTTATAAAATCTATTGTGTGGCTCTGTGTAGTGAATTAAGGACAGTGGAGAGTAAGTATAATCACATGCGTTGTGACCATAAATAGGGTATTGTGTCCCTCTCATTGAACTCGAGTTTGATTTCTATCTTTAGAAGTTCGATAACCTGACTGGAAATAACATTTTTTTAGACAGTCTTTGTTAAGGTATGAGGCTGCCATAGCGACTTACAGTCGAGGCTCATGTAGACCAACAGTTTGGACCCATAGTGCCTCTGCCAATATCGCCTTAGTCATTATTAAGAATATGTCGAATGCAGAAATGGGATACTTGACGAGTAGGTATTCCACAATTTCTCTGCAGTCCTGGGTGGGCGCCGTGGCGTAGTGGGTAGGTGCGTAGACTAATACACTCGAAGTCTAAGGTTCGAATCTCGAAAAAAACATGAAAACATTTTTTTCACGGCTCCACCTCTTTCGAGTCACTGACAATGCAGAGTCTAAGACTCTGAGCCTGTGGGACAACGCAACAGAGGACGTCCACGTACAAGGTGGCGCACACAAGTCGAGGGGGACCTCGGCCGGCTTGGTGTGCGAAACTGGAGACAGCAGACGAAAGATCGTGCTGGCTGGAGACGCATGTTGAGTGAGGCCCAGGTGCTCCTCGGACTGTGGCGCCCTAAGAAGAAGAAGAAGAAGAAGACAATGTTCAAAGAGTATAACTGTCTAGAAATAGCTTCTCAATCTCGCCGTTCGGGGTCGGCATGAAACTGTAGGTCCCCTCCACTCGTGAGAGCACAATAGCACGCACAACACGAGTGTTTGCTGAGAAGCTAGGCTCAGGTCCGCCACGGACTGTAGCGCCGCCATTATTATTATTATTTTTACTCTGCAGTGTCTGCAGTTTTCTATTCTGCTGTATATCCTTTAGGCATACAAGTAGATCCAGTCACATGAACAGTGGCATAACCTGACCCAAGGTTACAAAGTTAGGTATTCTTAGGGCCTGAACCTGCGCTGGGGCTGCCTGCGTCCTTGATTAGAGCTTCCATCGATGGTTGGACCTCTCGAGAGCACAAACGCAGGTGGCATGGCTCTCCAAGATGTAAACAGACCATGCGCATGCTCCCCAACGTCTGTAAGAAATCCCCGGCTTTCTTGTCATCTCTTAACAGAAAAGACTGTTAAGTTGTCTAACTTATCGGCATATTAACGGGGCACTACACCTTCGTCAAACACCTAAGTATGCTTGGCCTAAGCAATGGAACCCTCTGCGATGTTCTCCACGGACGACGACACTGTAGAGCACTTTCTCTGTCACTGTCCCGCCTTTGCCCGTATCACGTGGCAGTTATTCGGCGCTGATGAGGTGAGAGCTGATGATTTAGGCTTCTCATCACAGAAGTGCCTTCTGGTCGGAAAACCATGAAATTTCATTAAAAGTAGTTTGCTACCTGGCAGTACAATGGATCAGTTTTTGAGTTTGAGTGCTCCAGTGTAGTGCTTCAAAAACCTCCGAAAACAAAAAACATGGTTACAATGTAACTGTGTGATGCTAAGTGTTGCTGCTAAGTGTTAGTCCTATCTTTGGGCCATGTTTGTAGAGTTTTAATGGCTCCTTGGCTCATTTAGGGCCATACCTTTTTGGAGTTTCTCAGACCCTCCTGGCAGTTCAAAAACTTGATGCAACTCTTGGTTGGGCAGTTGATCGAATGTTGGTAGCTAAGTGAATTTTGTTTTTTCCTCTTGTACAACCCTGCCATAAATGCAGCGACATTGCGACCTAAAAAGGTCTATTGTATCGACGGGTTGGAGTTAATCCAAAAGATTTACCACTTCCCTTATGATAGATAGTATATCTTTTGTAGTGGAGTTTTTCAATTCCGCTGAAGTCAGTATTTCCCTATGGAGAATACGTTTCCTTAACCAATGTAGTGCCGGACATTCACATAAAATGTGCTGGGATGTTTCGTCTTCTTCAAGACAAAACCTACATTCTTTGTTTTGACACAAGTTCATTTTTTTAAGGTGGTAATACAAGCCGCAGTGGCCAGTAAGAAAGCCCGTTAGCTTTCTTATGCTCTCCTTATCTAAGCTAAGGAATTCCTTATAGGAATAGGGTCTGATTAATCGCTTTGATTGCCTGAGACCTGACCCACTGGTCCAATGATCTAGGCGATGTTTGTTTTCCCATTCGTTAATCAGCGCTGCAGCCGTCGTCCAATTGACACTGCAGTACGGTTCAGGACCTATGAAATAAGTACTTGAACCCGCTCTAGCGAGTTCGTCTGCGGATTCGTTACCTGCAAAAGGGATTTGTGTCCAGGGACCCAGCCAAGTTTCACTTTGTTGTGTTTGGCTAGGGATTGCAGCTAAGTGAATACGTAGACTGAAAATTAATAAACCATATCCCAGCTTCGTGTCTCTTCTCGATACGCTCATGGTTTTTATGCCCTGGTGCTCAGCTAAGCTTTAAGTTGTTGTCTCTACTTAGAGTTAAGATGTATTTTGTGGCATTCCTAGGCAGCCTTGGACCGTAGAGCTTCTTGGAGTTTTGAGTGCTGCTTGGCTAAAAATTTCAAAATCTTTTCGCTGAAAAATTTTGGTTTTTTGTTGCATTATGTCTTTCGTTTATTCCAAAGATTTTGGATTGGAAGATTGTGGATACCTTGCAGAGAGGAATGAAAAAGGGTCTTCCAAGAGGGACTTCCGAACTTTGACAGTTGATAGCGGCCATAATATTAAGTATACATCGGTCAAATTGACTGTCGTTTATTGAGTCTGTTTCGCCATCATGTCCATGGATGGGCATAGCGTTCAACAACACGTGCAAATGATAAAATTGTTTTATCAAATGGGTCTTCTGTTCGGGTAATGTTTCGTGCACTTCGCCAATTTTACGGTCACCATAGTCGTCGTACCGAAAGGACTATTTGCAGTGTGGTTCATTAATTTGAATCCACTGGTTCAGTAAACGATAAACCTGTACGTCAACGAAGCTCAAGATCTGACGAAAACATTGCCGCTGTCTCTGAGAGTGTGCAGGAGAATCAGAATCTGTGGCAATTGTCCCTCACAAAAGCCTTTTAGCGAATTTTGCGTCCTCACCTGGGCCTGCACCCGTACAAAATTCAACTGACCCAGGAGCTGAAGGTAAACGACCAGACCATAGACAACGAAGTGTGTTCCCTGAATGAGCTCTGGTGCAGTTGGAAACTGACCAGAGCGAAAAATCATCTTCAGCAATGAGGCTCATTTCTGTCAAAAGACAAAATTGTCGAATGTGGGACGATAGCAATTCACATGAGATCCAAGAGTCCAATGCATCATCGGTCCCTATTTCTTTGAGAACAACGTTAGTCAGACCATTACGTGATGTGGAGTTTCCAAAGAGGCAGCCACGCATAAAGGTGCCTGGTGGAGAAGAAGAAGAAAAGGATTCTCCTCTTTTGTGCCATTTGAGAAACGGAACACCGGAAGAACACTTTTTCCATGACCTTCAAGAAATTTCAAATCTTTGAATGTTCATAAGAACAAAAGGACAGCTGAAGAAGGACTTGTAATCCTGCGTAATGGTACGGAAGAAAAGGAATGCTATTCCCCAAGAGGGCTACAAGAACCTAAGTGTGAAATTGCTTCCTTCTTGTATACTCACTAACATGCCGACCTGCCGAAGGCCCTTTACATTCATGAGACTATCTAGGGTATCCTCACGTTTGTTTTTTATAATGACGCCTGTCTTGTAACGCCATAATTATTAAGTACACAATACACACCATGGTTCGTCAAAACTCCTTCCACAATGACCATATGTGGGCATTTAATTCGAAACCATTGATGAGTAGCTAATTTTTATCACTTCATGACTTAACACATTTTGACTTTAAATGAAATCACAGACCTATTCAGTCCCCGAATTGCCATAACAGATATGTCACAAACAGCTTATCAAGAACTTAACTCGATTGAAACTGCAAAGGAATCTCGCGGAAGGCCCGCTGCCAAATTCATCCCATTGGTGTGTTCAGGCACGTTCAAAAATACCACCCCACCATCTCATTAAAAAACCACGCAAAATGTGGTGTATCCGAGTGCCATAGAAATCAATCAACTGTAAGACATCCTGTTTATGATTCCCATTCTCAGAATACTAAACAATAAATTTCCTCTGAATTCCGGAGTAATACGAATTTCAAATTGCCTCTGTTGACTTTCAATTTACATCTTCCTAAGATGGCATCCAAACGCTAAGAAATCCCTGCGATAACACTCTGATAATAATAAATAATATCTCTATTTTGGGGAGGAGGTGGTTTTCTGAGAAGTATTTGATTTCCAAGTGACAATTCAGTGGTTTGCAAATGTTGACTGACGATGTTTGTCTTTGTGTGGATGAAATTGATGTTGGATGTCTTTAAGAATTTTTTAGGACATTAATCAGTGAGGGGAAAGGTTTGATACTGAGAAATCTTCAATTGACCTTAATGTGCATTAAGGTGGTGGAAACTTAGTTCATCAGAAGGGCATGTATTCGAAATTCACAGTTGTATGGAAAATTAAAAAGTCGTTGATGTTGAGGACTTCAATTCGACTACGTCACGATTAAGTTTGTTCTTCTAAAAGTTTATTAAGAGACAAATTCAAAGCTTCAATCTCCCCCATACTAGGCCTGTCAAGCTGTTTCAATACAACAGTTCGTCATTGCTACTCTTATCACCCGAGTTACTTAAACTCTTCCTAGTGTTTTAATAGAATTCCACTAACATTTAGATTCCCTTGGCTTTCTCCTTGATATCCTTTATTTCAGCATTTGAACGCACGCCGAAAAGGTCAAAATGTTACGAAGCATGCAAAGTGACGACAAGCAGACAGATGATAACGAAATGAAACCATAAGCGTTCCCTTCATACCACTTTGGTACACAACCCTGAAAATGGTCAAAAGTGGTGCCGGGTAGACCATTCTTTTTTCAAAGTTCGATTATTGCTTTTAATAACCCTTTTCTATCATACTCAATTGAATTCCTTCCGACTAAGCCTCGCAGCTATGAAAACTTAAATCATCTCGTAAATCAAACATGAATTCAGACAAAAAAAGGTTATAGCCCGTAGCTGCTTGTTAATTAAATACCTTCACACACATTCCTGTTTTTGACTTTAAATTCCTCTACGGAGAAAAAAATATAGTTCAATATTACCCGTCATTTTTAACCCTTTTCTGGGAGCATCCCCCAAAAGCTTCTCCATGCGATACGTAATAAAAGTATCCTCCATTTGAGAGGAAGCAAATACCACCTCCACACTGGGCAATTGCTATGAAAATACTTGAGAAAGAAAATTACTTGTAGTGTGCCGCAGGCAGATAAACCATCCTTAAGCACTTTTCTGCGATTATCCCGATTTACGACTACTTAATTTCATTTTCATTTAGTTTATTGAGACAATATTAATACACATTAATTAATTTATGATTACATTTTTTTTTCATGATAACCGACTTTGGACGTATAATCTGGTTAAGCTCTGCTACGACTACTAAAGTATTTAGTACACTCACACGCATGCACTAGAGTTGAAAAATCCTGACAAATACTTGAAGGATATTCAAATGGGTCAGGGACGTATGTATTTATTTAACAAAAAGTGAAATAGGACCAAAATCGATTTGAATCATTTTTTGAACGATGTAGTTTTCAAAAACCTTTTAGCAGTTTCCAAAAAAACACTTAGAATCAGACAGACGGAGGTTTTAATCGTAGACCTCCATAGAAAGTAACTGCCGTAAAAAAGCGAAGGGAACAAAGTGCTTGTTGCGGTCGAAAGGAGTCATGGCCACATTTGTGTTCTTATTCTTCTACGGGATGTCGAAGCAGTGCCCTTTCTTTCATCAACCTACAGACATATACATAATTATATTCCATTTACTGCGACATTTGCCCTACACACCAGTTTCGGGCAATGGCGGGAATGTTAGCAATTCCTTCCTTCCTTCCTTAGCAGGCCTACGACCCATGGAGGGTCTGAGCCTGAGCTATCGCTGCCTTCCATCGTTAACGGTCCTGGTCCTCCATGCTGCTTCCAATCATCAAGACCAAGCTGTATTACGTCCGCGATGACTTGGTCTTTGTACCGGAGGTTCGGTCTTCCTCTCCGTCTCGAACCAGCAGGCTCGGATTCGAAGACCCCCTTAGCTGAAGCGTTGTTTTCCATGCGCTCAATGTGGCCGAGCCAGTGCAGTCGACGGATTTTTGCATTCCGGACTACATCCACATCCTGGTACAGCTCATAGAGTTCGCGGTTGTGTCTTCTCCTCCATTCGCCTTCCTTGCAGACGGGACCATATATCCGACGTTGAATTTTCCTTTCGAAGGCACCAAGAATCAGCTCCGCAGTTCTGCTTAGTGTCCAGCTTTCGGCTCCATTTAGCAGGACTGGCAGAATAAGAGTTTTGTAGAGCATGATTTTGGTCTCGAAGAGTCAGGAGTTTCTTTTGACCTCCTCACTAAGCAGAACTGCGGAGCTGATTCTTTGTGCCTTCGAAAGAAAAGTTCTACGGCGGATATATGGTCCCGTCGGCGAGGAAGGCGAATGGAGGAGCCCAGTTGTTTTGACAAACCGAAGTAGCATAGGTTGCCAAGGGCGATTCTACGTCGGATCTCCACTGTGATGTCGTTCGTGGAGTTCACGTTTGCCTCGAGGAAGACAAACTCCTTCACTACCTCAAAATTGTAGCTGTCGATTGTGAGGTATATCCCTGCTCAACGTCGTTTTGCCCTAGGTGGTGTGCGGCGGATCGTGTCTTGCTCGACAGCATATACTTTGTCTTATCTTCATTGACCTTAAAACCAGCTCGTTTCGCCTGTTCTTCAATCGCCGTGAAAGCTTCCACTACGGCACGTTGGGAACGCGCAAATATGTCGATGTCGTTTGCGTACCAAGCAGTTGAACTGACTTGTAGAAGATAGTGCCTTTCGTGTTTACAGCAGCCTGCCGCACTATCTTCTCCAGTACCAAACTGAAGCAATTACACGACAGCGCATCTCCTTGCCGAAATCCGGTGCAGGTTTCTAACGGCTCGGAAGTCTTCGAGTCGAACTGCACGGCCCATCGCGTATGTGTTAGCGTGGTCCGACACAACCGGATCAGTTTTTCCGGGATCGGGAATTCGGCCATCGCTTCGAATAGTTCCCTTGCGATGAAAGCTGTCGTATGTGGCTTTAAGATCAATAAAAAGATGGTGCGTATCGATTTTAAACTCGCTGTTCTTCTCCAGGATTTGCGTTAATGTGAAAATATGGTCTATAGATGATTTGCCGGTCCAGAAGCCGCACTGGTACGTGCCGATTAGTGCGGTGCAAAACGGCTTTAGACGTTCACAGAGTACGCTGGACAAGATCTTGTAGGGGACGTTAAGCAGGGATATACCTCTATAGTTGTTGCAAGAGGTAGGATCGCCTTGTTCGTGGATGGGGCATATGGAGCTGATATTCTAGTCGTCAGGCAGGCTTTCGTCTTCCCAAATTTTACAAATGATCTGGTGCATGCTCCCTACCAGAACATTGCCACCGGCCTTGAAGAGCTCTGATGGTAAGCCATCTGAGCCTGCGGCTTTGTTGTTCTTCAGCTTTTTAATGGTTGTGCCGACTTCTTCAAAGCTCGGTAGGATGACTACTTCATCGACTGGAGTTGGGATTTCTTCATTCCCTATCATTCTCTCCTGGTCCGGCCCGCCAAGCAGCTGTTTGAAGTGCTGCTTAAACATATCCACTATTCCCTGAGGGTCAGTAACTAGATTACCCTCACAATTTCGAAGAGCCTGGGTGCCTTTTCTAAAGCCTTTGACCAGGCTTTAGGCTTTTTTATAAAAGGCCCGTATTTTGTGTTTGTCCCTAGACTCTTCAATATCCTTGAGCTGGGAGGTTGTGAGAGACCTTTTCCTCAGGCGTAGAAGCTTTTTCTCCTCCCGTCTTCTAGCCCGGAGTGTTAGCAATTACTTTCCCAAAATTTTGAACTAACGAACAATGATATCTAACAGGGAACCATTAGCATTGGTACTGCTCTGTCCCTACTTAAATCATTAGAGAAGTATACTCACTTCAAACAAGACCAAAACACACATAGGAGTACGCATGTGAGTACACAATATGTGGGTATGTTTCCGGGTCTTTTTGCTGGCGGGTCATTTTTCGTGCAAACCAGTCATTAACAATTCTGCGACTTCTGAATGAAACTGTCGTGGGAAACTACAATATGTCCTTGTGCCTGTGGTTTTTAGGTCACGGTGAATTTTTGATTTAACCACAATTGCCAGACTGAAATTAAACGGCGAAAAAAAAGCGAAAACTTGGAATGTTTGCTGTTTGCTTTGCGATTAGATCGACATAATCCTTTCATCAACAAAAACAAAAACTATACTCGTCCATATGTACATATGGCTTTATACTTTACTAGTCCCTGAAGTGAATTCCGAGGTAGTTAGGCGGTAATCAGCCCAGTCAATCGGAGTAACTTAATGCCGATTATTTCCAAGGTTACAAAATTTGTTCATTATTTTAAATCCATTACGATAATTTGTCTTTTTCATCTTGGCCGTCAAAACTACAGGTCCCCTACACTCATGGGAGAACAATACCACGCACAACACGGCTACTGTAGAAGTTAGGCGCTAGTCCGCCTCGGACTGTAGCGAAACATTATATTTCTACACGTCCATAGGCTAGAACGAATATCGTTCAACACATGCAGGAACCACGGAGCATTAGAGATGATCCAACACTAGAGCATCTTCCATGCAATTGTCCAGCACTGGCCAAAATAATAACCACACGAAAGTGGCTAAATTAATACTTTTTTAATGAATTGGGAGTTTTTTATGACCCACGTTGTAAAATGAAAACCCATAAAGGTTTTTATATTTTTAGCACCATAAACATTTTGAGTGTGTATTCCACGCAAAAATGATATCTTAATCGCCACACTCGCAGGACGGATTATCCGACAAGGCAGTCCTGTCAGAGGCACTAAATAAACGCGCTTATGATTGTTTCCAAGACGAACCGGCAGAGATGTAAAGACCAATTAGTCTTAAAAGCGTGCTACAGATTCCAGAACACAGAAACCAACTCAGCGTTAAGCCAACAAGCCGCACCAGGATGTGCTAATTAAATTCGCTCTCGTAAACAAACACCCACCTGGTAGTCCTCCGCCACAAGTCTGCACTCTGGCACGGCGATGCACTCCACCCAAGCACAGCACACCGACGCCACGGCACACGCACAAAGCCTTCATCACATCAAATCCCATTCAGAACCGAGAAATTATTTTCCGCCCTTGATTTATCATCTCGGCCGAATAGGATGCTGTGCTTCCTTTCGCAAGGAAAGCTCCACGACGACGTTTTATGTCGGTGGGCCTATTGTTTTTGAAATTGTTCTCATTCCCCACGGAGGCAACCGGCTATTTATGTGTTTGCGCCGGGGTTTCTGGATCTTGCAAACATGCCTTCGGGGCTAATTGGTGTGTGGCATCACCCAGAGACGAGGTAATCCTGAGATTTAATGCTTTTTGCGGAACCACGCAGTAATTTATGTGAGTGGTTATTAATTTCGCTTTGCAGCGAAACCCACTTGGGCGGAAGGGTACGGCGTGAAATCACCACCAGGGGATTTTGAATTATCTAATATTTAGTGTAAAGGACATAATGCCGCGTTAATAACAAGTGGATAGTCTTAAGACTTTGTGCATGGATTATCATGTCAACAACTCAAGACAACACCCTGAAGGAACCCTCATTTGATCCGCGATACCTGAGCGATTAGTCCAAGGACAGGAAGGGGTCCTCTCAGAGGCTGTGAAAACTGTTGGAGTGTTGGTATGCAAAAGCAGCATTCGGTACTATGCTTGGCTGTGAAACGTTGTTGCAAAAGGCTACGCAGGGCCACGGACAACAAGGACGCCCCTTGTTCTTCCGCCTATATCAAGATGAAAAGATAGAGAGAAAAGAAAACCTAATACCCTAACCATGGACGCACACATAAAAGATAGGGGAGAGAAGAGACAGGAAAGGAAACCAAACAAGAGCGGAAGGGAGCTCGCGGAGATGAGCTTTATCTTAAAACTTAAAACTAACTAGCTTAGTCCTAACACGAAACAACACACTTTCAGTGCCGTCTGACGATTAAAGTTCGTCAAGAACTCGAGGATACATAATCTTGGGCCCAAACCCATCATTTCTTTTACAACAATTTCCTACATACTCACTGCTCAGGCCAAAGAGCCATGGAGGGTCTGAGCCTGAGCTTATACTAATTGGCTAGCTACCGAAAACACTGATTCCAGCCATCGAAACCAAATGGTTTCGGATTCTCGAGCCAAATGGCTTGGATACTCTCTTAGCCAAAGCATTAATGTTAATGCGCTCTGCGGCAGAGCCAGTTTAGCCGATAGATCTTTCCCCTCCAGACTATATCCGCAGCTTTGTTAAGCCCAAAGAATTCTGTTATGTCTTATTCTGCATTTGCCTTTCTCGTAAACGAAACAGATTTTCTCTTTCGAAGGCACCATGAATCACCTCCGCATTTCTGCTTATCGTCCAGCTTTCGACTCAGAAAAGTTGACAGGGTTAGGCTTTGTAGAGCAAGATTTTGGTCCTTCGAGTCGGAAACCCAAGCTGTAGCAGCGGTTGCCAGGAGCGATTGTACATCGAATCTCCACCAAGATATAGTCTGTGCAGTTCATGTCTGCCCAACTCCATAGTTATCAATTGTGACGCTTTGCCACAGTCAGCGACTTACCGATTTTTGATCCACAGCACAGATTTTGCTTTGTCTCTATTAAGCTAAGGACCAGCTCATTTTGCCTGCTCTTCAATCGCTTCTACAATGGCACTTTGAGACCGCAGCCCGATGTCGATGTCATCTGCGTAGCCTAGCAGTTGGACTGACATATAGAAAACTAGTCCACCGATGTGCTTCGCAGCGCCTCTTGGGACGTGCGTCCTCTTCTTCCAGTAGATCTAATTCTTCTCGGTGCCCCTTTACATATGACCCAAATTATAATTCTGCTTCGAATATTTGATAAGATACACGAGTCTCCGTTTTTCCTGTTGGAGGAAGGTGGTAACAGCTCTTCATCAAGAGCTCTGCCGCCAAATCAGCCCTCAGACTACGGGAATGTCATAACTGGCATCCAAATAGCTACGGACATTCAAGTCTACTCGAATCTTTCAGTCGCAGGGGTCTCTGGACTACCACAGACTACGAAAAACCCGAGTATGACTTTGACGAGAACTTCATGATCCTTATCCCAGATAGGCAGGATTGGGAAAAGCCTGACTTCGTCAAAGGCACACCCATTTTCACTGATGGATCGAAAACAGAAGACGATACGGGAGCGGGAATTTTCTGTGAGGCACTAAGAATAAACAATGCCTATCGGCTTACTGACTATTCTAGTGTCTTTCAATCAGAATCTTTGCCATTAAGAAAGCTGCGCAGGTTTTACAGCAAATGGGAATCACCTTCTGCTCGGACAGCCAAGCGACCTTGAAAGCATTGAATTCCCATCTCGTTAACTCCAAATCCGCCAAGGACTGCATTAAAGAGCTTAAAAGCCTGAACCGCCACAAAATCCTTCTGTGCTGGGTTCCTGGAAACTCCAGCATTGAAGGAAACGAAAAGGCAGATGAACTGACACGGAAAGGTTCAAGTTTAGGCGCAGAATCGGCCGTCAATACGATCCATTCACCTATTAGCTCAGCCAAAAGACTCATTGAGCAAGTATCTGTGTCATCAGCGAACTAACAGTGGCAAAGCCACCCAGGCTGCGTCATATCCCACTGCTTATGGCCCTAACACGATATCAACAAGACCAAATCCCTCATATTCAACAATAAGAAAATCATACGCATCTTAACAGGGGTCCTCACTGGCCACTCAATGGCTTAAAGACTAAACCTCCCGGCGAACGATTTCTGTAGGAGGTGTAGGGATGAAGAAGAGATTGAATTAGTGGAGCATCTCCTTTGCCATTGCCCTGCTCTACAAGAACGATGGTTTACTCACATGAAAGCAAGGTTCTTTCACGAGCTCAGCGATGTGGCGAAGGTACAGATCCCTGACTAAAAATTTGTAACTATAACGGGGTGGTTTTGGTAATTGCATGCTGACCCTGCGTTAATTCTTGGTAAGCATGCAATCCTTACAGGGTATACACAATGGACCTCCACGGCCTTTGGGTGTAATTTCTGGCAACAGAATAAAGCCCTCCTAACCTAACCTAAGGTGGTAAGGGGTGAAAGAGGGGTACATTTCCTATGACCGATTTATAATCGATCATAACACTGCCAAAATTTCAGAAGAAGACAAATACACGAACAGGCAAATAGACAAACAGCGAATAGACAGACAGAGAAGTATATAGTGACCAGATAAGAACGATAGATAGAAGACATTTAAAAAAATCAAGCCGCGTCGCCTTCGCTGGCGGTGCTTTAAGCGGTCGGTCCAATTTTGGAGAACTCTATCCATCCATATGTGGCGTTATTTCGGCAATAGCTTCTCGAATGTTTGGCCACGTGCTTGTCCGAAGTGGTTGGATTATTAGTGTGGAGTAAGGACTTGAGAAAAGCTACAATCGCAACAGACTGCCAGGAACTTTGCCGATCGAGTCTCCCTGAAACTCTCCGAAAGTTCGACGCCGCCTGCACTAACAATAGACGAAGAATGGAAACGTTGTCAAAGAGCCATCAGAGAAGCCGCTACTGATGTGCTGGGTTTTAAAACGCCAACAAGAAAAAACCCCTGGTTTGACAACGAGTGCAGGCAGGCACATGCAGCAAAGCAAGAAGCCTACCGGGCAACGCTGCATCGAACCACGAGAGCTGTTCGTGAGCTCTACGAACAGAGAAGAAGGGAAGAGAACCGGCTTCTCAGGAAGAAAAAGAAAGAGCACGAGAAGCGCGCGATCGAGGAGATGGAGAGGTGTTATGGCAGGAATGATGTCCGAAAGTTTTACCAAAGGGTAAAACTTTTATCGAATGGATATAAAGTTCGGACAGAAGCTTGCCGGGACGAAAATGGACAGCTAGTAGTAGATTCGCAGTCGATACTGAGAATTTGGAAAAATCATTTCTGCAGACTGTTGAACGGCGATGAGGACACAAATACCGCTGTCAGGCAGAATGTTCCACTCAACACAGCGGACGATGATAGAAGAGAATACCGTCCCCCCGACCTAGACGAAGTCAAGATAGCGATATCGAGACTGAAGTCTAATAAAGCTGCTGGTGCAGATAGTCTGCCCGCCGAAATGTTTAAAGCAGCTGGAGGTGATCTGGTAGGGCGCATGCACCAGCTCATCTGTAAGATATGGTCGGAGGAAAGTATGCCCGATGAGTGGAATCTCAGTATCGTTTGCCCGATCCACAAGAAAGGAGACCCCTTTGACTGCGCCAACTATCGAGGGATAAGTCTCCTTAACATCGCCTATAAGGTCTTCTCTGCCGTTTTGTGTGAACGCCTGAAACCATTCGTGAACAAACTGATAGGTCCTTACCAGTGTGGTTTCAGGCCCGGGAAGTCCACCATCGATCAAATTTTCACACTGCGGCAGATCCTGGAGAAGACCCAGGAAATGCAGATCGACACACACCATCTATTTGTCGATTTCAAGGCCGCATATGACAGCGTGCATAGAGACGAGCTATACAGCGCCATGTCTAGTTTTGACATTCCTGCCAAACTCGTCAGACTGAGCAGGATGACGATGGAGAACTCTCGCTGCTCCATCAAGGTCGGTAACGAACTCACCGAGACCTTCAATGTCAAAAAAGGTTTTAGACAAGGCGACGCGCTGTCATGTGATTTCTTTAACATCATTCTTGAGAAGATCGTGCAAAACTCACTGGCCAACACAAGAGGCACGATCTTCCAAAAGTCCGTTCAACTGCTAGCTTACGCGGATGACATTGACGTGATTGGGAGAACACAGCGAGCCGTCAATGATGCGTTTGCTGGCATTGAAGCGGAAGCGGCTAAAATGGGTCTGGCGGTAAACGAGGGCAAAACAAAGTATATGCTGTCATCGAGAAAGGACGCACAACATCGACGACTTGGCCAGAACGTCACCATAGGCAGCTATAACTTTGAGGTAGTAAAGGACTTCGTCTACCTTGGCTCCGCGGTTAACAGTACAAACAACATCAGTACCGAGATCAAACGCAGAATAACTCTTGCCAACCGCTGTTTTTTTGGCTCAAAAGGCAATTGAGTAGTAGAGCCCTCTCTCGGAAGACCAAGTTGACTTTGTATAAGACCTTGATCATCCCAGTCCTGCTTTACGGTGCAGAGGCATGGACAATATCCCAAGCGGATGAACAGTCTCTTGGTCTTTTCGAGAGAAAAGTTCTGCGCGCGATCTTTGGTCCTGTTTGCGTTGATGGCATTTGGAGGAGAAGATTCAACCACGAACTGTATGGGCTGTACAGCGACATGAGTCTAGCCAGGCGTCTACGGATCCAACGCCTAAGATGGCTAGGCCATGTAGAGCGTATGGACAACTTAGCTCCGGCCCGAAGAGTCTTCGACTCTGAGCCTGTGGGACAACGCAACAGAGGACGTCCACGAACAAGGTGGCGCACACAAGTCGAGGGGGACCTCTGCCGGCTTGGTGTGCGAAACTGGAGACAGCTGGCGAAAGATCGTGCTGGCTGGAGAGGCATGTTGAGTGAGGCCCAGGTCCACCTCGGACTGTAGCGCCCTAAGAAGAAGAAGAAGAAGAAGGACTTGAGGTAACTTGGTTAAGTGTATGTCTCCAGTTAGAATCTGTGAAATCAAGTGAAATCGAATCTGGTCCACTCACCATTTGCCGTTGGGATCAAATTAACGGCACTGGAATAGGTTACTACCGGGCAGTACAATGGACCAGTTTTATGTCTGAGTGCTCCAGTAATGCTTCAAAAATACTCGAAAAAAAAGGACTTGACCCCCAGAGAAAATAATCGAGTTGTACCAAGTTGCATGATCGCCGCGGTCAATTGATGAACTCCTGCCGTGAGATGACAAATTGACAATCGCCCAATTTCTTCTTTATAACTTTAAGCTTTGCGTCTCTTATTATGCGTCGATTCACGCATGATAAAATGGCAAGCCTTACTGAATATTTTGGCAGCTAGATGTCTTTGGTAACTTTGGCATCTACTGGAACATAACAATTGGAAAAACTATCATTGCTATCTGGTCACCCTTTTGAATAAGAGCGGGTAATCTATATCCATGCTTGACAACAAGACTTTCAATTGAATCCCAGAAATTCTGCAGACAAAATCCACCTATTCGATGACATCCTCTTTGCATGTCAATCTCCTTGCATCATTTCTCAGACTTTCAGTCAATGACAGTGGCAATCTCTAAATATAGACTCCTCCGGACATCCACCGAACATTAATAATCATTTAATGAGTCCACATTGATATTGACAGCTTTTATAATCGAATAAAAGGTCCAGCAGCACAATCAAACATTTCGCCTTGGAAGAAGAAATCCATCAATCATCTGCGGCGAACAAAGGCCAATCGGAGTTGCTTAGCAAACGCTGGAATTACTGATTTGACAGTGATTTATGGCTCCCATTCGGCAGGCTTCTTTCACAACCATGACCAACCCTTTCACTTGGACACAGCCCAAAGCGTACTGAGTCCTTCGGGGCCGACAGTGTGCCGATTATGCATTCCCCCTGGGAACTCGGTATCTATTCATTTCGTCCTTTGATCGAATTTAATCACGTATGATGGGGTCGATTTTTGGAATGAAAGCGTTTTGGTTTGAGAATTCGAAGGACTATGTGCCGTATAATGGCTTAAGCCGGCGCAAGGCCTACGCTTGGATACGCATGATTGACTTTCTGTAATGAGTTGTGTGCGGTGAATGAATTTCTTTACATGTTAGTCCTCGAAACGCTGATTTTGCCATGGCAATGCTGTTGAATTGAATGCGAGGCAGAGATGTGTGGTTTTGGGGATGAATTGGACTTTAAACCTAATGAATGTTTTGTCATCCCATAGGATGCCCCAGATGGTGTATGGCATGGATGAGGATTGGGGATTTTCCTGGGAATATTGTGCATTTGTATTCGAAATACAGAAATCTGGCTTTGATTGGATGACTACCAGAGAGGGTGCGCATGAAGTGTAGTCCTGTGAAACGTATCAACTCAAGCAAGACATTTACCTCCCAGATGTCCGGTGCCTCTGCAGTGGTTTGAGCTGTGGTAAGCTCACTAATCTGTGAACAACAATTCAGTTCATCAAGACTGAAGGTGTAATCATTTTGCAATTAACACCAACTTCGTGGTGGAGTGGTGGTCATGTGGGATTTGTTGTTGAATCTACCAGAGCAAGTTTATCAGGCTAACCAAGGAATGACCCAACCCTTTGATTGCACTCATAACCACACAATTGAATTGCGGTGTTGTGAAATTGTGTAGGAAATTTGTATCCTCAAGCTGGTGAGAGATTGTGAGATAAAAGTCAAGTCCAACTGACTATGATGGACGACAGACTACTAGACGAACCGCAGTATACGAGAGTTAGGTATGGCTTAGATTTTGGATATGGCAACAAAAGTATATTTATGTCAAAAACAGCACCTGCATCATGAAGTCTAACGGTCAAAACAGGAATCGTGTCGTTTGGTTGAAAAAATTTTCAAAAAACTCAAGTGCCGCGTATGCAATTTTGTATATCGAGGGTATTGTTAAGCCATAAGGTTTCATTAAATGCCCATTTATCTCTGTTAAATTGTTTGACTCATGTCTTGTTCGGCACTGCAATCGGGGGTGGTCTCGGGCCTCAACCAACATGCCTTTCCAGAAAGCGTGATCCTTCGGAAGTTATCTTCAACTACCCTAACTAAGTTGATTGCGAACCCTCTCAAGTTGTGAGCGCGACCTGAGGCGTGGACGTCCTCTGTTACATTGTCCCACAGACTCAGTCAAAGATTCTTTGGGTCGGAGCTAAGTTATTCATGCCTTATGCGTGGGCTTGGCAGCCAGCTAGGTTCATATCCCTGCACGGCCCATATAGTTCGTGGTTGAACCTTCTCCTCCACCCACCAGCCAGAGGATTACTGGATGATGAGTATCTTATAGAAAATCAACTTGGTCTCCCGAAAGAGGTCTCTATTATTCCTTGGGCCTTTTTAGGTTAAAAAACAGCAATTGGTTAATTGATATCTTGGTACTGCTTGCTGTAATTAATTTTGATACACAATCTCAGGCATATTTCCACCACAGATGGATCTGTCATCCGACCGACAACAATTCCAACCACATGTCTAAGCATTTGTGACCATATGTTGTCAATAACACGAGTAACGTTGGGTTCCAATGTGTCGATAGTTGTTGATTTGTCAGCATAGACCAGCGGTCTCATGTATTCTCAAATTAAATATTCTTCTACAGTTTGGATGGACATCAGCCATGAAAAACAGGCGTCCCCAGCTACCAAGGTCTTCGTAGGCAGTCTCCAATAGGGCACGCCAAGTTGGTTGAGGTTCACCTATACTTCCACTGTCTTAGATTTGGATGTCCTCTGCTGGCTTGTTCCACTGGTTCAGAGTCGAAGTTTCAAATTAAATAATCAAAAGTCGTCAAATCATAAGAGGTGAATTTACAGATCCTTATGCGAAATTATGCGTTTGTTGAATTTTGCCTTGTCGATCACAGCATGGATAAATGTTTAATATCTCAATATCTCACATTGATATTTATCATTTCATAATGCTTAGGTTTAGGTTCACAAAACTGAGTTTTCAGATCTTCACAATTCCCATGCCTATGTTTTACCGTTTTTGGCCAATATCTCCAAAACTATTTGAGCCAGAATGCTCGCATTGAAGCCCAGTTTCTGTGATTTTTTCAAATTTTTAAACACATTTGCTTAGAAATGGCCGCATTAAAACCAATTTTGGAGCTCCATATTTTTCAAAAGGCAATTTGGACCAAAAATTTTGATTCACATCTCAACCTCATTTCAAAATATCTGTCGATTGTTATATCACTCGATGGGGTGCGTCACTGTTTCAAAGTCCATGGCAACTTCAGCTATACAGGAGCGACCCCCAAATGACACCACTTTTTTGAATTTTGTGCATGAAAAATTATTTCTAGGCCTAAACTATTTAATTCCAAAATTTCATGCCGCTATTTTATAAACATCGAAGATAAAAAAGTGTGACAGACCGACGGACGGACACACCAAAATTATAAAGGTTCCGTTTTTGTAGACGGAACCTTAAAAAACACTAGGACAGCTATTCTCCAAATTACTAAAAGATGTGGCTTCTCCATTAAATTCGCACATACGAGTAGGTCTAAATCAATTAGCTTCCATAAAGACTTTAATGACAACCCTGAGGTAAACTCTACACCAAAACTGGTCTATGTGAGGTTCAGTGAACTCATTCTAACCTAATGTACGTTCTTCAAAAATGTTTAAGAGTCTTAACTGTCACTAAAAGTTTGTTCAAATTCTGCAGAAAAATGTGTTTGACTATGAGAAACAAACAGCATTTTGAAAGCATCTCTGGTAACCATGTTCAAGGTTGAATGATTTTCCACACACAAGATGAATCTGGCCTTCATTCCCCAGTGCGCCTGGTTATCCCACCGCCCAGAGATTGCCAAGAACCATCCACAAAGTAAACACATTGCATGTTGACAGCAAATTCTGGGTTAACTCATACACTTACGTTACTCTCATGTTTCCCTACACTTACTCTCCCTCACAAGCAACACTCGAATTTTGGGGGAGGCACATCCTGTGTTACGGCAACAACTTGGTATAAAATTTCATCCAGAGAAGGTCAGGGTCGCCGGTACCTAATTTACGTGCACTTAACATCGAGGCAATGATATCACTTGTCGGCAGCAATTAACCTCGGTGTCACATGTTGCTTTCTTCTGCACCGAATGGGAGCCGACACCTTGTCAGGATAACAGGAATAGGAATTATCCGCCGCAATGAGCTTCTAATGGCACGTGATATCGATTCCTGTCTCGATCGATACATTGATTGTGTGATTATGTGGCTGACAGATAGGAGGCGTCATCATTTATGCGTTCCTTCTGATTTATTACGGCTGGCACTGCTAATGAGAGATCCAGCAGACAGCGATTGATGTCAATTGCCTGCGATCTGTGTTTGACAGGTCCTTCTGATGTAACACAAGATATGTGGAGTCGACCCTGTTTTGTGGAGTCTCTGATGAGGTTCCCCACAGAACATTATTTCGACTCAAATACTTGCAAATAGGTGAAATTCGTTTAAATGCACCAATTTACGAGAAGCTGATATTCGAAAATAATTGGTTGTGAACGTTAAATAACTGCTTCAAAGGAATACAAAATCAATACCCACTTTCTGCACGCAAAAGAGGCACAAGTATCCCACAAGCGTATTACCAAAAGGGCTTCGTGTAATTTCTCTTGTTTCATCGTATTTCCCACAAAGAATTACGCCCCATTAACTAGGCTTAAGTCGACCCTTTGAGGATTCAGTAATTTTTTGAAAAAGGCTTTTTGTTCGTCCCGCCATATGAGCATCCTTTTGTTCCCATGAAAATGACTGACGGTGGTAAGTAATGGGCAATTACCCACATGCCCACTCGTAGCACTTGCTCCGTCCATTTAATCCTCTTTCTGTGTCTAGACTTTTTAAATTCATACTCATATCATCATTCATGTGAAAATAACTAGAAAATCCGACTACAAAGCGATAGTTCGGAGTGCATGGGAGGGAATTAGATAAAACTGCTGAAATCTCTATTCTATTTTCTACGAGCATCCGCAGGTGAATCCTTGGGTGTACATCCTTTAACGAAAGGAGTTTGAGGTTTCTTAAGTTGAGAATATACGTTTCAAGTCGAAATGTCCTCATTTGTTTGTAAAGGAGCAGATGTGGGCATTGATATGTTGTTAAGGAGCTACTGGACATTTCCTTTTTAAAAAAAATTAAGGTCTTTTCTTTACCAATGTTTGCAGGACGAATATCAAAACCAATTGCTGTATTAAATGATCTTTTCAATAAAACGAACGTCTTACTCTAAGTACAAAGATTGCGGTCAGTTCATGGTTGCACCCCGAATGGCCTTATGAACAGTTGTTGGTTGGTACGGTATGAATGCAAGCAAACTAACACTTGGTTTCGTTTTGATCCCACTGCTCTGATATGTGATTGTAAAGACTTATTGCCGAGACTACCAAAATCATCTCGTAGAATTTAAGAAAATGAATAATTTCTCGACTGTCTTCTCAAAGATCATTAAGAGAGTTCACACCAGGTTTACCTATTATCGATGGTCTAGGTTTAGCAAATCAAATGAAGTCAGTCAGGATTTCCCTTTCTGGCTGGATGATCACCTATCGGGCATAGCCTCGTTCAGAGCGATGTTATTCCTATTATGTCTGAGCGAGTTATATTTAGAACAGTCTTGAGTTCTTCATGACGGCATGCGACTATCTTTCTTTTTTTATAATTTGCGCGTGCAAATGGGATTGTGAATACCCTTAAGTGTTTGGGTCCAAGACACAGCACGGGCTGAAGGTATAGAGGTAGAGAGGGAGAGGAGGTACCTGTGCACATTGGCTTTAAATGTCTGTGGATTATTAGGATTATTAGGCTGGGAAGAGAATTCCATATTCGTATGGTGCGACTAAATAACGAGTCTCTGAACTTCACTGTACGTCCGAAAACAGGCTTAAGGGTGAACTGATGGGCATTTCTAGCGAGACGGGTATTGCGGGTGAATTCTTGAAGGGGAGGAATGCAATTGGCTAGCTCGCTTGAGCATCGTCTGTTAAAATAGCGATAAAACAGTGATAAGGATGAGACATTACGGCGATGTTCGAGCGAGTCTATCGACTTCGTGATATTACTGTCTCCTATAAGTTTTATCGCTCGCTGTTGTACTCTTTCAAGTAGGTGCAGAGAGGTCTTAGGAGCACCAGACCAGATATGAGCGTTATACTCAAGCTTAGGGCGATTGAAGGCCTTATAAATTGAAGCCAAATCAGAGGGGGTATTTCTTGCATCGTTTTAGGAAACCTGGACATTTCGCAGCATTTTTGGCGACCTCGAATATGTGATCATTCCAACTAAGTATTAAGTTGATACACACACCGAGGATGAAAAGTTTTTCGATTTCATCGACACAAGCGCCATTCATGGATAATGGCTGATTATTTTTGATCTTTTGAGACAGCATTGAATTTTGGAAGCATTAAATTCCACTCTATTGTTTTTACCCCATTTAAATATGCTGTCAAGGTTAGAATTTAATGTGCTTAACATGTGCTGCCACTCCAATTCTACGGCCGAAGGACAGGGACGTGAGTCCTGGAACAAATATGAAAAGCTAAGAGTACTGTCATCAGCGAAGGAGTGGATTGGATTAGAAGTAGCAGACAAGAGATCATTTATAAAAATGAGAAAGAGACTCGGAGACAAAACAGAGCCTTGGGGAACACCAACATTAATTTGATGGATATCAGACTTGAACCCATCCAAAACGACTTGAATTTCGGTTCGAAAGGTAGTTTTTAATCAATAGAAGAAGAGATTCGTCGATACCATAAGCACGCATTTTCGACAAGAAAGCCTGATGCCAGACTCTGTCAAATGCCTTAGAAATATCAAGCGGATCGATCTTGCTTTCATTGCATTGTGCAAGAATTGGTTCAACTTTTTGGTGAGATATGCCATCAGATCACCAGTGGACCAGTTGCCGCGGAAACCGTACTGCTATGGGTCGGTACGAGGTGGGTGACTAAGGTTCGCCTTTTTTAGGGACGGACTGGACAAATGCTGTTTTCCATCCACTCGGAAAGAGACCAGAAGAGTAGGATAGATGGAAAAGCTTACGCAGTGGTTTTGCCAGGGAAGAAGAACACCTCTTCAGAAATTTTAATTAATTTATTTTTTTTTTAATTTTAACATAATTTAATTTATTTTTCAAGAAGATCCTACGTAACTCAAACTTGAACCCAAGAGGGACGGTTTTCCACAAATGTGAGCAACTGCTCGCACATGCCGATAACACAAACACCACAAGGGGGCTGTCAGTGGGACTGTTGTGAGCATCGAGAAGGAAGCTGCTGAGATGGGTCTTGCAGTGAATGGGGTTGAGACAAATTATATGCTGTCCACCAAGACCGATGAATTCAAGAAAATGTCACTAAAAGCAGCAACAACTTTCAAGTAGTAAATGAAGTCAACTCAAGCAATGACAGCACCACAGATATAAAATGAAAGATTTCTCTTGCCAATCGCTGTTTCTTTGGGCTTGAAATGCAATTGCGGAAGAAAGCCCCCACTCGAAGAACCAAGATATCCCTGTATAAGACCTTTATAGTCCCAGTCCTGCAGAAGCATGTAGACGGACGAATAGATTATTAGTCGCCTCGAGAGGCAAGTAAATCTTGCCTAAACAATAATAATAATAATAATGGCGGCGCTACAGTCCGAGGTGGACCTGGGCCTAGCTTCTCAGCAACCACTCGTGTTGTGCGTGCTATTGTTCTCTCACGAGCGGAGGGGACCTACAGTTTAATGCCGACTCCGAACGGCGAGATTGAGAAGCTTTTTCTAGACAATTATACTCTTTAAGCATTGTCAGTGACTCGAAGGAGGTGGAGCCGTGAAAAAAATGTTTGATGATTTTTTCGAGATTCGAACCGACGACCTCGAGCGTAGGAGTCGACGCACCTACCCACTACGCCACGGCGCCCACTTTAAAGGTAAGGTAAATCTTTTGGTCCAGTATGCACTGATAGTATTTCGAATAGCAGATTGTACGACTAATTTTACGGACTGTACAGCAACGTTAAAACGAATTTGTGTCTCCCGTCTCAAATGGCTAGGTCACGTAGAGCAAATGGACTACAACGCTCTGGTCCGGAAGGACTTCAACTCCAACCCCGAGGGACAATACAGTAAGGGATGACCGAGCAGTACACAGCTGGAAAAGGACCTCAATCAGCTGAGACTGAGTAGCTTGAAGCAACTACCCGAAAACCCCGCAAGATCGAGAGGAATCTTTACTCAGGCACAGGTCCACCCTTCGCAGTAGCTTCAGCTGAAGAAGAACCCGTTTCGAATATGATGTCAGGCATGTTACCAGCTTCGAATGAAGCTTTACCATCTGCTTTACCATCTAATGCAACGTCAGAGTTGGCTCTTTTGGTGTCTGATTATGTTTTATTGAAATGGGAAATTTTGGGGTTGACGTGAGCAACGTTCGTGACCTAAGAACGAATCCCTTTGCTGTGTACGTCCACCTTTCTCGATATAAACCAGCTGTCTTGGCACTGAGTGAAACACAGGTAGGTGAGAATACCGATTTATCGGATTTTTTTCTACACAGCGGTCTCTCCATATATGTGCGCACCGATGTGGCTTACCAACTTCTCCAGAATTTAATTTTCTGTGGTTAAAAATCCATGTCCGTAAGCATTTAATCCACAACTGTTTCTGAAATTGCCATTGCGGGCGATTTCAATGTACACAATTCTACTTGGCTTTCGACATTCAGGCCAGACAATACTCGAAGGACGATATGTTGAGATCTTCGCTGAGGTAAATAATCTGACCCAGCTTGTGAATGAGCCTATATGAATACCTGACATTGCAGATCATTCCGCCAGCACCCTGAACCTGTTTCTTCCCTCTCATCCTGATAAATATTCTATTGACATATTGTCGCCTGTTGTTGTTGTCGTTGAGTTTCCGGACTTACAAATCCAACCCTACTGAGGAAAACCGGAAAAAGTTTAAACGGGCCAGAAATGACTGCAATGCACTAATAAGACGTGTGAAATTCTCCTCTGACCAAAAGTTGAGGCTAAAAGTGTTACAATGTCCCAAGGGTAGAAAAAACTTTTAGTCATTTGTTAAAAATATAAGGAATTCAGCCTCATCTTCAATTTCCACGCTCATTTGCAATGACATTCCAGCTGTCAGCTCTTTAGACAAGGCCAATCTGCTTGCTGTGCATTTCGCGGCCAGCTCAACGCTGCCAGATTCCACTTTGTCTCCACCTGTACTCGAGAGCGTAGATTGTAAAATCGGACAAATTCACTTTCGCACTCGTACAGTTGCAAGAGTACTCAAAAATCTCAACGTGCACAAATCCGCTGGCCCGGATGGTATTCCCCCAATTCTTCTGAAGAGGTGTTCTTCTTCCCTGGCAAAACCACTGCGTAAGCTTTTCCATCTATCCTACTCTTCTGGTCTCTTTCCGAGTGGATGGAAAACAGCATTTGTCCAGTCCGTCCCTAAAAAAGGCGAACCTTAGTCACCCACCTCGTACCGACCCATAGCAGTACGGTTTCCGCGGCAACTGGTCCACTGGTGATCTGATGGCATATCTCACCAAAAAGTTGAACCAATTCTTGCACAATGCAATGAAAGCAAGATCGATCCGCTTGATATTTCTAAGGCATTTGACAGAGTCTGGCATCAGGCTTTCTTGTCGAAAATGCGTGCTTATGGTATCGACGAATCTCTTCTTCTATTGATTAAAAACTACCTTTCGAACCGAAATTCAAGTCGTTTTGGATGGGTTCAAGTCTGATATCCATCAAATTAATGTTGGTGTTCCCCAAGGCTCTGTTTTGTCTCCGAGTCTCTTTCTCATTTTTATAAATGATCTCTTGTCTGCTACTTCTAATCCAATCCACTCCTTCGCTGATGACAGTACTCTTAGCTTTTCATATTTGTTCCAGGACTCACGTCCCTGTCCTTCGGCCGTAGAATTGGAGTGGCAGCACATGTTAAGCACATTAAATTCTAACCTTGACAGCATATTTAAATGGGGTAAAAACAATAGAGTGGAATTTAATGCTTCCAAAATTCAATGCTGTCTCAAAAGATCAAAAATAATCAGCCATTATCCATGAATGGCGCTTGTGTCGATGAAATCGAAAAACTTTTCATCCTCGGTGTGTGTATCAACTTAATACTTAGTTGGAATGATCACATATTCGAGGTCGCCAAAAATGCTGCGAAATGTCCAGGTTTCCTAAAACGATGCAAGAAATACCCCCTCTGATTTGGCTTCAATTTATAAGGCCTTCAATCGCCCTAAGCTTGAGTATAACGCTCATATCTGGTCTGGTGCTCCTAAGACCTCTCTGCACCTACTTGAAAGAGTACAACAGCGAGCGATAAAACTTATAGGAGACAGTAATATCACGAAGTCGATAGACTCGCTCGAACATCGCCGTAATGTCTCATCCTTATCACTGTTTTATCGCTATTTTAACAGACGATGCTCAAGCGAGCTAGCCAATTGCATTCCTCCCCTTCAAGAATTCACCCGCAATACCCGTCTCGCTAGAAATGCCCATCAGTTCACCCTTAAGCCTGTTTTCGGACGTACAGTGAAGTTCAGAGACTCGTTATTTAGTCGCACCACACTAATATGGAATACTCTTCCCAGCCTAATATTTCCCATTCACTACAATCCGCAGACATTTAAGACCAATGGGCACAGGTACCTCCTCTCCCTTTCTCCTTCTATACCTTAGGCCCGTGCTGTGTCTTGATTCCGGACACTTAAGGACAATTAAGAAACTTAATTTGCACTCGCAAATTATAAAAAAAATAAAATAAAACAAATTAAAAAAAAATAAATTAAATTAAATTAAAACTAAAAACTAAAATTTAATTAAATTTAAAAAAACATAATTGCATAAAATTATCGTCCGACTAAAACTGAATCCATGGTCCTCGCCATGATTTTTGTGTGTTTTCTTCCATTTTGAAGTAATGTACCTCAAAAACAAAGCCATGCCAAAGAACAGATATTCATTTCCAATCAATTTTGAAATGAAATCCAGCATCATACCCATGAGCAGTTCCTTTCAACAGTATACACATTTTGCTTCAACAAATACTGCAGTTTTCAAGCGTGTACGCTCTGGAAGCTTTCATAGTCCCTGTTAGGATATCCTAACAAGACCTTTCTGCTTCAGTATGCCCTTAGGGGCCTTGCTTCCTCAAACACAGACTGGCTTACTCCTGACTAATCAATATTTCGCCCTAAAATGTATTGCTTTGTCATAAATCTCCACTAGCCCTCAAGCCAGTCGTACATTGAAGTTCTCGTAGTTTCTGTATCCCGAACAAGGACTACATACATACGCTGGCTGTCGAAAATCCCATGCGAGCCATCGCGTATAGATACAAAAGTATCTGGGAGATGGTTTTCTGCTCTAAATCACCACACGATTTCGATTTAAGATCCAATTCTCCGGGGACATTATTATCCCATCAAATTCACGCCCAGTTGTGATAAATCTAAACCACCTCGCAGTCGGCCTTCGAATGTCGTCCTTGGGCAAAGGTCAAACGCCACAACCACCACGGCTCCGTGAAATTATTTCATTCGCTCTTCCATAATTTACTTAATGAGGAAAAGTAACTGCAATGTGCCTTACAATTTTCGCTACACCTTCGCACATCCCCATTTCAACCATAAAAATAAATCATACGCATGTATCCCGCACCCCATTCGAGGCGCTGACTCCGTCGGTGCTCGGAGTTTACGCGACGGGCTGGGGTACGCACTCGGAAGAGGTGTTAAAATTTATCAAAAGTCATTTTTCTCTTCCGATAAGTCGGAGTGGAATTTGCGTGCTCGAGTTATGAAGCATACGTGCCCTGTGTGCTTGCCTTATCCTGTGGGGATCTGGAAAGTTGTATCATTTTTAAAGGCGCGCGTTGTGTGTGAGGCGGAGGTAACTGTTGCGGAAGACTTTCATTTGGATATGTTCACATTATTGCCGAAGGGTTACACAAGTCATAAGTACACATCCACACAGCTGAGCATACACACATGGAGACGATGGCGTGTGCTGGTTGGTACGAGCACAACCCGAGGATATTGGAATATTGAACTAAGTGAAAGGTGTTCTTAACCGGTCCCGAGGCAAGCGATAAATTCACTTCATAGTTTGAGCAATGGCTTGTTTACTGCAAATTGATTGAGCGTGATGGGATTAATTTGAAATTGCGACGTAGACCTCAGGCCGTAGATGGATAGAACATGATAGTTCACACGTTTTTGCTAGAGCAGTAAAATTCCATATTCAGTGTATTTTATTGCTGCAAATTTGCGTGTAAAGGAATGTACGGCTTGAAAGGACATAATTTGAAAACTTGTAGCAAAATTAATTTTGATAGAAACCACAGGCTCTTATTTAAAAGCAAGCGCCCCCGGAGTGCTTCGCTTCGCCCCCTTCTGGGAAGCGTATTTCAGTGGATTCAATTATTCCCGGGCCATTTACATGTCATGTCCCAAAAGTTCGTAATTCTGCGTCGAATATTTGCTGAAATATGCGAATACCTGTTTTTCTCTTTTTAGTGGGAGGGAATTAGAGTTGGAAAAGAGGTCTAAAGCCTACAACCGATTCCTGATCAATCGTAGGAGACTGAAGTACGAGATAAGTGGCTTTTTTTCTTTTTGAAAAAAAATTTAGAAACAGAACAAATGTGAAAATAATAATTCAAATTCAAGATTGGCTCGAATTCTTATGAAAAAAGTGTGAAAAAAGCAGCCTAAGTCACTCTTACCGACCCCCTCTTGATGACCCCCTCACTGAAGTCGTTCAAGCCGTTTCGCAAATTACCCCAAACAGGACCTGAGTTTGGTTCGCTAGGGTGTAAAAATATTACTCTAGGTACTAATACAACAGACTACGAACTATGCACTAGGTTCTACGGACTACGGACTATAGACTGCGGACTACGGACTACGGACTATAGATTACGGACTACGGACTTCGGACTACGGACTACGGATTATAGACTACAGCTTTAGAGAAAATTATTGAGTGGTGTCGAGTCGCATGATCGCAGCGGTCAATTGATGAACTGAGATGACCAAGTCGCCAGATTTATCCTTCACAACTGCAAGCATTGCGTCGCGTCGTTTGTATGACATGTAGCGCCGTCTTGCTGGAAACACAGCTGAGATATGTTGTCAAGTTATGATTACAGAAATTCGGTCAACATCGCTGAGACCATTCACATTATCTCTTGTTGGTTGAAGTCCACTTCCTCCTCAGACTAGCCATGCGAGGATGAAGAAAAAGAAAGAACTGATTTCACGGCCAAAACAGATTTCACGGTACAGATGTTTTACTGAAATGAAATGTTCAATGTGAAGCTGAAGGAGTTTTGTTTGATTGCGTCTACCTCAGCTGCAGGAACGCATTCATAGGAAGTTTACAGAGCAGAATAAGAATTCGATCAAAAATCAGAATCACCAGCTCTTCCACATAATCCAGCCGTAGGTGTGTTCGTGTAAATTTTCGGATATTACTCACGATGGAACAGCAAAAATTAACATCTCTCGATAAACACCAACTCCGCCTATCAGAAGCGGGCGGAATAAGAACCCGAAGTAAATATCCCGTGGTCCTGATGGCTTATACTGGTGAATTTACAGATTTGTACAACATGGTGGGCCATTCAGTGTTTTTTTTTTAAATCATAGATTATTATGACACTCACAGCTGTTTCCCAGTAAAAGTCTTGACTGGAAGTCAGTAACATAACTCCGCGAAATGAAATGTGTCGCTTAACGTTTGAACAAAGTTGGGAAATATTGAAAATTTATTTCCAAAGTGAGTGCTGTGTAGCCCAAACAGTGCGTTTTTTGAAAATAAGATTTGGCCGAAGCACCCACCGCGACTGCTGTACGCAAGTTTGTGCAAAAATTTCGTGAGACTGGTATGCTAGTGGACAACACTCATGGTCCCCGTCGTCGTACGGTGCGCACAGATGAGAATGTGGCTGCTGTGACCCAGAGTGTGAGACTCAATTCACGAACATCAACTCGCCATCGATCTCAACAGCTCAACATTTCACGCACTAGCCTGAAGAGAATTCTGCACAAAGATCTTGGATTATTCGCTTCGCTTACAAGGTCCAATGGACTCAGCAATTGAAGGCGCGCAACCATCTGCTTCGTTATCATTTCGCTGTTTGGGCCTTAGACCAGCCTGAATTGGACAATGATTTTGGGCGAAAAATCATCTTTTCTGACGGGGTGCATTTTTAACTGCTGCGTTAACAAAGAAAACTGGCTCGGAAAACCCGCACGTTATCGTCGAGAAGTCAATGCATCCACAGAGAGTGACAGTTTGGTGCGGATTGTGGAGTGGTGGCATCATTGGATCATTTTTCTTCAAAAATGGGGCTGAGAACAATGTTTCGGTCAACGTTGGGACATGTTAACCGACTTTTTTTTACTGAAATTGAAGACATGGATTTGGACGATCTCTTGTTCATGCAGGATGGCGCGTCATGCCACACAGCCCATGCCACAATCGATCTTTTGCGCACCAAATTCCCAAATCGTGTTATCAGCCGTCTTGGCGATGTCAATTGGTCACCTCGGAACTGCGATTTGACGCCTTTGGATGTTTTTTTTTTATGAGAAACCGTGAAGGACCGATGTTATGGCAACAATCAGGAAACGAATCAAGCACTTAAGGCCAATATCATCCAAGCAATCCGTGAGCTACAACCCAAAACCATCAACAAGGTGTTGGAAAATTGGGGTGACAGAATGCGCTACTGCGAGGCCAGCCGAGCCAGCCGCTTGCTCGACGCTGTATTTCGTAATTAATGGGAATGTTTGTTCTTACTAATGCAGTCATAATACATGGAAAAAATTTAATTTTGTTCATTCTATTGCATTTTAGAAAAGAAACTTGTATTTGGCCTTCCCTTTATTTAGTATCTTTCGAACATTCCATCAGCACAGTACTGACACTTTAATTTAGTCCACTTTGATCGCCACAATTCGGTTCACCTAAGGAGGGAGGTGTTTCCTTCTTAATATGCAATCGAAACAAATATGGTCCGGTGATGCATTAAGCCACACCAAAAAGTCAATCCTTGTGGATTGTGTTCACTCCAATATCGGCAACTTTGCTTGTTGACATACCCGCTGAGCCAAAACTGGGCCTCGTCCGAGATGTTTTTTTTTGGAAAAAATCCGGTTCCACGGCCAACATTTCAAGCGGCCAATTAGCGAACTCACGGCATTTTCTATGGTTGTCCGGCTTCAATTCTTGCCTCAGGACAATCTAATCCAGACGTAGGCCCAAATCCCACAGGAAACACAAAACAAGCCGAGTTGATTCTCTGGCGATGCCCAATTTAGCTGATCGATGCCGAATCGAAGTTTCTGAGCTTTCTTCGATACTGGCCGCTACCAGGCGGCTATGTTTTCTTCATTTCGTATCAATCTCTCTGTGGTTATTGGTTTAAAGTCCAAAGGAGTGTATTCACGCTCAAACTTTTCCACTGTGCAACGAATTGCCTGCTCATTGAAGCAAATGATGACGACCGACCTCACGACGAAATTCACGTTAACGTTACGTTGCGTGGCCGGAGCCAATTCCCTATTCGTTATGTTATATAACATCCTTCAATCGAAACATCCTAATTATCGAAAAAATCATTAAAGCACTTCGATAACAATTCGTTCATTTTCAGCAAAAAATTGCAAGTTACCATTTTACTGCATTTTTCATATGTAAAATGTGTAATTTTTTTAAATAGGAGTATCAACTCAAATAATTAAGACTAAATGTGAAAATGAAATATAAAAGTAAAATTAACAAAAAATGCGAGTCTACGAGTAAATTATTGAATTACTTGAAAAAATTGCATTTTTAATTTTTCATAACGTTAAAATTGAAGTCGTTAAAGTCACTAGAAACACATGCGTTATTGTTTATCTAGCAATGCTCACTTTGCATGCAAATTTAAGGAACTATTTAGGAAAATGCTTTCCATCATTTCGAGGAAAAATGTTATGTTTTGACATGAATTCATCGTACTTTTCAGTTGAAAAACAAAAATTAGGTCGAATTGTTCTCTGAACAACTATGTCTATGAAAAACAATTCAACTCTATCACCACGCAATTTCACGCGAAAAAATTGAATAAAAATGAAAAATGAACGAAATCGCAATTTTTAAAAATTTTAAAGAAATCGGTTTATAAAAAAAATTAATGAAAAAATCAAATAAATCAATTTTACCTCCTCCATTAAATCAAATAACGCCAGTACTTCAATCCAGCATCTTTGGTCCTTCAAGTCTGCATGCAGCAATTTCTTCTTTTTTAAGCTAATTTAAAAGATTCAGCAGAACCACAAGGGCACGCTGATGGATTGGAAGACCGTCTCTGCCACATATTCAGACTTGTCTTTGTTCCGCTCAAAATTTTGGAGTATGTACGTCGCGTTGATGAACAACAAGAGCTCAAAAATGAAAGCATTATTTAAGTTTGTTCCATATCCGAAATTGTCAAACCCAAAGCCCATTCTTTGTAATGGTTGGGCTCTTCCAAATCACTCCCAGCAATCTCAAGAGGACCATTCTGCCCGAAACGCATCAAGCCAGAACTCTTGCAAAGATAAAGTAACTTAACGCGAGCTTCCCTCATTGATGGCGAAGTCCCTTGATTGCTGTGAGCGGAGAAGCTCTTATGCAGAATTCTGCGTTCAAGGCAATTTCAATTTCAGAACACCCACACACTATTCTTGCGGATATAAAACATTTCTTCGGAGCAATGCTCAGAGAGAACATTTTTCATTGTTGCCTGTGTATCGATTTTTCTCTCATCCCATGAAAGCAGATATCACTCCACCCTTCTGGCGATAGCATCTACTTAAAGCCGTCTGCATGGTAATTTATTTACCGCGTAGTCGATTAATTTACGGAATCATACAGCGCCCGAGTATGCGGGAGATTGCTTATCAAAAAGTTTTAAACTCACACGCCACACAGCACATTGAATGGAATTAACTTCCACAATGCATACCACGAGTGGTAATAAGGATTTGCCTTTAAAATGCGATTGAACTTTGTCTGGGGACTTTTCTGATTTAATGCCGATGGCATCTGATGGAAAATAAACCGAACTCGTTTGGCTGTGAGTGAGAGGCTCATTAATTATAAATCTTCTTGTTTAACTCGTGGGAGCTGATTTAAGTGAATTTACTGAATAGTCGGTCTGATCTCAGCTATCAGTCGTATTTGTGTGTCAATTAATTTGAAGTCTCAAGGCGGTTTGGTTATGTGGATGTGGATTCAAATGGAGATTGCCATTTTCATTTTAAAATAAATTCAGGGTGCTCCAGGTCGAGATCGGTTTGGATGACCTTTATCAGATGAAATAATGACTCCCTGTCCGAATTGGGGACATCAACCGAGAATGGCACACTGAATCATCAAGCAGCAATCGTCGGGCATGAACTATCATACAGTGTTCTTGTTTGGTGACCAGCACTGCAGAACAGTATCAATCTTAAAAGAGATCTATCTGTATCATAGGCAATAAAAAACTATGCTGCACCTGCTTCTCATTTATAAACCTTGGGAACCGAGATGGTTCTCGGATTAAGCTCGAGCAAAACTCACAGTGGTGGGCGCCGTGGCGTAGTGGGTAGGTGCGTCGACTACTACGCTCGATGTTGTCGGTTCGATTCCCGAAAGAACACCTAAACATTTGTGAGAGCAAAACTCACAGCTCCACCTCTTCCGATTTACTGACAATGCTCAAAGAGTATAACTGTCTAGAAAAAGCTTCTCAATCTTGCCTCTAGGAGTCGGCATTAAACTCCACTCGTCGTGATAATTGGGACATTCGTGTTCGATAACATTCGAAACGAAATTGCTAAAACGACACCAGAGCTCGGCGAAATTTTTATGAAAAATTTGCTTTAAATACATCGTCTTTGCGTGGCGCCCATCTGAGGAACTACAAGAAAATTAATCATCCAATTTTGTTTTTGAATTAATTTCTTACTAGGTTAGGTTAGGTTGAAGTGGCTGACTGTAGATAGCAGTCACACTTAGGCCAATTTAGGCCCATTGTGAAACCACGCGGATCTGATGTTACATATCCAAAAAGACATTGGTGCCTTCAACGAAGCTCTTTAGTTGATTAATTCCGACATTGTGCAATTCCGTCAAGTCGTTGAAGAAGTAGGCGCTAAGGTGTTTCTTCCTGCGAGAGGAGAGAGTGCTACAAGTGCAGAGGAGATGCATTATGCTTTCCTCTTCTTCTTCGTCTCTGCAGCTTCTGCAGAAATCATTGTGAGGGAGTCGCATTCTTGAGGCGTGAGTGCCAATGGCACAGTGTCCTGTGATAACGCCAATGAGAGTCCTTACGGATGACCAGTTCATTCTAAGAAGGTTTAGTTTTAGATCAAATTTAGGCCAAATTTGCTTTGTGATGAGGCACGTAATGCCATCTGACCATCTTTGTTGGTGTTTTTAATAGTATGATTCTTTAAAAGAAGTTTAGCTGTAGCGAATGGCATAGGCGGAAGATCCCCACTAGGGAGGTTTATGGAGATTGTACCGCTCCTGGCGAGATCATCAGCTTCACAATTCCCTGGAATGCCACTGTTACCCGGCACCTACATGAGGTGAATATTAAAATGCTCAGCCATCTCGTTAAGAGATAGGCTGCAACTTAGGGAGGTTCCAAAGAAAGAAGTCTGGGATGCTTAAATCGGGCGATCTTAGTGGCCATGTCAAATCGCCAAAACGGGGGATTAATCGACCAGGAAATGCTTCCTTCACAATATCCATTCGTCTTATTGAAAGCAGTAAGAAGTCGCTGTAGGGTCCGTCTGGCGATGACCATTGCGTGGCCCGTCGTCTGGTTGTTGTTTCTTCGTTTTCAGCGAAACGCTTCCTTCACAATATCCATAGTGGCTCGTGATGTGTGTGCGGTTGCACCGTCTTGTTGAAACAACATGCTCACCAAGCACAGCTCATTCAATTCCGGCTGTAAGAAATCGTTTATCATGGCCCTGTAGCGTTCACCAGTAACAGTGACCCTATTGTTGATTCTTCTTCTTCTTCTTCTTCTTCTTAGGGCGCTACAGTCCGAGGTGGACCTGGGCCTCACTCAACATGCCTCGTATTGCTGAAGCCGTCCTCAAAAAAAATACGGCCCAATCACTGCTCCCGCGAGAACGCCGCACCACACAGTGGCTTTGAGTGGATGTAATGGCTCTTAGTGCATGACACGCGGATTTTCAGTGCCCCAGAAACGAAGATTTTGTTTATTGACGTAACCGCTTAAGTGTAGATGCGCCTCGTCGCTCATGATGATTGTGGACACAAAATCGTCTGATCCGTTGTTGAGATTGAGGATTTCTTGACAGTAATTCACACGCGACTGGCCGTCAGGAGTCATGCATTGTTTGCACTTTGTATGGGTACATGTGTAAGTCTTTCACTAAAATTCGCTGTAGGGTCCGTCTGGTGATGCCCAATCGGGTGGCCCGTCGTCTGGTTGTTGTTTCTTTGTTTTCAGCGACATCGGCAGCCACAGCCGCGATATTCTCGGCGGATCGACCAGTCTGGTAGCGGCCACGTCCTGCATGGTCTCCTGTGGCTCCAGTCTGCTCGAGTCGAGTAGCTACGTGCCGGAATGTTTGCCCAGTTGGCGCGACACGATTAGGAAATCGACGTCGAAATTCACGCTGCGCTGACATCACCGGTCAAAAAATCGACGCAATTATTCCACGCTCTTGCGGAGTATAGCGCTCCATTGCTTGTCTGTTTGTTCACAAATGTCAAATATGATTGACGTACGACGCCATTTGCAAAAATTATAGCATCTTCCGATAGGATGATTAACTTTGCGTCACCTTGTAGTATCTTCCGCTTCCTCATCTCTGAAACTTTTGCAGAAGTTTTTATATGGGAATCCAATCCTAGAGGCATGTCTTTCTCTTTAGTCCTGTAATGACACCGACAAGGGTTCTGAATACTAGTCGGTTCATTTTGATTAGACAGAATGAGCGTTTAAAGTTAAGATTGGACTAGGTTTGCTTTGCAGTGAGGCACGGACAATGATTAGTAGTTCTAATGTCTCAAGTTTTTGAAGATGTTTAGGTGAAGCGAACGGCATGGGCGGTACCTCTCCACTACGTAAAAGTGATGCGAAGTTCCTCTCCTTTGCATTTTTGTGGAATGTCACAGTGTCACGACAAACACTTGAGAAACAGACGGCAGACGAATTCCATTGTCTTCAAAAGCCATGCGCATGGTTTGAGAAAAATAGGAAAACTGAAACTCCTGTATTAACATCTACACTTTAATGACAAATGTAGCCTTAGCGTACACCGAGTGACATAGATCTATGCAAAATTATTAATGTTCCTGAAAATGAAATAACATGTGGTTTTCCCTGAATACAAACGTTGACATAACTTGCCGCAGTGCATTTATTGTCACGGCGATCAATCAAAACAGTTGATGATGTCGCCCATTTCATGTTTAGAGACTGCTGTCTGAAAGTACTTTTCCAAAATTTCGCTTCGGTGTGGCGTTGGATGGTATAAGGGTCGAGTGCAATTTAAAATCACGAATAAATTGAAGTTGAAATCATTGGCGTTAGAACAGAAGCACACACATCTCCTTTGGCTGCCAAAAACACACATACCAGCAGCCCCCAGCGTGGGATGACCACCCACATTCAATGTGTTAACTCACTCATTGTCTAGTCGACGAAAGGTCGAAAATTGGAGCACAACAAAGTATTCCACACGTCACTCATTATCTGGTCATACGTAACAAAATGTGATCTTGACTCCTGTGTGGTCTAGGCTTAAATTATATAAAGGACTAGGTGAAAACTGTTGAAGAGGCGACTTGTTCAATTTGAGGACTGATTACTCAATGACATGGACCCGAAGCTGAGAAATAAATCAGAAATGAATCGAAAATTAAGTGGATTTCGTGAAATTCGAAATCCATTAAGATACTTGAAGTTACGACCCGATGAACGCAGGGCTTATTGCCAGTTCATTCGGCACCAATAGTAGTCCATAAGAATCAAGTACCCAGATTTTAACATGCGTTCACTGGTGTTTCACCAGATTTTTTTTTCTTAAAAAAAAAGTAATCGAATTTAATGCGTTCCTGACCTCCAAAGCGTATTTATCGCTTGACTTCATTTTCTTTCTTTTTTATGGCTCTACAGTCCGAGGTGGACCTGGGCCTAGCTTCTCACCAACCACTCGTATTGTGCGTGCTATTGTTCTCTCACGAGTGGAGGGAACCTACAGTTTAATGCCGGTTAGTACGCCGGTGAGTTGTCTGCAATCTTTTCTGTTAAGGTAGCCTTAAATGACGAACATGCTCACCGAGCTTGCTCGTGCTCGCCGCATTTTCGTCGTGTATGGGCTGGTTTGCGAGCCGCTCGCTGTTGGCGAAAAATTTCGATTTTGTCGTGTTCGTTGGCTTTGATGTTCGCCGTGTAGGGTCATATTCGCGAGCAAACCTCATTTTTGCTGTGAACGTCGCCGAATGAATATCGCGGATTAAGCACAATGTCAACAGTCGGCCACGATTTTATCGAGGAATTCACCACTTGCGCTTCCCTATCACACATGTTGACGGTTTGAAGAAACAACACGAAATGAATGTTCGCCAAATGTGTTCGCCGTGTAGGGGATAACGCAAACGAGCAAGTTCGGCGAGCATGTTCGTCGTTTAGGGCAACCTTTAAGAGATAACAAGAAAGCCGCGGATTTCTTACAGACGTTGGGGAGCATGCGCTTGGTCTGTCTACATCCTGGAGAGAAATGCCACCTGCGGTTGTGCTCTCGAGTGTTCCAACCATCGATGGACGCCCTAACCAAGGACGCAGGCAGTCCCAGCGTAGGTTCAGGTCCTGAGAATTCCTCATCTGATCCTCGCCTAGCAACTTCATCGGCGATCTCATTTCCTGTGATCGAGCGGTGCCCCGGGACCCAGACAATAATAATAATAATAATGGCGGCGCTACAGTCCGAGGTGGACCTGGGCCTGGCTTCTCACCAACTCACCAACCAACCCAGTCCTGGACCCACCAGGCACCAGACAAGTCTTCATTGGTATTGGAGCCGTCCATGAAGATTCGACTACATTCCTTTCCTGCGTCAGATTCTGGCCAGAGCCAGTCCTGAGTGCATCATTGATAATGAGTTATTCCTGTTCAGCACCGGCCATAGAGTTCTCGTCGTTGACCCAATGTCCAGATAAAGCCATCGCTCAGTTGCATTCTTTTCGTCCTCTATTTTTTTCCTTCGGAAACTAAGCGGCATGTTCCCATAAGATAGAGCTAGGGATTTATCTAGTCCTCCTTTGACAACACGTCTCTGGTTTCCTTTAACTCCTTTGTGTCCCGGTACCCAGCAGAGAGTCACCGTGTTTACACTGGAGGTTTCGTTTACGTTCTGTCTGTATGCTTGACTGGTTTCGACTTTACAATATCCGACGATATGGCTCTTATAGCCGCTTGGCTGTCGGACTATATGGTTATCGTTTTTTCAGTCAAACTAAGCTCTTTAAGCGTAGGTGCCGCCTCATTTATTGCTACCATTTCCGCTTGGAAAACGCAACATTCGTCGCTTAGGTTTAGGGATCTTTCAAAGAGATCGCAGAAGACCACTGCCCCCGTTCCTGCACCTGTTTCGAGCCATCAGTGTATAGGGATATCACTTTACCGACCTTCGCTGATGGCTCTTCCCAATTTCTCCTGTCCGGAATTCGGGGAGAGAACTTCTTTCTTTTTCTTCTAGTGGTAGTCAGGCAATCCGACTTTTTGTTTCTTTTTGGTGCTGTCCGTTTTGAGAGGATGGACGCGTACACACATGGCTCGTCTATCCACATCTTTACTGAACTGAATCTAATTGCCGTTGCTCTGCTTTTGTAGAAGATTTCAAGAGGGGTAACATAAAGTAGGACCTCGAGCGCTTCTACAGAGTGTAAGCAAGTGACGGATGAAATACTAACAATGTCGGTACAGAGATCAAGCCCAGTCTGATCTCGACATTAACCGATCTTTTTTCGAGGATGTGTCGTAAGTGCCTTTGAACTGGGATTCAAATTTGAACACTTTTGCAAGGAAATTAATTTCCGCCAGAAAAGTTCTTGTTTTATGATCTACTCCAAAAGTTGAAGATTGCATGGGATAACTTCAAGTTTGTCGTAACTCACGACTGCGATGAAAATTTTTAATGAGAAATGGGGGGGCTGTGAACAAATACTGTGATTATTTGTTCACAGCCATCACTCTGCAAAAACCGTCTTTCTGTCGTTAAACATTCTGCCAAGTCACACGCGTTTAAACCTCAACAAATCCCTACACAGACCAAACTTCATCCCAGGCGTCGCACACACATCCTGCACCCCCCTCCTGTGCGGTAATTCCATTCGCTGTTGAAGTTTTTGCAGCTCACTGATACTTTTTCCATTTAATAGCATAAAGCTTACAGTCACGACGGATATTACAAGACATATTTGCGATTTCGCTTCCATCCGCTCGGCTGCTGTGTTCGGTATCGTATTCCCTTTCATTTCGACCGCCCCACCAGGGTCCCTCTTCTGACAAATCGATTTTACAGCATCCCGGCACGCACAGTCAAACAGTGACACACTCAAAGTAACTTTAGATCCTCTTCTGCACCCGAATTGACAATGATAGGCAGCTGCCAGATGGAAGCCGGCACGCAACAACAAAAAAAACGACTCAATTTCGCAGGCCTATTCATCATTTTTCATCCCGCACAAGGATGCACGCAGCAAGAGCACCCGGAGGATGCCATTCAAGTGATGTGTGTTCCCGTAGTCAAAGCTACCCAATTTTGAGTGAGGTCGTACGACCGAATTAATTCATGCATACACATGTACGTACGGATGTTCACATAGTGCGCAGTTGAATATGTGTGGGTCTATGGGTTTTAACAGTGTTCTTGTTGGTTTATTGAAGGAATAAATTTTCCGCGGTATCCTTAATTAAAGTTTAACAAGCTGCTTAGACGCAGGCACGTGTTCCGCAGCGAAACACAATGACTCAGATGGCAGATAGGTTTGCGTGGATACATTTGTAACCGTGTATTTTATCACATCGGTAATACGTTACCGAGCACGGTGCTTAACGTCTCCCCAGGTAATTATGGTTAAACTGAACGTGGGCGCGTTAGTTTATCTTTTGGTTAGACGCCCCTCTTGTGATGAGGAACTTAATTTGAATTCTCGGTCCTAGAGCATCTTTAATTTGCAGCTTCTCAGAGACTTGGGAGAAATTCATTCAATTTAATCGGATCATGAGCGAAGTATGCAGTTCGCAGTTTGAACCCTTGGGGGTATTCGCTCCATAGACAGCGGATGGTGGGAGGACAAAGAAAATTAAATTCGCTCCGGAATGCAATTACATTTCGTTTCTGGTAACTGCCTGCAGAATGTCTCTTCAAAAAACTGCAATAAAACATTCTTAATGTTTGCGATTACAGTTCATGGAAATTCGGTGCCTTCTGCTGCTGCAGCTGCCACTTTTGTTGCACGTGCTCTCTCGAGGGCAGGCACCTACAGTTGAACTTCGAGTCCGAACGGCGAAATTTGAGCAGCTTTTCTAGAGAGTTATGCTCGTGCTCGTGCATCGTGCAAGGATGTAGTCGTGAAAATAAAAGTTTGTGTGCAGGGCTTGGGGATACAGGGAAAGTTCTTGAGTATACCTAACCTGGCGGGATGCCAGCAAACAATTCCTGCAAACGCTTAGGTCAACCTGACACACAAGCTCCTCAGAGAGCCGCCTCTACAGCAACCGTTGCGAGGTGAACCAATGCAACGAACTTCCTAGGTTACAGGACGTAATTGTATACCGACCAAACTGTTGTTTGTGTAGCCCTCCGCACAACCGACTGTTTGGTCGGGATACAACTCGCCCATGAAAATATCAACATCGCTATGGACGAGCAAACACTATACACTCCCGGAGCAGCTCACCAATGGAAAGAAGGATACACACAGAACAAGAAGGATACTTCTGCGATCGAGGAAGTGTGCTGCATAGGAACGGGTACGTTAAGAAAAAAGATTTGGGCATTTATTACAGCTGTCACGACTGGATGGCGCAGTTGGTTAAGTGTCTGCCCTAAGTAAGAGGTGTTCCCGGTTTGAATCTGGTTTTTCAAATCTGGTCCAGTCACTATTTGACGTTGGGATCAAATTAACGGCACTATCACTGAGGTGTTCGATCAGCTAAGACCAACATGGTCTTAGTGTGCTGTGTGCTAGTGTCTAAGTTTGCTAGCAGCGCCCTAACCTAACCTAATCCTACCTACAGCTGTCACAGAATGTTGCACATATTGGGATGTGGATTCATGTGTAAACGGCTAAGAACAAAAGCCATCGACTTCAACCCGATAAACGATCGCCTGGTTGTGATCCGCATCCACGCAGATTCTACAACGTCAGCCTCATATGTCCACATGCACCTACCGACGATGCTAAAGACTCCATCAAAAAGGATTTCTATGATCTTTGTACGATGTTTAGATCTTACTCGTGGACTTTAAAGCCAAAATCGGTAAGAAGAACATTTTCGGTGGAGTGATCGGAAAGCACAGCCTCCACGACACGACAACAAACGACGGCTTCCAACTCACAGACTTTGTGACGACTCCTAATATGGTACTAATTAGCACGAGATTCCTCTGCAAAAATGCGCTCATTGACGCAAGATACCCGTCACATATCCTGGATGTGCATTGATCCTGATGAATTTTTGTTTGCAGTAAGATTCAGAGCTCGACTGTCTAATGTCAGAGAGCTGCATCAGATAACAAAAAAGAGTTTTGACATTGGACGCCTGAGCACACCGGAGATTGCCAGAGTCTATGAACAGCAACTTAGCGAGAGACTCCGTGGTATGCCTACATCAAAGCCAACAATAGATGCAAGCATTGCCACTCAGCTATACAGGAAGTAGCCAAAAACACCACAGGCTACCTGCCACCCCTGGCAAGAAACCCGTGGTATGATGGCGAGTGTGAGCAGAAAAAAAGCTGTAACAATACCGACAGGTGCTGCAACGCAAAACTGGGGCAGCACAGGAGGAGTACCGGGCTAGAAGATGAATCTGAGAAGGTTTCTCACAACCTCCCAGCTCAAGGATATCAAAAGTCTAGGGATAAACAGAAAATACGAGCCTTTTTATAAAAAAGCGAAAAATCTGTTGCTAGGCTTTAGGAAAGGTACCCAGATTCTTCAAAATTGTGAGAGTAATCCTTTTGCCGACCCGCAGTTAACAGTGAATGTATTTAGACTGCATTTCCAGTATTTGCTTAATCAGCACAAACAGGAGGGAGTGATAAGATAGGTCAGGTTAGGGGTCTGGTAGTGAATTCACCAGCACACTTTGTGATACCCACAGTCGGACTACAACCACTGATCGATCGCTCCAGTGATAGCGCAGTTAATTTGATCCCAACAGCAAATGGTGACTGAAGCAGATTTGAAAAACCGGGTAAAAGCGTATTAACTTCGCTTTAACTGGGATTCGAACCTTCTTCTTCTTCTTCTTAGGGCGCTACGGTCCGAGGTGAACCAGGGCCTCACTCAACATGCCTCTCCAGCCAGCACAATCTTTCGCTAGCTGTCTCCAGTTTCGCACACCAAACCGGCCGAGGTCCCCCTCGACTTGTGTGCGCCACCTTGTTCGTGGACGTCCTCTGTTGCGTTGTCCCACAGGCTCAGAGTCGAAGACTTTTCGGGCCGGAGCTAAGTTGTCCATACGCTGTACATGGCCTAGCCATCTTAGGCGTTGGATCCGTAGACGCTTGGGTAGATTCATGTCGCTGTACAGCCTATACAATTCGTGGTTGAATATTCTTCTCCAAATGCCATCAACGCAAACAGAACCAAAGATCGCGCGCAGAACTTTTCTCTCCAAGACTCTGTCAAGACCAAGAGACTGTTCATCCGCTTGGGATATTGTCCATGCCTCGACGCCGTACAGCAGGACTGGGATGATCATGTCTTGTATAAAGTCAACTTGGTCTTCCGAGAGAGAGGTCTACTACTCAAATGCCTTTTGAGCCAAAAAAACAGCGGTTGGCAAGAGTTATTCTGCGTTTGATCTCGGTGCTGATATTATTTGTACTGTTTACCGCAGACCCAAGGTAGACGAAGTCCTTAACTACCTCAAAGTTGCAGCTGCCTATGCTGACGTTCTGGCCAAGTCGTCGATGTGGTGCGTCCGTTCTCGATGACTGCATACACTTGGTTCTGCTCTCGTTTACCGCCAGACCCATTGTAGCCGCTTCCGTTTCAATGCCAGCAAACGCATCATTGACGGCTCGCTGTGTTCTCCCAATCACGTCAATGTCATCCGCGTAAGCAGCAGTTGAACGGAGTTTTGAAAGACCGTGCCTCTTGTGTTGGCCAGTGACTTTTGCACGATCTTCTCAAGAACGATGTTAGAGTGATCACATGACAGCGCGTTGCCTCATCTAAAACGCTTTTTGACATTTAAGGTAACGTTGAGATTATTGCCGATCTTGATGGAACATCAAGTCCTCCAGCGACTGAATGGCGCAGTTGGTTAAGTGCCTGCCATAAGTTAGAGGGGTCCCAGGTTCAAATCCCAATGAAAACGAATTTGGTCCAGTCACCATTTGCCGATGGGATCAAATTAATGGCACTAGAATAGGTTGCTACCTGGCAGTAAAATGGACCAGTTTTGAGCCTGAGTGCTCCAGTGTAAAAACCTCAGAAAAAAAGTCCTCCATCGTCATCCTGCTCAGTCTGGCGAGTTTGGCAGGGATGTCAAAACTAGACATGGCGCTGTATAGCTCGTCTCTATGCACGCAGTCATATGCGGCTTTGAAATCAACAAATAGGTGGTGTGTGTCGATCTGCATTATTTGGGTCTTCTCCAGGATCTGACACAGTGTGAAGATTTGATCTATGGTGGCCTTCCCCGGCCTGAAACCACACTGATAGGGACTTATCAGTTTGGTGACAAAAGGTTTCAGGCGTTCACACAGAAAGTCAGAAAAGATCTTATAGGCGATGTTAAGGAGACTTATCCCTCACTAGTTGGCGTAGTCAAAGGGGTCTCCTTTCTTGTGGATCGGGCAAACGATACTGAGATTTCACTCATCGGGCATGCTTTCCCCCGACCATATCTTACAGATGAGTTGGTGCATGCGCCCTACCTAACACACTTAATCTTCTACTGTCAAATGTCATTCAAACCAAAATGGCGCCCCAATAAAATCAAACTAGCTTACAGACAAATTCAAATTGTATGACTTGTGAAAAATGTCAAAGCATGAACAACATCGTTTTGAAACTTCCCCCAGAAAAAGCCCCTGGAAATGTATTTCAAATAACAAATCCTCTGCCTTAAAACATTATCTTTAGGATATACATTTTGTGCAATGTCAACGGTTTACCAAAAGGCAATACATTTCGTTGGTTATCAATTATGTGCCAGAGCTGGCTAAGGGCGAAGATCAATTTCCTAAAGTGAAGTCTATTTCAACCCTCTTCCGGCCAATTATCGATAGATAGAGGAGGAGTAATTCATCTAGTTACTTTTTAGAGAAGGACTTTCGATGAAAAATTCGTTACTTCGCAAGTCAAGCACATATTTCTTAGAAAATGTATTGGCCTCCCCACGTTTTGAGTGGAACTGAACATGCCGGACGGTGTCTTGTGACCTTTCACATGCACATCCCCTATACAAGCTACCCCAGAGTATGCATCTAATGTCATTGTGGTTCCATTAATATTTGATCATCCGACCACTTTAAGTTGGGTTCGGAAATCGTCACACTCCAGAGGTTCTTCGACATTTTCCAGTCTTAGCAGGTTATTAGTGCCAATCGTGCCTAATACTCTAGGTGGCTGGTAGCATCATTCCCATGGAAGTGCTTCCTCTTCTGGCACGTTTTTCTTTATGATCATCGGTGTTATGGTGATGGGCTTATGTCGAGCAGGTACTCAGCAGGAGTTGTTATGTGATTACGGTGAATCATTTACACATCATGACGCAATTACAAAGTGTCCTTTGCGACACAAACGGTGGGTGTGTGTGGATACGAGCCATTTGATGGTTTCTGAAATAAATACAAGCTCGCTCTAGATACGCTGATGAATTAATATGATGATGGGTTAATGGATGTATTACGCGCTTGAGTTGTTTTAACTGAATTCGATGCCTGAATCCGTAGGCGTATCCTTTTAGGGATAATTAGGTTTCACATCGAACTCGAATTCAAAAGCTCTAAGGTTATGGTTCGATTTAGGGCCCATTAGCTGATTTTATTTCGCTTCTCTTTTGCAGCATCATTGGTTCGAATTATTCCAAGCGGCATCATCTATGCACTTCATTCAATTCCTTGCTATTCACTCAGTCGATGTGGGTGAATGTTTGTTCATGGATTGGAAACCAATTTTAGTTTCGAAATCAAGCACGTGCATTTTAACACCATTAGCTGCGTAGCTCTCCAAAGGGAAGATGATGATTATTGCATTTTCCCCACTAAAATCGAAATGAAGAAGGACCGACAGCATTTCTGCACGAGGAAATAGCTTCGTTTGCAGGAAAGGCATGAAGGATGGATGGAATGAATGGAGAATGCAATCACACTGAATTAGTTTCTGATGTACCGAGAGTACGTGGAATGTAGATGTAGATATTTGATGAATTCAATGATGAATGTTTAAGTAACCAAAAACGTTCAATGCCGTTGGAATGAATACAAAAATCTACATCATGTGGAAGGATGATTTCAGTCTCACAGCTGATGGCGCGTTTTGGTGATGAGTTTTGTGAAAGTAACAGAAGATAGATAGACCACGTTTTAGTATAGGAAGGGAAATCATTTTGTCCTTAACAGAAGTGTCAACAATTTGCGTATTAATATCAATTATAATATATCCGACTTCCTACAATTCGACAATCATAGAGGAAATCGTTTAAGAAAACCTTGTCATCGTCACCAAATCCAATTCGACAAAAATTCACTCAATTTCAGCATAAAAATGCGAGTCAACTGTGTAATCATTTTGCTGCACTTTTTCGTGTGAAATCTTTCGAAAAGCTCCGGAACACAAGTAATTCAGGAAACAAAGCCGTTAAATTCCCCGGGCATACGGTCTTATCTTCCATTACCCTACGGAGAACTACCTCGATTTCCCCTGGATACAATTGCCAGTATATTTTCCTAGTTTTTAATTATCGCACTGAAATAAAACACAACCGTTCTCTTTGAACTCACAAATGTAATCGCTTTTATTTATTCGTCTCTCAAAATGACACTTCATTATTTTCTGAAGTTTGCTGCCCTAGATGCGGAGATATGTTCAGTTGGTGACAGGTCGGGCAAACTTGGCACTGGAGACGTCCTCGGCTGCTCAGGATCGTCATATTCATCGTCCTCTTCACTTTCGATTTCTGGTCCCAGGCTTAATTTCGTCACTACTCATGACTGTTGTGAGACTCACCAGTCGGCTTTGGAACTGCCTCCACGATAACTAATTGACCCATGTAGGCGACTTTTGCTCTCTTATTTTTGTAGGATTTTTGAAACACTACTGAAGCACTCAGACTCAAAACTGGTCCATTCTACTGTCGGGTAGCAACCTACTCCAGTGCCGTTAATTTGATCCCAACGACAAATGGTGACTGGACCAGATTCGATTTCACTGGGATTCGTACCTGGGACCCCTCGAACTTGGGGCAGGCACTTAACCAACTGCGCCATCCAGTCGTTTCGACTTTTGCTTACTGTCGAATCACAATTTCCACTTCTCACGTTTCGTATAAATTCGTTCTGCTGCAATCTCCCGTTTCGCAGCTATAGGTTGATCGTCATTGACATCATGCATAGCTTGAACGCACTGGTTGAAAATGATGTCCTTCAACTTGAAGGCGAATACAAGCGCAGCTGGACAAAATCCCGTTATTGTGCTGCACTGCGTATTGATGACTCATTGTAAATTTCGTAAGTCGTGATCGCTCTTGTTTGATGTCTGTTTGATTTGCTCGATTTGTCCGTTGGCCCGAGGAGTGCGAACAGCTGTTTTTATATGACGAATGTTGTTCCTTTCGCAGAAATCCTCGAACTCTTTCGATGTGAAGGCTGTTCCACTATTGCTTATCAAAACATCTGGCAAACCAGAATAAGAAGTTAGTTCATTTAATGTCTCAATTAGCCATCTTGTTTTCGTGCTCATCAATGCCTTGACAACCACACATTTATTAAAAGCATCTGCGAAGCCCAGAACATAAGTTTTTCCTCGACGACTTTTTGGAAATGGACCAAGATAATCAATGTGAAGCGTCCGGATCGGGTTGACATCGTATACATACATATATGCAATTGTGCTGATGCTCCTGGTGATCGTTTGTTGCAGCAGCAGTGAAGACATGTAGCTGTTTATGATTATACATAGTTCCTCATCCTTCGGAACCAAAGTGTATTGCTGTTACGCTGTATGACTTTATCGACGCCGTGATGACCCATGTCATCATGAAAGTGCATAACTACTCGTCAACGTACACCTGATGAGACCAAATGCATAGGTCCGTTTCTAGTTTTCTTAAAAAATCACCCGTCCTTCATTACAAAATCCTTTTTAAATGCTATCTCGGCTCTTTATAGTGCTCCCATAATATCGAGAAGTCTACGATCTTGACGTTACATACAATAAATCCAATGATCGCGCTCGATAGCAAATTGTAAGACGTTCCCAGCCACAGTTGAAAGTTCCCATGCAGGTTCCACTGGTGCACGGCTAAGCGCATCGACGTGTGTCATGCGATTTCCACTTCAATGAACCACTCCAAAATCAATTTCCTGTAGACGCAACCACCATCTGGCTATTCGAGGTATAAGTGACTTGGATGCTTTCACGGTACTGATAGCTAAGCAGTCGGTGACTACGGTGAATCTTCTTCCCTATAAATACATCCTGAATTGTTCCAGTGTTGCAACTACAGCGAGAACCTCGAGCTCATAACTTGCGTACTTCGATGGTGTGCATGTCCTGGTAAAGTAGAATACTGGCTTCCATTCGTTATCGTTGTCCGTTGATTGAAACAATATTCCAGCAATTCCCACGGAGCTTACATCTGTGTGCACCTCATGTTGCCTCTTAATGTCGAACACAAGTCCGACCAAAGGCCAGTTTTTCGGTCGAAGCCGCTTTCCTTCGCTTACCTTCGACCAAAGCTGAAGCCGAATGTTCGGTCGGACTCTACTTCCAACACAGATTCGCAGCACAAGATTTCCTTCAACGTGTTGAACGGTGTCGCTTGCGGTTCCTCCCATCGAAAAGAAGAACTTTGGCTATCCTTTTTGAGCAGTGACGTTAGTGGCTTCGTGATTATGGAGAAGTGTTGAACAAATTTCCTAAAGAAACTTGTTATCCAATGAATCTTCTCAGCTCATTAATATTTGTCGGCTGCGGAAAGTTTGCGATCGCTACCGTCTTTTGATCGCCTGTATTAAGACCGTCCTCGGTGAGTTGATGTCCCGAGAAAGAAGTTTCGTTTGTGAGGAACGTGCATTTATTCAATCGAAGAGTCATAGCTGCACGTCGCACAATTTGCAGGAATTCCGATAAGATTGCGATCCCACTTCTGAAAATTTGTCAGGATATTTTCTTCGTTTTTAAGGTTCCGTCTACAAAAACGGAACCTTTCCATCCGTCCATCCGTCCATCTGTCCATCCGTCCATCCGTCCATCCGTCCATCCGTCCATCCGTCCATCCGTCCATCCGTCCATCCGTCCATCCGTCCATCCGTCCATCCGTCCATCCGTCCATCCGTCCATCCGTCCATCCGTCCATCCGTCCATCCGTCCATCCGTCCATCCGTCCATCCGTCCATCCGTCCATCCGTCCATCCGTCCATCCGTCCATCCGTCCATCCGTCCATCCGTCCATCCGTCCATCCGTCCATCCGTCCATCCGTCCATCCGTCCATCCGTCCATCCGTCCATCCGTCCATCCGTCCATCCGTCCATCCGCCCGTCCGTCCGTGGTGTCTGTCACACTTTCTTATCTCCAAAGTTTATGAAGATAATAATAATAATAATAATGGCGGCGCTACAGTCCGAGGTGGACCTGGGCCTAGCTTCTCAGCAACCACTCGTGTTGTGCGTGCTATTGTTCTGTCACGAGCAGAGGGGACCTACAGTTTAATGCCGACTCCGAACGGCGAGATTGAGAAGCTTTTTCTAGACAATTATACTCTTTAAGCATTGTCAGTGACTCGAAGGAGGTGGAGCCGTGAAAAAAATGTTTGATGATTTTTTCGAGATTCGAACCGACGACCTCGAGCGTAGGAGTCGACGCACCTACCCACTACGCCACGGCGCCCGCCCTAGTTTATTAAGATATCGGCATGAAATTTTGGAATTAGGTACTTCAGGCGTAGATGTCATTGCCCATGCATCCAAATTTAAGAAGCTCCAGTACAGGTGACGTTGTCATTAATTTTGAAACATTGTCGCACCCCATCCTGTTATATATCAATCGACAGATCTTTTGCAATGAGATTGGCTTCAACAGTTCTTGATCCAGAGTTCCATTTGAAAAATATGGAGCTCCAAAGTTTTTTTTTAATGCGTCCCCTCCTGAAAACTTGTCTTCATTGAGTACTTTCTTTTTTATTATTTGCGCACGCAAAAGGGGTTACGAATACCCTTAAGTGTCCGGAATCAAGAAACAGCACGGGCCGAAGGTATAGAGGGAGAAAGGGAGAGGAGGTACCTGTGCACATTGGTCTTAAATGTCTGCGGATTGTAGTGAGTGGGAAATATTGGACTGGGAAGAGCATTCGATAGTGATGCGGCTAAAAAACGACTCTAAACTTAACTGTACGTCCGAAAGCAGGCTTAAGGGTGAACTGATGACCATTCCTGGCTCGACGAGTATTGCGGGTGAATTCATGGAGGGGAGGAATGCAATTGGCTAGCTCGCTTGAGCATCGTCTGTTAAAATAGCGATAAAACAATGACGAGGATGAGACATTACGGCGATGTTCGAGTGAGTCTATCGACTTCGCGATATTACTGTCTCCTATAAGTCATTGAAATAATTTCAAGCCTTAATAATTTTCGAGATATTGCCCAAAAACGGTCAACCATCGACATGCAAATTTTGAAAATCTGAAAACGCAGCTTTGAGTTCAACTCGCACTTGCCCAGTTTATTAATTGTCGCACTGAAATAAAACACAGGCGTTCTCTTTGAACTCACAAACGTAATTGCTTTTATTTATTTGTCTCTCAAAATGACACTTCATTCTTTTCTGAAGTTGGCTGCCCTAGATGAGGGTATATGTTCAGTTGGTGACACAATCAATCATTTATTAAAGCCAGATGTTTTAGTTCCACCAATCGTAGATGGTCCGAAGTAAATTTAACCCGAACTAAACCCCAAGGCATCACTTCGTTTAAACGGAAAGGGCATGCCAGCCCATGGCACGTATTGACGTTATAATGCAATTGGCAAACATATCGTCTCCCATACAATGACTCCTGTAGAACTTGCAGAAATGAGGAGGAGGATGAGATTTTGCCCGCCTTCTTTTCTGTATGTAACGCCCTCCGGATAAGTAGGAAAACTCATCTCAGGGCTCTGGGCAACCTGGGCGAGCTGAACAACATCAGAAATTCAATTCAATCCCTTCATTACGATTCGGTAGAAGATAATTATATCCGTCTGCTGTACTCAGTAAGAGTGCAATATACAGTCTGCCACTCATACCCAAGCCCTGTTGTCAATGGCTCGCAAAAGCTGAAATCGTGAAATGAAAAGTTGAAACGATGACATGGTTCAAACTCCAGCCGATATCCCCTTGTGTATGAATCGACGCTCTTACTCACTATGCCATGAAGCCCGCAGCTAAATACCATACCATCCTTATTTAAGAGCTGCACATGAATGAGGAACAAAAATCGAGGCCAAATTTTCGAGAATTTCCGCCTCATTGTACAAAACGTGTGCTCCATCCTCGAATTTACCGGATATCGCACGCTTGCTTCTTCGTCAAAGAGAAATTAATTTGGGTAAGATTCAAGCAGTAGCGAAAAGTTGAATGGAGTAGGCACACGTTCGTCCACGACCTAACCCCCAACGGTTCACTGGTAAATACATGCACTGATAAGCTTTGCGAATGGGTGCATAAATCAATGCTCTCCTTTCACCAACTCATTCCATGTCATGGTCGCCAGAGATTCCAGCACACACACGCTTAAGTATCGTACTTAGACGTTTCATCTGTCTATCTGGAATCTTTGAGCATTAACAAACAACAGCGGGGACTCAAACTTTAAAGCAATCAGCAGTATTTCTCTGTCATACTTTTGATTCCTGTGAATTCAATGCAGGCGATGTTTTCCTGGGATACAACCACCTTTTTGACTCTGATATCCGTAAGCACTGGTGGTGGATCCAATTTCGCAAAAAGCTCTGCTAGGGGAGTTTAAAGCGTGGATCGAATTTGTGTATGAGTACGCTTTAACCTTGGATACACCCAGAGTGTACTGTTTCACCAGAAGCGTAAAAAATGTATCCCTTTTTGCCTTAAATACGGAGAATTCCTTTTTTTGATATTTTGCCGTGAGTGATACAAAACAGTGAAGTACTTCTTTTGGGACGCATGTAAGCGAAGTGTAGGATAAGAGCCCATGTATACGTTCATAAGTACGTACATAATACGTACGTAATGAGGAGGTCCTCATTCTTCAGTACCCGACTTGAAGTAATGGAAACATAAACATATTGGGGAGTTTTCGCGACCAGCTACTTGAACTAATGGAGCAGTGATCTGAAAAATAATCCTTAGTTGAAACAGAAAATTGGTTCACCGCGACTTTTCTAATCACTGTCTATTATTTTTTCGTCCCATTTATGGGTTTATCGATGAATGACGACAAAACGAAGTATATGCTGTCTTCACGCAAGAACACACACGATCGACGAACTAGCCACAACATTACCGTAGGCAAATATAAAGGGTGGGCCAACTGCAAGTTTCTTTTTAAAAATTCAATAAAATGAAGAAAACTAATTTTTTTCCATGTATTATGGCTGCATTAGTAAGAGATGGAAATGTTTCCATTAATTATGAAATACAACGTCGTTCAAGTGCCTGCCTCAGCTGGCTTCGCAGTAGCGCATTCTGTCACCCCAATTTTCCAAGACCTTGTTGATGGTTTCGGGGGGCTGTAGCTCACGGATTGATTGGATGATTTTGGCCTTAAGTGCTTGAATCTTTTCCGGATTGTTGGTATAACATCGCTTCTTCACGGTTCCCTACAAAAAAAAAAGTTTAAAGGGGTCAAATCGCAGCACCGAGGCGGCCAGTTGACATCGCCAAGACGGCTGATAACACCATTTGGGAATTTGGTGCGAAAAGATCGATTGTGGCATGGGCTGTGTGCTGTGTGGCATGACGCGCCCGCCTGAATGAACCAGAGGTCGTCCAAGTCCATGTCTTCAATATCAGTTAAAAAAAAGTCGGTTAACATGGCTCTGTAACGCCCACCGTTAACCGAAACGTTGTTCCCAGCCTCATTTTCGAAGAAAACTGGTCCAATTTTGCCTCCACTCTACAATCCGAACCAAACTGTCAGTCTCTGTGGTCAGAAAAGATGATTTTTCGCACAAAATCGTTGTCCAATTCAAGCTGCTCTAAGACCCAAACCCCAGACTGTGAAGCGATAACGAAGCGGTTGGTCGCTCACCTTTAATTGCTGAGTCAATTGGACCTTGTCAGCAAATAATACGAGAACTTTGTGCAGAATTCGAATTCTCCTCTGGCTAGCATGAAATGTTGAATTGTTGAGATCGATGGCGAGTTAATGTTCGTGAATCGAGTCTCACACTCTAGGCCACAGCAGCCACATTCTCTTCTGTGCGCACCGTACGACGACAGGGACCATGAGTGTTGTCCCTGAACCGCCACAAAATCCTTCTGTGCTGGGTTCCTGGACACTCCAGCATTGAAGGAAACGAAAAGGCAGATGAACTAGCACGGACAGGTTCAAGTTCAGGCGCAGAATTGGCTGACAATACTATCCATCCTCCTCTTTGAGCAGGTATCTGTGTCAACAGCAAACGAACAGTGGCAAAGCCACCCAAGCTGCGTCATATCCCACTGCTTATGGCCCAAATATGATATCAACAAGTCCAAATCCCTCATATTAAACAATAAGCACGATAGGTGCAATGGCTAAGAGACTAACCTCCCGGCGAACGATTTCTATAGAAGCTGTAGGGATGAAGAAGTAATTGAATCAGTGGAGCATCTCCTTTGCCACTGCCCTGCTCTACAAGAATGACGGCTCACTCACTTGAAAGCAAGGTTCTTTCATGAGCTCAGCGATGTGGCGAAGGTACAGATCCCTGACCTAAGGGAATTTTTAACTAGACGGGGTGGTTTTGGTAATTGCATGCAATCCTCACACAATGGGCCTCCACGGCCTCTGGGTGTAATTGCTGGCAACAGCATAAAGCTCTCCTAACCTAACCTAACCTTAAGACCTGTTTAAGAAATCGTCGACCTTGAACATAGAATCATCCTTTATTTGGAATCGAAATCGTTAAATGGCTTGTAATGAATGTCGTTTGTAGTGAACAGACTTCGTTATTTGTTATTATCATCATCATCAGCAGCTGTCAAATGGCTCACTGAGACCATTGCAAATCAAGAAACCATCACCGATTTGTTCCCTCTGCAGTCTGAGAGTAAACAGCCATATCAAAAACCATCCCACCACAGCACAAATGGCATTTCAGCTTGCTTTTGCAATCATAACTCTGCTCAGAGATTCCTGATTCCTTTCGAAGGAGCCCGCAGAAGCAAACGATTATCCAAACTGATGAACTTCTCTACTGGAGCCCAAAGTGTATTCCACTACACAAAGTGTATCCCTGAACCTTTCCATTAATTAAAATCGAATTTCGGATCAAAGCCGATGTTTCACAAATTGAAAGACCAGTGCATGGCCCCGAGATTTCAGAACGACAAGTCTTTTGAAAATATGAATTGAAGAAGCTCTGATAGGGTCAGTCCCAGTTTAAACTTGAACCGACATTTCTTCTCTTGGCAAGTGTGGTTGTGACAGCTGCATTTGAAAAACAAGTCAAATCGGAAAGTAAAATTTTGTACGACTATTTGTGCACACTTGTGTACGTTCGCCAGTTGATTGATCAACAAATACTTTGTGGGCTTTGCTTGAAAGGCTGTCAGCCAACTGTGTATACAATTCGATCGGTATTCTGGCTAATTTATTTTTTCTTTTTTATTCTGACTAATTTATACGCAGCATAATGACCGAAAAATGTTAGTTGCCTGCAGAATGAATACATACAGGAACCATGCTCCACTTCAAGCTCATCGTACACTGTTTGAAGGGATTCGCATTCTGGGAGTTGATGGGCAGCTTTTAAATGAAGTGTTTTTTGTGGGTTGTGGGTTGCGATGCTTAGCTCTTTGTGGCTGACGTGTTAATTTTGTTTAAAGGGAATGTACAAGATTATTGCAACAGCTCTTTTTTTTTGTTAATTAGCTTGGCGTTATAATAAATTGTATGAGAATTTAAGTGAACTCTGTTTTACTTTACTTTTTGTCCGCGTGTATAATTTCTTATACAGGGAATTTAGATCATATTTGAAAATTAATGTAAAATGTTGACGTTACAACTATCCACTGGTTCGCAGTAAATAAACAAAAAAAAATACAGAAAACGAATAGGTTTTATGAAAGGAGAATAGAAAATAATATGAGACCAGGCTAGTGGAAATGTCACAGGCAACGAATTCAAACATGAATTTCTTCAAATTTTAATCCAAAACTAACTATTAATTACAACATCCATACGTAGATACAAACAAATATTCATACACACATATACAGCCTTGGCCAAATGTATTAGGCACCCTTATCTTCTTGACTTTGCTGCCAAATTACTTATTAGTTGTAAGACTACTGCGCCGTCCCTCGGGGGTGGATTCGAAGACTTTCCGGGCCGGAGCATTGGTTTCCATTCGCTCTATATGACCTAGCCATCTCAATCGTTGGATCTTCATCCTTCTGGCTAAGTCAAAGTCACTGAACAGCTCGTACAGTTCGTTGTTGTATCGTCTGATCCACTCACCCTCTGTGCAGACGGGACCGAAAATCACCCGAAGAATTTTCCTCTCGAAGCAACCAAGAGCAACCTCATCCGCTTTTGACAGAGTCCATGTTTCTGCGCCATATAGCAGGACTGGGACGATTAGGGTCTTGTACAGGGTTACTTTGATTGTTCGAGAGAGGGCTTTGTTTATCAATTGCTTTCTTAGCCCAAAGAAGCAGCGATTAGCAAGAGTTATTCTTCGTTTAATTTCAGCGATGGTGTCATTGTCTGAGTTGATAGCGGTTCCTAGGTAGACAAAGTCATTAACTACCTCAAAGCTATATCTGTCTACTGTGACGTTCCGTCCGAGACGTCGGTGTTGGGTGTCCTTTCTGGTTGACAGCATATACTTGGTCTTGCCTTCATTTACCGTTAAACCCATCTTCGCGGCCTCCGTCGCAATACTCACAAAAGTGCCATTGACATCACGCTGTGTTCTTCCGATTATGTCAATAGCGTCGGCATATGCCAGTAGATGGACGGACTTCTGTAAGATTGTGCCTCTGGTGTTGGCGTGCGAGTTTTCCACAATTCTTTCAAGTATGATGGTGAAGAAGTCGCATTACAGCGTGTCGCCTTGTCTGAATCCTTTGACATCAAAGGTCTCGGTTAGGTCTTTACCGACCTTGATGGACCAGCGTGCATTCTCCATCGTCATCCTGCACAAACGGACAAGTTTGGTAGGGATGCCAAAACTAGACATTGCTCTGTATAGCTCGTCTCTATAGGTGCTGTCATACGCGGCCTTAAAATCGATGAAAAGGTGATGGGTATCGATTTGTTGTTCCTGGGCTTTTTCCAAGATCTGCCGTAGTGTGAATATTTGGTCGATGGTGGATTTTCCTGGCCTAAAGCCACACTGGTATGGACCGACCAGGTTGTTGACGAATGGCTTCAAGCGTTCACACAACACGGCAGATAAGATCTTATAGCCAATGTTCAGAAGACTGATGCCTCTATAGTTGGCGCATTTTAGAGGGTCTCCATTTCCATTTCTTGGGCATGCTTTTTTCCGACCATATTTTACAGACGAGTTGGTGCATGCTCCTTACCAAGTCATCGCCTGCAGCTTTGAAAAGATCAGCCGCTGGGACGTCAGCTCCTACAGCTTTGTTCGACTTTAGTTTAGATATGGCTATCTTCACTTTATCCAGGTCGGGGGGATGGAATTGTTTGATCTACATCGTCCATTTCATTCGGGTTGAATGGTTCAATCTGCCTGACAGCGGAATTCGATTCTTCATCGCCGTTATACAGTCTGCAGAAGTGGTTCTTCCATATCCTCAGCATCGACTGTGATTCTACTACGATGTTCCCTTGATCGTCCGTGCAAGCTTCGGTTCCGGCTTTATAACCCTGACAAGTTGACTTTAACCTTTGGTAAAACTTCCTTACCTAATTCCTGCAGTAGCAACCCTCTATTCTACCGATCGCGCGCTTCTCATACTCCTTCATATTCCTCCTGAGAAGCCGGTGTTCGTCTCTCCTTTTCTGCTCTTGTCCTTCTTTGTAGCGCCGCTTTGTAGGCTTGTAGGCTTGTAGGCCTGCCGACACTCGTCCTCAAACCAGGGGTTTCGTTGTGGTGTCCGAGTGAAACCCAGCACATCAAAGGCGGCATCTCTGATAGCTTTTTGGCAATGTTGCCACTGGTCTTCAGTACTTGGTGTTGGCGGCAAAGAACTTCTTCTGAGATTTAAGAAGACTCGATCAGAAAAGGATTTGGCGATATCGTGCGATTGTAGCCGTCTGACGTCGAACTTCCTCACAGTATTTTCTTGTCTTGGCGGTGTTCGGTAACACAACCTTACCCTGGTTACAACAAGGTAGTGGTCCGATTAGGTGTTGGCACCTCGAAACGATCAGACATCCATAATACTGGAGGAGTGCCTTGCGTCGATCCCAATGTGATCAATCATACCTAAGTATGCTTGGCCTAAGCGATGAAACCCTCTGCGACGCCTGTGGAGAAGTCGATGATACTGCAGAGCACTTCCTCTGCCATTGTCCCGCCTTTGCTCGGATCAGGTGGCAGTTATTCGGTGCTGATAAGGTGGGAGCTGATGATGTAGGCTCCTCCACAAAAGCGCCTGCTCGTCTTCCTCATGAAATAACATGAAATTTCAGCAAAAGTAGGTTGCTGCCTGGTAGTACAATGGACCAGTTTTTGAATTTGAGTGTTCCAGTGTAGACTCACAAAAACATACGAAAAAAAAAGATAAACGTATCAGAGGTTAAATTCCTTAATTCACTCAATGATCAGACGCCCTTACGAGTTGGTCTAACTTTGACAGAAATTTTTGCAACGCTGCTGCCCAACCTGGAAAGGTTTCACTGTACTTATCATACAGTCCTCGTATACAAAGTTTTCTGCAAAATTGTCCACTTGACATAGTTTAAAAAAAGATAAAGTGGTAGTTGTCTACAATTTTCGAAATGTTCCGCAGAGTGTTTTAAAAAATGTGAAAACTCGAAAATTCGCTGCACTGCTTCTGAGCTGCAGTGAAATGGTACAACCCTGAACGTACAACTGCAACAGCCACTATGATGCATCGTGTTAACTTGGAAATGAATGAAAATAAACAAGAGCATCCCCGGCAACAATCAGAAAGTTTTTTTCGAATTTTATATCTTCACATAAAATTCTGTTCCCACGAACCGCTGCAGTGCTGTTCAGACCAATTTCTGCAGTCATTCAATTTACAACACAAAACAAGGGATTGTGTACCAGACTATGCACTCCACGAGCTTGTTAATTGGCCTGCGAGCGGTAGTGCTGGAAATTGAAGCGCTTAGCTGATGCACAAAAACGAAATAAATTGCTCTAATTTGCACGTTTTTGTTTTATTTCACAGAGGTTTTTAGTGGCCACTACACACGTCCAATTCTATGCCATACAATGACTGAGGGGAGCATCAAAAAGGGTAAACGATGGTTAATAGTTCTCTGTGGCCACTCAATTAATAGGACAACATAACAAAACCACACGTTTTGATGGAAACAATAACAGGATTGGAAAACGCTTGACCAGTCTGCAGAACATGGCAAAGGTTGTGGACGTACCACATGAACAAAAAGAAACCCATTACGCCTCCAGCTGTTAAGTCAGATTGCCTCTGGACTCAGCAATGAAACGATAATTAAAAGCAAGAACTTATTTAATCCAAGAGTCAATCTGACATAAAGGACATCACCTCCTCCGCCTGAAATCAGAAATGATTCACCAGACGTCCAACCAACAATAAGGCCAATCAGCAGTAGCCTCAGTTCCTTCAATTTGGAGACATTAATAGCTAAGCCGCTTACGTTGCCCACTAAATAATGAAATTCCAAATCCGGCGTCGTCCACTGCCAGTGGAATTTCGGTAGAAATGATTTATTCCCTTGTTATCGAGCTTTATTGCCAATGACATGAATGGGAGCGGTTGTCATATAAGAGTCGTTGAGGGCTTTATCGTAATGAACTTGTTTGAAGAGGGCTCGTAAAGTCCCGACAAAGCAATACACTTCCCGGAGCACAGATAGTTTTACATTACAAACTCATAAGGAGGCTATAAATCACTTGAGGCGGACTATCACTCGTGGAAGCTGTCATCAAAGCTCTCCCAAAAAGCGGCTCGTAAACCGGTGTATCTCCGATGGGTATGGGTTTCATTGATCCCACGTGAATTGGGTACTCTTAGGTGTTCATGGCTACATGTTGGCTTAACTAAATTTCGCATTCGGCGAAAGCACATTTTTCTACAATGGATTCCGGGGCAAAAAAGTTGATTTTAAGTATTTGGCCATCAAGTTGAAAATTGGATCTCGTAAAAATGGAGCTTAAGTTTTCAAGAGATTTATTTTATTTCCTCGAAGAGTGTTATGTGCTGGAGTTTATGACAAAAATTTGCTGAAGTAGTTTGGTTGCTGTGTAAATTTGGGGCTGGATTTGTTTGTGTGTGTGGCAGTCGGACAATTTCGACTTTAAAGCTTTAATTTCACTTTCGCTGGAACGAATTTAGTTGTTTCATTCTAAAATATTCCCTTCTCGATTTTTGGCTCCAAAAACGACTTTCGTTTTTTTCATCTGATGCTTCAGTCGGGTGTGGACTTGGGCCTCAGTCTACATTCCCCTCCATCCAGCAAGGTCTAGCGCTGGGTCCAGCTGACTGAGGTCCCTTTCCAGTTCTGTACACCACCGGAGCCATGGTCTCCCCTTATGGCAGTGGCTCTATGGGTTGGAGTCAAGGACTTTCCAGGACGGAGCTTCGGTGATCATTCGTTTTACATAACCTAGCTTTATGAGACGACAGACTCGAATTCATTTGATTAGGTCGATGTCGCTGTACAATCATTAAAGTTCGGCACTCAGTCTTTTCCTTTGAACACCAACAAGAACCCTCCTCCTGAAGCGACTATGAATCTTCTCGTCGCATTTGTTTAGTGTCCATTCTTCTGCGCCATACAGCAGGTCAAAGACTATCAATTAAGCGAGGGGGCTTTATTTCTCAACTGCCTTCTAAGCCCTAAAGACACAGCAGGAGTAATCCTTTGTCTTATCTCCGAGGTGGTGTTATTGCCTGAGTTTACTTTGGAGCCTAGATACCCAAAGTCTTTCACTACTTCAAAGTTGCAGCTGTCTATTGTGACGTTCTGTTCAAGACGTCGGTATTGGTGGACACCATATACTTTGTCTTACCCTCCTCAACTGGAAGACCAATCTTAGCTACTTCCTTCTCGGTGCTTACAAACGCCCCAAGGACAGATCACTGAGTTCTCCCGATGATAGCAATTGCATCGAAAAATGCGATTGGTTGCACAAACTTATGAAGATCATGTCTCTTTTGAGTTACGTACGATCTTCTCGAGGATGTTTTTGAAAAAGTCGCATGACAGTGCTTCGCTTTTTCAAGATCCCTTTTTTGACATCAGAGGTCTCGGTGAAGTCTTTACCGACCCTGACGGAGCAATGGGCATTCTCCATCGTCGTTCAGCAAAGAAAAAGAAAGTTTGTTGCGCAGAACCTCGCACCTACTCCAAATCCTATAGTGACCCAGGCAGGGGGTTGCAGGGGGGAGCATGCCCCTCCATACCAATTCCACAGTTTATTAGTTTGCTGCAAATTTAGACGATCTTGCGCTATTTGGCATAATGTCACTTCAACAAAGTGTCATAGGGCCAAATTTGGCATAATGTCATAAACTAATTTGGCCCTATGACACTTTTGAAAGCGACATTATGCCAAATGTTAATATTCGGCCCAATGACACTTTCAAAAGCGTCATTATGCCAATTTTCCAAAATGTTTGGCACAATTTCACGGCACCGCCGAGAGTCATCCCGGCTTATTTTGGGAACAGATTTGGGTCTACATCCGCATAAGATTGTGCTGATGCACGAATTGGAACCGTTGACCATAGACAACGCGCTAGAAAAGTTGGCCGGTGATCCGGATTTTGACATCTTCACTTCCCGTCTTCTCGGACGAGAACAATTTTTGACTCAGCGGCTATGTCGACCAGCATTAAAAAATAAATTACCGTTATTGGAGCGACTTATGTTCGACAATCGAGCAATGCATCCACAAAAGCTGAATGTTTTGTGTGGTTTAGCATCACAAACCCTATTTCTTTCGAAATGAGGAAGGAGACACCGTTCTTGTAAATGGTCTCAGGTATAGAGCGATGTTAAACGACTTTCTGCGGCCAGACAACATTGACATATCCAATCTGTGGTTCCAACAAGATGTATTCCATACGAGCGACGCAACGCTCAAAATTTTGAAGCTGAAATTTGGCGACTGGATCATCTCACGGCGAGCCTCCCTGTGATCAAGCGACTTGACACCACTCGATTATTTTTTCACGGGCCACGTTAATTTGTTAGTCTACGGCAACAAGACAACGATTTTGAACTAATGACGTCGCACATATGAGACAGAGGCATTAAAAAATTCGGACCGACTTATTGAAGGACTGCCAGCGAAGCTAAGACGGCTATTTCAATGATGTGCTATTTCATACATAATGACATGAATGTAGCTTCGGAATAAAGCCAGAAGAGATACCGTAGTTGTTTTATTTAAATTTCTTTTCCTATCGTTCTTATCTGGTCACCCTTTAGGATATTGCGCATAGGTCTTGTCAAGAAGCTCTGAGAAATAGTCTGTCGTTGCGTAATTTTTCTCATCTGGGGCTTGAGACTTACGTTGGTGAATTTAGCCTTGATTCGGATCGTCACCAAGCGTCCGTTTATGCATCTAAAGCTCAAGACTTGTTGCCTACGTCTGCTGTTGAAAACCAACACGCATTCAAATGTGCGATGGCCTCGTTCTTTGTAGCGGTCACTGTAGTAAATATAACAGTTTTTCATCCTTCTTTTGCCCGGCTCATCTAACCGCATTTCTTGAATCGCGGTCATGTTCACTTTATGGATGACGACTGGATGGCGCAGCTGGTTAAGTGCCTGCCCCAAGTTCGGCGGGTCCCAGGTTCGAATCCCAGTAAAATCGAATCTGGCCCAGTCACCATTTGCCGTTGGGATAAAATTAACGGCACTGGAGTAGGTTGCTACCTGGCAGTACAATGGATCAGTTTTGAGTCTGAGTGCTTCAGTAGCGTTAGAAAAATAATCCGAAAGAAAAAATGTTCACTTTATAGCGCTTCAGGGCCTCCGCAAGTTATTCAGCTCTTAAGAGTCCGAACATTCCATGTGCATTCCAACAACCACTTCTCCTTAAAGCCAAAAACCACCTGTTTGCTGAAATGCCTTCGCACAATCATGGAAGGCTGAAAAAACGCAAAAGAAACCTTGACATTGCCCACAACTCCGAAGGCTGCACCCACCCTATCCCCAATTCAAACTTTTCAACGCAAAGACGCCGGAATTGAGTGCTGTTCCTCGAAACACCTTTTCTGAAGTAATTACCATTTCAAACACACAAAAGTTGGGTAAGCCAAACAGTACTGCAAATATCCACAGTGAGTGCCCCTGCCAAGGGCTCGAATCTCCCCACAAGTTGTACCGTGATGCCCGCTCACTTCCGAATCGATTTTTAAAACGAGAGTGAACCACACCAGGCCCTTGGGGGAACATTGTGTGTGGTTAGTTACCTCTCGATCCGAATTCACTGGATAATCCCATTCACGAGGGGGGAATTATAACTCAGTCCTTGCACCGCCCTCCAGCCGAACTTTTGGGGAAAAGTTTCTTTCAAACCCAAACCCAAACAGATTACACGCCTGCATTTCGTGTTCTACAAGTTTCCCCGCACCGATGGGGAGGCGTGAACATTTGTAAAACATTTCAATTTTTGTTTTCGGAAAGTTTTCGGTTCGGATAAACTTTTGCATTAAAGCTCAGGACCGGAACGGAGCCTAAAATCACATCGGTACGCAACCCTGCGAGACGCTGTTATTGTGTTGCCTTTGGGTTTCGTTCGCGTTGACAATAGAAACTTTTCTCATCTCCAGACCATCGCAAATTCCTAATGAAGAGGACTGATGAGGGGAGGAGAGGGAGGCAACTGCCAGGAAGTCTCGTTTCAAGTTTATAAGGGTAATTGAATTTTTCCCACGTGCTTGCTCAAGCATTGTTCATTTGATTACGTTGCAAGTCATGCGCCAGATGTTCCCTCATTCGGCTGTCAACGGCAGTCACATCCCCAGTCACCCACCGCTCAACAGGCGTCCCCGGACAATAGGTTATCGATGCGTGGGCAAGGATATCTTTTAAGTCACATGTTCGGCAAAAGGAAAACTTTCGTCTTGTCCACTTGTCCCGGCGCACATTTCGTAGGGATTTGCGTTCGTTTATGTCATTCTATCCGAAATTCAGGGCAAATAAACTGCTCGATGGGTAGTTGAATAAATTTTATCGGAATGTCAAATGTACGCACGTATCTGGGAAGCGACACAATAAACAGGGCGGGGGTCCTCCCAGATTACGCAATGGAAATTCTTAAAGTGTCAAGCCAAGCGGCACATTAGGTTGGAATCTGCTTAGTTCGAGTGAAAATCCGAACGCCTCCTCATGAAGGGTGAATAAATAATTTACACTCTACTTCAAGAATCTCAATTTTTTGGATTGTGCTTGTGAGGAATGTACAAAAAAGGCGGTTGATGACCGATAAACCGAGGATAATCCAGGGTGATGGGTGAGAAATGGACATCCGATAGAGCGGACGTGGGAAATACTCGTGATTGAAAGTTTTCAAATGCTGCCATTTAGGACGGTCTGGGAATTTTGACATATGAGACACACTGAAGGAGTGATCGAAGAGCGGTTCGTTGTCACATCATGAGAAGGGTTTTTCTTATTTTATTTCGGTGCGTAGGATGCACCCTATTTGGTACTCTTTTCCGAATGTGAATGCGATTTGGAATAATGTCTCGGATTTTGAATATTTTTCAGGCTTAGGTTGGGTTGGATTGGTAGGAAGGCGGGCAAAAAGCCACGCCTCAGTTAGGTCCTAGTGGGGGCCCATTGTGATGCCCGAAGGAGAATCTCATTGCTTTCCTCCATGTTGTGTGCCGAATCAATCTGTGGTGCCCATCCTGTTGTTCTTATGAACCTGCAAAGATCGGTGAGAGGTTTTGCTGGTATTTCATAAAGATCCAGTGAGAAGTGATCTCCTAGTGATCTATATGTAAAGTGGGTTCCGCTGAATTTGGACACATCGGGCAACATTTTTTTGTCCCAGTTAAGCGGCTGTCCCAATAAAGCGGAATCCACTGGAAATGTATGACAGAGGCTGGGGCAATGACATAGGTAGTGAGGAGCGTCCTTTTGCTCCCCTACGTCTCCACAGCCCCTGAATATACTCACATCGGTGAGCCCAGTTTTCCATGGCCAAGATAGCAATATCGAGACTTAGGTCATATAAAGCTGCTGGGGCAGATGGACTGTCGGCAGAAATCCTTAAAACAGCTGACAGGTTGCATGCACCAACTCATCCGTAAGATATGGTCGGAGGAAAGCATGTCCGATAAATGGAATTTCAGTATCGTTTGCACGATCCATTAGAAAGGCAAACCTTTCGACTGCTCCAACTATCCAGAGATAAGTCTACAAAACCTCACCTATAAGAGCTCTTCTGTGTGAACGCCTGAAACCTTTCGTCACCAATCTGTCCTTATTAGTGAGGTTTCAGGACCGGGAACTCCACCATCGAGGAGCAAATCTTGAAAAAGACACAAAAATTGCACAAGAAATGCAGATCGACACACACCACCTATTCATCGATTTCAATGCCGCATATGACAGAGTGAATAGAGACAAGCTATACAGCGCCATGTCTAGTCTTCACATTCGTGCCAAACTCTCCATACTGAGCAGGATGATGAGCTCTTGTATCAAGTCGGTAATGAACTCACCGAGATAAAAAAGGTTTTGAACAAGGCGATGTCCTGTCATGTGACTGTTGAACATCGATCTTGAGAAGATCGTGCAGAACTCACCGGCCAACACACAGGTTCTTTTTAAATTCCGTACAACTCCTAGTATATGGATTATTCGCTTACAAGGTCCAATTGACTCAGCAAATGAAGGCGCGAGTTACGTTCCCACACTCCACGAAACCGAAGTCTGACGGAAACTATGTTGACACGATACTTCAGACAAACTGTCCCAGACCTGAAGTCATCAACTTTGTTGAAAACCTACACCGTTCACGACTCATTCTGGCAGCGGAAATGAACTCGGTGTGTGAAACATCTGAGTAAGCAATTTCCGCGAATTGCAGTTTGTCTGAAAGTGTAATGATTGAACGAGTTTCACTTAAAGCTTCGGACGGGACGGGACATATCGTAAATAAAACGAATTTTTAAAAAACAATTTACTTGTGATTTTTTTTGTATTGTTCTTCATACATTCATTCCCTTCGTTATCGCTTCGAAGTTTGGGGTTGCGCCTTAAAGCAGCTTGAATTGGACAACGATTTTGGGCGAAAAATCATCTTTTGTGACGAGGCGCATTTTCATACCGGCGGCAACGTTAACAAATAAAATTGCCGCATCTGGGGCTCGGAAAACGGAAAACCCGGACGTTACTGTCCACAGAGAGTGACAGTTTGCAGCGAATTGTGGAGTTGTGGCATAACTGGACAATTTTTCTTCGAAAATGAGGCTGGGAACAACGTTTCGGTCAATGGTGGGCGTTACAGACCCATGTTAACCAACTTTTTTTTACCGAAATCGTTTGGACGACCTGTGGTTCATGCAGGATGGCGCGCCGTGCCGCACAGCACAAAGCCTATGCCACAATCGATCTTTTGCGCACCAAATTCCCAAATCGTGTTATGAGCCGTCTTGGCGATGTCAATTGGCCGCCTCGGAGCTGCGATTTGACCCCTTTGGACTTTTTTTTTGTGGGGAACCGTGGGGGACCGATGTTATGCTAACAATCCGGAAACGATTCAAGCAATTAAGGCCAATATCATCCAAGCAATCCGTGAGCTACAGCCCGAAAACATCAACAAGGTGTTTGAAAATTGGGGTGACAGAATGCGCGGCAGAAACGGCGAAGCCAGCCGAGGCAGCCACTTGAGCGACGCTGTAATTTAATTAATGGGAATGTTTGTTTTTAAAGCCATAACACGACTGGGTGGCGCAGTTGGTTAAGTGCCTGCCCCAAGTTCGAGGGGTCTCTGGTTCAAATCCCTCACCATTTGCCGTTGGGGCAAATTGACGGCACTGGAGTAGGTTGCTACCTGGCAGTGCAATGAACCAGTTTTAAGTCTGAGTGCTCCAGTAGTTTCAAAAATTCTCCGAAAAAAAAATATATATATATGCTCCGACAGCCAAGCGGCTATAAGAGCGAGCTATAGCGTCGGATATTGTAAAGTCGAAACTAGTCAAGCTATGCAGACAACGTCAACGAAATCTCCACGCTAAACACGGTGACTCGGACGTGTTAGCGAAGGAGGGCTAAGAGTTAGATAAATCTCTAGCACTACCTTATGTCTACACGCCGTTAAGTTTCCTAAGGAAAGAAATAGAGGACGAAGCCTTAGAAAGAGCAAATGTGCGATGGCTGAATCTGGATATTGGGTCAACGTCGACGAGAGCCCTATGGTCGGTGCTGAACAGGAAGAAATCATTATCAATGATAAGTATAAGTCGTAAGGATGTTCGGATGGTGGTGGGAGTTCTTACCGGGCATTGTCTGCTAGGCATCCATGCTAGAAGGCTAGGTATCCCCCATAGCGGCTATTGTAGAAGTTGCAGGGAAGGGGAGGAAATAGAGTCCGTCCACCACCTGCTATGCTATTGTCCAGCTACGAGGAAGGAGACTGTTAACACTAGGCAATAACTTCTTCGACGAGCTGAAGGATCTGAATAAAATAGAGCTGAGTTGCCTCCTGAGATACGTACATACAACAATCTGGGTGGTTCTAATCAACAGTTGAAATGTAGGTCCCACGGGATATATCCCATTCCCAGGGCAAAATGGACCCAATTATTGGTCTAAGTGAGCCGTGACACTGTCTCAAGGGCACCCTATCACCTACCTACCTAGCACCACAACCTCTGTGTAGGCTAATGCATTTGCTACAGAATATTGAAGCTCTTCCAAAACATCACTGATGACTAGTATCCATAACAGGAGCAAAATCACACCGCCTTGTCTTTAGGAAAAATTAAGTTAGGCTTTTGGGCCAAACATCCTTCGCAAAGGCATGGCTATTTTTATCCATTTTGTGAATAAAGACTACTCTTACATCTCTCCATGCGGATGGTATGTATATAGCCATAAGCTGGACAGCGGGGGAAAGAATATTCTACCACTTTGGTAGACTCTTTCCAGAAAACCTTCCAGACATGCCAATTTCTGCACCCTTTGTGTTTTCTTTTCTACTTCCTCGTAAGATTATCTAATTAACACCTTATTGTGTTAATAGAAAAATTCCACAAACACCCTTTTCACGCACATGTTCATGCATTTATGCACACCATACAAGGAATTCGTTAAACTGATTCAAAGTACTTGAAACACCCAAAGGCACTCGTAGTGGGCAGTTGTTTGTAGTTTTCGAAGAATCGCTGCACCATTAACACGTCTTTACGTATGCATTTAATTAATCGCTAGGAGCGATTCGTATTCGGTGGGCCCAAGTACATCCCGGACTGTGCCGTCGGAAGAAGAAGAAGGGAATTGTGCATAAATCAGGCTCAATTTGGGCGAGGAGGGTCTTAATAAATACACACGAAGTATTTTGTAGCAAATAAATGCCAGGTCCTTGAGAATCTTGTTGGCCTTTCTAATACCTTAAATCCATTTTTGTGTACATTATGCTGAGCACACACGTTTCGGCAGCCCACATTTGTATGCCTATAAATCCATAATCAGTCACGTAAGGGTTTATTTTAAATTCGATGTGATTCGCGACAGACACTTAAAATTTCTTCCAGAAGGACAGCGCCTGTGATCCACGAAAAGCCTCAGCGAACGTGAAGTAATTACCCGCAAGCAAAAAATCATTCGTTCAGCACAAAACGCCAAAAATGGCTGAGTAAACTGTCTCTAAGCGCAAAGATTTGAATTATATCCTGCCCCCAGATTCATCAAAACCCATCATATGTCCCTACACCATCCTCGCCAAATGGAAGTCGTAACTCGTTTTATCGCCGGCAATAAACCTTATTGAATGTGAAGGACGAAGGCAGCCTTCTCATCAAAAGGTTAGTTTAACAAAACTAATAATTCATTCATTTCTGAGATATCGCTTTACTGTCACATGCATTGTATTGTAATTTATGGCCGCCCTTGTGTCATCACGAAAGGAGTACGAAAGGCAATAAAACGTCTTCTCTCGCCAGGGCCACGCGACGAGAGACCGAAGACAAAATAGTTTCAATTGTGAAAAAATGCGAAAAAACGAGTGGATAAGCGTGGATGGATTTTACGACTGACTGCGGAGGGATGTGTTACGAGCCAATTCGACCTCTCCGAAAAAACTGGGTGCAAACCGAGAGCTATAAAATGGCGCTGATTAAGGCGCTCTTGTGGAAAATACGTTGCGAATGGGTTGAAAATATTTTTAGAACCAATCTCACATAGTAATGATGATTTACACAGTATTGACCACATTTATGTGCGTCATAAATTTCAGGTTGCGACTGCTTGGTTGACCGCCAACAGTTCGAGGACAAGCCCAACGAAAATCGTATTCGGGTTTATGTGTTCTTTTTGGACAGATGCGACGTTTTGAGTAATTTTTCGAAATTTATTTCAAAGCGACGTATGCTCACCGCTGTCCACACCCTATGGGAGGAGTGTTCACGGTAGAATTTAAGACGTTCGAATTCATAAAAGATTTTCCAGCTCTCGAAATGGCAACTGTTTCTTACTACCTTTTGAATGTCACAGGTCAAGACATACAGCCCTGGCCAAATGTATTAGGTACCCTTTAAGATTCGTTAAAACTTCAAAAAGCAAAAAAAATAATGAAATGAGAGGAACCAATAAAAATCGGTTACAACCTAAGATAGTGTCGCCGAAAACCATAAAATTCAAACTATTTACTTCGGATAAGTAATTTGGCAGCAAAGACAAGAAGGTAAGGATGCCTAATACATTTGACCATGGCTGTACATTAAAAGTGTAGACGGAAGAGAGAAATGAGGTATCTGTGCACATTCGTCTTAAATGTTTGTAGAGCGCATGCTGCACTAATAATACCAGCACCAGAATAACTCTTGCGAATCAGTGTATCTTCGAACTGAGGAGGCAATTGAGTTATAGAGCCTTCTCAGGAAGGACACAGTTGATTTTGTGAAAGACCTTGATCATCCTAGTTCTGATCTAAGGAGCAGAGAGGATCCAAAGCGAATGAAGGAGCTCTTAATTTTTTAAAGAGAAAAGTTTTATCACAGGCCAGCGGAATATTCGATTCTGTGGCTGCAGGACAACGCAACGGAAGAAGTGAGAGAAAGGAGACTTTAAGACGATGCTCCAGGAAGTTACTTACTTACTTAGCGGGCTCCCGACCCGTGAAGGGTCTCTGCCTGAGACACGGCAGCCTTCCATGCCCTGCGGTCCCGGGCACACTGCTTCCAGTTATTCAGACCAAGCGCTCTGGCATCCGCGATACCTTGGTCCTTGAAACGTAGGTTCGGTCTTCCTTTTCTTCTCTAACCTTTCGGCTGTGATTCGAAGATTCTCTTTGCTGTAGCATTATTGTCCATTCGCTCGAAGTGGCCGAGCCAGTGTAGTCGTCATTTTTTGGCTTTTTGGACTACATCCACATCTTTGTACAGCTCGTAGAGTTCGCGGTTGTATATTGTCCTCCATTCGCCCTCCTCGTAACACGTTGAAGGAAATCTTGTGTTGCGATCCTGTGTTGGAAGTGTTCGAGGCAACACGAGGTGCACACAGATGCAAACTCCGTGGGAATTGCTAGAGTATTGTTTCAAAAGAACAACGATAACGAATGGAAACCAGTATGCTACTTTAGCAGCACACCAGCTGAATCGAAGTACGCAAGTTATGAACTCGAGGTTCTCGCTGTAGTTACAACACTGGAACGCTTCAGTATGTATTTATAGGGAAGAAGATTCACCGAAGTCACCGAAATCATCCTCGAAAGTTCGACGAAAAATTTTTCTCTCAAAAGCACCCAAAATGTGGTCTACTTTCCTGCATATCGTCCAACACTCAGCTCCATATAGGAGAACTGACAGGATTAGCGTTTTGTAGAGCATGCATTTTGTCTTATAGTGACTCTACATGAGAAGAGTTCAAAAGAATAAGGAAGATGAAGGCCAAATATTTGGTTAGGTTAGGTTTAGATGGCTGAATGCAGATTGCAGTCACACTTAGGGCAACTTTCAAATATTAACCATTCATTAAATACTGGAAGGCTGCTGTGGCTTAGTGGGTAGTGGGTAGGTAGGTGATAGGGTGCCCTTGAGACAGTGTCACGGCTCACTGAGACCAACAGTTGGGTCCATTGTGCCCTGGGAATGGAATATATTCCGTGAGACCTGCATTTCCACTGCTGATTAGAACCACCCAGATTGTTGCATACAGTCAGCGTCAAAAAGTGAGTAAACAGTCATTAGCTGAAAGGTATTCCTCTAAGTCAAAATTGACTGAAACGGTCTACATCTGACATTGATGCCTCAAATAAAACCTCTGAAATCATATTTCAAAATAAGCTATATTTCATTTAAAATAAAAGTAAACATATAGAAGTTTATTTAGTTCAAACGAAAAAAGGGCTAAAAACAGGCGTCAAAAGTGAGTAAACACATCTCTTTAAAAAACAGTATATTATTGAGAAAAAATTGTACTTTGGATGCCTTTACCGCCTTTTCAGTTATCGTATATGGCGGTCTTAATTTTCATACAAATGTTTAACAGAATCGAGCCTTTATGTCTTACAGTCACTGACAGAACCATATGTACACTCACTTTTAAATGCTGTTTTTAGCACTTTTCTCTTTGAAATTCAATTAATTGTTTTATATATACACTTGTGTTAAATGTTATTTACCATATTTCAAAGTATGACTTTTGAGCTTTAATTTGATATATCCATGTCTGTTCTACCCCATTCCGGTGAATATTAATTTAGTGGAAAAGCCTTCAGCAGATGACTGTTCACTCACTTTTGACGCTGACTGTATATCTCAGGAGGTGCTTCAGCTCTATTTTATTCAGATCCTCCAGCTCGTCGAAGAAGTTACTGCCTAGTATTAGCAGTCTCCTTCCCCGTAGCTGGACAATAGCATAGCAGGTGGCGGACGAACTCTATTTCCTCCCCATCCCTGCAACTTCTACAAAACCCGCTATGGGGTATGGTAGATAGGTAAAAGTGGCGGTGGATATACAATTTGTCGCTCCCAATTAGCGCTATGGGATATATCTAGCCTTCTGGCATGGATGCCTAGCAGACAATGTCCGGTAAGAACTCCCACCACCGTCCGTATATCCTTGCGACTTATGCTTATCATTAATAATGATTACTTCCTGTTAAACATCGGCCATAGGGCTCTCGTCGACGTTGACCGAATATCCAGACTCAGTCATCGCGCATTTTCTCTTTCTAAGGCTTCGTCCTCTATTTCTTTCCTTAGGAAACTTAACGGCATGTAGACATAATGTAGTGCTAGAGATTTACCTAACTCTTAGCCCTCCTTCGCTAACACGTCCGCTCTCTCTGGTTTCCTTGAACTCCTGTGTGTCCCGGTACCCAGCAGAGAGTCACCGTGTTTAACCTTGAGATTTCGTTGACGTTCTGTCTGCATAGCTTCACTAGTTAATATCCGACGTAATGGCTCTTATAGCCGCTTGGCTGTCGGAGTATACGGTTATCGTTTTTTCAGTCAAACTAAGCTCTTTAAGCATAAGTGGCGCCTCATTTATTGCTACCACTTCTGCTTAGAAAACGCTACATTTAGGGATCTTGCAAAGAGATCGCAGAAGAGCCCTGCCACTGTTCCTGCTCCAGTTTTCGGGCTGTGAGTGTATAGGGAGATCTCTTCGCCACCATCCACTGATAGCTCTTTCCAACTTCTTCGTGGTAGCTACGATTTTTGGCAGATAATTCCACGTTTTGTACCTGTGTGGTGCTGTCCATTTTGAGAGGATGGATGCGTGCCCGTATGGCTTGTCTTTCCATATCTTAACTTCCCTGAGTCCCATAACGGTTAAAGTCGCTCTGCCACTACCAAAGATGTCAAGAGAGGTAAGATAGAGGAGGACCTCGAGCGATACTGTCGGTGTTGTCATCAGGACACCCGTGACTCTTAAGCAGGTGGATCTTTGGATCTTCGTCAAGCTAGACACAAGGTTTTTCTTCTTCAGAGCTTGCCACCAGACTGTTGATCCGTAAACTGCCTTATTTGGTCCGATGAGCAACCTGAGGCAATACATGAGTTGTCTACAGTTGCGCTACAGTCCATGGTGAACTTTGCACTAACATCTCCGCCAACCACTCCTACTTCTTATTTTCTCTGCTTAATGCCTGCCAATTTCGTGTCGTGAAATATGAAAGTTTTTGTGTTTAGACTCACACCGTGAACCTTTAGGATAGGACCCCCAACGTTCTTGTCCACTCCACAACGCCGCCATTACTACATCTTCTATTAGAACATCGACAGCATCCCATCATTGACAAGGTCGAATATAAAGTCGAACGTCTACATACCCGTATGTAATGGCCCAATAATTTTCAACAAATTTTATTCAAATCAATCAAAATCAGGATCTCCGACTCTGAGCATGTGGGACAACGCAACAGACAACGTCCAAGCCTAATGTGCCGCCCACATGTGGACACCAACCCACTTGGTGTGCACATTTGGAGACAGCTGCCGAACCTGTTGCCACAAAAAAAGGAGGAATCACAATTCCAACAAATCGAACTGAGATGTAGGATCAAATACTTAACCTTCAATTGATTTCAAGGGGCTGCACAAAGTGTACCAAATTTATTTGCTCCATGAGCAGTCCTACACTTCATCGGCTGCTCCCACACGGCGGCATCTAAATGGATGCCATCTGTCAAATTACAAGATGTACCATTTTCAGTGTCTACCCACTTATGACAAATATCCCAAAGAAATGAAACCTGTCACTCTCAGATGTGGATTTCTTATTTAAAAGCGACAAAAAAAGGATTTCCAGTGTGGGCATCCCTTCCACCCATCATCAATCAACGGGAATTCGAAAGAACTTCGCACACGCCTACTCAAAAAACTCTCAAGAATGCTGTACGAAGGTATTCTGCCGCGTGTGTGACGACTCCTGAGGCGCTTTTGTGAATGCTTAATCCACATTTCCATCGAAGTCGATTCCGTAGAAAGGTAAAATTCTTGAATTTGGACTCAAACGTGAAGGACTGTTTCGTCACGAGGCATGATGTGTCTCACTTCAAACACCTCCAATGACCTCAATAATTTCGATGGTGAAGTTAAAAATTGAGTACGAGCAAGAAGGATAAATGAAAACAATCCGGGGGGAATTTAATCTGTTTATTGCTTGAGCGTAGGTGGACGGAGTAATGGGCTTAAATGACACGCATTGTCCACTGTGACTTGTCACAGAACTTGGCATCTCCCTTCAACTTGTAGCCGAACGCCCACGGAACTGATTTTTATCTATTGTTGTAAACTCGTCGAGGACACAGAAGATTGAGCACATTGATTTCTTAATGAATCACTCTTGGATGAGCTGATATTTGATGGAGTTCTGGAGCATATCCCAGAAGGAAAATGAACAAAACAGATGAGGGATTAAAACCGCTCAGGACAGAGGATATGTTATTTCAAATGACACATGATTTGAGATCATGTTGTGTCCGTAAGGGCTAAAGCCCGCACAGCACGAACAATTGCTAAAGATACTAAATAAATACTTTACAAAAGCAGACATTTTATTGTGTTTGGGTAAACATTCGTGGGGATTTTTTGTATTTGTTACTGGTTTTTAATCTTTATCTTAGAGAGGGACATGTTGTGAAGTCACCTATCTCATCCCCTTAAGAGAACTGTGTAGGGACTGAAACTACTTATAGTCGGAGGGTGATACATTTAAACGGTGGTAATAGTAAAAGTTTCCAACGAAGTTTAGGAAAATTCTGATAGATCGAAAAAAGGAAAAAAAGAAAATCGGTTGGTTTATTTTTGAATCATGTTATTTTGACACTGACTGCCTTTTAGGGTCGAAGGGCCAACTATAACGGCCGTACGTAAGCTAAAACACCCGAGCAAATGCACAAAAACTAAAGATTTTTCTTTTAATTCGTTTCACATCCCTTAAAATCCTATTCATCGTACTGAAGGAGCTGATTTATATTTTTCACACAATTCTGCCTTGGTTTTACTCTTCTCTTTGGAGTAGTCTATTATTTTTAATTTCTGTTTAATGGACAAACTTCTGTATTTTTCGTCGTCACTCACCTTCGTTTTGTCAAAAGGACCGCGCTATTCGAATGACAATGACAAACTAAAGCTTGTTGTCATCTTTTGTGCAGTGCTGTCAACTTCAATGTGAAAATAGTGCTCCCGAATTTGCTACAATTTGCTCGTCTTTCGTAATAATTTGTTGTTTAGTGCTGATCAATTAACCGAACATTTTGGATGCATTTGGCTTGTTTGATACAAATTTGTAAGATCATTTAAGCGGGTAAATCAATTATACGGAACTCAATTACCCGTGCAAATGTGTGTATAGCTTATATTGGAAATAAGCAATTAAGCGGGGATCACTGTATTCGACGTTTTCCTTTGAAGGTATAATAAAGTTCAAGTCCACCTCAATGCTTTAGGAAAGATTCATGCACTAAATTGAAATATCAGATCTGTTATTCATCAATTTCTGCTGCAATTTTCTTAAAATGTGCAGCAAAAGGATGACTATTTGCAGACAGAGCCGAGGCAGATACATAAAAGGTGCGCCAAAAATATCGAAATAACATTGACATTTATCAACCGATTGACTTGAGTTGACATGTTTTTAAAATCTCAATTCAATACAATTTTAACTATGCATCAGTTCACACCGAAAGAACGGTCCGAAATAGTGAAGCTACACTTTGAAAATAGTCTATCATTCATCTCCGAAAATATCGTGGCTAACAAGCATCATCTGACAGCACTGCCCAATTTTGTGGCTGAATTTTTTTTTAACAAGGGACAGTGGGATGTCGTCGAAATGCCGTGTATCAACGCCCAAGACATTCCAATGAACTGGCTGCCGGTAAGAGATATGCTCGTGTGGCGTATCGTCACCGCTTAGCATTTTAGCGGTAGTTGATCCACCTTGCGGACCAAACATAAAAGATGGCGCATCCTGTATATGATAGATACAGCCTTGGCCAAATGTATCAGGCACTCTTTAAGATTCGATATATCTTCAGAAAGCAAAAAAATTAATGAAATGAGAGGAAAAAATAAAAATCGTTTACAACCTCAGATAATGTCGCAGAAAACCATAAAATTCAAACAAATTACATCCGATAAGTGATTTGGCAGCGAAGATACAAAAAATAAGAGTGCCTAATACATTTGGCCAAGACTGTATTTCATTTCATTGTTAAACTTGAGCTTTAGATTAAAATGAAAATATCACCAATTTTTTTATTTTAAATGATACGTCTTTGCTGACAAAGGACTGCATCTTCCGCATATTTATTTTTGTGTGATAACTTGAGTATCCAGCGTGCTTCACTCCGCCCTCTCTAGTGCAGAGTTGTAGGAGAATTAAATCTTTAGAGATCGTAATTCTATTGAATTCATCCAAAATAATTTGAAGTCTTTTTGGAAAAAATGACTGCGATTTAATAAAACTATAAGTCACCATTCTTTGGAACTTAGTGACTAATGCATTCAATTTTTTACAATCTTTGAATTAAGCCAAATGATTGCATTCTTTTGAATTCACTGTATGTTAGTTGAAGTCAGCAGTGAATTCACATAAACTCTTCTGAAGTCTATGAATTCAACGAATATAATTTGAATTCATTTGACTTTAGTTGGTACTGAATTTTCTTTTTTTGACTTTTCAATTTCAGTTATGGATATGGTTTTATACAATTTAAATAATGTATTAGTATTGTTATGCATAATATTTCATATTCCAGATCAATTAATTGAAAATTCTAATAATTTTGATACCACATATACACTTGTGCTCATATAATTAAGTCACAGAAAATTGGTTTGCTTTATTGGCAGCTATTTTCTTTTTCTGCGTGTGTATTTTTTTGTCGCATGACTGTGATCTTCCGTTAACTCCGTTATGCATTTATATGAACATCGAAGAAAAAAATATTATTTTTTTTATCAAAAAGGGATCATTAATTGTCGGTAAGTGGAACGCGTAAGTGCTCATATAATTAAGTCATTTATTTTAAAAAGGGTAAGTCAACTGTATACGAGGTGTGAAGTCTACGTTATGTATTTGATTTTAATATTTTTGCCACTTTAAATACATAAAACAGAAAATAAAACAAAATTGATGCAATGGGAAAAAAGAAAAGCTCCACTCCAGCCGAACGCAAACTGATATGGGAAACCTTCCAAAAAAAGAAAAGCGTTGGAAAAGTTAAAGAGCATTTAAACTTTAGTCGTGGTAAAATTTATAACGCTATTAAATATTATAAAAAAAATGCCACCTTTAACGATTTACCGCGGAAGAGACCACGAAAAACCACGGAGGGTGAGGATCGAATATTGGCCAGGATCAGCAAATCAGATCCATTTCTCACCTCTACTGAGATAAGAGCTGAAATGGACAGCCACTATGGTGTTAATATTTCAGCGCAGACCGTCGGAAGGCGTTTGAAAGAAAACAACTTAAATGGGCGGATTGCCAGAAAAAAACCTAACGTATCAAAAAAGAATATTAAAAAAAGGTTAGAATTTGCCTATGAACACTGGCGTAAGGACTCAAAATTTTGGAAAATGATAGTGTGGAGTGATGAGTCGAAGTTCAACGTCTTCGGGAACGACGGAAGGCCATACGTCCGACGACCACCGCTAAAAGAATTGGACCCAAAATACACAAAGAAAACTGTCAAACATGGAGGCTCGTCGGTAATGGTTTGGGGATGTTTCACCTCATCTGGGGTCGGTCCAATTGTCCAGATAACTGGCAAAATGACGGGTGAAATTTATAAGACCATTCTAAATGACCATCTAAATGGCGATTTTGCTGACAGTTTGCCACTTGCGTGGACATTTCAGCAGGACAACGATCCCAAGCACTGCTCTCGGGTCGTTAAATCTTGGTTGACGAGCGAGAAAATTAAAGTTCTCCAGTGGCCTGCTCAAAGTCCTGACATCAACCCCATAGACAATCTATGGGGCATTATAAAAAGGGCAGTTTCAGCCAGAAAACCCCATAACAAAAGCTCCCTCTGGGAAATTATAAAACAAGAGTGGCATAAGATCACTCCCGCCCAATGTGCAGCATTGGTCGAGACAATGAGTGATCGATGTGCACAGGTTATTGAGCAAAAAGGTTACCCAACCAAGTACTAAAATAAGAAAGGTAAAAATTAGTTATTTAAAATAGAACCTTACCTAATTACATAATATTCTTACAGATGACTTAATTATATGTTGCCTCCAATTAAATGAATTCGTCCTATATTTGCTGTTTTTTTTTTCCTATTATTTTTTTTTCTTTTTTTTATTTATATGATTTTATTAATTACGAATTATGTAAATAAATTTTTGAATTATCAATTTTATTTTGTAAATATAACACGAATTTTAAAAACATTGATATGAAAATTTGTTTGTGACTTAATTATATGAGCACAAGTGTATATGCATATCTGGCCGATCCGGCAACAGACTTCAAAATGTTGGATCGTTACCCAAAATTAAAAAGAATGCTCTTAAATATAACACACCATTACCTTCGTCAGCTGCCGTGGAAACATTGTTTTCTTTTGCAAGTTTAATCAACACCCCCCGGCGAGGTGCGCTTTCGGACGAACATTTTGAACTGTTGGTGTTATTAAAAGTTAATAACATTGCGGAATTTCTAGAATATTATTTTATTTGTTTGATTAAGTTAAGTTCTTATTTAGTTTATTATACTTATTAGAATAAAAGTAAATGTCTATGTTTACTTAAACAAATAAATTTAAAGCATATTTACGGTCTCTCAACGTTGCGATGATTAATGAGAAGTCTTGCCTATAGTAATTTTTTCTGCTTCTGTTTGTATTATAACCAAATAATGTTGTGATGAGAACCCACAGACTTTAAATGAATTCAAATAAGTTCTATTGAAATCACTGACTTCAACTGATTTAAAGTTGAAATCACTGACTTCAACTGATTTAAAGTGAATTCACTGATGAATTCAAGTCAAATTAAGTAAATTCAGTTGACTTGCATCAATGATTTCAATTCTATGATTGCTAAATATTGAATGCACCAGTCAATGATTTCAAAAGAATGGTGACTTCAAAGTTTTTAAGTCCAAGTCATTTTTTAGTTTTGATTGCATCGATAAAAAAACCGAACCTTACTTCAAATTCTAAGAATGCTATAGCCTATGACCGATTTCTGATCGATCGGTGCTAATTGTGTCAAAAATTGCATAAGCATCGGCGCAATTGTTTAGAAATTTATCCCATACATAAAAACGAACCTGTGGGCGCCGTGGTGTAGTGGGTACATGCTCGAGCTCTAAGGTTCGAATATCGGAAAAACACCTAACATTTTTTCACGGCTCTTTGGAGTCACTGACAATGCTCAAAGAGTATAACTGTCTAGAAAAAGCTTCTCAATCCCGCCGTTCTGAGTCGGCATTAAACTGTAGGTCCCCTCCACACTTACCATCTTGGTAACCCTACCCACTGATAAGCGTCGATGCACTTGTTGTCGTTTATGCGTCTTCTCCCAATTCCCTTATTTGTTTACGTATTGTATCAATAGGGTCCTTTCCTATTTCCTTAGCCCCTTCATTTGTTTACGCCAAACGTTTTGTCAACTGTTGTATTGTAAAAGTGCAAAGACGCTGAAGTCAGTTTTGTCAGAACCGCCGATGAAGTCGGATTTCTTTTATTTATTATACCAAATATATTTATGTTATGAAAAACCATGGTCTGTTTTAATTTGTTTTTGTGTTTATTGTTAACAATTCCGTCTCGGAACGTAACTCACGCACAACACGAGTGGTTGCTATGAAGCTTGGCCCAGGTCCACCTCGGACAGTAGCACCGCCCTTATTATTATTATTATTAAATTTTTTTATTATTATTATTATACAAACGAGCCTTAAATGTTATAATTACAGATACAAATGGTAAAATAATAATCAAAAATTGAGGTTGGCTCACGTCGTCTTTTAGAACTTGCACTTTCGTGACTTCAGGTGACTGTGTGTCATCTGCTTTCGTTTAGGCAAGATGAATATGAAACTATCAATAATGACATAGGTTGCACAGCTCGAATTCTTATAAGCCAAAAACGCATAAAACAGGCCAAGTCACTCCTGACAACCTCCTCTTCATGCCTGCTAAGTTTCATTTAAATCGGTCCAGACGTTTCGGAGATTAGCCCGAACAATCGGACAGATATGTCTACGATTTAACATCATTAACACAGATTTGCATACACACTCTATTAAACATCATTGCCTCAATCGTTCAATTATTCGCATACCGAAAACAACAAAACAACAACACTTCGGCAAGACCGAATGAAATGTGCACATGTCCGTTTGTGTTTAAACGATAAAAAATTAGGCTAACTGTTTGATGATGTTTGAAAAAAAGAACAGATTTACACAGCAAAACTCTTTTTGTTCAATAAACAAGAAAAAAAATGAAATGCGACTCTTACCGATTACGTCCGTTCACAATGCGAGTTCGACGAAAGAGAACCTTAACATGATCACTCACTGACAGTTGTCAATGTGTCAATGCATGTATGCGCTGCAACGTGTATTTGCCGTGTCTATAACATCAGCATATAGCACACGCTCATAGTCGCCTACGTATTTGTTGTTTTTTTTTTTGCAAGGACAAAATCATATGTTGACATAAAAAGTCATAACTCACGAACGCGTTCACCAATTTCGTGTAATTTATAGATAAACCATCTACATAACCATACGAACAAACCCTAAAAATGTTATCGAATTCGGTTTGACCGTTCGTGAGTTATAAAGTCACAATGCACTTGCAACAATTTTTTACATATATAGAAGACTAGTTCACAAAACCTCTGTTTGTATCAACTTGGTTTTCAAAGAGTTGACTTCATTTTTGCAAACTCAAATTAATTACCATAAATTATCAGGATGAAAAGAATTCAAAATTATTCCTCAATTGTAACCTGGGGTCAGGGAGGGTTTCCTATTTGATATTCTCGGGTCTAGCTTTTGCAGGAAGCCAACCATCTCCTGTGCATTTGAACTTTACAACTTCTGTAACCCGATAACCCCAGTGACATCTGCGTCACATCAATCTTCTCCGGTCGAGGTCCCTTTGCCTGTGACTCATAAAGTAGTTTTTCATTGAATCCCTCTCGAACATGTGCTAAGTTCCCACTCTGAATACATGCAAATGCGTTGGTCCCTTCGACCATCCATCATGTCCCGGAAACTCAATAACGTCGTTTGCTTAAACCCCGCCGGTTATTGGACTGCTTAAAATATTCCACCTAATATCTTCCCAGAACGAACTCCAACAAAATAAGTGCCGAACGAATGAATATCCCTTCGATATTCAGCCATCACCGCACGCACCTGTTTCAAACAAAAATGTGAGGCCTAAAGGGGCCTACTTGTTTCCCGGCCAGGAACACGGCCAATGCCGTCTAAATGACGGTAATTTCTTTCCATCGTCCGAAATCAGAGCCTCCTTCGGTGTTGGGATTGGGGATTATTGTTTTCTCGTAAAAATGAAAGGGATGCGCATAAACCATCGTTGGGGTCGTCGGGCCGTTCACGGACAGCCTCGGCCCCGCCACCCTCAAGCACGTATAACACACGGTCTAATGTCTGCATGTTTTCTGTTTCATTTCAGTTCTTTATCTTCCGCGTGGCACGAGGACCATTCATCGAGGAGTTCTACCAGTGCGTCACCCATGGCTTCTACACGGCCGAATGGCAGGAGCAATTGTACAATACGTTCACGCTGTTTTTTACGTTCATAATTCCATTGTGCATACTGTTTATAACCTATCTGTCGACGTTCAGGACAATCTCCGGTAAGTCTTTGGGGCTCTGTGTGACCTGGAGGTGGGTTGCTAATTTTGTCAATCTGTGGTTGGGGTGACGCGTGGTGAGCTTATTTCGCGCTCGCCCTGATTGTGTGGTTTCATTTGCGGGGAATATGCAATAAAGCTGCAGAGCAAGGACATGACGTGCATGTAATTGGTATTCATTATTGTTTGGGCCATCGGGCGCTCTCGGATGCTGTAGGGAAAGTAGGGAATTGGGTTTTATTTATGCAGCGGCCGTAAAAGATTGAAAGTTAAATTATTCACACCGATATGCATGGGATTCTGTGCAAAGGACTCGTTTGGCCATAAACAGCTTCCATAAATAGACGAGGATATCCAGTTTTATTGGGCATAAAAAAATATAAATCCGCTTCGGATGAATGTCGTGGGAATACATGTTACAACTTTGGAGACACATTTGATATCCTTTGGTCCGATGTGTCGACAATGGAAGGTCGTCGGCAATAATTTCGAGAGCCACAAGGAATTTGGAATTCGCTTTTATGGTCCCCTCCCCGCCACTAATGTAGTGTGCACCGGATTGAATATTGAATTTCGCAGGATATCGAGCCTAAGCGCAACGTTTGAGATTGGATTTGGGAACTTAATGAGGTCCACGGGGAATGAGTCGGGTGCAGTTCACTGGTCACACACTATTTCTGTGAAGATTTGCGGATTTATTTTTACCCGTCCAACTCCTGGTACGAGTCGTAACCTTGTCGCGAATTTGTTCAGCGAAAATGGAGGAAATAAAATTGACGGCAGTGGAGCAGTCGTAAAAAAGATTGAACTTCGTGCCTAACGACATGTCAGGCGACGTGTCTAAGAACGTGTAGGAGATCTGCCTCACAGCGGGTCAATGGGCGATTCATCTCGCCTGTAATTTCTTCGAAAAGAACTTTAAGTAGGGCGACGAGCGGCTTAGTGTCATCAACCGAACTGGCAGAGAGTGTCTTTAAGATGAGTTGGTACACGAGTCAAATCAAGACATATTTTAGGAGCTTTTAGTCCCCAGGAAGTAGTTTCTCAACGCAGGCTAGCCAGGGCCACTGAGGCATCTTGGGTGACGGTGAGTAGTAGACGGCGGCACGCTTGTGGCTCAGCTCATCGGACGGGGCGGTTCTTGTCCTCCCACTTGTTCATTACCCGGTTGCAAATAAAAAAATCTTGTACCTTTAGCTAGCTAAGGGAGGATTGCAAGAGGTGGAAAGATAAGAAGAAAGAGAGAAGAAACTCCAACAGACAACAGACGGACAACTGTCTTCAATACTGGCGCTGTGGACAGCACCTCCTTCTTTAGATAGCTTCAGAGGTGTGCGTGAGCCTAACGTCTGCAGCAATCAGTCGTGTTGTCTCTGCTATTATTCCCTCACGAGTGGAAATCAACATCAAACGACGAGTCAAGTTTTCGTTACATTCGTTAAAAATTGTGATAGATTGATGAGAGTTCACCATCTGTCGAGAATTGAAAAGAACAGCTTTAGGTCCAAACGAAAATGTTGAGATGATTTTGAAGAAACTGACTTCTCATATTTGTGAACCAACATGGACTCGCAACACTTCCTTCCTTAAGTAAGAGAACAAGAATGACAACAGCAAGGATGGTTACTGTTATCTCTGAGAAAGAACATACGATCGATGCCCCAGCTACGACACCACGATAGTTTTAGAAGATAATAACTCTAAACTGAGTAAAGAGAACATCTTTGCTAAAGTCAATGGTAAGCACAGACACGTCCGAAAACGAGCTCAGGCTGGTGGACTTCGTTACGAGGCGCGACCTCTCCGTAGCACGCGGTTACAACACCTCAACAACCTGTCAGTTCCTTGATCAATCAACCGATTGATCACGTTGCGATCGACGTCAGACACGCCTCTAATACTCTTGACGATCGAATGTCCCAAGGAGCCAACCTCGACTCGGACCATTTCCTTGTTGTAGCCAAGGGAAGAACATGGATATCGAGAGAAGTCGAGAAAGAAAACCTCAAACAGCGGTCGGAAATCCACAATCACAACAAACCCCCAGTAATCGAATCTGCCGCATGCACAAACTATAGAGGAAAAACAGAAACGCTGTTAAAAAGCCATCAGAGAAGCAATGAAAGTGCTGGGTTTTACAAGACCACCTAGAAAAAATCCCTGGTTTGGCGACGAGTGTAGGCAGGCACATGCAGCAAAGCGGGAAGCTGCATCGAACTGCGAAAGATGATCGTGAGTTTTACGAACACAAACGAAGGGAAGTGAGCCGGCTTCTCAGGAAGAAAAAGAAAAGAGCAACTGATGCTATGGCAGTAATGATGTCCGAAAGTTTTACCAGAGGATGGAATTATTATCGAATGGATGTAAAATTTAGACAGAAGCCTCCCGGGACGAGAATGAACAACTTGTAGTAGAGTAGCAGTTGACACTGAGAAGAATAATTTCTGCGGACTGTTAACCAGCGATGAGGACACAAATTCCTCTGATAGGTAGTCTACTCAACATTCACAATGAAAAACCAAAATTCTGTCCCCTCGATCTAAACAAGATTAAATTACTGCTGAGCTATTTCTGGGTCTGGCGGTAAATGAGAGCAAAACAAACTAAAAGGTGGCGCAAAATGAATCATCCAATTCAAAAGATTTGATTTCACTCAAAATCATTTTCTTTAACAAAATTGGATGATTAATTTTGCGCCTTGTATTTTGCACTTTGTATATTCTGTCATCGAGAAACGACACACAACATCGACGCCACGGATAGAGCGTCACACTTGGTAGTAGAAACTTATGCCGAGGTAGACGGCTCTGCAGTAAATAGCTCATCAGAAATAGCAACATCAGTACCGAGATCAAATGCAGAATAACTTTTGCCAACAGCTGTTTCTTTGGGCTCAGGGTAATTGAGTAATAGAGCCATCTCTCGAAGGACCAAGTTGGCCTTATATAACCCCTTGATCATTCCAATCCCGCTCTATGGTTCAGAACCATGGACATTGTTAAAAGGGAATGAAGAAGCTCATGGTCTGTTCTGCGTGCTATTTTTGGTCCAGTTTGAGCTGATGGCATCTAGTGGAGATGATTCAACAACGAACTATACGGGTTGTACGACTGCATGAGCCTAATCAAGCGTCTACGGATAACACGCTTAATATGACTAGGCCATGTAGAGCGTATGTACAACACAGCTCCGAGCCAATGCGACAACGCAACAGAGGATGTCCGCGTTATAGATGGTGCACAAAAGGAACGAGACTAAGAATGATTGAGTAAAATTGTTTAGATAAGTTTCAGAAGACAAAGAGGTATCTCCATCTTTGGGATTGGAGGGAAGTAACTCCCGAACCCATATATACTCGTATTAGAACGGAGAAGGTCACTTTCCACTGATCGAAACCGTACAAAGGGTTAGAGTTTCTCAGGAAATGCAGCTATTGAATAATCGTCCAGTTTTTTTTAGCCCTGGAACTTAATACGCAGATTTTTAAGCCTTTGTAGACCGCCCCAGATAAATAGAACTAACTAATACTAATGGCGGCGCTACAGTCCGAGGTGGACCTGGGCCTAGCTTCTCAGCAACCACTCATGTTGTGCGTGCTACTGTTCTGTCACGAGTGGAGGGGACCTACAGTTTAATGCCGACTCCGAACGGCGGGATTGAGAAGCTTTTTCTAGACAGTTATACTCTTTGAGCATTGTCAGTGACTCGAAAGAGGTGGAGCCGTGAAAAAATGTTTGATGTTTTTTTCGAGACTCGAACCGACGACCTCGAGCGTAGGAGTCGACGTATCGTACCTACCCACTACGCCACGGCGCCCACAGGTAAAAGGAACTACATATCTCTTTTTCTTCTTCTTTGTGTGGCGCTTATACGACTGGATGGCACAGTTGGTTGAGTGCCTGCCCTAAGTTAGAGGGGTCCTAGGTTCGAATCCCAGTGAAAGCAAAGTTAATATGCTTTTATCCGGTTTTTCAAATCTGGTCCAGTCACTACTTGGCATTGGAATCAAACTAACGGCACTATCACTGGAGCGGTCGATCAGTGGTATTAGTCTGCCTGTGGGTATCACAATGGACCAACATGGTCTAAATGTGCTGGTGAATTCACTAACAGCCCCCCCAACCTAATGACCTATGACAAGAGTGAGGCCGTAAGCGCTCCGTTGCGCTAGTTCCATTCCGATACTGAAACCGAACAAGGACTTCATTCCTTCAAGCAAAGAAAAGCCATTCCTTAAACTAAAATATGCTTTTTTATGAGAACAAGAATCTCATGTTTGACGTTTCTAAGAACGCCCACCAACTGCAACCAAAAAGCCAATGTTTTCTATCAAATGTAGTACTTGCATGCAGTTTTGATCTCTCTTTAACTATCGGCCATAGATTAGAGGTCAACGAATGTCCTTACATCTCTCTTGTTTCACTTTTTCGTATAGTCCCTTTCCAGTGAACCGAAACCGTTTTAGACTATTCCAGACTCTCTTAAACTCTTCGCAAGCCAACGAAAATGTTCAATTAATTAACACTTAATTCCCTACCAGGGATTTGGTTTCTTTGGTAAATCCCTAGTTGTACTTCAATTCTTCCCATATGCACACTCGAAATAAATCCGAAATTGAGACAAAACAAATTAATTAATCCTTTATGTTGCCAATTCCCAAAACACTTGTGATCCTGGGCCATACCCGTTTCATCATTCATCGTTAATGCGTCTAGACATTGCCTAAAAATAACCCACAATACATTCATTTGCAAGGAAATAACCCCCGCCTTAACTGAACTGAAATCATTTTTATTTACCCCTTTTATGATGGAACTTCAGTGCGATTTCCAGTCCGCTCGTCAATTACTCATGAGGAAAATTTTAAAAAATTCTGCTTATTCTGCGGTGAAACGAAAGCAGACACCGTGTCGAAATCTGCATCGATGATGATGGAGATCTGCTCCCATCTGTTGAGACGAAAACAAAATGAGAGCAAAAATTAATTTCCTAAAAGGATTCCTCTCCTGGCCTTAATAATTTATCAAATGAAATCACAGGCAAAAACATGACTTGATGATTTCTCTGCAGCAAATTTGGCTGAATTTGGTTTGGGACGGAAACAGAATCAAAAATCTTTACTTCCAGACCCCAGTCTTCTGCCTCTTCTTTATAAGGCGTAGCAGTCCGAGGTGGACCTGGTACTCACCCAACATGACCCTTCAACCAGCACAATCTCTCGCCAGCTGTCTCCAGTTGCGCAGACCAAGCCGGCTGAGGTCCCTCTCGACTTGTGTGCGCCACCATGTACGTGGATATCCTCTGTTGCGTTATCTCACAGGCTCAAAGTCGAAGACTCTTCGGGTCGGAGCTAAGCTTATATGGCCTATCCGTCTTAGGCGTTGGATCCATAGCCGCCTCGCTAGACTCATGTCGCTTTACAGCCCATGTATTTCGTGGTTGAACCTTCTCCTCCTAACGCCATTAACGCAAACAGGACCAAAGACCGCGCGTAGGCTCAGAGTCGAAGACCCCAGTCAAAGAGCTTTAAAAAAAATTAAGAAAAGTGAAGGCCAGAGACAAAGTTTTGGAGAACAAACAAAACTCTCCCAATCCATCTCAAAAAAAAAAATCAAATCGAGCCTTGTTTGGCTTCCTTCCTCCGCTGACGACATCACTTGATGGTTTTTGTACAAGTCACCCAAAATCACCCACTCACTCCTCACAGCTCAACACATTAATTCATTTCAATTTTCAACTCGAGCATTTACCGTCATACCTAAAAATAAACACCGCACACATGTGAGGGCATAATTGGCACGCACGCCATTCGGAGAGGCCTATTTAAACCCCTTGTGCAAACAGAACCCTTAGGATGTAGCGCCTCAGTACCAAACAATTAAACGCAATATTTCGTGTACACAATTCATTAGATTTGGTAATAACCTGATGAAACGTTTCACCGACTGAAACGCTTGAGGTAAACCGAGAATGATTTATGGCCTAATTGCGGGGCGGAGCCTGACAGTGGGAGGACAAGGACTCCCACTCAATTGGCAAAATGAAAAACACAACTGAAAAGTGTGTGAGCATAAATCACCGGAGTGCGGGGAAGGGTCCGAAATGGGCCTACAACCATGAAGAGATATGAAATGATGGTCTGCTCGTTAGGGCTGAACGACCATTCGGTTGAATGCGGAATAAATATTGATAAGAGAAACGGTCACTTAAAGAGTCATCTCCGGGGGCGATTACTAGGCATAACATATTCTGCCCAAGGCTTTTGCAAATCAAAGGAATATGTGTCGTTTGAAACTGCTTAGAGATGGAGAAGTCCTAGGTCTTCCATTGAATTATGCATCGAATTATGTCATGATAAATTAAAGCTGATAATCGTGTAAACACAGGGCTGAGACCTCCTTAGGATGGGGAGGATGGCTTCGATAGTCGGTTAACAGTGAATAGGTACGTCGACCCCCATTTTCGAGGTTCAATTTCGAAACGCCGCGACACCATATCATTTGTACTTCTCGCAAGTCACTAGCGGTTCTCAGAGAGTGAGCCTTCTATTAAGAGCATTTCAAACTTGATCGTTTGAGGTCGACATGAAATTTCAAGACGCTTTCATCGTACGAGATCGATAGCACACTCAGTAATCATGGTTGCTGTCGTTTCTGTCCCTCAGAAGGCCGCTTAGTTGCAACTGCAGTAGTTCTACTCCGTTGGATCCATGGACGCCTGGCTAGACTCATGTCGCTATACAGCAAATTTAATCTTCTTCTCCAAATTCACTCAACGGAAACAGGACCAAAAGTCTCGGTGAATTCGTTACCGATCTTGATGGAGCAGCGAGAGTTCTCCATCGTCATCCTACTCAGTCTGACGAGTTTGTTAGGAATGTCAAAACTAAACATGACGCTGTATAGCTCGTTTCTATGCACGCTGTCATATGAGACCTTAAAATCGACAAATAGGTGGTGTGTGTCGATCTGCACTTCTTGGGTCTTTTTCAAGATCCGCTTAGCGTGAATATTTGATCGATGGTGGAATTTCCGGGCCTGCAACCATACTACCAAGAATCTATCTAATTGTGGATTAAAGGTTGCAGGCGTTCACGCAAAATAGCAGAGAAGAACTTGTATGCGAAATCAGGAGAGTCAGGAGAGTAATCCCTCGATAGTTGATGTAGTCAACTTGTGAAACGAACAAACGATACGGAGATAACACACATCCGGCATGCTTTCCTCTGACCATATCTTACAGCTGAGTTGGTGCATGCGCTCTACCAGATCATCTCTAGCTGTTTTAAACATTTCAGCAGGCAGACCATCTGCACCATCAGCTTTGTTAGCCATCAGTCTCGATATCATTATCTGGACTTCGTCTAGATCGGGGGGACGGTATTCTCTTCTGTCATCATCCGTTGTGTTGAGTGGAACATTCTGCCTGACAGCGGTATTTACGCCCGGGGCCCGGACATAACGCCGAGCGACATAAAGCCAAATTCTAGCAATTTAACATTTGGCTTTTTCTATGTGTGGCCAAGCAGGGGAGTTGCAGGGAGGCCCCCCATACGTATTTCTCAGTTCACCCGTTCCCTTTTTAAATGTCTCAGAATGATTAATGGAAGGTATATTTTAATAAGGTAAGCAAAATCAGATATACAGCGAAAAGCGAGATAAAGCCAATTGGCCCTATGTCACTTTGTGTAAGTGACATAAGGCCAAAGCAAAAACTTTGATAAAGCGACATAAGGCCAAGTTTTAAAATTTGGCCTTATGTCGCTTGGCGTTATGTCATGGCACCTTTGTGGCTTCATCGCTGATTAACAGTCCGCAAAAATGATTTTTCCAAATTCTCAGTACCGACTGCGAATTTACTACTAGCTGTCTATTCTCGTCCCGGCAGGCTTCTGTCCTTTTTCAAATCCATTCTAAATATGAAAATAAGGAAACATTGGATACCACCAACCTCGCACCTATCCCAAATCTTATCTGCGGCCAAGCTGGGGGTTGCAGGGGCAGCATGAACCCTCATACTTCACTTTTTACCCATTCCCTAATACTAACTCCACTGTTCAATTTCATTTTAATTACACATAAAGATGTTATTAAAAATTGTGGAATTATGACCCACTGGATGTTTAATAATAATAATAATGGCGGCGCTACAGTCCGAGGTGGACCTGGGCCTAGCTTCTCGCCAACCAACTCGTGTTGTGCGTGCTATTGTTCTGTCACGAGTGGAGGGGACCTACAGTTTAATGCCGACTCCGAACGGCGAGATTGAGAAGCTTTTCCTAGACAGTTATACTCTTTGAGCATTGTCAGTGACTCGAAAGAGGTGGGGCCGCGAACAATTTTTTTTTTTGAAAAATTGTTTGTCTGAACTTGGTTTCGAACCTAGACTGTGAAAGTCTAATGCGCATGGGTCGACGCACGAACCCACACGGCCACGGCGCCCACTGGATGTTTATTGATATTATTATTATGTGTTATGTCTCAAAAAAATTTGGTGTTATGCCGCTTTGTCGAACGACATAAGACCAAATTCTGAAATTTGGCTTTATGTCACTTTGAGAAAGAGACATAAGGACAAATGCTAGAATTTGACCTTATGTCGCTTGGCGTTATGTCCGGGCCCCATGTCTGACGTCGATCGCAACGTGATCAATCTGGTTGACGGTTGAATGAGCAAGGGAGCGTCGGGTCCCATTATGGATGTTGAGGTACGGGAACCGCGTTCTGGCTACAAATGGATTTCGCCCCGTGATGAGGTCAACCAGCTTGAGCCCGTTTTCGGACGTGTTGTCGTGCAGGCTGTGCTTACCGATGACTCTAGCAAAGATGTCCTCTTTAACCAAGTTTAGCGTTAAAATCTCCTAAAACGATCTTGGTGTCGTAGCTGGGACATTGATCGTGTGTTCTTTCTAAGAGATCATAGAAGTCATGTTGCAGTTCTTTATCTTCTTTGACCGGCCTATCCCGCTGCACTTCGTGGATTGCCGGTAATGTCTGCTTTATAGCAGTCAAAGTTTCCATCTGCAGCACGTAGTCTGTTAAGGGACCTCATGTTCTACGTGCAGAATCGAAAGTCCTTTCGTTCGCTGGCTCAATTTGTCCATATCGTCCGACATGTTGTTGTCTCTGAAACCGAATTTTTTAACGTGTCTGGGGAGTTAACCCCACGCACAACCGACGAACCTGGGAGGCCGCCGCATACATTCGTTCATCCCTAAGCGGTTGCCGTAGAGGCTATTCAAAGAGCGCCACGTCGAAGCTGTATGAAAACTTGACCAGTGCATTTATGTACAAGAATTGTTGCTGTTGACTCATAGAAGTCATCTTTGCTGTCGTCATCTTTGTCCTCCGTTGGGGCGTGGGCGCAGATTAGGCTGATGTTGCCGAGTTTAGCCTTCATGCAGATTGTTATGAGGCGCTCGCGTACTTACTGAAAGCAGTTCTTTAGGTCTAAGTCTGCCTCAAACAGCAAATCGCACTGCCTTCGCTTCTTTAGCAATCACCGAAGTAGATGCCGCAGTTTTCCATCCTCGTTTTGCCCGGCCCATCCCATCGCACTTCCTGGATTGCTGTAATGTCTGCTTTATAGCAGTCTAGAGGCTCCGCAGGTTCATCGGTTGCACGGGGTTTGTTAAGGAACTCCACGTCCAACGTGCAGAACCAAAAGTTGTTGTCTTTTCTTTATTTATATTATTGCTTGTTATTATCTCGTTATTGTGCAGAATTTCAATCGAAATTTCCTTAAAGATTCCCTAAAATGTCTTAAATCCCCGTACAGAAAATATATATTTTTTTTTTAATTCATTTTTATTAAGACTTCATTTAACCTTACATACATACAAGACAAAAAAGATAAAAACTAGCTTACCTAACTTGTTACAACTATCATACTGACCCTCGGCGAGCACTCTAAGCTTAACTTAAACGTTACCTATGTCTTTCGACTTATCATAGTTGTCGGTAATTTAGGGAACAATTAAAGCAAATTTAATTGTAAATTTCCTACATTCTAAATAAAACTTAGTCCTGCCTAGCCTACCCTACCCTAAACCTACCCCACCTACCTTACAGAAAATAGATCAGTATGTGTACAACCAATCTTTCATTCAACGCGACCACCCCTTGACTTTGGTAAAAGATTTCCCAACCATTATCCATTCACACCACTCAGTCCCATACAAACATCAAATCGCTGCGAATAGCTGTGATAGATTCAAGTATTTCCATCAACATACCTGTCAATAAATCCGCCCCCCGGGGGGCTTATGCATATTTCATTGCTCGCAATGCCCCCCATGTAGCACTTCAAAAGCACCCTCGGTCCCTAATTAACATTCACATGAATTGACGGCAATAAAATTAATATTCCATTTCAATAATTTGATGTGAATGATTGGAAGAATTTCCATACAAACGGGGGCAGCAATGACAGTCGGGGTGCTCGTGGTTGTTTATTTCTTCACGCAACAATGGTCGGACGTGTAGGCTGAAATTAACTCATTGATTTACGAGCTTTGGCCTGCTGAGAGGCCAGGTGTCATTGATGAAAGTTAATGAGGGCATTTGAAGGACAGGCGTCTTTTAAAATTCCAGAAGGTTTGCACAAGAGGAGACTGGTTGGCTGTAGAAGACGTTAATCTGTGGGTAGACATGACTTTAAGTCATCCAGGTTTGAAAATTAATTCACAAATTTACAAACAAAAGTACAGAAAAGTAAGAGAGACGCGAAATTATATGCCCATAAATTAATTTCGACAACTGGGAGGGCTGGGACGGTCCGAATTATCCGGCAAAGGTGGTCGAAGTGATATTGGACAGACCGCAGTCCTGTATACTTAACTAGTGTATTCTGCGTGCTTTGCTACGTCCTCTCTGGTGGGCGTGTCCCCTTCTTTTCCAAGGATCTAATTTTTCCCGGTGTTCTTTACATGTGTGCGAAATTTCATAATTCTCCGTCGAATGTTTGCTGAGATGCGAATTTCTGTTTTTGCTATAGCCTATGACGGATCCCTGATCGATCGGTGCTAATAGTGTCAAAAATTGCATAAGCATCTGCGCAATTGGTTAGAAATTGATCCTATACATACAAACGCACCTGTGGGTGCCGTGGTGTAGTGGGTAGGTGAGTCGACTCCTACACTCGAGGTCGTCGGTTCGAATCTCGAAGAAACACCTAACATTTTTTCACGGCTCCACTTCTTTCAGTCATTGACAATGCTCAAAGAGTATAACTTTCTAGAGATAGCTTCTCAATCTTGCCGTTCGGAGTCGGCATTAAGCTGTAGGTCCCCTCCCCTCGTGAAAGAACAATAGCATGCACAACATGAGTGGTTGCTGAGAAGCTAGGCGCAAGTCCACCTCGGACTGTAGCGCCGCCATCATTATTATCAATTCAATGTTATATTTATAGACCCAAATGGTAAAATAATAATTAAAAATTGAGGTTGGCTCACGTCATCTCTTAGATCTTCCACTTTCGTGACTTCAGGTGACTGTCTACTTTCGCTTAGGCATGATGATAAATATGATACTCTAAATAATGACATAGGTTGCATAGCTCGAATGCTTGTAAACCAAAAACGCATTTAAAAAAATGTCCATGTCACTCTTGACAACCTCCTCTTCATGCCTGCAAGGTTTCATTGAAATCGGTCCAGCCGTTTCGGAGATTAGCCCGAACAATCAGACAGATATGTCTACGATTTAACTTCATTAACACAGATCTACCGTACCAAAATCAACAAAACCACAACACTTGCCGGCAAGAGCGAATGGAATATGCATATGTACGTTGTGTTTAAACGATAAAAAAATTAAGCTAATTGTTTGATGATGTTTAGGAGGAGGTTTGAAAAAAAAAAAAACAGATTTATTCGGCAAAACTCTTTTTGTTCAATAAACAAAAAAATCAAATGCGACTTTTACCGATTACATCCGTTTACAATGCGAGTTCGACGAAAAAGAATACGTGTATTTGCGTGTGAATGACATGAAAATCAGATGTTGACAAAAAAGTCATAAATTACGAACGCGTCAGCCAATTTCGTGCAAACTTTAGAAAAACCATCTACATGACCATACGAATAAACAGAAAACGACAAAGTTTGAGATGCTTTTACCAAGCAGTTACACTCTTGTCTATGAATCTAAAGAAGCAGTGAGCAGTGAAAGATTAACTCGTGGATTAACAAGTTGTGCACATTGAACATGGGTACTGGTATATAGAGGGTGGGCCAAAAGAAGTAAAATAAAATGAACAAAATTTAATTTTTTCCATGTTTTATGGCTTAATTAGTAAGAACTCCATTAATTAAGAATTCCCATTAATTAGGAAATACAGCGTCGTTCAAGTGGCTGCCTCGGCTGGTTTCACAGTACCGTATTCTGTCACCTCAATTTTCCAAGACCTTGTTGATGCTTTCGGGCTGTAGCTCGCGGCTTACTTGGATGATATTGGCCTTAAGTCCTTGAATCGCTTCCGGATTGTTGGCATAACATAGATCCTTCACGGTTCTCCACAAAACAAAACCCAAAAGAGGTCAAATCGCAACTCCGCGACGGCCAATTGACATCGCCAAGACGACTGATAACACGACTTGGGAATTTGGTGGGCAAAAGATCGATAGTTGCATGGATATGGGCTGTGTAGCATGGCGCACCATTCTGCATAAACCAGAGGTCGTCCAAATCCATGTCTTCAATTTCAGTAAAAAAAGAGTTGGTTAAAATGGCTCTGTAATGCCCACCGTTGACCGAAACGTTGTTCCCAGCCTCATTTTCGAAGAAAAATGGTCCAATGATGCCACCACTCCACAATCCGCCCTAAACTGTCACTCTCTGTGGATGCATTTTCTTCTCTCGTTTTCTGAGCCCCAGATGCGACAATTTTGTTTGTTAAAGTAGCCGCCGCGATGAAAATACGCCGGAAAAGATGAACTTTTGCCCAAAATCGTTGTTCAATTCAAGGCCCCAACCCAAGACTGTGAAGCGATAACGAAGCAAATGGTCGCGCGCCTTCAAATGCTGAGTCAATTGGACCTTGTAAGCGAATGATCCGAGTCCTTTGTGCAGAATTTGAAATCTCCTCAGGCTAGTGCGTGAAATGTTGAGCTGTTGAGATCGATGGCGAGTTGATGCTCGTGAATTGCGACTAACACTCTCGGCCACAGCAGCCACATTCTCATCTGTCATCTGTGCGCACCGTACGATGACGGGGACCATGAGTGTTGTCCACTAGCATACCAGTTTTATGAACTTTTTGCTCATCAGGAGTTATGCCCAAGCGCAACCAGGCGAGTATTTGGACTTCGCTCAATAAGGCATTCAAGGCACGTCTCGGAAGTCGTGATGATGGGGACATTCGTGCCACGTGACCAAACCAACGAAGTACAGCCCTTTCCGTTCGAAGAAGCAGCTGCCCAACATTGAGTTCGCACTGCTGTGTTTCTCACCCTATCCCGTCGAGTAATTCCCACAACAGTACGAAGAAATCTCATCTCGGCAGCTTGTATTCGCGATCTTATTCTTTCGGTCATTACCCAAATTTCATGACCATAGGTGAGAGTTGGAACAAATACTGCGTTAAAAACTGCTAACTTGGCTTTGACACCAAGCTCGACCTTCCTGATTACAGATCAACCAAGCTGTTTCAAAATTGAGCCAGCTTGACCAGTCCTACAGGAAAGCTAAGCGTTATTCCTCCCATCACTCGTGAAGACGACCCCGAGATACTGAAACTTCTCTACCTGTTTCAATGGACTCCACTAACACGTAGAGTGAATTGTACAGGTGTTGTGGAAATAACTATAACCTCGGATTTGTCCACGTTAACCTTCATCCCAGCATCAGCACACACGGCCACAAACTTATCTAGCATTTGGAGTTCTATATGGGAGGATGTGAAGATGACTAAGTCATCTGCAAAAAGAAGATGACTTACCCTCAACTCTCCCAATGTGAAACATTCTTCGCCTCGACTGCGCTGTAACATCCAGTTCATATATACATATAATGAAAAGTAGAGGTGACAAAGCCCACCTTTGGCGAAGTCTAACGCCCACGGTGAAAGGTGTTGATTTACTACCGTTGATCCTAACACATCTGCTACAGTTTGTGCATAGAGACAATGGCCCTCAACAAAGAATCATCAATTCCATACTCCTGCAGAACAATCCAGAGTTTACCTCGAGGAACTCGGTCGTATACCTTTTCCAAATCTACAAAACAACTGTAGATCGGTTTGGCGTACTTTCAAGCCTTCTCGAATACCATTCTTAGAATGAAAAGCTGGTCGATTGTACTTCTGCCGGGACGAAAACCGCACTGTTCATCTCCCTGCTGTAGAACGCGGCTTCAACGCCTTAGCGTAGACTTTACCCGGGAGACTTAAAAGAGATATGCCCTTGTAGTTGGAGCACTCTTTTTTGTCCCCCTTTTTGAAGAGAGGCACAATCACCAGGTGTCTCACCGCGTTCTCGTGTCATTAAGGTGGCACTTATTTGGAAATAAGTTTTCAATATTTCCTAACGTTGTTCAAGCGTAAAGCGACTCATTTCGTTCCGCGGTGGTATGATACTGACTTTCTGTCAAGATTTCTGTCAAGAAGAGGCTGTCAGTGTTAAAATAACATATGATTTAAAAAAAAACACTAGATGGCCCACCATTTACAGGGATCGAAGTAAACGAAAGAGCTTCAATACTTGGAAAAAAGGAGTCCAGATGTGAATAAGTCTAAACCGAAATGGCGGCCACATAAAATTGACTTGGAACAAAGAAAACATATATCCAAATAATAATAATAATGGCGGCGCTACAGTCCGAGGTGGACCTGGGCCTAGCTTCTCAGCAACTACTCGTGTTGTGCGTGCTATTGTTCTCTCACGAGTGGGGGGAACCTACAATTTAATGCCGACTCCGAACGGCGGAATTGAGAAGCATTTTCTAGACAGATAGTCTCTTTGAGCATTGTCAGTGACTCGAAAGAGGTGGAGCCGTGAACAATTTTTTTTTTAAATTTTATTTGAACCTAGACTGTGAAAGTCTAGTGCGTATGGGTCGACGCACAAGCCCACACGGCCACGGCGCCCACATATTAACTCCAGTTCGCGGAAATTCCCCGATATATTTATGTTTTTATCCCATCCCTATCCCATTAGTCAAGTCGAGAGAATGTGCACTTCCTCATGTATGTACATCCGATGGCATGCTTGGGCTCTTATCCTACACTTTGCTTACATGTGTCCAAGAAGAAGTACTTCACTGTTTTCTACCACTTACGGTAAAAGAGCAAATCCAGCAAAAGCAAACAAAGCGGAATTCTCCGCACTGGGGAAACAACAAGTGTACAAACAGTACACTCCTTGTGTATTCAAGGTTAAAGTATTCATCTACTCACATTCGATCCACGCTGTGAACTCGCCTAGAAGTCCTTTTCACAGAAATTCAAAAAAAATTCACAATCAAAAAGCGGTTGTATCTCAGGAAAACTTCGCCTGCATTGAATTCACGGAAATCAGAAATATGGCAGAGAAATACTGACGATTGCTTTAAAGTTTGAGTACCCACTGCTGTTTGATTAATCCTCAAGGATTCCACGTAAACAGACTTAGTGCCGTATTTGAGCGTGCGTGTGCGGGAAACTTTTGGCACCATGACATGGAATGAGTTGATGGAAAGAGAGGAGTTGATGGAAATAGAGGAGTTGATGGAAGAGATGATTTATGCATCCATAAATCCATAAACCGTAAACCTAATAAGTGCATCTGATTACCAGTGAATCCTTGAATGATAGATCGTGGGTGAACGTGTGCCTAATCCATGCAACAGCATTTTATAATCAACGATTCGCCCAGTGATTGTATTTCAGACAAAATTCATTTCTCTTTGAAGTGAAGGCAAGCGTGCGATATCCGGTAAACTCGCGGATGGAATACACGCTTCAAACAATGAAGATGAAATCGTGGAAAATTTGCATCGGCTTTTATGCTATATGCATGTGCAGCTCATAAATAAGGATGGTATGATGGTACTTATCTGCGGGCTTCATGGCGTAGTGGGCAAGTGCGTCGAGTCCCACACAATGGGTTCCTGGTTCAAATCAAAATAGATTTAGTGGAGCAAACAACAACTTACATCATCATGCATTGACATTCCGCAGATTGCAATCCCACTTAAGCCTGTAGGGTGATCAAGTTCATGTCGGGATTGAATGGAATAGCTCGTTTAGATTGTCCAGAGCCTCCAGGTGATTTTCTATATGAATCAACAGGGCATGACATTTACAGAGTAAGTGGATCTTGCTCCTCAACTCTGCAACTTCTTCAGAAGTCATTATATGTGAAACCTAGTCTATTGGCATGAGGTTTAGTACAGGCTGAATTTACTTAGGACCGTCTACGACGAGAGGAACTGAGCGCATCAAGCCTTAAAATACTTGATTGTATCTTGGGACATGTACGGTAGTTCTCTATTAGAAAATGGTAATACAACTTCGAAATTGTGAGGGTAAGCTAGTTACTGATCTCCAGGGAATAGATAGGGAATACAGAAATCCCAACTCCAGTCGATGAAGTAGTCATCCTACAGAGCTTTGAAGAAGTCGACACATCCATTAAAAAGCTGAAGAACAACAAAGCCGCAGGCTCAGATGGCTCACCATCAGAGCTCTTCAAGGCCGGGGGCAATGTTCTAGTAGGAAGCATTCACCAGTTCGTTTGGGAAGACGAAAACATGCCCGACGACTGGAACTCCATATGCCCCATCCACAAAAAAGGCGATCTTACCTCTTGAAACAACTATAAAGGTATATCCCTGCTCAACGTCGCCTACAAGATCCTGTCCAGCCTACTGTGTAAACGTCTAAAGCCGTTTTGCACCGCACTAATCGGCAGGTACCAGCCCGGCAGATCAACTATAGACCAAGTTTTCACACTAAGCCAAAATCTGGAGAAGACTAGCGAGTTTCGAATCGATTATACAGAAGACACATAAACAACAGACATATACAGAAAGTATAGAAACAAGCTAAACAAAAAGATAGCGAGGACAAAATCGAACTTATACAAACAGAAGTTTCAACTTTGTAAAAATGATCCAAGGGAGACTTGGAAACTCGTAAATTCAATATTGGGTAAAAAGAGATGCAATTTAGATGACGTCTTAAAAAAGAATTTTTCGAATGAAAGGAACATTAAAGACCTGACCAACAAATTCGCGAAAACTTTAACATTGGAAGTACGAAACATCGTCCATGAATGTAGCTACCAAACACTACCTAACAACACAAGTAGTGTACAAAATTCAATTTACGTTGAACATGCAACAGTTGAGAAGGTATACAACGTACTAAGTTCGTTGAAGAGCAACAAATCGGCGAGAATAGATGGAATAAGACCGAAGGACCTGAAAAACAGCGCACAAACCTTATCTCCAGTAATTACAAAACTGATCAACTTGAGCTTAGATCAAGCATCTGTGCCAAACATGCTTAAAAATCGATAGTTCGACCGATTCATAAAAGTGAAATCCTTAATTACAGACCTATTTCAATCTAATCCGTGCTCGACAAAGTTTTAGAAGAAGCGTTGGTAACAAGGCTCTTCAATTATATAAAAAAGTACAACATTCTGAACCAATTTGGATTCCGCAAATGGAAAAGTATAAACAGACTACTTGGAGATTTTGCAAACAAAATGTACCTAAGTTTGGACAAAAACCATAGCTCAGTAGTTCTGTTTATTGGCTTTTAAAAAACCTTCGACACTTTGAGCCACAAACAAATCTTGAGACAGCTTGAAAAGATTGGAGTACGGGGTCACATCTTAGCATGGTTTGGAAGCTATCTAAGTCACAGGTCATTCCAGGTAAAAATTGGTGACTACGTAAGCAATGAAGAAAAACTCGAATATGATGTTTCACAAGGCTCAAAATTAGGTCCGCTTCTTTTTATTATATACGAAAATGATCTGCTGTCAGTGCTAAAGTATAGTACGGGGTATGCGTATGCGGACGACACAGCGATCGTAGTTAGCCATAGGAGCGTTGACAAAGCAGCGAACCTTATGCAATCAGATTTTAATAGAGTCGCAGCTTGGTGTCACGACGATGTATTAATTATCAACACACTTAAGACGAAGGTAATGCACATTCGCCCGCCGCATATTCTCACAACAAAACTAAAGTTTAAAATGCACAGCGTAGATTCGGAATCGAATATTATCCGGGCCGGAGCTGGTCCATGGGTTGGAAGTTGAGTTGAGTGGAGCATTCTTCCAAGTTCTCAGTATCGACTGCGACTCAACTACAAGTTGTCCATTCTCGTCCGCCATGCTCGTCCGAACTTTATATCCATTCTATAGTAGTTTCACCCTCTGGTAAAGCTTTCAGACATCATTCCTTCCATAGCACCTCTCCATCTCCTCGATCGTGCGCTTCTCTTACTCTTTCATATTTCTGCCTGAAAAGGCGGGTCTCTTCTCTTCGGTTCTGTTTGTAGAGCTCACGAAAAGTTCTCGAAGTTTGATGCTGCGTTGCCTTGTAGGCTTCTTGCTTTGCTGCATGTACCAGCCTGCACTCTTTGTCAAACCAAGGGTTTTTCCTTGGTGGTGTTTTAAAACCCAGCACGGTAGCGGCTTCTCTTTTTGTTTCCATTTTTCGTCTATTGTTAGTGCAGACGACGTCGAACTTTCGGAGAGTTTCGGGGAGACTCGATCTGCAAAGTTCCTGGCAGTCTGTTGCGATTGTAGCTTTTCGACGTCAAACCGTGGTTGTCTTCCTCGACTCCGTTGTTCTCTCGATATCCGCGTCCTTACCTTTGCTACAACAAAGAAATGGTCCGAGTCGATGTTGGCGCCTCGGAACGTTCGGATATCAAAAATACTAGAGGAGTGTCTGATGTCGATCGCAACGTGATCAATGTGGTTGACGATTGAATGATCAGAGGATGCCAGGTCCCTTTATAAATGTTGAGTTGTGGGACCCGCGTTGTAGGAAGGTTCAAGGAAATGATCCAAGTAAAAGTTGTCTCCTGGGAACGTTTGGGCATCAAGAACTCACCTTTCCCCTAATTGCTTTAAGTCGGATATATCCTTAAGTCGACCTAATTGTTAATTCTTATAAAGTTAAAAGTTATTTGTACTGATTTTTTTTATAATGTCTCAATAAACTACTACTACTACTACTACCTAATTACTTTAAAGGCTACGCTATTAGTCTAAATGAACTACAGAAAAGAATAGTATTTACCGCCATTGATGCCTAGGTTGAATGGAGTTCGTTTAAACCCAGTGTTTTGGCCTCATATACAGAAACTTCAGTAAACAGCTGTAAGGGTGTTGCAGCTAGGTTGGCTGGACCTCGATGACGGTGAGCAGGACGGCGGCACGCTTGCGGTTGCACGACTTAGCTCGTCGGACGGGGCGGTTCTTTTCCTCCCACTCGTACACCACCAGTTGCAAACAAAGAAATATCGTGCCTAAAGCTATTTAAGAGAAGATAGAAGAAGGTGAAAGGATAGAGAGAGAAGAAAGCCTAATACCCTAACAGACCACGGACGGACCACTAAAAGATAGGAAAGTGAAGAGAATGAAGAGACACTAAAGAGGAAAAGAAAGGTGTTCAAGGTCTATGCCTTTACCACAAAAAGAGACCGGAAGGGACCTCGCGGAGCTAAGCTAACTAACCTAAACTATCCTACTTAACTTAAAACTATACCTAAACTGAACCTAACCTACCTTAAAACTACCTAGCTTAGATCTAAAACGAAACAACACCCTTGCAGGGTCGTTTGACGATGCAGGTTCGTCAAGAACACGAAGGTGCCTGTTGTTATTGCCACAAGTGCGCCTGCCCACCCCTCACAAAGAATCGGGTTTTGAAACCCTGCATTCTCGGGCAGCAGTCAACACTTAAGCCTTTCCACCCGCTCCGTTCGTTGCCTATCCATGAGCCTCCGACTACCTCACGAGATCCTCTAGCCTAGGCCTGAGGATTGGACAGCCGTCTTCAGCTCATGACTAAACAAAAAAACTTTTACGACTTTGAACACATAGAGAGAGACAGAATAGTAAAATTAAAGAGAGGAAGAAATAAACTACTTGAAGAGTTGTGGAGATTCCAAGGTGATGACCTGCCGCAACAAGGGTAAGCTGCAAAACAACTCTTCTGGACATTCCAAGTAGTCTACCGCATAGAAAAATTCCCTGGCAAATTAAACTTTTAAATAATCCAAAAATCTGTCAAGTTCTCCATTAAATCTGTGTCTGTCTTCAGTTAAAACAAAAACTACTGAACGGAGGACACTGATGATGCCGAAAATGCAAAATTACAAGTCCAACAGCTCCACAAAATGAACCTCGGAACAAAGGCAATGGTTGCGGAAATTAAACATACGGCTGTCCTCATAAGCAGCTGAGGCTGGATCCGACTGCAAAACTGAAGCAGTCGTCATAAGCAATGGATGCAGCCGGAATGGTACCCATTGGCATTGCACATGAAACGCAAAGGGGTGTACATGCAAATCTAATTAGAGAACTGTTTGCAACATCATTCCCAGCTTTGACTGAAAATGCGTTTAAAAGCAAATTAAAAAGACGGACGAACATCTGGTCAGTGAGCTGTCCCAACCTCCGCAAAAAAGAAGCAGATGAATGTTGTCATGGGTGGATGTACCTCCTCCTGCTAAAAATCAATTTCCAGTGCGATATGTGCACATGGGCATCCTTCCTCTGCTGAAGTTGAAGCTCTGCAGGAGAATAACATATCAATTTGTAAACAAATTGTTTGCTTGGGTTAAATTCTCACAAATTGCATTTCCAAATTTCCAGTTTCAACATCCGGAATAATAAATATTGGATGCCGTGACTGGCGGCAAATTTCTCTTGGCAACATTTTCCCACAGTCCACCTAATGTACTCGTATTCCATCAGAGTTCTCCCAATCGATTGAGTTCCGAGAAAAATCCATAGATCCTTCTTCTATGTTGAACTTAATTAAATTGTGCATTGCAGCAAGTAAGCATTTTGTGGTGTATCAGGATGCAGAGTTCTCAATTGCTTGTGGAACTTTTCAAAATTTTTCCATGAAAATCTCCTCATCTGGTAGTAACAATACGCCAGGGTATCATCATATTAATGCCCAAGGGAAAGAGTACCAGCAACAAAATTCTGTGAAATTTGTACATGCTTGCCTGACCAGGGGTGGAATCGGCTAATGCGATAGTTGATTGTTGATAGTCACATTCGAGTTTCTTGCTTTTTTTTTTTTTTGCATTTTTATTCATATTTTATACATATTCATGGTTCTTACATCCTAGACAAAAATACTTAAAACTAGCTCTTAACTAACTGAACTATAATACTTAAATCTAACTTACTGACCCCAAACGGGTACTCTAAGCTAATCTATACCCAATCCATTATACTATTGCCTTTCGGCTTATCCTATTAATTATTTAAATTATTTATTTATTTATTTTATTAAAACTAAAATTTTCAAAAAACTTGGTCGCCTTTGTTTGTGTTGTTTTTCCCTATTCTACCTTAACCGAAACTAAATTAAACCTAGCTAAAACTTAAAACTACTTAAGCTATGTATATAGAGCGTATACGGCATTTTTATGCTTGACATATATATTTTATGCGCCGTGATGCACCTTTTTTTTTTTTTTTTTTTTTTTTTTTTTTGTTTTTTTTGTTTTTTTTGTTTTTTTGTTGTGTTTTTCCTATATATATTTTCCTTATTCTAATTAAAACTACCTTAAGAACTATGTAAGCTGGCCACAAAGGTCAGCTAACGGGTTAATCGTTTTGAGACGTGAGCGGCGGCGGGGGCTTGTTTTGGTGTAACCACCAGTAAAAGTGACGTTCTTTGGCGGACAGTGCCCTATCTCGGGCGGAGATCGCCACACTGAACCGAAGCATTTCCTCGTGGCTGCGAGCGACGTCCGGCTCGTATTGGAGTCGCCTGTCCACTGTTCGGCGTACGACATGGAAGATGATAGGACATCCTTCCGTATCCTGTATCAGGCCTTTTTCGTCCAAATAAAGGAAAGCTTCGGGCGGAATGAAGCCGTTAAGGCGCACCCTCTCATGGTACATTATATTGCGGTAGTAAGCCCCAAAGATCAGACTGTTGGTAGAAGTCATAGCTCGTGCAATGTGACCCCGAATCAACTTAATAATAAAATTATCTATCCTGATCAGGTTTGCCTCGTTATACAAGACCTCATTGGGATAGAATTTCTTGTACTCGGATTCGGGTGTGCGATACAACCGGAGGCAGGCCCGAAGACACTGCCTCTCGAACACCCTCATCTTTTCCGTCTGGGAAGGACTCAAGTTGAACCACACTGGACAACCATACACCATGATTGGCCGGATAAGGGCCATGTAGCAGATTACCTTCACTCTGGTATCAAGTTGGCTGCTGTAAAACAACCTACTTGCCGCAGCAAAGGCTTTCTTAGCTTTCGTCAAAGCAGTAGCTGCGTGCTTATCACAATACAGATACTGATCCAACCAAATGCCAAGATATCGAACTACATTTTTCACAGCTAACAGCTGTCCCTGCGGGTCAACAATGCCGAACTTGCGCCAGTTTTTGTTCGTATCCCTTGATGCCTTGGGCAGCGGGGTTCTGAACAGAATAGTTGATTTTCAACTTCCAGTCGTCGCAAAATCGCTGAATTGTATCGAAGTCACGCTGCAACAAGCTATTAATTTCTTCCACCTTCGGACCTGATCTGTACGCTATGATATCATCGGCATACGCTATAATGTGCGGCATAGAACCTATAAGATCGCTAGTGAATATAGCGAACAGGATCGGGGAGCCAACTGCCCCCTGTTGCAACCCATTTTTATGTTGAAAACGGTGGTAGAAATTACGTTGCAATTTTTCACAACGAAATTCCTACCAGTGATCATGTCATAGATCATATATAGCAATGGTTTACTGATGCCGAGCCCGACCAACTTGAGGAAAAGGCCTTCTAACCATACGGTATCGAATGCCTTTTCCATGTCTATCAAGCAGGTACCCGTGCATTGAGTCTTATTCTTATTCCACTGGATGTCGGAGACCAATTTGAACGCTGCATGTATGGTATCATGCCCCGCCCTAAAGCTGAATTGGTTGTCCTGTATGATTTGTTTTTCCTCAACCCATTTTTTCAGAGTTTTAATGACAATTTTCTCAAAGACCTTGCTTATACACGGAAGAAGACTTATCGACCGGAGATTTGTCGGGATTGAAGTATCTTTGTCCCGTTTAGGGATCGGTTGTACTACAGCTGTCTTCCAATGTGCCGGGTAATATGCATTACTCAGCGCATTGTTAAACAGGGTTGTATATACGTCCACCGCCTCAGAGGGGAGATGACGCAAAACAATATTTGGTATCCCATCGATTCCTACTGACTTCTTCTTCTTCAGTGAGTAGAGGATACCCTGGAGTTCATCTTTCGAAATAAGGATGGAGTTATTTCCATCATCGGCGACGGCATTTTTTGCCAGAAAATCGTCACTGAACCTGGTAAAACCAGGATTCTCGGATCGCCATTGACTTATTTCGTTCCGAAGATGGAAGTGGTTTAGCAAGACTCTGTTCACCAAGTCGTGATTAGGACAACGGGGTTCGTTGACCGTGTATACTTCCTGGAAGACAGCACCAATTGCTTTCACCTTCTCCTGGGGATCCTCAACTACGAAGTAGTCGTTGTCAAGCACTGCCCCATCTGGATCGATGCCTACTGACGTCAGTAGGTTCGCGTTGTTTGTCGTTCTGTCAAGTCGTACGGTCTGAATGTCGTTTTGATCTTTCCTCCGGAAGATTTTATTTACTTGCGGGAACATACTCGGGTTGTTGGATCTTACAGCCCGAATCTTATTGCCCCAGTGCAAGCTTACAGCTATGCTGTACTGTTGGCGAATTAACTGTTGGAGAATTTTGATCTCCGACTTCAATGACCGTACCTCAGCGTTCTGCGGATCTGTAAACCGTCTGTACAAGAGTTTGAGTCTTGACAGCAGTCTACTCTTTTGCACGTGAAGTGCATCGATGGTAGCATTCCGATAGATGTCGCCATCATCGGTTTGTGCTACCTTCGGTATAGTTTTGTCCATTGTACGTTTTATTACGTCGTCCAGTTGTACGAGGTACCTATCAACCTCTTCGTTCGTCAGGTTTCTGTTCGTAGGTGGATTGATCGCACTCGAACGTAGTTCCCTGGACAAGGCTCTAGAGAAACGTGGCCAGCGTGCCTTATTATAATTATAAGGATACGACTGGACATATTCCTCCAGTTCCTCCAGCTCGTTCGGAAGTTGAATAACCGCGGCGAGACCACAGTGGTCGCTGTCGTACTCGACCGTTGTTAAGCAATTCCTCGTGCGTCCTTCCTTGTTAAGTAACGTTAGTCGTCTGTCAATTAGCATTACATCCAGATACGACCCGCTTCTGGGAGACGATGGTCTATCGGTTGCAAGCAAATCGAGCCTGAACTCAATAATGTTCTGTTCCATCCACCCTAAGAGTGCGTTACCCCTCTCGTTCGGAACATTGTTACCCCATTCGCCGTGCTTTGCGTTCAAATCACCGGCTAGGATATAATAATTTTCTTCCGAGTTTAAACGAAGGCTGGTGAAAAGAGCCTCGAGCTCCGAAATGAAGTTAGGGTTTTGAGCGTCTGGTGCGTAGACAGCAATCACGAACAATCGCTTCCCACCTTGGATAGCGATGCGCGCGATACATGCCTCCAGCACACCGAACCTTCGCACCTCATTGCTATATATCACCTTATGATTAATATTCCTTTTTATTAAGAGAGCGACCCCACCCCCTCGAGTGGATTGGGGCCGATCTCTTCTGATTATGTGGTAATTTTTGTACCTGAGTTTGCGCGTCTGGTTTAGCTTAGTTTCGCTAGCCATCAGCACGTCAGGATTCGAGTTTCTTGCTCTGCGTAATGCGATTGTCAATTTAAGAATCGCAAATTTGCGATCGTTTTCATGTGACAGCTAAAATGGTGTCGTTTTCATATATTTTTGTTGAGTGGATATTCAAAATGAATTATTTATGGAAAATCTTCGATTGTTTTGATTATATGATCTTGTGGTTTCAGTTGTTTTCATTAAATGATACAATTAAAAATGAAATATATGTATGTATGTATGTAGGTGAAATATGCATATGTAGAGTATATGTAAGTATATGCAAGTCCTTTTTATTTAATCTTTGAAGGAAATATTATTTAACCCTGAACACAGAGCATAAATGCAATGATATGTATGTACATACATGTATATATGTATACAACTACTACTCAATTTGAGTTACAGTTGGACGAAATTACGAATGGAGGTGAATTTGAAGTACGGTGGTATTAATTATAGAGTGGCATCAGAAAAATAAGAGGATTTTTTTTAAAACAACTTTATATAAGTCGCAAACTAATTACAGGCTCTTGGCAGAATATATATACATTTCTGTTCCTTACATATTCTACACACAATATTGATGGGAGCGTATTTATTCACGCACACACTACTTCCTACTTCATTATGGAACAATGAAGAAAAAATCTTCTGAAGTTTTTTTTAAAGAAAATTCAATTTTAGTGCCGAACCATAACTTGTTTACGATATATTAGCAATAAAACAATTCACCAGTTAGACAATAAACAAATTTATGAACTATTTAAAATACAAATAACAACGATTAAGCATGCCATGACATTCAAAAAATGGAAGTGATGCCAAGCTATCATATATTTTTTGCGATCGCATTAGTCAGACGTGAATGTATTTGATAGTCACATTTGATTGTCAAAAGTGCGACAATCAACTATCGCTTTAGCCGATTCCACCCCAGTAGTTTGGAAGTAGATTCGGCAGAATGTTATGCAGCTGCCTCTTCTAATTCGACTGGCATGGAAATTACTTAAACGAAGATGAAAAGACCAATTCACGCCGACTGAAGAACAGGCGAAACGAGCTGGTCTTAAGGTCAATGAGGATAAGACAAAGTATATGCTGTCGAGCAAGAAACGACCCGCCGCACACCACCTAGGGTAAAACATCACAATCGAAAGCTGCAATTTTGCGGTAGTGAAGGAGTTTGTCTACCTCGTGAATTCCACGAACGACATCGCAGTGGAGATCCGACGTAGAATCGCCCTTGACAAAACAACTAGGCTCTGCTGACTCGAAGGACCATAATCATGCTCTACAAAACTCTTATTCTGCCAGTCCTGCTATACGGAGCCGAAAGCTGGACACTAAGCAGAACTGCAGAGCTGATTCTTGGTGCCTTCGAAAGGAAAATTCAACGTCGGATATATGGTCCCGTCTGCAAGGAAGGCGAATGGAGGAGAAGACACAACCGCGAACTCTATGAGCTGTACCAGGATGTGGATGTAGTCCGAAAGGCAAAAATAAATCGACTGCACTGGCTCGACCACATCGAGCGCATGGACAACAACGCTCCAGCTAAGAGGGTCTTCGAATCCGAGCATCCTGGTTCGAGAAGGAAAGGAAGACTGGAAGCAGCGTGCCCCTTACCGTCAACGATGGAAGGCGGCGATATATCAGGCTCAGACCCTACATGTGTCGTAGGCCTGCTAAGTAAGTAAGTAAGCTTTGAGCATAGCTTTTGTTTAGTTGAAAAGACGGAGGAGGTTCGAGACGATGTTTGAAAATATTTTGTAAGTCATATTTTAGATAGTTTAGGGAAATTCTTGTTTCAACTCATTATTGGACTTTTTTAAGAATCTATGGGGTAAGTGAATTAAAATATTAATAACTTTCAAAGTGTCGCGGCTATCTGCTACTAATGAAAAACCCCCAATTTTTTAAGGGTGGTACTTTAGCCTGCGTTGCAGGGAAAGATCGCTTGCTGTCTGCCTTATTGGCTAGCTACACCCATTATAACGCATAAACCATAATTATCCATTCGACTCAGGGATTCTTTTCTTTCACTAGATCCTTGACAATATTCTGCCATAAAATTAAAAATCAGAAAGAAAATCTCATCACGTACTCATTATAAACTTTCTCAATCTCCTTCCCTATCGACTGAGGAACTTAAATATCCTTAAGCTGCTTATTTCGTAATTACTCCGTGATTCATTTTTCCTCAAGAAACTTGCAAAACAATTTTCAATAAATCTCTATATTCAACTCAATTAACTGCCTACTGCCGAAGTGTGTGTTGACCTCCAGGTTCAACGAACTTGGCACGTTTCTTAATTGCTTGACGGAATTTAATTTAGTCCCAATTTGAGCATCCGCGAATCATTTCAAATCGCATACCTCTTCAAAGGGACTGTTTACAGCGTTTACACCTACGACAAAGAGTCTCACACCACGTCTCTGTCATTCAACTCGCAGAGCCAACCCGACAATCGATTTTTTTTCCACCAAGAGAGGACCCCTGCTGTTCGCCGGCATGTCCACCGACTCACGTCATTATACCGCAGATGACAAAACGACAAAAGAAGCTCCCAACACCCACCCAAAAAATCATTCCTTCCATTGTCCGCGAATTAATTTGAATGTTCCTTATTCCGGAAAAGTTTTCTGTACACTTTTTTGCTGATTTCCTTTTCTTTTGCAGGCAGCGAAAAAATGTTCCAGGGCTCGAAGCTGGCTGTATACACAAACAAGCCGTCGGTGCAGACCAACCGGCAGCGACTCATACACAAGGCCAAAATGAAGTCTTTACGAATTTCGGTTGTGATAATTGTTGCGTTTCTCATTTGCTGGACGCCTTACAACGTAATGATGATCATCTTTACCTTCCTGAATCCGGATAAAAGGGTAAGTCAGACAGAATTACATGCATTCTCGTGTGGTACACATTTTTGCACTTAACGGTTGAAAGCCCACTCCCACCCCACCGTCATAAGGGACGCCTAAAAGAGAAACACTATTCCCTGAACAAGACGCCGAAAGCAAACTTTGTCTGTCCGGAAATCCCGAACCCCACAGAGTGCTCCCCGGTAATAGGGAAATCCTTTAAGAATGCGGTCTAGGCAAATGTGTTATGGTTCACCGAACAGCAACATTTAATCGGATGTTCTGGGAACAGCTTGGCAATGCTAGACCCTTTCATGGCTTCCTCGGCTAATTGCCTTCATGCCGGGGATACATCTGAAAGTTGTCTCATTGTTAAAATGTAATAGCCGTCTGGGGATATTATTTCGAAACATAATGACTAATGATAAATGCTGTGAGGACCCCAAATTGGTTTTGGTGCTTACAGGTAAAGGGAAAAGCAAACTAAACAAAGTTCTGAATACCAAGCAACAAATTCAAAATATTTTAATTGAATTCATAACAAACTTCACTTCAAATCGGACACACACATCAATAACATTCCCGTCAGAAGCAAGCACAAATCACGCCAACAGTGTTTGAGTTGTTGATGTGCTTTTCAGCTTTAGAATCTTCAACATATTGAAAATTCGATCCAATTAAGTTTTGAATGCACTTCATTTTGAGATTCATTTGCGGCTTTTAAAAAATTATGTTTTCAGATTTACAAGATTCAAGTGTCATGGCTTTGCCGTTTTTAGGCATAACAAAAATACAGGACGGACCAAATACAGGTTTCTTTTTAAAAATGCAATAAAATTAACAAAATTAAATGTTTTCTATGTATTATTGTTTTTGTTAGTAGGAACAAACATTCCCATTAATTATGAAATACAACGTCGTTCAAGTGGCTGCCTCGACTGGCTTCGCAGCAGCGCACTCTGTCACCCCAATTTTCCAACACCTTGTTGATAGTTTTGGGCTATAGCTCAGGGAATGCTTGAATGATACTGGCCTTAAGTGCTTGAATTGATTCCGGTTTGTTGGCATAACATCGCTCCTTCACGGTTCCCAACAAAAAAAAGTTCAGAGGGGTCACATCGCACCTCCAAGGTGGCCAATTGACATTGCCAAGACAGCTGATAACACGATTTGGGAATTTGGTTCGCAACAGATCGATTGTGGCATGGGCTGTGTGGCGCGGCGCGCCATCCTGTATGAACCAGAGGTTGTCCAAATCCATGTCTTCAATTTCAGTAAAAAGGAGTCGGTTAACATGGCTCTGTAACGTCCACCGTTGACCGAAACGTTGTTCCCAGCCTCATTTTCGAAGAAAAATGGTCCATTGATGTCACCACTCCACAATCCGCACTAAACTGTCACTCTCTGTGTATGCATTGGGTTCTCGACAATAACGTGCGGGTTTCCCAGATGCGGCAAATTTGTTTCTTAACGTAGCCGCCGAGATGAAAATGCGCCTCGTCAGAAAAGATGATTTTCCGCCCAAAATCGCTGTCCATTTCAACCTGCTCTGCTCTAAGGCCCATTCTGCGAAGCGACAACGAAGTGGACGGTCGCGCGCCTTCAATTGCTGAGTCAATTGGACCTTGTAAGCGAATAATCCGAGATCTTTTTGCAGAATTCTCCTCAGGCTAGTGCGTGATATGTTGAGCTATTGAGATCGATGCGATGGCGAGTTGTTGTTCGGGAATTGAGTCTCACACTCTCGGCCACAGCAGCCACATTCTCATCTCTGCGCACCGTACGACGACGGCAACCATGAGTGTTTTCCACTAGCATACCAGTCGCACAAACTTGCGTACAGCAGTCGCGGTGGGTGCTTCATTTCGGCCAAAACTTATTTTCAAAAAACGCACTGTTTGGGATACACAGCACAGTTTTCAATATTTCCCAACGTTGTTCAAGCGCAAAGCGACTCATTACGTTCCGCGAAGGTATAATACTGACTTTCTGTCAAGATTTCGAGCGGGAAACAGCTGTCAGTGTCAAAATAACCTATGATTTAAAAAAAAACCTCTAGATGAACCACCCTGTACATCCTTTGGAAAAATTCCACGTCTTTACTCCAAATTGTTCAGAAGCAAAAGCAGCGGAGCCTTAAGAGTGAGGTGAGACTAATAGGCAAGCGGAAACCCAAAGGCTAAACTTTGCATCATTTCGATAAGGGACAGCAGAATGATTATTTTAAAAAGTAACCAAGCTAACGAGCTTGGTGTCAAAGCCAAGTTAGCGGTTTTTAACGCAGTATTTGTTCCAACTCTCACCTATGGTCATGAAATTTGGGTAATGACCGAAAGAGTAAGATCGCGAATACAAGCTTTCGAGATGAGATTTCTTCGTACTGTTGTGGGACTTACTCGACGGGATAGGGTGAGAAACACGGCAGTGCGCGAGGAACTCAATGTTGGGCAGCTGCTTCTTCGAACGGAAAGGGCTGTACTTCGATGGTTTGGTCATGTGGCACGAATGTCCCCATCATCACGACTTTCTAGGCGTGCTTTGAATGCGATTCCATCAGGTAGGCGACCGCTTGGCAGACTCAGGACGAGATGGTTGGACCAAGTCCAAACACTCGCCCGGTTGTGCTTGGGCATAGCTCCTGATGAGTTAGAGTCGATGGCGGAGGATCGAGTGACCTGGAGATCTCTCGTGCATGCATTGGTCTCCGCGACTCCTTTAGTGGAACAAGATGATTTTAAGCTTTTTTCTTCTGCTTAAGATGGCTCTGGAGAATCTCCTCCAGTCAGAACGATAACTAATAATAATAATAATAATGGCGGCGCTACAGTCCGAGGTGGACTTGGGCCTAACTTCTCATCAACCACTCGTGTTGTGCGTGCTATTGTTCTCGCACGAGTGGAGAAATCATTCAATTTGACGTAACTCAATTATTGTAGTTTAAGTTTTCGTTTGCGTACTGCTCAGGCCAATATTTGGGCCCTTTAACCGTAATACAACACTAGTCGTTGCTGCAGAAGCTAGGTTCGAGTCCACCCTGGCCTGTAATATAACCCAAAGAGAAAAAAAAAATCCTTGGGTAGGAAAAGGTGATCGAACTTCCGAACGATAAGGACAGGTCTGGATGACAAGCCATAAAAACATTTCAGGTAGCGGTAGAGAAGACGAACTTGTTAAACTATCAATAAATCATGGCAACTTAAGAATGCTCTTTACTTTTTGCATACTATTGCTTCCGGAAGACACAACTCGCAAAGAGCAGATAAGTGGGTAACGCACTTCCAGAATAATCTGGACAGAACTTGATTTAGAAATAATAATAATATAATAAAAATGGAAGCTCTACAGTCCGAGGTGGACTTGGGTCTAACTTCTACAGCAGCCACTCATGTTGGGCGTTCTCTCACGAGTGGAGGGAACCTACAGAACAGAACTCCGAACGATGAGATTGAGAAGCTTTTTTTTAGACATTTCTAGACCATGAGTGCATCTGTCAAGTGGGCACTAAATAATTTTAAGCCATATAAATCAGCTGGTCCTGATTGCATTATACCTGCAGAGCTCCAAGCAGTTGCAGATCTCATTCTCCCCTGGCTGACAAGCATCTTCCAAGCTTGTCTAGATTTAGGATATGTCCCCAGGTCTTGGAAGGAGGTTACAGTAATCTTCATTCCCAAGGCCGGCAAATCCTCACATAACAAGCCTAACGACCTTAGACCTATCAGCCTCTCTTCTTTTCTCCTAAAGACACTTGAGAAGCTGATTGATCACCACATCAGAAGCAGTATTGCGTCTGGCAGACTCTCGCATGCTCAACATGCGTACAATAAGGGTAAGTCAGTGGAGACAGCTCTACACACCCTCATAGGTACGATTGAAAAATCACTAAAATACAAGGAATTTACCCTGGTAGCTTTCCTTGACATTGAAGGAGCCTTTAACAACATCACTCCCGAGGCAATTACCTTAGCGCTTAACAATCTCGGTATTGAAAAGTCCCTTGTGGCTTTTATTCACCAGCTACTGGTTAGCAGAGTAATAAACTCTAAACTCGGTGAATCCAATGTCCGCAGAACAGTTAATAGAGGAACCCCGCAAGGTGGTGTACTCTCTCCTCTTCTATGGAATGTTGTGGTCAATGAACTGCTACTGAACTTAGAGGAGGTAGGATGCAGGGTGATTGCCTATGCGGATGATGTTGCTATTGCAGTTTCCGGAAAATTTGTCTCGACACTAAGGGACATCATGCAGCATGCCTTCCATAGACTAACCTCATGGACCAGTGCATGCGGTCTTGGAGTTAAGCCGCAAAAAACGGAACTAATACTCTTCACGAGGAAATATAAAATTCCCCCCTTTGACCCTCCCTCATTGTGTGGCGTAAAACTTACGCTCACAGACAAGGCCAAATTCCTGGGTCTCATCATAGATCGTAAACTAAGCTGGAAGTAAAACATCATGGAGCGTATCAAGAAAGCTACCACAAAAAAGCAATCGGATGTAAATGGGGCCTTCAGCCTAGAATAGCATACTGGCTGTACACAGCCGTAGTCAGACCAATCCTACTCTATGGAGTCTCAGTATGGTGGACAGCTCTTGGCACAGCCGTCAACCGCAACCTTCTTAACCGCGTGCAAAGAACTGCAAGTATATGCATCAGTGGAGTGCTAAGGACGACACCATCCGAAGCATTAAATATTCTACTGTATCTCCCTCCACTTGACTTGTTTGCCAGACAAGTAGCAGCCTGCACAGCGGTAAGACTCAGAACACTTCACCTGTGGAATAACCACCATACGGGTCATTCCACCATTCTAGATAGCCTCGAGTTTCTACCGCACGACACCGACACCCCCTACTGCCTCATCTCGTCTTTGAGAAAAACTTCTCTACCAGCATACCCTCCAGGTCAGACTGGAAGTCTGATACTCAGACGCTGGACGGTCCTCTGCGTATTTTCACAGATGGATCCAAGACGGACGAGGGAGTAGGAATAGGTGTCTACTCCAAGGATCTCAATTTTAGCATATCCCTCCACCTTCCAGAATATTGTAGCGTTTTCCAGGCTGAGACAATGGCAATAAAAGAAGCTCTGTCTTGGCTCAAGAACAACGTGATATCCAAGAAGGACATCACCATCTGTTCAGACAGCCAGGCAGCAATCAAATCCCTGAACTCGGTCACTTTTCTCTCTAAGACCTCCCTAAATTACCGCATATCTCTTAACGAGATGGCTGAGCATTTTAACATTCACCTCATGTGGGTGCCGGGACATAGTGACATTCCAGGGAATTGTGAAGCTGATTATCTCGCCAGGAGCGGTACGATCTCCACAAACCTCCCTAGTGGGGATCTTCCGCCTATGCCATTCGCTACAGCTAAACTTCTTTTAAAGAATCATACTTTTAGAAACACCAACTCAAGATGGTCAGATGGCACTACGTGCCTCATTACAAAGCAAATCTGGCCTAAACTTGATCTAAAACGTTCACTCTATCTTCTTAGAATGAACAGGTCATCCCTAAGGATTATCATTGGCGTTATCACAGGACACTGTGCCATTGGCACTCACGCCTCAAGAATGGGACTCCCTCATAATGATTTCTGCAGAAGCTGCAGAGACGAAGAAGAAGAAGAAAGCATAATGCATCTTCTCTGCACTTGTAGCGCTCTCTCCTCTCGCAGGATGAAACACCTTGGAGCCTACTTCTTTAACGACTTGAGCGAATTGCACAACGTCGGCATCAATCAATTAAAGAGCTTCGTTGAAAGCGCTAAATGGTTTTTCGGATAAAGGAACACAAGATCCGCGTGGTATCACAATGGGCCTAATTTGGCCTAAGTGTGACTGTTTTCCACAGTCAGCCACTTCAACCTAACCTAACCTAGACCATGAGCATTGTCAGCGACTCAAGAGAGATGAAGCCGCTAAATTTTGAAAATTATTTTTTTCTGTGGTGGGAATTGAACTTAGACTGAAAGTCTAGTTCGTAGGAATCGAAGCGCATGCCAACTATGCCACAACTTGATCCAAAAAACCTTCAAAATATTATCCCTACCAAAAATGCAAAGGTAGGTGTCAACTCAGACCACCCTCTTATAGGTGAGCATGCCAGGAGACCTGGTCTATTCTTAAATGACTTCTGCAGAAGCTATCTAGGTGAAGATTTATTCACCTTATTTGCACTTTTTTTGGCAGGGACTTTCCCTTGGGAATCAATTTCACGGTGACCTTAATGATGTAACTATCAGAGGTCTACTTCGCTTTATAGAAAGTTCCCATTAGTTTCCCACAAGTGTGTAAGTAGATTGACCTTTTGGTGATCCACTTGGGAGCATAATGGACTTGTTCTAAGTGCGTTTCTGCTAATGGATGGCGGCCACCAAACCCTACCTATGAAGGCTAGAAAGATAGGGTAATTTACATAAAGTACTTCAAAATAGTAGTTTCCCGTCAAAGCAGAAAATATTTATCACAGCAGAAGTCTCTTGATAAGCATGCAGAAAAACTTTTAATGATAACAACACAATGCTCTACATTCTGACTTGCTGTGAACAAAGTTTTTGAGTGCCAGAAGACAACTGGATAGAAGCAGGTTCTTGAAAAGGGAAACGTTGATGGATAAGGAAGCAACTCCCTCCAAGAAGATTAACAAAATACTAAGCTTCAGGAGGACAAGTACATTAGTGGGTTAGATTAGGTTAGGTTTTAGTGAAATGCTTGTTCCTCTTCATACGCACAGCCCGTACGTACCTTTGGGAGGTCGTTGAGAAGTCTCATTTTCATGGCATGGTGTTTAGGATGACTATGACCAATAAGACCTCCAACTAGCAGTGTTAGCAAGCATTTGTTGCAATGAAGGAGTTTGTCAATTCTAGCTCAATCATATTCAGGCCATTGTGTCCGACTTGTTTCGCACGTGATTAGGGAGCACCATGGTCTATTTGCTAACTCTATGATCCTAGGTAGGTAGGTAGGTAAAAGTGGCGGTGGACATACAGATCCTGTGTTCGCACCCAATTAGCGCCATGAAAGCGCCGTTTTGATACCACATCCTATGGGATACCTAATTTGTGAGATGGGGGTGAAAAAGAGTGTGTATTCACTCAGATTAGCCTAATTTTGAAACCACTTCGTGGAGTTTATGAAGGCTAGCAGACTGTGAATGTTTGCTTCTGAGAGATTATTAGGGGTGTTGAAGAAGGCTTTGCCCAGAGTGCGTTGCCTGACTCTAGCTAGAGCCGGACATTTGCACAGAAAGTGCTCGGGGGTTTCTGACTCAGTTTCCGCCCGGCAGCTGCGGCAGTGTGAGTTGAATGGTATGCCTAGTCTTTCAGCATGCCTGCCAACAGCCCAGTGTCCAGTGCAGACCGCTGTGATTCTGGATATATTTCTTCTACTGTTGTTAAGCAGGTCTTTTGTTTTCTTTTGGTTGTAGTTGGGCCATAAGCTTCTGGATAGAACACATGTTTCCAGCTTGGTCCATCTTTCGTTGGCGATCTTGAGGAAGTGATTGTAGATGTTGTTTTTTACGAAGCCTAGTGGAGCCTGGACTTGTTCCACAACGAGACTATCGAGTTTGGATCCCTGTCTGGCTAGCTCGTCTGCTGCTTCGTTTCCTATTATACCCGTGTGCCCGGGAACCCAGATCAAAGAGACCGGGCTCCGTTCACCTATAATGGATAGTTCCTTGCAGCAGCAATCCGCTAGTTTAGACGTTGTGGTTATGGATGTTAGAGCCTTGATAGCAGCTTGACTATCTGAAAAGATTGCTATCCGCTGTGTTGGTTCTGTTTTGTTTTTAATTTCAAGACACGCATCATATATTGCAAGCACTTCTGCCTGATCTATGATCCTACTGTCCAAAATTTTCCTAAAATCAGAGAGTTGCGCTTGGATCGATTGGATCGCTTGTAACAGGTCAGTTTCAGACCCTGACAAGTTCATCAGCTACCTCATTGTCGCTTATGTGGCCAGGGACCCAGCATAGTTTTATCAAAAGCTGTGAGCCAAGAGCCTAAAGTTCTTCGCGACAGCACCTTACACTATCCCACGTTTTGTATGCTTTTGAAAAATAAGTGCGAACAATAGAATGCATTCAAACACCAGCCCCTGAAATCGGGTTTCAAACCTACCCATACATGATTCAAATCATAGCCCGCATTCCACAGACGTGCATATGCATACGAGTCCTTTCAAAATCAATTTCAAATATGTTTTACCATTTTTTTCTCCACATTCCGCATTCAGTAGCCCTTCCGAAATCTCAAGCAAAAATTACATTTCTTTCGCATTACTTCGTATCGAACAGTGTTCTGGGGGTGAGGGGTTCAAAGGGAGAGAATAGCAACTAATTCGCAGAGATTCGCAAAGTCGTGTGCTGGATGCGATTGAGCTATTTTCAAGCTTCATATCCCCAGTAATCTCATCCACGTGGCAGCGATGGAACCGTTTATGCGGTATCGATGCGGAAGGAAAACGGAGGTGCTTTTTTTGCGGAAAAAAAGGGTCCGCATCCCATTCGCATTTATTTCTATCTTTTGTCCTAAGTTCTGTTGTGTATTCTTTTCGGTTTTTGTTTTCGTCCTGTTGATGGCTTTTTGGGGGCGCCAAGCTGTTTGTGGGATGTGCTTGTGTAACTTTTAAGCAAATGGTACACAGACAACCCTTCGTTGGGGTTCTGGCTTTTGTTTGCCGAAGTAGTAATTGCGAACTCCCACGGTAATCCTTCCTTTTTCCCCCTTTTTTTCGGGTTTCTTTCCGAAGCCTCAATTGTAATCGAATACTGGCTTTGTGGGGATGTGGCTTCTAAATTGAGCAATTGACTTTTTATTGAAGTAATTCCGATTTATTTTTGGGAGATAGTCGTTTCCAAACTCGGAAGTACATTACATATGTAAATGATATTTTGAATCTGTGCTATAAGAGATTCAACAATATGTTTGAGGCGATCAACGATTTTTGATACACAGTTTCCGTGGGGGTTAATGGGGCGACAGAGGAGAAATTGTTTTGATTTTCATCTAGACCTTTGAATGGTGTTCGCTGTGAAGACATTTTGAGAAGCACTCTGATTTGTGAACTTTGTAACTTACTTTACATAATCGTTTTTGGAAAAAAATTATCTTTGAGTCAAGCACTCAAGTGTGTTCCACTTATCTTCGTCTAATCACGTGTTGTCGTCGGCATTCAGTGACTGGACTTCCATTTTTCAGATGAATATGGTCCAGTTCTCCTGGATATGTGCGATGCTTTTTAGACCAATTATCTTTTTGAATCAGTGGCATGGCAGCAGAAAGCCTCCCGAAAAACTGCTAAAGGACAGGGTCCAACGTATAGAATGTTAAGGTATTTTCGGCCCCTTCCACCTATTTTCGCAATATAGTTCGTGGCAATTAGAATCGCTTGGAAAACCGACGCAAATTTACTTAACCAGGTGTGCAGTCTAAAGTTATCGCTCTCCATGAAGGCACCAGCACCAGATCTTGGAGCCGTCCGTAAAGATTTGACTATATTCCTTTCCTGGCTCAGATTCTGGCCAGTCCTGAGTGGACGGAAATTCGACTTTGTATGTTCGTCGCAGCTAGAGTACAGGTGTCCGTGCGTCAGACGACATATCCATAAGACTGGGGTCAAAGGAAATGCGATGCGCAAGGTCATCGAAGCTCCAGTGCGAGTTGTGCCAAAAAACACTTCTTTTTAAACGGAAGATGGCCTTGAGAGTGCACCTCCTGATGTTGATATCTATGGGGGGGGGGGGATTCAGCAGTGCATCAAGAGCAGAGCCAGGCGTACTAGGGAAGGCCCCTATGCAGCCGAGACAGACCGTTGTTTGAAGCTTGGTAAAAGCAGCAGTTACGTATTTACGCGAAAGCTTGTTCCACCAAACAACCGATGCATAGGAGAGAAGGGGCCTAATCATAGCCGTGTAGATCCAAACGGATCATTTTGGTGATAGACCCCATGATGAGCATATGCATAGAGGATGTAAAGGATGGTCCATCGAGTGCTTCTTTTTCATAGATTATTTTGACACTGAAGGCTGTTTCCCGCTCGGAATCTTGACAGAAAGTCCGTATCATACATCCTCGGAACGAAGTGAGTCGCTTTACGCTTGAACAACGTTGGAAAATATTGAAAACTTATTTCCAAAGTGACTGTTGTGTAGCCTAAACAGTGCGATGCGTTTTTTGAAAAGAAGTTTAGGCCGAAATGAAGCACCCACCGCGACTGCTGTGCTGAGACTGAGACTGGTGTGCTGGTGGTACTCATAGGTTCGGATAGGTTAGGAGGGCTTTATGCTGTTGCCAGCAATTACACTCAGAGGCCGTGGAGGTCCATAGTGTATTCCCTGTAAGGATTGCATGCTTTCGGAGAATTAACGCAGGGTCAGCATGCAATTGTCAAAACCACCCCGTTCTAGTTAAAAATTTCGTTAGGTGTGGGATCTGTACCTTCGCCACATTGCTGAGCTCGTGAAAGAACCTTGCCTTCAAGTGAGAGAGCCGTCGTTCTTGTAGAGCAGGGCAATGGCAAAGGAGATGCTCCACTGATTCAATTTCTTCTTCATCCCTACAGCTCCTATAGAAATCGTTCGCCGAGAGGTTTAGTCTCATAGCCATTGCACCTATCGTGCAGTGGCCAGTGAGAACCCCTATTAAGATGCGTATGATTTTCTTATTGTTGGATATGAGGGATTTGGACTTCTTGATATCATATTTGGGCCATAAGCAGTGGGATATGACGCAGCCTGGGTGGCTTTGTTACTGTTCGTTTGCTGATGACACAGATACTTGCTCAATGAGTCTTTTGGCTGAGCTAATAAGAGGATGGATAGTATTGTCAGCCGATTCTGCGTCTGAACTTGAACCTGTCCGTGCCAGTTCATCTGCCTTCAATGATGGAGTGTCCAGGAACCCAGTACAGAAGGATTTTGTGGCGGTTCAGGGTAAACACTCATGGTCCCCGTCGTCGTACGGTGCGCACAGATGAGAATGTGGCCGCTGTGGCCGAGAGTGTGAGGCTCAATTCGCAAACATCAACTCGCCATCGATCTCAACAGCTCAACATTTCACTCACTAGGTTAGGTTAGGTAGACGCGTGCTCTTGCTGACATGAAAAACGTGTCAACGGCTTACTTAGACAAGTATGAGTCTATTGTGCCCATTGTGCCCTCACGCACTAGCCTAAGGAGAATTCGAGTTCGGCACAAAGAGCAATTGAAGGCGACCGACCGTCCGCTTCGTTGTCGCTTCGCTGAATGGGCCTTAGAGCAGCTTGAATTGGACAACGATTTTGGGTGAAAAATCATCTTTTCTGTCGAGGCGCACGTTCATCTCGTTAATAAACAAAATTGCCGCATCTGGGGCTCGGAAAATCAAAACCCGCACGTCATTGTCGAGAACGCAATGCATCCGCAGAGAGTGACAATTTGGTGCGGATTGTGGAGTGGTGGCATCATCGGACAATTTTTCTTCGAAAATAAGGCTGGGAACAACGTTTCGGTCAACGGGAAACCATTTGGAGCCTGTAATGAAGCGTAGTAGATTACTAATGGGAACCGAGCTGAGTTCGCATAAGTTTTCAAAGCAGTAGCCCCTAGATGTAGGCGTCGAAGAGACGCTAGGGCCGGACAGGAGCAGAGAAGGTGTGAAACGCTTTCCACTTCCTCCTCGTCTAAGCAGCTTCTACAGAAATCATTAGCTGGGATGCCTAGTCTGCGGGCATGATTTCCTATGAGGCAGTATCATGTGATGACACAGACGATTGTACTTATGTTAGATCTATCCAAAGAGATTAATTCATTAGATCTTCTGAGATCTTGCTTAGGCCAGATCATTCTGAAGGTGTGACATGTAGTGCCACTCGCCCATCTGTTGTTTATTTCATGAGTTGCCTCTAATGAGAGCAGCAATTCACAAGTTGTGAGGGGCATACCCAAGTTGCTGTGTTTAGGTAGCAATGACTGTGAAGAACACAGCCAGCTTTCAATGATGCGATTGCTGGCATTGAAACGAAAGCGGCTAAAATAGGTCTGGCGGTAAACGAGGGCAAAACAAAGTATATGCTGTCATCAAGAAAGGACGCACAACATCGACGACTTGGCCAGAACGTCACCATAGGCAGCTATAACTTTGAGGTAGTGAAGGACTTCGTCTACCTCGGCTCCGCAGTAAACAGTACAAACAACATCAGTACCGAGATCAAACACAGAATAACTCTTGCCAACCGCTGTTTTTTTGGCTCCAAAGGCAATTGAGTAGTAGAGCCCTCTCTCGGAAGACCAAGCTGACCCTATACAAGACCTTGATCATCCCAGTCCTGCTTTACGGCGCAGAGGCATTGGCAATATCCCAAGCGGATGAACAGTCTCTTGGTCTTTTCGAGAGAAAAGTTCTGCGCGCGATCTTTGGTCCTGTTGGCGTTGATGGCATTTGGAGGAGAAGATTCAACCACGAACTGTATGGGCTGTACAGCGACATGAGTCTAGCCAGGCGTCTACGGATCCAACGCCTAAGATGGCTAGGCCATGTAGAGCGTATGGACCACTTAGCTCCGGCCCGAAGTGTCTTCGAGTCTGAGCCTGTGGAACAACGCAACAGAGGACGTCCACGTACAAGGTGGTGCACACAAGTCGAGGGGACCTCGGCCGGCTTGGTGTGGGAAACTGGAGACAGCTGCCGACAGCCAGCACGAGCTGAAGAGGCATGTTGAGTGAGGTCCAGGTCCACCTCGGACTGTAGCGCCCTAAGAAGAAGAAGAAGAGGCTGTGAAGTTGCGCACTTGGCAAGCTCATCCGCTTTGCTTGTTGGTACCCAACACAAAACTGATCGGCCATCTTATCTAAAGATGAGCGAAAGTCTATTACAGCTTTCGAGTTTATAGAGACTAATTCCAGGGCCCTGATGGCTGCCTGGCTGTCCGTGAAAATGCAAATATCACGCACGGATATTACATTCCATTTGAGCCAGGACAGAGCTTCACTAATCGCCATTATCTCCGCCTGAAACACGCTACAGTGGTCGGGTAAACGAAAGGAGAGACTTATGTTAAGTTCATTAGGGAAAACGCCACTGTCAACCCGATCCTGAGTCCGTAAAGACCCTTTCGTAAAGAAGTGCAGGGAACCTGCAAAAGGTTTAGGATTATCATTCCAAAAGTCTCTATCTGGAATCAGGGTTTCAAAGTGTCTGTCAGGGATGTATTGGGGTGTGGCATGGTCTAGAATTCGCGTCGGAAAGTTTAGAGAACTTGGTATAGAGGAGTGGTCAAAGGGATTATTGGTCCACTGGGCGGAGGCTAAAATTTGTCGACTACTATCCCTCATTTCAAACGACTGAATGACGCAGTTGGTTAAGTGCCTGCTCCTAGTTAGAGGGGTCCCAGGTTCGAATCCCAGTGAAATCGATTTGCCGTTGGGATTAAATTAACGGCACTGGGGTAGGTTGCTACCTGGCAGTACAATGGACCAGTTTTGAGTCTGAGTGCTCCAGTAGAGTTTCAAAAATCCTCCGAAAAAAAAAATCCCTCATTTGAGTTCAGACCATAACTTGTCTTGCAACCTCAAAAAAAGTCGTTGTCCAAATAAACACAGATTCACAGATAAACGAAAATGAAGCAATTGTCGTAAGTCCCATTTGTAAATAATTAAGTCTCAGATGAACAACTTTTGAATGCCACAAGAACCCACACTGCCACTTGAAAGAGCGCTCCTGAAGTTGACAGCAATTCAATTTTCAGTTGAAAGGAAAGCGCTGTTCCTCACAACCACTAAAAGACGGAAGATGAAAAATCTTCGAAGCAAAAAATAACAATCAATCCCAGGGAGGGTCATTTTGAAGATTACATTCATAAAATATTAATGGACTGCGGTATGGCACGAGTTCCTTGAAGACGTCTTCATCGTGAGGGAATACGGAAGAATCCGACGATCCAATTACAGACACAAAAAGAGCAGATACCGAGGCTACCTCTGATGACCGAAGTATGAGGTGCAATCGAATTGCAGGGGAGATTGGTCGGATAATTGCTGTTCATAAACTCTTGAAGACGTCTCTTTTTGAAGTTCAATTTGAGTTATATAAACACTGTCTAAACACAAAGCGCTGAATAAATGATGACGTGATGCTTACAGGTTGCAAATAACTAACGTTTTCGTCCAAGCCACGTCTGGAGGAGATTGAATCAACGAATGATGAGAAGTCATGCATAGGGAATGTGGATTTGATGCCACGCGCCGGTAAAACTTCACGAACATTCATCATGGACATTGGGTGTAGAGAGTTTTGACAGTCTTCTGTTTGGAACAGGCTTGCATTAAAATGCGTGCAGCAAAATTAAAGAACTTGACTTTATACGCAAGTGGACACATGTCTTCCAATAGGGACTTCTGAACTTTGACAGTTGATAGCGGCCATTCTGTTGAAGCTAAATCTGCCAAATTGGATGTCATTTATTTAGTCTGTTTTGCCAAATCTCCACGAACAGATATAGCGTTAAAAAAGTCCAACTGATAAAATTTTTTTATCAAAATTGGTGTTTTGTTCGGCCAACGCACGGTTCGTCCACTTTACGTTCGCCATAATCGTCCTACCGAGAGGACTATTCGCAGTGTGGTGGAAAAATTTGAGTCCAATGGTTTAGTAAGCGATAAACCAACACTCGTACATAGACGAAACTCAAGATCAGTCGAAAACATCGCCGCTGTTCGTGAGAGTGTGCAGGAGAATCCCAAGCAGTCGATTTCGCATCGATCACAAGAACTCGGCCTTTCGCAGACCACAACTTGGCGAATTTTGTGTCGTGACTTGGGTCTACTTACTTACTTACTTATCGAGCCTATGTCCCATGGAGGGACTGGGCCTGAGCTTTAGCTGTCTTCCATCCTTGACGGTTCCCGGCACGCTGCTTCCAGTTGTCTGGACCAATCTGTCTTGCGTCCGCGATGACTTGGCCTTTAAACCAGGGGTTCGATTTCCATCTCCTTTCCGAAGCAGGAGGCTCGGATTCGAAGACCCTCTTGGCTGGAACATTGTTGTCTATACCACATCCAATGTAGTCGACTGATTTTTCCGTACTACGTCGACATCTTTTTTTTCAGAGGATTTTTGAAGCACTACTGTAGCACTCAGACTCAAAACTGGTCCATTGTACTGCCAGGTAGCAACCTACTCCAGTGCCGTTAATTTGATCCCAATGGCAAATGGTGACTGGACTAGATTCTATTTCACTGGGATTCGACCCCTCTAACTTGGGGCAGACACTTAACTAACTGCGCCATCCAGTTGTGTCCACATCTTGGTACAGCCTATAGAGTTCGCAGCTATATCTTCTCCTCCTTTCACCTTCCTCGCAGATAGGACCATATATCCGACGCAGATACGTTTCTTCGAGGGAACCAAGAATCAGCTCCGCAGTTCTGCTTAGTGTCCAGCTTTCGGCTCTAGAATAAGAGTTTTGTAGAACATGATTTTGGTCCTTAGAGTCAGGAGTTTTGAGCCCAGTTGTTTTGACAAACCGAAGTAGCATCGGTTGCCAAGGGCGATTCTACGTCGGATCTCCACTGTGACGTCGTTCGTGGAGTTCAAAATTGCCCCGAGGCAGACAAACTCCTTAAAATTGTGGCTGTCGATTGTAATGTTTGAATAATGACCAGCTCGTTTCACCTGTTCTTCAATCGCCGTGAAAGATTCCACTACAGCGCGTTGGGAACGCGCAACGGTGTTGATGTCATCTGCGTATCCCAATAGTTGGACTGACTTGTAGAAGATAGTGCGACGCGACGTTGAGCAGGGATATTATACCTTTATAGTTGTTGCAAGAAGAAGGATCGGCTTTTTTGTGGATGGTGCATATGGTGCTGATATTCCATTCGTCACGCATGCTTTCGTCTTCCAAAATTCTACAAATGATCTGGTGCATGCTCCCTACCAGAAAATTGCCACCGACCTAGAAGAGCTCTGCTGGTAGGCCATCTGAGCCTGCGGCTTTGTTGTTCTTCAGCTTATTAATAGCTGTGCCGACTTCTTCAATGATGGGTGAGGGGACTACTTCATCGACTGAAGTTGGGGTTTCTTCGTTCCCCCGTTCGAGAGGCATGTTGGGTGAGGCCCAGGTCCACCTCGGACTGTGGGCCCCAAGAAAAAGAAGAGAACCCAAAATGTTAATGGATACGAATTCAAAGCGATCAGTGAAAGGCATTCCTAATGATTGGGTCTTCCTGCTTACGAATTCGGCAGTAGCTATATAGATGAAGAAAAGAAGGAAATAAACTCTTTGATTGCTATTTCGCTCTGCAGACAATCAATAGTAATAATAACAATAATGACGGCGCTGCAGTCCGAGGTTGACCTGGGCCAAGCTTTTCAGCAACCACTTGTGTTCTGCGTGCTATTGTTGTTTCAGAAGTGGAGGGGACCTACAGTTTAATGCTAACAGCGAATGGGGAGATTGAGAAGCTTTTTCTGGACAGTTATACTCTTTAAGCATTGCCAGTGATTCGAAAGAGGTGGAGCCCCGAACAATTTTGTTTTTGAAAAATGTTTGCTTGTGCTGGGATTTGAACCTAGACTGTGAAAGCCTAGTGCGTATGGATCGACGCACGAACCCACACGGCCACGGCGCCCACAATCCACCTGCAGACAATTCTAGGAAAATATTTCTTCCATAACCTGAGCGAGCCAGCCAACATCGATTAGGACAAACGTTTCAACCTCGTAATGTCACAATGGGCCTAAGTTGGCCAAAGTGTGGGTGTTTTCTTCCATTAGAACTTATTCTTATTCAGGCAAAGAAAAGGACACATTTTCTGAACAATACAAAGAACAGTTCTGTACATTCCCACCAGGACTGAAACCTCATTAAGCAGATTTAAAGATGTAATCAATATTTGTTAAACCAAATTAAGACTAGGTTGTCCCTTGTAACAAGAAAGTAAGTAAGCGTATAAATTTTGCTCCGTAGCAAGCCCTTGGCAGTATGTGTACACCGTAAACAAAGTCGTAAATATTTCTTGGTTCTCGTATTAATTTCCCACAGGTTATCACACGCCCCTGTTGCAATATTCCACAGAATGTATGCCCTTTAATTCTCTGTGGTAATTTCCCAGACGTCTTTTCCTATGCTTCCGCGATAACTTCTTTGGAATGTATATCAGTAGCGACTTTTCGATGAGCTCCTTAAAGTTCTTGTGAAGTTAATTTTAAAGAAAAAATGTGTGAAAATGACTGCAGTTCTGAAAAGTGGACTGTCTTCGAATCTGAGCTTGTGGGGTAATGCAACAGGGGACGTACACGATTGATATGGTGTACACAAGTGGGGAAGGAACACAATCAATTTTGGGTGAAGAGCTGAAGACAGCTACGAGTAGGAAAGGGTCGTGCTGCCTGGAGAGAGTTGTTTTCCAGAACTAGTTCCTCTCGGACTGTAGCCGGAACAGATGTGCAGCAATACTGCATGATTTGATGCAGAAATGTAAAACGTTGATGCGGAATTCCAAGGTGTTCAGTAAATTTCGAAATCTCGTCACATTCGATTGCTTTTATCGTGGATGTAAAAAGACTAAAGAAAATAACTACGGGGTATTTCATTAACCGCTTCCTATCTTTAAATTTAAATAAAATAAAGTATGTACGACATATCATCAACATTTTTTATTCATTTGAAAGGCCTATTGATGCCATTATATAAAATATAACATTGTTCTAATGTCTGCATCCGAAATGTCCCATTTTCTATGACTATGCAGCATAAATCATGCTGAATTTGACCGATGGCATTGGTTATGTTGGCTTTGAGGGCCGCTGTGGTCTGTGGCTTATTCACATAGAACTGCGACTTCACAATACCCCACACGAAAAAGTCTAACGGGGTCAAATCGCACGATCTCGGTGGCCACTTCACATCATCTCCACGTGGTATGACCATGACCATGCCCTTGAATGACGAATGTAGCGTTTTCCAAGCGGAAGTGGTAGCAATAAATGAGGCGGCACTTACGCTTAAAGACCTTAGTTTGACTGGAAAAACGATAACTATTTACTCCGACAGCCAAGCGGCTATAAGAGCCATGGCGTCGGATATTGTAAAGTCGTAACTAGTCAAGCTATGCAGACAGAACGTCAACGAAACCTCCAGGCTAAACACGGTGACTCTCTGCTGGGTACCGGGACACACAGGAGTTCAAGGAAACGAGAGAGCGGACGTGTTGGCAAAGGAGGGCTCAGAGTTAGATAAATCTCTAGCACTACCTAATGTCAATATGCCGCTAAGTTTCCTAAGGAAGGAAATAGAGGACGAAGCCTTGGAAAGAGCAAATGCGCGATGGCTAAATCTGGACATTGGATCAACGACGAGAGCCCTATGTCCGATGTTGAACAGGAGGAAATCATTATCAATGACTAGCCTAACTCGCAAGGATATACAGGCGGTGGTGGGAGTTCTCACCGGACTTTGTCCGATAGGCACCCATGCAAGAAGATTAGGTATCCCCAATAGCGACTATTGTATAAGTTGCAGGGACGAGAAGGATATAGAGTCCATCCGCCACCTGCTATGCGATTGTCCAGCCCTACGGGGAATGAGACTGCTAACACGAGGCAGTAACTTCTTCGACGAGCTGGAGGATCTGGAAAAAATAGAACTGAAACACCTCCTGAGATATATACAACAATCTGGGTGGTTCTAATAAGCATCAAAAGTGTAGGTCTCCCCCACACATAGGGCACAATGGACCCAACCGTTGGTCTCAGTGAACCGCGCCCCGGTCGCAAGGGCACCCTATCACCTACCTACCTACCATGCCCTCGAATCTCTCGTGGAAAATTTCCATGTGGCGTGAGCTGTGTGACACGTAGCGCCGTTCTGTTGAAACCACATGTCGTTGGTGTCCATATCATCCAATACAGGCCAAAAAAGTTGGTAATTGTCGATCTTCAGTGCCCGCCGCTGACGATGAAGAACTGGCCAACGTCGTGCTCAAAGAAGTATGGACCGATGATGCCATCAGCCCAAAATTCATACCAAACAGTGGTTTTTTCGGGATGCATTGGACGCTTCTGGATCGCATGTGGATGGGTATGGTCCCAATTTCGACAGTTTTGTTTGTTGACGTACCCAACCCATTCATCCAGAAATGGGCCCCATCGCGGAAGATGATTTTTCGATGAAAATTAGGGTCAGTTTCCAACTGCTCCAGAGCCCATTCAGCAAACACACGCCGTTGTCTTTCGTCTGGTCGTTTACCTTCAGCTCCTGGTTCAGGTGAGTTTTGTACGGGTGCAGGGACAAGCACAAGTCAAGACGCAAAATTCGCCAAGTTGTGATCTGCGAAAATCCGATTTCTTGTGAGCGACGCGAAATCGACTGCCTCAGATTCTTCTGCACACTCTCACGGACAACGGCTATGTTTTCGACAGATCTTGGGTTTCGTCAACGTACGGTTGTCGGTTTATCGTTTACTGAACAAGTGGACTCTAATTCATTTACCACACTTCGAATAGTCCTCTCGGTAGGACGATTATGGCGACCGTAAAATGGGCGAAGCAGGCTGAACTTTGCCCAAACAGACCACCCATTTGCACGCGTTGTTGAACGCTATGTCCGTCGATGGTGACTGAATAAATGAGAGCCAATTTAACAGATGTGTGGGCGCCGTGTCATAGTGGGTAGGTGCGGTTCGATTCCCGAAAAAACAACTCAAATTTTTTCACGGCTGCACCTCTTTGGAGTCACAGACAATGCTCAAAGAGTATAACTGTCTAGAAAAAGCTACTCAATCTCGCCGGAGTCGATATTAAACTGTAGGTCCCCTCCACTCGTGAGAGAACAATAGCACGCACAACACGAGTGGTTGCTGAGAAGTTTGGCCCAGGTCCACCTCGGACCTTAGCGCCGTCATTATTATTATTATTATTATTAATTTGACAGATGTAGCTTCAACAATGTGGCCGCAATCAACCGTCAAAGTCCGAAAGTCTCTATTGGAAGACCCTTTATCAGGAATACTCTTTCCAGCTTAATATTTCCTACTCACTACAATCCACAGGCGTTTAAGACCAATCTGCACAGATACCTTCTCTCCGTTTCTCCCACTTTACCTTCGGCTCAGGCTGTGTCCTGATTCTGGACGCTTAAGGGCACTTGTAACCCCTTTTGCACAACCAAATTTTTGCCAAACAACAGCAACAGCAACAGCTCTTTGTTGCATGCTCACTCAGTGAAAGAGCGGCACTATTCATTTTCACGAAAGATGAAAAAACAGAAAATGATGTCTACCATAAAGCTCTACAACAAATTTGATGAACAAAGAGAAAATACTTGTTACTTAGAATATTATTTTTGCACGCGTAGCGAAGTACGAGGATGCGCTAGTTTGGGGATAAAAACGGATTCCAAACTTCGCTGCTTTCACTGTCTGGCAAAGTTTACTACTCAGCTCTTAGATTTCAGTTTTGTATTTGTTATTTTAAATTAGAACACGGAAGGAATTCCTTGCTCTCGTGGAGGATTTTCTCGCGATTGTCCTGTTTGAGTTGTTTCTTAAAGGAAATCTCATGTACTTACCTCCTCCGTACCTCTTCATCAATATAGCATTTCCTTACCACTCTTCACAAGAGGGAGAATAAAGCAAGGAAAGCCATTCACGTGATGTTACAACAGCTAGTGAATGTGCCCACTTGCTCCTACCGGATGTAGCACAAGCATTAATAACCTCAACTCCCCTGCCTCAGAGCAGAACTGTTAAAAGTTTTATATCATTTCTTTGCTTTTTTGAACTCAGTGCTTTTATGGAAGTTGCCAAAGAGATGGGGGATCCCTCGTAAGTCACTTATTCATCGTCTGCTCATGCCTCGTGTGGGTCACGAGAATAAATTGATTTCCATGCCACCGCTTGGTCCGCTGAAAGAAATCCTCTTCAACGACTTGCCATCAACCGCATGCGGGCACATCTGCATAACAGACAGTTCCTCTGTCGATTTGTTGGATACTTTTCAATCTGATTGCCTTTTATTAGATTTCTATATTTAGCCAATACCCCTGATCCATTCATCACTCATTTCCTTTTTAATTTACGGAGAACCAATCTAAATCGATTTCTTCATCAAAAGTATATATCCCTCGCCTATCGTGTTCATCAGTTTTATGTGGGAACGAAGACACAAATAAACTTGGTTTCTAAAATCATATAAAGGACGTTTTCTTTGAGATTCTAGTGCTCTTTGAACACGACCCCAGTGGAGGTTTGTGTTCTGAATTTCCTCCAGGGTTGGTGGTTTGAGCTGTTTCCTTTTTTATCTCACAACATCTTCGAAACTTTGCACATAACATAGTTCACCCCATCAATCCTTTGAAGAACTGGAAAGGAGACAATAAAAAGGTTTAGTGTGGAACGACTAAATTGAAAAAAATCTTATTCTCCCAGCGGAACTTGGAGATTCATGTGCGGGGGATGATTTAAGCTCTTTAGGGTTGTGGTTTTTAGTCGAGTGAATTCTCATTTAATTTCTCTTTCAAAGAACTACTTTGCTGCATATGCAATTACTTGCAATTTCTAACGAAATCATTTGATGAAGGATAATTATCTCTGTGAGACAACGCAACAGAGGACGTCCGGAATTAAGGCAGAGCACACAAGTCGTAAAAAGAAGCACCAAGGCACCAACCTGTCGTATGAAATTAGAGAAAACTAGTTATCGCGGGCGCAGTGGCTTAGTGGGTGCGTCGACTCCTACGCTCAAGGTCTAAAGTTCGAATGTCGAAAAAACACCTAACATTTTTTCACGGCTCCACCTCTTTCGATTCACTGACAATGTATAACTGTCTAGAAAAAGCTTCTCAATCTTGCCGTTCGGAGTCGGTATTAAACTGTAGGTTCCCTCCACTCGTGAGAGAACAATAGCACGCACAACAAGATTGGTTGCTGAGAAACTACGCCCAGGTCCACCTAGGACCGCCATTGTTGTTGTTGTTGTTGTTGGTAAGTCGCTTGGGAAGACAGTAGACTGACTCAAGGTCCAAATGCACTATTAAGACACTTCAACCTAAGACCTAGTTCAACGGTATCAGCCTTGAGAATATTTTTATGACGTACGTATCTCATCTCATCTCATTTTCAGTGACCGGCATGTTTCACCAAAGGGGTCGCGAGGCAATGCATGCACGAGAGATCTCCAGGCCACTCGATCCTCCGCCATCGACTCTAACTCATCAGGAGCTATGCCCAAGCACAACCAGGCGAGTGTTTGGACTTGGTCCAACCATCTCGTCCTGAGTCTGCCAAGCGGTCGCCTACCTGATGGAATCGCATTCAAAGCACGCCTAGGAAGTCGTGATGATGGGGACATTCGTGCCACATGACCAAACCAACGAAGTACAGCCCTTTCCGTTCGAAGAAGCAGCTGCCCAACATTGAGTTCCTCGCGCACTGCCGTGTTTCTCACCCTATCCCGTCGAGTAATTCCCACAGCAATACGAAGAAATCTCATCTCGGCAGCTTGTATTCGCGGTCTTATTCTTTCGGTCATTACCCAAATTTCATGACCATAGGTGAGAGTTGGAACAAATACTGCGTTAAAAACCGCTAACTGACAAGCTCGTTATCTTGGTTACTTTTTAAAATAATCATTCTGCTGTCCCTTATCGAAATGATGCAAAGTTTAGCCTTTGGGTTTCCGCTTGCCTATTAGTCTCACCTCACTCTTAAGGCTCCGCTGCTTTTGCTTCTGAACAATTTGGAGTAAAGACGTGGAATTTTTCCAAAGGATGTAGAGGGTGGTTCATCTAGAGGTTTTTTTTTAAATCATAGGTTATTTTGACACTGACAGCTGTTTCCCGCTCGAAATCTTGACAGAAAGTCAGTATTATACCTTCGCGGAACGTAATGAGTCGCTTTGCGCTTGAACAACGTTGGGAAATATTGAAAACTGTGCTGTGTATCCCAAACAGTGCGTTTTTTGAAAATAAGTTTTGGCCGAAATGAAGCACCCACCGCGACTGCTGTACGCAAGTTTGTGCGACTGGTATGCTAGTGGAAAACACTCATGGTTGCCGTCGTCGTACGGTGCGCAGAGATGAGAATGTGGCTGCTGTGGCCGAGAGTGTGAGACTCAATTCACGAACAACAACTCGCCATCGCGTCGATCTCAATAGCTCAACATTTCACGCGCTAGCCTGAGGAGATTTCGAATTCTGCACAAAGATCTCGCATTATTCGCTGACAAGGTCCAATTGACTCAGCAATTAAAGGTGAGCGATCATCCGCTTCGTTATCGTTTCGCCGGCCCAAAGCCATTGCACCTTGCACCTTAGAGCAGCTTGAATTGGACAAAGATTTTGGGCGGAAAATCACATTTTCTGACGAGGCGCATTTTCATCTCGGCGCCGGCGGCTATGTTAACAAACAAAATTACCGCATCTGGGGCTCGGAAAACCAAAACCCACACGTTATTGTCGAGAAGCCACTGCATCCACAGAGACTGACAGTTTGGTGCGGATTGTGGAGTGGTGGCATCATTGGACCATTTTTCTTCGAAAATGAGGCTGGGAACAACGTTTCGGTCAACGGTGGGCGTTACAGAGCCATGTTAACCGACTCCTTTTTACTGAAATTGAAGACATGGATTTTGATGACCTCTGGTTCATGCAGGATGGTGCGCCATGCCACAAAGCGCATGCCACAATCGATCTTTTGCGCACCAAATTCCCAAATCGTGTTATCAGCCATCTTGGCGATGTCAATTGGACGCCTCGGAGCAGCGATTTGACCCCTTTGGACTTTTTTTTGTAGGGAATTGTGAATGACTGATGGTAAACCAACAAACCGGAATCGATTCAGGCACTTAAGGATATCATCCAAGTAATCCGTGAGCCCGAAACCATCAACAAGGTCTTGGAAAATTGGGGTGACAGAATACGGTACTGCGAAGCCAGCCGAGGCAACCACTGGAACGACGTTGCATTTCATAATTAATGGGAATGTTTCTTCTTACTAATGAAGCCATTACACATGCCAAAATTTTTGATTTGTTAATTTTATTGCATTTTTAAAAAGAAACTTGTATTTGGCCCATCCTGTATATAGCAATATGTTTTTGAACTATCCCTGTAGCGGGACCCCAAAAGGACCAAGAGACTGGGGATCGAACGAAGATAAGTTTCGGTGCTTAGATACCGAATAGATAGTTTGACTGATAAATTGACTCCGATTATGAGGGTCTGCCTGATGGGGAACAAGAATGCGGTGACTAATGACAGCAACCGCTGAAGATTTAGCAACACAATGAACATGATCCCTTTTAATGACTATTCATACCCCTTTTCCTGTGAACAGGATACATTTACTGCTATTGCCTAATAGTTCAACAGTATTGAAATATTAAAAGTCACATGGAAGGCCAGGTGATTGGAAAATCAAACACGTTCCCCCCAAGGCGGTGAGACAACTACACACTTGATTTATGTAGTCCTTCAGAAAAGTCAAGGAAAAAAGCAGCCTCCGGTAAAAAGTAATCGTGTTTCCTTTCCATTAGCGGCAGAGAATGTTCTGCCATTTGTTGTCGGAGGAGACAAGAGCAGTACGAGGTGATAAATGAGAGAAGGACGCATTTCGAAATTCAAGAATAAACAAGTAAAAGTGATTTACACTGCGGAAAACTTTTGATTTCTCATTCACTAGTCACCTAAATGGACGGTGCCACGAGCAGCGGGGACAAGCCAATATTTTCCCATAATTGTACCGAATCTATCTTGAGAACCTGTGCTGGTTTTAAAAGCATTCACTCAGTGTGTGGTGAGGGATGACAGACAAGTTTTGTTATATCCTGTACTTTGGAGATGAAAAATGTTCAAAGCGTACGATGAGCTATTTATGTGATAAAAGTGGGCCATTATGACTTTTGAGGAAATTTGTTTAACTCTCATAGGTGGCCTTTTGAGTGATGGAAGGGGACACACAAAAGATTCGGTTCAACGGGAAGATGAATGATGTTCTTTGTTATTCGTGGACATTTTTCCCTTTAAATTGTATCAAGTTTTTCAAGCTAGTGTGTGCCAACATAAATAGGGTTTTTTTTTATTCTCACGACTATCCTTTTAAAGGGTATCTCAAATAGTACGCAACATTTGAATGTTGACACATCTGTGTGGTAAAGTGCCGCCAAAGGGGGAAAAAAGACAGCCAGAGAGTTGACAATTCCTGTTTTTTAAAAATGGATGGCAACACGCGTTTTTTAAAAATATAATGAAGGTTTGGCAGCCTTTTTCTAGATAACCTCGAGTTTCTACCGCACGACACCGACCTCCTACCTCCTGCCTCATCTCGTCTTTGAGGAAAACTTCTCTACCAGCATACCCTCCAGTTCTGACTGGAAGTCTGATACTCAGACGCTGGACGGTCCTCTACGTATTTTCACAGATGGATCCAAGACGGACGAGGGAGTAGGATTAGGTGTCTACTCCAAGGATCTCAATTTTAGTATATCCCTCCACCTTCCAGAACATTGTAGCGTATTCCAGGCTGAGACGATGGTAATAAAAGAAGCTCTGTCTTGGCTCAAGAACAATGTGATATCCAAGAAGGACATCGCCATCTGTTCAGACAGCCAGGCAGCAATCAAATCCCTGAACTCGGTCACTTTTCTCTCTATGACCTCCCTAAATTACCGCATATCTCTTAACGAGATGGCTGAGCATTTTAATATTGACCTCATATGGGTGCCGGGACACAGTGACATTCCAGGGAACTGTGAAGCCGATGATCTGGCCAGCAGCGGTACGATCTCCACAAACCTTCCTGGTGGAGATCATGTGCCTATGCCATTCGCTACAGCTACAATTCTTTTAAAGAATCATACTTTTAGAAACACCAACTCAAAATGGTCAGATGGCACTACGTGCCTCATCACAGAACAAATTTGGCCTAAACTTGATCTAAAACATTCACTCTATCTTTCTAGAATGAACAGGTCATCCCTAAGGACTCTTATTGGCGTTATCACAGGACACTGTGCCATTGGCACTCACGCCTCAAGAATGGGACTCCCTCACAATGATTTCTGCATAAGCTGCAGAGTCGAAGAAGAAGAGGAAAGCATAACCCATCTCCTCTGCACATGTAGCGCTCTCTCCTCTCGCAGGAAGAAACACCTACTTCTTTAAAGACTTGAGCGAATTGAACAACGTCGGTATTAATTAACTAAAGGATAGGTGACATCAGAGCCACGTGGTATCACAATGGGCCAGTCACAGTCAACCACTTCAACCTAACCTCGGCAGCCTCTTGTTCTTCTTCGGGTGGTGCTAAATTTTGGGCGAATTTGGGCGAAGTCTACAGCAACCGCATGTTATTAGTTACTTTCGTATGGAGGCGAACTACAGTTTTATGCTGACTCCGAATGGGGAAGTTTTTTAAGCTTTTCTTGAAATTCTATACTCTGCGAGCATTCTCTATGACTCGAATAAGATGGTGCTTTGAAAGTTGATGTTGGGAGTCCGGGAACAACAATTCGACACCTTGGTTAAGAAGAGGAGATGAGATTTCGAGAAGCTCTTTCTTTTTTTTTCGGAGTATTTTTGAAACACTACTGGAGCACTCAGAACTTGTCCACTGTACTGCAAGGTAGCAATCAACTCCAGTGTCTTTAATTTGATCCCAACGACAAATGGTGACTGGACCAAATTCGATTTCATTGGGATTCGAACCTGGGACCCCTCTAACTTGGGACAGGCACTTAACCAACTGCGCCATCCAGTCGTTTTTTTTTTTGTGGGGAACAGTGAAGGACGATGTTAAGCCAACAATTCGAAAACGATGCAAGCAGTCTAGGCCAATATCATCGAAGTAATCTGTGACAGCCTGAAACCAACAGGGTCTTGGAAGAGAAGCTCTCTACAGAATATTCTCACAAAAAATTAGCATTTTCATGCAAAAAAAGTAAACTTGACACAAGAACTGAAGCATAGTGATCACGCACAGCGAAGACAGTTCGTTGAAGGGAATGTGGAACTACAACAAGTGTAAACTAATTTTTCAAACAAATCATTCAATAGTTCTGTTGATCGTAAGAACTGTCTAGTTTCTACAGGGTGGGCCAAGTACAAGTTTCTTTTTAAAAATGCAATAAAATGAATTAAATTAAAAATTTTTCCAAATGGCTTTATTCGTAAGAACAGATATTCCCATTAATTATGAAATTCAGCGTCGTTCAAGGCTACCTTGGCTGGCTTCACAGTAGCGCATTCTGTCACCCAATTTTCCAAGACCCTGTTGGTTTTAGGCTGTCACAGATTGCTTCGATGATATTGGCCTAGACTGCTTGCATCGTTTTCGAATTATTGGCTTAACATCGTCCTTCACGGTTCCCCACAAAGAAAAGTCCAAAGGGATCAAGTCGTAGCTCCGAGGCGGCCAATTGACATCGCCAAGACGGCTGATAACACGATTTGGGCAAAAGATCGATTGTGGCGTGGTCTGTGTGGTATGGCGCGTCATTCTGCATGAATCAGAGGTCGTCCAAATTCATGTCTTCAATTTTAGTAAAATAAAAGTCGATTGATTAGATTAGAAAAGATGATTTATCGCCCAAAACCTTTGTCCAATTCAACCTGCTCTGCTCTAAGGCCCAAACTGCGAAGCGATAACGAAGCGGGTGGTTGCGCGTCTTCAAATGCTGAGTCAATTGGACCTTGTCAGCGAATAATCCGAGAGCTTTGTGCAGAATTCGAAATCTCCTCAGGCTAGTGAGTGAAATGTTGAGCTATTGAGATCGATGCGATAGCAAGTTGTTGTTCGTGAATTGAGTCTCACACTCTTGCTCACAGCAGCCACATTCTCCTCTGTCACCTGTGCGCACCGTACGACGACGGGGACCTTGAGTGTTTACCCTGAACCACAAAATCCTTCTGTGCTAGGTTCCTGTACACTCCAGCATTGAAGGAAACGAAAAGGCAGATGAACAGGCATGGACAGGTTCAAGTTCAGGCGCAGAATCGGCTGACAATACTATCCATCCTCCTATTAGCTCAGCCAAAAGACTCATTGAGCAAGTATCTGTGTCATCAGCAAACGAACGGTGGCAAAGCCACCCAGGCTGCGTCATATCCCACTGCTTATGGCCCAAATACGATATCAACAAGACCACATCCCTCATATGCAGCAATAAGAAAATCATACGCATCTTTTTTTTTTTCGAAGGCTTTTTGAAACACTACTGGAGCACTCAGACTCAAAACTGTGCCATTGTACTGCCAGGTAACAACCTATTCCAGTGCCATTAATTTGATCCCAACGGCAAATGGTGACTGGACCAGATTCGATTTCATTGGGATTCGAACCTGGGACCGCTCTAACTTGGGGCAGGCACTTAACCAACTGCGCCATCCAGCCATACGCATCTTAAAAGGGGTTCTCACTGGCCACTGCACGGTAGGTGCAATGGCTAAGAGACTAAACCTCCCGGCGAACGATTTCTGTAGGAGCTGTAGGGATGAAGAAGAAATTGAATCAGTGGAGCATCTCCTTTGCCATTGCCCTGCTCTACAAGAACGACGGCTCTCTCACTTGAAGGCAAGGTTCTTTCACCAGCTCAGCGATGTGGCGAAGATACAGATCCCTGACTTAAGGAAATTTCTTACTATAACGGGGTGGTTTTGGTAATTGCATGCTGACCCTGCGTTAATTCTCGGAAAGCATGCAATCCTTACAGGGCATACACAATGGACCTCCACGGCCTCTGGGTGTAATTGCTGGCAAAAGCATAAAGCCCTCCTAACCTAACCTAACGTATGAGTGTTGTCCACTAGCATACCAGTCTCACAAACTTTTTGCACAAACTTGCGTACAAAATGTCGCGGTGGATGCTTCATTTCGGTCAAAACTTCTTTCCAAAAAGGCATTGTTTGGGCTACACTGCACTCACTTTGGAAATAAGTTTTCAATATTTCCCAACGTTGTTCAAGCGTAAAGTGACTCATTTCGTTCCGCGGAGGTATGATCCTCATTTTTGGGTAAGATTTCGAGCGGGAAACAGCTGTCAGTGTCAAAATAACCTATGAAAAAAATGCTCTGGATGGACCACCCTTTACATCCTCTCTGCATATGCTCGTGCTCAGAGGCTTACACTTCGGAGCCTACATTATCAATAAGATTTGCGACCTTAGCGAGGTATCCATTTGTGGTCTACTGCGCTTCATAGAAAGGCCCAATTGGTTTACCACAAGTGGACAAGCAGATTATACTATGGGTAAGTCGCTTGTGGGCGCCGTGGCGTAGTGGGTAGGTGCGTCGACTCCTACGATCGAGGTCGTCGGTTCGAATCTCGAAAAAAACACCTAACATTTTTTCACGGCTTCACCTCTTTCGAGTCACTGACAATGCTCAAAGAGTATAACTGTCTAGAAAAAGCTTCTCAATCTCGCCGTTCAGAGACTGTAGGTCCCCTCCACTCGTGAGAGAACAAAGGCACGCACAACACGAGTGGTTGCTGAGAAGCTAGGCCCAGGTCCACCTCGGACTATAGCGCCGACATTATTATTATTATTATCGGTTCACACTGACTTCTTCCTCAGTGAATTGAAGATACCCTGGAGTACATCTTTCAAAATAAGGATGAAGTTGTTTGCATCATCGAATTTCTAGTGATTCACTGCTAGAGGTGCTCCAGGTACAAACTTGCTTTTTGGAATAGCTGAGTGTAATTGGACAGTGAGAGAACATTTTTGTGAGTCTTGAAGTCTCGGAAACTTCCTCGATTTGTCGACGATATTTTTAGCTGATCCGCAGATTAGAATGGATCGCACTACACTTGTTTATAGCTTGCAAACTACATGCCCGAGTATTTCCGAACCCACGTTTGCGTTTGGTGTAAAATGCTACATATGTCTTTTTGATGTGGTCCTCGACGTTTTCAATTTTAATTTGGAATCGAGGGTGCTGCCTAGATATTTTGCTGTCTTCGGGAACTTGAGTACCGCCGTTTTAATATTTAGACTCACGAACCATAGAGTATTCCCTTTCCTCGTGAAGAGGAGGAAGCAACACCGATTTTGTTTGGCACTGAAGAATTTAAACTCGTACTGAAAACATACTCGATGTTTAGACACGATCTCTTTTTTGATCAGTTTTTTTTACCTATCTCTTGACAGAACAGAAATCATTTACAACAACAAACAACGTCTTCTCTTTCTTTCAGCTCGGTGAAGACCTTCAATCCGGAATCTTCTTCTTCGGAATGTCAAATAGTTTAGTGAATCCGCTCATCTATGGAGCCTTCCACCTTTGCCCACTGAAACGCAAAAGCAGCAAGTACAACCATCACAGCCTAACCAGGTACCAATCAACTCTGACAGACGATCGATGAAACTAAGTTATTACCAATCAGTGTTCGTTTCTTTTCAGGGGGGATTCACAACGATCTCCTTCTCTGATGACAGCTGTCACACAAGTCGACTGCAATGGCCGTCAAACAAGGACGTTCCGTCAGGCCAGCTACTACAGAACAAACAGCAATTGCAGCAACAAAGAGCACTTCAGTCTTCTCAACACCCCAGCCAGTATGTCATCGACACCAAGGAGTGTATCCACTCGTCACAAGGCCTCGCAAAACGGTGCAGTAACTCCGATTGTCCTCAATTTTAACGGTCACAATGGTGTCTCCACTTTTGCCCATGCGAAGGACAACATTTCGAGTGTGTAGTATGAGTTTTGCTGGCGTCGCGACTGTTGGTGTAGGCAACCGCCGCCGGATGCTATGCAATGATTTCACAACAACGACACAGATGACGTCAGGACACATCCAACGAACGTCACAACGATGGAACCGATCGGGATTTACAAATTGTGAAGTCCCCACCAAACAATTCTTCTCCCCCCAAAATTCCAACCACAGACATTGTGACATTTAATATGTACATAAATACTAAGAGTGTAAGTTAGGCTAAGTGTAGCGAGTAATTGTGTAAGGATACCTCTCCTGCGCCCGGACAGACGGGACAGGAGAAACAAATTTGTGATTTTATATTGAAACCGTATCCTGCGAAATACGAACGCATGTGTGAGCAGCTTGTTCGTCGGAGCCATCCTAAGGATGACCGCGAAAAAGCGGTTATTTGTTGCTTACTTGTGTGCAGAATATCTCTAGGGCATTCAGATGTTTAAGTGTATGTAAAATGTTTGTCAGAAATTTATCAAAAAATAATGTTTTTTAACCTACTTTATTTTGTATTAGGAAATGTTATATAGAGCTGAATAAAATCGAATAAACGGAACAGAAGTTCCAGAATGGTCTAAGTGAAAAATGGTGTTTAATTTATTCAAATGTAGTATTTTTCTAAATTTTGTTTTGTTTAGAAATATTTTTTGTCATGACTTGTCCACAACCTTGCAAACAAGCGTGTCGGTGACCCGCAGATGCTGGCGTCTGATTTCCGAAGAACTACATACATTTGGCAAATCATCCCTGGTTTTTCTTTCTAAACTTTGACAGTTGATAGCAGCCATATTCTTGAAGCTAGATCTGTCAAATTGGCTGTCATTTATTCAGTCTGTTTTAGCAAACCGCCATAGCCGGTAATAGCGTTCAACAACATGTCCAAATGATACATTTTTTTTTTTATCAAAATGGGTGTTCCTTTCGGACAGCGTTCCGCGCGCTTGTATATAATCGCCCTACCGAGAGGACTACTCGCAGTGTGGTGGATAAGTTTGAGTCCACTGGTTCAGTAAACGATAAGCCAACACCCGTACGTCGACGAAAAGCAAGATTGCCACTGTCCGTGAGAGTGTGCAGGAGAATCCGAGGCAGTCGATTTCATGTCGCTCAGAAGAACTCGGCTTTTCGGAGATCACAACTTGGCGATTTTGAATCGTGATTAGGGCCTGCACCCGTACAAAATTCGAGCGACGCAGGGGCTGACAACGACGTGTGTTCGCTAAATGGGCTCTGGAGCGGTTGGAAACTGATCCTAATTTTCATCGAAAAATCATCTTCAGCGATGAAGTCCATTTCTGGATGAATGAGTTAGCAAACGTCAACAAACAAAGTTGTTGAATTTGGGATGATACCAATCCACAAGAGAGAGTCCAATGCATCCCGAAAAAATCACTGTTTGGTGTGAATTTTGGACGTCATCGGTCTACACACAGTTACAAAAGTAAGTATACACCGTAAAAAATAACGAATCCTGACCGAATCATTAACTAGAAAGCGAAACTGCATAAACTTTAGGTAACATGTTATATATATTTATTTTTCTATTTTCATGCTCTTTTTAAAAAACAAACAATAAAAAAAATAGGACTAACAATAACAAATATATTAAAAAACAAAGTAAGACACTGTTAAAATTTCATGTCACAAAAGTAAGTATACACTATTAAAAAAGAGAGATTTGTCTCAAATTACTCAAATTTATTCCTAGTTGGATATCCTTAAGCAGTAATAACTGCCTTTATTCTCGATCTCATGGAGGTAACAAGCCTTTGAGTTACTTTCGGACTTATTTTTTTCCCAATAGCCTTAAGCTTGGATTTGGTCCTAATGCCATGGTTTAGGATTTTACGCTCGAGATGATCCCACAAACGCTCGATGACATTTAAATCCGGTGATTGAGGTGGTGTTTTGAGCTGTTTTCGCACATTGTACAGCAACCATTCCTTTACTGAAGTCTGCTTTGGGTCATTGTCTTGTTGAACCCTTCAAACCTAACTACTGCAAGCTATGGTGGAGATTGTTTTTCGGTATATTGAGGTAATCGTATCGATTCATTGTCGTCTCAATAAATACTAAATTGCCAACACCAGATGCCGCCATGCACCCTCAAACCATTACTGATCCGCCACCATGATTCACCGTATCAGCCATGTACTTTGAATCTTACTTCTTCTTCTTCTTCTTCGGACGCTACAGTCCGAGGTGGACCTGGGCCTCACTCAACATGCCTTTCCAGCCAGCACGATCTTTCGCCAGCTGTCTCAAGTTTCGCACACCAAGCCGGCTGAGGTCCCCCTCGACTTGTGCGCGCCACCTTGTTCGTGGACGTCCTCTGTTGCGTTGTCCCACAGGCTCAGAGTCGAAGACTCTTCGGGCCGGAGCTAAGTTATCCATACGCTCTACATGGTCTAGCCATCTTAGGTGTTGGATCCGTAGACGCCTGGCTAGACTCAAGTCACTGTACAGCCCATACAATACGTGGTTGAACCTTCCCCTCCAAATGCCATCAACGCCAACAGGACCAAAGATCGCGCGCAGAACTTTTCTCTCGAAAAGACCAAGAGACTGTTCATCCGCTTGGAATATTGTCTATGCCTATGCGCCGTAAAGCAGGACTGGGATGACCAAGGTCTTGTATAGGGTCAGCTTGGTCTTCCGAGAGAGGGCTCTACTACTCAATTGCCTTTTGAGCCCAAAAAAACAGCGGTTGGCAAGAGTTATTCTGCGCCTGATCTCGGTACTGATGTTGTTTGTACTGTTTACTGCGGAGCCAAGGTAGACGAAGTCCTTAACTACCTTAAAGTTATAGCTGCCTATGGTGACGTTCTGGCCAAATCGTCGATGTTGTGTGTTTACCGCCAGACCTCGTTTACCGCCAGACCTATTTTAGCCGCTTCCATTTCAATGCCAGCAAACGCATCATTGACGGCTCGCTGTGTTCGCCCAATCACGTTAATGCGTCCGCGTAAGCAGCAGTTGAACGGACTTCTGGAAGATGGTGCCTCTTGTGTTGGGCAGTGAGTTTTGCACGATCTTCTCAAGAACGATGTTAAAGAAATCACATGACAGCGCGTCGCCTTGTCTAAAACCTTTTATGACATTGAAGGTATCGGTGAGTTCGTTACCGACCTTGATGCAGCAGCGAGAGTTCGCCACCGCCATCCTGCTCAGTCTGACGAGTTTGGCAGGAATGTCTCTGTATAGCTCCTCCTGCTCCTAGCTGTCATATTCGGCCTTGAAATCGACAAATAGGTGGTGTGCATCGATCTACATTTCTTAGGTCTTCTCCAGGATCAGCCGCAGTGTGAAGAATTGATCTATGGTGAACTTCCCCGGCCTGAAACCACACTGATAGTATCAGTTTGGTGACGAAAGGTTCCAGGCGTTCACACAGAATGGCAGAAAAGATCTTATAGGCGATGTTAAGGAGACTTGTCCCTCGACAGTTGGCGCAGTCAAAGGGGTTTCATTTCTTGGACTCCTTACTTACCGCAAAAACGTTAGCATCAACACGGTATTGTGCTTCTCCCATTTAGATGGCGCACACAATTAAAGAAGGAACTCAACCTAATTGGACAGCTTAAAAAACGGTTTGTAAACCCGAAAACTGCGATATGTCGCAGGCAAAAATGTTGCAAAAAAAAACTGTCACACTACAACAACTTTCAATTATTGAAAGCAGTGTCAGAGTCTTTCTTTTTTTTAACAGTCGCAGATCTGGGATTGCAAGGGAAATGAAAAAGTCAAGAGATCCCATCTGTCAAAATTGTACCCAACCAATTAATAATAACAAAAAAAATCTAAACCCGTTGTAACTTAAGTTTTGCTAAATCAATTCGTTGTTTCAGACCTTTGTCTTGGATAAATCATGCAGACATACTCAGACTTTGCATACAATCTTCCTTAAGCCACTTGTTTGCCATTCCTAAGATTCGTTTATTTTCATTTAATTTTTAAACAATTCAAATCCACTACTCGTAAACGAATTCCATGCAAACACACGTATGTACATATGCGGGATATCATCAACATATCGTCTTGATAAAATAAAATCCTTTCCTGCACATTCCTCTTACGAGAATCCACTTCAAACAAGGAGAGGCAGGTGTAATTAAATCTCCTTACCTCGACAACGGCAATAAGCATATTTTCGTGGATAAGCATGCGTAATGCAAATTCTTCTTGTGCAGAAAAAAAATACATTTGCATTAAGGGATAATGCTTGGAATCTAGGAAATGTGCACAGGATTGGAAAAAAAATCTGTGGAAGAACAATACAGCACGAGTAGGGCTGGTTTTTGAATTCTTACTTTGTTTTGCATAATTTCAAAGAGATGACAACAGCAGAGCTTTTGTTTGTCTAAGTACAAGGATTATTTTTGAAGCATGAACGTGCGAATGTTCAGAGGTGTGAATTAGATTCGAGTACTTCGATAAGGATACAATATGTCTGTTGGATCTATAAGCTTTCATTGGAAAACAAATTGTTTAACATTTCAAAGGATTTGTGGAAAAAGTTTGCAGTTCAAAATGTTACTAGGGTAACTGAATGGGTTTTACGAGTATAACTGTTATTTGGTTAAACCCTAGTTCACTCCGAACTGTAGCATGGTAAGAAGAACTTGGATATCGTAAATGATTTCATCTGCCTTGAATGCGAAGTTAATTTTACTGACATAATCACAGAGTTAAACGCGCAAACGGGCTTTCGAAGCCTTGAACCTTTGGGCTCAAAATTCAACTGGCCAAAACTATCTCAGATTTCTGTAAGATCGTTGTTCTATGTTGTAGAAGACCAGACACTATAGAAAGCAACCCAATAAGCCATTGGCCAGTTTGAGGGAAAATTACTCGTTTAATCATTTAGTGGGGCCAATACCCCCATTTGGATTTCGAAGCGTTAACAGGCGAACCATGCAGACACAAGCGTCTGCACCTAGCCTCTATTAACGAACTCCTACTCTCACCTCCCCGTGGTGAAATCCGGGAGCCGAGAACCCTCGACAGAAGATGGGGTAACTAACCCTCGTGGGACGTCTGGGTAGCTGCAAACGAGAGAGAGGGGATTGTGAGTCTACCAGGGCTCATCACTTTTTTCAGGATGGCGGCGGAGGAGCTGATCAACTGATTGGCCAACGGCGGCATCCACAACTCCAGTCAGCAGGAGCTAACTGGTTTCCATGGTAAGGGCAGGACCCTGGAATAGAGATGGCAGCGGATGAGCCCTTCTCTTAGGGTCAACGACGGCGCTCACAGCCTGTAAGAGGCTACCGACAGCGGATCCTTCCGGAAAAGCAACGAGTTCAGAGAACACAAACTGCCTCGGATAACTACGGATCTACTGTTAACGACCCCAGCAAACGGAATAAGGACAATGAAGTTCGGTTCTGCACGTGAAATGTGAGGTCCCTGAACAGACCACGTGCAGCCGATGACATCGCGGAGGCACTAGACTGCCATAAAGCAAACGTTACCGCAATCCAGGAAGTGCGGTGGGATGGGCCGGGCAAAAAGAGGATGAAAAACTGCGATATCTAGTACGGCGATTGTTACAGAGAGCGAAGGCAGCGATTATTTGGATGTGGATTTGTTGTTCGAGGCACACTTAGGCAAAAAGTCTTAAGCTTTAAGTACATAAGCGAGCGCCTCATAACAATCCGCATCAAGGCTAAATTCGGGAACATCAGCCTAATCTGTGCTCACGCCCCAATGGAGGACAAATATGACGATAGCAAGGATGACTTCTATGATCTCCTAGAAAGATCGTACGATCAATGCCCCAGCTACGACACCAAGATCGTTCTAGGAGATTTTAACGCTAAGCTGGGTAAAGCGGACGTCTTTGCTAGAGTCATCGGTAAGCACAGCCTGCACGACACCACGTCCGAAAACGGACTCAGGCTGATGGACTTTGTTACGGGGCGAAACCTCTTTGTAGCTAGCACGCGGTTCCCACACCTCAACATCCATAAAGGGACCTGGCGATCCCCTGATCATTCAACCGTCAACCAGATTAATCACATTGCGATCGACGTCAGATACTCCTCCAGTATTCTTGATGTCCGAACGTTCCGAGGCGCCAACATCGACTCGGACCATTTCCTTGTTGTAGCCAAGGTAAGGACAACGGAGTCGAGGAAGACAACCACAGTTTGAAAGAAGAAGAAAATCTTCAATCGCAACAGACTGCCAGGTATTTTGCCGTCGTTCTGGGAAACTTAAGACACGGAAGTTCGCTTTGCTTCCTGCTTCGGAAGAATTTGTTTATTTGTGGAAACATACTCGGGTTGTTAGATTTTACAGCCCGAATCATTGCGAGAGGCGTTTTCGGGTGAATGTGATGGATTAACATTTACTAATATTAAGTTGGAGATTCAGGTCATTTTGAAGAAAGAAACAGTCGGTGGGAGGTGATATATGATTAGATATATGAATAGATTCTCATGTCATCGAAAAGATGATCACTGCGTGTGATCTTTGGCCATTTTAGATTGGAGAAGAAACTTTAACCACTGTCTTTACGGACTGTCCTACAACATATTTCTAGATCCGTTGTAGCATCCGCTAGACCGAACCATAGAAGCAACTTCCATAGCGATAAATATGACGGCGGCACGCCAACCAGCCAGCCAGCCAACTCCAAAAGGGTAACTACGGTACAATATATTTGGTTGGTCACGGTACTTGTCTGGAACGTTTTTTTTTTTCTGATTTATAAGAATTGCATTACGCACATTAGCTTGAACATTTAATTATCATTTTAAGTGTTTTAAATATTATTTTAAACCACCAAACCACATGAATTCAATTCTTGACCTTTTCTGATTTCGCCTTTTTCTCAATTCACGGCTTAGTTCCTTTTTCTTCTTTCTTCTGTGTCTCTCCATCCATCAGCTTCTTTTCTTCATTTTTTGAGACCGTTTTTCCAGTCAACTCTTGCTTTGACTCAGCAGCCGTTGAAATTTGGTCCAGTTTGGCCTTAAGTGAGACCAAGAAAGATTGAAAACTTGGGTTCTTCACGACATGTTTGTCGAATAACTTTCGACCTATTCCATATGCCCTTATTGCAGAAAGCCGAGCCAATTTAACTTCATTCGAATAACACAGTTCTTCAAGCACACGAAGTAATACTTTCGAACTATCTTGAGCAACACGTCCCGCATCTTGAGCTATTCGAGTTGCATCTTTAGTTAAACGTTTTGCAGTCTCTTTGGAAGTGAATTCCTTTCTCACGACTGTTAAATGCAGTGCTAGAATGTAAAATAAGATTCTAACAACATGACTTGATTTTTCATGTCTTTCCTTTTCGAATTTCTTACGATATGTGGGCTGTTCTGTTGTCTTTCTTCCTAACTTCAGGGCAGTGAATCCCAAACGGAACATTTTGACAGAAGAATGTGATTAATTTATTTTTTGAATCTGAACGCAAAAATGTGTGTCTATTGTGTTGCATGGAGAACTTGAACTTTTGAGCAAGTATGTTTAGTACGGGGATTTAAGACAACTTGATCTTGACCCGGACCCTCACCGACAATAATAGTGATAATAATGGCGGCGTAACAGTCCGGGGTGGACCTAGGCCTAACTTCTTAGCAACCACTTCTCTTGTGCGTGGTTTTGTTCTCTCACGAGCGGAGGGGACCTACAGTTTAATGCCGACTCCGAACGGCGAGATTGAGAAGCTTTTTCTAGACAGTTATACTCTTTGAGCATTGTCAGTGACTCGAAAGAGGTGGAGCCGTGAAAAAATGTTTGCTGTTTTTTTCGGAAGAGAAAAAGGAGGGAGACTTATCCCTCAATAATTGGTGCAGCGAAAGGGACCTTTCTGTAAAATCGGGCAAACAATGGTGAAATTCCATCTGTCGGCCATACTTTCATCGGAGCATATCTTAGGTAGGTGGGTAAGTGGGTAGACGGGCGGAAACCACATCTCACTTAGGTCCTTAAGGACCTATTGTGATGCCCAATTGGGGATTGGTATCCACATATAACCTTTGCTGGGCCCTTACTCTGTATTGCTACTCTAATATGAAATTACTCGAATTCGCAAAATCGGTACTCTATAACTCTAATAGCAAAGTCACATTTTCGAAAATCGAGTAGTGTTGGGTTGCCAACTTCGACACTCTTTGTTTTCGCAAAATTAGTACTCTCTATTGCTTAATTCAATGTCAGAACCACTCGAATTCGCATAGTTTTGTTCGATCATGGATTGGTTGTCGAATGATGAACAAAGTAAATAAGTTTTGATTGAAAATGTAAGTATTTTGTCATAAATAAAACTTACAAATATGTATTTGTATATGATAACAAACGCGAAAACTTTTCTCAATAGAATATGTTACTAAAACACTTAAATATGATCCATTTAATGGCAAATGCTTTTGGATGAAAAATGTAATATGCAATATGTGTTTTCTTTCTATTTGTTTTATACATTTTTATTATGTATAAAAGTCAGTATTATAAGTCAGTTGAATAAGTACTGGAATATTTAAAAAAATATGTTTTCACGTTTTGCAGTGCGGTAAGGTTTTCAAATCAATGGTTCTAAGGGACAACCTAAATTACATGCATGAAATGTAGGTACAGTGAAAATCGCTTATTTTTCAAAATTGTTTGTTTTTATATTTTCCATTACTTATTTATTACTAGTCACAGTTTTTTACAATATTTATAGTGTCCCTTTGAATTGGATGCCGGCAGCCTTCCGCTGCCAAGAACTTCAACTAGCAGCCAATTTGATCATATGTATGTATGTATTTTGGCACTACAATTCGTCGACAACAACCTGCCAATTCATGCTTTATCCTATTTAAAACAAGCATTAATGTAACCTCACATAAGACAAGACTTCTGAAATTATAAACAAACATAAATATAACACGGTATGCTTTTGCAAACATTTTTGTTTACCTCAGTATTGTCTGCATTATGTACCACCTGTCGACGTTCAATTCTTCCAGCCGCAATATTTTCTTCATTAAACCAATATTCAACACCCTCTTATTATTTAATATTAATTATTTTCACATTTTAAACCCAAATTCATTTAATAAAGCCAAAACACATTAACTTTTAAGAAATAAAATTGTTCTCTGCTTGAATTTGAACTGTCACTTTAATTTTTTTCCTTCGAAGTTAAATTTCGAAATTAGCAAATTGTTGGATGCAATTGGCAACAGTAGCACTCGATTCTACTTTCATACAGAGTACCGATTAGAAGAAGAATCGCAAAGCACTTTCGCATATTTGTGCTATTCGAATATCGATACAGAGTAACGGCCCTGTATTAATGATCCCCTCTTTTACCGTAGTCACCCTGATTTCCTTATGATGTAAAGAGATCTTAGAGGTTCATTTGAGATTTCAAGCAGATCTTGGAAGAAATATTCTCCCTGTGTTCTGTGACGCAATTGACAAAGACTAGGGCAGTGACAGAGGTAGTGAGGAGTATCCTCTCGTTCCTCTTCATCAGCGCAGCCTCTTCAAATGTCGTCGTTGGAGGGTCCCATTTTCATGGCGTGGTTTCTAAGATGATTATGGCCATTGAGAGCTCCAACCGTTAGCAACTCTTTCTCGCATTGAAGGATTTTGTCGGTTTTTGCTCGATCGTATCTGGGCCATATTGCTTTAGTAGTCACACATGTAGACAGACCGCGCTATCTACTGTTTGGCATCTCAATCTTTATATCCACCTTTTTCCTCAGCTTTAAGAGAGGCGGTTTGATTCCATAAATTGCTTGTGACACGTCGGTCACTGACCCTGTTCTGATAAGTTCATCAGCTATCTCATTGCCGGCTATGTCCCTATGATGGGTGCCCGGGCACATGAGAATCTCCGGTAATGAAAAGGCGGATGAGCTGGCTAGGGCTGAGTCACATCTAAGCTCTTCGCGGGCCCTACCTGAGGCCAGTACACCGCTTAGCACCTTGCACAGGGAAATAGACATTGAGTCTAACGAGGCAGCTAATAAACGGTGGTGTCGATTAGACACATGCGCTACAGCTACTCGTATATCACTATAGCCAGCCTACGACAAGAGGAGATTTACCGATCTCATAAATCTAAGTCGAAGGGATATACGAACAGCCGTTGGGGTCGTGATAGGGCACTGCGCGACAGGAAATCACGCAGCACGGCTTGGAATTCCCCATAACGACTTTTGTAGAAGCTGTAGAGACGAAGAAGAAATATATATATATATATATATATATAAAATCTATTCGTCACCTACTGTGTGATTGTCCTGCACTAGCTGTTAGGAGGAAGGAAACCCTAGGAAGTTTCTTCTTCTCAGAGCTGGATGGTCTAGGAAAAATAGAGCCAAGCAAACTTCTAAGATACATATCTATATCTGTGTTGTTTAACTTAGCTGTTGATACATCGAAGTTTTAGGTTTCTACGGTTTTAAACTTTTTTTGGGCACAATGGACTCATAGTGGTCTAAGTGAGCCGTTGACATGTTCTTCATGTCAGCAAGGGCACCCATCTACCTAACCTAACCTATGTCCCTATGTCCGGGGACCCAGCACAGATTGATCGAGTGCTGTGAGCCAAGAGCCTTCAGATCTTCGCGACAGCTTGCGACTAGATTGGACTCTATTTCTGTTGCGGATCTAGCTTTAATGGCCCCCTGACTGTCAATAAGAATGGTAATATCAGCTGGTATTACCTTCATTGATATCGTTCTGGCCGCTTCTTTGACCATCAGGACCTCTGCTTGAAACACACTACCATAATCAGTCAGTCTCAGGAGTCTGATTGAGCATTGCAGGTTTAGCTCATCGGCAAAAATTCCCGCGCCTGTGCCTGCTTCCATCTTTGACCCATCGGTGTATTCCTAATCGTATTATTGATGAGTTCGTTGGTCGCCCACTCCTCTCTGGTGGGGTATTGGCAATTGAAGGGTCTCTCAAAGTCGAGGAATGGGTGCCAATAGCCGCTCTCGACTTCTGATACTGCATGTCTGTTAAGAATACTTTCATCTCCTATGGTACCTGAGCGCCAGTCGCGAGATTGATCGATTATCAGAGCACTTTTAGCGGTAGTTGCCTGCATATATAGGTCAAGTGGTAGCATGTGTAGGATCGTTTCCAGTCCAGCTGTTGGGGTGGAGCTGATTGCTTCAGTAACTCCCATACACGTAAATCTCCGTATTCTAGTCAATGCCTTAAGATTAAGGCCATACGTAAGGATAAGTCTGATGGTCTTGGGGTTTCGTCCCCATTTTTCACCGACAATGTTAGCATACGCATGTTGCTTTTTTTACCCTTCCATTGACATTGAGTTTCCACTTTAGTTTTTTGTCAAGAATGATACCTAGGTATCTAGCACTGTCGGATAACGTCAGTGGGGATCCTTCAATAGCTGCAAGTCTAAACTGCGGAATGACTCTTCTAGTAGTAAAGAGGACCAATTCGATCTTGCTTAGGTTAACACCTAGTCCGCAGTTTTTTGCCCACCTAGCTAGTATTTTCATAGCGCCTTCAAGCAACTCACTTACGGTTGCCTCTTGCTATTAACACTACTTCGTCTGCATAAGCAACTACTTTCACTGCCGAGTATCTGAGCAGCTCCAAAACTTCGTTAATGACTAGAGCATATCTTACAGATGTGTTGTTGTATGCACCTTAACAAATCATCGCCACCTGCTGAGGAAAGTTCAGCAGGCAGTCCATCGGCCCTTACTTACTGAGGTCAGGAGGGCGGAATTCTTCTCTATGATCGCCTATATTATTCGATAATCGTGCATAGAAAGTACAACGCTTCCCCCAGGTTCTATTTGTTATAGTTCTGCACAAAGATTGGCGTTGAGTCTAACCTTGACATCTGACCGAGTTATCTGAAAAATGAATTCTCCACCGCAGACTGTAGTACCTCCTACGCAAGTGTAATTAGAAAGCCAACCAAAATTATATATTTATATGCATTACTGTATTTCATTTTGCTAACATTCACACAAAATGCGTGCTACTTTACGAAAAAAAGAATTAACCTATCCACAGAAATATGTTTTTACAATCTTCGAATAAAAAAAAATAACAAAGACAGTAGACTTATTAGCAAAAGCGTAGAGTGTTTATGAGAAAACAATTTCTATTTAAACACAATCTGAGGAAACTTCGGGGGATTCCCGTATAGACCTTCTGCTTCCCAAACTTGAATGTAGGAGTCTTTAGTTAACACCACCAAATGCTGATGCGTTGAGTAAGTTATACTGAAACCAAACGAAACTGTTAATCGACTCTTGAAACAAGATTTCCTTTTGTACCTTTTTATGTTTGATATACCGGTCATGATCTCGGTGACCATACTCAAATTCCAACTGGACCACAATCTAATGATTCCGCCCTCGACGGCTGTTGCAATCACATTCACACCCACGCCCTCCTTGATGTACGAGTAGCAAACGGCCAAGATTTGATCTTCGTGGACTATGTGATTCACATATCGAGCGTTTACTGTGTGCAGTCGGAGAATTGACTTGCCATTTGGATTGACGGAGACATTTACAAAATCATCCAAATTTTCCTCTGTCACTTCAAAGCACTCGTCGGCTTGCGCGGTAGTGTACGGGTCATGTTCACTTTTCGGGATTGAGTGGACGGTAACTATGTCGCCGAGTGTTGGACTTATCGCGGTGACACTTATCGGGGAATGATGTATTTCTGCCGGCCGTTCTATCGTCCGGACATAGCTCAAGCTAGAGAAAATCTTGAATTACTTTACCATCAAGACAAACCGCTGGTTCGGACTTACTCATTGAGGTCCCATATCACAGCTAAGCCATCTCTCCCCGCGGAGACAGCGATCTTGAATTCCACCGAGAGGCAAATCGATGTAACTTCATCGGTGTGTCGAGTGAGGGCAGTTGGACCTGACCACATTAATTCTGTACCATTAGCGCCAGTCTGCCCTTCACCACCTTGCTCCATGTCATCCATCTTTAGACTGCTCTTTGGGGACAGCTTGCGGAAGGTGGCTGAGTTGTATGACAATTTAAATCCCTTCATGTAGCTGTGACGACTCTTAGCCAAGTTCAAGCCCATGCTCTGACATTTGTAGACACTAATCAGGCCTGACTTGTGCCCACACCAGAGCAGGTTCGAGTTTGGATCCGAGCCGCAGCATGATATCTCATCGAGGGGATTGTTGTAGAGCAGGGCTTTCGGGGTTGTTTGAGTTTCATTTAGAGGCTGTATTCGAACTGTCCTGTCGTCGTTGTCCCATGAGATCACATTGTAGGTATCCGCCTCCGGACCTGGTATAAGGAGAATCAATGAGAGGCTGCTGGAGGTTACCCAGTTTTCCACGTTTACCTTGCATAACACAGGATTTAGACGGCAGTCCATAGATCATGTTCGTGTTGTTGAAAGAGACAAGCGTTTCCGCGCCGGGGAGCTTGTTAATGTGACCCAAGCTGGGCGTTGGTAGTTGTGGTGAACCTAGGAAGACACCCCAACGTAAGCCCTTAACTGTGGGAAACACCTCCCTAGTGCCCAGGCAGTAATTGAAGGGTTTGGAAGACGGGTGTGATGATTTGAAGAGCTGCTTGGGCATTTGTCCGTAGGTCTTTATCATGGTCTCAACGGCCTTACGTTCTATGGGATCTGTGATCTCTGATTCCAAGAATACAGAATACGTCTGAGGATGGGAGAGACACAAAATCAAAATCACCCTGAAACCGAGTGTTCGAATACTCACCGCTGGATGGAACACATTAATGGCATCTACTGCATTCTGTCCAGTCTGATTGTGGCCAAAAATCAAGTCAATCCAGTGATGAATGTTCTGTCGCACCATTTCCGACTCAAGGGCTTGCCTGTGAATCAGTATAAACAGACGGGGATCCCGAAGGCACCACGGCGGCAGGAGAACATCTTCCACACGTTCCCCAGACTGCCGACAACCGAAATCGAATCCTTCGAAGTTTTCAAACATCTCCGGCAAGCAGAAGAATTCGGGAATAAGTTCCTTAACATCCGTTGGGCTGTCTTTGCTTGCTAGACTGTATGTTGTCGCAAGCGAATGAAACGTCCGATCGGGTAAATCGAAATTATTGTCTGCAAAGAGAGTGTCAAACCGGCGATGATTATCTCATGCGAGTGTTTACCTTGGTAACGTAAAAAATAACTGGTGAACGGTGGCACCCGAACAAGAAAGTGCAGAACAGTCCCTGAGTTGGAGTAATGTGAACTATAGTGATAAGGCTTTAGCTGGAGTGTGCCCATGTTTGTCATTGTGTTATTAATGTACTTAAAAAACAAATGAAACAATAAAAGCATTCGTTCAAAAACAAAGCAAACAACTCTAAGCTACCGTGTAATTGTTGACATAATGCTGTTCGTTTTCCTCGTGCTGTACTGCGATTGGCTTCTCAAGTTTCCGAAAGTTCTTTTTGTCCGTCAAGTCAAGCACTTCCGATGTGTAGTTGGACAGAATCCAAGGAAACACTGGGTACTGCATAAGATCATTGTACGTCCTTCCGGCGATTTGATTGAGTGTCATTATGTACTCCCAGTTGGTGAGGAGACCTTCACGCCACTGCTGAGTGATGAGAAGGATCTTATTCTGATCCGGACACGTGATGATCTTGTCGAGGAAGATGTCCTTCAGTATCTTCCAGTCGTCCTGATTTTGCAGCGAGAAGAACAGTGACTTGTTTGTATCTAGGAATATTTCAAAGGCTTTCTCCTGATGCTGGTAGCGCTTCAGCCAAATCTCCGTGATGTTTGCAACATCACAGCTGACGTAGAAATATTTGCATTTGTACGTGGCAATGAAGTACAACTTGTGAACTGTCACAACAATTTCTCCATCGATCTCAGCGTCTACTGGCAGGTATTTGGCGGGGAAGAAGTAGAGAATTTGAGAGTTCTGTGAGATGTTCAGCTGTTGATCGTAGCTGGAAACGAGATAGTCCAGTGGACGAACGTATTCCTCACAACGACCTCCTCTCGTTCGGTACTCCTCCATGATAAAGCGTTTGTCGATGTCCAAGTGGCAGCGTCGCATTCGTGTGTGCACCCGCGAAGGTCCCTCTGTGGCGTCTAACTCGAATGACCTGTAAACATACACAATACAACACGTGTTTCTGTAGCACACCACTCGTCTTACGTTTCGCATCGACTGCTGGAGTACCATGGAGCACCCTCGTGAGTCATCCGGCGAATGATCTCCAACCACTTGTGAAACGTGTAGTTCTCGTCATACTCCTTCATGTGGTTCATAAGATTCGTCCTCTCCGAATTCTGTACGCAATTGAGACATCTCAGTACACACAAGGTCAACAAGCAAAAAACGGTTACCCACCTGTAATTCACTAACAACTCTCGTAATAGCCATCGACGTTTCTACGCAATTTTCCGCTAAGGATTCAAACTTCTGCATCGTCTTGTCCAACAAAGATTTGTGCTTCGCCGATGTGTTGTGTCGAGTATGCTCAATACGTTCCAGTTCCTGCTCCAAGTTCCACGTTGTGTCCGTATCACGAATGCCGAGACGTAAACACAAATTGTCCAGATTTTCAATCGACCGCTCATTGCTAGACTTTTGCTCGAGCAGGCATTGCCACAGTAAAGCCTTGATGATTTTTCCATCACAGATGATTGAAGGGAGTGCTTCATTCTGACATGAAATCCATAAGGTGTCAATGATGAATTGCCTAAGTTCGAGTGGACGTGATGACAACAGACCCCAGGCAATGAAGTTATTGCAACGAGTGTTTGTAGAGATGCCAAACAAGACCAGCAGTTCAAAGAGCTTTACTTCATTTTCACTTGGCATGTACGACGGACCGAAGCTGGTGAAGAACTGAGAGCAACGATCGATAAGAAGATCAAGTCTGGTTTTGGTCTCCGGCAGTGTAAGCGAAGAGTTGGGCAATAAAGTCACTGAAAAGGAGTTGGATTCTTAAAACCGAAGGCGATACGCTTTTAATGGTTAACCTACCTCTAAAGCCTGATGTAGGTCTTTGATTGTTGAAGAAGAGGTTCAGCCAATTGAGTTGAAGCTTCCCTTGCACAGATCGGAAGCCTTTGATCACATTGATGAGATTGCTTTCTTGGTAGAAATACAGAATGTTGAGTATATCCCAAATAATCTGAAATAAAATTTTACGTTAACTACAAGGTTTCGGGGAAAGGACATTGATTTCTTCTTGTTCCTCGTGTCTTTGTGGCGCTACAGTCCGGGATAGATCTGGACCTCAACCAACAAACCCTTCCAGTTAGCACAACTGTACACACCAGGTTTGTTGAGGTCCCTTTCCATTTGTGTGAGCAACCTTATATCTAGACGTCCTTTGGTGCGTTGTCCCACAGGCTTGGGTCGAAGGAGGACATTGATTTACTACGTAAACCTTCTCTCCACATGTAGCATCCTCTCGATCCATAGGAAGACTCACCTGGGGGCATACTTTTTTGACAGCTGAACAGCATCTCCATCAGCCAACTCAATCGCTTTAGGTGGTACCACAAAGGGCCTACCCAAAGTGTTACGATTATCCGCAGTGGGTCACTCGCACCTAACCTAACCTAACAACACCTCATCCGGTGAATGAATACAAAAACGCATAATTGCATTTTGCATACAATATTCCTTTTCTTGTGGCGCTAAAGTCCGGGATAGACCTTGGCCTCATCCAACAAGTCTCTCCCGCTGGTACAATCTTTTGCTAGCTTTCGCCAATTGCGCATGCCAACTAGGTTAAACCTGTGTGCGCCACCTTATACGTGGACACCGTCTATTGTGATGTTCCACTGGTTTAGAGTCGAACATTCGTTATCATACTTACATTTACTTGTCCCACCGTCTTCAACGCCTTCTCCCCTACCACTGTGAGCAGTTCTATGATAGCATTTTCAGTCGCTGCAGTAGACACTGTCGTCTTTGTGTACATATTGTACAGCGTTTTCACACAACACTGCAAAAGGCCGTTCTCCAGGAGGCATTGATTATTTTCAGGATCCTATGGAGATTAAATACATTTATTCAAAGACCACGTTCATAGATCAACACTCACCGTTAAGTGAATTATGCGCAGAACCTTGAATCCCTTCGCTGCGTAGTCGCACTGACCCACAGCTTGGGTTAAAATTGACAGTAAGGCATTCAGGCCCAACTTATTGTTTATGGATATGCACTCGTAGTTGATGAAGGCGTCTAGGGTTCCATACAATCCAGTCACCCACTCCAAACATGTCTCAAACATGTGCGCGTCAGTCGTATGGATGGCCAACTGATTGGCCAGGAGTTGCGGGTAAAACTTTTTCGTAATCGCCGTGAGTTCATTCGCCGAAACTCGCTTCGAAAGAGCCGATAAAAGCTTTAGGATTGCGGTTCGAATGTTTGGACTCCAGTGATTCGCCAGCGCGAGTATGATCTCAACCTTGACGTAATGGGTGAGGACCTGAGGGGAAAGCAGTTGTGTGAAGCTGGTGTTGATGTGCTTAAGGATATATTTACCTCTTCCACCACACTGTCAGGCAGGAGACACAGGAAGTCTTTGAGTAGCGTGAAAAGTCTCTCTTGCAGCTTTATGATCCCAGGCAGTTGGCAGAAGTCCACTTGGCACAAGGACTTGGGTTTCATTTGAGGGAATATTGAGTTGTCCGTTGGAAAGTTAAAGCTATTGACTGATTGGTTTGCTGCTGAATTAGTTCCCAGTGATGACTCCGAGCACCTGTCCGGGGTTGCATCAATGTGACGCCTTCTGTCTGAACCAGAACTTGACCGTGACCTGGTTCGTATCCTCTTTCGGATCAGTCCATGTGGACGAATTCTCAGACTGTGGTTTGCGGGCATGGGTATCGTTGAGTGACGCCTCAAATGGGTTCTCCAATTTGAAGGATCGAATGGACCCCACGACTGCAGTGCTCTCTTATTCAGTCGTGAGCAATTTGCAATTCTCTCAAGAGTCGATAAGTCCAGTTTGCTAACATAAGGCTGTCTACCTATGCTCAAGCGACACAGCTTTGGATTATCGTCGTCCAACGGTCCTCTTGGAATTGGGTGCCTGCGTTCACTGAATATATGCCCGAATTGTCTTTTTGGTATTTGAGGTTCTGTGCTTTTACCTTTTTCTGGGGTCTTAGAGTTCAGCAGAAAATAAAAGTTCGATCGACTGTGAATGACAAAGCATTCGCTTGGCTTGTGTAGCAACAGCAACAGTTTCATTATTTCGTCCATCAGCGACGCTGACGGCGGCGATCCGGCGAACACGCTCAAAATATTTGCGAACGAATTGGCGGCTTCCACTGATATGTGCACCGGATTCGGGGACTCGACTACGTAGACTTTACACAGATTTAGTAATTCCTTGACCATGCCCACTCTGTTCAGTTGCTTTATGTTGAACTCCTTGCATGGGTGTTTGTCTCTCACCAAAGCCAGTATCGCCTTGAACAGCGTTTCAAGAACTTCGCAGCTCTCTGAGCCCGATCTGTACCAGTCGGAGTAGCGGTGCAATATGCTGACTAACAGGATTGGATGTGCTATACACGAGACGGTGTTTTCGTTCACAAATGATACAGATCCTCGTCTCATGATGACGGGTTGTGTGCAGGCATTATTGACTATACTTGCCAGGAGGTTCACATCCTTTGTACATCTTTCGGTTTTGATCACGTATCCAATGACGCTGACGTAGTCATTTCGCAAGAACTCAGTGTAGAGCTGCATGTCGGAGAGTGCAATCGTGAGCAGGAGGTCCAATGCCATTGCTTGATTTGCCGAATCACATGTCAGTTCAACCACCCTTGCAAATAGGTACAGAAAACTCGAAAGACCTCCACAGAGGAGAGTTGATGTGTGAATGGATTTCAAAGGCTTAGATAATAAGTCACCGTAGAGAACGATGTTATATTTTTTTCCTTAAAAGAGAAGAAAATGAGAACAAATTATAAACGAAAAAGAATAGAGTCCGCAGAAGATTAAATAATTCCACTTAAGGTAACAATCTTTCTGTTCATAGAATCTCGACACACTTCACGATAAAACCTTTGAAATACATCGAGTGCTACATAGGTCACTATTGACTTTTCACTATTGACCAAAAACTGAAGAATACCAATGATATAATTATTATTGAAGCTACTTAGAACGGAAATAAAAATTAATAGAAATGGAACAATGGACTAGGACGTCCACGTGCAAGGTGGCGCACAAAAGTCGAGGGGGTGTGCAAAACTGGAGACAGCTGGCGAGGGATCGTGCATGTTGGGTGAAGCCCAGGTCCACCTCCGACTAGGAAGGAGAAGAAGAAGAACCTTTGCAGTGCGCTCTTTCGGTAATAATTATGCTCCTTCAAAATCATACATTTTTATTATGGCACAGTCTTCCTACGAGACATCTCTTAGTAGAGCTGCAGTGAATTCTGATAACTTGGAATTTTCACAGACTGTTAAATGTCGATGAACACCCAAATACCGCAGCCAGTAAGGAAAAAATTCTGTCACCAGATTTACATAGGTGAAGTCATGATAAGAATATCGAGATTGAAGTCTAACAACGCTGCTTGGGCAGATGGCCTATCTGCATGCACCAGTTCATCTGTAAGATATGGGCGGAGGAAAACATGGCCCATGAGTGGAATCTCTGTAAAGTTTGTCCGATCCACACAAAATGAGACCCATTTGACTATGAAACCCCTTTATAGAGGAATCAATCTTCTTAAAATCACTTAAAGTATCTTCTCTGCCTAATTTCTCTGCTTAATTACGGCAAAACAAAGAAGCTTTTGGCATTGGACAGAAACTCGATCCGTATGCTCGTCGGAGTGATCACAGGACACTGCTCCATCGGAACAATGCTCCGGAAATGGAATGCGGAGTCCAGCGATCTCTGCAGGAGCTGCGGTGACGAGGAAGAGACTGAGACGGTCCAACATCTGCTTTGCCACTGCCCAGCTCTCCGGAATCGGCGCCTGGCTTCGCTGGGCCAGAGATTCTTCACAGAGACTGCGGACTTAGCGAATGCACCCATATCGGATCTGCTAAAATTCATAAAGAGCACGGGGTGGTTTCAGCCATCGCGTGACAGGATAGGTCATTAGATTGCATACTCCGCAATTGAAGGGATTCACAATGGGCCCCATGGCCTCCGAGTGGAAGTGATGCTTTAACCATCACACTCCCCTTCCAAAACCTAACCTAACCTAACCTATCTTCTCTGCCACCACCTATTCGTCGATTTCAAGACCAACTCTGACATAGTATGCATAGGGACGAGGTATACAACATCACGTCTAGTTTTAACATTAGTGCTAAACTCATCGGACTGAGCAGGATGACGATGGAGAACTCCCGATGCTTCATCGGGGTCAGTAACGGAATCAACGAGATCGTCGATATACAGTTAATCAAAAAAGTAAGTATACACTACCTCCTGAACTATATTTTTCTAAAGAAAACTAAATATTTCCAACAAAAATCAACAACCATTTTTTTTTCTGTTTTCACAAACGTAATACTACTTTTCAAAAAGAACAAACATAACAAAATAACAAAACATAAACAATAGAATTCAACTTAAAGTAATATGAATGGAAATTTACATCAAAAAAGTAAGTATACAAACAAAAAATAATACTTTCTGAAATTTTTCTCTGCTCTCAAGTCTTCTTATCAATATTTCGTTGGGTAGCCTTTGGCTTTTATAATTGCTTGTATTCGATTTGGCATCGAGTCCACCAATTTTGATGTTACTTTTTGGCTTATTTTAACCAACTCTTTCTGAAGCACTCTTTTCAAGTCTTGTATTGTCTTGACACCGTGTTTTTGAACTGCCCGTGTCAAATGTTCCCATAAATGTTCTATTGCATTCATGACGGGCGATTGGGTGATGTTCTGTGCTGGTTACGAACATTATATAATAATTATTCCTTAACAATATGAGAGGCGTGTTTTGGGTAATTATCTTGTTGAAAGATAAATGACACTTCTAGACCCAACTTTCTAACGCTTTCAAGTAAATTAGTTTTCAATATGTCCAAATAGGCATATTTGTCCATTGTACCATCAATGAAAATTAAATTACCGACGCCATTTGCTGCCATACACCCCTATACCATTACTGAGCCACCACCGTGCTTTACAGTTCGGGCCATGTTTGCGGGATCAAGCTCCGCGTTTGTTTTACGCCAAACCTTAGCACGTCCATCGGATCCATGAATGTTAAATTTGCTTTCATTTGAGAATACGATCTTATTCCAGAAAGCTGGATCACAAATTACATGAGCTTTTGCAAAATTTAATCGTTTTTGACGAAACTGTAAAGCAAGGTGGTGGCTCAGTAATGGTATAGGGGTGTATGGCAGCAAATGGCGTCGGTAATTTAATTTTCATTGATGGTACAATGGACAAATATGCCTATTTGGACATATTGAAAACTAATTTACTTGAAAGCGTCAGAAAGTTGAGTCTAGAAGTGTAATTTATCTTTCAACAAGACAATGACCCAAAACACACCTCTCATATTGTTAAGGAATAGTTATTATATAATGTTCGTAACCAGCTGAGAACACCACCCAATCGCCCGACATGAATGCAGTAGAACATTTGTGGGAACATTTGACACGGGAAGTTCAAAAACACGATGTCAAGACAAAATAACGACTTGAAAAGAGTGCTTCAGAAAGAGTTGGCTAAAATAAGCCAAAAAGTAACATCAAAATTGGTTAACTCGATGCCAAATCGAATACAAGCAATTATAAAAGCCAAAGGCTACCCAACGAAATATTGATAAGAAAACTTGAGAGCAGAGAAAAATTTCAGAAAGTATTATTTTTTGTTTGTATACTTACTTTTTTGATGTAAATTTCCATTCATATTACGTTAAGTTGAATTCTATTGTTTATGTTTTGTTATTTTGTTATGTTTGTTCTTTTTGAAAAATAGTATTACGTTTGTGAAAACAGAAAAAAAATGGTTGTTGATTTTTGTTGGAAATATTTAGTTTTCTTTAGAAAAATATAGTTCAGGAGGTAGTGTATACTTACTTTTTTGATTAACTGTACATCAATGTTTTAGGCAAAATGACGCACTGTTATATGGTCTTTAAAACATTATACTTGAGAAGATCTTGAGAAACTGACTAAACGACACTCAAGTCGAGATTTTCACCGTACAACAGCTAGCACACGCGGATAACGGATTGCCGTGATTTAGCGAACACAGCAAGCCTTCAGCGTTTACTAGGATTGAAACTGAAGCACTCTAAGCATTGCCCCTAAGAGAAGAGTTCTGCGTTGTAGTCCAGATGGACTATAACCACCATGTGTCTTGTAACTGATCCAGCCCAGGCTGAATCTCTCTCAAGAGATTGCATACGTACAATGGCTGGTTAGTGTCATTTAGGGGCTTTTAATGTTTTCCAGAGAGTGTCCTCTACATCCTTTGTACATGTACAGGTAAGGTTAGGTTAGAAGTGTTTAAGGTGTGCGCTTAGACCAGTATTGATCCATTGAGCTGCTTATTGTTCTGTTGCGGGAAACTATATGGATGTAAGTTCGCAAATGTTGGCGTCGAAGGGACGACAGGGCCGGGTAGGTGCAGAGGAGATGTGGAATGCTCTCCATTTCCTTCTGCAGAAATTATTAGCCAGAATTCCTAGTCTTTTGGCGCGATCTCCTATGAGGCAGTGTCCTGTAATGACACTGATGATTTAACTGATATGATGGATCTATCGAGGGAGATTAATTCTTTTGATCTTTTGGATTCTAGCTTGGGCCAGATCATTCTGGGGGTATGCTTAATAAGAGACAGCTTGCCGCCAGAACTAGCTTCCATACGAAGATAGAGTACAATTAATTAATCTTCAAACCATTGAAAATCCACGATTAATTGCGGACATAACATTTGTTCTCAATTGACTCCGCTGTTCTTCTGGAAAAGTTATCCTTATACACTAACCCGTGTTTTCTCCCATCGGTACCACTCTTTCGCCTAACTTTCCACCGCACTATCTACGGCCACTTTGAGCATGTATCCCGAATGTTGCGACACGCCAACAATGCCCAGTATACCTTTGACTTCTATGTTTCTGTTTGCTCCTCTAAGGAATTCAGTGAGAAACCTAGTTTTTCGATTTTTTAAGTATATAAGTTCAGCTTTTAATATTCACTGCCTGTATTAAGCAGATAAACAAATTACATTTTGAAATTTGAAGTTATTGAAAAAACTACCAAAATTCGCATTAGGTGGTATCACTCTAAATTAGTTCTCTTTCTATGTGTGTCTGTCTACTTACCGATGTTATTTTCGCGGTCAAAAGTTGGATCATAGGCCATAAATGTGAGCGGTTCACTTGCTGTGTAAGTGAAGAACCTTGAATACTTCAAAACTTTCATCGCATCTTGAAAACTCCCGGTATTTATGTTGTACGACTTATTCAAATTCAAATAACCAAAGTTCGGCTTCCATCCTCCAACCTAAAAATTAGATGGAATTATCCCAAAACTCAATACTCAAAAATGCTTTCTAAAATCACTTACCTGACACTGCGTCAGATCAACAAAATCTGGTCCCAATGCCGTCAAGTTCAGCAAAACTTCTCTATCCGCAATTTTACGATTGAACAGGATGACATTTGAAATTGAATACTTGAGTGCACTTCCGACGACTCCATCTAAAGCACCACGGGAACCCTCCGTGTTGGGCTTTGGAATGCTATCACCTAGAGAAAGCAACTGAAAGGTCCATGTTCTTGTTAAATTACGAACGTTTCTAAAGGGAAGGCATATCGAATGCTGTTCTAAACCGTCTGCAACTAGCGTCAAATTAAAACGATCCGGCGCCACATCAATCGCAAGACATAAATGCGTCCACTTGCTCTTGCACAGACGAAAATACTTCAATTCCACGCTGGATCCTTCAAAGTACCCATCCGCGACTCCGTGGCCGTTGAACAAGTGCATGGGATTGAAACTGTTGAGTATAGCCTTCTTGGTTTGCTTGAGAGCATTTCGAAATGGTGACGCATTGTGTGGTGGGGTTACGTTGAGCGGAACATTTTCCTTGTTGTTTGAGGAGTTCAAATTTGTTGCGTTTTCGTTTGGTGAACTCTTGGGGGAGAGTTCAGCATTCGGCCGACAGCACTCGAATACCAAGTTCAGATTGCCGTTCACATAAACGCTGATCATAGCCTGATTGCTTCCAACAGAGAAGACATGAGTTCGCTGAAAACAATAAGCTAAGTTGAGGCAACAGTCTCTTCTGTTGACAGGTGATTTTTACCATGCTGTCGTCATATAGCGTCTTTGAGTCATCCTCAACCACTGTGCCGCAGCTTTTGTGGTGTATGTTGCTTTTCATTTGCATCCAAAGCGAGACAGTCAGTCCGGAGGGCCCCCACAGTTTTCCGTGGGAGATGGGAAAGACACAAGCCGACTTCAGGAAGAGCGAGCTGGCGTTGTTGCAGAGGTGATAGTTGCGGACTCTTTCGACTTCCTCGACAAATTGGGTTTGCCCACTGGAAACGCACTTTCCATCTGCAAAAGTCGTTAAGTCATAAACTACATCGGATCTGAGGAAATTTATCGTACCATTCACTATTGGGAAGCTCAGTTCCACACTAGGTTGCTTTTTTAGCGTCGAAGTGCTGATGAAGGACAGATACCTCATGAGGATATCAACCGGAGGACTCTTGGTTGCCAATATACTGAAGTAGGTCGCAAGCACTTCAGGCGAATTGAGGTCCACAATAAGGTCCAAGATCGACTGCTGAAGTTCTGAAACAATTCGAATCGGTGAAAACAGAGGGAAACTCAAATGTGAATGACTGCAAGTTACCTTTCAATTCAATGTCGTCGCTTTGCAACACCGGAGCGAAGCCCTGAAGCAGAAACAAAGGTCCTCCCAACAAGTTACGAATGGCAAACATCCTAGCAGCCAGTTGACTCAAGTTACTGGTCCAAATCACATTCGGATGCACCACACACTTCGAGGACAATTCAAAAAGAGTCTCCACCACTATCCTACAGATTCCGTCGTGTACTACATTTGTGCGGTAACGTGAAGCGGGCGTAAATGCAGTCCACGGGTCGCCCAGTGCTCCCTCGCTTTCTGAATTTTCAGGAATTTCTCCATCAGCTTCATAACCTTCATCGGCGGTGAGATAAAGTTCTTCTGTTTCGTTTTCACTGAATTCCACTTCACTATCACCGCACACGAGGCTGGCTCTTGTTGAGAAGAAATCTCCTTCACTTTCGGTCGATGCCAAAGTTCGCTCTTCGACAGCACCCGCTGTAGCAGGAGCCTCATATCGCCTCTCCTTGTCAAGATTCTTACCCAAAGACCCCGTCAACTCGGCAATCTTCAACAACGACTGCAGCGCTTGCATTACAGCCAATGTAACGGTCTCGTCATTCTCCCAATCCTCCTCTGCCTTCGAAAGGATAATCGACTTTATCCTACGCAAGTTCCTCTGCATCGCCTCTGTAACTAGAGAAGGGGGGTGGGAAGGTTAGAAAAAAAAAAAGCAATAAAAACTTTTAAGAATTTGGGTTATCAAATGCATATGACAGAGTATCGCGCGACTACTGCTGTGATATTATCACGACGACCCGCTAAGCATCAGATAAGATTAAGAGAAAGACAAAAACCAACCGTACACATCAACACACGGTACAAACTAACCGACTGAAAAAGAATTATTCTCTAATGAAGTGCAGATGGTAGTAAATGAAACTGAATCTTCTTCTAACTTATGCGCGTATTGTCGTAGGTTGAACTTACGTTGTATGGCTTCTTGAGGTTTGATTCGCGCATGTTGCTGTGATGCTTGCTTCTGAGAGGAATGCACACCCCAGGAGGAGTGAATAAAATGCAACGATGGAAAATCGTTGTACCTTCAGTTGCTCGTGTATGTCAGTTACTCACTGATATGTTCACGACAACATGTAAATCCGATACCGGACTGGTTGTTTGCTTTCAGATATACATGACGCGCTTTGACTTTCCCTCGTTACCTTTCCACACTCAACTTGATAAATCTTATGAACAAATATTGATTCAACTCGACTTTGGGGTATCTACAGTGGGATTTGCTTACTGTCGCTTTAGATCTGTTAAGAGGAAGTCAATGTATCATTCAGCATAATCGGCCCATGTCTATCTCCTTGCATTCATCCCTCTATTCACGTTTCTTCTTCGAATTCGCATCAAAAACTGAGAAGTGAAGTTCTCGGGAAGTGTGAATTTATGCGGTGTTTCAACCGTAGTGCGATTATCTTCTCCTAATAAGTTTTGTCTTGTCGATGGTGCACTGTTGTGAATTTTAATCACTGCCATGTTGAGCGCTCGAAAGGGAGTACATCTAAAATATTTTGTGCAGCGCAGTAAAGAGATATCAATAAACGGATTACACTCTAAGCCAAGAGAACTACAAGCCTCGGAAATGGACGACGACGACCACGGCAACGAACGCGGCAAGACGATTTAGGAATCTTCTCATGTAACTCTCTTCACAGAGCTCGAGTTGTACAGCAGTTGGCGCTACATTCCGAGGTGGTCTTGGGCTTAACCTCTACAGCAGTTGACCGATACCCTGTCGAAATATAAAGCTGACATAACAGCTATACGAAGCGAAGTCCATCATCGACCAAATATTCACATTGCGACAGATGCAGGAGTTTCAAGTCGATACCCACCATGTGTTTATCGATTTTAAGCTCGCGTATAATAATCAAATGATATTCAAGCGTTTTATGAAGGCACCAGCGTCGACACTCTAGCCTCTGTTTCCCAACTCCTACTCTCACCTCCAAGCGGGAAATCCCTAGTAATTTGGTTATGGAGATGGGGACTCGTTCCCTAAAGGTGATCTTGGACGCAGCTGACAAGAGAGGCGGAGATGTGTGTCCATTAAGGCACTTTTTGGGGTGTCAAACCATGTAGCTGCACAATTGATCAACTCTGGTCTAAGTGCACATCCTAGCCACTTCATACCTACCTACCTAAGGCACGCAGCGGATCGTATTATTATTATGGTTGAGGGTATATTGCACCGTGACCTTTAAGATCTATGTGCCCTGCAGCGGAGCGTAACTTTATAGTGGCAAGAACATGGCAAATGAACATGGCAGCCCCCTGATCAATTAAGTGGCGATTCTCCAGGCACTTCTCCAGTATTCTCGATGTCCGAGTCTTTCAAGGAGCCAACAGACAGACAGGCGAAACTATCAAGGAACAGTGGGAACGTTATAAAACGCCATCAGAGAGACTGAATGTGATGTGCTGAGTTTTAAAACTGCACCCGGAAAAAAAAACCTGGTTTCAAGACGAGTGCAGCCGAATATAAGGCGACTATGAATAGAAGGACGAGAGCGGTTCGTGAGCTCTACGAACTTAAAAGGAGGAAAGTGCACCGGCTTCTCAGAAGGAAAAAGAAAGATGAAGAGCAAGCGCGCCATAGAGGAAATGAAGAGGTATTATGCCAGAAATGGTGTCCGAAAGTTCTACGAAAGCATAAAGCAAACAACCAAGGGGTATTAACTTCCAAGGGGTTCCCTTAAACGACGATGAACACACCAATACTGCTGTGAGGCGGAATGTCCCACTCAACACAATAAACGATGATAGAAGAGCCAAGATAGCGATATCGAGACTGAAGTCGATAGTAGGGCGCATGCACCAACTCATCTGTAAGATATGGTCGGTGGATAGCGCATGTCCGATCTTTGGTCCTGTTTGCGTTGATGGCATTTGGAGAAGATTCAACCATGAACTGTATGTGTTGTACAGCGATATGAGTCTAGCCATTCGATTACGGATCCAATGCATAAGATTGCTGAGCCATATAGAGCGTATGGACAACTTAGCTCTGGCCCGAAGAGTCTTCCACTCTGAGCGTGACGTGACGTGAACGCAGACGTCCACGTACAAGGTAGCGCACACAAGTCAAGGGGGACCTTCGCCAGCTTGGAGTGCGAAACTGGAGACAGATGGTGAGAGATCGTGCCGGCTGAAGAGGCAAGTTGGGTGAGGCCTTAGTTACGAGGAAGGACACTTCCGAAGACCCTATAACCTTGAGTTGTACGATAGATTCTGGTATGTATGCGTCTTAGCGCCTGTAGAATAACGCAATAGAGGACGCCTACCAAATCAATGGCGCACACAAGTGGAGAAGGACCACAGCCCACTAAGGCAGCTGCCTAAAGATCATGCCAGCTGGAGACGCTTGTTGGTTGAGACCCAGGACCTTTGCTTGCACTGGAAGGATAGCGTAGACAAGGACGCTTGGAGCTTAGGGATGCCCAACTGGATAACATTGGTTCGCGATCGGGAACTAGGACCAGATCCTGGTTGCAATGCCGACGATGATGATGACTCTAATCCACAATGTACCCACTCAGAACATATCAATTTATAAATCCACTTACCGATTCCTTTGCATAATCGCATGTACACAGCAAATCCGGACTCAAATAAACTCAAAAGAATATCCTTGCATTCTCCAGGTTCAGCGAGGCTATTCAGATGTAATTGCACCCGACTGCCATTTGTTGGTGTTTTATCCGCCGACATCTCACGCGACCCAAAAATGAATCCGAACAATCGACCGAGGATACCCCTCTGATTATCAGATGGTGCAGAATCTTCCACCGGCATCCATAGCGACTCTTCGTACACAGACGAGTATGAGGATGAAGAAATTTGATTTCGAATATCAAAAAGTACAATGCTCTCGTCCATAAGATTGATCCTGTGCAGGTCGTTCAGGAAACTGGTTTCCCCACAACTGCTGTAGGATCTGATGACATCGTCAAACTTCGGAAGCTCCGTGGGAACTAGCACGGTCTTGTCTGATGATGAGGGAGTACATGTTTTCAAACGCAGAAATTCATCGTTGAGCGTCTTAACTTTGCTGGTGTCCGGGAGTGACTTCGTATTTGCATTCGAGTGATGCAAGAATGCATGGAGAATGTTGCAAACCCAATCGATTAGATCATCAATGGGGAACACCAAAATAAAGTCTTTCCGGTATGGTCGATTGCGTTTTATGAGATCATAGTTGATGCACCAGAACCTGTAGGCCATGTTGAGAATGTACGAAGGTCTCATGTCCTTATTCATGATGTATGCGTATTCATCGTTGATGACGAATGGCTCGTTTTGTTTGAGGCAGGTTAGCATGTCATTTATCCATTTCATCGTTTTCCTGCACGCACTTAGCTGCATTTTCATCAGCCGCTTGTACAGAAAGTCCTGCTCGTGAACATGCTCACCCAAGAAGGTGCCAAAATCGATGCCGATCCTCATCAGATCACAGACACACCGAGTAAACTCGTGCTGATACATTAAATCCTGCAGAAGTGATATGTTATCGTTATTGAAAAAGGCTTTGATCAGTCTCGTATCGATTAGATATGCAACGAAGATATTCAGACATTCGAGCAGCAGCGCGGTACAGCTGCGGTTGTCCAGGGCGCAGTGTACATTCCTTCGAAACACCGGAAGGACAATGGTTCCCATGATGCAGATCGCCATGTCACCGTTGATTACGTGAGATATGTGCCTAAAGTGTCTGATGTAGTAGTGCATGTCTTCTGGTCCGTCCATGTATATAACTGCGTTATAATAGGCCAGGCTGATGCTTCTGCTGAACTCCGAGGACTTGTACTTGAAGTCGCAAATTTCGCAACCGTTCCGGACCAGCACGGTCTTCAGTATTTTCTTGTGAATGAAATCCAGCGCAATCCTTCGGTTTCCGTAGTGAATATTCTTGCTCAAGAGCACCTTCATTGTGTCTGCATTGCAAAGGCAGCAGCATATGCCTTGTCGATGGAGATAGCGGATGACTTGCTTTTGTAGTTCACACGACAGGTGCTCCAGTATGTTAAAGAGTATCTTCTGAAAGAAGCACGGGAAATTCGATCGATTACAGTGCTTCTGTATGTTGTACTTGAATTTCTTCCGGACTTTCTTCGCCTTTGTCCGAAGCACCTTGTTGGTGTTGTCGATGATCTTCAGAAGAACATCGACAATCGATTCAAAAAGCGGTTCAATTTCCATCAGCGGCTGATTCATCACCACAATCAGTGAGGCAACATATTTGTCCAGCGTCTCTTCGTCAATAAATCGTATCGCGTCGTGCAGCTTTCCATCCGATTGGATTATCACATTGTTGATAAGACTGAAAACTAAGTAATTAATGCCGAAAATGATTTCTTGATTTGTGTTCCCTCTCATTGCATCCATTAGCTTAGCGATAGTGTCCTTCAAGTCTAACAACCCGAAGTTATCTTTGTGGCAGCAGACATTGTTGAAGCACTTCGCAGTGAGTCGAAGGAGTTTGCGTTTGATTACTTTGGCATTGTTGTCCGAACCGAATGTGTCATCTCTGGCGGCGAGTTTTTCCATCGCGAAGTTCCAACAAACCACACTCATCGATTGGTCCGACAAAACCATGTCAGATTCAACATCAACGCACTTCACCAGTAAATCGATGAGAACCGCTGCAATTTCATCGCTCGTTCTGACCTGTTGCAAGTACTTCGTGTAGTCATGTTCGATTAAGTCATCTTTCTGCTCGATACTGTCGTTGAATAGGTCTTTCGATTCTGCGGACTTATTAAACTGTCGCTCCTTCGGCGAGAGATGAACCTGAATGCTCTCCACAAATGTTTCCATTGATTCAAATGAATTCGAGGAGTCTAGATGATTCTGGTTATCATCCCACCGGCAGTTGGGGAACAGATTAATGCAGAGATTACACAGACTGCTTTGCGAAGCTAAAAGCTGAAAAAAAAACAAACACCAAAATGATTTACTTACGCAAGAGATAAAGGAGACTCACCTTTATATTAACCCGACGGAGGAAGTAGAGTATGTGGTGACCGATTTCATAGGTGAGAAATGTTCTCAAGGCCACGATTTTGCCGTAATCACTAGGAGCCCTTAGAACTAGCTACGTGAGGGGATGAGATTCAAGTCGAAAATAAAATGATTTTATAAATATAAATGAAATAAAAGAGAGGGGTTATGTCACAAAGAAGGTTACGAATGCCCTTGAGTGTCCGGAATCAAGACACAGCACGGACCGAAGGTATAGAGGGAGAATGGGAGAGAAGGTACCTACGCATATTGGTCTTAAACGCATGTAGATTGTAAGTGCATTACATCGAGGCAATTCGATGCACCAGTCAAAAAGCTAACACTCTTGCCTATTCCGAAGGATGATGTGATTAAGAAATAATAATAATAATAATGGCGGCGCTACAGTCCAAGGTGGACCTGGACCTAGCTTCTCAGCAACCACTCGTGTTGTGCGTGATATTGTTCTCTCACGAGTGGAGGGAACCTACAGTTTAATGCCGACTCCGAACGGCGAGATTGAGAAGCTTTTTCTAGACAGTTATACTCTTTGAGCATTGTCAGTGACTCGAAAGAGGTGGAGCCGTGAAAAAAATGTTTGATGTTGTTTTTTTTTTTTTTTCGATATTCGAACCGACGACCTCGAGCGTAGGAGTCGACGCACCTACCCACTACGCCACGGCGCGTATTAAGCACCAAAAAGGACTGGAGGGATGAACCATAGTCCACAGACTAAACAGCAATACTGTAGAATAGTATCCAGAGGGATCAAGAAGGAACTTGGGCAGGGGTATTTGGATCCAGGACAAAGTACTTCGAAACCATGGGTGAACGCACAAGCATCTTTCTAGCAGAAATCTATGCCAGAAACACGTGCGTTCAAATCAATCTTGATAGGAACTATACAAACTGCGACATAGCAATAATGCCAGACAGTGTTAGTAGAATCTTACATACTCAAATCCAAGCTAGTGTGGGAATGCCTACTAAAATATAAAGAATCTGCGTTTTTGGTCAGGTGACCATGTGCTTCAGGAACACCACTTCATCCATAAAAAATAACTGCACGTTGTGGTTTTCACGCCCGTGGTGTCATTGGGCGTTTTTTTCGTTGATGAAAATGACTGTCACGTTACAGTCAATGGAGATCGCTACAAAGACATGTGCAACGTGATTTCTCTGTTCGATTGCATGGACAAGACTTTAATGATATGTGGCTTCAACAAGACGGTGCCACAAGAAATACAGCGAGTGTAACAGTTGACTCAATTCGATGAACTGCTGTGACACTGTCCAGCTCTTCAGAACCGGTGTCTAATTTCGTTGGCCCAAAAAGAGTGAAAACTTAGCGAACGGAGACATAGTGAATCTTCTAAGATTTATAAAGAGCAACGACGTGGATTTATCAATAACGTGGTAGAATAGGTTTATGATTTTGTGTACCACAGAAATTGAAGGAATTCACAATGGGCCTTTGGACCTCCGAGTCGAAGTGATCATCACATTCCCCTTCTTCGACCTAATCTAATTCGATGAACGTCTTATATCAAGAAATGGTCTTGTCGATTGGCGGCCTAGATCATGTGATTTGACACCTTTTTTATAGAGCTACGATAACTCATTGATCTATCTCAACAACCCGGCGTCGTTTGAAGAGGTCAAATCCAATTTCCAGGACGTTTTTGTCGAAATGTGTGACCAAGTAATCGAAAATTGGGTTCAACGAATCGACCGCTGCAAACATGCCTTTGGTGGACATATGAACGATGTGGAAGTCCACACCTGAATGTTTTGCTTGTACTTCAAACCAATAATACAATTTTGGAGATATCTTACGTTTTATTTACAAAAAAAAGTTGTTGGAAAATTCGAATTTTTTTAAGATTTCGCAGCGGTTTTGACGACCTCGAATATGTGATCTTTCCAACTAAGTGTTGTATTGATACACATACCAAGGATGTAAAGTCTTTCAGTTCCATCGACACAGACGCCATTCATGCATGATGGCTGATTATTAGCTTTAATGACAGGAGACACCATTGAGCTTTGGATGCACTGAATTTCACTCTATTATGTTTACCCCAATTGATTATGCTGTCAAGGTCGGAATTCAATGTGTTTAACATACGCTGCCGTTCCAATTATACGGCCGAAGGACAGGGTCGTGAGTGTTGGTTGTTTTCCGGTTTTGAGTGAAAAACCATGAGGGATTTTAATGCCAAAGGAAATAGCGACAATACTATGCTTAAACACTTAATGGGAATTCACGGCCTTGGAGACCAGAATGACAACAACCGCTAAGCCATGGGAGGTACACTATTTCAGCATAACAACTGTCACAAGGCAACGAACATCGAACCAGACCGATCACATTGCGATAAGCGGTCGCTTTAAGAGTTATCTTTTGGACGTCAGAAATATACGTTGAGCTGACATCGGGCTAGAACGTGACCAATGCTTTAGCTCATATAAGCCTTCGTACTCTTATTCCGTTTTTGATGGCGCTGCAGTCCAGGGTGAAACTGGGCAACAAGCCTCACTCAGCTAGCACGATATGCAGTTGCCTCCAACTACACACGCCAAGTTGGCTGGGATCCTTCTCCACTTGTGAGCGCCATCGGTTTCGTTTTCTATTGCGTTGTGCTGGAGCTAAGGTGTCCATAGGCTCTATATGGCCTAGCCGTCTTAGGCTTTGGATCCGCAAACGCCTGGCTAGACACATGTCGCTGTACAGCCCATACAATTCATAGTTGTATCCTCTCAAATTGCTATCAAGACAAACAGTACAAAAGATTGAACGCAGAACTTTCTCTCGAAAAGACTTCTTCATCAGCTCTTGAGATTGACTACGTCCATTGTCTGCGCTATAGAACAGAGCTAGGAAATGTGACTTCGGGTAACCGCGGTGGCACCGAACTGGACGTATGAAGCTGCTGCGATTGCTCCGATTCAATGTGAAATCGGTGCTTCTTTATGGGTGCAGTAACTGGATACATATTCAGGAGCAATTTTCCATAAGAACGAGCAAGAACCTACCAGTATTATTATACGAAAGAGAAAGTTAAGTTAGGTTAGGTTGCAGTGGCTGTCTCACTTAGGCCAATATAGGCCCATTGTGGTACCACGCGGATTGTCTCCTACCCATTGAACCAATTGCTTGCTATACAGAGTTTGAGTTAGCTAATGCAAAGCCGTTCAGTTGAATCAGGTCATTAAAGAAGTACTAAGCTCCTAGGTATGTTTTCTCACGAGTGGAGAGGGCGCCATACGTGCAGAGGAGATTTGCTACAGTCTCCTCCCCTTCCTCGTCTCTGCAGCTTCTACAGCAGTCATTGTGAGAGATTTGCAAACTTGAGGCGTATGTGCCAATGGCACAGTGTCCTGTGATGACACCGATGAGAGTCCTGACAGAAGACCTGTTCTTTTTGATTAGACAGTATGAGCACGCACTCAGAATTAAACTCAGGCCACATTTGTTTTGAAATAAGGCACGTGGTGCCTTCCGACCATTTACGATAAGTGGTTCCAGTAGTCTGTTCTTTAAGGTGATGTGCACAATAGGCACAATGGACTCATAGTGATCTAAGTGAGCCGTTGACATGTTTTTATGTCAGCAAGGGCACCCCTCTACCTAACATAACCTAGGTGGTGTTTAGCTGTAGCGAGCGGTATGGGCGGTAGTTCTTCGCTGGGTGTTTGTGATGAGGCCGTTCCACGCTTTGCGAGTTTATCGTTTATTCACAATTCCCTGGAATGACACTGCGTCTCGGTACCAACAGGAGGTGAACGACGGGAAGAAGAAAGTAGCAGTGAATTGGATACACACATTGTACAGCTCCATTGCGAAGTACGATATGCAGTGGAATCCCCTTACCCAGGCAGGCGGAATAGCACTGGGTCGTAGGCAAACTCGTCACAGGATAGCCAAAGAGGAAGCGAGTTCTTTTATGATTTGAAGGGGTCTCAAACACGTTGCAACTTCGAACGAAATAGAGCGTAGACGTGGTTGGCGCCCTATTACCTTCAAGGGGTTAATATTTTTTGATTTTGATTGACAAAGCTTATAAAAGCATAAACAAAACAATCAAATTTTGTATATTCAGCATCCGAGCCTGTGTGACATTGCGGAGTACGCTATGCAGTGGAATCCGGCTATCTAGGCAGGCGGCATAGCGCTAGGTCATGCAGCATAGGACGTCCACGATTAGATGGCGCACACAAGTAGAGAGGGTCCTAACGAACTTGGTGTGCAGCGAAATATCTTCCTAGCTGAAGAGGCTTTTTGGTTTAGACGCAGTTCCACCCGGGCTGTAGCGCCAGAAAAACAAGAAGAAAACTATCATCCATTTCTTAAGACGCAATCTAATTTTAGTGTACACCATATCGCAGAAGCCAATGCCAAATCACCGAATTGCTCGGTTACCCTCGATAACGACACGAACAGCGCATGATGTACACAAAGTCCAAGGCCAAGCATGTTTGCATTTAAAAGAATATCCAATATGTTTCCAGGAACTGTGATCTCTACGTGAATAAATTGTGTGCTGGAGTTGCATTACACACTGCGACCGATTCGTGCGAATTATGCATTCTTCTCTTTTCTTATTTCCTTCACAGAATCTTGCACTAGATTTCATCGTCTTATGTAACTCTCCAAATGATTAGACTGAAATTCAAACAGTCGTTTTGATTGTTTCATAAAATCAACACAATAACGTGTTTCTATTTGAATTGACCTTCCGCAATCAATATGCCAACAAAAATATTTGTATGTACATAATTTAAACTGACCTGTGCAAAGTTGTGCTTATCCCTGAGCATTTTCGAATTATCCATAGTCGTTGTTTCCATTTTATGATCACCATCCTTATCGTAGTCATCTTGCGAAGTACTGAAGAGCTTAGATTTGCTTATAATTTGATGCACACGTTCCAGTAGAAAAGAACAAATTTCTTCCAAAACCGATGAAAAAAAACTAAAAGAAACATCAAAGCAATTAATTTATGCGATGTATTCTGAATAATAACACCTATTTAATTTAACGTGTGCAAAACATTTCAAATTATTCTCAACTGTAACCATTTATCATCGTCACGGTCTGATAAATCAATTGCGTGTTTTTAAAGCTCTCACCTTGTGACTGGATTTGGTTCTTTTGGCAGCTCCAAATTCACAAAATTAATTTTATACAAAAACTCCTTCAGTACTTCTTCCTGTGAATTGTTTGTTGTTTAAATAGGCTTGTTATCATTTAGTTTAGAGTTTATGAAACCTTCTTGGTGATGTTCTCCTCCTCTTCATTGCACTTTAGCCACAAAGTTTGCAATTGCAAGAGCGATTCCTCTGAAGTTTGAACCATCTCGGCTGCAAGATCCCTATCCACTATTGCAAGCCCAAGTCATGCACGTAACAGATAACTGCTTTTGATATGTACGGAGAAATGTTTCTGAAACGGAGAAGTCGAATGCATCACTTATCACTGCTGCTTGGACTCAGTTCTATGCTCATCCCCGCAGTTACAGTTTGTTATCTTTGTTTCTTATAATTAAACGATTATTTTCCATTTCACAAGGTTAAACATATATGTAAATACAAACAAATTATTAACAGAACACTTTATTTATACATTCTAACCCGGCATATGTCGTTGAGGGAATTCTGCTATCTGGGCGAAGATGTTGAACTTTAGTTGGCTTAACAATCGATACGCACAAAATGTGTTTATTTTTAGAACAAATGAAGAATTTACAAACTACAGTAGGAGCACACAAACCACAAGGACTTTTTCTTTGCCCTTTTTAACGCAACTGTTACGGATGTTATTGCGAAAACTTGCAGTAAATCGCCATTTTTTGGGTGTCTGAACCAAGAACGAATGAGGAAATTACTTTCAAATCATGACACTAAAATGTTCCAAAATATACAGTTCGTTTATAACTGGTAACCTTTATCTATAAACTAGAATGTATTTTTTCCGCCGAAGAAGATTTGTCCCCTTTGTTTATTTTGCGCAGTCAAATGAAGAAATGAAAATAAACGAAAACATTAAACAGCTGACAGATGATGTCTATCGAACAAGTTGAGCTTTTTCAAGCTCTCTGTCAGAGTATCTTACAGAAAAGCTTATGTCGTCAGAGTGCGATTAACGACAATGGAAGTAAGGTTGCTTGTGAATTTAAATATTTGGCGAAATAAATTTGGCCACTTGACTATATTTAGCAGAGGTTGTGTGAAATACACAAGGGGAAACATGCACCCAATAAGAAATCACATACATAAATATGAATGATTTCATCTAATCAGACAGGTGTTTGACATTTGGGATACGTTCAGTAAGAGAATGACTTCAAAATTCTTGCTGAGTTTATTTTTTTTAAAGCCCGTGTATCAGTCGCTTTAAAAGTGTGCTTTAATACAGGGTGAAAGAAAGAAAAAAATTTAAATAAAAGAACAACAGTGTGAGATATAAAATTGATTATGGCTTTATTTTGAAGCTAAAAGATAAATCATTAAGCGCTTCCTATCTTTAAATTTACATAAAACAAAGTGTATGTGACAGATCATCGACATTTTTAATCGTTTGAAGGGCCTACCGATGCCATTATGTATGGAATGCAATATCGTTCAAAAGTCCGCCGTGGCTTCTTTGCCTGGCGCTCATCCGAAACCAGGCTGAATTTGACCGACGGCACCTGTGGTTTGTGACTTATTCACATAGACCTGCGACTTCAGAAGAAAAAGACTAACGGGGTCAAAGTGCACGATCTCGGTGGCCAGTTCACATCACCTCTACATGAGATAACCGTGCCCTCGAATCGCTTGTGCAGAATTTCCACTGTAGCGTGGGCTGTGTGGCACGTAGCGCTGTTCTGTTGAAACCACATACCGTTGGTTTCCATATCATCCATATCATCCATATCATCATTCCAAAAAAGTTGGTAATCATCGACCTATAGCGCTCGTCGTTGACGGTGATGACCTGGCCTGGCCAACGTCGCACTTTTCTTATGCATCTAAGTTCCAGAGCAAATAGCAAAGGAAATGTTATGAAAAAAAACGGTCAACTATACGGCGAATACCGGTCTCAGATGGTCGATTATGTCGGTGCAATACGGTGCATTTGCTCTATAAGTTTGGCGACCAGAGCGCTAATTTGGAGCCAAATTTCTAAAATTTTGTAAAATTGTTGAGGCTATTACTCAATAAAAATGCCAATGACAGTTTGCAATCTGACATTTGGTTTGACAGACATAAGTGTCTGAAGTTAAAACTGGGCTAAAAAACAGAACAAGAACTAAAAACAAATGTCTAAGAATTAATGATGAAGATTGGTTGTCGCGGCTCACTTTAACCAACAATTTGTGTCCAATATGTCCTTGAAGATGGTGTTAAAGAATATTACTACTGTGAAACCAAAGAACGGGTTGAGCAGCTGAGAATGTAATAATCTAGGGAGGCTTTTCAGTTCAATCATACAATTTTCCAGTGCGTCAAAAAAAACTTCTTCTTATAAGACGCAGAGTAGGAAAAAATTCCCAAGTGAACTGGGTCTCATGAATCGAGCCATAAATCAAATAATGCACAACAACCAACTCTGCAGCAATATTTTCCAAAAATGAACTTATTTTTATTAACATTATAAATGCATGTGGTATCACTTATCCATTACGTTTTAACCTGAGTCCGTTGGGTAGGAACAAAACAAACAATCACAGATTCGCTTCAAAATGAAAGGTATGTGAAAAAGAAAAGAAATCTTTTTTCAGAAACATTTCTTCGATATGTTGCCTTTTCGATTCTGTGGGTTTTCGTTGTATGTCCTAGATTTGTTTCACTTTACATAAACTATAGATTTATTCAAAAACATTAAACTTCATCAATTTGTCCCATTTTCTTAACATTCGGAGAGACTGAGAATTTTGCACCCGTGCATGCAATTATATCATCAACGGTTAAACCTTCTGCAACTTCGGTGAGAGTTAAGCCGACTCCTTTTTCAACCTCAAAGACAGCCTGGAATTGGACAAGTTTTGAGATTATTTTAATGAGAGATTATTTTCAAAAGGAATACCTTTTCAGTTATTATCAAGTCTATAACACCTTTTCCAGTTAAGGGTAGGGAACACTGTTGTAGAATCTTGTGTCCTCCATTTCGGGTATTGTGTTCCATTGAGACAATCACTCTAGTTGGTGCAGCAACGAGATCCATAGCGCCACCCATTCCTTTCACAAGTTTGCCCTTAAATAAATGAAAAATATATAAATGCCAGTTATAGGGTATAGGGAATTAGAATTAGAGTCAAAAAACAACATTTTAAGCTAAAGGCGGTCAGCAAAAGGTCTGATCTTGTGCAATGTTGTAATTTTTAAGATAAGACAATTCCCAAATCCCCCCAGAGAAATGTAACTGATGGTATAAAAGACTTCTCCTTTAGTCCGTTAAGTAGTATCTGGTATCTAGTATCTAGTATCTTGGAAGTTTCTATCAACGCTAAGCGAGCGCCTCAATCATGGATTGAGATTTGTCAACAATTGGACTGCCACTTGAGGCTTGAAAGTCAACCCAAAGAAGAGAGAACTGATGCTCTTCACGAGAAAAAGGAGAATTCCGGAGTTTACAAGTCCGCATATTAACGGAGTGGAACTCAAACTCTCAAGGACGGCTAAGTATCTGGGTATCACACTTAATTTCAAACTAAACTGGAAAGAGAACATCGAGGAGCGGATCAAAAAGCGTGTGTAGCTTTCTACACATGTAAGCAAGCCTTCGGAAACACCTGGGGTCTTAGACCACGTGTGGTATATTGGCTATACACAGCGGTAGTAAGACCCATCTTAACTTACGGATCATCAGTCTGGTGGCAAGCACTGGAGAAGAAATGCCTTCTTTCTAGCTTGACGAAGGTCCAAAGATCGGCCTGCTTAGGAATCACGAAGACACTCCTCTTGACATCTTTTGTAGTAGCAGAGCGGCTATATCCGCAATGTGACTCAGGGAAGTCAAGATGTGGAAAGACAAACCACACGGGCACGCATCCATCCTCTCAAAATGGACAGCATCATATAGATACAAAACGTTGGATTATCTGCCACCAACGCTGACTACCACGAGGAAGTTCTCTACGCGAATTCTGGACAGGAGAGGTTGGGAAGAGCTATCAGCAAATGGCGGCGAAGATATCTCCCTGTATACTGATGGCTCAAAAACAGGTGCAGGAACGGGGGCAGGGGTCTTCTGCGACCTCTTTGAAAGATCCCTAAACCTAAGCGACGAATGTAGCGTTTTCCAAGCAGAAGTGGTAGCAATAAATGAGGCGGCACTTACGCTTAAAGAGACTTAGTTTGACTGAAAAAACGATAACCATATACTCCGACAGCCAAGCAGCTATAAAAGCCATAGCGTCGGATATTGTAAAGTCGAAACTAGTCACAGAACGTCAACGAAATCTCCAGTCAAAACACGGTGATTCTTTATTGAGAATTTACCCCAGTGACGGTAATTAATTATGTCTCGTTTGGTTGATGATCATGGTGTACGGAAAACAAGGTGTGCTTGACAGCTTGTCCAAAGTGGCAAAACAATTTCCATCCATCCATTTTTAGAATATCTTTTGATTACACAGAATGGTGTCACGCATCGCCTCAGCAAGGCTGTCAAGCTCACCTTGTTTTTCTTGCACCATATGTGATGATAACAGTTTTAACCCTCTTTCCCTGAAATCCCACTAAAATGCTGTTTGATTATAACAAAAACTTACGGGAATCATCCAATTGGCCAAGTCACCAGTAGCAGACACCTCCATAGCTCCCAAAATGGTCAAGCTCACATGTCCACCACGAATCATAGCGAAACTCTCGTCTGATCCGAAAAACGATGCACCAGGTAGGACAGTTACACTCTCCTTGCCCGCATTAATCAGATCGTGATCAAGTTCTGCCTTAGTGGGGAAAGGACCCAGACCAAGAATACCATTTTCAGACTGCAACATGACGTTCATTCCCTTTGGAATATAGTTTGATGAGAGTACAGGAATACCTACGATCGAACAGATCTTTTAGATGATGCTACAAATTAAACACGAAGTTAGTACCGATTCCCAAGTTGGCATACATTCCATCGCGGAATTCCAAAGCGACACGCTTCGCAATACGCTCTCGAATAAGTTGACCAGCATTCGCTTCGCCAGGCGACGATGGGGCGCCATTCTCATCACGAAGTCTCAGCCTTTCAATGCGTCTGCTGTAATTTGTTCCTTTAATGATTCTTTGCACGTAAATTCCGGGAACATGAATCTCATCGGGTCCCAAAGCTCCCACTGGAACAATTTCCTCGACCTCCACAATCGTGCACTTTGCACCACGGCACATGGGAGAGTTGAAATTCCTTGCGGCCTTGTTAAAAACTGTACGATCGCATTATTCATTGAATTCGAATGACAAACTGCATCAATGCCTTACCGATGTTTCCCAAAGGATCAGCTTTGTGTGCCTTGACCATGGCGTAGTCTGCGAAGATGGATTCCTCCAGCACGTAGTTCTTTCCATTAAAGGTTGCCACTGGTTTGGGGCGACTGGCAATCTCGATTTTGCCATCCTTACCGTACTTAATTGGTGCACCGCCCGTCTGTATGAGGGTAGCGTAACCAGTTGGTGTGTAGAAAGCCGGGATACCTGTGATGAGACGAAAGGATAATCATCGAAATGTCTATGAAATCAGAAAGGACTTGTAACCAACCTGCTCCACCAGCTCGAATCTTCTCTGCCATGGTACCCTGCGGGGTGAGTTCGATTTGAATCTCCCCGTTGAAAAATTGACGAATGAGTTCATCATTCTCGCCCACATACGATGCGATGAATTTCGTCAGCTGTTTGTTGCGAATGAGTGTTCCCAGCCCCACTTTGTCAACGCCTGCACATCATACAGCAAAAATTAGTTAAATTTTCACAAAGGAATTTACTAAATTCCTCACCTCCGTTATTCGACACAGCTGTGATGTCTTTGACGTTCTTCTTGAGAAGAGCATCGATCAACTTCTCAGGGATACCGCAGATGCCAAAGCCACCAAAGAGAATGGTTTGCCCATCTGGAACATCAGCGATAGCTTCATCGGCACTGGCGTAGATCTTCTTGGATTGGGCTCCCGAAGTTGAATAGCTGGCAATGAGCTGGAATGTTTAAATTGATTTAATATTTTCATGTACTTGTTTTTTTTTTTTGCAGCTCTGTAAACATGTGAATGGTTTTTGTCTTCTTTTTACATTGTACGCAACTTATCTTATCTCTTGAACTTTATCTGAACACCCCAGTCTTACCATTGAATCTAAATATAAACAAACTGGTGTGCTAAGTTGAGAACTAATGCTATCAGCAAACTCGTTTGATCTTAATCATTGGAACGTCTGGACAGATAATATTCAAAGAAATTAATCGTTGTCTTTTTGGTATGTATTTAGACATTCTGGACTGAAATGGGAAGTTCAAATCAAGCTTAAAGAACTTTGCGTAGGAGGGGATGATCTTAGGCGGTGTAATCGTAAAGGTGAACTATTATTGCGCGAGTTCGGCCTAAGAGACAGTGGAAAAGAAATGCGACAGGTGTAGAGGCTTGAGGTTGACTTTAGAAAGTGTTGACTAGGTTAGGTAAGGTTCGAATTGCAGATTGTAAATTAATGTAGCAACAGTTAGGCCTAGCTAGGACCATTGTTATGCCAAGCGGATCAAGCTGATTGATACTTACAGTTAGTGTAAAACGACTGTGGACATTACATCCTCTTTTAGAAACTAAGCTGAAACGCTTATACAAGGTGGGCCATCTAGTGTTTTTTTTTAAATCATAGATTATTTTGACACTGACAGCTGTTTCCCGCTCTAAATCTTAACTCTTTGGAAATAAGTTTTCAATATTTCCTAACGTTGTTCAACCGAAAAGCTTCTCATTTCGTTCCGCTGAGGTATGATACTGACTTTCTATCAAGATTTCGAGCGGAAAACAGCTGTCACCTTGTGTTTCAGCTTAATTTCTAAAAGAGGATGTAATGTACGCAGTCGTTTTTTGAAAAGAAATTTTGGTCAAAATGAAGCAGCCACCGCGACTGCTGTACGCAAGTTTCTGTAAAAAGTTCATTAGACTCTTATGCTAGTGGACAAAACTCATGGTCCCCGTAGTCGTACGGTGCGCACAGATGAGAATGTGTCTGCTTTGGCCGAGAGTGTGAGACTCAATTCACGAACATCAACTCTCCGTCAATCTCAACAGCACAACATTTCACGCACTAGCCTGAGGAGAAGATCTGCACAAAGATCTCGGATTACCGCCTTACAAGGTTCAATTGACTCACCAATTGAAGGCGCGCGACTATCCGCTTCGTTATCACTTAGCAGTTTGGGCCTTAGAACAGAGCAACTTGAATTGGACAACGATTTTGAGCGAAAAATCATATTTTCTGACGATGCGCAATTTCATCTCGGCGGCTACGTTAACAAAAAAAATGTGCCGCATCTGGGTCTCGGGAAACGAAAAACCCGCACGTTATTGTCGAGAACACAATGCATCTACAGAGTGTGACAGTTTGGTGCGGATTGTGGAGTGGTGACATCATTGGACCATCTTCCTTTGAAAATGAGACGGGGAACAACGTTTCGGTCAACGACGGGTGTTACAGAGCCATGTTAACCGTCTTCTTTTTTTACTGAAATTGAAGACATAAATTTGGACGACCTCTGGTTCATACAGAATGGCACCCCATGCCATACAGCCCATGCCACAATCGATCTTTTGCGCACCAAATTCCCAAATCATGTTATCAGCCGTCTTGGCGATGTCAATTGGTCGCCTCGGATCTGAGATGACCCCTTTGGACTTTTCTTTCGTGTGGAACCGTGAAGGAACGAAGTTATGCCAACAAACCGGAAACGATTCAAGCACTTAAGGCCAATATCATCCAAGCAATCCGTGAGCTACAACCCAAAACTATCAACAAGGTGTTGGAAAATTGGGGTGACAGAGTGCGCTACTGCGAAGCTAGCCGAGGCAGCCACTTGAACGACGTTGTATTTCATAATTAATGGGAATGTTTGTTCTGACTAATAAAACTATAATACATGGTCAAAATTTAGTTTTGTTCACTTTATTGCATTTTTAAAAAGATACTTGGATTTGACCCACCCTGTAGTTTATGGCAACTAAACCTATACGGAAGCCACCCCAAAATGGCCCCACTTTTGAAATTTGTGTGGATGAATGATTTCTACGCCTAAAATACCTAATTCCAAAATTTCATGCCGATATCTTTATAAATGCATAAAAAAGTGTGACAGACACGACAGACAGGGACACACCGAAACATTTGAGCTGTTGCAAAAGGGTACATACGTTTAGATGCGAATTCGTCATGGCAAAGCGTCGAAAGTCATCGACTTCAAGCTGATTAGCGATCGCCTGGCTGTGATCCGCATCCAAGGCAGATTCTACAAAAACACCCTCATATCTATGTATGTATATGAAAAGAAGACGAAATATACGCTGTAAAAATCAATCCCGCAAAAAATGTGAACATATGTAGTCTGGAAGGTAAAAATCCGTTGACTAAACTGTCTCGTCCATATCGGATGAATGAACATCAATGCTCCAGCTAAGAGAGGCTTCAAAGCCGAACCTCAGGGTTCGTAAAGAAAAGGAAGACCGAATCTCTGGCATAGAGACCAAGGAATCGCCGACGCAAGACAACTTAGTCTTGATGACGCACATATAATACATTAAAATAGCCATTAAGCAGTCAATAATTATCATTATCGCCTGTATAAATATAATCGACCATCCACTTAGAATTCGGCATTTAATTGCCAGACAGGAAAATATGATTCACCATTAATTATCGCAATTAAAGAAAATTAACACCAGCGATAAGGTGAAAATTGCCGATATCCACTGGGATTAATTTTTTTTGTTTCTATGTCAGAAAATCAAACAAAAAATAGTCTAGACATAAAACATAATAGGGGTGACAGGTGAGAGGCATGGTGAGAAAGTGCGCTGGCTCCGTGTTTCGAAATCGTATTAACACTGTATCTTTATTTTTATAGGATCACTTCCCTCGAGTCACTGGCAATTCTCAGAGAGAATATAACTGTCGTGTAAAGTATCTCAAATTTAGCCGCTCGAAGTCGGTACAAAATTAAATGCCCCTCCATTCGTGAGAGAACAATAGCACGCGCAACACGAGTGGGTGTGTGTGTAAAAACTAGGACCAAGTCCACCTTGGACTGTGGCACCACCCAAAAAGGACAACCGGTATGAATCTCCCGTCTCAAAACACACAGAAAAGCCAGAACTCTTTTCAAATTTGTTCAACTCCTGACCTTGGTCATGAAATAACTAATTAGTCGCACTTATGAACTGACCTACAGCAATCACATTAAAGATCGTGGCAAAACGTTAAAATCCAGAAATACAGACCGCACTTCAAGTTGCTGGGAAAAAAACATCGTCTGATAATTCCTGATAACCTTGAAACCGTTGCAGACAGATTTTTGAATCATACTGTTCCAATTTAGCTGGAGTTCAACTGGCAGACTGGCTTCTTGGTTATCATTACTTAAAGCGGCTGTGTTCGGCAACAAGATAGAGTAAATTAAATCATACCACCAGTCATCCCACAGTTGTGATAAGAAATTATGATTGTCTCTAATGATTGTTGAGACGCTTTTTTATGAATTTTTGACTGTATGACAACATATGAGTATGTGTAAGGGTGTAAATACTTAAAGAAATTTGCTCAAAACACGATCAGGCAACGATCTTAAAGAGAATTTTTAAAATAAAGCGAAGTAATGTAAAGAAGTCTACTTACACCACTTGCCAAAGTAGTAAAAGAAGAGTATTCTGCTGGGAGAAACACGAGCAATCAAGCGCACATGTGCCTTTAAATCTACAGACACTACCGTCTGGGATGGACTTGGGCCTAGCTTCTCCAGCAACCACTCGTATTGTGCGTGCTATTGTTTTCTCACTAGTGGATGAGACCTACAGTTTTATGGCGATCCCGAACGGTGAAGACTCGAGAGAGTTGGTGCCTCGAAATATGAAAGTTGTTGTGAAGAGAAGCGAATTTTCATCTTTAGCGTAGGAGTTGACACTTCCAGCCATTACACCGCGTCAGTCACAAAAATAGTATTTGGCATGTATAAGTAAGAAATGTACTTACATTTGACCATTAAAGCGCCTAAATATGTGGAACTTCTAAATGGTGCATCTAAAGGGTGTTTCTTCTAACCCAGTATTATCTGTTGTGACGCCGCGTAATCGTGCTTTCTGATAATTAGGAAAGAGTACGAAGCGGAGAGTAGGTAAAACAAGTCTATTATTTTGTTTGTTATTTAAGTTTTATTCTTGCCTTCTTGTAAGGGGTCCGCTGTCTTAAGCGTAGCTGCAACCGTCTTACTTGAAGGAGTTACTTGCTCTAATTCTAGGCTTACTCTAACCTTTCCGCGACATCGGCCACCTTCATATATTTTAATTGCTCATGAACCTCATCCCCTCTCCTTTTCAGGCCTCAACCGAATACAGTATGCAAGAAGTTAATTTTGACAACGTCAACAACTTCAATGCATTGAAGCAACTTGAGACACACGCAGTGACGTGTGAGGAGAAAATGGGTCAAATTTTTCAAATATTTATGCACTGTGCATTCACCCCTTGCTTTGGGTATTGCTATAGCAGTGTACGGTTTCGCATTACCTACAATGGAAACAGAATATGCTACACATCGCATATTGGGCACAATTCATGGGGTGTTATATGTCACGATCGCTTGGTCGATCGGTGGTCGCATATGAGTTGCATTATGTTGCAGAATTCGTAAGGAACGTAGAAATAAGAGAAGAGAAAGGAGTGCATGGCGTGTGACAACCATGGTTATAGACAGTGTGAACTGTGTGGTTTTCAAATTGGGACTTGACAACTTTGAACTTTCACTGTGAACACACCCTTAAACCAATGACCAAACTGTCAAATGTCAATATTTTCAGTATTATTATTATTGTTGAGGGTGTATTGCACCGCGACCTTTAAGATCTATTGTGCCCCCTTTCAAAACCTTACCACAATTACGAGTTCCCCTCAAATATTTTCAGGAAAAACAATACTTGCTGTGCAGTTGTGGAGTTCACGAATCTTCGACTCTGAATAAGTGGGACAACACTACAGAAGACGTCCACGTTTAAAGTGGCGCACCTAAGTGAAGAAGGACCTCAAATAACTTGGCGTGTGCAACTGGTGACAGCTAGCAAAAGATCGTGTCAGCTAGAGAGGTTTGTTGGTTGGAACGCAGGTCCACCTCGGACTTAAGCGCTAAAAGAAGAAGCAGAAGAAGAAGGAGAAGAAAAATAAGTTGATGAATAATCAACGTTCGTCACCGAGTCGTTGACGGCAACTTTAACCCATTGCCTATCAAGGCAATTTTGTGATTTGGGTCTCAGAAGGCCAAGCCATTCTTTTTTCATTTTTGTGCCTCTCAGTAGTAGTTTTCACAAGTAGTTTTCCATCGCTCCCGATCTTTTATTTGAAGTTATAACGATTTTTGTGTGTCGCGCGTTTTCGTACGATGACGTGGCTCCAGGGAAAGTACTAGGTGTCCCACGAAAATGTACCACGTGGCCCCAGGGTAAGAATTAGGCGTCGAAAAAGTACAACGTGGGAGCCATTGTGTTAAGAGGGTTAACGCCAATTTTTGTTCATAATTCTCGTCCCAGTAGACAAGCAATTCATAGTCTAGTGAACAAATTTCAGTCTAAATTTTCGCAGCTGGATGTTCCCATGCCAGTGAGATAAGGGGTGCCGAGAATATTGCTGCCGTTTAGCCGTCCGTCACAAACGAACTAAAACAAAAATTGAGTGTCGCTAAGACCCCAGATCTTAGTCTGCACCCTTATAAGAATAAGGTAACTCAAAAACTAAAGCCATTCAAGCATATGAAGCGATGTACGTTCTCGGATTGGACTCTAGAAATGTTAGCAGAAGATGTCTAATTTCATCGGAAAATCATGAAAAACAGTTTTGATTACAAAGCTTCGCCAAACAGAATATGCGTTATTGGTCAGGTGAAAACTAGAGTCCGGCCGAACATTCGGCATCGGATTCGGCTTCGGCCACCTTCGGCAAAACATTCGACTTCGGCCAAATGAAGCCGAAGCCGAACGTTGAATTTTCTGTTTTCTCTAAAAATAGAAGTTGCAAGGAACGATGTGTTTTTTGTTTTGTTACTGTCTGATATTTTGTATTTTGAAGGTACCATTGTTTACAGCTTTAAAATCAAAAGCTTTTGCATTTGCAAGTTGGTCAACAATTAAGTTGCCTGTATAAAAGCATGCAATTTATTTGTACTGGTTTCAGGTAAAAAGAACACCAAAAATGGCAGCTAAAAATTCAATTTGGGGTTATTTCGTAAAAATTTTGCGAATGCAACTTGCAAAATATGTTCCAAATAGAGTCCGACTGAACATTCAGCTTCGGCTTCTGGCGAAAAACTGGCCTTCGGTCGGACTCTAGTGAAAACCCTAATTTGCTTCAAAAAATACCACTTCATCAGCAAAAAAACTGTATGGCGTGGCTTTCATGCCGTGTGGTGGTGTCATTAGGCTGTTTCTTTTTTCGTTGATAAAAATGACCGTCAATTGAAATCGCTACATCATCTTGTTGTAAAAAGTTGTGTCTTAATTATCGTTTCCGCAGCAATACCTTACGTCCGGGCTCAATTTCTCATTTATTATGGGCGTATTCACCCTTCTTCACACAAACTCGAACTGAAGTGATTGGTTTCAAGAACTAAACACTTGCTTTCAATTGTTTTTGACATGAATGGTTTTTCCCGACAGTGATACATTAAATGCAGAAAACTTTGCATAGGTGAGGGAATTACTGCTGGTCTTCGGGTTTCTGGCGATTTTGTTAGGGAAGCAAAACAAACAGAGTCTGCTCCCCACCTGCTCGGCAAATTGTTAAAGGAACAAATTGAATGTAACTTAAAAGTTTACCATAGTGGAATACCCTGAGACAAAATCACTAAGACGTGGTTACGAACGTTTAGATTTAATTTTGGCAATGAACTAGTGTCGCAACTACCGGCTAGTGGCAGCAGAATGGATTCAATCAGGGTCATAGCATTTTCTTACCGTGATTATCATTCTAACCTAGTCTTTTTTTTCGATTTTCGAAGGAATATGCTCCAAGGCGGACTACTCTGCGTATACTACATAATTAAAAACAGTCAAAGAACTGGGATGGAGTATCGTTATATAAGACAATCACATATTAGAAAAAAATGGACAAAAGTAGTTGTGCACGTAATAAGAAAGGCAGACAATTTTTTTTTAGTTATAATTTATTATTTAGCGGTGTAGGCACGAGCCTACATACAGTCGGCGTCAAATGTGAGTGAATCAGTCATCTGCTGAAAATTCATAATATCTAAATAAAAACTCACCGGAATGGACTGGGACAGATATGGATACATAAAATTATAGCTCCAAGGCCAAACTTTAAAAAATACTGTATTTTATTTAAAAATAATTAAATTTAGAAAAAAAAGTGATAAAAACAACATTTAAAATGTGTGTACAGAGTGGGCCATCTAGAAGTTATTTTTTAAATCATAGGTTACAGCTGTTTCCCGCTCGAAATCTTGATAGAAAGTCAGTATCATACCTCCCTGGAACGAAATGAGTCGGTTTACGATTGAACAACGCTGCGAAATATTGAAAACTTAAGAGTGCTGTGTAGCGCAAAAAGTGCGTTTCTTGAAAAGAAGTTTTGGCCGAAATGAAGCATCCACCGCGACTGCTGTACACAAGTTTCTGCAAAAAGTTCGTGAGACTGGTATGCTAGTGGACAACACTCATGGTCCATGTCGTCATATGATGCGCACAGATGAGAATGTGGCTGTTGTGGTCGAGAGTGTGAGACTCAATTCACGAACATCAACTCACCATCGATCTCAACAGCTAAACATTTCACGCACTAGCCTGAGGAGAATTCTGCACAAAGATCTCGGGTTATTCGCTTACAAGGTCCAATTGACTCAGCTATTAAAGGCGCGCCACCATCCGCTTCGTTATCGCTTTGCATTTTAGCCTTAGAGCAGCTTGAATTGGACAAAGATTTTGGGCCAAAAAATCATTTTCTCTGATGAGGCGCATTTTCGTCCCGACGGTTACGTTAATAAACAAAATTGCCGCATTTGGCGCTCGAAAAACCCGCACGTTATTGTCGACAAACCAATGCATTCACAGAGAGTGACAGTTTGATGCTGACTGTGGAGTGGTGCCATCATTGGACCATTTTTCTTCGAAAATGAGGCTAGGAACAACGGTTCGGTCAACGGTGGGTGTTACAGAGCCATGTTAACCGACTTTTGTATTTGTCTTGTATTTGGCCCACCCTGTACAGTATAAATTGTACTCGTAAGCTTGTTATGCTAATTATGTGCACGACCAAGTTTGCCTTTTTTTGATGACTTGACCTTTAACTCTCGTAACTCATTCATTCAAAAATGGAATTAAAATGAAAACTGTTTTTTTCAAACACTGTTATTTATATTCAATGAAAATCTAGTTACTCCAAAAGATAACAAATACATATATGTACGAGTATGTAAAAGGCGAAAGTTTATCTATAATATCTTTCATTTCAGCGCAAGATGACAAGTAAATTGACAACGTTCGCATGTGTGTCATTCTCAGAGTGAATCTCAGTTCGTCTGGATATGTAAATACGAAATTACTTACGCAGTTATTGCACAAATGCATAAGCTCTAGAACTAAACCAAGCAAATCTCTGAGTTATTTAGGTTTTGTTTCGAATTGTGCAAGCATAATGCAAGGCCACACGTCATTCATGTAAATGCGTCAGATTTCATTCATCTTATAAGCCACTTGAAAGCTTTAATGCATGTGTATATAAATAGAGTCACATTTTACAGAAAAGAATAAACGAAAAACGGAAATTTAATAAAAACTACAACAAAACTTGGCAGATAATTTGTGACGATCGATGGATGGCAAATAATTTTTAAGAGCCTGGGAACATGTTTTGAACCGGTAGAAACAACAACATTGATAAGAGTTACACAATCATCGAGCTTGTTTTTATTTAAACGTTTGTTGTTTTTCTGTAAAGGGATGAAATAAGAGTTAAGTTTCCACCTGTTCATATGCTTTGTTTCCAGTATCAGTGGAATTTACAAAGGTATCAGATTCGTCTATCGTCTATCTATGAACGACAAAAACAAGTTAACAATATTCTAATTTATTTTAATAAAACGACGTTGCAAACGAATAATACATATTCATCAATAACACCAATGGAATATACACGTATAATAAATAACTATAAGCTTTATACTTTTGTCAAAAAATATTGCGAAGAGAATGTATTAGTTTAAGAAATTTTGCCAAAAACAGGGTAAAGTATAATCTTTCGGAAATGGACACACCCTCTCAGCTTTGGGACGTCATTTGAGTAAAAAATTCGAAAATCAAAAGTTCCTGACTCAGTTGTGAGGGAGGCGGGTGGCCAAAAATAAAACCACTAGAACATGAATATGTTCAAAAAAAATTATACATAAATACATGGCTACACATGTACGCATGCTAATGAACACTGACTGAAAAAATATTAGCACAGCTGATTTTTTGAAAATATTTTTTTTATTGAAATAATTTTGTAAAATTCCTAGTTACAAAATTTCATAAAATCAATCTGTATTAAGATGATATCAAAATCAAATACAGTAAAACATCGGTGTTGGAAATACAATGGGGGAGAACATTTGTCCACCTTTGAAAGCCAATATCAGACAGAATATATGTAACTTCGAAACGAAAAGTGATGCAAGAGATCTCGATTTTATTTTTCAAGACCTAATCAACTATGTACAACTCGAGGGGTAGATACTAGAGTTATACCGAATAGTGATTTGGGCGGATACCTGATACCGAATATTCGGCCTGCAGCTAGGCCGGATAGCCGAATATTCGGCGGCCGGATACAAGTAAAACCAACCTAAACATGTTTTTTCCTTCTCCTTCACAAGATATTCTTACTTTGCACACAGCAAAGTTTTTGGGACATATTTGAAGAGGTTGCGGAAGGCAAGTCAGATTGATTTTTCTGCAAAAAAAAACGCCAACGAGCTTGACTTATATCTCAAAACAGTTTATTTTGAACGGAATAGTGACCCTTGGGCTTGGTGGTAAGTAAATGGAAGGCAGTATCCAATTTCGCTCAAATTTGCCAAAACTTATTTTTCATCTCCATGTAGCAGTATAAACAGTGAGAGACTCTTTTTTGAAGCATGTATCGTATACGAAAACAATAAATGATTGCCCCTGAATGCAGAAAAACTAATTTTCATTCACCATAATTTGGCTTTAGTAAACTTCCAATATTAAATTGTTTTTTTATTTTGTTGTTTTTTACTGAAAAAACGACTATCCGGTATTCGGCCGGATATCAAAAGACTATTCGGCTCCGGCCGGATATTATAAAAGAAGACGGATAGGCCGGATACCGAATACTTGCCGGATATCCGTCACACCTCTAGTAGATAAAACATTTGCTATAGTTTTTCTATTTTCCACACCAAAACGTCACATCAATGTTGGTCCATTATCTTCACCAATAAGGGAGAGGGCACATTTTTTCAAGTCTTTTGTTTTTACTCTTTAACAGATAGAGTGGTACTGTAGTACAACTTTTTAGCCATAAAAACAAATTTATTTCACTTTAGTATTTTGTACTAATGTTTTTGTGGTTAGTAGTAAAATATTATTTCGGAACTTTGTTTGCGTAAATTAAATGTGCAATGACAAAATATTTGCAACTTGAAGTGAAACTAAGTAATTTCTTCACATTGATTAAAGTTTTTTTTGCAAAAGCATGGTTTCCTATATATATTCTGAAAGGTCTGTATTTGAATTATACAAAAATTAATAATTTTCGAAATCATACAATCGAAATCAATACAATATAATCTACGTCGATTTGTAAAGGTCACCTCTAATTGGTGTGCGACAAGACAATTGCAACTTTCAATGTAATTACAAAAAGACTTCTGCAGTCTTCGATGACTGCCTTATAACTACTTGGCATTTATTCAATTTAATACAATATTTAATGGAATTTCATTTCAAGCCATTTTTGTTCTTCTAAGAAAACCCGTTTGAACTTCTAACATTTTCCATATTAACTTTTCGTTTGAAAACCTTCCAAAGATTTTCTATCAGGTTCAAATCTGGCCACTGAGGTGGCCAAATTCATAAACGTGTGATCACTGAGCCACGTTTGGACTAGCCTAGACTTTTACTAGCAAAGCCACGACATTTACCATTCCGCTTACAGCAATTTCCCATTTTCTAAGATACTTTTGTGGGCCCATTGGTCCATTACTCCATTAATGCAATCCAATTGCCTCAAATTATCAGCAGAAAAACTACCCCGCATCAACATATTCCCTCCGCCATGCTTAACAGTTCAAAAAATTGTTCAAGGAAAAGTTGGTATTTATATTCAAATTAACTAATTTTCCGACAAAGGTACCTTGAAGACCATTTTTAAAATTTTTCAAAAGACCTAGGTCACTCTCGACAACCTACTCTTCTTGTCTGCGAAGTATCATTGAAATCGGTCCAGTCCTTTCGGAATTTAGCCCGAAAGGACAGCAGACAGACACTACGATTTTATTAAAATAGATTAAATTTGATACAAAAGAAATACCAGCTTGGGCTATACTAAATTTCGCAAAAAGAGAACTGAAGATCTTAAGTTTTACGGAGATTTTTTGACTGCATTTCGGTGGTATCTTTAACAAATGTCGCCAGCAAGGGTCCGACCCTTAAAGGCCGAATATGAGATAACAGTATTGATTCCATTGAATAATACATTATTCCCTTATCAAAATATTCTAATAAAGATAAAAGCGTTTCAGGTTATTTTCGAAAAGACGTTCTAACGTAGGCAGACTTTTTCCATCAACTGTATAATGGGTCCCAACTAGTTATAACATCTGAACCAAAATTATAATCATCTCAAAAAAGCACGATACTTTAAAACGCGTGCGAATTGTTAAGCAGATATTATAGCTGAAGTTTTTTTTCCAATTACAGTGGACGCTCGATATATCGATAGAGTGAAGAATCCAATATAGTGAACACACAAAATTTTGTACCGTTTGTTCTAATTATCGTTTTGTGCGAAAATCTTGCACGGTTAGGTGTTATGTATATGGTACACAGTTTGGGGTTGTTTGAAGCAAATACAAAGAGCGTGTTGCTTTTATAATGAATGTATTACTGCTGTTGCGTTTTACGTTTTTTTTTTTTTACAGGTGAGTTGTTTTTGTTAAAAATAAAATATTATTTGTTATAAATATTGGCTTGTTTTTTAGTGATTGCAAAGAAAAATTGTAATTATATCTTATTTTTGATGAATTGTACTTCAAACCATACGCATTTTGATAAAATTTGCTCCAAGCAGCCCACGCTCGTTACAATGCAAAATCTCGCTCCAGTGAACAGGTCCGGTTTTTATTAGTTCACTATATGGAGCGTGGGCGCCGTGGCCGTGTGGGTTCGTGCGTCGACCCATGCGCATTAGACTTTCACAGTCTAGGTTCGAATCCAAGTTCAGACAAACAATTTTTCAAAAAAAAAAATTGTTCGCGGCTCCACCTCTTTCGAGTTACTGACAATGCTCAAAGAGTATAACTGTCTAGAAAAAGCTTCTCAATCTCGCCGTTCGGAGTCGGCATTAAAAAAACTGTAGGTCCCCTCCACTCGTGAGAGAACAATAGCACGCACAACACAAGTGGTTGCTGAGGAGCTAGGCCCAGGTCCACCTCGGACTGTAGCGCCGCCATTATTATTATTATTATATGGAGCGTCCACTGTATTATATATAAGCGTACTCGGTGAACGTACTCGCGACGCCCCCTTCTTTTTCCAGTGGATCTAAGTTTTCCCGGTGCCCGGAACATACTACTCGTATGTTGCCCTTAATGAATGCGCAAAGTTCTATAATTTTCCGTCAAATATCTGCTGAGATATTCGAATTTCTTTTCTTGCTATAGTCGATTTCTGATCGATCAATGCTAGCAGTGTCAAAAATTCCATAAGAATAGGTTAGAAGTTGATCCCACACATACAAACCGATAGACATTCCATTCTGTATGTGCAAAATCAGGAGATGGATTGCTCTTTTCTTTTTGAAAAATATAAGGTTGGCTCGAATTCTTGTAATCCAAAAGATTATAAACGTAGCCTAGGTTACTCTCGACAACCTGCTCTTCATGCCTGCAGTTTCATTGAAATCGGTCCAGCCTTTTCGGAGATTAACCCAAGCAGACAGAGGACAGACACTACGATCTTATTAATATTTGATACAAAAGAAATGCCAGCTTGGCCTATAATAAATTTCGCAAAAAAGAGAACTGAAGATCTCTTTAAAAATATTTATTCGCTAGATTCTATAATTCAAACTAACAAATAGACAATAATTTATCTCAAAGATATTCTAATCAATTTAATGAAAGATATTCATTCGAACACAAAGGGACACTTAAGATAAATTTGTTTAATTTAATCCAATCACGCTACTATCAATTTCGTTAAAAATACCCTATTATCTCTTCTAAAATGTATTTTCGCGGAATAATGTGTACACACAAATTCAGCTGAAATCTTGAATTTATCTCACAGACACACATACACAAGTGATTTGCTACCTAAAAAGGTTGTCATTTTCTTTACCCGCTAAGCGTGCTCCCTCAGATAAGACGCACATGGTGACTCCCACCGTTTTTTATGTCCCTCACTTTATGCAACAGTAGCCCAATGACCCATAACACTGCAAACAGCTGTTCGGCTTGTTAGGCCTTCAGAAGCTATCGGGCACAAATGCAACCAGCTGCAGATTGTCACATGTTGCTTGACACTCCCGCGAAAATCAATTTCAACTACACATACTCGACACACGCACACACAATCGTTACATAATTAAATAGACCACACATTGACTGTCTGGGTTTTGGCGTGTGCTGACCCTAAATTATTCGCTCACCTTGAACGCTGGTGACTTGCTCCAGTTGTTAAGATCGATGAGTAAATGTCTTCTGGCTCGAGATAGAAACATCTTGATAAACTCTGATTTGAACTCAATGCACTATCAAAGATCTCGAAGATATTTAGATTCACTATTTCCCTACAGAACTTGCGGACCTACACCCAAAGCGCTACAGTGACAGCCAGACACTGAACTAAAATAGTTGGTGGAGATTGGAAGAGACTATTTGTACGAAATTGTGGGGCATTGGTTACAGGAACAAAAAAAAAAGTTTCTGGTCGCCCCGATGAATTGTTAAAGAACCAAAGTTAATTTAGATATTTTTCTGTCGCTTTATGTTATTACGTCATTATTTGGCATACATTGTTGACATTTACGAACGAGCTTTCAGCTTGAGGAAGCTTTCATTTGTGCTGAATAAAGAGAGGGGAACTTGTTTATCTTCTACTGAGAATTTATGTTTCTAATCTTGTATGCTATACAAGGGGTGTACTAAATACAGTGAATACAAAATAAATTGTGATGAGTAAATAATTATAAAGAATAAAAATACTTAATACTTTCTTATTCTTCAATAAATACTTTTTAGAATACGCCGTAGCGGTGGAATTCATACAAGATTTTTGTTGATGTTGACATGTGTCAACTGCATCATTAAAAGAAACACTGATAAATGTAAATATCGATGAACAACAATCTGGAGTGTACGAACAACGTTCACCGAATTACTTATGCTTTCTTCTTCTTCTTCTTAGGGCGCTACAGTCCGAGGTGGAACTGGGCCTCACTCAACATGCCTCTCCAGCCAGCACGATCTTTCACCAGCTGTCTCCAGTTTCGCACACCAAGTCGACCGAGGTCCCCCTCGACTTGTGTGCGCCACCTTGTTCGTGGACGTCCTCTGTTGCGTTGTCCCACAGGCTCAGAGTCGAAGACTCTTCGGGCCGGAGCCAACTTAGGCGTTGGATCCGTAGACGCCTGGCTAGACTCATGTCGCTTTATATCCCAAACAGTTCGTGGTTGAACCTTCTCCTCCAAATGCCATCAACGTAAACAGGACCAAAGATCGCGCGCAGAACTTTTCGCTCGAAAAGACCAAGACACTGTTCATCCGCTTGGGATATTGCCCCATCATATGTACATACATATATAACATATCAAAACAGACGTGCAGTAAATTTTGACATCTCGTCTCATTATCTGGCTGTCATTGTGAAAAGTGACAATAGATTTCTGGAAACAAATTCTTTTTGGGATGGATATGAAAGAATGGAGTGAATTAAAAAAAAATAAACTGGGCAAGTGCGAGTTGTACTCGCACGGGTAAGGTTCCGTCGCATAATATTGATGAATGATTTCTGAATATCAAACGACGTTTCCAAACTATTTCATTTGAATTTTCTTCTAACTTCAACCCAAATCAGCCATTTATTCATAAATTCATACATCCAAACAAACAAATATTCATCCCTACATATACCTACATCTCTATCCAAGTTTATCCAACACAGATCTGATCGAGCACTCTATTTTATTTTCTACTATTAGATTGTACTACATGAAATGTCGGATTTTTTGCATAATTTTATTTAGTCAAAATATAAGAACCATTGACTTCTATGACCTTCTTCCATTGTGATTCAAGGTCCATTATTCCCTTTTTATTGAAGGCTTGATTTTTTGACGATAAAAATATTTCAAATGCTTCTATGACCTCTGCTCAGTTTCGGAACGCCTTTTGCCATCAAAATGATAATTCGTTGGAGAAATATCTTGAGAGTACGGTGGATGCGGAAGAGTTTCGAATCCCAACTGTAGCAACTTTTATACCGTTACGTGCGAGGTGTGCAGCTAGGTTCCAGAAATCGAGTGAAATCAAATTGCAATTTAATTTTCAAATCGAGTGAATTTGTTTTTAGTGTTATGCATTTCACTCGATTTCATAATTTCGAAACTCTTTCAATATCACTTTAGTGAAATTAAAAACAAGTGACATCTTTCATGTATGACAACTACCACATTTATTACTTCAAATAAATTCCTCAACAAATTTCAGCTGTAAGCTTCTTTTGAAAATTTCACAATTCACGCTACCTAGATCTGATCGAATTAAAATCACCCAAAAATCAATGAAATCGAAATGAGGAACACCGAAATTCACGTCGATTTAATTTCGAAAAAAATGTAATTTCGAGTGAAAGTGAAATGTAGAACCTGACTGATAGGGTCTATCATTGTCATGCAACAGGATCGGACCATGCTTAATTGCCAACCCAGGCTGTTTTTCAATTTCAATTTCGTATGCATTACGTCGTTCTCCTCACAATATCTGACTGCATTTATCGTTTCCCCTGGTTGAAGAAATTAAAAGTGGATTGGTCCTTTCGATGTCCACCAGATTGTCATCATAACTTTTTCTGGGTGAAGGCCAAGTTTGGGGGTTTGCTTTGGTTTTTCGTCTACATCCAACCACTGCCCAGATCTTTTACGGTTGTCATACAAAATCAACTTTTCATCACATGTGATTATACGATGCAACGCTGAATGGTGAGTTCGTTCACCCCTATATTTTCAAATGCGTCATTTATGTTTTTGGCTGCAGGAGGCGCATTATGTTCCAGTTTGAACTCGTAAAGGAAAAGAGTACGAATTTAAACTGTCGACAGCATGAAAAAAATAACTGTACTTGCAACAGACCCTAAAAGTCGCACACATCAAAAACCCATACCACTGAATCCTATAAAAAAAGAATTCACTGTGTTCTACAGATGTTCACTCGACATCTTCTAATTGAGGACTAAAACATCAGACATTTCATGTGGTACAACCTAATATTTTCATTAAAGAACCATTAGACGCACTCTTGAGAGAGTAACAAATTTCCACATCCTGCGACTTCTACTTACTTACTTATCATGTCAATGAGCCGTGGATGGTCTGAGCCTGAACTATTATTTTCATCCTTGATGGTCCCGTGCACGCGGCTTTCAGTCGTCAAGACCTAGTTGTCTTGAATCCGCTTTCACCTGGTCTTTGTATTGGAAGTTCAGTTTTCTTGTTTTTCTCGAACCAAGAGGCATGGATTTGAAGAACGAATAACCTCTTAGCCGAATATGGGCGTTTATGCGCTCAATGTGTACGATCCAAATCTTTAAACAGCTCATTAAGCCCGAGGATGTTTTTTCCTCTATTCGCCTTCTTCGAAGATAGGACCAAATATCTTTTCAAAGGCACCAATAATGATCCCTGTCCTGTCCTGAGTAACTTTCAGCTTTCGGCTCCATATAGAAAGACTAGCAGCACTTTGGATTTGTACATCAAGATTTTTGTCTTTCGAGTCAGCACTAACCCAAGCTGTCTACAAAGCGACAAGGACCATTTTACGTCAGATCTCCGTCAAGATCTCGTTTGTAGAGTTCACGTTTGCATCGAGATAGTCAAACTCTTCACCTACTTCAAAATTGTAGTTATCACATTTTGCCCTAGGTGGTGAGCGACTTCTGCTTGACAGAATATATTTTGTTTTCCCCTCATTGACCTTAAGTCCACCTTGTTCCTTGATATTTGCGACATTGAGCAAGGTTATACCTCTAGAATTGTTGCGTCAGGTGGGCTCGCCTTTTTTGTCGATAGAGCTGGAATTCAAGTCGTCGGGCATGCGTCTTTCAAAACTCTACAGATAATCAGGGGCCTTACTTTGTATTGCTATAGTATCGGAAATCTATTCGAAAATCGGAAATTGGTATTTTGTACCTCTTTAGCAAATACACACAATCCGCAATCGAAAATTAAAAGTTATGCCAACTCGTTTACGGAAATTTGGTATTTTGTATTCCGAAAGCGGATGTCACAACCGTCCTCACTTACGGATTTTCATTCGATAACTATTTTGCTATCGGATTGTGTGTGCTAAAGTTGTTTTGATTAATTTATTTAATTTTTTCACGCAAAATAGAAACATATTAAGACATTAATAATAATTTCGAGCAGTTATTGTCCAAATATGCAGGTCTTGCCAAAGGATTTCTTCAATCTGCAGATGCAAGCCAGAAATCCAATCAGCTTTGGCATCGGCCCAGCAATGTGAGACAATGAAGAATCATCCTGCTCTGAACCATTTTCAAACAAAAAACAACAACTAAACGATATGTTAAACTGTGAAAGAATAAAATTGAATTCAATTATTTTTGAATGATTATTTTCTGATTTGACAGTTTCATTTTCGGAAATTATTGATAAAAATTTGGCAGCATTCAAACCCAATCCGAAAGTGATACAAAATACGAATTGATTTAAGTATCGGATTTGATTTCCGATTCCGAATCCGAATCCGAAAGTGATACAAAATAAGGCCCCTGGTACTCCCTGCCTTAACATCGCCGCCAGCCTTGAAGAGCTCCTATGTATACCTGAGCGTTGGTAAGAAGATTACCCTGCCGGTTTCAAATAGTCCCTGTACTTTTGTTCTTTAAACAAAACAAAGAAGCTTCTGGCGTTGGACCAAAACTCGATCTGTGTGCTTGTCGGAGTGATCACAGGACACTGCTCCATCGGAACAATGCTCCGGAAATGGAATGTGGAATCCAGCGATCTCTGCCGGAGCTGCGGAGATGAGGAAGAGACCAAGACGATCCAACATCTGCTTTGCCACTGCCCAGCTCTCCAGAATCGGCGCTTAGCTTCGATGGGCCAAAGATACTTCACAGAGATTGCGCACTTAGCGAATGCAAATATATCAGATCTTCTAAAATTCATAAGGAGCACGGGGTGGTTTCTTCCATCTCGTGACAGGATAGGTTAATAGATTGTGTACTCCACAATTGAAGGGATTCACAATGGGCCCTATGGCCTCCGAGTGGAAGTGATACGTTAACCATCACACTCCCCTTCCAAAACCTAATCTAACCTAACCTTTGTTCTTTAAGCAATTTGTTAAGAAGTCACTAAATTCGCCGGTGGTGGTGATATGTACACATCATCTCATATACAAGTGGTGTTTTTTTTAATAGAAGAAATAAAGGCATACACTGCCAAAAGAGGTGGACACACTTTACAAAATTTATTTTTTTCTCTGCAAAAAATGTACTCACTTCTCCCCCGACTAAGAACATCCCCGTCTGATCAAAATTGAAACAACAAGCATACGTACATACGAATGTACCTTAATTTAATAAATAATGTGAAATTGGTTAATGTTTATTCATTTGCAAAGAAACAAACAAAAGAAATATAAAAATGATCAGGAAATCAAATATACATACATACAACGATACATATTACAAATAAACCAAAAAGAGTTCTCTTAACTTAAACAATTAATTATCCAATAACCTTCGTCATGTCTTTTAGATTAATATTAACCGAGGATGAACTCATCCTGTGGTGTTTACTTATAAAATCCATTTCGTTCTCTGCACGGCAATGAGTGCAGAATTGCGACGTAAGCACATGCAGCGGACTGCGGTAAAAGATATTACAATCGGTATTCTTCCCATTTTTGTAATGCGCTAGCCAATGCAACATCGACTCCAGGGCAATGATCAAGAGAGATGTCATTTTGGTGAAGCAGAAGACTGAAGGTATGAGGAAGAGCAGGTAACTTGACTTCGTAAATCCGAGAACAATGTCCTGAAAATACAAAAAGAAAACATTCACACTCAATTCAGGTCAAAGTATATGCAGCGAATTGTTACCTTATTTACGCCTTCCATTCTCATCAGTGCTTCCTTGTCAAATGGATTGTATTCGGCGGGTTGCAGCGAGCATGATGGTTTCTCAGGGCAATCATCGTCGGATATTTTTAAGTACTTTCGCGGAATATGAAAGGATTTCTTTTTGTGATAGCGGACTGCTATTTTTGAAGTTTCCGGTTCGCCGGTTTCCGCATCGAACTCAATCTGACGAATTGTCGCCGCTTCTTGTTCAGCAAAGTGGTATTCGACTTCACCAGTTTCATCGTTCTGAAAAGAGGAAGAATATGGAACATTGAGAAAATAAAAAAAAAACAAATTATTTATATCTTTTTTTTTATATAAACAATTAAAAAAAACGTTGGACTTGAAAAATCCAAGTAATTAACTAGATATGTATGTGTGCACACGCTGTTAACCAAGACCGTACAAATTTAACTTATTTCCAGTGAATTTCGATTATGATCAAAGATTACAAAAAAGTTTCAAATCTGTGCGCATGCCAACTTTATATAGAGTCAGCTGTATGTTACGGAAAAGACTTTACTGTTCAAGTGCAAAAAAAACAACAACAATATACAAGACTAAATGTTTCGTGATTATATTCCTTGCCTTTTCATCGCTCCACCTCTCTCAATTCACTGACAATGAGAAGAAAGTATAACTCTGTGGAAGAGAGACGAAAAGGGAGTCAATACAACGGTCTGATTCGGTATTCCTCGAAACCAGGTGGCGATTAAAATAAAGCCATGTCAAATTATTTGGAAAATTGTTCAAAAAATATTACTTGTCTAACCTATTAGAAATAATTGGATAATTTTAATTGAATAAATCTAATCATAATTGCTTGCAACGCAACAGAGGACGACCACGTCTAAGGTGGCGCACCCAAGTGTAGAGGGAACTCTACCAACTTGATGTGCCCAATTGGCGACAGCTAACAGAAAATCGTGCCAGCTGGCGAGGTTTGTTGATTGAGGCCCAGTTCCACCCTGGTCTGTAGCGCCAAAAGAAGAAGAATACGAGGACTTTCGCGAATTAATATTTTCCTTTTGACATAGACTAAGGATTTGACGTAGTCCCAGAGAAAATAATCGAGTGGCATAAAGTCGCATGATCGCGGCGGCAAATTGATGAACACTCGCCGTGGGATGACTCAATCGTCAAATTTCGAATTGATCTGATTCGGGCACAGAAAAGTTCTTTAAAATGTTCCAAAAGCGGTAAATGTGATCCAATGATGTCGCATGTCCACTCTGCAAGAGGGTACTGACTTTTGACGTATTCATTGAGGTTTTCGGTCTCCCAATTATTATTATTATGGACACCTATTGCGCATAGGTGAAGAAATCTGTTCTAGAGTATTCTCTCTAAGCCAGTTTCCTTCAGGAATCTGAGAATGAGAGATGGTTCTAGTGATTGCACTTCTTCTTCTGATAGTAGGTACTTGCCCAGACATCTTTTGCTTTTGTGGGCTAGTGCCTCACAAAATCAGTATATGTTCAGTATATGTTCTGGAATTTCATTAAATTCTTCACAAAATCTGCAGAGACCTTCTTCTGATACCCCTAGTATCCTTAGATGCTCCCTGAGTCTACAGTGCCCCGTTAGGAAGCCTGTTAGGATACGAAGGTTGTTCTTGCTCATTTTGATGCATGCCTCGAACCTCTTTTGGTTATATTGCCCTAGGAGTTTCTTAGCCTGCTTCATTCCACGAGCGTTATTCCAGGTTTCTATCCGGTTTCTTCTTTTAAGTTCCCTGAATTCTTCTCTGAGAAGATGGTCTCCGACAGCGCAGAATGGTCCTATGAAGGTTTCCTTACCAGAGAATCGGCCATTTCATTGCCTTCTATCCGCGTATGGCCAGGTAGCCAGCAGAATTTTACCCGGTTTCTCCTATTCAACTTTTTGAGCTTCTGCAGGCTTTCGGTCTTCCAATAGCTGTCACAGAATTTTCTTTGCGTTTTCAAAATTGTTCAATTATCTTAATAAAATGTTTTAATAATTCCAACATATCGTAGCGACGTTAGCTGCTACAGTCTGTATGACCGTCAAATGCCAACTGACAAGTATCATCCATCCCACGATCAATTACTAGCAATCTTCAGTTTGGCGTAAAGTTTGTTGCGCATCCCCTCAGCTTGAGAGCGCCAACTAATGTCGTTTTCCATTCTTCTAAAAATGTGAAACGGTACCTTTTTTAAAAGTCGCATTTTTTTGTTCCCCTCTCTTCTAAAACTAAAAACGGGCAGGACAGTCTCAGGACACATTGTTCTACGTCGCAACAAAATTGCCACACAGAAATGCAGCATACAGAAGAAAAAAGCGCAGCTGTTGTTATGCGTATGACAGTTGTCGAAGAGATACATTTTTTACGGTAAAATTTACGAAATAATCTGACAAATAAAGGTCAAAATTTTTTTGTCAAAATGGAAAACGACGAAGAAGTTTCTTTGACGAAATAAGTCATAAAATTTGGTCCATGTGCACATTTCGCAATAATTATTACAACTTTGTAAAACGTTTAAAAATCTTCCTCTAACAAGCGTGTCAACTTCTCAAGTATCTAACAACATTTCATTAAAAATCAAAAAAGTCCCACAAGTGCAGTAGAGCTGCAGGTATTCATGAGCAAATATGTACTTACTGCACAACACAAACACTACACCGTGCAATTTGCTCAGATTGTTTTATGGTGTGCCCATACGAGCGCTCTTATCAGGCTATAAATTATTTGCCGCTATCAGCGCGAACGTGAAAAGTGCTGGATATCAATTAAAGCCTAATAATAGATAGTCTGTAGAGTCAACAACTGTAAAAATATGCGAATGGTTGATAAATTTCATGGTTTGCAATTGGCAATACCGATTGTGTAAATTTTGTTCTTTTTTTTAAACTCTTTTGTTTCTGGTTCATGTGGTTATTTCTATAGACGATGGTGCCAATTCCCCATGAGGTCAACTGAAATTAAGTGGATGCATATCAAAATGTTTATACATCCAAGAAAATATTTTCACGGGAAATTAATTTTCAACCAGGGAAAATGCCTTTCTTTCTCTAAAAACACCAGAAAACATTGGCGTCCACTTAGAAATGTTTTTGTCCTGACAAAGCGCAGTGTATCATCTCACATCCGATGAAGGTGAAGGCCGTTCTCGTCTGAAAAACAACAAAGAACAACAACGCATCGACTTTGGAACGAATAAAGAAAAACAGTTCGATAAAACGAAAATCGTAAAATGTGAATTCGAATATTTTCCAAGATCTCGCCCGCCCACGGCACGTAGCTGATGTCATGGGGGGCGGATATTTTCAAAATTGGCCAGCGGGTCAATAGCATTGCCTTCAGAAAAAATTATATCTGTTTGCACGAGTTGCAGTCTGTGAGTTTGTTTAATTTTTTCAATCTTTCTTTTCTAATTATGGAGAGCTTTGTTCATATCTTGGTCAACGATAATGAACATACATATACCCAAATTGACCACGAGTGATAACAAGGGTGTACGGGTACGGATACGTGGAGCGCCTATCGCGTGTCACCTTATCGTACAGAATTTAATTAGCTATTTTCTTTTATAAGTGTGCACACCGAGTGTGTCACTTAGGTGTTAGTTTCGATTTCTTTTCGCCGAATTGTTGGCTGGTACATTGAATAGGAATATTGTCAGCGATTGATAAGAGGGCGTGATAATGATTCCGTCTAGTCGACTGCGTAGAAATAAAAAAAAGAAATGAGATAACGAACCGAGGAGGTCTATGAAAACAAAATAGTTACACATGTTGGAAGGAGAAAATGCCTCGTTTGTCAGATTATGTATCGGTGGCATACAAATGTACGTTTGTACCTTTGTGCGTTTTTCGAAAATTTATTGTCAACAACTCTTGTACATCTACTGCAGACAAGACTACATATTTTCGAGGAAATGTTGATATTTTAAGTTTTTTTTTGACAATTAAAGTGATGGAAACATCATTCTACTGGTGGGTGATTGGGTGGCAAGAGATCAATTTAGGCTTGACATCAGTTTGTTACAGTAATATAGGCCGGCAACAGTTGATTCCGAAAAGCGAACAAAGAATACAAAGGACTTAAGCGCATCATTATTATTATAATTTTTGTTGAGGGTAGAATATACCGCGACCTTTAGATATATTGTGTCCCCTTTTGATACCTTTGCTCTTTTTCGAGTTTGGGTGGGCCAAATACAAGTTTCTTTTTAAATATGCAATAAAATCAATTAAATTAAAATTTTTTCCATGTATTATGGCTTTTTAGGACGAACAAACATTCCCATTAAATATGAAATACAACGTCGCTCAAGTGGCTGGCTTTGCAGTACCCTATTCTATAATAATAATAATGGCGGCGCTACAGTCCGAGGTGGACCTGGGCCTAGCTTCTCAGCAACCACTCGTGTTGTGCGTGCTATTGTTCTCTCACGAGCGGAGGGGACCTACAGTTTAATGCCGACTCCGAACGGCGAGATTGAGAAGCTTTTTTCTAGACAGTTATACTCTTTGAGCATTGTCAGTAACTCGAAAGAGGTGAAGCCGTGAAAAAATGTTTGATGTTTTTTTCGAGATTCGAACTGACGACCTCGAGCGTAGGAGTCGACGCACTTACCCACTACGCCACGGCGCCCAGTACCCTATTCTGCCACCCCAATTTTCCAAGACCTTGTTGATGGTTTCGGACTGTAGCCCACGGATTGCTTGGATGATATTAGCCTTAAGTGCTTAAATCGTTTCCACATTATTGGCATAACATCGATCCTTCACGGTTCCCCACAAAAACAAAGTCCAAAGGGGTCAAATCGCAACTCCGAGGCGGACAATTGGCATCACCAAGACGGCTGATAACACGATCTGGGAATTTGGTGCGCAAAACGTCGATTATGGCATGAGCTGTATGGCATGGTGCACCATTCAGCATGAACCAGAGGTCGTCCAAATACAAGTCTTCAATTTCAGTAAAAAAAAAAAGACCGTTAGCATGACTCTGTAACGCCCACCGTTGACCGAAACGTTGTTTCCAGCCTCATTTTCGAAGAAACATGGTCCAATGATGCCACCACTCCACAATCCGCACCAAACTGTCACTCTCTGTAGATGCATTGACTTCTCAACAATAATGTGTGGAGTTTCCGAGCCCCAGATGCGGCAATTTTGTTTGTTAACGCCGAGATGAAAATGTGCCTCGTCAGAAAAGATGATTTTTCGTCCCAAATCGGTGTCCAATTCAAGCCGCTCTAAGGCCCAACCTGCGAAGCTGAAACTGGTCGCATGTCTTCAATAACTGAGTCAGTTGGACCTTGTAAGCAAATAATCCGAGATCTTGGAGAAATTTGGCGACGTTCATCAATTGGCCACCGCGATCATGCGAATTGACATCACTCGATTATTTTCTCTCAAGTTATTTGTCTGCGCTAACAAGCCAACTATTTTGAACGAGCTCGGGACCAACATTCGAGACGCTATTACCGGAATAACGAAGCACACATTGGACCGAGTCATTCAAAAGTGGGCCAACCGGTTGAAGCACTGCAAGCGAAGCCGAGGCGGCAATTTTAATGATGTGCTAACCCATGCAGAATGGCATAAATGTAGCCTCAAAATGAAGCCAGAATCAATTTTATATCTCATTGATTTGTTGTTACAGTCGCCTCTCGATAATTCGAAACTCAAGAGATCTCACAAAAAATTCGAATTAACGAGAGTTTGAAATATCAAATGATTCGAATGTACATAATGCGAATAAATTATTAGCCTTTCGGAAGAAGTCTTTAATCTATAACCTACAAAAACTGAAACTAAACAAACCAAACTGAAGTGTGTGTCAAACTACTCATTTCAATAACAAATGCTCGTGCAATGAGACAAGTTTGAATTTGTCTCAAAATGTACCTCTATACAATCTGATAACTTTGAACTGTTCGAATTACCAAGTGCTTAAAAATGCATAGATTTTTTTCGAAATATCAAGAGATTTTCTAGAGAACTCATGATAAATTCAAATTATGGAGAGGTTCGAATTATCGCTGGTTTGAATTAACGAGAGGTTTGAATTAAATGTTTCTATTATTATCTATTATCCGCCATTATTATTATTATTGTTTTTATCTGATCACCCTGTACAATTAATTCATACAATGCAACGCCTTTCGATTTTATTGATGACAAAAGGCTCAAAATCAAAAGGTCATATTGTGGATAGAGCTCGTTATTTTTCTGCTTAAAAAATCGATCTGATCTGATCTTATCTTTTCAAAAACAATTGTACAACATGTGGTTCTAGCACGAACATACATGCCAAACAACTGCCAATTGATAGCGAATCACGGACGAAGAAAATGCAAACATGTCTGTTTTTATTTTGCTGCTAACGCTTTTGCTAAATACTATTGTTAATATATTTTAATGTGTTACTGATAAAAAATAATAAATAAATAATAAATATTTGGATTCATAAAAGTGAGGCATTGGCGCATAATTTTACATATTTTATAATCCTCTCTGGAATACCGATTTTTTTCTATAAAACTGTTAAGTAGAAAATATATCGTTACCAATCATTTGCAGAAATGCAGATTTGTCGTACACAGAGTTGTTATTAGTTACTGTCATACGTGGTGACACACGAATGATGGTATGGTTCACAATAGTGTGTACACATGCACCACACTAGTTAAAACATATGACCAAGAAGCCATAGCTTATGTGCACAAAAAAGGAAGAAAGTGTTACAAATCATATATGTAAACAAATTGATTTATTTAAAAAAAAAACAAAAACAAAATCAATAATGAAATTTGTTCGACAAAAAGGCTAATATTCGACCTCCTAATGAAATTGGGAATTTAAAACCAAATGTCAACAGTATTAGTCATAACAATAGAGTGCGAAATTTCCAACCTTATCTCTCAACACATCCTCAAATAATTTGTTGGGTTTTCTGTGAAATTACGATTTGCTTTAGTATTTTCTTCGCTTTCGTAAACAAAATTTGTTGTGATTATATGCTGTGTAGAGAGTATTTGTAAAAATATTCACCGCACATGAAAATACACTGGTTGAGTATGCGGAAGGGTTGCGTTGGTCAATCAAGGTAAAGTGGAAATGGCTTTGTTTGTTTACTTTTCTACTATCGATTCAAACATTTACTGCGCGGTGCTTGTACTATTTATAAACATAATTTCGACTAAATTAAGAGTAGTTTGTGCTATACTTGGCAACAATATTTGATTCCTAGTTACCAGTCGTTGTTGGTCTGTCGGTATGGATCTTTAGCTACGTCATAATTAAAGGAAACACTTGGTTTTAAGCATTGGTTAAAAATGTAACTGATTTTTATTATAATATGTTTAACAGGAAGAAACTATTGTTTGTATGTACTACGTTATATGTAAATGGACAAAGGAAACACAATGGAAGTAAAAGAATGGAAATTAAGTAACTGCACAGAATGAAGTGAGGAACGCGACTGACAACGAATGTGTTGCATTTTGCAGGGATCTTGACTGTTGCAGTGTCTGTGGCGTCATCTATGGTCCTCATACAGGAAGCTTAACTTCTGTTGTTAGAAGTCGCTGTATGAGGACGCCACAGTACATACATCACTAGTCGTTGAGCGAGGTCGCCACAGATCAATAACATACGCTAATACCCTTAAGTCTCTTGTTTACAATAAATTACAGCTCTTAATATTGTTGATCAATCGGCTATTTTATCGGTGTTGAATAGATGGTTTAACTTCGAGTACTAGTTTCTTTTGAACGTAGCTTTTCAGTAAGGATATAACAACTTTGTATTTAAATAAAACACCGAATAATTGGAATATCGAGCTGAAATTTATTCTAGGTGTAGTACACATATTTGATTAAAGGAATTTCATCTTATATCTGGTTATATGATCCCCGCAAGAATATTTGCGCTGATCGATTTTTGCAAATTTTCCACCAAGCTTTCACACATATCGACCATAATGTTGACAATTTCACATTCGATATTGTTCCTGAGATGCACTAACATTGTTGGCTTGTGGGCATAAAACAAAGACTTAACGTAACGCTATTATACGACAGGAGGAGATTTACCGATCTCATAAAACTAAGTCGAAGGGATATAAGAACAGCCGTTGGGGTCGTGACAGGGTACTGCGCGACAGGAAATCACGCAGCAGGGCTGGGAATACCCCATAACGACTTTTGTAGAAAACGAAAAAGAAATAGAATCTATTCGTCACTTACTGTGTGATTGTCCTGCTCTAGCCGTTAGAAGAAAGGAAACGCTAGGAAGTTTCTTCTTTTCGGAGCTAGATGATCTAGGGAAAAATAGAGCTAAGTAAACTCCTGAGACACATATCTATATCTGGGTGGTTTAACTTAGCTGTTGAAACATCAAAGTTTTAGGTTTCCACGGTTTTAAACTTTTTTTGGGCACAATGGACTCATAGTGGTCTAAGTCAGCCGTTGACATATTCTTCATGTCAGCAAGGGCACCCATCTACCTAACCTAACCTAACCTAACATAACGCTATTAAATTCCATGAGCGAGGTAGCCATTTGACCAAACCATTTGTCATCATTACACGTCTTTCGAAGTTCCCCTTCAATATACAGTCGACTCCCTCTAAGTCGAATTTTCACGGGATATCAAAATTAGTTCGAGTTAGAGGGAGTTCGACTTAGAGGATGGTTTTTGTATGGAAAATGAGGGGAATGCCAAAATAAATATGACGACAAAATTCGGCTTAGAGGGAGGCGACTGTATTAATTGTTTGAGCAGTTGCTTGGCAAGTGGCATCATCTAGTTGGAATCCCATAATACTGATGCCATCCGATTCTGACCAAAAATAGCCTTTCAAAATGGCACGACAGCGAACTCAAATGACGAAAGAATACGATCCAACCACACCTCTGCCATGACATTCACACCAAACGATCATTTTTTGTGGATGCCTTGGAGTCTTTTGAAGCATATGTGGGTTTGTTACTGTCCAATAAAGCATATTGACAATACAACTCATTGACAAAGCCATTAACTAAAAATGAGCTTAACCGCTAAAGATGATTTCTCTGTGAAATTAAGGATTTTCTTCAAAATTTTGCAGAGCCCCTTCGAAGAAGTTCCCGCGCTCCAAATCATAAAGGGGCTTCATATCTTTAGTTAGTTTGATCAATTTGCTGTAAGCTAAGATCTTTTCGCAAAATTCGCCACTATGTTGACTGAGAATTCCCAATTTCTATGAACGTGTGATGAAAGCGACCGACTTGGCTCCTTTAAACTGAAACACTTGCGACTGAGAAAAATGTTTGCACTTCGACCGATGCGCCGTCTAGCTGGGACAGGAACATTCAATACTTGTCTATTCACTATATTCACAGCCTGTCTGGGGCGATTATTACGACCGCAAATTGGAGTAATGGCTCTTGCGACCACCGATTAGAAATTTTTGTAAACGTCGCTCATTCGTAAACTTCACCACGCTGACAGATGCTTTGACACTGACATACCATTAAAAAGGTCTTTGTTTAAAAACCCTTCAATACACTCCTTCTGGCAGAACTGCGTCCAATAGCTGAAGATTTATGAACTTTCATAACACGTTAAAAGTGCAATAGATTAAATCGTGTGAAAAACGTATAAAATGATTTCAACTACGCTCTCATTCGGTTGCCAGTTGCGTGCTTCATTAAGCAAGTGCTCATCCTACAATTAAGCTAATATTTCGAAATTGAAATTCGGAAGTATTTTAAACATAATTTAGAGGAGTCAATTAAATATATAATGTACAGTCAGGAACCTTCAGTTTCATACGATTGCAATTTTGAATAACAAAATTGATTTAAATGAAAGCCTTGGAAGTCAAACAAATTTGAATATTTTTTAATTACTTCTTGAAATATTTAGATACTAAATAAAGAAAAAAAAATTCATAATTACAGTAAAATAAAAAAAAATAAGATAGAAAGAACAAAAATATAGGAACATTCAATTTCATACGACATAATTGGCTTTTGGTCCGTGTTTGGTTATTCGAACTAATTTGTTTGTCCAGATACTCACATAAATGTTCGATCGGGTTAATATCTGGACTGTGGGGTGTTTCCATCACTTCGGGACAGTTGTATAATAACCACGTTCGGACTAGCAAAGTAAAAAATGGAAAGTGTTTTCTGTCCCCAATTTTTGAGCACTATGAACTAATTTTTTTTAAATTGCCAAATACATTTCTTTGTTTATATTTCCATCAATAAATTCCAAATTTTCAACTCCTTCATGGCTCATACAATCATTGACTGACCACCATGCTTAGTACTCGTATGAAACTGAATGTTTCTGACTGTACAGGATTTAAAATGAACAACACCCTTTAACTTTTGAGCGACTTAAAGCAGTCAGCTTTTGCAATACTTCTCCAAAAGAAAAAGTATGTCATTGAACTTATTAGGGCCTATGCCTTCTTGTTCACAATAAAAGAGTATCAATTTCATTGCCAGAGCAAGTGAGTAGTGCTAATGAAACCACATCCCTCTCCAACACAAACTAAGTAGAATTTATTAAGAATACACAAAAATTCCCCATCCAATCATGACCCCCAACATCTAATTAAAAGGAACAAAAAGGACGTCCTATTAATGAACCAAAATACCCAATTGTTATGCTAACAGGGAGTCTAAATAGTTTTGGAATGCTCTAAATTAAATGTTCACATGGTGTTTAAGCCGAAGCGTATGATATTATCTCAATCACTTGTAATTTTTTCAACAATGTACGATCGACAGATGTTTCATTTCTCTACTAATTTATGACAAATAACAATATTTTTATTAAATAGTCACGTGAATTATGACTTTGCAAAAACGCATAGTCAGCGCTAATTAAGTTTAGACCGACACACCTTGAACGTCCGTTCCTTCGCTTTTGTCTGTTTTTCACAGCTTAGATTTCTAATTTTTACTTATGAAAAATCAAAATGAGGTGCAAATTGTTATTTAATTTGTCTTCGTTTTAACAAACATATTAAATCATCGCAGTCCAGCTTGTAATTTTAAATATATTATTAAAAACATTGGACCAACAAGTAATATGGATTACAATAAAACGAACAAGAGCACGACTGCGTTGTGAAATTTGTTCTCTAAAAACATGTCTTTAGCTTTCCTTCCTCTTTTGCACTTTCGCGGGCTTTCAGCATTGTTGACAACGACGCTATTTTTTGAAGCGGCAATGTTGGTGAGATGCATCTCAACAAAGAGGCTAGAAAACTAGAAAAACATCGACATGAGTTGATGCAATTTCTGAAGGAGGTTTGTTTGAACCATCGTCACCACTTATGAATAATATTGCTAATCTGCTATCTTCTTATTTCGTGTCAAAGCGACGAATTTACAGTTCGATTTTTGGACCTATCAAACATACTATATTTTATTCTTGTATCATAGGTTTACATTACCTGCTTTGGCTTGCTTTATTTACGACTGCCCAGCCCGCTCAGTAACTATTATCAATAAAATATAGGTCATACTGCTTTCGAGAATTCAGCTGACTGCACAAACTCTGCAGTTTTTACATAGGTGACTATTCAAAAATTCAGACCCGAAGAGAAACTACATGCAGACTACCTTTCAAATAATCAGACAGATGAAGCAGCGTTTCAGATTTATTTTTTTACATTTAGCGCAGCTGTGCAAATATTTTGTTGTAGACTGCTTGTTTCAAAGCATCATAAATGTGTTTGCAGATAGGCTGCTGCTGCATATAAAGGGTCTAAGTTATTGAAAGAACATTTCATATCAAAGATTGTGGTCATAGCTACTTTGATTTAAAAATATACGTTTTCTCAGTTATCACCAAGCCCAAATGAAAGCAAATTGCACAACTTTATTGATACCTGAACTAAAACTTAGAGCCGCCGGCTCTGATGGAATCCCAGCGGTGGTGATGTTTTGGTAGGGTGCATGCACCAAATCATCAACCAAGTATAGATGGACGAAGCCATGCCCGATGACTGGCCTATCAGCCTGTATGCCCCATCTTCAAGAAAGACGATCCTATGTCTTGCAAGAACTACCGAGGCATAGCCCTGTTGAATGTCGCATACAAGATTCTATCCAACGTACTGTGTGAACGTCTGAAACCTTTCTGCAACACACTAATCGGCACGTACCAGCGTGGGTTCCGGCCCGGCAGATCGACAATCGACAAAATTTTCACACTGACACAAGTCCTGGAAAAGACCAACGAGTTTCAAGTCGAGACTCATCACCTATTTATCGACTTCAAAGCCGCATACGACAGCATCCATCGTCTTGAGCTCTACAAGGTGATGGCCGAATTCGGGATCCCGGGAAAACTGATCCAACTGTGCCGTGTCACGCTGAAAAACTCGCGGTACAACGTGCAATTTGGGAACAGTTCCTCCGAACTATTCCAAACAGGCTCTGGATTTCGGCAAGGAGATACGCTGTCGTGTGACTTCTTCAGCCTTGTACTGGAACAGATAGTGCGCAAGGTAGGCGTCACTACAGAATGCACTATCTTCAACAAATCCGTACAGTTGCTGGGCTACGCAGACGACATTGACATCATAGGTCGCTCCCAGCGAGCCGTTATAGAAGCTTTCCCGGCCATTGAAGAAGAGGCGAAACGAATTGGTCTTGAAGTAAATGAGGACAAGACCAAGTATTTGCTGTCAACGAACCAAGAATGAGCGGACCACCGCCTAGGACAAAACGTCACTGTTGGCAGCAATAACTTCGAGGTGGTTAAGTTGTTTACATACCTCGGAGTAAATATCACCCCACGAATGATACCCTAGTGGAGATTCGACGAAGACTTACCCTAGGAAACCGCTGTTACTTTGGTTTGGCGAAACAAATGGGTTCAAAACTCCTAACTCGAAAGACAAAATGCATGCTCTACTAAACGCTAATCCTGCCAGTTCTACTGTATGGAGGCGAGTGTTGGACGATAAGCAGAAAAGCAGAGTACATTTTGGGTACTTTTGAGAGAAAAATTCTTCGTCGAATTTTCGGTCCTGTATGCGAGGAGGGCGAATGGAGGAGTAGATACAACCTCGAACTCTACGAGCTGTACAAAGATGTGGATGTAGTCCACCAAAAAACGACGCCTGCACTGGCTCGGCCACATCGAGCGAATGGACAATAACGCTCCAGCAAAGACGATCTTCGAACCACGGCCCGCAAGTACAAGAAGAAAAAGAAGACCGAACATCCGTTTCAAGAACCAAGCTATCGCGGATGCCAGAGCACTTGGTCTGGAAGCAGCGTTTCCGGGACCAAGTAAGTAAGTAAACTAAAACTTGTTAAGAATATTTTACAAAACATCACAACGACATTTGTCGTCAAATCGTAGTAGTCGCTATATGTGTAAGTAACTGTTTTACTGAAACGATTTTAGGACATCTTGGACTTGGACATCATAAGCAATCATAAGCTCAATTCTCACAGTTTGCCTGGATTAAGCACATTGTTCTGTCAATAGTTATGGCATTATAACTAAACGTCAAATGTCTCAATCTACGTCTATATTGTGCACAAGTATTTCTCTGGTTTGCTAAACTTCTCGATGGTTTGAAGACCTTGAAGGTGAGGAAGACCTTGAACCTTGAGGAATGAAGAAAACATTGAGAAAGTTGTAAATATGTTACGCCACGACACTTGTTGATGAGATGACTGACATTCCTAACAGTGTGGTCCAAAGCATTCTTCTTGAGCATTTGGAAAAGAGAACACTTGACCACCCACCGTACTCGCCCGATCTAGCACCGTGCGACTTCTGACTCAAATCAATCAATTTGAAGGGGAACACCTACCGTATGATTCCTACCATACAGAAGGCTTCGAGCGACATCCTCAAAGCTATTCCGATCCACAAGTATCAGACATTCTTTGAACAATGGGAACGATGCGAAATTCGGTGCAAAGATAGATAAAAGATGTGTCTACAAAGATCAATAGATGAATCAGAGTTGGCTTTGGAATTGGCTGTTGATTTAAACCAGTCTCATCGGAAATGGCACAGACTGTGTGCCATTGCATTTCAACAATTATCTAGTTTGCAAAAATATCATCCTCCTGCGTAAGAATTACTGAGCGAACTAAATGCAAAAATATGTAAGAAACAATCAATAACGTATCCAAACTTGGCACCTTTATCATTTTCTAAACAGAAAAGTTGTTCGCGATCAAAGCGTTCTATCTTAATAATTCAAGTATTACAGATAGGCACGACGTGTAGTCACATTTGATATATAGCGTTCGCTCTTATCTCGGTTATCGTTGACACTTGTCGTAACAAAAGATATGTAAGCTAATGTATGAAGATTCCTATCAATTCTGACAACTGCGTATGAATAATTGTGTAACGGAATGAAGAGGTTTCGCATTTTCAATGTCAGTTATTAGTCATTGATATTTATGTTAGTTTATATATCTGCGCAATAATTACTGTACATTTTGGAAATTCTTTTCGAAGATCAGACAACTTTGCAATTTGACAGAGTCTGCGTCTCAAATTAACGAGCCCTTTATAAAGGGTGGTTTTTTAAGCGTTTGGTTTAGATGTAAAAAATAGGAGAATTCCAAAAGTGCTTGCCATTAATTTCTTAATGCAACGTTTAAAATGGTCCGTCCAATTTTTAGTAAATTTGTCTATCTAGGTAATAACACGCGTGATTTCTTTTCTTCCAAGGCTGCTGAGAAGCAACGCTGACGCTGGCTTATGCCGATAAGTGGTTTGACGTATTCCCATAAAAAAACTGGTATAAGAGCGTATAAAATCGCACGGCAATGGGTGATAAATTGCTCACCAAAGTGATTTCTCAACTGGTCCGTTGAGATCGTGACCTGTGTCATGAATCGTCGGCTTTCTAGTCTCAGTTGTATCGCTCGCATTCATCCCAGCCTCTAACTGCCCAACACCAATGTACACACAGCAGGCATGAGCAATGTTCGGGTATGATACAAGGAACCACATGCGCATTTTAGGGAAAAAAAGTTCGATATCATTGAACGATAACAAGCGCCATGGACGGTAATTTTGTCCTCACGGTCATGATTCCGCGGGACCATTAACCGCACTAAACAACTCCATATTTCCGGGTGCATTGGCTTCTTCTTTGCCTGAGGTTGTTCATCGGACCACGTATACGTCAGTTTTGCTTATTAACATACCCATTCAACCAGAAATGAACTTCGTCGCTGAAGACATTTTTTTAATAATAAAAAAGCAGATCTTCTTCCAGCATTTCTAAGGCTCACTTATCGAAAATTCGACACTGTGTGCAAGACATTAGGCTGCAATTCTTCCACGAGCTGTATTTTGTAAGGTTTTAGACCAACATCCTTGAGTAAAATCTTGCACATAGTCGAGTAACACAATCCCGAATGGACAAATCACGGTCTTCTTTAACATAGGCGAATGCAGCAGCAATATTTTCCTCTGTACGCACTCTAGATATACGGGTAGTTGGCTTGTAGGTGCGCACAGATGAGAATGTGGCTGCTGTGGCCGAGAGTGTGAGACTCAATTCACGCCATCGATCTTAACAGCTCAACATTTCAGGCTCCAGCCTTAGGAGAATTCGAATTCTGTACAAAAATCTCGGTTTATTCGCTTACAAGGTCCAATTGACTCAGTTATTGAAGGCGCGCGACCATCCGCCTCATTATCGCTTCGCAGTCGCAGTTTGGGCCTTAGAACAGCTTGAATTGGACAAAGATTTTGGGCCAAAAAATCATCTTTTCTGACGAGGCGCATTTTCATCTCGACGGTTACGTTAACAAACAAAATTGCCGCATTTGGCGCATGGAAAACCCGCACGTTATTGTCGAAAAGCCAGCGCATCCACAGAAAGTGACAGTTTGATGCGGATTCTGAAGTGGTGGCATCATTGGATAATTTTACCTCGAAAATGAGGCTGGGAACAACGTTACGGTCAACGGTGCGCGTTACATAGTCATGTTAACCGACTTTTTTGTACTGAAATTGAAGACATGGATTTGGGTGACCTCTGATTCGTGCAGGATGGCGCGCCATGCCGCACAGCCCATGCCACAATCAATCTTTTGCGCACCAAATTCCCAAACCGTGTTATCAGCCGTCTTGGCAATGTCAATTGACCGCCTCGGAGTTGCGATTTGATCCCTTTGGACTTTTTTTGTGGGGTACCGTGAAGGAGCGATGTTGTGTCAACAATCCGGAAAAGATTCAAGTACTTAAGGTCAATATCATCGAAGCAGTCTGTGAGCTACATCCCGAAACGATCAACAAGGTGATTGGGGTGACAGAATGCGCTACTGCGGAGCCAGCTGAAGCAGCCACTTGAACGACTCTGTATTAATGGCATAATTAATGGGAATGTTTGTTCTTACTAACAGTAACCCCATGTTATACATGGAAAAAATATTTAATTTTTTTAATTTTAATTAATAATTAATTTTTATAAATAATAATTTTATAAAAATTAATTTTATTGCATTTTTAAAAAGAAACTTGTATTTGGCCCGCCCTGTATATAATACTTCACCGTCAAATCAAAAGTTGATTGCTTACGCTGGTGAAGAGGTTCACTCTCAATGCGACAAGCGATATGTTTGTCAAAATTGGTAATGTGAGCGCGTGAAACGACAGTCAAACATGTCTAATAATATCGACACGATCCGATGATACGTTTGTGGTTTGTCAAAAAAAATGATAGAGTGGCCAAGCTTCGTCGAACAACCAAGAAACTTGATTTCTCCGTCATTTTTGTACCATGCGGACAAGAACATTTTAGAAAATAGAAGGCGAATGAACCCAAATTTAATAGTCTAAACCCGAAAACAACAGTCTGCCCGACTTGTAGATGATCTTAAAATATTTTTGATATTTTTGAAGTCGGACAGACTTACATACAGTCATGAACATTCAGTTTCATACGGGTACTAAGCATGGTGGTCAGTCAATGATGGTATGGGGTTTCATGAGTCATGAAGGAGTTGAGAATTTGGAATTTATTGATGGAAATATAAACAAAGAAATGTATTTGGCAATTTAAAAACTTAGTTCATAGTGCTCAAAAATTGGGTACATAAAATACTTTCCATTTTTACCAGGATATTCACCCTATGCATAAGTCTTTGCTAGTGCGAACGTGGTTATTATACAACTGTCCCAAAGTGATGGGAACAGTTGGTTAAGTGCCTGCCCAAGTAAGAGGTGTCCCAGGTTCGAATCCGAGTAAAATCGAATCTGATCCAGTCACCATTTGCCGTTGAGATTGAATTAAGGGCACAAAGCATATGATGTGATAAATATAAAAAAATAGACTGCAATGCAATGGAGTGCCCTCTCTTGGACTAATTTTCACCAGTAATTCTTCGTTCGTTGCTGCATCCATACGCATTTTGTGAAAATCTTCCGGAGAATATTAATTTAATTCTTTTAATAAATTACAAAAGAAAAAGTATTTCTCTTTTTTAACCAGGGTTTTACCCAAACTCACTTTTTCTTCTCTCTAGGTTTTTTCTCATTTTCTAATATTTCGTCGATCAATAAGATCAAAATGAGAGTGCGTGCGGTCATGCTTTATGAACACTTCGAAGTTTCTATCAAAACTGAAGTCTGTCAAGCATATTTTGTATGTGAACGCTAAGCAACGATTTGTCGTCAAGCATATCGTTTCAACAAATCTTCGTGTATGAACGGCCCTGTAGTTGTTGTTAAGAGTACATACGTTTCATTTCGTTAAATTTTCATCAAATACGAATTGACAAGCAAGTTGTTGCGTGTGTATTCTGCTAAATAATGTTCGTTAAAATTAAAGCAAGAATGGTATTCAAAAGTCACTTACAAGACGAAAGCTTGGACTCGAAGTGAACCTGTTCGTTACTCCATTCATGTAACAAAAAATACACACACAATTTGAATGGTTGCTAGAGAGGCTGGGCAAAGGTCGCTAATGTATGGTCAATGCCAACTAATCAAAAAAACGACGCTTTGTAAGCCTGGATTACCTCTTTATTTGCAGCATACATATGTACACATAGGATCAATTATTTGCAGTACTAATTGCTGATTGAACCTGTCCAATGAACATTTATGGCTGGATCGTACAGCAAACATTTGAATGTTTAAATTGCCTTAAAGCACAAAATATCGATCACAATATTTGTGTAGATATGTTATTAGCAAAACTATGTCGCGCCGTATTTAACGAATAGAATACACAGACGACATATTTGGTGTCTGTGTACTCGATTGCCAGCCGGTATTTGCTCACATGAATTTCTCATGATGTACACAACTCTTTTCTTCGACTTTGTGTGTAAATACATACATTTGAATATGAGCATTATGCTAAACCGGTTTCAGAGCACGTGATATTTGATTTGACCACATAACAATTTAGACTTCGGTTGACGTCCACACTTTTACAATTATTCTTCTGAGTCATTAGTGCTCATCGGCCGTATCTTTGCAGCTGGCTGAGAGCTGAGAGTATTCGTGCGCCTTTTTAGGATATTTTATGCGTTTTATTCTGTTTTATCTTCACACCTTGTTTGCATGTCACATGACATTGATTTAAATATATACGTTACAATTTACATACATACACCCAGGTTTATGTTAACTGACTTGCAAAAATCTTACATCATTTGAGATACTGCTTTAGGTGAATATATGTTGGTTTCAGTTTTCTACTGAAGTGGTTTTCCCCTTTGATTTTTTTTCCCCCAACGCAACTTGTGGATTCGAGCAAAGCCTGACGGTTTCCTTGCGTTTGTGCACGTCAAAAGCATGGACAGAAAAAATGCACGTAACTGGTGAGCATGATCTCCAGACGCACGTAGGAATGTACAGGGTATGCCAAATAAGACCAATCAATGTTAAACACGAATAACTTTTTTATTTTCGAACATATTTTTTTTCTTTTGTAACCGACTACTATACGCTATTAGTTTTACACAATTAGCCACACAAATTGATTTTTTTAATAATGTTTTGGTGTCGGCTGAAGCGCATTTCCATTAGGTAGGTAGGTAGGTAAGTCGGTAGACGGTCACAAGCCACGCCTCACTTAGGTCCTTGGGGTCCCATTGTGATGCTCAATTGGGGATTAGTGTCCCCTTTCTACCCTTGTTCCCTCTCGTTCCTCCTCGTCACCGCAGCCTCTACAAATGTTGTCGTTGGAGAGTCCCATTTTCATGGCGTGGTTTCTAAGATGATTATGGCCATTGAGAGCTCCAACCGTTAGCAACTCTTTCTCGCATTGAAGGATTTTGTCGGTTTTTGCTCGATTGTATCTGGGCCATAATGCTTTAGCAGTCACACATGTAGACAGACCGCGCCATCTACTGTTTGCCATTTCAATGATCTTTGTATCCATCTTATTCCTCAGCTCTGAGAGCGGCGGTTTAATACCATGAATTGCTAGTGACGCGTCGGTCACTGACCCTGTTCTGGCAAGTTCATCAGATATCTCATTGCCGGCTATGTCCCTATGTCCTCGGGCCCAGCACAGATTGATCGAGTGCTGTGAGCCAAGAGCCTTTAGATCTTCGCGGCAGCTTGCATTTCCATTAAAGTGTTTATATCAACAAGCAGTAGACAGTGGGGCTCCGAAAATAAAAGAGCAACACACTAGCAATAACATGCACACGCAATAACATGCACTCTTTGGTACGATGCTATGGCCGACAAAGCAAAAGCGGCCCCTATTTCTTCGAGAATAAGGATGAAGCGGCAGAATTTACTGGCAATCTGTGAAGCACTGTCCTTGCTTAAGTGGAATGTAATATCCGCTCGCGATATTCCAATATTCGCTGGTCAGCCAGGCCACCGTTAAAGCATAGTGCGAGTCCATCTAAAAACACAAAGTAGTATCCAGCTGCCGCTCATCTCCTAGCAAGATGGCCGAATAGTTTAACATTCGCCTGCGCTGAGTCCCAGGTCAGAGAGACATCCCTGCCAAAGCGGACGAACTTGCCAAAAATGCAACCACACACCACCACTTACTGATGTGGATAAGCCACTTGCTACATGTAATCTGTTGTTACGGGATGTTGCAATTCAAATGACCAATAGTGGACAATTCGAAGGCAAATGGTGATATACCCCTAGAATTATCTGACCTAAGCTAGATCCCAAATGATTTAAAAATTGACAGTATGACAGATGTCATTATGAAACACTGTCTACTAGGAGAGCATGTCAGAAGACTTGGTGATTTGTCTAACGACTTCTGTAGAAACTTCCCAGGGCACAAACGACCCAAACTGTTGGTTTAAGTGGGCCGCGACTCTAGACACAAGGTTACCCTTTAACCTGCCTATCATCATCATCATCATCATCATTTTCAGTCATTCGCATGTTCCACTAATGGGGTCGCGGGGGTAATACTCGCATGATATATCTCCAGCCCACTTGAACCTCCGCCATCGACTCTAACTCATCAGGAGCTATGCCCAAGCGCAACCAGGCGAGTTTTTGGACTTGGTCCAACCATCTCGTCCTGAGTCTGCCAAGCGGTCGCCTACCTGATAGAATCGCATTCAAGGCACTCCTCGGAAGTCGTGATGATGGAGACATTCGTGCCGCGTGACCAAAACAACGAAGTACAGCCCTTTCCGTTCGAAGAAGCAGCTGCCCAACATTGAGTTCCTTGCGCACTTTCGTGTTTCTCACCCTATCCCGGCGAGTAATTCCCACAACAGCACGAAGAAATCTCATTTCGGCAGCTTGTATTCGCGATCTTATTCTTTAGGTCATTACCCGATGAATTTCATGACCATAGGTGAGAGTTGGAACAAATACTGCGTTTAAATCCGCTAACTTGGCTTTGACACCAAGCTCGGCGTTCCTGAATACAGATCGACCAAGCTGTTTCAAAATTGGACCAGCTTGGCCAATTCTACAAGAAAGCGCAGCATTATTCCTCCCATCACTACTGAAGAAGATCCCGAGATACTTAAACTTCTCCACCCGTTTCAATGGGACTCCACTATCATGTAGAGTGCATTGAGCAGGCGTTCTGGAAAAAACCATAACCTCCGATTTGTCCACGTTAACCTACCTATCTCTGTTGAAACTGTCTGAACGAAGAGGAAGGAAAAATTGTTCTATACCTTCCCTACAAATGTTCGGCTTTTGCTTCACTTTGAAAGCCTTCTTTTTCGACAACACTTGCGACCTTAATGGGATGTCCATCAGTAGTTTACTGCGCTTTATAGAAAGCTTCAAATGGCTTACTTCAAATAAGAGGTCAACCTTCGGTCAACCCATGTGGCAATACAATGGATCAGCACAGGTCTCAGTGCACTATTAAGCCACCTCAACCTACCTACGTCTCTACAAGGTATACACGTAAGATCTTGGATAATTTCGCACGAGTTTTCTGTACAAACTATTATCTACATTACGTTATGTAATATTTTCGAACATTTTATGACAAAGTGCATCCAAGGCGTTTCACCCTGCCAGATCTTCTCCGACTTGGTCCAACTATCTCATCCTGGTCCCACCAAGTGGCTGCCTGCGCGATGGTATGGCATTTAAAATACGTTCCGGAAACCATGATGATCAATCCCTTACATAATAAGTTGTAAAGGGTGGTCATACCATAATGCACGATGTTAATTGTGAGTCACATCTTAACGTCAAGTTTTTTTGCCCAACTTAATTTGACATTTCTCTGTTTCAGTGTTTGACAAATTCAACCATGGAGAGGTACACAAATGATGAATGAAAATCATTTCGTGCATTTCGTAATTTTTTTGGTCAGCATCGTCATCGGTCAGCATAATCGACCACAATCGGTAGAATTGTGCGCAAATCTCAGCAAACCGAGTCTGTAGGAAATGTGAAAACAGCTGTGCATGCTCGCACAGTTCGTTTTGCGGAAAACATTGCTATTGTTCGCGATAGTGTGGCAGAAGAGCCGTCAACCTCGACCCGTCTTGAAAATGAGGTCGGCCAAGCAGTTACCGTGAATGGTGTTCGCTATTGCGAGATGATAACGGACTTCTTGTGGCTGAATATTAAGGATACTGACCTGGACGACATGTGCTTCCAACAGGATGGTGCCTTTTGCCACACAGCCAACGAAACAATGACTCTTTCGCGCGAGAAATTCAATGCCCGTGTTATCTCACGTCATGGCGATGTTAATTGGTCGCCACGACCATGTGATTTGACACCGTTGGACTTCTTTCTTTGGGGATATTTAAAAGAAAAAGTGTACGTCAATAAACCAAGAACAATTCAAGAGCTAAAGGATGAGATAATTCGGCACATTAACGATATTGAACCTCAATTATGTCTCAGAGTCATTGGAAATATGGACCATCGGATAGTGGTATGCCACCGAAGCCGTGGTGAGCATTTGGCCGATATTTTGTTTCACACATAATTATCATAGATTCTTCTATCATAATAAAAAGTATTAAAATAATTCTCTGAAAACTTTTTGTTTTATTTACAAATATCATCGAGCGTTTTCGTTGGATCACCCTTTATATCAAAATCAAAAATCAATAACATATAATCAGGTTTTTGATGTACGATCAGTAGCAAAATGGAACCTTGTGTATGATATCTTAAAAATTTGATCTAACAAGAAATCCGGATACTCTTGTTCTATTTTAACTGATAAATCCCCATATCAATACTTCACATGAAATTAAACCATCAAATCTAATATTAAGCATTCTCTTTATCATTTGAAGTTCAAGCACTGATTTGTCATGTGTAATAAGGGCTAGAGAAATCCAATTAATCCACTCAAAGAGCTATGGCGATGGTGAAAAATATAAATGAAGTTTAAAGCTAAAGATAGCATGTGGAAAAATAATCCGAAGTTTATCGGTTCATTTTAAAAAAGTGTGTTTTTTTAACAGGTTTTCAACGACAACCAATTTCTGTCAAAATTGACTAGCGAATAAACTAGTACTTTATTTTAGACTGGGATATTCCGAAACATTGGGCAGTCTGTACTCGACTCGAGTTCATCGAGAAACCGAGTTTTATAAATGAGCATCTTGTGGAAATCACAATAAACCGAATTGTGGTCGCGGTGATAGAGACAGGATTACCAGGCCTGAAATCATACACTAATCAGAATTTATCTAACACCAAAAAATACAATTCCATTTAATTAAAATCTACTTCATCGACAGTTTTGATCTGTTAATTTTAAAATGTACTCAGGAGAGACTTGATTAAAGATTTTCGCTTCGAATCCATTTCCTGTCGGTATAATTTGGATTTCGCTGACTTCCCGCTGAAGCTCAACAATTTTAGTGCTTCTTTTTCAAGGCCCACTCCTCACACTTGTTCATGTCACAGCAGAAAACGGCTTTGCTTCTTAAAGAATCATTTGGAGAAAAAAAAGATTCATTCATCCGATACCTAACATAACGAAAGTGAAACCAAAGCCTGCCCAAGATACAACAGCTCACATCTACATACGAGTTATTTAAATGTGTTTTTTTTTTCTAAAATTCATTTAACTTGTTCAAAGTTCGAAAGATCTTAACGGATTACATTGCTCTGTAAGCGGATTTATTGCCACTAAGGAATTCATCTCCTTTAAGTATTCCCTCATAAAAATATGGCACTTAAAAGCGAATCCATCAAAACACGGTTGCCACACGAAGGAGGGGTTTATATTCTCTCCCAAGCTGAGAAAAAGAGCGCTGCGCCAAACCTGTTATGCCTGGTGTTTATATCAACCCGAAGTCTAGATGAATGTCAAAAGCTTGTGGTTTGAAAAAAAAAAGAAAAGCCAAAACGAACTTTACTGATGTGATTTCTATCTTCCGCCACCGGACAATAGATCAAATTATTCAAAACAATTTGTGGCACCTTTTCTTCGGTTTTGGTATGGCATTTATTAGCCACTAGTGGGATCTGCGTGTGGAATTTGGAATTTCCTCAAAACTAGTCTGGGTGCGATTGGAAAATACAAAAGGGATTGTGTGTGTAGTTTGGTAGGATATTTTGTAATTATTTCACACACGGTCGTCATATTTTATTCTCAATTTAACATTGAAACAAGTTGATTCTGAAACAAGTGAACAGATCTTGCAGACTGGGTTACATCTGAGACGGTATAGATTAATTTCATTTCATCAAAATTTCATTAAATCAAAATAGATCTTATGTTCAAATAAACACATAAATTGTGATTAAAGTCACATCAAAACAAAAATTACGACTTACAATTGGCAAAAACAATGAAGGTATGCAAATCAAACAAATTAGCGACACATGGAATACCAAAAATAATATCGGAGAGCAGGTGGAAAGAAGACCGACAGAGTTCGAGGCAACTCGTTCCAATCCATGGGTGGTCTAAGCAAATTAATTTCGTTTGGCGAAGCAAAGCAAAATAAAGGGTCATCTAATTCTTGGTCTGGATTTGAAATCCCCGGTTTAATCAAATACGTCAATCCGAGGTGTCATCCGAGACTGTATGAGGTTTGCCATTTTACAGTATGGATCACTTAATAATCGCTGAACGCCTTATTATCGATAAATCTTACTACAAAAATATTGGCTCTATCTAGGTGAGTTTCGCGCATTACGAGCGGATTGTGGTCTAAATAATCGTCCACAAAAATAAAAATTCTAAGAGATTGCCTCCATTACAAAGGTCTAAAGGTTCATCCATCATCGAAATGAGCACGTTACAGAAAACATTGCGTTTTTTTTTTTTTGAGGATTTTTGAAAACACTATTGGAGCACTCAGACTCAAAACTGGTCCATTATACTGCCAAGTAGCAACCTACTCCGTGGGCGCCGTGGCGTAGTGGGTAGGTACGTCGACTCCTACGCTCGAGGTCGTCGGTTCGAATCTCGAAAAAAACATCAAACATTTTTTCACGGCTCCACCTCTTTCGAGTCACTGACAATGCTCAAAGAGTATAACTGTCTAGAAAAAGCTTCTCAATCTCGCCGTTCGGAGTCGGCATTAAACTGTAGGTCCCCTCCGCTCGTGACAGAACAAAACCACGCACAAGAGAAGTGGTTGCTGAGAAGCTAGGCCCAGGTCCACCTCGGACTGTAGCGCCGCCATTATTATTATTATTATTAGCAACCTACTCCAGTGCCGTTAATTTGATTCTAACGGGAAATGGTGACTGGCCCAGATCGATTTCACTGGGATTCGAACCTGGGACCCCTCTCACTTGGGGCAGGCATTTAACTAACTGCGCCATCCAGTCGTTATAAACATTGCGTTAGTGAAGGTGTTGAAGACGAAAGAAATCTATCAATTCCACGGCGAGCAAAGTATTTGTACTTGTCTCACGACACATTATATCTACACACTTAAGGCCCAACTATAATAGGCATGAGCTGGTGTACAATTTTAACGAAATCTTTCACAAAACACAAACATAGCCATAATGAACACATGCGTGCATAGCCATCTGTTAGAATTTCTTCCCGTGTTTTGTCTCATTCATTTCAAAAATGTCGTCCAACAATCGGCCATTTTTAGGTTTCTGTCTGTCAAATTCGTATGCAAGGTGCGGTTCAAAGTGCACTAGCTCATGCTTAACGAAACATTTGTTTGTTTGTTTGAAATGTTCTGAATCATTCGCGAGTTCCATTGTTGTCGCTCTTGCGCGTTTGACATTAGCTCATGCTCACTCATGCATATTATAGTTGGGTCTTTATAAAGTTCAGCTCATTCAAGAATAGAAGCACCAATAGGGTGCTGAAACATCAGCGTTTGGATGAACAATTTTCACACAACACATTCTTTATCGACGAGACAGATTTTTTTACTCGGTGGATACGTTAACAAATAAAATGGTTACATATGGGAAAAACCATTGTATATATAAAAAGTCGCTGTATTGTAAAGGTAACTATAAGGCGATATGAAGTTGGTGTAAGCAATTCTCGTTAGTCGAGCATGTATGAAATTGTAAAGCGGAACCAATTTCACAACGGACGGGTTTAGGCCATGAAAAAATAGAACCATGATGGCGGCAGGTCCTGGACAGTCGGCAACCAAGAAGTTTGTTTAAATAATAAAATTGTATCCAAAGAAATTGTACCCATCCTTGTTTAAATTAAATTGGATTTACAATAAGGCTCATATTCTTTCGAAAATGGGAAATGTGTAATGGTCACCGTCAATTCTCATCGCTCTAGTCAAACTTTTTTGACCTCAAGTCGACGATATGGATGTGGAAGACAAGGGTTTCAACAAGACGATGCCACATACACAACCCGTTTTGTCTGTTTTGCGAGCAAAATTTCCTGGAAGAGTTATTTTGTGTTTTGGTGATACGTGAACTGGCGACCAAAATAGTGCGATTTGTTTCCGTTGGATTCTTTTTTATGGGGCTAGCATCGTGTTTATGCACACAATCCTCAAACTCTTGACGCTTTGAAAATGACTATTCGTCAAGTTAATAATAATAATAAGGGCGGCGCTACAGTCCGAGGTGGACCTGGGCCTGGCTTCTTAGCAATCACTCGTGTTCTGCGTGCTATTGTTCTCTCACGAGACGAGGGGACCTACAGTTTAATGCCGACTCCGAACGGCGAGATTGAGAAGCTTTTTCTAGACAGTTATATTCTTTGGGCATTGTCAGTGACTGGAAAGAGGTTGAGCCGTGAAAAATGTGTTTGGTGTTTTTTCGGGAATCAAACCGACAACGTCGAGCGTAGGAGTCGACGCACCTACCCACTACGCCACGGCGCCCACGCTGCAAGCAAATATGTAATTTGGAAAATATGTTCGCACAATAATAAATGACCGAAATTTTATGACATGTGTTAACAGCATATGTTCTTCTGTTCACATGTGTACCTGCTAAGAACGTAGGAAACATTTATTTCTGGTGTGAAGAAATTAGGTGCGCTAAGTTGACCGCGAGCAGGATACTAGGCTTAAGGTAGCCCAAAACGACGAACATGCTCGTGCTCGCCGCATTTTCGTCGTGTATGGGCTGGTTCGCGAGCCGCTCGCTGTTGGCGAAAAATTTCGATTTTGTCGTGTTCGTTGGCTTTGATGTTCGCCGTGTAGGGCCATGTTCGCGAGTAAACCTTAGCAAAAGTTGTGAACGTCGTCGCGGATTAAGCACAATGTCAACAATCAGCCACGATTTTATCGAGGAATTCACCACTTGCGCTTTCCTATCTCATGTTGACATGACACACATGTTGACGGTTTGAAGAAACAACACGAAATTAATGTTCGCCAAATGTGTTCGCCGTGTAGGGGATAACGCAAACGAGCAAGTTCGGCGAGCATGTTCGTCGTTTAGGGTTACCTTTAGGAAGAGTAGCAAATTTTGGCTTATTTATGTTTTTCTTAAATAACTGAGTGGTGAGAATAAAGTGGTTAAGGTTCCCTTTCAGTTTTGGGTGCTGCCATAGTTATAGTCGTGCTCTGGGGTATTGTTCAACTAGATAAGAGTTAAAAATCTTTCGGCCTATGCTTTACACATCCCGGTTATCTTAAACACTGGATTGGGTTTTGTGTTATCTCCTCCAATGGACATCTGACGGTTGTTCTATGAACATTTCTTGTTGATACCACAAATAAGCATGTATGGCTTAACCCTTTCCGGGCCACTACAAGAAAATAAATAAAATTGCGCCATTTTTTTGCATAAAAAGAGTCACCTGAAATTACCCAATTTTTCTATATGTACGTCTCGCTCTTAGATTGGATGCATTTTGTTTTCAAATGAGCTTCAATTTTTATAGAAATGTTTTCCATTACATATTAAAGTATAGACAAATGTATTAAATATGTGGTACGTTTTTCGTACCACCGGCCCTGAAAGAGTTAACGCGAGCCATGCTATGAATGTCTTTCTACGAGCGGTCATGTAAGTATTTGCTTTTGCAGAAACTGAGTGTCAAATGACAGAAGTTATTCAATTATTGCAGAATCTCGAAAAAATCAAGGATTCTATAACATGAACAGTTCAGGAAGATGAACGATTTTTTTACATCATTCTTGCGGGCGACAGTCTACTATAAAGCAGTTATTTTAAGAAATACGTCTAAATAAGCCTGATTTTAAATTTGTTGGTATGTTTCTTGTCTTTTTTTTTAAGAAAATTAATTGTTATTTTGATACATGCAATGTTTTCATGTAAGGCTATAACATCTTCTTTAAGTAAATGTTGGTGCTTGGAATGATGAGCAATTCGGAAAGATGAACGGAGCCATTTTTATATCTGTTCATCTTTTCGAGATTCTCTTATATTTATATCTTATTTTCCTCCCCTTTTTAAGGTTCCGTCTACAAAAACGGAACCTTTATAATTTCGGTGTGTCCGTCGTGTCTGTCACACTCCGAAGTTTATGAAGATATCGGCATGAAATTTTGGAATTAGGTACTTCAGACCTAGATGTCAATTCCTATGCAGCGATTTTAAAAAGTGGGGCCATTTGGGGGTGGCTCCAGTACAGGTGAAGTTGACACTAATTTTGAAAAATTGTCGCACCCCATCGATATATATATCAATCGACAGATCTTTCGAAATGAGGTGGAGGTTTCTTTCAACACTTTTTTATCAAAAGTACCGTTTGGAAAATATGGAGCTCCAAAGATTTTCCCCCCCTGCCATTTCTAAACCAAAGTGTTTAAAAATCTGAAAAAATCACAAAAACTTGGCTTCATTGAGTACTTTCATTTAAAACCATTGCGAGCATTCTGGCCCTAATGGTTTCGGAGATATTGGCCAAAAACGGTCAATCATAGACATGCGAATTTTGAAGATCTGAAAACGCAGTTTTGAAGACATCAATGTAAGCATTAAGAAATGATAGATTTCAAAATATCGACTTATGTTGAAATTTTGAGATATCTAAGATTTAAAATGAGAACGAAGAAAAAATGAATAGAAGAAAATTCAACTGAAATAGTTTAGAAACGTCGTTTGATCTTCAGAAATCATCCATCAATATTATGCGACGGAACCTTACCCGTGCGAGTACAACTCGCACTTGCCCAGTTTATTTCAATAGTGTTTCATAATTTCACTTTTTCGTGAATAAAATAGTGATCTATACAATGACCACCCTAAATTCGATTGTATCTTATCTTTCTTTATTTCTAAGAAAAGTGATAGATAACTGACTATAGGCCCGTACCCATATAATCCGTTTGGTGGGTTGTGTTCTATCAAAATAATAACAGCTGATATGCTTATATGAGACAGAGAGAGAAAGCACATGCAATACACAATTGAAATGCATCGCAATGGATTGAGTAGAAGAATTTTCTATTTTTGCTGCGTTTTGACACTTGATTCCTTTGAAATTCACTCGGTGGTTGCTTATGTGTTCGTATTGTATGAGTGTATGAATGCTTTTTATCTTTTTAATAATTGTTTATTAATAATTTTTTCTTCGTTTTGGTATGAATGTGGTTTTGAAAGGAAACTTTTCATTTAGGTGACCTCTTTGCATTAAGAACTAGTAATTTTTGTGGGATCTACTCGTAAATGCAACGTACGCGACATGATGAAATGAAAATGAAAAATTGCTCTTGGAGTCACGCAAAGATTGCATGCAATTGCTGTCTCTCCTGGGAGATCTTTTATACATGACGATTTTGTCGCGGCGGTTGTTCGTCTTTCTTATTTGGTCTTGCGTTATATTTTTACATCTAAAAATTAACAACAAAATAAACTGAATTTACGCTGTAAGCTTGTTCGTTTTGACAACCTCTCACGAGAATAAATGAACTTAAGGGGTTTTCAACTAGATTTCGCCGAAATCGAGAGTTTTCGAAACCCTGAAAATGTAAGGCGAAATCTCGGAGGTTTGTAGAAAATTATGAAACCTGCTGATTTCGTTTGGTGGGAATATAGCACAAAATGTAATTGTTGAAATTTCGACTCATATAGAATCTTTAATAAGCTTATTCGGTTGTCACTCGTATTGTACATGACACTAAGTGGCTGTTTGCAATCAACTGGGAGATCCAACTGGGCAGGCAAGATTTTTTGCGCGTAGAACACGCGAATCTGTTCATTTGCATCATGTTTTGAAACGGAAAGGGATGAAAATATACCCGCTTCACCCGAGAATCCACTTTGAAAGTGGATTTTCGGTGGAAGAAGGCCGATTTTTGACGCACCCAGCCCATCTCCCTCACGCTTGCGAAAATCGTATATTGTATCTCCCTCAATTCTGCCTTCTTCCGCTCATGTAATCAGCCACTAAGCCTGTTCGAGTACCCGAAAATAGCAACTATTTCTTACTACGTTCGTCTATCATTTGATAAAGAGAACGCTCTACAGAGAATATTACTATTATTTTCTCAAGCTCTTTAGCTTGTCATATCTATCAAATCAGTGTGCAGCACGACAACCAAATTCCTCCCGCAAATTCTTCCATTATTTAAGTGTGTAGGCTAATCTTTTGTGTTCAACGCGTATTTTTTCTTTCAGACATTTCTTTCTCTTTTTAAGAGTATTTAAGAGAATAGGAGAAAAGTGAGAAACTGCTGGGAAAGTACTCGAACACGTCTGCTGTTTTTCCAAACAAATGAAGCGTAGACCCGTTTTGTGTCAATTCCCAATGGCAAAGCTTTCCATGACATTTATGCTATGGCAACATTGCATGTGACTCACGAAATGTGGCACCGTGATATGAAAGTCAGTATTTGCCCCCTCAGTAATTAAACTAGATTTGATGGCGTAACAAACAGATGTATGCACATGATCGTTCCGCTACCGCGGCTACCCCCTAATAGTTTTTTTAACAAAAAAAGTATTAAAATACCATGGCAACCCTGTGTTATGAATGATTCCACGTTTGGTATGAATAACTTTGTTGCTAATGCCACACGGTGGGTAAGTACATGGGTTTGTATCTAGATTATATCATAAACGTACTTATGCATGGCATATGTACAAATGACGGATGTGTCTGTTTCCATCCCTTAGTTCGTCATAGTCCCCCTTAAAGATTTTCACAACAAAATGAAATTAAATTTTACTCAATCAAAGCTCTACTCTGCATATGGTTCGATGTTTACCAGAAGAAAAAGCAACTATCTGATGGAACTTTTGGAAAGCTCTAACATACGCAATTAAAAGTACGATATAATTAAAATATAATGAACCTTTAATGACACCTTAGTCGCGTGCAAAGCTTTCATTTGGACCTTTTTGTGCAATTAAAAAATTATAATTGAAAGCTGTATGAGACGATAAATTACAACAAGTACATATACAACGCTGACGTCACCGCTTTTAGAAAACATCTTGCATATCTTTACAGAGTAGGGATTTGGAAAACAGAAAAAATGCAAACGAATTGGCAAAATAGAACTGCCAAAATAATTTGATAAACACGTCGCAGATTTAAGATGCTGATTAGACCAGTTACAGATCTTGTTTTGACATGTAACGCGCCGACAACAGAAGAAGAAGAAAAGAAACTTGACGCCCACCATATCGCAGATACTTGCGAATGTTTGTGTATCTTTTATTTTACAGACAAAATATTGAAAAATTAGTGCTGCACTTTCATTATTTGCTTTCGATGAAAAAAAAAAGAAAAAGTAGTCACACCAGATTTGAACTACCCCCCGTTCAAACGTTTAGGTAGATAGTCACACACGTCAAGCACATTTATATGCATTGCCCATGCATATGTATGCGGACATTTCTATTCGGTTGACCGTAAATAGTTCCTGCCTTGATATGGGCCACTGAATAAGTATGACCTACCTGTATTCCACCCCTTAGTGGGAATCCGTGCGACATTTTTGTTATCAAATGCAATTCTTTCAATTTTTTTATGATTTCAAATTTATTTTAAGCACACCACTGCACTGCACTAAATTCCAATTTTTATTACAATTTTTTTTCCTGTCTCCGTTCATCAAAGAGTTAAAACATTTCTTTTGTTATCGATTGTGTTCCTCTTTTGGGTTTTATAAAAATGAAAAAAAAAAATACGAATTCAATTTATCGTTGGAAGTCGACGTAAGTACGAATAACTTATGCACACACTCCTCCGGTTAAACGATCAACAATTGACTGAGGTGAATTCGTTAGAATATTTAATAAGTAGCGGTGATTTATCCAACTCTATAGATAAACACAATGTTCGAGGGTATACGAAATAGGCCGCACTTCTCCAAAAAAAAAAAAACTTGCTTTTTGAAGATGTGTGAGAAGTGTTTTGGCAAAACAATAGTTCGTATTCGATACAGTGCTTTTTTACAAAACTTTTTTAAGCATTAGTCAGATTAAGACGCAAAGTTTTTTTTTTCTCCAAGACAATACAGCGGTTGTAGATTGTGAAAGCTTAAGATTGACGTATTCATACAAAAAGCGTAACAGGTGTGAGCTTTTCTTGAAAACAGCTACAGGGTGATCTGCAATAAGCTAGACATGTTTAAGGATAGAAATTGATTTCAATATATTTTTAAATTATAAACATTAGATAGATAGATGTATATATTTATTTCTTGCATAGCGTAACAGTGTTTTGACAATGGTACAATTTGCTCTAGCTTGCACAGAGATACGGTTAAATAGAAAACCTTACTGCTGAAAATACAAGTGTTTAGATAGGATATAAAGTAGAATAATTTAAAGCAATCTTTGAGGAAAACTATGGAAAAAACCTTCATTTAAGAGGAAAAAAAGAAAGAATATAATAAAATATATGTACATATATTCAAAAACCAAGATGGCTGAAAATATCACAGATGTATAGATAATAAATAGTAATTAGTAGTTGATAAATAATAAATAACACATAATTATTATCGAATAATAAATACCATAAACGATAATAATTATAACAACTGTAAGTCTCTAATCCGTCCATATCCGAGGCAGGTTGTTGTTTCTGAATTCATTTCTTTTTACGTGGTGAGGAAGTTAACCCCACGCACTTCCAACTGAGAGGACAGGTCCATTTGTTTAGCCCTCGAACGAAGGGGTCCGAAAGGATCCGGTGTCGGTAGCCTCTTGTAGGTTGTGATCGCCGCCGTTAGCCCTAAGAGAAGGGCTCATCCGCCGCCATCTCTATTCCATGGTTCCGTTCCGACCTTACATTTCGAGAGAAAAGTTCTGCGCGAGTTGCGTATCAATGAAACACACTTTTATTTTAACTTTGGAGAAAAACTACTTTTATTAAATTTGTCAACTCTAGATTTTTTACCAACGACTTAAATCGCTCGTCGTTCATAACCAAGTGAAGTTAAGCTGCACAGACTCCAACCTTATCACCTGCGGAGACCTCTTCAAACCAATGAGCGGAGAGAACAGGAGAGAGATATAAACGCTCACAAAATTTTATTATAGCAAGAGCTCTCCATGCGTTGATTGATGTGTAGGGCAGAACACGTGCTGATCTTCGCTTAGCAACATGTGGTACCGTACGCTTTGACCATGAATAAACCCATTCATGGTTTGCATGGTCTGAGCACGTGGTTACCGATTATGCATGATGTTGCATCGGCTTGTATTTCACCCACATGTTATGTTCTGCCCAGTTGTACTATTTTCAGCGCACGTAACTCCTCCCGCCGCAGTATGAGGATGGCTTGAAAAGTATTCCTCATATAGTTGTGCTTCACTGTGTCGTATGCGTAACTTTTTCCTCCTGTTCTTCCTTAACTCCTTTCCTCCCATTGGAGGTTTGAATAATGTAAATCCGTCTGTGGGTGTAAAAGATGGAGGTTATGATGATAATTCTCTTGTTTCTTGTAGATTTTTTTAGAAATACATATATACATAACGTCACCATAGGCAGCTGTAATTTTGAGGTAGTGAAGGACTTCCTCTATCTCGGCTCCGTGGAAAATAGTACAAACAACATCAGTACCGAGATCAAGCACACTCTTGCCAACCGCTGTTGTGGAAGACCAAGCTAACTCTATACAAGACCTTGATCATCCCAGTCCTGCTGTACGGCGCAGAGGCATGGACAATATCCCAGCCGGATGAACAGTCTCTTGGCCTTTTCTAGAGAAAAGTTCTGCGCGCGATCTTTGGTCCTGTTTGCGTTGATGGCATTTGGAGGAGAAGGTTCAACCACGAACTGTATGGGCTGTACAGCGACATGAGCCTAGCCAGGCGTCTACGGATCCAACGCCTAAGACGGCTAGGCCATGTAGAGTGTATGGATATCTTCGCTTCAGCCCGAAGAGTCTTCGACTTTGAGCCTGTGGGACAACGCACACAGAAGACGTCTACGTACAAGGTGGTGCACACAAGTCGAGGGGGACCTCGGCCGGCTTGGTTCGCGGAACTGGAGACAACTGGCGAAAGATCGTGCTGGCTGGAGAGGCATGTTGGGTTAATATGGGTTTTCGCGCAATTGCCATTATAAACATTAGTATTTTAAGATAAATTCAACATTGTCTGAATTCTTGACATTGTTCGCTTTTTTCACTCTTATCTTAGATGAATCAAATACAAGAGCAAATGGTCATCTCATCTCATCTCATTTTCAGTGACCCGCATGTTCTAAAGGGGTCGCGGGGGCAATGCATGCACGAGAGATATCCAGGCCACTCGATCGTCTGCCATAGACTCTAACTCACCAGGGGCTATGCCCAAGCGCAACCAGGCGAGTTTTCGGACCTGGTCTTACCATCTCTTCCTGGGTCTGCCAAGTGGTCGCCTATCTGTTGGAATCGTATTCAAGGCACGCCTCCGAAGTCGTGATGATGGAGACATTCGCGCCGCGTGACCAAACCAACGAAGTACAGCCCTTTCCGTTCGAAGAAGCAGCTGCCCAACATTAAGTTCTTGGCGCACTGCCGTGTTTCTCACCCTATCCCGGCGAGTACTTCCCACAACAGCACGAAGGAATCTCATCTCGGCAGCTTGTATTCGCGATCTTATTCTTTCGGTCATTACACAAATTTCATGAACATAGGTAAGAGTTGGAACAAATACTGCGTTAAAAACCGCTAACTTGGCTTTGACACCAAGCTCGGCCTTCCTGACTACAGATGGACCAAGCTGTTTCAAAATTGACCCAGCTTGGCCAATCTTACAGGAAAGCTCAACATTATTCCTTCCAGACCCCGAGATACTTAAACTTCTCCACCTGTTTCAATGAGACTCCACTAACATGTAGAGTACATTGAACAGGCTTTCTGGAAATAACCATAACTTCGGATTTGTCCACGTTAACCTTCATCTCAGCATCAGCACATACGGCCACAAACCTATCTAGCGCGCGCTGGAGTTCTATCCGGGAGGATGTGAGGATAACTAAGTTATCTGCAAAAAGCAAATAATCATCTAACATCTAATGATGTTCGAACTCATTTAGAAAAATCAAAGAAGCGATAATTGATATTTATGAGCTAACGTAAGTATATGGGATTGGTCAGTTGTCAGTTTCCTAGGTTAGGTTAGGTTAGGTTAGGGGTGGTGGCTGAGCCTCCAATAGACCGATTTTGGTCCATAGTGTTACCACTTACAGAGTTAGCCTAAGTGTTGACATAATAGCCTTTATTGGTTTGAGGTTATTGCAAAATTGATGAGAAGCTGTGCTTTCACGGAAGCCATATCGTTTAGCGATTTGAAGAAAAATTGTCCTAACGTTTTTTGTCTAGTTTTGGGAGCAGAGCAGAGCAAAACAGATGAAGTGTTCCAGTGTTTGACTGACCGCTGAATCTTTGCAGTTCCTACACATGTCGGTAGAGACTAGACCAAGTTTGCGAGCATGGTAGCTCAACAGAAAGTTGCGTGTAACTATACCAACCATTGTGCTGCAGTGCACTCTGGGTAACGAGATTAAGTGTTTGGTTTTGCTGACGTCGTAGTCTGGCCAGAAGATTTTAGTTGTACGGCCGGTGTTGCTCCTGTTCCATATACTGCTAGCCACTTTATATGACTAGGTATCAATTTCGGCGAAAAACAGCCGAATTGGCGCTGCAATGGTGATTGATTCTGTAGGAATCCTTGCTTAGCAAGTTCGTCAGCAGTTTCGTTTCCTGGAATTCCTTCATGTCCATGACCCATTATAGAGAGACTGTGTTATTTACACAAAGTATTTGTAGCGAGTTGTAGCAGTTGTATACGGTTTTAGATTTTATAGTATTGCTTTGAAGAGCTTTGAACGCCTGACTATAATAATAATAATGGCGGCACTACAGTCCGAGGTGGACCTGGGCCTAGCTTCTCAGCGGCCTGACTATCCACATAAATATTGATATGAGAAGATTCAGGTTTATTAGATAGGCTTTCCGCTGCTTTTTGTATAGCAACGAGTTCGGCTTGAAAAATGCTGCAAGTATCATGCAATTTGTAGAAAATTTTGTAGTTGAGCGTGGTGTTATAGACTCCAGCACCAACGTCTTCATTCTGCTTAGAGCCATCAGTACAAATGTAGATGCTATTTTCTGGATTAGCACTGCGTACTTTCCAGTACTCTCTTGTTGGAATGGTGATTCTAAATCTACCATTAAAGAGGGTGACGGGCATGTGGTAATCTGTATTGATATTGAAAATATTCGATATGTTACTATGCCCAAAGGATCTAAACTTAAAACTAATTGCCTCTTTAAGTCTCAGTGTCGTCTTGTGAACAGTGCTTTTGACGAACAGGCCGATAGGGAGTAAGTGTAAGATCGTGTTTAGTGACGCAGTTGATGTTGTTTTGAGTGCCCCTATAGTTCCTATGCACATAAGGCGTTGGAGCCTTTCCAGTTACCTAAAGTTGGCAAATTTCAAGCGAAGGTGGTCTAAGATGGTTGAACTTTACGAGACACGGAATACAATGTAATATATTCCGCATCTGTCAAATTGTATGATGTAACTTTAATAGTGCTCAGCGCAAAGTATAATTTACGCTGTGTATTGTGAACCAATAATAAAGTAGAGATTTTTACACTTTCATGTTTTAATTTAATTACTTTAATGGTGTATAATGCTTAGATTGGTTGGTTAAAGTGAACTAATAGTGTACTTAGACCTTTCTGGTCCATTATGCTGCCACGCTGGTTGCTCTTGGGTCAATCTGCCTGTACGTTTTTTGTAAACTTTTTGCAGCTTTCTTTGAAGCGCAGAAGACTACTAATGAAAACCTCACTTACGTCGAAAACGAAGAAGTAGGCACCCAAACGTTTGTGCCTTGGTGACACTAAAGCCGGGCATGTGTAGTGGAAGTATACAACATTTTCCACTGAGAAGTTGTTAGAAAAATCTTTAAATTTTCTGAAATATGCACCTTGTAGAAAGTGCCTCATGATGACACCTCTCATAATGATAATTTTTGATCAGTCAAGAGAAATCAAATTTTGAGATCGTTCGAAATATAGCTTAAGCCAGATCATTCTAGAGGTGGAGCCGTGAAAAAATGTTTGATGTTTTTTCCGAGATTCGAACTGACGAGCGTAGCAGTCGACGCACCTACCCACTACGCCGCGGCGCCCACAACAATTACTTTAATTTAAATTTAAGTGAAAATAAACTTTCACTTGCCAGTTGGCAGCTACTCAAAAAAGTAATTACTTTTTCTGTTTTTTTAGGCAGCACTGTTTGAGTTTTATGCACTAGTTTCTACCAACTTCTACTGACTTCACGTCACATATGTTTCTGATTGAAGGTTTGTTCCTCTAATGTGCTTTCTGGGCGCCGTGGCCATGTGGGTTTGTGCGTCGATCCATACGCACTAGACTTTCACAGTCTAGGTTCAAATCCCAGTACAAGCAACAATTTTCAAATACAAAATTGTTCGCGGTTCCACCTCTTTCGAGTCACTGACAATGCGCAAAGAGTATGGGCACGGATACTCTGTATTCAAATCTATAAAGGCTGGAGTACCACAGAGAAGAGTTCTTGGCCGTCTTCTTTATCTACATTATATTAGCGATATACTGCATGTTAGGCGCCGTGGCGTAGTGGGTATGTGCGTCGACTCCTACACTCGAGGTCTAAGGTTCGAATCTCGAAAAAGACACCTAACATTTTTTCACGGGTCCACCTCTTTCGAGTCACTGGCAATGCTCAAAGAGTGTAACTGTCTAGAAATACCTTCTCAATCTAGCCGTTCGGAGTCGGCATTAAACTGTAGGTCCCCTCCGCTCGTAAGAGAATAATAGCACGCACAACACGAGTGGTTGCTGAGAAGCCATTCAGCCAAGCTCCATTCAGTCAAACTTTATTTATCAGCTTAGGTCAAAATTGTCCTCATATATTATACTTCCATAATGAGCCGATGTTATGTCTGCCTAGACATCTTGACTTTGTCAAAAACTTCTGGATTGAATTAGAGTGAAATCAGTTAACCCCTTTTAGCTGATCTGGAAAAGAATCCTGTAAACACACCATAAACATACACCATATTTATTAATTCTTCAATAAGTACTCTCTCAGACATTCACAAAGTTTAGAAACTGCATCCACCAAAACGTCTTTTCTTTGAAACGCAATTGATATTCGAAAAAAGTTCTTGAAGTCATCATTGAGAGCAAATCGATTGCCGGGTAAAAAGAATACCTTATATTTCTCAAGGCACACCTTCAGCAAATCATTTGCATTCACATTTGTTGGCATTTCAATCCAAATAAAGTAGCCGCCTTTTGGTTCCAGGAAACAACATGAATCTGGTAGATTTTTTCTCAAGACATCAATGGCTGCACTCATCCGCTCTGCATAAAGTTCTTTTGCGAAAGCTATTTGTGACTGTGCCAGGCCAAGCTCGAAAAGACTCGTCATGATTCCAGAGGTGTAGTTGTTTAAACAGCCGCCACTTTGCATAATTCCACTGTGAAATATAATATACGCACACGTGAAAAGAAGTCGAATCATTGTTCAAAAACCTGCCTTATTTCTAGTGCATTCTTGCACCTTGCTGGAGCTTCAAGCCAGCCAATGCGAACTCCGGGTCCGATTAGTTTTGAAAAACTTCCATTCGATATGACGTTCCCCTTAAATCCATCATCACTTGGATCGTCAAACGCGAAAAGACGATTTGGCACATCATCATCGACGTAGTGCAAAGCGTTGTAGACATCATCACATGCAACCAAAATGTCAAATTTCCTGGCGAGATCAACAAGCTTCCTGCAAACAGCTGTGAATAAACTTTCTTTTAATCTTACATTTCATCGGCACGTAACACTACTTACATTCTGAAAACAGGATGCCTGTTGGGTTGTGATATGTCGGAATGGCGTAATACAGTCCCCAGAAGATTTTCGAGTCGGATTCAAACTGAAGCTTCTTCAAAGTTTCTCTGAATGCATCAATGTCAACGCCATCAGAATTGAGTTTGACTTAAAAATGTAATAAGAGGATATAATTTATTCAAAGCAATCCAAGTGAACTCACCCGTAACTAGTTTCATAGTTGTAAATTGTTTGAACACATCCAACGCGATCATGTAGGTAACTTCATCCACAAATATGTAACCGTTAAAATCCAACAGCGTTGACACAATTATTTGAAGACCTTGTGTTGCCCCTGTTGTCACGATGATGTCTTCGCTGAAAAGAAGTTAGCAAAGATGTTTTTCACAATAATTTATTTATTTGTTTTCTTTTTATAAACATTTATCATATAATTTCTATAAAATCAGCACTTTTAACCATAAAAGCACAGCTCGCACATATTGACCGTGTTTGATGGGAAATTGGTTGTCAAACATAATTTAAAGTGTGGATTTCGAAGATAACAGAGGTCCTGACAGTAGCAAACAAAATATTGTGAGAAGAAAATAAAAATGGAAGGAATTATATTTTGTTTTTTTTTCCATATTTCAGAAAAGCCTTGATTTTGTTGAACAACCTTCAAAATTCAGTGTAAATCGCAGTGTAAAGTCAAGAACGACAGTCTGTCGAAAATTTCAGCCGAAATACATTGCATTTCGCCATACATTTCCTGTATTCTGGAATGCAACATTCCAGTGAAATTCTGAATTTCGTCGCTGCATTTGTAAGTTTGTCAAATCAAACAATCCCCTTTACAAATTCAGCACATCATACAATGACATTTCAACCCGCTGACATAAACAAAAAACAGCTGTTTTCCCATTAGTTGAGAGCTTCGAGTTTCAACGCGATCTCCATAACCCTATATTGAGTCAGCAATATATTTAATGTGTCCGAATTAGCACTTAAATTCATCATTAAATTAATATAACACGCTAAATGGTTCAACCACTTCTGATTTTCAATCAGGAAAAAATATCCAATAATCAATTCTGACACTAGCTGTCATTTGAAATGCTGAAGTTGCAGTGGGAACGCAGAATTGGACTTCGAACATTTTTCCTGAAATGTTGAATTTGGGTGCGGTGTAAACGTACTATTAAATGCAAATGACTTCGATCTGCCATGTATTCATCGGACTAAAGCTTGTGTCAAATTTTAACGAAATGTTTCGTCATGTTTTCTTTATTGCTCACAATGGATCCTCTGGGTCTAAGTGGCTGATTACATGAGCGGAAGAAGGCAGGATTGAGGGACATACTTCTTCTTAGGGCGCTACAGTCCGAGGTTGACCTGGGCCTCACATTGAGGGAGATACAATATACGATTTTCACAAGCGAGTGGGAGATGGGTTTGATGCGCCGAAAATCGGCGTTCTCCACCAAAAATCCACTTTCAAACTGGATTCTCGGATTCCCTTTTCGCCCCTTTTTCGACATGTTTTCTTCATTTTCTGGTGATCGCTGATCGAGTAACATTGATCACAGGGATGATTTAAATGCTATTTGAATGTTTTTTACTGCATACATATAGTACTACATGCAAAGATTGCTGCTGCACCTCAAAACATTTTTTTTTATCCGTCATTCATGAGAAATTAGAATTTAAAAGATGACATTATACAATTCGTTGTAGAACATTACTGGGTGAAAACATGATGCAATTGAACCGATTCGCATGTTCCACACGCAGAAAATTTTGCCTGTCCAGTCGGATTTTCCAGTCGTTTGTAAACAGCCATTAAGGGAATCCTTCAGTTGTGAGGGAAGCCACCTTACCTTCGTCATGTTTACAGTAAAACACGCGCATAGCCATTTATAAATTCCTTCACGATTTGTCAAACTGAAATCGCGATTCACAAATTGCACTTGACATCCACACATTTGCAAAAAATCGCAGATTTCGTAGCCGCCAAAAATTCCCATTTATATGTTTTGCTGTACCAAAATTTGGGATTTTTGTGGATCGCTATTGTCTTATTCATCACCGAATGATTTTTGCTTTGAAGTAATGTAAAGCAGCTCAAATGTACGCTACACTGACGCAAAAAATACAATAAACTGTTAAACAAATTTCGGGACACAGGAGGTCCGAGTTGTTTTTATATAAGTTTACAGTACTTTAAACATTCCCCATGAAAATTGTTAAACTGAAATTGCGAACCACAAAATATCAGCGCATTCCACAAATTTGCGAACAAAATGGGGCATACGCTACCCTTGCAAATTAAAGTGTAGTTCTTTTGAGTAGGAAATTTTATTCGAAAAGTTTCATGTGAATGAATGATCGCAGATCATGTTTCAAGTGAATGACACTTAAACGGGTTCGACATGCACGAGAGTTTTAAGACGAAGATCAATTAAAAGACATTTCAGTTTACATCATATGTGTACACACACATGTTTTTGAATATGTGTATACTTCGCTCTAACGTTTGGAATTAAGAGCAAAATGTAGGAATTATTTCCTCATGTAAACTACGAAGACATCCATATAATGATTTGTTAACAGATAATGACTTTTTAGAAATGTATGACAGTCAAGTCTTCGGTAAATAAATGATCATTATGTCGTAAAGTTCTGATGGAGAATGCTGATTAGATATGATAAATTAGATCAAGTTTTTAAAGGCGTGCAAAAGTGCGAAATATCGAAATAAGATTGAAACCGTACTTGACTGATGGCTTACAAGACCACCGATGCATTGACATGTGCAGAGAAAACACTTAATGGGCCGATTTATTCACCAATCTTTAGACACAACAAGTGTAGGTCCCACGAAAAAAATAAAATAGTCCAGATCAAAGAAAAAAATTACAAGTTCTGAGTTGCCGATTGGGTGGAATAATTTTTAAAGTGCGGAGTCCCCATGTGACTGTATTTTGCTTGCACAACAATTCGATTCGTTCGTCTTTAAGAATAAAACTCTTTTTTTCTGATATTTTAACCATAATCGAATCAAAACAATAACGATCATTTGACAATCGTCACTAGGTATGCCAACATTCGCAAACGAAATTTCAATCTTGTAGAAATCGGCATTTGCTAGATTAAGGAACAAATAAAAATGATCCTGATCAAAAGCAGGATACCGTGTTGTTGTTCTAGTGCATGCAAACCAGTAGCCTATGTGCATCATTACGGTTAATAATTAACAATTGGGACAGGGCTGTGTATACAGGGTAAAGTAGCTTATTCCTCTTAACCTGGCGAGAATGCCAGCAGCGATCCCTGTAAATCAAGTTGACAGACATCCTCCTCGTATCGCCTCCTCGACAGCCTTCACGTACAAACTGACGGTTGTGCGGAAGGCTAACAACCCGCCCACTTAAAGAAGTCATTGTTATGAAGGAGCAGGCTGCCTCGGATAAATGGACGGACCACCAACGATGACACGAAATGAAAAAGGACTGTGATTTGCGAGTGTTCTCATGGAATGATCTACACTCTAGAGCCTGTTCATAAATTGGAAAAGATCCTCATGCAGAATAAAGCGGATATTACTGCGATCGAGACGGTACGCGGGATAGGACAAGGAATGATATGGAAAAGGGAATGCGACATATATTACAAATGTTACAAAAAGGTTGCATTGTATGTTAGGATGCGGATTCGTTGTGGGAAAGCGGCTAAGATCGAAGGTCATCGACTTTAACCCTTTCCACCCGGAAAGCAGTCAGTGAACTTACATCAATAATTTTGTGTTGAGATGTTCAAATGACCTACCTTTAGCACATTTCTAGCTAAAAACTTTCAAAATTGTCCGTGGGAGGCGCTGGATGGCACCGCGACAGCTGTGTCTCATCCGGCTTTGTGGATAGGATACATATGTCCTATCAGGTAGGGCTATGCGAACATCGGGTTAAGCCGATAAATGATCGCCTGGCTGTAATCCGCATCCAAGGCAGATTCTGTACCTGATATGTGCATATGCCCCTACCAGGGGACTGAAGACCCAACCACAGAGCACCTCTTGGATGGTGCATAGGAAGCCTATCAGGAGTATGACGTCAAAATCGAACTGGAAGACTTCAATGTCAAAGTCGGTAAGGAAAACATCATCGGCGGAATGACCGGAAAACACAGCCAAATCGAACGAATGGATAACAATGCTGCAACCAAGAGAGTCTCCGAATCCAAGCCTCCTAGTTCGAGAAGGAGAGGAAGACGAATCTCTAGTTTAAAGATCAAATCATTGTGGACGCAAGACAGCTTGGTCTAGACGACTGAAAGTAGTGTGCCCGGAACCGACATATATGGAGGACAGCTATAGCTCACGAGCAGTCCTTCAATAGGACGTAGGCCTGATAAGTAAGTAATTAACTATTGAAAGACACGAAAACATAGTGTAAACATGCACGGTACCCATAGAACATGAAAAGAATAGAAAATAATAGTTGTTTTAGTATTCTAAGCTAAACAAATTTAAGCAAAAAGACATCTATAGGGTCTAAGCTATTTTGTGATGTCGACTTGGTAGTACTGTATGGAATTACATTCATATTTTTTGCTTTTATAAAGTAATTTTTAAAATGTATTAGTATAAATGTAGCAACATCCTTAACTTACTTGTGCGAGTTGTATGCCCTCTGCTGGCAATATTAAAATAAACCCCATATTGTAAAATTCCTTCTTGTAAGATAAAATAAAGAAAAGATGGCCACTTCGGTCAAGGCGATCAAAGTGACAAGTCGTGACTTAAAAATTTTCGAGTTTTAGAAAAAGGAAACCTTTTCGTGGATAGAAAAGTGTGCCAAAATAATCGAAGTATTAATTTTTTGTTAAATTCCTTCTTTTGAATGCATTTGTCATGTAATTTTTGAAATTTTCGATAGCGTTTTTCTATAAAAATATGATTGGTATCACTGATTTCATGCCGCTTACTTTAATAAGATTGGATAGCTATCAGCTTTCGAAATTCTATATAGACTATATTGTCAGTGAGGATGGAGAAATTGTTTAAGCTTTTATAGAAAACCAAGAAAAAAAAACGCACATAACATTTCACATACACATACTGTACAGAAATATTCATGTGCACTAAATCCAAACCAAAAGTAATTATGTTTTAGTACACTGTACCAGACGTAAAGAGCACAATGGAAACACTGCCCTACCTCTTCACTTCACTTTTGTATACCCCCGTCAAGTACTTAGATATCTCCTGCCGCACACTAAGAATTCCCACGGTTGGTCCATATTGAAAAAGCATCCCATTATCAGCGGGCTCAACCTTCTGTAAGTTAAGTTACGAGAAATCTTATCAATTAACATTGTATTAGTTGTATTTGGATTGATTTGACGTCATACCATTCTGTGGATTGTTGCCTTCTCAAAAATATCACAGCATTTCACAAGTATATCTGGGCCCGGTGCACCTACGCCCAGATTCAAGTATCTCTGCTCATAAACATTCAGATCACTTCCATCAAAAAGGTGTTTCTTCTTTTTATCGACATTTTTCTTCAAACAATTTGCTTCCATACTGTACACACGACTTGTTATCACTCAATCAAATTTGAGAATTAAACGGGCGATAATAACACTTTCAAGTGTGATGGCCTATGTGCGACTAATGAAACAGTCGGCAGGTCTTAACAAATTTATGTTGTTTAAAGAAAATTAGATTGTGGCTAGAGTTGCCGCATCTTGGAGATCTGACAGACTGTACTGAAAAAGCTGTGTGTGACAGATTGTGTAAAAATACTGAGTTTGAAAGTCAAAATTTCGTAGTGCGTTTCTTTAGACAGACGGTGTTAATCTCAAATGACTTGTGGAGAGCTTGTGTATTGTAACCATAAAAGATTGCTAAAGGTTGATGTATTTAATTTTTTTCATCCGCGTTGTATAACAATGGAGCTATGTTTGCCTAAGTGTGACTGCAATCTGCAGTCAACCACTCCTAACTTAACCTCATGTTAAAAGAACACTTTCATATCAAATAGAAGCAACAAACATACGGACTAACTAGCTTAAAGAAAGCAATTTAACTTAACTAGAGAGTTGAAGAAAACTGAGGAAAAACGTACATTTACCCCAGACGACATTTTTTGGCCACTTGGTGCATAATCGCCTGCACTTCTGTGCCTTATTACCAAACTTTGTGAAAGTACCACAATCTTATTTTCACTGTTTGCCTTTCGATTGTATGCTCTGTCATTTTTTTAATTCTTTGTGCTTGCAATAGGGTTCTCAACCGTACTCCTTTTAGCAATTTGGCCTCTCGCCATCTTTTGATGTTACACACAGTCAGCGTCAAAAGTGAGTAAACGTTCATTAGCTGAAATTTTGACCTCTAAATTAAAATTGAGAGAAATGATCTACGCCAGAGATTAATGCCTTAAATAAAAGCTCTAAAATCATAATTAAAAAGGCTTTTAAACAAAAAGCCTACAATTTAATTCAAAAGTAAAAAAAGGGCTAAAAACTAGCGCCAAAAGTAAGTGAACCCCTACATTTAAAAAATGATCTTATTGAAAAAATAATTATTCCTCTGCCATTGTTTCTAGTTTTGTTTAGCATAAGCTAGCCGTTATATCTTACAATCATTGACACAACAACATGTACATTCCCTTTTAACTGCAGTTTTTAGGATTTTTCTCTTCTAAATTTCATCCGACCAGACCTTACATATGAGCTGGTGTATGCACCTTTCTAAATCTGCTTTATAAAGTTCGGGAGGCAGCAGCCTTGTGGGACTTAAGTCTGGGAATTGCTGCCGTAACTTCACTGAGGTCGAGAGGACGGAATTCTTGGTTATCATCGTTTATGTTGGATGGATTATTCTACCTGACAGTGGATGTTCGTCCTCTTCGCCATTATACAGTCTGCCTGGCGGGACGAGAATGGACAGTTAGTAGTAGATTCGCAGTCGATACTGAGAATTCGGAAAAATCATTTCTACAGACTGTTAAACGACGATGAGGACACAAATACCGCATCGTTAACATCGTTCTTGAGAAGATCGTGCAAAACTCACTGGCCAACACAAGAGGCACGATCTTCCAAAAGTCCGTTCAACTGCTAGCTTACGCAGATGATATTAACGTTATTGGGCGAACACAGCGAGCCATCAATGATGCGTTTGTTGGCATTGAAATGGAAGCAGCAAGTATATGCTGTCATCGAGAAAGGACGCACAACATCGACGACTTGGCCAGAACGTCACCAGAGGCAGCTACAACTTTGAGGTAGTTAAGGACTTCGTCTACCTTGGCTCCGCAGTAAACAGTACAAGCAACATCACTACCGAGATCAAACGCAGAATAACTCTTGTCAACAGCTGTTTTTTTGGGCTCAAAAGGCAATTGAGTAGTAGACCCCTCTCTCGGAAAACCAAGCTAACTCTATACAAGACCTTGATCATCCCAGTCCTGCTTTACGGCGCAGAGGCATGGACAATATCCCAAGCGGATGAACAGTCTCTTGGTCTTTTCGAGAGAAAAGTTCTGCGCGCGATCTTTGGTCCTGTTTGCGTTGATGGCATTTGGAGGAGAAGATTCAACCACGAACTGTATGGGCTGTACAGCGACATGAGTCTAGCCAGGCGTCTACGGATCCAACGCCTAAGATGGTTAGGCCCTGTACAGCGTATGGACAACTTAGCTCCGGCCCGAAGAGTCTTCGACTCTGAGCCTGTGGGACAACACAATAGATGACGTCCACGAACAACCTCGGCCAGAATGGTGTGCGAAATTGGAGACAGCTGGCGAGAGATCGTGCTAGCTGGAGAGGCATGTTGGGTGAGGTTCAGGTCCACCTCGGACTGTAGCGCCATATTCTCAGCATCGAGTGTGACTCCATTACTGAGTTCTCCATCCATAACCTTGCACGCTTCTGTTCGGCTTTTAGGCACCTGGCACGTTCTTCCAACCTGTTGGTAGAACTTTCGAATATCTTTCCCACATAACATCTTTCAATTTCTTCGATTGCGCGCTGGACATGCTACATCTTTTCTTCCGGAGAAGCCGGTGCTTATTCCTTCTTTTCTGCTCGTAAGCTCGCACGCATCCCTCACCCAGGCCCGGTCCTAGCTATATGAGCGCCCTGTGCAAGACCGGCGTTTAGCTTGGCTTCTTGGCAGTATTGCCACTGGTCTTTTGCAGTTGTTGTTACCGGCAAAGGACTTCGTGAGCGGTTAAGGTAGACTGGATCGGAAAATTCTCTGGCGATCTTTTGCGATTGTAGCCGTGTGACTTTTTGCTGGCTTTTTGTTGGTTACACATCGCTCGGGAAATCCTCATTTGGAAACCTAAACTTTATTTTGAAGATTTTTATCCATCATTCACGAAAAAGACCGATTTAAAGAGAACACTACTCGATTCGAATAGAGAAATCCTGAATTGAGTAGCGTTGTCTTTTGAATTTATTTTTTTCATGAATAATACAAGGTGGCGCAAAATTATTCGTCCTATCAGAAGATGTTATAATTTTTACAAATGGCGTCGTATGTCAATCATATTTGACATTTGTGAACTAGACAGCTGCAGTATACAAATGTCAAGCCATCCTCAATTTCAATAAAGGAGAGGACGATTTTGTGTCGAAAATAATGATGAGCGAAGAGGCGAATTTCAACTTAAGCGGTTATGTCAATAAACAAAATCTTCGTTTCCGGGGAACTGGAAGTCCGCATGTGATGCACGAAGAGCCATTACATCCACTCAAAGCCACTGTGTGGTGATCACGCGGGAGAAGTGACTGGGCAGTATTTTTTTGAGATCTTGTGAAAAGTAGCAGAAAAAACAGAAAAGTTTCCATCACTCAAAATCATTTTGTTTGTGTTTTTTGCTAAGTGCAGTAATGTTTGCGTATAATCTATACGCAGTGCACATTCTTTCCTTTCCTTTTGAGTTGAGTTTTCCATTCAACAACGGAAAACGGGCATAATTGTGTCAGGTCACATTTTTTTCATAAGTTATTGACCTGAGAAACTCGATAGTGCAACCAAATTTCCCCAATGATATGCATCATACAAAAGAAAAGAAGGAATGTTGTTGTTAGGCGTATGAAAGTTGTCGAGAAGAAATTTGTTACGATAACATTTCTTTGACGTTAGGCAAAAAGGTCTTAAGTCGGAAATTGCAGTTTTTCATGAAACCGAATCCAAATTAGTTTTATTATTTGCAAATCGGGATTGCAAAAGTGTACATATAAATTATGGCAAAAAAGCTCTGAAATGAAATTGTGCTAGACTTGAGTCGTTAATACCACAGGAAAGGGGAAAACAATTTAATCAAACAAAATCAAATATCGAAAATGCTTTTTGACTTAAGACTTTTTTGCCTAACGTCAAACATTTGTAGAAAATGAACTACATGTGGAATTTATAAAAATGCATACAATTTACAAATTTACCAAATGAAGGACATTCACTGCAAGGAAACAGTTTAAACGCGGAATTTGCAAACAACGTCTGTAGTATTTTTTATTATGTTGCTATTTTGTGCAATTCAGCCAATTTGCGAAAACAAATTTGCCCTTTTATATTCTATTCTTGCATCTTTCCAGGTCAAAACTGAGAACTAAGAGTTTAAATTAGGGCAAAAATATGTAGACTTTTTTCAGTTTTCGACTTTGTTAGAACAAAACATTTTTTGCAGAATGGAAAACGACATGAATAAAATTCTTTAAACAATATTAATTGTTGCTTATATGTTGGGCAAACCTTGCGAACACAATCCATCAAATTTAAAAACAAAATGGCGATTCGTTAAGATTTGATAGACTGTGCGGGAAAATAAGGCAGTGTGCGTGAGCTTATGAATTCACATTCGCGATTGGCGAGAGGATTTCTACTGGAAATTTGAGATATCTACATGATTGATTTTTATATACAGACAACATTCATGACAGTTGATTTTCCCAGACAAGTCTAAAATATCCGATCAAAACATCACTTAAAAGTGGTTTCATTCTCATCATCAACAAATTAAAAACTAAATTAACGTTTAGTCCAGTACTCAAATCAATTTCGAACATGAATCAAGGAGAAACGGAATACAATGATCTCTTGGACTCCCCAATTCGAGGTCCTACGTTGTCAACGAGTACGTCTAGTTTTGAGGCATTAGATCCCCATGACCCCAACCTCAGCAAATTAGCAACGAAAATGTTTCGAAAAACTGAGGAGTACATCACAAATGAATTGAATGCTCCCCTAGAAGATTACAAACTCCTTGAGGATATGAATAAAGCGACAATTGCAAAGTACTCTGATATGCGTAAAGTAGCCGAGGGACTTGGTGTGTCTACACATGAATTGAGTGAGAAATTCCAACAATTGGTAATATGATTTTAAATATACTCTAAAGTTCCACCTTTATTCGGATATTTCTTTTAGGTTCCGCTTATGCATCAGATCCATGAAATATCAGACACCGTAGACAAATTAGAAGCGGCAGCCTATAAGTTGGATGCATACAGCATAGCGCTAGAAAATCGTGTTAAAACTGTGCTACAAAGAAAACCACAATAAATATGAAAATATACAATAAAAATGATTTGAAGTTTATTTATCCCAGTATAAGTTTTATAACAATTGCCACAACGTTCAGAAAGATCAAGGGTACTAGGAAAAAAAAAAAACAAACGAATGGAAGTTAATAAAATATGTGCGCTGGTGAAGGTAATTGTTTACTTTTTGCCACAGTCCTTATGGAACGTATCAAGTTGAGCACTTGCGATTTGACAGTGGGCTGTCCGAAGTCCTGATTATGTGCATTTGGTCCCCAACCAACTGTATGCAAATGTATAAAACAAAAACATGTTAATTATATATCTGAGAGATCAAGAGGAATGGGCTTACTTTTTGCAAGGAAACGTTCATCGTGAAGGACGCAAACTGCATTTAAGCACAGCAACGAAGCTTCAATTAATGTCCAGAGGGTAAACATCTTACAATCGAAATATAATCAATCTTTCATTGAAAATTAAATTGAGTTAACATTTGTGATGACGTTTGGTGACATGACAAGTGGGCACAAGCAGCTGATTTTGACAACTACGGGGCGAAGTCAGGTGTGGAACGTAAATTGTGGTACAGTCATATTTGCCCTTATGTAAGGTGAGTGTTACATTTTATGAACAGATCTGAAAATAAATGAATCAATTTGCTGAACAAATTTTTTTGCAAATATTCTTATTTTCTGAATAATATAATCATTTTCTTTTTTTTCTTTATTTTTCTGCAAACGAGAGAAATTATATAAATAACTGAAATTGTATAAAATATATAAAAACTGGATAAATGGACATTTTGAAGGAAATATCCACAGCATTTTTGAATTAATAGAAACTTACATAAACAAAGCACAGTTGATTTACATTTAATTAATAACATCACTAAATAATTAAAGCAAACAAACTAATCTACCATGGTACACCCATAAAAACAATTTAGCTTTTATTTATGTTCCACACACTCGATATGTATGTGAAAAACAATACATTCCATATACCGAATACCGAATACCGAACACAGGCACTACTTCGCCTGCGTGACAAAGACAACAATTTTGATCTGCAAATCTGAAAAGGAACGTCTACATATTTTCCTAATCAAATGTGGAAGGAGTTTTTGTACACACAAAAATATAAAATAATACAAATAATTAATCACAAATTAAGTGTAAAATAATAATAAAAATTTATTTATAAGTTACATAACATTTTAAGAATAAATACATTCACTTTCGTACACCGGATTATAGTGAAATTCCGTTTTAGAAAAATTTCATGCGCGTTTGCTGGTGTGTCGTCCTCTGTTTGATACATCACACAGCGACTTTCGTTAGTCAGTATACAGGAAAGAAAAACTTTTCATTGTAGAAATTCCATTCCTTAAAGTGAACTAAATATCAAATTGCAAAGGTCCGTTTGTAGTTTTTTTTTGCCTTTCAGTGGAAACAAATTTAATTAATTATTGAATGTCTAACAGGAATGTGAATGTTTTGCGTGTTTACCCAACTTTATGAAAAACTAGCTTCAACATCATTTTGGGAGTCAAGTTTCCAGCGTTTGCTGGTATTTTTTCCCCATTTGGCAATGAGTGCAAGAAGAAAAACGCAGCAAGGTTAAAGAATAGAGCAACGGAGAATTGACGGAAATATTGTGAATATAAAACGATGTGGCGCCGAAATGAGATAGTTTAATTTAATATCAGTTCTTTTAAGGGTTCAAAACAAGAAAAAATAGAGCGTACAATGGGGGACAACAACGTTATAGTCATCGGCTCAGATGAGGAGGATGAAAAGACATTATGGAAAACGAAGGGTAAGTCCAATGATTTTGATCTGAATAGCGAAAGCAAGACAAAAGTGTAAATTAGGTTTCTATTGCTCTTGCGGTGTCAGGTTATGTGTTGTCAATCCGTGTACTTTGCTAGCGCATCAAATATGGTCGGAAATATGTTGTGTTTATTGAATGTTTGTTAATTCGGTCGGTTTATGCGCAAAAACAAGATATTCGTAATCAGAAGTAGTCAACAAATACCCATTCAAACTCACCGTGCTTATTTAAGTTGAGGAAATCGTGTCAAAGCATTTCAATTAGTTTATAGGCAGACTCAACGAGTTCATGTAAAAAAAACGTAAACACATCGGCTTTCTACATGCATAAACAGATCGAGGGAAGAGAGGAACTGTCCTCTATGCGGTCTATTCCTTTGGGGCATTTATTCTTGAGGGTTAGCAAAAAAAACAAAATAACACTGCGCAGTAGAGATAGAAAATAGATACATTTCTTCGATGGGTTTCAGCTTCTTTTACACTAACTGCAAGAAAGGATACACTCTAAACCCGTCTGTATCTTGTTAAATTATTTCAAAATAATTTTCATCTGTCGTAACGCTAGATCCATCACTCCATTGCCGTACATTACCCTCAACATTTGATCTGTAAACAAAACAACACTTTGTTTACTGATAAATATTCTGTTAAATGTCATACTTTGGCTTTTTGACGCCAAAAAAGTTTACATTCCATCGCTTCACGCAACATGTCAGCACATTACTTAGTTTACTTATCTTCATTAGTACATTCAGCTGCATTGGAATTTTAATTATCTCTTAGAATTAGTGAGTCACTCGTAAGTTGCTTTGTTAGCCGCCAAGTGTTCTATTCATCTTCCACGGCCTTGATTAAGTGCACAGCGGTTGTATTTTTAGATCTCCTATCAGCGCCGTGGCGTAGTGGGTAGGTGCGTCAACTCCTACGCTCGAGGTCGTCGGTTCGAATCTCGAAAGAAACATCAAACATTTTTTCACGGCTCCACCTCTTTCGAGTCACTGACAATGCTCAAAGAGTATCACTGTCTAGAAAAATGCTTCTCAATCTCGCCGTTCGGAGTCGGCATTAAACTGTAGGTCCCCTCCACTCGTGAGAGAATAATAGCACGCACAACACGAGTGGTTGCTGAGAAGCTAGGCCCAGGTCCACCTCGGACTGTAGCGCCGCCATTATTATTATTATTATCAGATTTAAAAGGCATTCGAAGTTGTAATCGCATTGTTTCCAAATTTTTACTGGCTAAACCTAAGAGTTCCGACTATCGCCCCCAAACCGCCTCCGAAGCGGTTTTTCTGGATTTCTTTTTTGTTGATGACTTTTACTTTATTTATTTATTTTGCATTTTTGTCAAACTTTCTACTTGACATATCGATTTGTGTTCGGATTATGAGAGGTTGATGATCGCAAAACGTCTAATTATTACATTTTTGTGATTTGAACATGAGTTGAAACTTCGCAACTTTGAATCTTCGCTGCGCCAAAGTTTTGTCGGAATTTGTCGAGTTTAAATCAATCTTTGGTTCTGTTTGCGGTGATGGAATTTGTAGACGAAGATTCAACCACGAACTGTATGGCTGTTACAGCGAGATGAGTCTGGTGGCCATGCGGTAACGGATTCAACGTTTAAGACAGCTAAGCCATGTATAGAGCGCATGGACAATACCCAGGCTGAAGACTCTTCGATTCCGCTGTCATTACATAACGTAGTAGATGGCAGACAAAAGTGAAGAAGGACCTCAGCTAACTTGGCGTGCGTAATTTGAGGCAGCTGGCTAAAAAGAACGTGCCAGCTGGAGGAGCTTCTTGGTTGAGGACCAGGTTCATAGCGGACTGTAGCGCCATCAGAAAAATAAAAAGACTTACTTACTTGCTTAAGGTGGCGCTACAGTCCGGGGTCGGCCCTAACCAACAAGCGTCTTCAGCCAGCTTTAGCTAGTTGGCTCCAGTTTCGCACCCACAATTGGTTGAGGTCCCTTTCCATTTGCGTGCGCCACCTGAGTCGCGGTCTTTCTCTACTGAGCCGTCCCTCGGGGATTCGAAGACTTTCCGGGCCGGAGCATTGGTTTCCATTCGTTCTACATGACCTAGCCATCTCAATCATTGGAACTTCACCCTTCTGGCTAAGTCGGTGTCGCTGAACAGCTCGTACAGTTCGTTGTTATATCTTCTCCTCCACTCACCCTCTATGCAGACGGGACCGAAAATCACCGGAAGAATTTTCCTCTCAAAGCAGCCAAGAGCAACCTCATCCGCTTTTGACAAAGTCCATGCTTCTGCGCCATATAGCAGGACTGGGACGATTAAGGTCTTGTACAGGGTTACCTAGGTTGTTCGAGAGACGGCTTTGTTTATCAATTGCTTTCTTAGCCCAAAGAAGCAGCGATTAGCAAGAGTTATTCTTCGTTTGATTTCAGCGCTGGTGTCATTGTCTGAATTAATAGCGGTATCTAAGTAGACAAAGTCCTTGACTACCTCAAAGTTATATCCGTCTGCTGTGACGTTCTGTCCGAGACGTCGGTGTTTGATGTCCTCTCTGGTTGACAGCATATACTTGGTCTTGCCCTGACACCGTTGATTTAGTGGTCACACATGTCACCGCTTAGGTTAGGTTAGGTTCAGTGATAATGCCGTTAATTTGATTCCAACGGCAAATGGTGACTGGACCAGATTGGAAAACCCGTATAAAACCGTATTAACTTTGCTTTTACTGGGATTCGAACCTGGGAAAAATATCCAAACGCCGCATAGTGCCATGCGCTCTGCATGGCTCACCTATTTTAGGCGTTGGATCAGTAAATGGGTTCTTTATTCGCTTTCCATATCATCTACGTCTGCGCCGTAGAGCAGGACTGGGATGATCAATGTCATATACAAAGTCAGTTTGATCTTTCGAGAGAGCGCTCTGTCCCTCAATTGCTTAAAAACAGAAACTGGCAGAATTTATTTGATCTCTTTACTGAAGTTATTCGCACTGATCACTGCCGAACCGAGGGAGAAGAAGTTCTTGACTGCCTCGAAATTTCTGCAATACAATACGTACAAACGCATCAATTTCAAATAGCGTAGTGACAGAAAACAAAAGTCTTTTTGGATAATTGATTCCGAGGTTGTATTAATTGACTGTTCCTCCCACAATCCGAGCGTACTCTAATTCCCCCTTAGATAGTGAAAAATACACATTCTTTTGTGCTTTCGTGGTTAAATGGGCAAGTTCGAGTATTTTTTGTGCTTGTGTGCACATTATCTAAACAGCAATGGTCAATGTAGCATTTTTCTAGAATCACAAAGTAGCTGTAATATGCTGTAAAAATGTGTTTTACTTGATCTCATTTTTATTTTACATGCGCCTAGACTAGTCGAGAGAAAAGTTCTGCGCGCGATCTTTGGTCCTGTTTGCGTTGATGGCAATTGGAGAAGAAGGTTCAGCAACAAACTGTATGGGCAGTACAGCGATATGAGTCTAGTCAGGCGTCTGCGGATCCAACGCCTAAGATGGCAATTGCATGCAGAGCGTATGGATAACTTAGCTCCGGCACGAAGCCTGTGGGACAATGCAACAGAGGACGTCCACGTGCAGGGTGGTGCTCACAAATCGAGGGGACCTCGGCCGGCTTGGTGTGCGAAACTGAATAGAGAGGCATGTTGCCCAGGCCCAGGTGAGGCCCAGGTCCACCTCGAACTGTAGCGCCCTAAGAAGAAGAAGAAGTGGCTTCTTCACTAAATAAAAGTCGCAATGTTTGACGAACATTTTGTCTTCTATTGTCATCATTTCACGCTGAACCCATTTGATATTTTTTTGACTTCATAGTCATGTTGAAAGGGGGTGTACAGAGGATTCAAAGAGCCTCTCATCCCTGAGTGTTCATCTCAGTATAGTAGATGAACAGAATCGCCATCAGCCTGCCCTTATTATCGAGACATAGCAACACTGGTATACATACATTAGCGGGCTCCCGACCCGTGAAGGGTCTCTGCCTGAGACACGGCAGCCTTCCTAGCCCTGCGGTCCCGGGCACGCTACTTCCAGTTATCCAGATCAAGCGCTCTGGCATCCGCAATAGCTTGGTCCTTGAAACGGAGGTTCGGTCTTTTTTTTCTTCTCGAACCTGTGGGCTGTGATTCGAAGATCCTCTTTGCTGGAGTGTTGTTGTCCATTCGCTCGATGTAGGCGAGCCAGTGTAGTCGTCGTTTTTTGGCTTTTTGCAGTACATCCAAATCTTTGTACAGCAACATGGGTATGCCTTTTACAATTTGTAAAGCAGAAAAAAACGACTGGATGGCACAGTTGGCTAAATGCCTGCCCTAAGTTAGGGGAGTCCCAAGTTCGGACTCCAGTGAAAGCAAAGTTAATACGGTTTTCCAAATCTGGCCCAGTCACCATTTGCCGTTGGAATCATATTACCGGCACTATCAGTGGAGCGGTCAATTAGTGATAGTAGTTTGATTGTGGGTATCACAATGTGCTGGTGAATTCACTAGCAGCTCCCTAACCTAACCTGCCTCTATACCTTCAGCCCGTGCTGTGTGTTGAACCCGGACACTTAAGGGTATTCACAATCCCTTTTGCACGCGCAAATTACAAAAAAAACACCTAGCAGACGCAACTCAAAAAGCGAACATTAGATGGGCGAGAGACACTACATGCCACACCTCCAGAATGATCTGGCCCAAGCATAGGAGACCACGTCAGAAGACTAGGTATTGGAGATTACGTTAATCACCAGCGTAATCAAAGCCATCGTCCAAATTCAAAGTCCATAGTTTCTTATAGAAACTTTTGGAGAATTGAGCTGTCAACTGATATTTGCATACGTAGACAATGACTCATTTTTCATCCGCGTAGAATTAACGAAACAGAGCTCATCGGTTATTAAAATCAGTGCATCATTTTTGTTTTTTCGGTTGATTCAATTCTCTTCAGTTCTCAGTTCTCTTCAGATCTCAGTTCTCAGTACTCTTCAGTTCTCAGTTCTCTTGAGTTCTCTTGAGTTCTCAGTTCTCAGTTCTCTTCTATACGGCGGTCATATTTGGGATTTTTTTTACTTTTTTTTTTCTTACACTGCTCTGAGTATGCAGTGTCACAACAGCCTAGCTTTTACAGCAGCAACTCATGTGGTGTGCTATTTTTCTCTCATAAGTGACTTAATGCTCTCTCTGAAAAGATTTTTCTAGACTGTTGTGCTCTTTGAGCATTGTGAGTGACGCGAAAAAGGTGGAGCCGTGAAAGTATTAAAAGAGTTTTCTTCAAGACTTTCAGTGTAGGAGTCGACGCATTTGTCCACTTCTCTCCGGTGCCCAGTACATAAGCTTCGTTGAATTTCTACCTACTTACGCGGAAATGAAATTAATCGCTATCTACGCATGCAAAGGTGAGTTGAAAACTGAATTTTCCTTAAGTTTCTATAAGCAATTATGGACACTTTGAAGTTGGCGATGCTTCTGGTTACTTTACGTGTGCTATTAACACACTTTACCTTTTCGTACGGCTATCATATTTCGGCATTAACAACCGCCAGGATGTGGGTAGGACCATAAAAATACTTGGTGCTTGTTTCATATTCAGCTCATTCAAGTCCCCAAAGAAATAGGCTCCCAAATAAGCCTTCCTGCAGATGGTGTGTAGATGTGTTACAATCTCCTCCACTTTCTCGTCTATGGGACTCATAAAGGGGCCCGACCCCCCGTATGTGACCTAGTACAGAGATTTAATCGGGGCCTCTTTGGAAAACCTTTACATTTACATACTTAATTCCCAACATTCTCTTTTCGTTCCAGGAACTGATGATCATTTTCAAAAGTTGTTCAAAAAAGTGAAAAGAATAATCTTCCATCGAACATGTCCGGCTTTCATATCGTATGGTTTTCCGTATGGTCGGTTTGTTGAATACATAGATGAACTGGAGAAAGCCCTTGCGACTGTTGAAAATAAAAACACTCGACGATTCATCTGGAGATGTGCGGTTCGTTGGCTGATTCCTCTGAAAAACTGCATTCGAGGACCTTTTCCCGTAAGATCAACGCACAAGCTTTTGAATTACATATTTTCTTATGAAAATGTATACTTCTTTGCAGTTATTTGACGACTGGAAGTACAATTATATTGTAACCGACATCATGACACAGTATATCAACTTCAAGTGTGCGTACTATCACGCAAGAGATCCGACCATAATCAAGGAACAAGTTGAGGAGATAATACGGATGTTAGAAGTTGTGTTTTCCTGTAAAACAGAATTCGTGTTCATAACATTCTTAAAAATCAAAATTCGGTTTGAGTACCGAGAAATGTTGATCCCATTGTTTAGGTAAGCTAAAGTCATAAGAAGCATTCTGCGACTTATTCTTGCTTAACTTAAAAATACATTTTCTATTTTAGAGCGTACCTCATCTCCCCACTGAATTATGATGCGACTGAATTCTGTAAATACGTTTGTCTAATACTGTGCTACAGACAGTGGAAGCGACTAATACGCACAAAGGAGGACAGGGAAACGATAAATGAGTACGCCTGTGGACAAATAAAAAGGCTAATGGGCACTCAGAGGCCAATTGATCTAACCCTCAATCCGGTGTTGCCGTGGGAAGTGCCAAAAGCAACCGCGAGGAGCGAAATATTTTTTAGTTTGCATCAACATTTGAGTACAGCGAAAGAAACGCCAAACGGAACCAGGTATGTTCACTTTGAAAAATCCCATTCAATTCAAAACCCACTGACCAATGTCTTCGCAGGCTGTTGCTTGCGAGTGTTTGGCGAGATTGGGGATCGGTGCTTAGAAAATTCATCGTTTTATATGAGGAATATAAAGGGTTTGCCGTTAGTCTTGAGCAGGAAATAAACCCTATGGAAACACCAGAGACGGATAATAATAACGATGATGATGATGATGTAATTTTAATACCAAACGATGAGGGAGTAATAGTAATACCTGACGACGAAGACCTGCCCAGTGCTGATGGTTCGGTGAGTTGTTCTACAAAAAAAAAGATCTTTCCTTCTTTTTGAGCAGTCATTTGTCATTTGTAAACCCATTAGACATAAGGGACAACTAGATCAAAATTCTTTTTTTTCCTCTTATTTCATCGATCAACGATGGTGCCCGTAAGCCCCGATACCGACTACGTTAATTGGCCTTGCTCCTTCTTCTTCTTAAGGGGCCTCTCCGCTTCGGAGGTTGAAAATCATCATTTTTAACGTTTGCTTATTTGTTACTCCTCTTAAAATTTGCGGTAAAAGCTTTGGTATAAAGCTTCTATCTTCTTTGTGGATTTCTTCTTTATTGTCCTGGTTTCGGCACCGTATAATAGAATGGGCCATATGTTGCATTTCACCAGCTTTGTTTTAGTTTTCATATTAATTTCTTTGCTACATAGGAGTTTTTTTCATCTTATAGAAGGCGGCTCTGGCTTGTTCTATTCTGTACAGGATTTTTTTTTTCAACGATCGCCGTTGCTGCAAATCACCGATCCCAGATGTTTGAAGCTGTGGACTCTCACTACGTTTGTGTTGTTTATCTTCAATTCCATATTCTCTGCGCTCGTATTTTTGGCAATTACCATAAATTTCGTTTTTGCTGCGTTGATTCTTAATCCGTAATTTTCGCTTGCGAGATTCAGTTTATTCATCATGATCTTCAATTCCTTTAAGTCATTAGATATTACTGCATCATCCGCATATCTTAGGTTGTTTATTCTCACGCCATTAATCTTTACTCCATATTCGATGTCTCTTATGCTTTCCTTGAAGATTTCTTCTGAATACACATTTAATAGAAGTGGGAATAGAATACAACCTTGTCTGACTTCTCTTTTTATATTTATCTCCTCTGCTTCTTCTCCCTCTATGTGTATTTTTGCTCGTTGGTTCAAAAAAAGACTAGGCGTCTCGGCTAATGCTTTCTGTAGAAGCCACTTAGACGAGGAGGAAGTGGAAAGCGTTTCAGATCTTCTCTGCTCCTGTCCGGCCCTAGCGTCTCTTCGACGCCTACATCTAGGGGTCTACTTTTTCGATAACTTATACGAACTCAGTGTGGGTCCCATTAAAAATCTGCTACGCTTCATTACAGACTCCAAATGGTTTCCCATAAATACTTTATTGGATTGACCTCAGTCAAACCATGTGGCTGCACAATGGATCAACTCTGGTCTAAGTGCACACTTTAGCCACTTCATACCTACCTACCTAGCTCTCGCTGCCTGGAGCTGTGCATGCTGTCGTTGGCCAAATCAACTGATCACGCTCTTCGCCACCATTCCAAAAGAAAGATCAAATCTCACTTCTTCTCTCGTTTGCAGCCGCCAACAACGTCGCAAGGGCCTCAACCAACAAGCGTCTTCAGCCAGCTCGATCTTTAGCTAGCTGCCACCAGAATCGCAAGCACAGTTGGTTGCATAACTGCATAACAGTGGAAAAATGATTGCTTTCTTATATGAAACGGACACATTAGCAGAATCAAATATTTGATTAAATTCTGTTGTTGGCGAATATATAAACTCGTTTGTGGAGTTTTTGTAGAATTCAAACGGGATGCGATCAATACCTGGTGCTTTATTTGATTTTGAGATTTTTTATGACTTCCTTGACTTCATCCAGACTAAACGCAATGTCTAATTGTTCGTCTATGAACAAAGGGGCTGCTATTGAAATAGTGGCGAGGTTATTGGAGCATTAAGAAGCTTATGGAAGTGGGTCCTGAGTTGCCGAGCTTTGTGAGACAGAGAGATGTTATTATTATTATTATGGTCGAGGGTATATTGCATCGCAACCTTTAAGATCTATTGTGCCCCCCTTCAATACCTTAGCACAATTACGAGTTCCTCTCAAATGCAGTTCTTTTCAGAGTTGTATTGAGGGTAATGGACTCCTATTGTGCATTTCTTCTACTGATAGTAGGTACTTGCCCAGACTTCTTTTTCTTTTGTGGGCTAGTGCCTCACAAAATCCCAGTATATGTTCTGGAATTTCATTAAATTGTCCAAAAAATCTGCAGAGACCTTCTTCTGATACCCCTAGTTTCCTTAGATGCTCCCTGAGTCTACAGTGCCCCGTTAGGAAGCCTGTTAAGATACGGAGGTTATTCTTGCTCATTTTGATGCATGCCTCGAATCTCTTCCGGTTATATTGCCCTAGGAGTTTCTTGGCCTGCTTCATTCCACGAGCGTTATTCCAGGTTTCTATCCGATTCCTTCTTTCCAGTTCCCTGAATTCTTCTCTGAGGAGCGCAGAATGGTTCAGGGCCTATGAAGTGTTCTGATGCTCCTTTCCTTGCCAGGGAGTTGGCCATTTCATTGCTTTCTATCCCCGTATGGCCAGGTATCCAGCGAGTAGCGGCTCGACTGTCCGACATTATTGCTGTCGCAGTTGGTATAATTCCTTTCAAGATTGATCTGAACGCATCGGTCTATGGTATAAATTTCCGCTTGAAAGATGCTGGTACATTTGCCCATGGATTCGAAGTATTTTGTCCTGGGTCCAAAAACTCTTGCTCCAGTTCCTTCATCAGTTCTTGATCCGTTTGTATACCATTTTACTGTGTTGCTGCTCAGTCTGTGGACCATGGATTCATTGCTTCAGTCCTTTTTGGTGCTGAGCTTGCTGGTAAATTTCTTTTGGAAATTGAATTTCCTAATCACGTCATCCTTCGGAATGGCCAGGAGTGGTAGCTTTTTGACCAGTGTGTCGAATTGCCTCGATGTAATGCACCTGCCTTTACCTATCCCTTCTTTTGCCATTCTCATGATTGTTTTGTTTACAGAGAGATGTTTGTTGTGTATCCGTTTATGTACATGACAGCTTTCCAAAACCGAGCCGAGGACCTTGAGGCGTTTATGAGCGCGATGTTTTGCTGCACAAGAGTTTTTTTTTTACAGTGACAAATTCGCTTGTATTTCATTCCTTGTTGGCATCTTGGTAATGTTTTAAATGCCAATGGCTCTGTGATAACGCCGATTAGAGTCCTTAGAGATGACCTGTTCATCCTAAGAAGATAGAGTGAACGTTTTTGATCAAGTTTAGGCCAAATTTTCTTTGTAATGAGGCACGTAGTTGGTGTTTTTTAAGTTAGCTAATTTTAAGTTTATTTTGTTCATAAATTTACTATTTAATTAAACAATTTCAGCATTCAAGTGAACACCATATAAACATTCCATTCATGATAGACTACACTAATTTGAATTATCTGGTTAAGATTTGTAGAATTTATGATTCCGTAGATTAATTTTTGTTTTGTATTCAAACTATGGCTCTGTAAAATCGCGCGAATCTATACAAAGATCATGTAAAACTGTCTGAAAATAGTTCCAGGTCGATCAATCTGGTATCTCATGCATGCTAATTAAATAAGAGCGTAAAGTATCCTGGGGGCAACAAAGAAAGTGAACTTTCTCCTCTTCCTGATCTTCAATCAACACATCTACAATCAACATTTCTTCAATTAACATTTCTTCAATCAACAATTCAGCAATCAACAAATCTACAATCAACACCTGCAATCAAACATTTTTTTTAAACATTATTTAGCAATAGTTGAAACGATAGATGGAGTGATGACATTACCAGCATAAAATAACGCGCAAGATTTGAAAGCTTACATTAAGAATTTTAACTTTTAAGACTACTCCTTGACTAAAGTTCACGAGATCATATGATTTTAATATTTCACCTTTTTCAGGAATCAAATCGCATTTGCTTAAGTAAACAGAAAAAACTAATGAAAGCCTGTAAAAAGAAAGTTTAACTGATTGTGTTTTTTCTCTTTTTGTGAATTTCCTTTAGATCTCAAATCCAAAGCATCCAAAGTTCATTGAAAAATTGAAACGACTTGCGGAGAGTACGCCACCAAAATCGCCCGAGGAACAGGAGATAACGGAGAAGGCTCTTCAAAGTCGGTACTGCACCGGCAAACGAGGTACTACTATGGCTGTCAATCAGCATTTATCAAAGGACTGTGATATTTCTAGGTTAAGTAAAATACTGAAATTTTCTAAATTAAGTAGCCATAGCGATCGAATAAGCGGTAGTTTTAAGAATCAACAACCTAGTTACATTTATAGTTGCTTAGGATTAGGAAGTTCATTTGATGAAAGTAGCCCTTGCATTGAACTCGATACCACCGATGACGATAGTGACGATGACGACAATTACTTTGTTAGAGACGAAGCAACTGACAGAATTGGTGAGGAGTTAAGAGACGACTTTGAAAAGAATGACGAAACGGTTAAGCCCCCTAGTGCAGTGTCGACTTTCATAGCAGAGCTTAAGCGACGGGCAATAGAGATGGGGCCACAAATCATCCGGAGAAGGTCAAACAGTCCCATTGTTCTGTCTTCGGATGATGATGAACCGGTTATCATTGATCCTCCTGCAGTGGATGAGGAGGTCAATCAGAACGATGTAGTTATCAATGAAATTGTTGACAGTTCTTCGGAGGATGAAGAAGTGGAAAGGGAGTTCATATCACCCAGACGTACGCCGCCATTGGATCTTGAAGAAAGACCATTGCGGAGGGAAAGGTTGCGCTGCATTACCGGCGAAGTGTCGAGCACAACGTCATTAGGCTGCACGAGTACGCCGAACACTGAGAATGTTTCGAATCAAAACGAAAATGCGTTGGAAAACGCTCGAGAAGTTGGAACATTGAGTGAAGTACATACATTCTCTCCAAGTAGAATTGGCTTATTGATTCCTGACTACAGTGATATATCTGATGATGAATCTCATCACGAAAGTCGTCAAGCTCCTAGACAGTGCTGGAGTAAATTCTCAAAGGTAGTCGAAGAAGCTACTTCATCGACTTGTGAACTACCGATTAGGGCCGGTAGTGAGGCACCTTCTGAGAATGTGATTTTTTCAGTGCCCTCCAATCGACGGAGAAAATCAGCGTCAACCAGTCCTTGTCCCACCAGAACGAATTCCCCCACAGACAACAGTAGACTGATATCTCCATCAAGCACCATCCGGACAAGGAGGTGCAGGTATTACAGGGCTAGGAATTTAAGTCGTATTCCCGTGCCGACGTTTAGCACTGTAGCGCGAATCTCGGAAGACAATGAGCTGCCAACATGTTCGCGATATATCAGACGTAAACCAAACTCTGACAAAGGACACGATGAAGGTGCGCAAGTTTGCAAGAACATGACTGATTCACCATCGAGTGACAAAGCGACATGTTCTCGATATGTGCAGAAGAAGAACCCCGACATAGATAAGAAATCCCCGCCGGATGGGGAAGAGCAAAGAGGAAGATTGAGTGATAAACTGAAACCCAGACAGTATTCGAGGAGAGAAAAAGCACGTGTATTGGGGGACCCCACCCCAGCAAGAAGTACAGAAACTGTCACATTGGAGTCACCAAGTAAAGGTAAACTAAACCATCAGGCCTCACAAAATGACAACTCAGATCTTAATAAGTTATTGGATGAGATAACGAACCACATTGGCGCTTCAACTGGTGATTTGGACAAGACTGCTGTAGGAAATCATTCGTCTGACGAGACACGACTGCAAATCAATTTCAAAACCTCAATAGGAACCGAAGTTACTACTGCACCTCAAATTGGTTTACATTCCAAGGGAAGTGTGGCCAGTGACAGTGAGCCTAGCAAGGAACTTTCAACGAATGCGAGCCAGAACACGTTCGTTGATGCTGAAAGGACTGAAACTGATTACACGATAAACACTCCGCCAAATGACTGTAGTTCAAAGAATCACAATAAAAACTCTTTTATTCTAAAGGACCCTGTATTAGAACATTCATATTTCTCGAGACTGAATGAATCTGGACAAGAAGATGTCCGCGATCAGATGGCCAGTCCAGAAAGTGAGACTAACGAAAGTAACGAAAGTGTTGCACAAGAGTCTGAGTTGTCAAAGAAAGATACCATTGAACATAGACAGTCATTGTGTTCAATTGCTCTGCGCCAAAAAGATCCAGACAAAAGCCCTGTAAACATGTCTGAAAACACTCCTGCTGACAAAACCCTCTCAGAAGATTGTGATGACATGAGTTATCTTCAAGGAGTAAGGAGAGATTCTCTTGAATTTAGCCCACTGAATTCAGTTGAAGACGATTCCTTACTAGCAGATGATGAGCTCTCAAACGAGGAACTTGACAACGACGATGACATAGAGTCACCAGCTTATGAACCAATCGTTCCAAAAACGCATGAACTCAATGCTGAGCTGGTGACAGTTGAAGAAGATAAGAAATCTGCCGACAAAGTAACTTTCAATGATATGTCGCAATCAATAATGGTCAACAATGATATTCTCAAGCCAGTGGTGGAGGAGGTATCTTTAGAAGGCATCACTAAGGAAAAACCTCGAGAAGACGATTTCGAACAGGTTCCCGAAAATGCTCTCGTTGTTGCTGAGGATTTAGCCAAGCAGTCAATTAGTGATGATGAGGTGTTATTGTGTGAAGGCAAAAGTGATTTAGTGGCAACAAAAGACATTGTTCGTGATGCCGCCAAAGACAATTTCATCCACAGCCATACTGAAAAAATGCCCCCATTGTTCAATAACGAAGTTCAAGCAACACAAAGTCCCATTGATTCTTTCGACAACACTCCAGAACTTGATATTGCTCTTTCAGAGCATGTTGCTGCCAGAGAAAGTGTTACGAACGATGAAAGCATGAGTAGTCTCCTCTTACAGGGAAATGAACCATTTCTTGATACTTCAGCTGACTTGCCTGTACATCCATCCACGTGTTCCACAGTCACGGAGAATGTGTATTCAATCATAGCCACGATGACCGACTGTGGACGAATTGATTGTCCCAGAATTGATGAAGGACTGCCTTCGCTGGAAATGTCTGTATTTTGCGAACAGTCGTCATTGAATATCGATGAAATGGAAGTGGAAGAAACTGTCTCGAATCATGAAATGCAATCTGATCAATCATCTCTCCCACAAGATAACGACGTCGTATCAGAAAATTTTGATACTACAGAAATACAGTCTTTCGACCCTAAGAATCCTGAAACAGTGAATGCTACTGTGTCCTCACAAATGGTTTCAAGAATCGCGGATCTCAACAGTGAAGGACACTTCGTAGCATATAACGAACCAACAGACGAGACATCACAACCAATCCAAACTGTGCCCACGAGTGAAAAAATTAAATGTTTTACAATTGAAAATTCGACCATTCCTCCAAATGACATCCAGTACACCGAACAAAATGCCTGTTCAGTGACCGAAAGCGAGGTTGTGAAGCCGATTATTCTTGAAAATTCACTTTCACCGCAATGCAGTGAGATTGCTCGTGACAACAGGGAAGCTCAAAATTCATTCCCACGACAATGTGGAGATGGTTCTCTCGACAAGAGTGAAGTCCAAAGTGTCAACCAACTGACAGTGGAACAGAATAAATCCAGTTCAGACCAGGAGGGGGGAAAACCAAATGAGCAAGATTCAAAAAATAGATCTTTACCAGCTACAGTCGCCACAGAAAGCGCCGCGATTTTCGATGCCAAGAACACCGAGGCGGAGACACACATACAGCTCAAAACCTGTGCAAGTTTTGATACTTCCACAGAAACCATTGAAGATTTTGGTTCAACAATTCATCACTCCACACCTAAGATTCCTACCAAGTCCCACCACTCAACTCTAAGTCCAATTGATTGTGGTGAAATCGGCACAGAAATTGAGAAACTGTCAGAGGAGAGTGAAATTCTTTCTTTCCCCTTCAAGAATGAATCTGTTTCGAATTTTGCAAACATTGAAGCGACATCTTTAGAGGAAAAATTTGAAGAAGGGAAAACTGCTTCAGAAGCCTCTCCCAAATCGGAATGTATATCATTCCCAGATATCGATGTTTCTGGTTCAACAGCTGCGTTGTCAGGCGATGACGTCGGATGTTTAAATCATGTGGCATCTGTAGAGAATTGTTCTGGGTTTTTTGATAATCAGACCACATCCGATAGCATAGATCGTACATCTTCCTTCGAAGGAACAGATGAAGTCAGCGCACAATCGATAGAAGAAACAGAATGCAACCGGACTTCTGAGACCATATCCGAATCCATTGAAGATGAAGCTACATTCGATCAAGCTAAATCTGATCAATCTATATCGGCTATATCTGATCAAGTAAAATCTGATCAAGCAAAATCCGATCAAGCTTCTTGTGATCAATTTACATCTGGTCAACCTGTAAGCTCTGAATCATTACTTCCAGTTCAAGACACTGTTCCAATGGATAAGTTGACACACTCCGAACTCTTGAACGATGCCGATAAGTGCGCTTCTCCTGAGAATGTCTCCCCTGAGCAATGTGACGTTGCAGCTTTGACAAATGTTGTGATGATTGAAGATCAGATCAAAAGTGATGAGCAAAAGCATTTGAATTTAAATGTATCGACTATTGCCAAACCTACCGAATTCGTCAAAAAAGAATCTGGAGCTGAAAACGTTAAGATTTTGGAAAACATTGTTTCAATTGATACAATGCATGTGGGGGAAGTTGAACTTACAAATAATTGTCATGAGTCAACATCCCTGGACCACAATTCTGTCGAAAGTGTCTCTTCATTACCGACAAATGAGTTAGTCCTTTCAAGTGCACAGCAGAAGGTATGCAAAGAGATTGAAAACATGGCTGAGAACAACTCTACACCAAATCAAGACATAGACTCTAAAAAGTCCGTACCAAACCAAATGAACAATGTTCTTCAACCAGTCTCGGCTTTGAGAGAGAACAAGTGTGACATGAAAATCCATGATGATATTTCTGAAAAACAGTGTTCTGCTGAGAAATCCGAGATTGCTAGAGCTACACGCAAAGAGAGCAAATGTGCTATGGAAGAACGTGAAGGTCCTTCCGATGAACAGGATTCAACGGAGAAATCCAAGATCGTGGAAGCCACATGTTTGACTGTAGCCAATGAAATTGCTCCTACAGACGTTAAGTGTGAAGCTAAAAAGCAATCCTCAAATGATTCCACTCAAGAGCACTGTGACATCGTTGAAAATGCCGACGCTTTGAAAAATCCATCTCCAGCACAATCCAAGCAAAATGTTGAGAAGCAAGAGCCATTCCAAGAACGCACATCCAGCAGAAACATCAATCGTGATCTTTTTGAAGAACAAGTTAAGAATTTTGAGAGTACGTCTCTTTCAGATACGCAAGACGCCTCTATGACAAGTCATTTGACTGATGATGAAGTCAAAGCAAAGGATATATCACAGACAATAGATTTAGATGACCAAGATAATTCAGCGAACTCCTCAAGACAGAGCTCAGAAGAAGAAAACCCTTCAGAGGAGAATAATGGAGTATCTCCAGCACAAGTCGAAAACACTGAAATCGAAAGCCCTTCACTGTGGAAAAACCGAGCATCTCCACGTCAGTGTAATAAAACTGAAATTGAAATCGAAGAGCAAGAAGAAACGCCTTCACAGTGGGATAACGGGGCATCCCAGCATAACACTAAAATCGAAATCGAGCAACAAAAAGAGAGCCCTTCAGTGCATGAAAGTGGAGCATCTCCAGCGCAAAGTAATAACACTGAAATCGAAATCCAAACCTTCAAAGATTGTATGTCAAGCACAAATACCAGCTGTGATCTTTCCGAACAACAATCCGTCTCAGAATTTGAGAACACGCCTCTTTCAGAAGATCATGAAACATCTTTGACCAGCACCATGAAGAATGATGAAATTAAAGCTAAAGATCCTGACAATGTCACGGATTCATGTGATCGAGGTAATGTAAAGAACACAGCAACTCTTGTCACAGAAGCAGAAACCCCTTCCGTGGAGAATAAGGAAGCAACTCCGGATTCCAGATTGATTGAAGATACAATTGAAATGGAAAATCAGGAGAGATCAGAGGATCGTAATGACTTGTCCGAATATCCGTCTCTAGCCGACGATTCAGTCAATATTTCATCAGAAGAACTCATCGCAAATGATTCTGCAAACATCATGTCGAATGTGGAAACAAAACCCCAAAATAATGCAGTCTCAGCAGAGATGACATTAAATATTGAAAATGTTTTTTCTAAAGACGAACTTGTGACAGAAATACCCGCAGTAACTGAATATTCCTCTATTGGAAACGACAATTCGGTAGAGAGTGAAAGAACAAGAGTAACAGAAACTTCTGACACGATTTCTTCTGCTTGCAGTCCTGAATCAGTTGATCCATTATTAGACGATGAAGTCCAAGATGCACCACAAAACATTTCAAAAGAAATTATTCCAGATCAAGTAGGTCAGGGACCTGCATCCCCGTTGAATCCTGTTCCACCAAGTGGTTCATACGATGTAATCAGAGCCGAAAGTCCTGACGTATCAGCTGAGTCGAATTTAGGTTCAGAAAGTGTTCCTTCTGAAAATGAATGTGTCTCTAAGAAATTCGGTGTCTCGGGGAAATTTGGTGTCTCTGGGAAATTTGGTGTCTCTGAGAAATCTGAAGTCCTTCAGAAATCTGTTGTCTCAAAGAAATTTGGTGTCTCTGGGAAATTTGGTGTCTCTGAGTGTTTTGATGTCTCTGAGAAATCTGAAGTCCTTGGGAAGTCTGGTGTCTCTAAGAAATTTGGTGTCTCAGGGAAATTTGGTGTCTCTGAGTGGTTTGATGACTCTGAGAAATCTAAAGTTCTCGGGAAATCGGGTGTCTCTACGAAATTTGGTGTCTCTGGGAAATTTGGTGTCTCTGGGAAATTTGGTGTCTCTGAGTGTTTTGATGTCTCTGAGAAATCTGAAGTCCTCGGGAAATCTAGTGTCTCTAAGAAATTTAGTGTCTCTGAGAGTTTTGATGTTTCTGGTGTCACTGATAAATCTGCAATTTCAGAAATTGAAAGCGACCATATTACTGACCCAGACGTTGATCAAACTCCCAAAAATGCTTCAGAAAGTATGTCAAAAATTAGATTAACAGTTGCTTCGTTTGCTAGAGAAGCCGATGATCCAAAAGAAAACATCTCAAAAGACTTAATCGAAAATGAACTAGATCAAGTGTCTGCATCTCCACCAAGCGCTGCTCTTTCCAATGAAAAGGACACTCTTTTAGGCAAAGAACACACAAAGAATGATGAAGCAGAAATAGTAATAGTTGAAGATTCACTTCCTGGAGATCAGTTAGAAACAGAAATTTCACCTAAAATCGAAGTAAATTCTCCAGAAAAAGTGTCTGGTACCAAATTAAGAGTCGCATTGCCATCAACAGTCGAAAATCAATGTCAAACCGAAGATCAATTAGATCAAACTCCAGTATCTTTATCGTGTGCTACTCAAACAACCGAAATTCAACTCGAAGATTATAACACTTCAACTGAGATGAACTCTGATGCTCAAAATGTTCCATCTGACGTTCAGTTTGCAGTTTCTCAACCCTCACGTGTAGACAATAAAATGCAAATGCAAGCAAAGGACAATGAAGAGAAAGTAGTAAAAGAAAATTATTCCACAGAAAGACTGTACAACCATGTCGTTCCATCTGGAGTTCAATTTGACTCTGCAGTATTTGAATCCACACGTGTACACAATAATGTTGCAATGCAAGCAAAGGACAGTGGAGTCTCCACCGAGAAACTGTACAACCCTGTCGCATTGATAACAAAACAAGTCCAAGATTCCAGACAAACCCTCTCAACAGGATTAATTCAAGATCGAATACATAAATCTCCAGTCAGTGATGTCCTACTAAACGGCTTTGCTATGAAAGAGTTGCCAGCAATTGCTGTGCAACCGGTGAATGGTCTAGATAGGGATGCCAAATATCAGAATATTCAAGACGAATCTTCAGCTGTCGGCAATGTAGCGCAAGATCAGCGCAATTGTAATGCATTCCGTGTCGCAAAACAAATTCTTTCAATAGAAGACTACGCTATGGTGAAGTCTTGTAAAAATTTCAACACAGATTTATCTCCAGTAGGAAATGGACATACAACGAGTGTCCAAGCCGACCATCAAAACAAAATACACAATCCAGTCCTTGACAGAACCCAAGCCAATCCCCAAGTTGTTGCTGCTCGTCAAGACCAGCTTACGAACAAAACCTTACCAACAGATTATTCCCTAACTGTACAACCTTCCTTACAGTCTGTCGTTTTTCCAAACCTCTGCCAAGCATGCGACGATATCAGCCACAAGAAAAAGAAGCGTGGCAGAAAGAACAGTGTACTCAAGAAAAAAGCCGATGAAGAGTTTCAAAGAAATGCATTTCGTATGAATTCCTTAGAAAATCAAAGGTCTTTGCATGAAGCAGGACGTAAGGACAGAGGGCTCCAGAGAAGAAATGATGTAGAGTTTCACAAAAGTGCATTTCACTTAAATTACTCTAGAAAGCAACGATCTTTGCTTGAAGCAGCAGAGAGAAATGCACACAGACCACCACAACCGATAAATGTTTTACAAAACCCCGAAATCAACAAGAATCCCATCCCCTTAAACCACCAACTTCGTAATCCATCTTTCGCAGCACTAGCACGTCAATCTGAAGCAAAGCCGGTGGAACCAAAAGGACCTCCTCCTAATCAACATTTATATTACGTTCCCAGAATCCCCACCATGCATGCTGAGAATGTCGTTCGTAACGAGAACCCATTTGTGTGTTGCACTGATCGTTACCCTGCACCTAAAGTGCTTGTCAATGGCTCGGCTCATCCAACCGCCTTCAGAGATCATGAACCTCCGTGCAGGCCGAACAACTTTTCAATGAAAAGTGCCCCGTTTGGGAACCAAAAAGACAACTTCAACAACTTCACGTGGCCCAGAGCAATTGAGGGGGTAAATAGACATCGTCAACCACAGCTGTGTGTATCGAAGCCACCAGATGTGATTAATTACAATAAATTTTCACAGTATTTCGCCTCTGAAAGAAGGTATCCACCACCACTCCTTCAAGGGGTGTTGGAAGACGCTATTTATAGGTCACACATTGCTAAGACATTCGAACGAACGCCAACAAACATCGCCGAACCAGTGGCTAAGAAAGACAAAATTCTGACCGACCCATACGCTTGTATAGACTATTCCAAGCCGAGCGAAAGTCTGGCTAAAATTAGAAGCGATGAGGTGCCAAGGAATCAAACGCCAAACGAAGGAATGTCCCCCCAGCGCATGAGAAGCGAATCAAGCGCGCACTTGATGGAGAAAAATGATCCTCTCAAGCCCGAGGGGAATGGGTCTTCATTCAACACTTGGTCCAATGAGGCAGAAATTCAATTCCTAATTAAGTTGCGACAGACACAAAGTATATACACTGGAGATGACTCAAATCAGTCCATTCAAGTGCAAGTCGCTGCGGAGGATCTGGGGGACCCGTTGTCGAGCTTTGATTGTGAAACGGGAAACAATTCCCCGGCATATGGTTTTGAAACTCCCGACCGGGACAATTCCACTGAATGTAGTTCCAATGCGGGCATACATTGCCCGTCAATCACACAACCAGTTGAGGATATTGAGGACCAGGAAGTTTCAAGGATAACTGCTCAAGAAGTTGCCCCAACCCCATACGACACGTACAACGACGATTGTGGGACTCCAGTTATGGATGAGAAGGATGCTGAAGAGGTTGAAACCTCACCTTGTCAAGGAAAAATCGTTTCCTTGAGTGTGCTGAAGGGAATTCCAGAATTCCCATCCATTCCAACTGAGGCATCAATGAATCAAAATCAGTCCAGCATATCTCAGCGGGAGGTAACAGACTTATCAGAAAATTCCTCTCCAAATTGTTGTTCAGTCCTTGGCTGTTCTGACTCCTCTCCCAGTCTGGAGCCAATCGCGACGTCGAATGGAGCGGTCACCCCAACCACTCCAGCGCCAGTTAATCCGACTTCGGCATTCATAGAGCCATCACCGAAACCCAAACCGTCGATTGAGATTGATTCAGAATACCAAAAAACCCCACTCAAGATGCGACTGAAACGCCGCATAAGTCAATGCGCCGACATCAATGAGGAGTTCAACTTGGGCCTCTGTGAACCAGTGAAACCGATAGACATTCTTGCGACACAAGCTTTGGAAAGACAGCAGAGCGAATCTGCTGCTGAGAGTGTTGAACACATTCCGGTCAATTTGAACTGTAATAATCCAACTAATTTATCTCTCCAAGCCTCTGATCCTGAGTCTGAGCAGGAGAAAGATCAGAATCTTCTGTATCAAGAATCCTGGTACAAGAAGTTGGGCAAAACAAAGACAGTTGACAAGACTCCTAACAAGATGCATAACAATTCGTTATTTACAAGGGATCCTCAAAGTCCGCCTGACACTTCAGATGCCCTAGCAATGTTGGAATTGTCTGGCAGCTATCAGAAGCCATCGAGTGGTGTTTTGGGAGAAGATTCACCTCACTGTGCTAAGAACGAAGGTAGACGTAGGAAGCCGATTCGAGTAAGAAAATTAACAGACTTCATTGACCGGGATAATGGAAATGATTCGGATGTGTCGCCAAGTTCGTGCACCACCCAACCTACATTCGGTCCGATGACGAATGCATGTCACTCCACGTATGCGCCATTCCCCGTCGGACAACCACAGCATACCGTTGAGACGATGATTCAGCCGCAACCTATGTCCGTGTTGGAAACAACATACAATCCAGAGGATATCAAAGCAGCAACAATTTTGAGTGATATGCTTAAGACATCCTACAAAATTGATGAAAGTCTCAAGTTTAGATCGATGAAAACGCCAAAATCGAGAAAGGGTATACGTCCAAGGCAGACACCTCTTCAGTTCAGGAGAATGACAAGAAGCACGAGTCAATTGATGGAAAAATTGCCCCCAATAGACACGACAAACGCAACACAGTCGATCTTGCCACCAGAAGATCCAATGATAAGGAGCAGGAGTCAATTAATGGAAGAAGTACCCTCTACTGACACGATGAATACAACACAGTCAACCGAGCCAATCTTGCCACCAGACAAGATAAGGATAAGAAGGACCAGTCAGTTAATAGAACGATCACTCTCCATTGACACGACAAACACAACAGAGTCGGCCTTGCCACCAGCAGAACCAATGACAAGACGCCCCAGTCTGTTAATGGAAAAAGTACCCCCAATTGACACGTCGACCTTGCCACCAGCAGCACCACTGTTAGAAGGCATACTAGTGCGTAGAGATTCCAAAGGTGAAGCAACGTCATTGGCCATACAAGAGCGTAGAGACTCGAAAGAACATTCTTCCACAATTTGGCAGCAGGATAAGACGAAAGAAATTCTTCGGTCGCTAAGTCAGCAATCCTCACCAGAGGCAGAGAAAGCGGCTCCATACAAGCTTGACGGTCTGCTTTTTCAAAAGACGAACTCGTGTGCTCTGTCGGATTCCTCTTCGGACAGCGATGATGATGGACGACTTGTCATCGACATGGATGAGAGAAAAGGCGGTGAAACTAGCAAGAAAACCGTGTCCCGGCCTGCTAAGAACAATCTGAGCAGTGCCACAGTTTCGGAAGAGGCGATTTCGGCAAAAACAAATGAAATTCATGAAAAGATGAATCTATCTCCATCAAAATGTAAATTCAAAATGAATGCCGTCCTGAATTCAAAGTCCATATTTAAACTTAAACCAGAGGTTGACAGGTTTACGCGTCTGCGGAAAATCAAACAGACACGGCGTGCCTCCAGTAGCGACGACAGTTTCATATCCCACTCAATTGAAGATGATGTTACAGCTCTGTACCCAATTGTTCAGCTTACTGAATTAACAACAAAATCTAAATCGAAACGTGCACCGAGAAGCACCAAACGGAGACCTTATGGTCGAGAAGGTGGCAGGCGCATTTTGAGTTCTCCAAAGACATCTGAAGAAGCGCAAAGCACGAAAGCATGTACGGCAAAATCTCGAAAACTTTCAGCATCTACAAAGTCGAAAACAAATCCGGAGGAAATCAGCGCTGTTCCTGTTTCTGGCGCGAAGACAATGCAAGCTGTGCCATCCGATTCCTCGTGTGAATTGTCAACTTCTGCTAAATCTCCGACTGAGATTCCTGAGAAAATGTTATCTTTTGGTGTAGAAGCTATTCTGCGTGACGACAAAATTTTCTCGAAATCCGGGGAGAAGCCACTCCCATCACAAACAGACAAACCATCTCCATCACAAACAGACAAACCATCCGCACCACAAACAGACAAACCATCTCCATCACAAACAGACAAATCATTCCCAACACTAGAGATGGCGACAGATAGCCAAGACTTTTGGCTGAAGAAGTTTTTGCTTATGAGGAGGTCTTGTGAGTCGAGTGAAGACAAATTGGAGGACACAATTCAAGCAGCAAGGGAACCGAAAGGTTTACTGAATGATGGTCCGTCTTGTGCGGCAACACAAGCACCTTCGAAAACACTACAAGTCTCAGATTTAAAGGCTTCCACACCACAAACAGATGGCGCATCTGCCGGCAAAAAATGCCGAAGAAAAAAGGAAAAATCACTTCTGGCAAAGATATTGCGATGTCCATCAAACAGTTCGGTTTATGCAGAAGCGTCTCTGAGTGAGAAGGACACCAAGACAAAGCTGAACAATGTTCAACCAATATTAGGAAGCAAAAAGAGCGATCTCACAGCAAAACCAATCGTTTTCAGCGCTGCCAACGCTTCCAATGCTTCCAGCGCTTCCAAAGATTCCAACGCTTCCAGCGTTTTCAATGCTTCTACCGCTTCCAGCACTTCCAATGCTTCTAGCACTTCGAATGCTTCCACTGATGATTCTCAAGAAAGTGAATGTGTGACAGAAAGTACCCAAATTCAACAAAATTCCCAGCTGGAAATTGCTGTTACTGAAAAAGAACCAGGAGGTGGTGAGACAAAAGGTACTGTTTGTGAAATTAAAACAACTGGACCAACAACTCAGAATCCACCAACTCTAGCTTTAGCGTCCCAGGAAACTGAAGCACATAAACCATTCGAAGACATTTCCGCATCCTTGACTAAAACCGCAAAAGAGTCCGACCTTCTGTTGTCTATTAGACCACAATCAGAGGTTTCCGCACCGTTGTCTGAAATCATAAGAGAGTCTGACGTTCAGTTATCTATTAGATCAGAATTAGAGGTTTTTCCTGTCGCCGAAGTTGGGTCTCCTGTCCCCGATGTAGTTTCTCCCGCCATCGAGGCTGTTTCACCCGTGGTCGATGTAGGAACCGCACACCAAGTCCTTGACGATAGATCACAGAAATCAAATATTTCCCAAGACATCGTAAATTGTGAACGCACAAGAAATGAATTCCAAAAATTTAAACAATCCGAAAAACAATCTGCAAAAGCAGACAGTCAGTCTGTCACTGCAGGCAAAATGAAAAATTGTGAAAACTTCAATCAGGAAATTGAGTGTAGCAAAAAGGTGCCCAAGAAGGCGAAGAAGTTTGAAAAACAATCTTTGGAAACTTCCGTTGCGGATAAAGTTGAAAGCTATTCACAAGAAATGAACAAAATTGAATCAAGAGAAAAGAAATCCGAGCTTGTTAAAGTGGATAAGCCTAGAACCCGTCTGAATTCGCATAAGGATATTGACTCTAATCAACTGGAACCATCCGACGAAGAGCTTGAGTCATCGCTTGTTAAAGCGGATAAACCCAAAACCCGCTCGCATAAGGAACTCGAAAAGGAGGAAATTCATTCTGATCAACTAAAACTTTCCGACAAAGATGACGGCTCATCACTTGTTAAAGCGGATAAGTTAAGAAGCCATCGGAGCTCACAAAAGGAACTTGACCCTAAGCAACTTAAACCATCCGACGAAGAGCTTGAGTCATCACTTGTTAAGGTGAATAGGCTTAGGAGCCGTCTTAACTCGCACAAGGAACTCGAAAATAAGAAAATTGCCTCTAACCAACTAAAACCACCCGACAAAGAGCTTGGCTCATCACTTGTTAAAGCGGATAAGTTAAGAAGCTGTCGGAGCTCACAAAAGGAACTTGACCCTAAGCTACTTAAACCATCTGACAAAGACCGTGGTCCATCGCTTGTTCAGGTGAATAAGCTTAGAAGCCGTCTTAACTCGCACAAGGAACGCGAAAAGGAGCAAATTGATTCTAACCAAACAAAATCATCCGAAGAAAGTTCATCGTCACTTAAGGCAGATAAACTTAAACGCCGTCGAAGCTCGAGTAAAAAAGTGGAAAACAAAGCATTTGTGTTGAAAGAAGACGACAAATCCGACAAATCCGACAAAACTATCCACACGTTACCTGTAGACGGTGACGAGTCTGAAAAATCTCGAAAGTCACTAACAAGCAACTTAATCTCATCCCTCGAACACGTTCTAGAAAAAACTGCAGACAAAAATCCACCGTCACGTAGAAAATCCTTAAGGAAGTCTCTTGAAGCACCGCCTTTGCCAATTGTAGCCGAAGAGATTGAAGAAGACGAGGAATCTGAAGAAAAACGAACTTTCAACTCCACATTCTACGAAGAAGTGAGAAATCCCTTAAAGATTAAGTGTAGAATGCAGATCAGAAGGTTTTCCATTGATGAGAACAATCTTAAAATTACACTTGGCAGATCAACGGAGAAGCACAGCAAGCACTCAAAGAAACACTCGAAAAATACAGAAAGGAGGTTTTCAGCTGGAATTTCTGATGTAATGAGGAACGAAGAGAGAACACAGGAAATGTGTGGGGAAATCTTCAAGGTGACAAGATTAAATTGTACCGAGCACACTATATCTCTGACCGCATCCACTGAAAGATTGGAATCAGTGAGAGGAAGTGATTTGGTGTCAGTTGCAAGTGTAAACAGTAAAGTAATAAATGCTGGTGTAGGAAATAAGAGCGCATCAATTGCAGAGCCAAAAACGAAAGGAAAGGATCTGTTGACTGTGTCCATCGAAGACCGAGAAGTTGCAAGTGCCGCTGTGGAAGCTGAAGTTCCTGAACTTATGAATTCGTCGGTGAATGATGAAACAGTTGGTGACACCAATAAGTCAGCAGACAAAGATGACGTGTCCAGTGAAGACGACAATGGTGCACAACTTGAAGGCAAAATACAGGCAAAAGAAGCAGAAGACAAATCTCTCGAAGAGGTACAAGAAGTAAAAGAGACTAAAGTCAGCGATGCAAAGAAAATGAGGAAACTGTCTACCGACACAGCTAAAGGCTCTAAAGTCACTGATTCGAAGAAAAAATCTAAATTGCTGACTGACACAGCTAAAGACACTAAAATCAACGATTCAAAGAAAATGAGGAAACTGTCTACCGACACAGCTAAAGTCTCTAAAGTCACCGATTCAGAGAAAGTAACGAAATTGTTGACTGACAACCCCGGAGGCAATCTCTTGTTAAGAGCAGAGTCGGAGGAAGTAAAAGAAACACCATCACTAGAAGAAGAAAGTTTAGGACTTCTTGACAAAAGTCTCGACAAGGATTCGTCTGTAAAATCAGGCTTGGGAATTCCTGCACTCGCAATCGCGGATAAACCGAATTTGTCTAAAGCCGTTGTATCAAAGTTAAGCAAGCGCAAGCGAGCTGCACCAAAAAGTCAAAAGGCAAAGAGGAAGTCAAAAAGAAAACGGGTAGACGAGGTGATCTCTATTGATTCAGATGAAGAGGTGATTTCCATTGATTCAGATGAAGAGTTGGTTGAAAACGTCGTACAAGAACATGTCAAAGACAATGCAAATGAACCAATCATAGAGTGTACTTCTGACGACGATTGCCTGGAAATTACTGAAGCCACAAAGGAACCACCAGCACAATGGACAGTTTCTCGAGCAAGTCCTGCACCAAAAAGTCGACGAAATTCCCAACACACCACTGAACGAAAAACCCTTCAAGCCATGAATGAGCCGCCAGTACGCTGGACTGTTTCTCGAGCAAGTCCTGCACCGAAAAGTCGAAAGCGTTGCAACTCCCAACATACCACAGAACGAAAGAGGCTTGTAGTCCTCTTAAGAAAGATGCGCTCAGTGAAAGAAGAGCCAGTCGAAGCAGTCGCTGAAAATATAGTCCCACCCAAGCAAACTCAGTTGGAGAAGAACATCCAGCGAAGATCCTTAGACTGTGACACTAGTCGACCCAATTCTCCAATTTCGTTGCGCATTCGCAGCAAGAGCACAGACATGAAGCGGCCCTTGCCAGCTGATCAGCAGAGTCGAAAATTGAAACCCTTCAAATTGAACATCAGTAAACTGGAAGCTTGTCATAAGACGCTGAAGGAAATGAACTGCTCGGAGCCAACAACCAGTTACGAGGCTAAGCTCTATGACGAGAGTGAAAGACTTGCAGAGCAACTCAATTCGTTCATCAAGAAAATCTTGGAAGACAGCGAAGATTCATCCACCAGCATGCTCTTAACAAGCAGACCACAGATCTTTGACCGCGTGCCGAAGGATATATTTGCCGGGAATGGTGACGTTAGCGATAACATCGGCGCTAAATACTACTCACCAATTCTTCCCCCTAAACCTTACGACATCATACTCAAAAGTGCGCCACCAGAAGATGGACATTTGAAGTCCAAAGCGGTCGCAGAGGAGGAAAATATAAAGCCCTGCATTGATGCCAATGAACAGGAAACGGAAGCAGAGGACGCTGAAAACTCCAACAATTCGGATGGAAATTCCGCACCTGATCTTGAACTGGACGCCTCCGAGATGCCGCACATACCCGACGTTGGAATAATTTGCGAAGAAGACAGCATTCCAGATTTATGTGCGGAAACCGAGTGCCTGTCCGAGGTCTTGGACGATAAGATAAACAAAGAGGTCCTGGATGGAAATATAGACACATCAACTCCTTTCATCAGAGACTACATGATATCTGGCAACTATCGATCGAACAACTACCTTGACATACCCCTGCTGCCAGGATTTGAAGCCATAAATCTCTTGGATGTGCAAAATCAATTTCAAAACGATAACGGTGATGGGAACGGCTTGCTGGTCCCAAAAGTTGAAAATCTAGCCGACGTTGAGATTGATTTTGGCAGCGAGCTTTTCCTGTATTCGGGGTGTATTCAAAGTCAAGATAGCTCGGGTTCATCGGATGAAAAACGTGAAAACGAGTGTGAAACACCAACGCCAGCAATTGACGCATATCTCCCCTCAGCTCATTCCACAGAAACCATTTCAAAACCGAGTCCAGAAGAGATCGAACTCAATAAAGTCGTGCCGGAACAAGTCGTGACACAAGAAAGTTCGACGAGCGACATCCCTCAGAGTCATTCAGAGACAATTGAGGTGTCAAGTGAAGTCGGTTTTGAGTCGTACAATGAACTGCTGGCAGAGAATAATTCATTCTTTCTGCCATCTGTGTTGAAGGAGGGACAGAGCAGCATAAGTTCTGGAAATGACGTGGAATTGGACAAAGAAGCGAAAGCAGATGAGGGTTTAGAAAATTCGGTGAAAGAAGTGAGTGTTGACGACAGCAAAGAGAAGAAGAAGGAATCTGTTTCTGGGGATAAACCAAGATTGGAATCTGAGAGTGAAAACTGCATTTCAGCTGAGAAGGAAGTGGTTAGGGATTCTGTGGTGGACATAAAGGAATCACCTGGAAAGAGTAAAAGGGATCGAATAAAAGTCCTTCCAATTGAAACATTGAAACCAGAGGATATCAGTGTACCTGTCAAATTGAAGTCCCGGCCAATACCGTTTTGGAAGATCAAAAAGTTGGAGACTAAGTTGGAAACCAAGATCATCTCCAACTCTGTGACACCAGAAAATAAATCCCCAACAATCTCAGTCAGGAAGGCACCTAGAAACATCACCCCTCCACTCAATGTAGGTGCTACAGTGTCTGAATTCAATTTGGATATTGGAAAACCCGTTGAAACGGTTGACATAAATGCCAAATCATCTCAACCCTGTGAGGATAAAAGCAACAGCGTCTCATCCCCACCTTGTGGTGAGTCAATCAAAAACAAAACCGCAGATGATACGGCGATGATAAAAATTCCACAGCTACCCGAATTGAATGAAATTGTCGAACACAATTTGGAAACCTCTCACAACTCAGTCCAAATTAAAGAGTTGAAGGCAGCCCAAATGTCACAGCTTCCTGAATTGGGAGAAATTGTCGAAAAGAATGATTTGGAGACTACAGTCCAAAATAAGGAAATTCCGTCGACCCCAATTCCACAACTGCCAGAGTTGAACGAAACCGTCAGTTACAAGCACAAATTAGATACTGACCATACGTACAATTCGGTCCAAATTACAGAAACACCGCCGGCAAAGATGTCCCAACTGCCAGAACTGGATGACATTGTCGAAAGCAACAAGCAATACTTGGAGACTAAAACAAAGCCAATCACAATTTCACAAAAACTCCCAGACTTGAATGAAATCCTCGACAACAAGCACAAACTAAGTGGCAAGCATTCAAGTGAGAATCCCAGCAAAAAGATTCGAAATGATACCGCGGGCAAACTGTCAATAGACGACCTCTTCGATCGCCTCAAAAGAGAATCACCCGTCAATCCCCTAATGCACAAAGTGAAGTATTCCCTGAAGAAATCATCCTCATTCGAGACCGACGACAACTCGTCCAGAGATTCTGCGATGGGTCTACTAACCGTTCCTGAATCGCCCCATACAAATCTATCGTCTCCGGCGACAATAATTTGCGAGTCACCAGTACCGATTATTGCTCCTTCAATGCCACTGATCACAACACCGTCTAGATCGGATAGTTGTCCGGACACGATGAGTGAAAGCAGCTCGAATAACGGTCACATTAAGTCTTCGAAGGTAAAAAATCCACTACCAACGACAGATAAACCCCGCAATGAGTCTGACGTGACTCGTGAAACGCCTCTTGTGAGTAAAGACTCAAAGCGACCTCCCGTAAAAGACGACATGAGGAAGACAGAAGACACGCCCCAAAAAATAACTGTGAAAGCAGCTGAAAGTGCGCCCGGTCTAAAGAAATTAGATCGCATTCAGTCTTCAACAGACTCGGATGCTGCTAAGAAAAAGGAGACTTCCAAAACTGACAAGGCTCTTGATCGTTCAAAAAAGTCATCCCCATCGTTAGTCACTTCTGTATCCTCGCCAAAACCTGACATAAAAACCATCCAAAGAGTTACCTTTGCGTCCGAGGTAACAGAAATACCAAAAGTGGATCTATTCCTCAGCGCATCCAAGTCCAATACCGAATCTTTAAATTCTACCCAAAAGCCAATGAAATCAATTTTGGTATCCCCCACTAAGCACTCAGGATCCCAATCATCAGATAGCTATACATCCCGCCGGGGGAGATACAAAGCGTCAGAAAACAATTCACTAGACCACTCATCGCCAATATCAGACGGCTACACCAGTTCCCAAAGTCAGAAATTCAATTCACACAAACTCAGATCTTCTCCTCATCGTAGCTCGAAAAGAAGCTCGGAGAGTAGCTCGGAGAAAATTGTCGCATCGAAAACAACGCACAGTTCTAAAAGTTCCACAGATCTACCAGAAAATAACAGACATGACCACAAAAAACAACCCAACGCAACATCCAACCATTCAAGATCGTCATTTTCAGAAACCGAAAAACTGATCGCTTCATTACCCGCGGAAATTGAATCGATTGCAAACGATCTGAAGAGACTCCCTGAACCAAAAACCTATGCCCAGCATATCTACAGAAAGCGGAAAAGGGAAATTTTTGAACAAAAAACGCAACATTTGCATGAGCTAAAGAAACGACGATACAAAGAACCCGAACGATACAACCAAACACAATCGAAATCAAAGTCATACTCAGACCGTCAACCGTTCGATAACTCATCCAATCACAAAACTTCCGTTCACAATTCTCACCGAGAGTCAAAGGATAGGTACAAGGATAGTCGTCGTCCATATGTGAACAAGTTCGGTGAGTTGGGAACCAAAAACTTTCAAGTTGCAGATGCATGCGAAAATAGGGTAACTACTTGTCGAGAGGCGAAGAGATTACCTTCTTGGGACTTGAAACAGATCAGCGCTGACGAGATCATTGCTGACTTAAAAATGAAAAAGTCAAGAAGGAATTAAGGGTTTTGCTCATTTCCTTTCACCGACATTTGAATGTTTTAGCGGGTACATACAGTTAGTGTAAAAAGTTTGCGTACAAAACATGATACATTCTGTAAAAAAAAATCATATCGATACAATCAAAAAAGGTAAATCTTTTTTATTGAGTTCATTTAAGACTGCATTAATTAACTAGTTCTGAAATAGAAACAAATACTCCTATTTTCGTAGAAAATGGATACACAAAAAGTCTGTCTTCACCACACAAAACCAAGAGAAAACAAGAAAAACAACGTTTCAATATCTTGTATATGATCTTTGTATTTGTTCTAGAACGACCGCAACGGAACTCGGTAAACTACTTCTTATCCATTCCAATTGAGAATGCGGAGATTCCCCATAGAATTTTTAAAGTTTTTCTTGCTTTCGTTAGTGGTTTTCTTACGCAAAAAATATCCTTGTTGCTGTCCTTCCATAGAACTGAGCGGTTTTGAACAGCTGAGATCAAACTTTCTACGTTTAGTTTCTCTATGTTCTTATTTCGTCGCTCAGCGATCGACTAAAAAATTAAAACAGATTTGGTTGTCGAGCGACGTCGCACTGTCGCTTAAAAAAATCGCAATTCGCTCAGTGCTTACGTGGCCACCGTCATACGATTTCATGTGTTTCAATGAGGTAGTCTGCTCTCATAGACTCTCAAAAAACAAACTAGATGACGCATCTTGCTCAAAACTTGACAGAAGTTTAGTAAAAGACGGCAGTTGGCGGACCAACTCGGACTGTAGTGCCGCGATTATTATTAGTTGTCTGGGGTAGTGTTGCATTTGAAGTTGTGCGGCAAAAAAAAGTCACTGATTCATTAAACATAGCTCGTACTGTACATAGGTAGATAGGAAGGTGTAGATGGTTGGAGTACACACGAAGACCAGTGTTGATCCATTGTGCGGCTACACGGATTGACTGAGGTCAATCCAATTGAACATACGCGGGAAACCATTTGGAGCCTGTAATAAAGCGTAGTAGATTACTAATGGGAACTACGCTGAGTTCGCATAAGTTCTCAAAGAGTAGGCCCCAGGATGATGGCGTCAAAGAGACCCAGGGCCGTTCAGAAGCAGAGGATGTGTGAAACGCTTTCCACTTCCTCCTCGTCTAGGCAGCTTCTGCAGAAATCATTAGCCTGTACTGTACATTAGTACTGTACATACGTTTGTTTTTGTGAGAATTTCCGTGGTGCCTTCCAATAAATGGCATCAGTCGAGGTCTTGAATGTGGAAGATGAAGTAAAAGTAATAATTGAGTAAGAAGCAGATCTAAAAGTTAAGTGCTTGCCCCAAGTTAGAGGGGTCAAAGGTTCGAATCCCAGTGAAATCGAATCTGGTCCAGTCACCATTTGGACCAAATTAACGGCACTGGAGTAGGTTGCTACCTGGCAGTATAATGGACCAGTTTTGAGTTTAAGTGCTCCAGTGTAGTGTTTCAAAAACCGCCGAAAAAAAGAAGGAGATCTAGACATTAGTTCTTCAGACATCTTTCCACATGTACGCAAACTTTTTACACAAACTTTTTCAAAATAGGTATTTTCATATAAAGGGTGGTCCAACGAAAATGCACGATGATAATTCTTTGATGTTAGGCAAAAATGTCTTAAGTCGGAAACTGCAGTTTTTCGTAAAACCAAATTGAAAATAGATTAGATATTTGCAAAACGGGATTAAATGTGTTCCAAAAAAAGAAATAATCAAGTTGTGCCAGACTTAAGTCGTTAATACCAAATGAAAGTGAAAAAAATTGAATTAAACCCAATCAAAAACCCATAATGTTTTGTAACTTAAGATCTTTTTGCCTAACGTCAAAGAATTGTAAATAAAACAAAAAGTTTTCAGAAAATTAGCTTAATATTTTTTATTATGATAGAGCGACAATTATGTGTGAAACAAAATATCGGCCAAATTCCTTGCCACGGCTTCGGTGGCATACTTCTATCCGATGGTCCATATTTTCAATGAGTCTGAGACATAATTGAGGTTCAATATCGTTAATGTGCCGAATCATCTCATCCTTTAGCTCTTGTAATGTTCTTGACTTATTGATGTACACTTTTTCTTTTAAATATCCTCAAAGAAAGAAGTCCAACGGTGTCAAATCATATGATCGTGGCGGTCAATTAACATCGCTACGACGTGAGATAACACGGCCATTGAATTTCTCGCGCGAAAGAGCCATAGTTTCGTTGTCTGTGTGGCAAGTGGCACCATCCTGTTGGAAGCACATATCGTCCAGGTCCATATTCTCAATTTCTGGTCACAAGAAGTCTGCTATCATCTCGCGATAGCGAACACCATTCATGGTAACTGCTTAGCGGACCTCATTATCGAAGAAGTACGGCCCGATGACGCCGCCAATCCATAATCCGCACCAAACAGTCACTCTTCTTGGATGCATCGACTGTTTAACAATCATTCTCATTTGTCCAAATGCGGCAATTCTGCTGGTTAATGAATCCACTGTGGTGAAAGTGTACCTCGTCGCTGAAGATGATTTTCTTTGTAAAGTCACCATTCACTTCTGTCTGTTCAACTAACCATTCGGCGTATTGATGACGCTCGAAATGGTCAGTAGGCTTCAGCTCTTGAGTCAATTGAACCTTGTAAGCGTGTAAATTCAAATCTTTATTCAAAATTCGTATCAGTGATGTTCTTGAGATGTTCAGTTGTTGGGCACCACGCAGAGACGAGGTTGACGGCTCTGCTGCCACACTATCGCGAACAACAGCAATGTTTTCCGCAGAACGAACTGGGCGAGCATGCACAGGTGTTTTCTGAAATTTGCGCACAATTCTACCGATTGTGGACACATTTGGTCGATTATGCTGACCAAAAAAATCTCAAAAATCAAGTGCACGAAATTCATTTTGATTTGAACGCCCATTTTCGTAAAAGGCTTCAACAATCTTAACGCGCTGCTCAATTGTGTACCTCTCCATGATTGAATTTGTCAAACACTGAAACAAACAAATGTCAAATTAAGTTGGGCAAAAAACTTGACGTTAAGTTGTTACTCACAATTCTTTGAGGTTAAGCAAAAAGGTCTTAAGTCAAAAAACATTTTCGGTTTTTGATTCGGTTTAATTAAATTTTTTTTTCATTTTCGTTTGGTATTAACGTCTTAAGTCTAGCACAACTTCATTTCAGGGCTTATTTGCCATCATTTATTTTTTTTCGAACACATTAGATCCCGATTTGCAAATAACAATCTATTTTATATTTGGATTAACGAAAACTGTAATTTCCGACTTAAGACCTTATTACCTAACGTCAAAGAATTGACATTGTTCATTATGGTTGGACCACCCTTTATAATGGTTGTATTTCTTGTCATATTTAAAAGAAGAAAAATAAAACATTTCCCTTTCATGCTCACACCCACCTTCGCTTTGCTGGCACATGAATTATGTACTCTCTTGATCTTACGACATGTTTCTAGCCGAATTTCAATTAAAAATATCTTAAGAATTTGACAGATTAGAATACTTTAGGATTAAGACTGCGGAGATAGTAGAATACCAAAACTTAGTTATGATCTATTCGTTCATATTCTATTTCTTTGCAATGACAATGTGTATGATGTTAGACTTAGAATAAGTGTGGTAAATGTAATGTTTTGAACAACTATTCTCTAGATGTATGAATGTATTTTTGCGTAGATTATTGTAAGAATTCTAAATATTGACAAACTCTAAATGTCGCTTAAATTAAAGCCAAGCAACAGTCTAACTGGTTCATAATAAAAGAAAGATATCGCTCTCAAGAGACTGCGGTCATATTTCATGAGGTTTGAATCCAACCCTACGAATGTAAACGATAGAAATCTAAGATCACCTTAAGTACATACCAATTCAAACGACATTTTCTACGACCCAGACAAAGAAACATAACAAACGAGTTAAAACATAACCCTACAGTCATTGGTGGTATATATTATACAATACAGTTCATTTGCAACAAATCGATGTAACATTTCTGTCCTTTTCGCTGTAAGACACTAAAAAAAAATCCTTAAACGTACATAAATCAAATACAACATAATTGAATATAATCAGAATGCAAGCTAGTTTATCCAATAAACGTATATCTAATGCAAGATGTTTGTTTGTGTGTTTATATGTGTATTTACCGAGGACAACTATTGATCTGTTATCAAATAGCAGTCTAAATAGTCGTTAGAAATATGAATGTTATTAAGACCTCAAAAAGCAACCTACTAAAATGTATTTATTTATAAACAAAAATTAAAAAAAACGTACGAAACTATTTTTCCAATACTCTATACACGTGTACATATATTGTCGCATACTTTTTAGGGCTTCTAAAATTGGTTGAACATTTGACAGAAAATATTAGAAACAAATTAAATATATAATTTTATATAACTAATTTTTATACAAAACCTCTATTTCATAAACAAATTAAAATGATAACGAGTAAGACGTGTAGTATCTTTATTTAGCAAGTTCATAATTTAAGTGAGCAGAATGGAATGAATTTAAATTCGATTGTAATGTTAGGCCTAAATCATATAAGTGTGTAAATTTGATGTATAAATGTCATAAATGTTAAATATAAACTGTAAAAAACAATATTTCATGTTGAATTTTTTTTTTTTTCCGATCATCACATTTATACACATTTATCCATAGGTTCTCGGACAGGGGTTCACGAGAAAAAGGAGAATTCCGGAGTTTACAAGCCCGCATATTAACGGGGTGGAACTCAAACTCTGTTCAACTCAACACAACGGACGATGATAGATGAGTAGAGTCCGACTGAAGGCAAGTTTTTCGGCCGAAGTTTTGGAACAAATTTTGCAAGTTTTGCGAAATAACCCCAAATTAGATTTTCAGCTGCCATTTTTGATGTTTTCTACCTGAAACCAGTGCAAATAAATTGCATGCATACAGACCACTTAATAGTTTACCAACTTGCAAATGCAAAATCTTTTGATTTTAAAGCTGTAAAGAAGCGCCGAAAAACTGGCCTTTGGCCGAAGCCGAATGTTTTGTCGAAGGTGATATTTATAGCCGAAGCCGAAGCCGAATGTTCGATCGGATTCTATGTATGAGAATACCGTCCCCCCGATCGAGACGAAGTCAATATAGCGATATCGAGACTGAAGTCTAACAAAGCTGCTGGTGCAGATAGTGTGCCTGCTGAAATGTTTAAAGATGATCTAGTAGGGCGCATGCACCAGCTCATCAATAAAATATGGTCGGAGGAAAGCATGCCCGATGAGTAGAATCTCAGTATCGTTTGCCCGATCCACAAGAAATTTAACCCCTTTGACTGCGCCAACTTTCGAGGGATAAGTCTCCCTAACATCGCCTATAAGATCTTTTCTGCCATTCTGTGTGAACGCCTGAAACCTATTCTCACCAATCTAGTAGGTAGTTATCAGTGTGGTTTAAGGCCAGGGAAGTCCATCATCGATCAAACCTTCACTGCGGCAAATCCTGGAGAAGACCCAAGAAATACAGATCGACACACACCACCTATTCGTCGATTTCAAGGCCGCCTATGACTAGGGATGCAAACTATACAAACATCGATGTTTCGCTGATAACCGATGCATCGCCGATATATCGACGGCAGAATTGTCAAACATCGACATCGTACATACAAATGTTACATTATACATAAAATGTGCTTTTATTTATGTAATAATAATGGGGTGCGCAAGAGATTCGCAATAGAATGTAACTATTTTATATCTTAGCCTCTTCTATTCTAACATCCTACTCCGAACCTCCAAGTGGTTCACTTTGAGCATCAAGCAACCCTCAAGGAGACCGGGTATCACCGGGTATCCAACTCCTATGGAATTGACGGTCGGTGGCTGATCGGAGAGGGTTCATGTTTCGGCATGTATTGGCTGGATGCCTAAACATAGCAGACCTCGTGTCAACAGCCAAACTAGCGAAGGGGGTGCGGCTGGGAACGGGTGTCGGTCTTGAAGCAAGCGACTCGCTATGTAAACTTGCATGAAGGGCCCGCTCGGGAACCATAATCCCGAACTGTGGGATCCTCCAATGTCACTTTGGGTTTTTCGTTGGCCCGATAAGCCACAAAATAAAAATCCAATCATCAACGAAACGGAAGACAGAGAAGGTTTTTGGGTTGAAACTGGTAAGACTAGTATATTTAGGTACAGTACATCATAAAATTTACGATATTTAATATAGTCAACAATTTGTGTGATGGAGAAGATAAATAAAACATCAGAAAAACATCGATGTATCGTTAATAATAATAATAATAATAATGGCGGCGCTACAGTCCGAGGTGGACCTGGGCCTAGCTTCTCAGCAACCACTCGTGTTGTGCGTGCTATTGTTCTCTCACGAGTGGATGGGACCTACAGTTTAATGCCGACTCCGAACGGCGAGATTGAGAAGCTTTTTTCTAGACAGTTATACTCTTTGAGCATTGTCAGTGACTCGAAAGAGGTGGAGCCGTGAAAAAGTGTTTGATGTTTTTTTCGAGATTCGAACCGACGACCTCGAGCGTAGGAGTCGACGCACCTACCCACTACGCCACGGCCCCCACGTATCGTTAATACCGATGTTTTTTAACATCGATTTTTGTTGTGGAGCCATCGATGTTTTCAAATATCCATTCCTACATATGACAGCGTGCATAGAGACGAGCTATACAGCGACATGTCTAGTTTTTACATTCCTGCCAAACTCGTCAGACTGAGCAGGATGGTGATGGAGAACTCTCGCTGCTCCATCAAGATCGGTGACGAACTCACCTAGACCTTCAATGTCAAAAAAGGTTGTAGACAAGGCGACGCGTTGTCATCTGAATTCCTTGACATCGTTCTTGAGAAAATCGTGCAAAACTCACTGGCCGACACTTGAGGTACAATCTTCCAAAAGTCCGTTCAACTGCTAGCTTACGCGGATGACATTGACGTGATTGGGCGAACACAACGAGCCGGCAATGATGCGTTTGCTGGCATTGAAATGGAAGGGGCTAAAATGGGTCTGGCGGTGAACGAGGGCAAAAGCAAGTATATGCTGTCATCGAGAAAGGACGCACAACATCGACGACTTGGCCAGAACGTCAGCTTATGCAACTATAACTTTGAGGTACAGTCAAAATCGCGTATAACGACATCGGTTATAACGACGTATCGGTTATAACGACAAAATTCTTAGGTCCCGCCTGAGCTGCATTGTATATAATCCAATAGCATAAGAAATCGTTTATAACGAAATATCGCCTATAACAACCGAATTCGTCGGTCCCTTGAAGGTCGTTATAACCGATTTTGACTGCAGTTAAGGACTTCAGCTCCTACTATATGGAGTCTCAGTATGGTAGACAGCTCTTGGCACAGCCGTCAACTGCAATCTTCTTAACCGCGTGCAAAGAACTGCAAGCCTATGCATCAGTGGGGTGCTAAAGACGACACCATCCGAAGTATTAAATATTTTACTGCATCTCCCTCCACTTGACTTGTGTGCCAGACAAGTAGCAGCTTGCATAGCGGTAAGACTCAGATCACTGTACCTGTGGAATAACCACCATACAGGACATTCCACCATTTTAGATAACCTCGAGTTTCTACCGCATGACACCGACCTCCTACTGCCTCATCTCGTCTTTGAGGAAAACTTCTCTACCAGCATACCCTCCAGTTCTGACTGGAAGTCTGATACTCAGACGCTGGACGGTCCTCTACGTATTTTCACAGATGGATCCAAGACGGACGAGGGAGTAGGATTAGGTGTCTACTCCAAGGATCTCAATTTTAGTATATACCTCCACCTTCCAGAACATTGTAGCGTATCCAGGCTGAGACGATGGTAATAAAAGAAGCCCTGCCTTGGCTCAAAAACAACGTGATATCCAAGAAGGACATCACCCTCTGTTCAGACAGCCAGACAGCAAACAAATCCCTGAACTCGGTCACTTTTCTCTCTATGACCTCCCTAAATTACCGCCTATCTCTTAACGAGATGGCTGAGCATTTTAATATTCACCTCATGTGGGTGCCGGGACATAGTGACATTCCAGCGAATTGTGAAGCCGATGATCTCGCTAGAAGCGGTACGATCTCCACAAACCTTCCTAGTGGAGATCCTCTGCATATGCCATTCGCTACAGCTTAACTTTTTTTTAAAGAATCATACTATTAAAAACACCAACTCAAGATGGTCAGATGGCACTATGTGCCTCATCACAAAGCAAATTTGGCCTAAACTTGATCTAAAACGTTCACGCTATCTTCTTAGAATGAAAAGGTCATCCCTAAGGACTCTCATTGGCGTAATCACAGGACACTGTGCCATTGGCACTCACGCCTCAAGAATGGGACTCCCTCACAATCATTTCTGCAGAAGCTGCAGAGACGAAGAAGAAGAGGAAAGCATAATGCATCTCCTCTGCACTTGTAGCGCTCTCTCCTCTCGCAGGAAGAAACACCATGAAGTCAACTTCTTCAACGACTTGAGCGAATTGCACAACGTCGGCATTAAACAACTAAAGAGATTCGTTGAAAGCACCAAATGGTTTTTTTTGGATAGGATTGTCATATTCGAGTTTCTTGCTCTGCGTAATGCGATTGTCAATTTAAGAATCGCAAATTTGCGATCGTTTTCACGTGACAGCTAAATTGGTGTCGTTTTCATATTCTTTTGTTGAGTGGATATTTAAATTGAATCATTTATGGACAATTTTCGATTGTTTTGATCATATGATATTGCTGCCATTGTTTTCATTAAATGATACAATTAAAAATTAAATATACATATGTAGGTAGGTGAAATATGCATATGTAAAGTATGTGGAAGTATATGCAAATCCGTATTTTTATTTAATCTTTGAAAGACATATTATTTAACCATGAAGGAACACAGCATAAATGCAATGATATGTATGTACATACATGTACATATATATGTATACAATTACTACACAATTTATGTTATGGATGAAAATACGAGTGGCGGTGAAAACATATTCTACACACAATATTGATGGGAGCGTATTTCCTACTTCATCATAGAACGATGAAGAAAAAATTTTCTGAAGTTTTTTTTTTAAGAAAATTCAATTTCAATGCCGAACTATAACATGTTTACGATATATTAGCAATAAAACAATTCACCAATTAGAGAATAAACAAATTTACAAACTATTTAAAATACAAATAACAACGATTAAGCATGCCATGACATTCCAAAAAAGGAAGTGATGCCAAGCTGTCGTATATTTTTTGCGATCGCATTACTCAGACGTGAATGTATTTGATAGTCACATTTGATTATCAAAAGTGCGACAATCAACTATCGCTTTAGCCGATTCCACCCCAGATCCGCGTGCTATCACAATGGGCCTAAATTGGCCTAAGTGTGACTGCTATCTACAGTCAGCCACTTCAACGTAACCTAAGGACTTCGGCTTCTCAAAATCGCCGTTCGGAGTCGGCTTTAAGCTGTAGGTCCCCTCCACTCGTGAGAGAACAATAGCACGCACAACAAGAGTGGTTGCTGCGAAGCTAGGCCCAGGTCCACCTCGGATTAGGTTGGGTTAGGGGGCTGCTAGTGAATTCACCAGCATACTTAGACCATGTCAGTCCATTGTGATACCCGCAGTCAGTTCACCACCGCTGATCGACCGTTCCTAACCTACCCTAACCACCTCGGAGTGTAGCGCCGCCATTATTATTATTAGTTAGGGCTAGGCCATGTAGAGCGTATGGACAACTTAGCCCCGGCCCGAAGAGTCTTCGACTCTGAGCCTGTGGGACAACGCAACAGAGGACGTCCACGTACAAGGTGGCAAGTCGAGGGGGACCTCGGCCGGCTTGGTGTGCGAAACTGGAGACAGCTGGCGAAAGATCGTGCTGGCTGGAGAGGCATGTTGAGTGAGGCCCAGGTCCACCTCGGACTGTAGCGCCCTAAGAAGAAGAAGAAGAAGGGACTTCGTCTACCTTGGCTCTGCAGTAAACAGTATAAACAACATCAGTACCCAGATCCAACGCAGAATAGATCTTGTAGCAGAGCCCTCTCTCGGAAGACCAAGTTGACTGTGTATAAGACCTTGATCATCCCATTCCTGCTTTATGGTGCAGAGGCGTGATCAATATCCCAATAAATCTTAACATTTCTTAGGCGCCACCCTGTTTACAGAATGAACAGGGTGCGCAATCTTTTATGTTGGTATGTGAACATTGAATAACTTTGACATTCATCAACCGATTGACTTGAATAGACATGTTTTTGAAACGTCAATTCAGTACAATAGTAACCATGTACATTGTAATCAACGTGCGTCGACTCCTACGCTCGAGGTCGTCAGTTCGAATCTCGGAAAAAAAACATCAAACATTTTTTCACGGATCCACCTCTTTCGAGTCACTGACAATGCTCAAAGAGTATAACTGTCTAGAAAAAAGCTTCTCAATCTCGCCGTTCGGAGTCGGCATTAAACTGTAGGTCCCATCCACTCGTGAGAGAACAATAGCACGCACAACACGAGTGGTTGCTGAGAAGCTAGGCCCAGGTCCACCTCGGACTGTAGCGCCGCCATTATTATTATTATTATTATTATTATACATTTAAAATAGTCATTCAGTTGTGTTAAATCAACGTGCATATTGTTGAACATGCCGTGGGCAACAATCACCGTCTGACAACATGATTCGTCGTTTCGTGTCGAATTTTGTTGAGCACAGGATAGCGGGAGAACGTCGACATGCCGTTCATCAACGCCCAAGACGTTCCAATGAAAAAGGTAAAATAGAGTGTTGCCGACAACCCATATCTTGCTCAGCTCTAATGGTGTCATTGGAACCATTTTGCGGCGCATTTGTTTCCGCATAAAGTGCAATTGAATCAAAGAATATTGCTGACAGACCGTCTACGTCACGAATACGACCCAACAGTCGCTCGAATGGTTGACACTGAACCAAATTTTTTAAAACAAATGAAAACAAATGTTGATGACCCACGAGGTCCATTTCAAACTCTCTGGTACCGTAAACAAGCAAAATTGCCGCATTTGAGGAACGCAGGATCCACACGAGATGCATGAAACATGGGCCCGCATGCCTCCCCATACGTACTTCACTGTTCACCCGTTCCCTTTTTAAATGTCTCAGAATGTTTAATGGAAGGTATATTTTAATTAGGTAAGCAAAATCAGATATACAGCGGAAAGCGACATAAAGCCAATTGGCCTTAGCAAAAATGTGGTCTTATGTCACTTTGATAAAGCGACATAAGGCCAAGTTTTAAAATTTGGCCTTATGTCGCTTGGCGTTATGTCGTGGCACCCATGAAACATCATTGCATGACCAAAAAGTGACTGTTTGGGCCGGCGTTTGCGCTGAAACCGTAATCGAACCATTTTTTCTGAGAGAAACAGTCGATGAGAACTGATCTCGGAGGATATTGGCTCCTTTTGTCTGCCTACAGAAGTGTGAAAACAGTCTGAACGGTTACTGGGTGCAAAAAGACGGCGCCATACCACACCTGCAAATCAAACAATGCAGTTTCTACAGTGAAAAATCGCTGGACGTGTGCTGTGACAAAATGGTGCCATTGACTGTCCACCCAGATCTCCAGATTTAATCCTTGAGGAATTCCTTTTGTGGGCTTTTCATTGAAAATCAACGCGTGTTTCAGCAAGCCTCAGACCATTGACGAGCTCAAGGAATACATTTGTGCCGAAATGATTGCTATACCGCTCGAGATGTTGGAAAACTCAACAAAAAAGGCACATTTTCCTTCAGTCAATAGAGGCTGCCATTGTAAAAAAAAAGCGAAAGTTTGACTGATGCACGCTTCTAACTGTGAAAAGATGCTGAGGATGGGGTATTACATACTCTTCCGTTTGGTGCGATTCTGCACCCCGGGTATGACTGGAGACTTAATCAAAAAACGTCTCGTGCTAGTGCAAATTCTTGCTTCCTATCTACAGTTGCGCACATCATGTTCCTTTTCACTGCACGTCACGTGAATGTAATCTGTTGCTTTGTCCTACAGGCAACACAACTATGAAAAATTAAGAGTGATGAAATGAAAACCTGCTTTAAATTGTGCTGGGTTCTGAACAGGCTGTTATTCCTACTTGGCATTGATCGAGTTGTAGACGAGCTTCTAGAGATACTAACTAACCATGGCATCAGATGTCAGGCATATGCCGATGACATAGTAATTATAACCAGAGGAAAAATGGAGGCGATCTATGCGATATTATCAAATGGGGGCTAACTTTAACTAAGGAATGGTGCCTGTCGGCTGGGCTAAGCCTAAATCCGGCAAAAACCACCATAGTACCTTTCACAAGAAAACGAAAACTGGAACGACTAAAACCAATAAGTCTGTCGGGTACAACACTGACTCCGGTAAAAGAAGTTAAATATCTGGGAGTAATCTTGGACAGCAAGCTCATCTGGAAAAAACATACAGAAGAGATAACCAGGAAAGCGACGCGTGCTCTGATGATTTGTCGAAGCTTGGCGGGCAAATCCTGGGGATGCAGTCCAAATATTCTAAGATGGATGTACATCTCTATTGTTCGACCTACAATAACCTATGGTGCAATAGCATGGACCAAGAGAACTAATCTGATCAGCGCGAGGGAGACACTCAGCAAAGTTCAAAGGTTGGCATGCCTCTGTATTACAGGAGCCATGAGAACTTGCCCAACTCCGGCCATGGAGGTGCTACTGGAGCTGACTCCTTTGCATCTAGTGGTTGCAGAGTGTGCAAACAAAACAATCATGAGAATGGCAAAAGAAGGGATAGGAAAAGACAGGTGCATTACAGCGAAACAATTCGACGCACTAGTCAAAATGCTACCACTCCTGGCCATTCCGAAGGATGACGTGATTATGACGTGAAATTCAACTTCCAAAAGAAATTTACCAGCAAGCTCAGCACCAAAAGGGACTGGAGCAATGAATCCATGGTCCACAGACTGAGCAGCAACACAGTAAAATGGTATACAGACGGATCAAGAACTGATGAAGGAACTGGAGCAGGAGTTTTTGGATCCAGGACAAAATACCTCGAATCCATGGGCAAATGTACCAGAATCTTTCAAGCGGAAATTTATGCCATAGACAGATGCGTTCAGATCAATCTTGAAAGGAATTATACCAACTGCGACATAGCAATAATGTCGGACAGTCGAGCCGCTATTATGACACTGAACTTCTACACCATCAAATCGAAACTTGTATGGGAATGCTTGGAGAAGCTCAAAGAGTTGAGTAGGAGACACCGAGTAAAACTCTGCTGGATACCTGGCCATAGGGGGATAGAAGGCAATGAAATGGCCGATTCCCTGGCACGGAAAGGAGCATCAGAACCCTTCATAGGCCCTGAACCATTCTGCGCTGTAGGAGACCATCTCCTCAGAGAAGAATTCAGGGAACTGGAAAGAAGGAATCGGATAGAAACCTGGAATAATGCTCGTGGAAGGAAAAAGGCAAAGAAACTCCTAAGCCAATATAACCGGAAGAGATTCGAGGCATGCATCAAAATGAGCAAGAATTATTTCCGTATCCTAACAGGCTTCCTAACGGGGCACTGTAGACTCAGGGAGCATCTAAGGAAACTAGGGGTATCAGAAGAAGGTCTCTGCAGATTTTGTGGAGAATTTATTGAAATTCCAGAACATATACTGGGATTTTGTGAGGCACTAGCCCACAAAAGAAAAATAAGTCTGGGCAAGTACATACTATCAGAAGAAGAAATACAATCACTAGAATCATCTCTCATTCTCAGATTCCTGAAGGAAACTGGCTTAGAGAGAATACTCTAGAACAGATTTCTTCACCTATGCGCAATAGAAGTCCATTACCCTCAATACAACTCTGAAAAGAACTGTATTTGAGGGGAACTCGTAATTGTGCTAAGGTATTGAAAGGGGGCACAATAGATCTTAAAGGTCGCGATGCAATATACCCTCAACCATAATAATAATAAATAGCATAGCAGACAGTTTACAAGGACAAATGGGACAGAAAGAATGTCTCTACTTCAAGTGATCCCCAATAGGTGTAGAATACATTTATTTTTTGTAAGCACATACGATTTGCATATTTATTTATTCAGTTTCTGTCGCAACTGTAGGCACTGTTCCTTCGTACATCTTCATCAATTTGGTGCTCTGCTTACAATTGAAAGATAGCAAAACGCTCCACTTCTTGGAACCGGTTGGGCTGCCAAAAACGCACCTTTGTCCGGTGAACGTTCAAATATTTCCGGCCTGGGAGCTGTTGGAGGTGATGCACTATTCGCTTGAGGTTTCAATTCTGGAGGCTTAAATATCATTTACTCTCGAATGTGTTTTAAAAATCAAAATATATGATTTATGGCTGAAACACAACAGTGCGTCAGCGTTGTCTTTCAACGCACACAATTCAATGGACATTCACGAAATACTGCAGCAACCTACGTAAGTGAAAAATGAGAGAGATAAGAGGATCGTAATAAAACGTAAAACGTAATCCCTACGCACGTCATTATTCAACATGTTGGATATTTTTTTGACAGAGGGATGCGCTGTGAGAGCGAAATTGAGAAATGCTTCCCAAATTGAGAGTTTTTTTTCCAAATCGAGAACATTTTGTGGCAACTGACATTTGAGACATGAAAACAGCTGAATAAAATAATTTTAACGACAAAATTAATTTGAAATCAATGTATGCTTCCAAGCATGAATACGCCAAATTAGCAACAAGAAGCACTTTTTAATTGTTTATAACTTTCTTGGCATTCATTTTCCGCAATTAATTTCTTTAACGTTCAATTGTTTGACCAGAATATTTTTTGATTTGACATTTCAGAAATTAAAACAGCTGGCGGAATATTTTTTATTTGGTATTTGAGAGAGAGAGGGAACAGCTGATTAACGCAGTGCGTCAACGCACACCCTCCGTAACATGAAGTCGACTAGCGCAACGCACTGTTGTGTTTCAGCCATTAGACACACTCACCATCACACTCCTGATATTGAGTATTCGACCCTTTGGAGGTTTTTGATGAAAAGGCGGCCTTAAGCAACCAGCTTCAGCAGACTTAACCAAGTAGTATAGTAAATCATTGCGAAGGCGTAATTCTTCGATAGAACTCGATTCTGACTTGAGCTTGTTAACCCATGCAACAGCCAAACGTTTGTCGGGTAAGCTGAGGCGATCCCGGAAGTACTTATTGAAGTGATGCAGTTGGATGTTGAAGTCATAATTTAGATTCTCAACGAGACCTTCCATTTGTACTATGATTTATAGATTTATAGACCGTGTTTAAAAATTTTTCCTCGAAACATGTAATCAGAATCTGAGACAAATTTGAATTTGATTGCTTTCGGATTTGTAACTAGATTTTATCAAAAAAAAAAAACTTGTTCTTTACTTAGCTTTGCCAGATACACTTTTCGTCTAATTAAATATATTCTTGTCTTAGCTGCATTGTTCGACCGTTTTGTTGGTGAAAACTGGTGCATACTTAAATCCATCAACACTGTGAAATTTTATCAAATAACGATATAAGTTGCAAGCTTCCTCCTAATGAGATGGTGACGCACTTCAACAACAACAACAAACTAAAAAACCAACCATATCCGGGGGTGTGCTTTTGACCTGAATTTCTAGTGGGGTGCGTTTCAACGAACTCCGACGAGCTTCGATTTTTTCCGGAAAAAAAATCAAAGGCTAACCACTGCAATTTCGATGCGATTTTGAAGCCCTGACCTTGCAACTTTGACAAGCCACAGTTTGTAAACCAGGCATCCAAGCCAGACTTATAATTTTTGAGATAAAATGTGTGCTTCGCACAAAAACATACCTATCTAATATATAAAATTCTGGTGTCACGGTGTTTGAAGTTAAACTCCTCCGAAATGGCTCGACCGATTTTCGTGAAATTTTGTGTGCATATCGGTTAGGTCTGCGAATCGGACAACATCTATTTTTCATCCCCCTAAATGTAATGGGTGGTCCACCCGCAGCATACAAAAATACATACAATCCCAAATTTTCACCCCTCTACGATCAACCCCTATTTTTTATTTGTTAGTTAAAAACCTTAATTTTTTTTTATTTTGTCATGACTTAGAATAAAAAATTTCATATTGCTCTTAATTTTCACCCTTATACGATCAACCCCTATTTTTTATTAAGGTTCCGTCTACAAAAACGGAACCTTTATAATTTCGGTGTGTCCGTCCGTCCATCCGTCATTCTTGTCTGTCACACTTTTTTATCTCCGAAGTTTATAAAGATATCGGCATGAAATTTTGGAATTAGGTATTTCAGGCCTAGATGTCGTTGCCCAAATTTAAAAAGTGGGGCCATTTGGGGGTGGCTCCAGTACAGGTAAAGTTGCCATTAATGTTGAAAGATTGTCGCAGCCCATCGAGTTTTATATCAATCGACAAATCTCTTAAAATTTGGTAGAGGTTTGCTTCAACACTTTTCGATCTAAAGTACCGTTCGAAAAATATGGAGCTTCAAAGTTTTTTTTTTATGCTTCCCCCCCTGCCATTTCTAAACCAAAGTGTCATTCTGGCCTTAATAGTTTTCGAGATATTGGCCAAAAACGGTAAATTATCGACATGCGAATTTTGAAGACCTGAAAGCGCAGTTTTGAAGACATCAATGTAAGCATTAAGAAATGATAAATTTCAAAATATCGATTTATGTTGAAATTTTGAGATATCTAAGAATTAAGATGATAACTATTTTCATTTTCAAACAAATTTCGTACTGTGTTCGACCACTCTATTCGTTGATGAGTGTTATCTTTTGGATCTCAACCCCTAAATGCCCAACAGAAATGAACACACACACCGCAGGCATGAGCAGTGATTAGGTATGTGTATGATGGAAGGGATTTTCTCTGTTGGTAAGGTATATGTATGGATGAATGTTTGTTTGTTTGGATGTATGAATGTATGAATGAATGATTGATTTGGGTTGAAGTTAGAAGAAAATTCATCTGAAATAGTTTGAAAACGTTGTTTGATATTCAGAAATCATCCATCAATATTATGCGACAGAACTTCCCCGTGCGAGTTCAACTCGCACTTGCCCAGTTTATTTGTAAATAGCTGACCTGGCAAACGTTGTTTTGCCATGTATATATGAATATAGACGACCGTGTCATTATTTCTACATGTAATCCAAAATGGCAGGAAATTACATCGTTGCTATTACCAGGACAAAATGCACTACATCGTCATGACATTACAGCACGTGTGTTTAAACAAAAATTAAATTAATTAATTAATTTTTAATTAAATTAAGATCAGCTTTATTACAAAATTGAATGTATATGGCCCCACATGTTGTTGGATGTATTCAATTGAGTGGCAAAAGCGTGGATTACCTCATGCTCACCTTTTAATTATTAATAAATACGTGCTGAAGACATCGATAGTTTAATTTCTGCAGAGATTCCAGATCCGTCTGCTGATCAATTACTGTTTGATATTGTTACAACAAACATGACGGTTTCCCAATCCATGAACGGGATCCAGCAGTTAACCATTTAGCTGTCTATCTTGAAAACGGACAGCGCGTATATTTCACGAACGATACAGCGCTTGATCGTGCTATAAATCCACCGAAAACTACGCTCACCGAATTTTTTGAACAGTGCAATCGTTCGGATGCTTTTGGTTTCTTCGCACAAACACTGCTCTATTCTGAAGTTCCACGATATTTTACATGGTCTCAATCGAAAAAATGAATGCCCCGCAAGCAAGGGACACCAGTTGATGCGTGCACCGGTTTATTCAAATCAAATTGCTTGGGTCGTGTATATACAGTCAATCCAAGGCAGACTGAGTGCTTTTATCTGCGACTGTTGTTGGTTAATGTCACCGGACCATTGTCATTTCAGGATATACGTAAGGCATGATGCATGCCTTGCTCTAGACCTGCTAGAAGACGACAATCATTGGGACAGTATGCTTGCTAAAGCAGCGTTAAACTGCACAGGAACACAAATTCGTCTACTATTTGCTATAGTATTGACTACATGTATCCCGGAGCGAGCACAAATGTTGTGGGATAATAACAAAGATTCAATGACTGATGATATATTGTATCGACATCGTACAAGGTGCAACGATCTAACGATATCATTCAGTGATGCAATGTACAATGAAGCAGTGATTGCTATCGAGGATCTTTGCATTGCTATTGCGAATTTACCGATCAGTCATTTCGGTATGAGCTCCCCGAATCGAAGTGCATCTGATTTACTCAACACAGATATGAATCGTGAACTACAATACGATACTGTAGAAATGGCAGGCATTGGTAGTCGCAATGTTCCACTACTAAATGATGAACATAAAATTATTTACGACCGCATTATGCTGTGAATTTCGGCAGGACAAGGAGGATTCTTTTTTTTTTTGATGCACCAGGTGGAACTTGAAAAGCATTCCTTATTTCGCTACTTCTTGCCGAAATATGATTAAAAAATGGAATCGCATTGGCCGTTGCATCTTCTGGCATTGCTGCAACTTTATTAGATGGAGGCAGAACAGCTCATTCACCATTAAAGCTGCCATTGAACATTCAAAATAATCCAGATGCAGTGTGCAACATAAAAAAGCAATCGTCCATGGCCACAGTGCTGAAACAATGTAAAATTATTATCTGGGATGAATGCACTATGGCACACAAACATTCGCTTGAGGCATTGGATAGGACATTAAAGGCTATAAGAAACAACGATAAACTATTTGGCGGCACTTTGTTACTCCTTTCAGGTGATTTCCGACAAACACTTCCCGTTATTCCACGTTCAACGTACACTGATGAAATCAACGCTTGCTTAAGACATCGCGACGGTGGCGTAATGTTGATGGTTGGTCTCTGATCATTCTGTTTCGTAACTTGAACCCACCACGGCTGTGTAATGTCACACGATTAGTCATTAAAAAATTAATGAAAAACTTTATTGAAGCCATAATTTTGAATGACAAGTTTCAAGGCAAAAATGTGTTGCTGCCACGAATCCTACGGATGTGCCAATTGAATTCAAACGCACTCAATTCCCAATTAGTTTGGCATTCGCTGTGACGATCAATAAGTCACAAGGCCAGACATTGTCTGTATGTGGCTTAGATTTGGAAACACCATGCTTTTCCCACGGACAAATATATGTGGCATGTTCTCGCGTGGGAAAATCATCCAGTTTGTTTGTGTTGGCTAAAGACGGACTAACCAAGAATATTGTACACTCTATTGCGCTGAGAGATCAATCTTTATTTTTTTTCAACTGCCATAATTGATAGTAAAAATATGAATAATTATTTTTGATGTTTAGATAGCTATTAAGAATTGTAATTTAAAATATATTCGTTACTTTAATAAATATTAATTTATTACACTAAATAAAGCATACTTTCATTGTTTACAACGCTTTCGAAACCCCCCCGCACACTTATAGTAGGTAGTTATTTTTATTGAACTAAAAAATTGTCTCCTAGAAATGATATACATGGCAAGACAACGTTTGCCGGGTCAGCTAGTATTTTTATATATTTTCAGCTAAAAGTATGGCATAATTCGGTTTACTTTTATTTTCTCGGAAACTAGCAGGCCTAGAATTAAAATTTTAGGCGGCATGGGCAATAAGTACACTTTCTGCGAGGTGGCCTTAATGCTCGTGCGAGGTGGTAAATAAGTACACTTTCAGCGAGGTGGCCTTAATGCTCGTGCTAGGTGGGCAATAAGTAAACTTTCTGCGAGGTGGCCTTACTGCTCGAGCGAGGTGGGCAATAAGTACACGTTCTGTGAGGTGGCCTTGATGCCCATGCGAGGTGGGCAATAAGTACACTTTCTGCGAGGTGGCCTTGATGCCCATGCTAGGAGGGCAATAAGTACACTTTCTGCGAGGTGGCCTTGATGCCCATGCGAGGTGGGCAATAAGTACACTTTCTGCAAGGTGGCATTAATGCCCATGCGAGGTATGCAATAAGTACACTTTCTGCGAGGTGGCCTTGATGCCCATGCGAGGTGGGCAACAAGTACACTTTCCGCGAGGTGGCCTTAATGCTCGTGCGAGGTGGGCAATCTAGAAAACTTGTTATGGTCAAAACCACGCCAGACTTACCATTTCTGAGAAAAAATGTGTGCTTCGCATAAAAACATGCATATTTTTACATATTTTCAGCTAAAAGTATGGCATAATTTGGTTTATTTTCATTTTCTCGGAAGCTAGTAGGCCTAGAATTAAGATTTTTGGCTTAAAATGTTCGTAATGAATGCCTCTACAAATCTTGTTATGGTCAAAACCACGCCAGACTTACCGTTTTTGAGAAGAAGTGTGTGCATCGCACAAAAACATGCATATTTTTAGCTAAAAGTATGGCATAATTTGGTTTATTTTCATTTTCTCGGAAACTAGTAGGCCTAGAATTAAGATTTTTGGCTTAAAATGTTCGTAATGAATGCCTCTACAAAGCTTGTTATGGTCAAAACCACGCCAGACTTACCGTTTTTGAGAAAAAATATGTGCATCGCACAATAACATACATATTTTTACATATTTTCAGCTAAAAGTATGGCATAATTTGGTTTATTTTCATTTTCTCGGAAACTAGTAGGCCTAGAATTAAGATTTTTGGTTTAAAATGTTCGTAATGAATGCCTCTACAAATCTTGTTATGGTCAAAACCACGCCAGACTTACCGTTTTTGAGAAAAAATATGTGCATCGCACAATAACATACATATTTTCAGCTAAAAGTATGGCATAATTTGGTTTATTTTCATTTTCTCAGAAACTAGTAGGCCTAGAATTAAGATTTTTGGTTTAAAATGTTCGTAATGAATGCCTCTACAAATCTTGTTATGGTCAAAACCACGCCAGACTTACCGTTTTTGAGAAAAAATATGTGCATCGCACAATAACATACATATTTTTACATATTTTCAGCTAAAAGTATGGCATAATTTGGTTTATTTTCATTTTCTCGGAAACTAGTAGGCCTAGAATTAGGATTTTTGGTTTAAAATGTTCGTAATGAATGCCTCTACAAATCTTGTTATGATCAAAACCACGCCAGACTTACCGTTTTTGAGAAAAAATATGTGCATCGCACAATAACATACATATTTTTAAATATTTTCAGCTAAAAGTATGGCATAATTTGGTTTATTTTAATTTTCTCGGAAACTAGTAGGCCTAGAATTAAGATTTTTGGTTTAAAATGTTCGTAATGAATGCCTCTACAAATCTTGTTATGGTCAAAACCACGCCAGACTTACCGTTTTTGAGAAAAAATATGTGCATCGCACAATAACATACATATTTTCAGCTAAAAGTATGGCATAATTTGGTTTATTTTCATTTTCTCGGAAACTAGTAGGCCTAGAATTAGGATTTTTGGTTTAAAATGTTCGTAATGAATGCCTCTACAAATCTTGTTATGATCAAAACCACGCCAGACTTACCGTTTTTGAGAAAAAGTGTGTGCATCGCACAAAAACATGCATATTTTTAGCTAAAAGTATGGCATAATTTGGTTTATTTTCATTTTCTCGGAAACTAGTAGGCCTAGAATTAAGATTTTTGGCTTAAAATGTTTGTAATGAATGCCTCTACAAATATTGTTATGGTCAAAACCACGCCAGACTTACCGTTTTTGAGAAAAAGTGTGTGCATCGCACAAAAACATGCATATTTTTAGCTAAAAGTATGGCATAATTTGGTTTATTTTCATTTTCTCGGAAACTAGTAGGCCTAGAATTAAGATTTTTGGCTTAAAATGTTCGTAATGAATGCCTCTACAAATCTTGTTATGGTCAAAACCACGCCAGAATTACCGTTTTTGAGAAAAAGTGTTTGCATCGCACAAAAACATGCATATTTGTAGCTAAAAGTATGGCATAATTTGGTTTATTTTCATTTTCTCGGAAACTAGTAGGCCTAGAATTAAGATTTTTGGCTTAAAATGTTCGTAATGAATGCCTCTACAAATCTTGTTATGGTCAAAACCACGCCAGACTTACCGTTTTTGAGAAAAAGTGTGTGCATCGCACAAAAACATGCATATTTTTAGCTAAAAGTATGGCATAATTTGGTTTATTTTAATTTTCTCGGAAACTAGTAGGCCTAGAATTAAGATTTTTGGCTTAAAATGTTCGTAATGAATGCCTCTACAAATCTTGTTATGGTCAAAACCACGCCAGACTTACCGTTTTTGAGAAAAAGTGTGTGCATCGCACAAAAACATGCATATTTTTAGCTAAAAGTATGGCATAATTTGGTTTATTTTCATTTTCTCGGAAACTAGTAGGCCTAGAATTAAGATTTTTGGCTTAAAATGTTCGTAATGAATGCCTCTACAAATCTTGTTATGGTCAAAACCACGCCAGACTTACCGTTTTTGAGAAAAAGTGTGTGCATCGCACAAAAACATGCATATTTTTAGCTAAAAGTATGGCATAATTTGGTTTATTTTCATTTTCTCGGAAACTAGTAGGCCTAGAATTAAGATTTTTGGCTTAAAATGTTCGTAATGAATGCCTCTACAAATCTTGTTATGGTCAAAACCACGCCAGACTTACCGTTTTTGAGAAAAAGTGTGTGCATCGCACAAAAACATGCATATTTTTAGCTAAAAGTATGGCATAATTTGGTTTATTTTCATTTTCTCGGAAACTAGTAGGCCTAGAATTAAGATTTTTGGCTCAAAATGTTCGTAATGAATGCCTCTACAAATCTTGTCATGGTCAAAACCATGCCAGACTTACCGTTTTTGAGAAAAAGTGTGTGCATCGCACAAAAACATGCATATTTTTAGCTAAAAGTATGGCATAATTTGGTTTATTTTAATTTTCTCGGAAAATAGTAGGCCTAGAATTGAGATTTTTGGCTTAAAATGTTCGTAATGAATGCCTCTACAAATCTTGTTATGGTCAAAACCACGCCAGACTTACCGTTTTTGAGAAAAAGTGTGTGCATCGCACAAAAACATGCATATTTTTAGCTAAAAGTATGGCATAATTTGGTTTATTTTAATTTTCTCGGAAACTAGTAGGCCTAGAATTAAGATTTTTGGCTTAAAATGTTCGTAATGAATGCCTCTACAAATCTTGTTATGGTCAAAACCACGCCAGACTTACCGTTTTTGAGAAAAAGTGTGTGCATCGCACAAAAACATGCATATTTTTAGCTAAAAGTATGGCATAATTTGGCTTATTTTCATTTTCTCGGAAAGTAGTAGGCCTAGAATTAAGATTTTTGGCTTAAAATGTTCGTAATGAATGCCTCTACAAATCTTGTTATGGTCAAAACCACGCCAGACTTACCGTTTTTGAGAAAAAGTGTGTGCATCGCACAAAAACATACATATTTTTAGCTAAAAGTATGGCATAATTTGGTTTATTTTAATTTTCTCGGAAACTAGTAGGCCTAGAATTGAGATTTTTGGCTTAAAATGTTCGTAATGAATGCCTCTACAAAGCTTGTTATGGTCAAAACAACGCCAGACTTACCGTTTTTGAGAAAAAGTGTGTGCATCGCACAAAAACATGCATATTTTTAGCTAAAAGTATGGCATAATTTGGTTTATTTTAATTTTCTCGGAAACTAGTAGGCCTAGAATTAAGATTTTTGGCTTAAAATGTTCGTAATGAATGCCTCTACAAATCTTGTTATGGTCAAAACCACGCCAGACTTACCGTTTTTGAGAAAAAATATGTGCATCGCACAATAACATACATATTTTTACATATTTTCAGCTAAAAGTATGGCATAATTTGGTTTATTTTCATTTTCTCGGAAACTAGTAGGCCTAGAATTAAGATTTTTGGCTTAAAATGTTTGTAATGAATGCCTCTACAAATCTTGTTATGGTCAAAACCACGCCAGACTTACCGTTTTTGAGAAAAAGTGTGTGCATCGCACAAAAACATGCATATTTTTAGCTAAAAGTATGGCATAATTTGGTTTATTTTCATTTTCTCGGAAACTAGTAGGCCTAGAATTAAGATTTTTGGCTTAAAATGTTCGTAATGAATGCCTCTACAAATCTTGTTATGGTCAAAACCACGGCAGACCTACCGTTTTTGAGAAAAAATATGTGCATCGCACAATAACATACATATTTTTACATATTTTCAGCTAAAAGTATGGCATAATTTGGTTTATTTTCATTTTCTCGGAAACTAGTAGGCCTAGAATTAAGATTTTTGGCTTAAAATGTTCGCAATGAATGCCTCTACAAATCTTGTTATGGTCAAAACCACGCCAGACTTACCGTTTTTGAGAAAAAGTGTGTGCATCGCACAAAAACATGCATATTTTTAGCTAAAAGTATGGCATAATTTGGTTTATTTTCATTTTCTCGGAAACTAGTAGGCCTAGAATTAAGATTTTTGGCTTAAAATGTTCGTAATGAATGCCTCTACAAATCTTGTTATGGTCAAAACCACGGCAGACCTACCGTTTTTGAGAAAAAATATGTGCATCGCACAATAACATACATATTTTTACATATTTTCAGCTAAAAGTATGGCATAATTTGGTTTATTTTCATTTTCTCGGAAACTAGTAGGCCTAGAATTAAGATTTTTGGCTTAAAATGTTCGCAATGAATGCCTCTACAAATCTTGTTATGGTCAAAACCATGCCAGACTTACCGTTTTTGAGAAAAAGTGTGTGCATCGCACAAAAACATGCATATTTTTAGCTAAAAGTATGGCATAATTTGGTTTATTTTCATTTTCTCGGAAACTAGTAGGCCTAGAATTAAGATTTTTGGCTTAAAATGTTCGTAATGAATGCCTCTACAAATCTTGTTATGGTCAAAACCACGGCAGACTTACCGTTTTAGAGAAAAAATATGTGCATCGCACAATAACATACATATTTTTACATATTTTCAGCTAAAAGTATGGCATAATTTGGTTTATTTTCATTTTCTCGGAAACTAGTAGGCCTAGAATTAAGATTTTTGGCTTAAAATGTTCGTAATGAATGCCTCTACAAATCTTGTTATGGTCAAAACCACGCCAGACTTACCGTTTTTGAGAAAAAATATGTGCATCGCACAATAACATACATATTTTTACATATTTTCAGCTAAAAGTATGGCATAATTTGGTTTATTTTCATTTTCTCGGAAACTAGTAGGCCTAGAATTAAGATTTTTGGCTTAAAATGTTCGTAATGAATGCCTCTACAAATCTTGTTATGGTCAAAACCACGCCAGAATTACCGTTTTCGAGAAAAATGTGTGCATCGCACAAAAACATACATATTTTCAGCTAAAAGTATGGCATAATTTGGTTTATTTTCATTTTCTCGGAAACTAGTAGGCCTATAATTAAGATTTTTGGCTTAAAATGTTCGAAATGAATGCCTCTACAAATCTTGTTATGGTCAAAACCACGCCAGAATTACCGTTTTCGAGAAAAAATGTGTGCATCGCACAAAAACATACATATTTTTAGCTAAAAGTATGGCATAATTTGGTTTATTTTCATTTTCTCGGAAACTAGTAGGCCTAGAATTAAGATTTTTGGCTTAAAATGTTCGCAATGAATGCCTCTACAAATCTTGTTATGGTCAAAACCACGCCAGACTTACCGTTTTTGAGAAAAAATATGTGCATCGCACAATAACATACATATTTTTACATATTTTCAGCTAAAAGTATGGCATAATTTGGTTTATTTTCATTTTCTCGGAAACTAGTAGGCCTAGAATTAAGATTTTTGGCTTAAAATGTTCGTAATGAATGCCTCTACAAATCTTGTTATGGTCAAAAAAACGCCAGAATTACCGTTTTCGAGAAAAATGTGTGCATCGCACAAAAACATACATATTTTCAGCTAAAAGTATGGCATAATTTGGTTTATTTTCATTTTCTCGGAAACTAGTAGGCCTAGAATTAAGATTTTTGGTTTAAAATGTTCGCAATGAATGCCTCTACAAATCTTGTTATGGTCAAAACCACGCCAGACTTACCGTTTTTGAGAAAAAGTGTGTGCATCGCACAAAAACATGCATATTTTTAGCTAAAAGTATGGCATAATTTGGTTTATTTTCATTTTCTCGGAAACTAGTAGGCCTAGAATTAAGATTTTTGGCTTAAAATGTTCGTAATGAATGCCTCTACAAATCTTGTTATGGTCAAAACCACGGCAGACCTACCGTTTTTGAGAAAAAATATGTGCATCGCACAATAACATACATATTTTTACATATTTTCAGCTAAAAGTATGGCATAATTTGGTTTATTTTCATTTTCTCGGAAACTAGTAGGCCTAGAATTAAGATTTTTGGCTTAAAATGTTCGCAATGAATGCCTCTACAAATCTTGTTATGGTCAAAACCATGCCAGACTTACCGTTTTTGAGAAAAAGTGTGTGCATCGCACAAAAACATGCATATTTTTAGCTAAAAGTATGGCATAATTTGGTTTATTTTCATTTTCTCGGAAACTAGTAGGCCTAGAATTAAGATTTTTGGCTTAAAATGTTCGTAATGAATGCCTCTACAAATCTTGTTATGGTCAAAACCACGGCAGACTTACCGTTTTTGAGAAAAAATATGTGCATCGCACAATAACATACATATTTTTACATATTTTCAGCTAAAAGTATGGCATAATTTGGTTTATTTTCATTTTCTCGGAAACTAGTAGGCCTAGAATTAAGATTTTTGGCTTAAAATGTTCGTAATGAATGCCTCTACAAATCTTGTTATGGTCAAAACCACGCCAGACTTACCGTTTTTGAGAAAAAATATGTGCATCGTACAATAACATACATATTTTTACATATTTTCAGCTAAAAGTATGGCATAATTTGGTTTATTTTCATTTTCTCGGAAACTAGTAGGCCTAGAATTAAGATTTTTGGCTTAAAATGTTCGTAATGAATGCCTCTACAAATCTTGTTATGGTCAAAACCACGCCAGAATTACCGTTTTCGAGAAAAATGTGTGCATCGCACAAAAACATACATATTTTCAGCTAAAAGTATGGCATAATTTGGTTTATTTTCATTTTCTCGGAAACTAGTAGGCCTATAATTAAGATTTTTGGCTTAAAATGTTCGAAATGAATGCCTCTACAAATCTTGTTATGGTCAAAACCACGCCAGAATTACCGTTTTCGAGAAAAAATGTGTGCATCGCACAAAAACATACATATTTTTAGCTAAAAGTATGGCATAATTTGGTTTATTTTCATTTTCTCGGAAACTAGTAGGCCTAGAATTAAGATTTTTGGCTTAAAATGTTCGCAATGAATGCCTCTACAAATCTTGTTATGGTCAAAACCACGCCAGACTTACCGTTTTTGAGAAAAAATATGTGCATCGCACAATAACATACATATTTTTACATATTTTCAGCTAAAAGTATGGCATAATTTGGTTTATTTTCATTTTCTCGGAAACTAGTAGGCCTAGAATTAAGATTTTTGGCTTAAAATGTTCGTAATGAATGCCTCTACAAATCTTGTTATGGTCAAAAAAACGCCAGAATTACCGTTTTCGAGAAAAATGTGTGCATCGCACAAAAACATACATATTTTCAGCTAAAAGTATGGCATAATTTGGTTTATTTTCATTTTCTCGGAAACTAGTAGGCCTAGAATTAAGATTTTTGGCTTAAAATGTTCGAAATGAATGCCTCTACAGATCTTGTTATGGTCAAAACCACGCCAGAATTACCGTTTTCGAGAAAAAATGTGTGCATCGCACAAAAACATACATATTTTTAGCTAAAAGTATGGCATAATTTGGTTTATTTTCATTTTCTCGGAAACTAGTAGGCCTAGAATTAAGATTTTTGGCTTCTACAAATATTGCTATGGTCAAAACCACGCCAGACTTACAATTTTTGAGAAGAAATGTGTGCATCGCACAAAAACATACATATTTTTAGCTAAAAGTATGGCATAATTTGGTTTATTTTCATTTTCTCGGAAACTAGTAGGCCTAGAATTAAGATTTTTAGCTTAAAATGTTCGTAATGAATGCCTCTACAAATCTTGTTATGGTCAAAACCACGCCAGACTTACCGTTTTTGAGAAAAAATATGTGCATCGCACAAAAGCATACATATTTTTACATATTTTCAGCTAAGAGTATTGCATAATTTGGTTTATTTTCATTTTCTCGGAAACTAGTAGGCCTAGAATTAAGATTTTTGGTTTAAAATGTTCGTAATGAATGCCTCTACAAATCTTGTTATGGTCAAAACCACGCCAGACTTACCATTTTTAAGCTAAAAGTATTCCATAATTTGGTTTATTTTCATTTTCTCGGAAACTAGTAGGCCTAGAATTAAGATTTTTGGCTCAAAATGTTCGTAATGAATGCCTCTACAAATCTTGTTATGGTCAAAACCACGCCAGACTTACCGTTTTTGAGAAAAAATATGTGCATCGCACAATAACATACATATTTTTACATATTTTCAGCTAAAAGTATGGCATAATTTGGTTTATTTTCATTTTCTCGGAAACTAGTAGGCCTAGAATTAAGATTTTTGGCTTAAAATGTTCGTAATGAATGCCTCTACAAATCTTGTTATGGTCAAAACCACGCCAGAATTACCGTTTTCGAGAAAAATGTGTGCATCGCACAAAAACATACATATTTTTAGCTAAAAGTATGGCATAATTTGGTTTATTTTCATTTTCTCGGAAACTAGTAGGCCTAGAATTAAGATTTTTGGCTTAAAATGTTCGAAATGAATGCCTCTACAAATCTTGTTATGGTCAAAACCACGCCAGAATTACCGTTTTCGAGAAAAAATGTGTGCATCGCACAAAAACATACATATTTTCAGCTAAAAGTATGGCATAATTTGGTTTATTTTCATTTTCTCGGAAACTAGTAGGCCTAGAATTAAGATTTTTGGCTTAAAATGTTCGTAATGAATGCCTCTACAAATCTTGTTATGGTCAAAACCACGGCAGACTTACCGTTTTTGAGAAAAAATATGTGCATCGCACAATAACATACATATTTTTACATATTTTCAGCTAAAAGTATGGCATAATTTGGTTTATTTTCATTTTCTCGGAAACTAGTAGGCCTAGAATTAAGATTTTTGGCTTAAAATGTTCGTAATGAATGCCTCTACAAATCTTGTTATGGTCAAAACCACGCCAGACTTACCGTTTTTGAGAAAAAATATGTGCATCGCACAATAACATACATATTTTCAGCTAAAAGTATGGCATAATTTGGTTTATTTTCATTTTCTCGGAAACTAGTAGGCCTAGAATTAAGATTTTTGGCTTAAAATGTTCGTAATGAATGCCTCTACAAATCTTGTTATGGTCAAAACCACGCCAGACTTACCCTTTTTGAGAAAAAATATGTGCATCGCACAATAACATACATATTTTTACATATTTTCAGCTAAAAGTATGGCATAATTTGGTTTATTTTCATTTTCTCGGAAACTAGTAGGCCTAGAATTAAGATTTTTGGCTTAAAATGTTCGTAATGAATGCCTCTACAAATCTTGTTATGGTCAAAACCACGCCAGAATTACAGTTTTCGAGAAAAATGTGTGCATCGCACAAAAACATACATATTTTCAGCTAAAAGTATGGCATAATTTGGTTTATTTTCATTTTCTCGGAAACTAGTAGGCCTAGAATTAAGATTTTTGGCTTAAAATGTTCGTAATGAATGCATCTACAAATCTTGTTATGGTCAAAACCACGCCAGACTTACCGTTTTTGAGAAAAAGTGTGTGCATCGCACAAAAACATGCATATTTTTAGCTAAAAGTATGGCATAATTTGGTTTATTTTCATTTTCTCGGAAACTAGTAGGCCTAGAATTAAGATTTTTGGCTTAAAATGTTCGTAATGAATGCCTCTACAAATCTTGTTATGGTCAAAACCACGGCAGACTTACCGTTTTTGAGAAAAAATATGTGCATCGCACAATAACATACATATTTTTACATATTTTCAGCTAAAAGTATGGCATAATTTGGTTTATTTTCATTTTCTCGGAAACTAGTAGGCCTAGAATTAAGATTTTTGGCTTAAAATGTTCGTAATGAATGCCTCTACAAATCTTGTTATGGTCAAAACCACGCCAGACTTACCGTTTTTGAGAAAAAATATGTGCATCGCACAATAACATACATATTTTTACATATTTTCAGCTAAAAGTATGGCATAATTTGGTTTATTTTCATTTTCTCGGAAACTAGTAGGCCTAGAATTAAGATTTTTGGCTTAAAATGTTCGTAATGAATGCCTCTACAGATCTTGTTATGGTCAAAACCACGCCAGAATTACCGTTTTCGAGAAAAATGTGTGCATCGCACAAAAACATACATATTTTTAGCTAAAAGTATGGCATAATTTGGTTTATTTTCATTTTCTCGGAAACTAGTAGGCCTAGAATTAAGATTTTTGGCTTAAAATGTTCGAAATGAATGCCTCTACAAATCTTGTTATGGTCAAAACCACGCCAGAATTACCGTTTTCGAGAAAAATGTGTGCATCGCACAAAAACATACATATTTTTAGCTAAAAGTATGGCATAATTTGGTTTATTTTCATTTTCTCGGAAACTAGTAGGCCTAGAATTAAGATTTTTGGCTTAAAATGTTCGTAATGAATGCCTCTACAAATCTTGTTATGGTCAAAACCACGCCAGACTTACCGTTTTTGAGAAAAAATATGTGCATCGCACAATAACATACATATTTTTACATATTTTCAGCTAAAAGTATGGCATAATTTGGTTTATTTTCATTTTCTCGGAAACTAGTAGGCCTAGAATTAAGATTTTTGGCTTAAAATGTTCGTAATGAATGCCTCTACAAATCTTGTTATGGTCAAAACCACGCCAGACTTACCCTTTTTGAGAAAAAATATGTGCATCGCACAATAACATACATATTTTTACATATTTTCAGCTAAAAGTATGGCATAATTTGGTTTATTTTCATTTTCTCGGAAACTAGTAGGCCTAGAATTAAGATTTTTGGCTTAAAATGTTCGTAATGAATGCCTCTACAAATCTTGTTATGGTCAAAACCACGCCAGACTTACCGTTTTTGAGAAAAAATGTGTGCATCGCACAAAAACATACATATTTTTAGCTAAAAGTATGGCATAATTTGGTTTATTTTCATTTTCTCGGAAACTAGTAGGCCTAGAATTAAGATTTTTGGCTTAAAATGTTCGAAATGAATGCCTCTACAGATCTTGTTATGGTCAAAACCACGCCAGAATTACCGTTTTCGAGAAAAAATGTGTGCATCGCACAAAAACATACATATTTTCAGCTAAAAGTATGGCATAATTTGGTTTATTTTCATTTTCTCGGAAACTAGTAGGCCTAGAATTAAGATTTTTGGCTTAAAATGTGCGTAATGAATGCATCTACAAATCTTGTTATGGTCAAAACCACGCCAGACTTACCGTTTTTGAGAAAAAGTGTGTGCATCGCACAATAACATACATATTTTCAGCTAAAAGTATGGCATAATTTGGTTTATTTTCATTTTCTCGGAAACTAGTAGGCCTAGAATTAAGATTTTTGGCTTAAAATGTTCGTAATGAATGCCTCTACAAATCTTGTTATGGTCAAAACCACGGCAGACTTACCGTTTTTGAGAAAAAATATGTGCATCGCACAATAACATACATATTTTTACATATTTTCAGCTAAAAGTATGGCATAATTTGGTTTATTTTCATTTTCTCGGAAACTAGTAGGCCTAGAATTAAGATTTTTGGCTTAAAATGTTCGTAATGAATGCCTCTACAAATCTTGTTATGGTCAAAACCACGCCAGACTTACCGTTTTTGAGAAAAAATATGTGCATCGCACAATAACATACATATTTTTACATATTTTCAGCTAAAAGTATGGCATAATTTGGTTTATTTTCATTTTATCGGAAACTATTAGGCCTAGAATTAAGATTTTTGGCTTAAAATGTTCGTAATGAATGCCTCTACAAATCTTGTTATGGTCAAAACCACGCCAGAATTACCGTTTTCGAGAAAAATGTGTGCATCGCACAAAAACATACATATTTTTAGCTAAAAGTATGGCATAATTTGGTTTATTTTCATTTTCTCGGAAACTAGTAGGCCTAGAATTAAGATTTTTGGCTTAAAATGTTCGAAATGAATGCCTCTACAAATCTTGTTATGGTCAAAACCACGCCAGAATTACCGTTTTCGAGAAAAAATGTGTGCATCGCACAAAAACATACATATTTTTAGCTAAAAGTATGGCATAATTTGGTTTATTTTCATTTTCTCGGAAACTAGTAGGCCTAGAATTAAGATTTTTGGCTTCTACAAATATTGCTATGGTCAAAACCACGCCAGACTTACAATTTTTGAGAAAAAATGTGTGCATCACACAAAAACATACATATTTTTAGCTAAAAGTATGGCATAATTTGGTTTATTTTTATTTTCTCGGAAACTAGTAGGCCTAGAATTAAGATTTTTGGTTTAAAATGTTCGTAATGAATGCCTCTACAAATCTTGTTATGGTCAAAACCACGCCAGACTTACCGTTTTTGAGAAAAAATATGTGCATCGCACAATAACATACATATTTTCAGCTAAAAGTATGGCATAATTTGGTTTATTTTCATTTTCTCGGAAACTAGTAGGCCTAGAATTAAGATTTTTGGCTTAAAATGTTCGTAATGAATGCCTCTACAAATCTTGTTATGGTCAAAACCACGCCAGACTTACCGTTTTTGAGAAAAAGTGTGTGCATCGCACAAAAACATGCATATTTTTAGCTAAAAGTATGGCATAATTTGGTTTATTTTCATTTTCTCGGAAACTAGTAGGCCTAGAATTAAGATTTTTGGCTTAAAATGTTCGTAATGAATGCCTCTACAAATCTTGTTATGGTCAAAACCACGGCAGACTTACCGTTTTTGAGAAAAAATATGTGCATCGCACAATAACATACATATTTTCAGCTAAAAGTATGGCATAATTTGGTTTATTTTCATTTTCTCGGAAACTAGTAGGCCTAGAATTAGGATTTTTGGTTTAAAATGTTAGTAATGAATGCCTCTACAAATCTTGTTATGGTCAAAACCACGCCAGACTTACCGTTCTTGAGAAAAAATATGTGCATCGCACAATAACATACATATTTTCAGCTAAAAGTATGGCATAATTTGGTTTATTTTCATTTTCTCGGAAACTAGTAGGCCTAGAAATAGGATTTTTGGCTTAAAATGTTCGTAATGAATGCCTCTACAAATCTTGTTATGGTCAAAACCACGCCAGATTTACCGTTTTTGAGAAAAAATATGTGCATCGCACAATAACATACATATTTTCAGCTAAAAGTATATCATAATTTGGTTTATTTTCATTTTCTCGGAAACTAGTAGGCCTAGAATTAAGATTTTGGGTTTAAAATGTTCGTAATGAATGCCTCTACAAATCTTGTTATGGTCAAAACCACGCCAGACTTACCGTTTTTGAGAACAAATATGTGCATCGCACAATAACATACATATTTTTACATATTTTCAGCTAAAAGTATGGCATAATTTGGTTTATTTTCATTTTCTCGGAAACTAGTAGGCCTAGAATTAAGATTTTTGGTTTAAAATGTTCGTAATGAATGCCTCTACAAATCTTGTTACGGTCAAAACCACGCCAGACTTACCGTTTTTGAGAAAAAATATGTGCATCGCACAATAACATACATATTTTTACATATTTTCAGCTAAAAGTATGGCATAATTTGGTTTATTTTCATTTTCTCGGAAACTAGTAGGCCTAGAATTAAGATTTTTGGTTTAAAATGTTCGTAATGAATGCCTCTACAAATCTTGTTATGGTCAAAACAACGCCAGACTTACCGTTTTTGAGAAAAAATATGTGCATCGCACAATAACATACATATTTTTACATATTTTCAGCTAAAAGTATGGCATAATTTGGTTTATTTTCATTTTCTCGGAAATTAGTAGGCCTAGAATTAAGATTTTTGGTTTAAAATGTTCGTAATGAATGCCTCTACAAATCTTGTTATGGTCAAAACCACGCCAGACTTACCGTTTTTGAGAAAAAATATGTGCATCGCACAATAACATACATATTTTTACATATTTTCAGCTAAAAGTATGGCATAATTTGGTTTATTTTCATTTTCTCGGAAACTAGTAGGCCTAGAATTAGGATTTTTGGTTTAAAATGTTCGTAATGAATGCCTCTACAAATCTTGTTATGGTCAAAACCACGCCAGACTTACCGTTTTTGAGAAAAAATATGTGCATCGCACAATAACATACATATTTTCAGCTAAAAGTATGGCATAATTTGGTTTATTTTCATTTTCTCGGAAACTAGTAGGCCTAGAATTAAGATTTTTGGTTTAAAATGTTCGTAATGAATGCCTTTACAAATCTTGTTATGGTCAAAACCACGCCAGACTTACCGTTTTTGAGAAAAAATATGTGCATCGCACAATAACATACATATTTTTACATATTTTCAGCTAAAAGTATGGCATAATTTGGTTTATTTTCATTTTCTCGGAAACTAGTAGGCCTAGAATTAAGATTTTTGGTTTAAAATGTTCGTAATGAATGCCTCTACAAATCTTGTTATGGTCAAAACAACGCCAGACTTACCGTTTTTGAGAAAAAATATGTGCATCGCACAATAACATACATATTTTTACATATTTTCAGCTAAAAGTATGGCATAATTTGGTTTATTTTCATTTTCTCGGAAACTAGTAGGCCTAGAATTAAGATTTTTGGTTTAAAATGTTCGTAATGAATGCCTCTACAAATCTCGTTACGGTCAAAACCACGCCAGACTTACCGTTTTTGAGAAAAAATATGTGCATCGCACAATAACATACATATTTTTACATATTTTCAGCTAAAAGTATGGCATAATTTGGTTTATTTTCATTTTCTCGGAAACTAGTAGGCCTAGAATTAAGATTTTTGGTTTAAAATGTTCGTAATGAATGCCTCTACAAATCTTGTTATGGTCAAAACAACGCCAGACTTACCGTTTTTGAGAAAAAATATGTGCATCGCACAATAACATACATATTTTTACATATTTTCAGCTAAAAGTATGGCATAATTTGGTTTATTTTCATTTTCTCGGAAATTAGTAGGCCTAGAATTAAGATTTTTGGTTTAAAATGTTCGTAATGAATGCCTCTACAAATCTTGTTATGGTCAAAACCACGCCAGACTTACCGTTTTTGAGAAAAAATATGTGCATCGCACAATAACATACATATTTTTACATATTTTCAGCTAAAAGTATGGCATAATTTGGTTTATTTTCATTTTCTCGGAAACTAGTAGGCCTAGAATTAGGATTTTTGGTTTAAAATGTTCGTAATGAATGCCTCTACAAATCTTGTTATGGTCAAAACCACGCCAGACTTACCGTTTTTGAGAAAAAATATGTGCATCGCACAATAACATACATATTTTTACATATTTTCAGCTAAAAGTATGGCATAATTTGGTTTATTTTCATTTTCTCGGAAACTAGTAGGCCTAGAATTAAGATTTTTGGTTTAAAATGTTCGTAATGAATGCCTCTACAAATCTTGTTATGGTCAAAACCACGCCAGACTTACCGTTTTTGAGAAAAAATATGTGCATCGCACAATAACATACATATTTTTACATATTTTCAGCTAAAAGTATGGCATAATTTGGTTTATTTTCATTTTCTCGGAAACTAGTAGGCCTAGAATTAAGATTTTTGGTTTAAAATGTTCGTAATGAATGCCTCTACAAATCTTGTTATGGTCAAAACCACGCCAGACTTACCGTTTTTGAGAAAAAATATGTGCATCGCACAATAACATACATATTTTCAGCTAAAAGTATGGCATAATTTGGTTTATTTTCATTTTCTCGGAAACTAGTAGGCCTAGAATTAAGATTTTTGGTTTAAAATGTTCGTAATGAATGCCTCTACAAATCTTGTTATGGTCAAAACCACGCCAGACTTACCGTTTTTGAGAAAAAATATGTGCATCGCACAATAACATACATATTTTCAGCTAAAAGTATGGCATAATTTGGTTTATTTTCATTTTCTCGGAAACTAGTAGGCCTAGAATTAAGATTTTTGGTTTAAAATGTTCGTAATGAATGCCTCTACAAATCTTGTTATGGTCAAAACCACGCCAGACTTACCGTTTTTGAGAAAAAATATGTGCATCGCACAATAACATACATATTTTTACATATTTTCAGCTAAAAGTATGGCATAATTTGGTTTATTTTCATTTTCTCGGAAACTAGTAGGCCTAGAATTAAGATTTTTGGTTTAAAATGTTCGTAATGAATGCCTCTACAAATCTTGTTATGGTCAAAACCGCGCCAGACTTACCGTTTTTGAGAAAAAATATGTGCATCGCACAATAACATACATATTTTTACATATTTTCAGCTAATAGTATGGCATAATTTGGTTTATTTTCATTTTCTCGGAAACTAGTAGGCCTAGAATTAAGATTTTTGGTTTAAAATGTTCGTAATGAATGCCTCTACAAATCTTGTTATGGTCAAAACCACGCCAGACTTACCGTTTTTGAGAAAAAATATGTGCATCGCACAATAACATACATATTTTTACATATTTTCAGCTAAAAGTATGGCATAATTTGGTTTATTTTCATTTTCTCGGAAACTATGGCCTAGAATTAAGATTTTTGGTTTAAAATGTTCGTAATGAATGCCTCTACAAATCTTGTTATGGTCAAAACCACGCCAGACTTACCGTTTTTGAGAAAAAATATGTGCATCGCACAATAACATACATATTTTTACATATTTTCAGCTAAAAGTATGGCATAATTTGGTTTATTTTCATTTTCTCGGAAATTAGTAGGCCTAGAATTAAGATTTTTGGTTTAAAATGTTCGTAATGAATGCCTCTACAAATCTTGTTATGGTCAAAACCACGCCAGACTTACCGTTTTTGAGAAAAAATATGTGCATCGCACAATAACATACATATTTTTACATATTTTCAGCTAAAAGTATGGCATAATTTGGTTTATTTTCATTTTCTCGGAAACTAGTAGGCCTAGAATTAGGATTTTTGGTTTAAAATGTTCGTAATGAATGCCTCTACAAATCTTGTTATGGTCAAAACCACGCCAGACTTACCGTTTTTGAGAAAAATATGTGCATCGCACAATAACATACATATTTTCAGCTAAAAGTATGGCATAATTTGGTTTATTTTCATTTTCTCGGAAACTAGTAGGCCTAGAATTAAGATTTTTGGTTTAAAATGTTCGTAATGAATGCCTCTACAAATCTTCTTATGGTCAAAACCACGCCAGACTTACCGTTTTTGAGAAAAAATATGTGCATCGCACAATAACATACATATTTTTACATATTTTCAGCTAAAAGTATGGCATAATTTGGTTTATTTTCATTTTCTCGGAAACTAGTAGGCCTAGAATTAGGATTTTTGGTTTAAAATGTTCGTAATGAATGCCTCTACAAATCTTATTCTGGTCAAAACCACGCCAGACTTACCGTTTTTGAGAAAAAATATGTGCATCGCACAATAACATACATATTTTCAGCTAAAAGTATGGCATAATTTGGTTTATTTTCATTTTCTCGGAAACTAGTAGGCCTAGAATTAAGATTTTTGGCTTAAAATGTTCGTAATGAATGCCTCTACAAATCTTGTTATGGTCAAAACCACGCCAGACTTACCGTTTTTGAGAAAAAATATGTGCATCGCACAATAACATACATATTTTCAGCTAAAAGTATGGCATAATTTGGTTTATTTTCATTTTCTCGGAAACTAGTAGGCCTAGAATTATGATTTTTGGTTTAAAATGTTAGTAATGAATGCCTCTACAAATCTTGTTATGGGCAAAACCACGCCAGACTTACCGTTTTTGAGAAAAAATATGTGCATCGCACAATAACATACATATTTTCAGCTAAAAGTATGGCATAATTTGGTTTATTTTCATTTTCTCGGAAACTAGTAGGCCTAGAATTAAGATTTTTGGTTTAAAATGTTCGTAATGAATGCCTTTACAAATCTTGTTATGGTCAAAACCACGCCAGACTTACCGTTTTTGAGAAAAATATGTGCATCACACAATAACATACATATTTTCAGCTAAAAGTATGGCATAATTTGGTTTATTTTCATTTTCTCGGAAACTAGTAGGCCTAGAATTAAGATTTTTGGTTTAAAATGTTCGTAATGAATGCCTCTACAAATCTTGTTATGGTCAAAACCACGCCAGACTTACCGTTTTTGAGAAAAAATATGTGCATCGCACAATAACATACATATTTTTACATATTTTCAGCTAAAAGTATGGCATAATTTGGTTTATTTTCATTTTCTCGGAAATTAGTAGGCCTAGAATTAAGATTTTTGGTTTAAAATGTTCGTAATGAATGCCTCTACAAATCTTGTTATGGTCAAAACCACGCCAGACTTACCGTTTTTGAGAAAAAATATGTGCATCGCACAATAACATACATATTTTTACATATTTTCAGCTAAAAGTATGGCATAATTTGGTTTATTTTCATTTTCTCGGAAACTAGTAGGCCTAGAATTAGGATTTTTGGTTTAAAATGTTCGTAATGAATGCCTCTACAAATCTTGTTATGGTCAAAACCACGCCAGACTTACCGTTTTTGAGAAAAAATATGTGCATCGCACAATAACATACATATTTTCAGCTAAAAGTATGGCATAATTTGGTTTATTTTCATTTTCTCGGAAACTAGTAGGCCTAGAATTAAGATTTTTGGTTTAAAATGTTCGTAATGAATGCCTCTACAAATCTTGTTATGGTCAAAACCACGCCAGACTTACCGTTTTTGAGAAAAAATATGTGCATCGCACAATAACATACATATTTTCAGCTAAAAGTATGGCATAATTTGGTTTATTTTCATTTTCTCGGAAACTAGTAGGCCAAGAATTAAGATTTTTGGTTTAAAATGTTCGTAATGAATGCCTCTACAAATCTTGTTATGGTCAAAACCACGCCAGACTTACCGTTTTTGAGAAAAAATATGTGCATCGCACAATAACATACATATTTTCAGCTAAAAGTATGGCATAATTTGGTTTATTTTCATTTTCTCGGAAACTAGTAGGCCTAGAATTAAGATTTTTGGTTTAAAATGTTCGTAATGAATGCCTCTACAAATCTTGTTATGGGCAAAACCACGCCAGACTTCCGTTTTTGAGAAAAAATATGTGCATCGCACAATAACATACATATTTTCAGCTAAAAGTATGGCATAATTTGGTTTATTTTCATTTTCTCGGAAACTAGTAGGCCTAGAATTAAGATTTTTGGTTTAAAATGTTCGTAATGAATGCCTTTACAAATCTTGTTATGGTCAAAACCACGCCAGACTTACCGTTTTTGAGAAAAATATGTGCATCGCACAATAACATACATATTTTCAGCTAAAAGTATGGCATAATTTGGTTTATTTTCATTTTCTCGGAAACTAGTAGGCCTAGAATTAAGATTTTTGGTTTAAAATGTTCGTAATGAATGCCTCTACAAATCTTGTTATGGTCAAAACCACGCCAGACTTACCGTTTTTGAGAAAAAATATGTGCATCGCACAATAACATACATATTTTTACATATTTTCAGCTAAAAGTATGGCATAATTTGGTTTATTTTCATTTTCTCGGAAATTAGTAGGCCTAGAATTAAGATTTTCGGTTTAAAATGTTCGTAATGAATGCCTCTACAAATCTTGTTATGGTCAAAACCACGCCAGACTTACCGTTTTTGAGAAAAAATATGTGCATCGCACAATAACATACATATTTTTACATATTTTCAGCTAAAAGTATGGCATAATTTGGTTTATTTTCATTTTCTCGGAAACTAGTAGGCCTAGAATTAGGATTTTTGGTTTAAAATGTTCGTAATGAATGCCTCTACAAATCTTGTTATGGTCAAAACCACGCCAGACTTACCGTTTTTGAGAAAAAATATGTGCATCGCACAATAACAAACATATTTTTACATATTTTCAGCTAAAAGTATGGCATAATTTGGTTTATTTTCATTTTCTCGGAAACTAGTACGCCTAGAATTAAGATTTTTGGTTTAAAATGTTCGTAATGGATGCCTTTACAAATCTTGTTATGGTCAAAACCACGCCAGACTTACCGTTTTTGAGAAAAAATATGTGCATCGCACAATAACATACATATTTTCAGCTAAAAGTATGGCATAATTTGGTTTATTTTCATTTTCTCGGAAACTAGTAGGCCTAGAATTAAGATTTTTAGTTTAAAATGTTCGTAATGAATGCCTCTACAAATCTTGTTATGGTCAAAACCACGCCAGACTTACCGTTTTTGAGAAAAAATATGTGCATCGCACAATAACATACATATTTTCAGCTAAAAGTATGGCATAATTTGGTTTATTTTCATTTTCTCGGAAACTAGTAGGCCTAGAATTAAGATTTTTGGTTTAAAATGTTCGTAATGAATGCCTCTACAAATCTTGTTATGGTCAAAACCACGCCAGACTTACCGTTTTTGAGAAAAAATATGTGCATCGCACAATAACATACATATTTTCAGCTAAAAGTATGGCATAATTTGGTTTATTTTCATTTTCTCGGAAACTAGTAGGCCTAGAATTATGATTTTTGGTTTAAAATGTTAGTAATGAATGCCTCTACAAATCTTGTTATGGTCAAAACCACGCCAGACTTACCGTTTTTGAGAAAAAATATGTGCATCGCACAATAACATACATATTTTCAGCTAAAAGTATGGCATAATTTGGTTTATTTTCATTTTCTCGGAAACTAGTAGGCCTAGAATTAAGATTTTTGGTTTAAAATGTTCGTAATGAATGCCTTTACAAATCTTGTTATGGTCAAAACCACGCCAGACTTACCGTTTTTGAGAAAAATATGTGCATCGCACAATAACATACATATTTTCAGCTAAAAGTATGGCATAATTTGGTTTATTTTCATTTTCTCGGAAACTAGTAGGCCTAGAATTAAGATTTTTGGTTTAAAATGTTCGTAATGAATGCCTCTACAAATCTTGTTATGGTCAAAACCACGCCAGACTTACCGTTTTTGAGAAAAAATATGTGCATCGCACAATAACATACATATTTTTACATATTTTCAGCTAAAAGTATGGCATAATTTGGTTTATTTTCATTTTCTCGGAAATTAGTAGGCCTAGAATTAAGATTTTCGGTTTAAAATGTTCGTAATGAATGCCTCTACAAATCTTGTTATGGTCAAAACCACGCCAGACTTACCGTTTTTGAGAAAAAATATGTGCATCGCACAATAACATACATATTTTTACATATTTTCAGCTAAAAGTATGGCATAATTTGGTTTATTTTCATTTTCTCGGAAACTAGTAGGCCTAGAATTAGGATTTTTGGTTTAAAATGTTCGTAATGAATGCCTCTACAAATCTTGTTATGGTCAAAACCACGCCAGACTTACCGTTTTTGAGAAAAAATATGTGCATCGCACAATAACAAACATATTTTTACATATTTTCAGCTAAAAGTATGGCATAATTTGGTTTATTTTCATTTTCTCGGAAACTAGTACGCCTAGAATTAAGATTTTTGGTTTAAAATGTTCGTAATGGATGCCTTTACAAATCTTGTTATGGTCAAAACCACGCCAGACTTACCGTTTTTGAGAAAAAATATGTGCATCGCACAATAACATACATATTTTCAGCTAAAAGTATGGCATAATTTGGTTTATTTTCATTTTCTCGGAAACTAGTAGGCCTAGAATTAAGATTTTTAGTTTAAAATGTTCGTAATGAATGCCTCTACAAATCTTGTTATGGTCAAAACCACGCCAGACTTACCGTTTTTGAGAAAAAATATGTGCATCGCACAATAACATACATATTTTCAGCTAAAAGTATGGCATAATTAGGTTTATTTTCATTTTCTCGGAAACTAGTAGGCCTAGAATTAAGATTTTGGTTTAAAATGTTCGTAATGAATGCCTCTACAAATCTTGTTATGGTCAAAACCACGCCAGACTTACCGTTTTTGAGAAAAAATATGTGCATCGCACAATAACATACATATTTTCAGCTAAAAGTATGGCATAATTTGGTTTATTTTCATTTTCTCGGAAACTAGTAGGCCTAGAATTAAGATCTTTGGTTTAAAATGTTCATAATGAATGCCTCTACAAATCTTGTTATGGTCAAAACCACGCCAGACTTACCGTTTTTGAGAAAAAATATGTGCATCGCACAATAACATACATATTTTTACATATTTTCAGCTAAAAGTATGGCATAATTTGGTTTATTTTCATTTTCTCGGAAACTAGTAGGCCTAGAATTAAGATTTTTGGTTTAAAATGTTCGTAATGAATGCCTCTACAAATCTTGTTACGGTCAAAACCACGCCAGACTTACCGTTTTTGAGAAAAAATATGTGCATCGCACAATAACATACATATTTTCAGCTAAAAGTATGGCATAATTTGGTTTATTTTCATTTTCTCGGAAACTAGTACGCCTAGAATTAAGATTTTTGGTTTAAAATGTTCGTAATGGATGCCTTTACAAATCTTGTTATGGTCAAAACCACGCCAGACTTACCGTTTTTGAGAAAAAATATGTGCATCGCACAATAACATACATATTTTCAGCTAAAAGTATGGCATAATTTGGTTTATTTTCATTTTCTCGGAAACTAGTAGGCCTAGAATTAAGATTTTTAGTTTAAAATGTTCGTAATGAATGCCTCTACAAATCTTGTTATGGTCAAAACCACGCCAGACTTACCGTTTTTGAGAAAAAATATGTGCATCGCACAATAACATACATATTTTCAGCTAAAAGTATGGCATAATTAGGTTTATTTTCATTTTCTCGGAAACTAGTAGGCCTAGAATTAAGATTTTGGTTTAAAATGTTCGTAATGAATGCCTCTACAAATCTTGTTATGGTCAAAACCACGCCAGACTTACCGTTTTTGAGAAAAAATATGTGCATCGCACAATAACATACATATTTTCAGCTAAAAGTATGGCATAATTTGGTTTATTTTCATTTTCTCGGAAACTAGTAGGCCTAGAATTAAGATCTTTGGTTTAAAATGTTCATAATGAATGCCTCTACAAATCTTGTTATGGTCAAAACCACGCCAGACTTACCGTTTTTGAGAAAAAATATGTGCATCGCACAATAACATACATATTTTTACATATTTTCAGCTAAAAGTATGGCATAATTTGGTTTATTTTCATTTTCTCGGAAACTAGTAGGCCTAGAATTAAGATTTTTGGTTTAAAATGTTCGTAATGAATGCCTCTACAAATCTTGTTACGGTCAAAACCACGCCAGACTTACCGTTTTTGAGAAAAAATATGTGCATCGCACAATAACATACATATTTTCAGCTAAAAGTATGGCATAATTTGGTTTATTTTCATTTTCTCGGAAACTAGTAGGCCTAGAATTAAGATTTTTGGTTTAAAATGTTCGTAATGAATGCCTCTATAAATCTTGTTATGGTCAAAACCACGCCAGACTTACCGTTTTTGAGAAAAAATATGTGCATCGCACAATAACATACATATTTTTACATATTTTCAGCTAAAAGTATGGCATAATTTGGTTTATTTTCATTTCCTCGGAAACTAGTAGGCCTAGAATTAAGATTTTTGGTTTAAAATGTTCGTAATGAATGCCTCTACAAATCTTGTTATGGTCAAAACCACGCCAGACTTACCGTTTTTGAGAAAAAATATGTGCATCGCACAATAACATACATATTTTCAGCTAAAAGTATGGCATAATTTGGTTTATTTTCATTTTCTCGGAAACTAGTAGGCCTAGAATTAAGACTTTTGGTTTAAAATGTTCGTAATGAATGCCTCTACAAATCTTGTTATGGTCAAAACCACGCCAGACTTACCGTTTTTGAGAAAAAATATGTGCATCGCACAATAACATACATATTTTCAGCTAAAAGTATGGCATAATTTGGTTTATTTTCATTTTCTCGGAAACTAGTAGGCCTAGAATTAAGATTTTTGGTTTAAAATGTTCGTAATGAATGCCTCTACAAATCTTGTTATGGTCAAAACCACGCCAGACTTACCGTTTTTGAGAAAAAATACGTGCATCGCACAATAACATACATATTTTCAGCTAAAAGTATGGCATGATTTGGTTTATTTTCATTTTCTCGGAAACTAGTAATCCTAGAATTAAGATTTTTGGTTTAAAATGTTCGTAATGAATGCCTCTACAAATCTTGTTATGGTCAAAACCACGCCAGACTTACCGTTTTTGAGAAAAAATATGTGCATCGCACAATAACATACATATTTTCAGCTAAAAGTATGGCATAATTTGGTTTATTTTCATTTTCTCGGAAACTAGTAGGCCTAGAATTAAGATTTTTGGTTTAAAATGTTCGAAATGAATGCCTCTATAAATCTTGTTATGGTCAAAACCACGCCAGACTTACCGTTTTTGAGAAAAAATATGTGCATCGCACAATAACATACATATTTTTACATATTTTCAGCTAAAAGTATGGCATAATTTGGTTTATTTTCATTTCCTCGGAAACTAGTAGGCCTAGAATTAAGATTTTTGGTTTAAAATGTTCGTAATGAATGCCTCTACAAATCTTGTTATGGTCAAAACCACGCCAGACTTACCGTTTTTGAGAAAAAATATGTGCATCGCACAATAACATACATATTTTCAGCTAAAAGTATGGCATAATTTGGTTTATTTTCATTTTCTCGGAAACTAGTAGGCCTAGAATTAAGATTTTTGGTTTAAAATGTTCGTAATGAATGCCTCTACAAATCTTGTTATGGTCAAAACCACGCCAGACTTACCGTTTTTGAGAAAAAATATGTGCATCGCACAATAACATACATATTTTCAGCTAAAAGTATGGCATAATTTGGTTTATTTTCATTTTCTCGGAAACTAGTAGGCCTAGAATTAAGATTTTTGGTTTAAAATGTTCGTAATGAATGCCTCTACAAATCTTGTTATGGTCAAAACCACGCCAGACTTACCGTTTTTGAGAAAAAATACGTGCATCGCACAATAACATACATATTTTCAGCTAAAAGTATGGCATGATTTGGTTTATTTTCATTTTCTCGGAAACTAGTAGGCCTAGAATTAAGATTTTTGGTTTAAAATGTTCGTAATGAATGCCTCTACAAATCTTGTTATGGTCAAAACCACGCCAGACTTACCGTTTTTGAGAAAAAATATGTGCATCGCACAATAACATACATATTTTCAGCTAAAAGTATGGCATAATTTGGTTTATTTTCATTTTCTCGGAAACTAGTAGGCCTAGAATTAAGATTTTTAGTTTAAAATGTTCGTAATGAATGTCTCTACAAATCTTGTTATGGTCAAAACCACGCCAGACTTACCGTTTTTGAGAAAAATATGTGCATCGCACAATAACATACATATTTTCAGCTAAAAGTATGGCATAATTTGGTTTATTTTCATTTTCTCGGAAACTAGTAGGCCTAGAATTAAGATTTTTGGTTTAAAATGTTCGTAATGAATGCCTCTACAAATCTTGTTATGGTCAAAACCACGCCAGACTTACCGTTTTTGAGAAAAAATATGTGCATCGCACAATAACATACATATTTTCAGCTAAAAGTATGGCATAATTTGGTTTATTTTCATTTTCTCGGAAACTAGTAGGCCTAGAATTAAGATTTTTGGTTTAAAATGTTCGTAATGAATGCCTCTACAAATCTCGTTATGGTCAAAACCACGCCAGACTTACCGTTTTTGAGAAAAAATATATGCATCGCACAATAACATACATATTTTTACATATTTTCAGCTAAAAGTATGGCATAATTTGGTTTATTTTCATTTTCTCGGAAACTAGTAGGCCTAGAATTAAGATTTTTGGTTTAAAATGTTCGTAATGAATGCCTCTACAAATCTTGTTATGGTCAAAACCACGCCAGACTTACCGTTTTTGAGAAAAAATATGTGCATCGCACAATAACATACATATTTTTACATATTTTCAGCTAAAAGTATGGCATAATTTGGTTTATTTTCATTTTCTCGGAAACTAGTAGGCCTAGAATTAAGATTTTTGGTTTAAAATGTTCGTAATGAATGCCTCTACAAATCTTGTTATGGTCAAAACCACGCCAGACTTACCGTTTTTGAGAAAAAATACGTGCATCGCACAATAACATACATATTTTCAGCTAAAAGTATGGCATAATTTGGTTTATTTTCATTTTCTCGGAAACTAGTAGGCCTAGAATTAAGATTTTTAGTTTAAAATGTTCGTAATGAATGCCTCTACAAATCTTGTTATGGTCAAAACCACGCCAGACTTACCGTTTTTGAGAAAAAATATGTGCATCGCACAATAACATACATATTTTCAGCTAAAAGTATGGCATAATTTGGTTTATTTTCATTTTCTCGGAAACTAGTAGGCCTAGAATTAAGATTTTTGGTTTAAAATGTTCGTAATGAATGCCTCTACAAATCTTGTTATGGTCAAAACCACGCCAGACTTACCGTTTTTGAGAAAAAATATGTGCATCGCACAATAACATACATATTTTTACATATTTTCAGCTAAAAGTATGGCATAATTTGGTTTATTTTCATTTTCTCGGAAACTAGTAGGCCTAGAATTAAGATTTTTGGTTTAAAATGTTCGTAATGAATGCCTCTACAAATCTTGTTATGGTCAAAACCACGCCAGACTTACCGTTTTTGAGAAAAAATGTGTGCATCGCACAATAACATACATATTTTCAGCTAAAAGTATGGCATAATTTGGTTTATTTTCATTTTCTCGGAAATTAGTAGGCCTAGAATTAAGATTTTTGCTTTAAAATGTTCGTAATGAATGCCTCTACAAATCTTGTTATGGTCAAAACCACGCCAGACTTACCCTTTTTGAGAAAAAATATGTGCATCGCACAATAACATACATATTTTCAGCTAAAAGTATGGCATAATTTGGTTTATTTTCATTTTCTCGGAAACTAGTAGGCCTACAATTAAGATTTTTGGTTTAAAATGTTCGTAATGAATGCCTCTACAAATCTTGTTATGGTCAAAACCACGCCAGACTTACCGTTTTTGAGAAAAAATATGTGCATCGCACAATAACATACATATTTTCAGCTAAAAGTATGGCATAATTTGGTTTATTTTCATTTTCTCGGAAACTAGTAGGCCTGGAATTAAGATTTTTGGTTTAAAATGTTCGTAATGAATGCCTCTACAAATCTTGTTATGGTCAAAACCACGCCAGACTTACCGTTTTTGAGAAAAAATATGTGCATCGCACAATAACATACATATTTTCAGCTAAAAGTATGGCATAATTTGGTTTATTTTCATTTTCTCGGAAACTAGTAGGCCTAGAATTAAGATTTTTCGTTTAAAATGTTCGTAATGAATGCCTCTACAAATCTTGTTATGGTCAAAACCACGCCAGACTTACCGTTTTTGAGAAAAAATACGTGCATCGCACAATAACATACATATTTTCAGCTAAAAGTATGGCATAATTTGGTTTATTTTCATTTTCTCGGAAACTAGTAGGCCTAGAATTAAGATTTTTGGTTTAAAATGTTCGTAATGAATGCCTCTACAAATCTTGTTATGGTCAAAAACACGCCAGACTTACCGTTTTTGAGAAAAAATATGTGCATCGCACAATAACATACATATTTTCAGCTAAAAGTATGGCATAATTTGGTTTATTTTCATTTTCTCGGAAACTAGTAGGCCTAGAATTAAGATTTTTGGTTTAAAATGTTCGTAAAGAATGCCTTTACAAATCTTGTTATGGTCAAAACCACGCCAGACTTACCGTTTTTGAGAAAAAATATGTGCATCGCACAATAACATACATATTTTCAGCTAAAAGTATGGCATAATTTGGTTTATTTTCATTTTCTCGGAAACTAGTAGGCCTAGAATTAAGATTTTTGGTTTAAAATGTTCGTAATGAATGCCTCTACAAATCTTGTTATGGTCAAAACCACGCCAGACTTACCGTTTTTGAGAAAAAATATGTGCATCGCACAATAACATACATATTTTCAGCTAAAAGTATGGCATAATTTGGTTTATTTTCATTTTCTCGGAAACTAGTAGGCCTAGAATTAAGATTTTTGGTTTAAAATGTTCGTAATGAATGCCTCTACAAATCTTGTTATGGTCAAAACCACGCCAGACTTACCGTTTTTGAGAAAAAATATGTGCATCGCACAATAACATACATATTTTCAGCTAAAAGTATGGCATAATTTGGTTTATTTTCATTTTCTCGGAAACTAGTAGGCCTAGAATTAAGATTTTTGGTTTAAAATGTTCGTAATGAATGCCTCTACAAATCTTGTTATGGTCAAAACCACGCCAGACTTACCGTTTTTGAGAAAAAATACGTGCATCGCACAATAACATACATATTTTCAGCTAAAAGTATGGCATGATTTGGTTTATTTTCATTTTCTCGGAAACTAGTAGGCCTAGAATTAAGATTTTTGGTTTAAAATGTTCGTAATGAATGCCTCTACAAATCTTGTTATGGTCAAAACCACGCCAGACTTACCGTTTTTGAGAAAAAATATGTGCATCGCACAATAACATACATATTTTCAGCTAAAAGTATGGCATAATTTGGTTTATTTTCATTTTCTCGGAAACTAGTAGGCCTAGAATTAAGATTTTTAGTTTAAAATGTTCGTAATGAATGCCTCTACAAATCTTGTTATGGTCAAAACCACGCCAGACTTACCGTTTTTGAGAAAAATATGTGCATCGCACAATAACATACATATTTTCAGCTAAAAGTATGGCATAATTTGGTTTATTTTCATTTTCTCGGAAACTAGTAGGCCTAGAATTAAGATTTTTGGTTTAAAATGTTCGTAATGAATGCCTCTACAAATCTTGTTATGGTCAAAACCACGCCAGACTTACCGTTTTTGAGAAAAAATATGTGCATCGCACAATAACATACATATTTTCAGCTAAAAGTATGGCATAATTTGGTTTATTTTCATTTTCTCGGAAACTAGTAGGCCTAGAATTAAGATTTTTGGTTTAAAATGTTCGTAATGAATGCCTCTACAAATCTCGTTATGGTCAAAACCACGCCAGACTTACCGTTTTTGAGAAAAAATATATGCATCGCACAATAACATACATATTTTTACATATTTTCAGCTAAAAGTATGGCATAATTTGGTTTATTTTCATTTTCTCGGAAACTAGTAGGCCTAGAATTAAGATTTTTGGTTTAAAATGTTCGTAATGAATGCCTCTACAAATCTTGTTATGGTCAAAACCACGCCAGACTTACCGTTTTTGAGAAAAAATATGTGCATCGCACAATAACATACATATTTTCACATATTTTCAGCTAAAAGTATGGCATAATTTGGTTTATTTTCATTTTCTCGGAAACTAGTAGGCCTAGAATTAAGATTTTTGGTTTAAAATGTTCGTAATGAATGCCTCTACAAATCTTGTTATGGTCAAAACCACGCCAGACTTACCGTTTTTGAGAAAAAATATGTGCATCGCACAATAACATACATATTTTTACATATTTTCAGCTAAAAGTATGGCATAATTTGGTTTATTTTCATTTTCTCGGAAACTAGTAGGCCTAGAATTAAGATTTTTGGTTTAAAATGTTCGTAATGAATGCCTCTACAAATCTTGTTATGGTCAAAACCACGCCAGACTTACCGTTTTTGAGAAAAAATATGTGCATCGCACAATAACATACATATTTTCAGCTAAAAGTATGGCATAATTTGGTTTATTTTCATTTTCTCGGAAACTAGTAGGCCTAGAATTAAGATTTTTGGTTTAAAATGTTCGTAATGAATGCCTCTACAAATCTTGTTATGGTCAAAAACACGCCAGACTTACCGTTTTTGAGAAAAAATATGTGCATCGCACAATAACATACATATTTTAGCTAAAAGTATGGCATAATTTGGTTTATTTTCATTTTCTCGGAAACTAGTAGGCCTAGAATTAAGATTTTTGGTTTAAAATGTTCGTAAAGAATGCCTTTACAAATCTTGTTATGGTCAAAACCACGCCAGACTTACCGTTTTTGAGAAAAAATATGTGCATCGCACAATAACATACATATTTTCAGCTAAAAGTATGGCATAATTTGGTTTATTTTCATTTTCTCGGAAACTAGTAGGCCTAGAATTAAGATTTTTGGTTTAAAATGTTCGTAATGAATGCCTCTACAAATCTTGTTATGGTCAAAACCACGCCAGACTTACCGTTTTTGAGAAAAAATATGTGCATCGCACAATAACATACATATTTTCAGCTAAAAGTATGGCATAATTTGGTTTATTTTCATTTTCTCGGAAACTAGTAGGCCTAGAATTAAGATTTTTAGTTTAAAATGTTCGTAATGAATGCCTCTACAAATCTTGTTATGGTCAAAACCACGCCAGACTTACCGTTTTTGAGAAAAATATGTGCATCGCACAATAACATACATATTTTCAGCTAAAAGTATGGCATAATTTGGTTTATTTTCATTTTCTCGGAAACTAGTAGGCCTAGAATTAAGATTTTTGGTTTAAAATGTTCGTAATGAATGCCTCTACAAATCTTGTTATGGTCAAAACCACGCCAGACTTACCGTTTTTGAGAAAAAATATGTGCATCGCACAATAACATACATATTTTCAGCTAAAAGTATGGCATAATTTGGTTTATTTTCATTTTCTCGGAAACTAGTAGGCCTAGAATTAAGATTTTTGGTTTAAAATGTTCGTAATGAATGCCTCTACAAATCTCGTTATGGTCAAAACCACGCCAGACTTACCGTTTTTGAGAAAAAATATATGCATCGCACAATAACATACATATTTTTACATATTTTCAGCTAAAAGTATGGCATAATTTGGTTTATTTTCATTTTCTCGGAAACTAGTAGGCCTAGAATTAAGATTTTTGGTTTAAAATGTTCGTAATGAATGCCTCTACAAATCTTGTTATGGTCAAAACCACGCCAGACTTACCGTTTTTGAGAAAAAATATGTGCATCGCACAATAACATACATATTTTTACATATTTTCAGCTAAAAGTATGGCATAATTTGGTTTATTTTCATTTTCTCGGAAACTAGTAGGCCTAGAATTAAGATTTTTGGTTTAAAATGTTCGTAATGAATGCCTCTACAAATCTTGTTATGGTCAAAACCACGCCAGACTTACCGTTTTTGAGAAAAAATACGTGCATCGCACAATAACATACATATTTTCAGCTAAAAGTATGGCATAATTTGGTTTATTTTCATTTTCTCGGAAACTAGTAGGCCTAGAATTAAGATTTTTGGTTTAAAATGTTCGTAATGAATGCCTCTACAAATCTTGTTATGGTCAAAACCACGCCAGACTTACCGTTTTTGAGAAAAAATATGTGCATCGCACAATAACATACATATTTTCAGCTAAAAGTATGGCATAATTTGGTTTATTTTCATTTTCTCGGAAACTAGTAGGCCTAGAATTAAGATTTTTGGTTTAAAATGTTCGTAATGAATGCCTCTACAAATCTTGTTATGGTCAAAACCACGCCAGACTTACCGTTTTTGAGAAAAAATATGTGCATCGCACAATAACATACATATTTTTACATATTTTCAGCTAAAAGTATGGCATAATTTGGTTTATTTTCATTTTCTCGGAAACTAGTAGGCCTAGAATTAAGATTTTTGGTTTAAAATGTTCGTAATGAATGCCTCTACAAATCTTGTTATGGTCAAAACCACGCCAGACTTACCGTTTTTGAGAAAAAATGTGTGCATCGCACAATAACATACATATTTTCAGCTAACAGTATGGCATAATTTGGTTTATTTTCATTTTCTCGGAAATTAGTAGGCCTAGAATTAAGATTTTTGGTTTAAAATGTTCGTAATGAATGCCTCTACAAATCTTGTTATGGTCAAAACCACGCCAGACTTACCGTTTTTGAGAAAAAATATGTGCATCGCACAATAACATACATATTTTCAGCTAAAAGTATGGCATAATTTGGTTTATTTTCATTTTCTCGGAAACTAGTAGGCCTGGAATTAAGATTTTTGGTTTAAAATGTTCGTAATGAATGCCTCTACAAATCTTGTTATGGTCAAAACCACGCCAGACTTACCGTTTTTGAGAAAAAATATGTGCATCGCACAATAACATACATATTTTCAGCTAAAAGTATGGCATAATTTGGTTTATTTTCATTTTCTCGGAAACTAGTAGGCCTAGAATTAAGATTTTTGGTTTAAAATGTTCGTAATGAATGCCTCTACAAATCTTGTTATGGTCAAAACCACGCCAGACTTACCGTTTTTGAGAAAAAATACGTGCATCGCACAATAACATACATATTTTCAGCTAAAAGTATGGCATAATTTGGTTTATTTTCATTTTCTCGGAAACTAGTAGGCCTAGAATTAAGATTTTTGGTTTAAAATGTTCGTAATGAATGCCTCTACAAATCTTGTTATGGTCAAAAACACGCCAGACTTACCGTTTTTGAGAAAAAATATGTGCATCGCACAATAACATACATATTTTAGCTAAAAGTATGGCATAATTTGGTTTATTTTCATTTTCTCGGAAACTAGTAGGCCTAGAATTAAGATTTTTGGTTTAAAATGTTCGTAAAGAATGCCTTTACAAATCTTGTTATGGTCAAAACCACGCCAGACTTACCGTTTTTGAGAAAAAATATGTGCATCGCACAATAACATACATATTTTCAGCTAAAAGTATGGCATAATTTGGTTTATTTTCATTTTCTCGGAAACTAGTAGGCCTAGAATTAAGATTTTTGGTTTAAAATGTTCATGATGAATGCCTCTACAAATCTTGTTATGGTCAAAACCACGCCAGACTTACCGTTTTTGAGAAAAAATATGTGCATCGCACAATAACATACATATTTTCAGCTAAAAGTATGGCATAATTTGGTTTATTTTCATTTTCTCGGAAACTAGTAGGCCTAGAATTAAGATTTTTGGTTTAAAATGTTCGTAATGAATGCCTCTACAAATCTTGTTATGGTCAAAACCACGCCAGACTTACCGTTTTTGAGAAAAAATATGTGCATCGCACAATAACATACATATTTTCAGCTAAAAGTATGGCATAATTTGGTTTATTTTCATTTTCTCGGAAACTAGTAGGCCTAGAATTAAGATTTTTGGTTTAAAATGTTCGTAATGAATGCCTCTACAAATCTTGTTATGGTCAAAACCACGCCAGACTTACCGTTTTTGAGAAAAAATATGTGCATCGCACAATAACATACATATTTTCAGCTAAAAGTATGGCATAATTTGGTTTATTTTCATTTTCTCGGAAACTAGTAGGCCTAGAATTAAGATTTTTAGTTTAAAATGTTCGTAATGAATGCCTCTACAAATCTTGTTATGGTCAAAACCACGCCAGACTTACCGTTTTTGAGAAAAATATGTGCATCGCACAATAACATACATATTTTCAGCTAAAAGTATGGCATAATTTGGTTTATTTTCATTTTCTCGGAAACTAGTAGGCCTAGAATTAAGATTTTTGGTTTAAAATGTTCGTAATGAATGCCTCTACAAATCTTGTTATGGTCAAAACCACGCCAGACTTACCGTTTTTGAGAAAAAATATGTGCATCGCACAATAACATACATATTTTCAGCTAAAAGTATGGCATAATTTGGTTTATTTTCATTTTCTCGGAAACTAGTAGGCCTAGAATTAAGATTTTTGGTTTAAAATGTTCGTAATGAATGCCTCTACAAATCTCGTTATGGTCAAAACCACGCCAGACTTACCGTTTTTGAGAAAAAATATATGCATCGCACAATAACATACATATTTTTACATATTTTCAGCTAAAAGTATGGCATAATTTGGTTTATTTTCATTTTCTCGGAAACTAGTAGGCCTAGAATTAAGATTTTTGGTTTAAAATGTTCGTAATGAATGCCTCTACAAATCTTGTTATGGTCAAAACCACGCCAGAATTACCGTTTTTGAGAAAAAATATGTGCATCGCACAATAACATACATATTTTTACATATTTTCAGCTAAAAGTATGGCATAATTTGGTTTATTTTCATTTTCTCGGAAACTAGTAGGCCTAGAATTAAGATTTTTGGTTTAAAATGTTCGTAATGAATGCCTCTACAAATCTTGTTATGGTCAAAACCACGCCAGACTTACCGTTTTTGAGAAAAAATATGTGCATCGCACAATAACATACATATTTTCAGCTAAAAGTATGGCATAATTTGGTTTATTTTCATTTTCTCGGAAACTAGTAGGCCTAGAATTAAGATTTTTGGTTTAAAATGTTCGTAATGAATGCCTCTACAAATCTTGTTATGGTCAAAACCACGCCAGACTTACCGTTTTTGAGAAAAAATATGTGCATCGCACAATAACATACATATTTTCAGCTAAAAGTATGGCATAATTTGGTTTATTTTCATTTTCTCGGAAACTAGTAGGCCTAGAATTAAGATTTTTGGTTTAAAATGTTCGTAATGAATGCCTCTACAAATCTTGTTATGGTCAAAACCACGCCAGACTTACCGTTTTTGAGAAAAAATATGTGCATCGCACAATAACATACATATTTTTACATATTTTCAGCTAAAAGTATGGCATAATTTGGTTTATTTTCATTTTCTCGGAAACTAGTAGGCCTAGAATTAAGATTTTTGGTTTAAAATGTTCGTAATGAATGCCTCTACAAATCTTGTTATGGTCAAAACCACGCCAGACTTACCGTTTTTGAGAAAAAATGTGTGCATCGCACAATAACATACATATTTTCAGCTAAAAGTATGGCATAATTTGGTTTATTTTCATTTTCTCGGAAATTAGTAGGCCTAGAATTAAGATTTTTGCTTTAAAATGTTCGTAATGAATGCCTCTACAAATCTTGTTATGGTCAAAACCACGCCAGACTTACCGTTTTTGAGAAAAAATATGTGCATCGCACAATAACATACATATTTTCAGCTAAAAGTATGGCATAATTTGGTTTATTTTCATTTTCTCGGAAACTAGTAGGCCTACAATTAAGATTTTTGGTTTAAAATGTTCGTAATGAATGCCTCTACAAATCTTGTTACGGTCAAAACCACGCCAGACTTACCGTTTTTGAGAAAAAATATGTGCATCGCACAATAACATACATATTTTCAGCTAAAAGTATGGCATAATTTGGTTTATTTTCATTTTCTCGGAAACTAGTAGGCCTGGAATTAAGATTTTTGGTTTAAAATGTTCGTAATGAATGCCTCTACAAATCTTGTTATGGTCAAAACCACGCCAGACTTACCGTTTTTGAGAAAAAATATGTGCATCGCACAATAACATACATATTTCAGCTAAAAGTATGGCATAATTTGGTTTATTTTCATTTTCTCGGAAACTAGTAGGCCTAGAATTAAGATTTTTGGTTTAAAATGTTCGTAATGAATGCCTCTACAAATCTTGTTATGGTCAAAACCACGCCAGACTTACCGTTTTTGAGAAAAAATACGTGCATCGCACAATAACATACATATTTTCAGCTAAAAGTATGGCATAATTTGGTTTATTTTCATTTTCTCGGAAACTAGTAGGCCTAGAATTAAGATTTTTGGTTTAAAATGTTCGTAATGAATGCCTCTACAAATCTTGTTATGGTCAAAAACACGCCAGACTTACCGTTTTTGAGAAAAAATATGTGCATCGCACAATAACATACATATTTTAGCTAAAAGTATGGCATAATTTGGTTTATTTTCATTTTCACGGAAACTAGTAGGCCTAGAATTAAGATTTTTGGTTTAAAATGTTCGTAAAGAATGCCTTTACAAATCTTGTTATGGTCAAAACCACGCCAGACTTACCGTTTTTGAGAAAAAATATGTGCATCGCACAATAACATACATGTTTTCAGCTAAAAGTATGGCATAATTTGGTTTATTTTCATTTTCTCGGAAACTAGTAGGCCTAGAATTAAGATTTTTGGTTTAAAATGTTCGTAATGAATGCCTCTATAAATCTTGTTATGGTCAAAACCACGCCAGACTTACCGTTTTTGAGAAAAAATATGTGCATCGCACAATAACATACATATTTTCAGCTAAAAGTATGGCATAATTTGGTTTATTTTCATTTTCTCGGAAACTAGTAGGCCTAGAATTAAGATTTTTGGTTTAAAATGTTCGTAATGAATGCCTCTACAAATCTTGTTATGGTCAAAACCACGCCAGACTTACCGTTTTTGAGAAAAAATATGTGCATCGCACAATAACATACATATTTTTACATATTTTCAGCTAAAAGTATGGCATAATTTGGTTTATTTTCATTTTCTCGGAAACTAGTAGGCCTAGAATTAAGATTTTTGGTTTAAAATGTTCGTAATGAATGCCTCTACAAATCTTGTTATGGTCAAAACCACGCCAGACTTACCGTTTTTGAGAAAAAATATGTGCATCGCACAATAACATACATATTTTCAGCTAAAAGTATGGCATAATTTGGTTTATTTTCATTTTCTCGGAAATTAGTAGGCCTAGAATTAAGATTTTTGCTTTAAAATGTTCGTAATGAATGCCTCTACAAATCTTGTTATGGTCAAAACCACGCCAGACTTACCGTTTTTGAGAAAAAATATGTGCATCGCACAATAACATACATATTTTCAGCTAAAAGTATGGCATAATTTGGTTTATTTTCATTTTCTCGGAAACTAGTAGGCCTAGAATTAAGATTTTTGGTTTAAAATGTTCGTAATGAATGCCTCTACAAATCTTGTTATGGTCAAAACCACGCCAGACTTACCGTTTTTGAGAAAAAATATGTGCATCGCACAATAACATACATATTTTCAGCTAAAAGTATGGCATAATTTGGTTTATTTTCATTTTCTCGGAAACTAGTAGGCCTAGAATTAAGATTTTTGGTTTAAAATGCTCGTAATGAATGCCTCTACAAATCTTGTTATGGTCAAAACCACGCCAGACTTACCGTTTTTGAGAAAAAATATGTGCATCGCACAATAACATACATATTTTTACATATTTTCAGCTAAAAGTATGGCATAATTTGGTTTATTTTCATTTTCTCGGAAACTAGTAGGCCTAGAATTAAGATTTTTGGTTTAAAATGTTCGTAATGAATGCCTCTACAAATCTTGTTATGGTCAAAACCACGCCAGACTTACCGTTTTTGAGAAAAAATATGTGCATCGCACAATAACATACATATTTTCAGCTAAAAGTATGGCATAATTTGGTTTATTTTCATTTTCTCGGAAACTAGTAGGCCTAGAATTAAGATTTTTGGTTTAAAATGTTCGTAATGAATGCCTCTACAAATCTTGTTATGGTCAAAACCACGCCAGACTTACCGTTTTTGAGAAAAAATATGTGCATCGCACAATAACATACATATTTTCAGCTAAAAGTATGGCATAATTTGGTTTATTTTCATTTTCTCGGAAACTAGTAGGCCTGGAATTAAGATTTTTGGTTTAAAATGTTCGTAATGAATGCCTCTACAAATCTTGTTATGGTCAAAACCACGCCAGACTTACCGTTTTTGAGAAAAAATATGTGCATCGCACAATAACATACATATTTTCAGCTAAAAGTATGGCATAATTTGGTTTATTTTCATTTTCTCGGAAACTAGTAGGCCTAGAATTAAGATTTTTGGTTTAAAATGTTCGTAATGAATGCCTCTACAAATCTTGTTATGGTCAAAACCACGCCAGACTTACCGTTTTTGAGAAAAAATACGTGCATCGCACAATAACATACATATTTTCAGCTAAAAGTATGGCATAATTTGGTTTATTTTCATTTTCTCGGAAACTAGTAGGCCTAGAATTAAGATTTTTGGTTTAAAATGTTCGTAATGAATGCCTCTACAAATCTTGTTATGGTCAAAAACACGCCAGACTTACCGTTTTTGAGAAAAAATATGTGCATCGCACAATAACATACATATTTTAGCTAAAAGTATGGCATAATTTGGTTTATTTTCATTTTCTCGGAAACTAGTAGGCCTAGAATTAAGATTTTTGGTTTAAAATGTTCGTAAAGAATGCCTTTACAAATCTTGTTATGGTCAAAACAACGCCAGACTTACCGTTTTTGAGAAAAAATATGTGCATCGCACAATAACATACATATTTTTACATATTTTCAGCTAAAAGTATGGCATAATTTGGTTTATTTTCATTTTCTCGGAAACTAGTAGGCCTAGAATTAAGATTTTTGGTTTAAAATGTTCGTAATGAATGCCTCTACAAATCTAGTTATGGTCAAAACCACGCCAGACTTACCGTTTTTGAGAAAAAATATGTGAATCGCACAATAACATACATATTTTCAGCTAAAAGTATGGCATAATTTGGTTTATTTTCATTTTCTCGGAAACTAGTAAGCCTAGAATTAGTATTTTTATTTTAAAATGTTCGTAATGAATGCCTCTACAAATCTTGTTATGGTCAAAACCACGCCAGACTTACCGTTTTTGAGAAAAAATATGTGCATCGCACAATAACATACATATTTTCAGCTAAAAGTATGGTTTAATTTGGTTTATTTTCATTTTCTCGGAAACTAGTAGGCCTAGAATTAAGATTTTTGGTTTAAAATGTTCGTAATGAATGCCTCTACAAATCTTGTTATGGTCAAAACCACGCCAGACTTACCGTTTTTGAGAAAAAATATGTGCATCGCACAATAACATACATATTTTTACATATTTTCAGCTAAAAGTATGGCATAATTTGGTTTATTTTCATTTCCTCGGAAACTAGTAGGCCTAGAATTAAGATTTTTGGTTTAAAATGTTTGTAATGAATGCCTCTACAAATCTTGTTATGGTCAAAACCACGCCAGACTTACCGTTTTTGAGAAAAAATATGTGCATCGCACAATAACATACATATTTTCAGCTAAAAGTATGGCATAATTTGGTTTATTTTCATTTTCTCGGAAACTAGTAGGCCTAGAATTAAGATTTTTGGTTTAAAATGTTTGTAATGAATGCCTCTACAAATCTTGTTATGGTCAAAACCACGCCAGACTTACCGTTTTTGAGAAAAAATATGTGCATCGCACAATAACATACATATTTTCAGCTAAAAGTATGGCATAATTTGGTTTATTTTCATTTTCTCGGAAACTAGTAGGCCTAGAATTAAGAGTTTTGGTTTAAAATGTTCGTAATGAATGCCTCTACAAATCTTGTTATGGTCAAAACCACGCCAGACTTACCGTTTTTGAGAAAAAATATGTGCATCGCACAATAACATACATATTTTCAGCTAAAAGTATGGCATAATTTGGTTTATTTTCATTTTCTCGGAAACTAGTAGGCCTAGAATTAAGATTTTTGGTTTAAAATGTTCGTAATGAATGCCTCTACAAATCTTGTTATGGTCAAAACCACGCCAGACTTACCGTTTTTGAGAAAAAATATGTGCATCGCACAATAACATACATATTTTAGCTAAAAGTATGGCATAATTTGGTTTATTTTCATTTTCTCGGAAACTAGTAGGCCTAGAATTAAGATTTTTGGTTTAAAATGTTCGTAAAGAATGCCTTTACAAATCTTGTTATGGTCAAAACCACGCCAGACTTACCGTTTTTGAGAAAAAATATGTGCATCGCACAATAACATACATATTTTTACATATTTTCAGCTAAAAGTATGGCATAATTTGGTTTATTTTCATTTTCTCGGAAACTAGTAGGCCTAGAATTAAGATTTTGGGTTTAAAATGTTCGTAATGAATGCCTCTACAAATCTTGTTATGGTCAAAACCACGCCAGACTTACCGTTTTTGAGAAAAAATATGTGCATCGCACAATAACATACATATTTTCAGCTAAAAGTATGGCATAATTTGGTTTATTTTCATTTTCTCGGAAACTAGTAGGCCTAGAATTAAGATTTTTGGTTTAAAATGTTCGTAATGAATGCCTCTACAAATCTAGTTATGGTCAAAACCACGCCAGACTTACCGTTTTTGAGAAAAAATATGTGCATCGCACAATAACATACATATTTTTACATATTTTCAGCTAAAAGTATGGCATAATTTGGTTTATTTTCATTTCCTCGGAAACTAGTAGGCCTAGAATTAAGATTTTTGGTTTAAAATGTTCGTAATGAATGCCTCTACAAATCTTGTTATGGTCAAAACCACGCCAGACTTACCGTTTTTGAGAAAAAATATGTGCATCGCACAATAACATGCATATTTTCAGCTAAAAGTATGGCATAATTTGGTTTATTTTCATTTTCTCGGAAACTAGTAAGCCTAGAATTAGTATTTTTATTTTAAAATGTTCGTAATGAATGCCTCTACAAATCTTGTTATGGTCAAAACCACGCCAGACTTACCGTTTTTGAGAAAAAATATGTGCATCGCACAATAACATACATATTTTCAGCTAAAAGTATGGCATAATTTGGTTTATTTTCATTTTCTCGGAAACTAGTAGGCCTAGAATTAAGATTTTTGGTTTAAAATGTTCGTAATGAATGCCTCTACAAATCTTGTTATGGTCAAAACCACGCCAGACTTACCGTTTTTGAGAAAAAATATGTGCATCGCACAATAACATACATATTTTCAGCTAAAAGTATGGCATAATTTGGTTTATTTTCATTTTCTCGGAAACTAGTAGGCCTAGAATTAAGATTTTTGGTTTAAAATGCTCGTAATGAATGCCTCTACAAATCTTGTTATGGTCAAAACCACGCCAGACTTACCGTTTTTGAGAAAAAATATGTGCATCGCACAATAACATACATATTTTTACATATTTTCAGCTAAAAGTATGGCATAATTTGGTTTATTTTCATTTTCTCGGAAACTAGTAGGCCTAGAATTAAGATTTTTGGTTTAAAATGTTCGTAATGAATGCCTCTACAAATCTTGTTATGGTCAAAACCACGCCAGACTTACCGTTTTTGAGAAAAAATATGTGCATCGCACAATAACATACATATTTTCAGCTAAAAGTATGGCATAATTTGGTTTATTTTCATTTTCTCGGAAACTAGTAGGCCTAGAATTAAGATTTTTGGTTTAAAATGTTCGTAATGAATGCCTCTACAAATCTTGTTATGGTCAAAACCACGCCAGACTTACCGTTTTTGAGAAAAAATATGTGCATCGCACAATAACATACATATTTTCAGCTAAAAGTATGGCATAATTTGGTTTATTTTCATTTTCTCGGAAACTAGTAGGCCTAGAATTAAGATTTTTGGTTTAAAATGTTCGTAATGAATGCCTCTACAAATCTTGTTATGGTCAAAACCACGCCAGACTTACCGTTTTTGAGAAAAAATATGTGCATCGCACAATAACATACATATTTTCAGCTAAAAGTATGGCATAATTTGATTTATTTTCATTTTCTCGGAAACTAGTAGGCCTAGAATTAAGATTTTGGGTTTAAAATGTTCGTAATGAATGCCTCTACAAAACTTGTTATGGTCAAAACCACGCCAGACTTACCGTTTTTGAGAAAAAATATGTGCATCGCACAATAACATACATATTTTTACATATTTTCAGCTAAAAGTATGGCATAATTTGGTTTATTTTCATTTTCTCGGAAACTAGTAGGCCTAGAATTAGGATTTTTGGCTTAAAATGTTCGTAATGAATGCCTCTACAAATCTTGTTATGGTCAAAACCACGCCAGACTTACCGTTTTTGAGAAAAAATATGTGCATCGCACAATAACATACATATTTTCAGCTAAAAGTATGGCATAATTTGGTTTATTTTCATTTTCTCGGAAACTAGTAGGCCTAGAATTAAGATTTTTGGTTTAAAATGTTCGTAATGAATGCCTCTACAAATCTTGTTATGGTCAAAACCACGCCAGACTTACCGTTTTTGAGAAAAAATATGTGCATCGCACAATAACATACATATTTTAGCTAAAAGTATGGCATAATTTGGTTTATTTTCATTTTCTCGGAAACTAGTAGGCCTAGAATTAAGATTTTTGGTTTAAAATGTTCGTAAAGAATGCCTTTACAAATCTTGTTATGGTCAAAACCACGCCAGACTTACCGTTTTTGAGAAAAAATATGTGCATCGCACAATAACATACATATTTATACATATTTTCAGCTAAAAGTATGGCATAATTTGGTTTATTTTCATTTTCTCGGAAACTAGTAGGCCTAGAATTAAGATTTTGGGTTTAAAATGTTCGTAATGAATGCCTCTACAAATCTTGTTATGGTCAAAACCACGCCAGACTTACCGTTTTTGAGAAAAAATATGTGCATCGCACAATAACATACATATTTTCAGCTAAAAGTATGGCATAATTTGGTTTATTTTCATTTTCTCGGAAACTAGTAGGCCTAGAATTAAGATTTTGGTTTAAAATGTTCGTAATGAATGCCTCTACAAATCTAGTTATGGTCAAAACCACGCCAGACTTACCGTTTTTGAGAAAAAATATGTGCATCGCACAATAACATACATATTTTTACATATTTTCAGCTAAAAGTATGGCATAATTTGGTTTATTTTCATTTCCTCGGAAACTAGTAGGCCTAGAATTAAGATTTTTGGTTTAAAATGTTCGTAATGAATGCCTCTACAAATCTTGTTATGGTCAAAACCACGCCAGACTTACCGTTTTTGAGAAAAAATATGTGCATCGCACAATAACATGCATATTTTCAGCTAAAAGTATGGCATAATTTGGTTTATTTTCATTTTCTCGGAAACTAGTAAGCCTAGAATTAGTATTTTTATTTTAAAATGTTCGTAATGAATGCCTCTACAAATCTTGTTATGGTCAAAACCACGCCAGACTTACCGTTTTTGAGAAAAAATATGTGCATCGCACAATAACATACATATTTTCAGCTAAAAGTATGGCATAATTTGGTTTATTTTCATTTTCTCGGAAACTAGTAGGCCTAGAATTAAGATTTTTGGTTTAAAATGTTCGTAATGAATGCCTCTACAAATCTTGTTATGGTCAAAACCACGCCAGACTTACCGTTTTTGAGAAAAAATATGTGCATCGCACAATAACATACATATTTTCAGCTAAAAGTATGGCATAATTTGGTTTATTTTCATTTTCTCGGAAACTAGTAGGCCTAGAATTAAGATTTTTGGTTTAAAATGCTCGTAATGAATGCCTCTACAAATCTTGTTATGGTCAAAACCACGCCAGACTTACCGTTTTTGAGAAAAAATATGTGCATCGCACAATAACATACATATTTTTACATATTTTCAGCTAAAAGTATGGCATAATTTGGTTTATTTTCATTTTCTCGGAAACTAGTAGGCCTAGAATTAAGATTTTTGGTTTAAAATGTTCGTAATGAATGCCTCTACAAATCTTGTTATGGTCAAAACCACGCCAGACTTACCGTTTTTGAGAAAAAATATGTGCATCGCACAATAACATACATATTTTCAGCTAAAAGTATGGCATAATTTGGTTTATTTTCATTTTCTCGGAAACTAGTAGGCCTAGAATTAAGATTTTTGGTTTAAAATGTTCGTAATGAATGCCTCTACAAATCTTGTTATGGTCAAAACCACGCCAGACTTACCGTTTTTGAGAAAAAATATGTGCATCGCACAATAACATGCATATTTTCAGCTAAAAGTATGGCATAATTTGGTTTATTTTCATTTTCTCGGAAACTAGTAAGCCTAGAATTAGTATTTTTATTTTAAAATGTTCGTAATGAATGCCTCTACAAATCTTGTTATGGTCAAAACCACGCCAGACTTACCGTTTTTGAGAAAAAATATGTGCATCGCACAATAACATACATATTTTCAGCTAAAAGTATGGCATAATTTGGTTTATTTTCATTTTCTCGGAAACTAGTAGGCCTAGAATTAAGATTTTTGGTTTAAAATGTTCGTAATGAATGCCTCTACAAATCTTGTTATGGTCAAAACCACGCCAGACTTACCGTTTTTGAGAAAAAATATGTGCATCGCACAATAACATACATATTTTCAGCTAAAAGTATGGCATAATTTGGTTTATTTTCATTTTCTCGGAAACTAGTAGGCCTAGAATTAAGATTTTTGGTTTAAAATGCTCGTAATGAATGCCTCTACAAATCTTGTTATGGTCAAAACCACGCCAGACTTACCGTTTTTGAGAAAAAATATGTGCATCGCACAATAACATACATATTTTTACATATTTTCAGCTAAAAGTATGGCATAATTTGGTTTATTTTCATTTTCTCGGAAACTAGTAGGCCTAGAATTAAGATTTTTGGTTTAAAATGTTCGTAATGAATGCCTCTACAAATCTTGTTATGGTCAAAACCACGCCAGACTTACCGTTTTTGAGAAAAAATATGTGCATCGCACAATAACATACATATTTTCAGCTAAAAGTATGGCATAATTTGGTTTATTTTCATTTTCTCGGAAACTAGTAGGCCTAGAATTAAGATTTTTGGTTTAAAATGTTCGTAATGAATGCCTCTACAAATCTTGTTATGGTCAAAACCACGCCAGACTTACCGTTTTTGAGAAAAAATATGTGCATCGCACAATAACATACATATTTTCAGCTAAAAGTATGGCATAATTTGGTTTATTTTCATTTTCTCGGAAACTAGTAGGCCTAGAATTAAGATTTTTGGTTTAAAATGTTCGTAATGAATGCCTCTACAAATCTTGTTATGGTCAAAACCACGCCAGACTTACCGTTTTTGAGAAAAAATATGTGCATCGCACAATAACATACATATTTTCAGCTAAAAGTATGGCATAATTTGATTTATTTTCATTTTCTCGGAAACTAGTAGGCCTAGAATTAAGATTTTGGGTTTAAAATGTTCGTAATGAATGCCTCTACAAAACTTGTTATGGTCAAAACCACGCCAGACTTACCGTTTTTGAGAAAAAATATGTGCATCGCACAATAACATACATATTTTTACATATTTTCAGCTAAAAGTATGGCATAATTTGGTTTATTTTCATTTTCTCGGAAACTAGTAGGCCTAGAATTAGGATTTTTGGCTTAAAATGTTCGTAATGAATGCCTCTACAAATCTTGTTATGGTCAAAACCACGCCAGACTTACCGTTTTTGAGAAAAAATATGTGCATCGCACAATAACATACATATTTTCAGCTAAAAGTATGGCATAATTTGGTTTATTTTCATTTTCTCGGAAACTAGTAGGCCTAGAATTAAGATTTTTGGTTTAAAATGTTCGTAATGAATGCCTCTACAAATCTTGTTATGGTCAAAACCACGCCAGACTTACCGTTTTTGAGAAAAAATATGTGCATCGCACAATAACATACATATTTTTACATATTTTCAGCTAAAAGTATGGCATAATTTGGTTTATTTTCATTTTCTCGGAAACTAGTAGGCCTAGAATTAAGATTTTTGGTTTAAAATGTTCGTAATGAATGCCTCTACAAATCTTGTTATGGTCAAAATCACGCCAGACTTACCGTTTTTGAGAAAAAATATGTGCATCGCACAATAACATACATATTTTTACATATTTTCAGCTAAAAGTATGGCATAATTTGGTTTATTTTCATTTTCTCGGAAACTAGTAGGTCTAGAATTAAGATTTTTGGTTTAAAATGTTCGTAATGAATGCCTCTACAAATCTTGTTATGGTCAAAACCACGCCATACTTACCGTTTTTGAGAAAAAATATGTGCATCGCACAATAACATACATATTTTCAGCTAAAAGTATGGCATAATTTGGTTTATTTTCATTTTCTCGGAAACTAGTAGGCCTAGAGTTAAGATTTTTGGTTTAAAATGTTCGTAATGAATGCCTCTACAAATCTTGTTATGGTCAAAACCACGCCAGACTTACCGTTTTTGAGAAAAAATATGTGCATCGCACAATAACATACATATTTTCAGCTAAAAGTATGGCATAATTTGGTTTATTTTCATTTTCTCGGAAACTAGTAGGCCTAGAATTAAGATTTTTGGTTTAAAATGTTCGTAATGAATGCCTCTACAAATCTTGTTATGGTCAAAACCACGCCAGACTTACCGTTTTTGAGAAAAAATATGTGCATCGCACAATAACATACATATTTTCAGCTAAAAGTATGGCATAATTTGGTTTATTTTCATTTTCTCGGAAACTAGTAGGCCTAGAATTAAGATTTTTGGTTTAAAATGTTCGTAATGAATGCCTCTACAAATCTTGTTATGGTCAAAACCACGCCAGACTTACCGTTTTTGAGAAAAAATGTGTGCATCGCACAATAACATACATATTTTCAGCTAAAAGTATGGCATAATTTGGTTTATTTTCATTTTCTCGGAAACTAGTAGGCCTAGAATTAGGATTTTTGGTTTAAAATGTTCGTAATGAATGCCTCTACAAATCTTGTTATGGTCAAAACCACGCCAGACTTACCGTTTTTGAGAAAAAATATGTGCATCGCACAATAGCATACATATTTTCAGCTAAAAGTATGGCATAATTTGGTTTATTTTCATTTTCTCGGAAACTAGTAGGCCTAGAATTAAGATTTTTGATTTAAAATGTTCGTAATGAATGCCTCTACAAATCTTGTTATGTTCAAAACCACGCCAGAGTTACCGTTTTTGAGAAAAAATATGTGCATCGCACAATAACATACATATTTTTACATATTTTCAGCTAAAAGTATGGCATAATTTGGTTTATTTTCATTTTCTCGGAAACTAGTAGGCCTAGAATTAAGATTTTTGGTTTAAAATGTTCGTAATGAATGCCTCTACAAATCTTGTTATGGTCAAAACCACGCCAGACTTACCGTTTTTGAGAAAAAATATGTGCATCGCACAATAACATACATATTTTTACATATTTTCAGCTAAAAGTATGGCATAATTTGGTTTATTTTCATTTTCTCGGAAACTAGTAGACCTAGAATTAAGATTTTTGGTTTAAAATGTTCGTAATGAATGCCTCTACAAATCTTGTTATGGTCAAAACCACGCCAGAGTTACCGTTTTTGAGAAAAAACATGTGCATCGCACAATAACATACATATTTTCAGCTAAAAGTATGGCATAATTTGGTTTATTTTCATTTTCTCGGAAACTGGTAGGCCTAGAAGTAAGATTTTTGGTTTAAAATGTTCGTAATGAATGCCTCTACAAATCTTGTTATGGTCAAAACCACGCCAGACTTACCGTTTTTGAGAAAAAATATGTGCATCGCACAATAGCATACATATTTTCAGCTAAAAGTATGGCATAATTTGGTTTATTTTCATTTTCTCGGAAACTAGTAGGCCTAGAATTAAGATTTTTGGTTTAAAATGTTCGTAATGAATGCCTCTACAAATCTTGCTATGGTCAAAACCACGCCAGACTTACCGTTTTTGAGAAAAAATATGTGCATCGCACAATAACATACATATTTTTACATATTTTCAGCTAAAAGTATGGCATAATTTGGTTTATTTTCATTTTCTCGGAAACTAGTAGGCCTAGAATTAAGATTTTTGGTTTAAAATGTTCGTAATGAATGCCTCTACAAATCTTGTTATGGTCAAAACCACGCCAGACTTACCGTTTTTGAGAAAAAATATGTGCATCGCACAATAACATACATATTTTCAGCTAAAAGTATGGCATAATTTGGTTTATTTTCATTTTCTCGGAAACTAGTAGGCCTAGAATTAAGATTTTTGGTTTAAAATGTTCGTAATGAATGCCTCTACAAATCTTGTTATGGTCAAAACCACGCCAGACTTACCGTTTTTGAGAAAAAATATGTGCATCGCACAATAACATACATATTTTTACATATTTTCAGCTAAAAGTATGGCATAATTTGGTTTATTTTCATTTTCTCGGAAACTAGTAGGCCTAGAATTAAGATGTTTGGTTTAAAATGTTCGTAATGAATGCCTCTACAAATCTTGTTATGGTCAAAACAACGCCAGACTTACCGTTTTTGAGAAAAAATATGTGCATCGCACAATAACATACATATTTTCAGCTAAAAGTATGGCATAATTTGGTTTATTTTCATTTTCTCGGAAACTAGTAGGCCTAGAGTTAAGATTTTTGGTTTAAAATGTTCGTAATGAATGCCTCTACAAATCTTAATATGGTCAAAACCACGCCAGACTTACCGTTTTTGAGAAAAAATATGTGCATCGCACAATAACATACATATTTTCAGCTAAAAGTATGGCATAATTTGGTTTATTTTCATTTTCTCGGAAACTAGTAGGCCTAGAATTAAGATTTTTGGTTTAAAATGTTCGTAATGAATGCCTCTACAAATCTTGTTATGGTCAAAACCACGCCAGACTTACCGTTTTTGAGAAAAAATATGTGCATCGCACAATAACATACATATTTTCAGCTAAAAGTATGGCATAATTTGGTTTATTTTCATTTTCTCGGAAACTAGTAGGCCTAGAATTAAGATTTTTGGTTTAAAATGTTCGTAATGAATGCCTCTACAAATCTTGTTATGGTCAAAACCACGCCAGACTTACCGTTTTTGAGAAAAAATGTGTGCATCGCACAATAACATACATATTTTCAGCTAAAAGTATGGCATAATTTGGTTTATTTTCATTTTCTCGGAAACTAGTAGGCCTAGAATTAGGATTTTTGGTTTAAAATGTTCGTAATGAATGCCTCTACAAATCTTGTTATGGTCAAAACCACGCCAGACTTACCGTTTTTGAGAAAAAATATGTGCATCGCACAATAGCATACATATTTTCAGCTAAAAGTATGGCATAATTTGGTTTATTTTCATTTTCTCGGAAACTAGTAGGCCTAGAATTAAGATTTTTGATTTAAAATGTTCGTAATGAATGCCTCTACAAATCTTGCTATGGTCAAAACCACGCCAGACTTACCGTTTTTGAGAAAAAATATGTGCATCGCACAATAACATACATATTTTTACATATTTTCAGCTAAAAGTATGGCATAATTTGGTTTATTTTCATTTTCTCGGAAACTAGTAGGCCTAGAATTAAGATTTTTAGTTTAAAATGTTCGTAATGAATGCCTCTACAAATCTTGTTATGGTCAAAACCACGCCAGACTTACCGTTTTTGAGAAAAAATATGTGCATCGCACAATAACATACATATTTTTACATATTTTCAGCTAAAAGTATGGCATAATTTGGTTTATTTTCATTTTCTCGGAAACTAGTAGGCCTAGAATTAAGATTTTTGGTTTAAAATGTTCGTAATGAATGCCTCTACAAATCTTGTTATGGTCAAAACCACGCCAGACTTACCGTTTTTGAGAAAAAATATGTGCATCGCACAATAACATACATATTTTTACATATTTTCAGCTAAAAGTATGGCATAATTTGGTTTATTTTCATTTTCTCGGAAACTAGTAGGCCTAGAATTAAGATTTTTGGTTTAAAATGTTCGTAATGAATGCCTCTACAAATCTTGTTATGGTCAAAACCACGCCATACTTACCGTTTTTGAGAAAAAATATGTGCATCGCACAATAACATACATATTTTCAGCTAAAAGTATGGCATAATTTGGTTTATTTTCATTTTCTCGGAAACTGGTAGGCCTAGAATTAAGATTTTTGGTTTAAAATGTTCGTAATGAATGCCTCTACAAATCTTGTTATGGTCAAAACCACGCCAGACTTACCGTTTTTGAGAAAAAATATGTGCATCGCACAATAGCATACATATTTTCAGCTAAAAGTATGGCATAATTTGGTTTATTTTCATTTTCTCGGAAACTAGTAGGCCTAGAATTAAGATTTTTGGTTTAAAATGTTCGTAATGAATGCCTCTACAAATCTTGTTATGGTCAAAACCACGCCAGACTTACCGTTTTTGAGAAAAAATACGTGCATCGCACAATAACATACATATTTTCAGCTAAAAGTATGGCATAATTTGGTTTATTTTCATTTTCTCGGAAACTAGTAGGCCTAGAATTAAGATTTTTGGTTTAAAATGTTCGTAATGAATGCCTCTACAAATCTTGTTATGGTCAAAACCACGCCAGACTTACCGTTTTTGAGAAAAAATATGTGCATCGCACAATAACATACATATTTTCAGCTAAAAGTATGGCATAATTTGGTTTATTTTCATTTTCTCGGAAACTAGTAGGCCTAGAATTAAGATTTTTGGTTTAAAATGTTCGTAATGAATGCCTCTACAAATCTTGTTATGGTCAAAACCACGCCAGACTTACCGTTTTTGAGAAAAAATACGTGCATCGCACAATAACATACATATTTTCAGCTAAAAGTATGGCATAATTTGGTTTATTTTCATTTTCTCGGAAACTAGTAGGCCTAGAATTAAGATTTTTGGTTTAAAATGTTCGTAATGAATGCCTCTACAAATCTTGTTATGGTCAAAACCACGCCAGACTTACCGTTTTTGAGAAAAAATATGTGCATCGCACAATAACATACATATTTTCAGCTAAAAGTATGGCATAATTTGGTTTATTTTCATTTTCTCGGAAACTAGTAGGCCTAGAATTAAGATTTTTGGTTTAAAATGTTCGTAATGAATGCCTCTACAAATCTTGTTATGGTCAAAACCACGCCAGACTTACCGTTTTTGAGAAAAAATATGTGCATCGCACAATAACATACATATTTTCAGCTAAAAGTATGGCATAATTTGGTTTATTTTCATTTTCTCGGAAACTAGTAGGCCTAGAATTAAGATTTTTGGTTTAAAATGTTCGTAATGAATGCCTCTACAAATCTTGTTATGGTCAAAACCACGCCAGACTTACCGTTTTTGAGAAAAAATACGTGCATCGCACAATAACATACATATTTTCAGCTAAAAGTATGGCATAATTTGGTTTATTTTCATTTTCTCGGAAACTAGTAGGCCTAGAATTGAGATTTTTGGTTTAAAATGTTCGTAATGAATGCCTCTACAAATCTTGTTATGGTCAAAACCACGCCAGACTTACCGTTTTTGAGAAAAAATACGTGCATCGCACAATAACATACATATTTTCAGCTAAAAGCATGGCATAATTTGGTTTATTTTCATTTTCTCGGAAACTAGTAGGCCTAGAATTAAGATTTTTGGTTTAAAATGTTCGTAATGAATGCCTCTACAAATCTTGTTATGGTCAAAACCACGCCAGACTTACCGTTTTTGAGAAAAAATATGTGCATCGCACAATAACATACATATTTTCAGCTAAAAGTATGGCATAATTTGGTTTATTTTCATTTTCTCGGAAACTAGTAGGCCTAGAATTAAGATTTTTGGTTTAAAATGTTCGTAATGAATGCCTCTACAAATCTTGTTATGGTCAAAACCACGCCAGACTTACCGTTTTTGAGAAAAAATATGTGCATCGCACAATAACATACATATTTTCAGCTAAAAGTATGGCATAATTTGGTTTATTTTCATTTTCTCGGAAACTAGTAGGCCTAGAATTAAGATTTTTGGTTTAAAATGTTCGTAATGAATGCCTCTACAAATCTTGTTATGGTCAAAACCACGCCAGACTTACCGTTTTTGAGAAAAAATACGTGCATCGCACAATAACATACATATTTTCAGCTAAAAGTATGGCATAATTTGGTTTATTTTCATTTTCTCGGAAACTAGTAGGCCTAGAATTAAGATTTTTGGTTTAAAATGTTCGTAATGAATGCCTCTACAAATCTTGTTATGGTCAAAACCACGCCAGACTTACCGTTTTTGAGAAAAAATATGTGCATCGCACAATAACATACATATTTTTACATATTTTCAGCTAAAAGTATGGCATAATTTGGTTTATTTTCATTTTCTCGGAAACTAGTAGGCCTAGAATTAAGATTTTTGGTTTAAAATGTTCGTAATGAATGCCTCTACAAATCTTGTTATGGTCAAAACCACGCCAGACTTACCGTTTTTGAGAAAAAATATGTGCATCGCACAATAACATACATATTTTTACATATTTTCAGCTAAAAGTATGGCATAATTTGGTTTATTTTCATTTTCTCGGAAACTAGTAGGCCTAGAATTAAGATTTTTGGTTTAAAATGTTCGTAATGAATGCCTCTACAAATCTTGTTATGGTCAAAACCACGCCATACTTACCGTTTTTGAGAAAAAATATGTGCATCGCACAATAACATACATATTTTCAGCTAAAAGTATGGCATAATTTGGTTTATTTTCATTTTCTCGGAAACTGGTAGGCCTAGAATTAAGATTTTTGGTTTAAAATGTTCGTAATGAATGCCTCTACAAATCTTGTTATGGTCAAAACCACGCCAGACTTACCGTTTTTGAGAAAAAATATGTGCATCGCACAATAGCATACATATTTTCAGCTAAAAGTATGGCATAATTTGGTTTATTTTCATTTTCTCGGAAACTAGTAGGCCTAGAATTAAGATTTTTGGTTTAAAATGTTCGTAATGAATGCCTCTACAAATCTTGTTATGGTCAAAACCACGCCAGACTTACCGTTTTTGAGAAAAAATACGTGCATCGCACAATAACATACATATTTTCAGCTAAAAGTATGGCATAATTTGGTTTATTTTCATTTTCTCGGAAACTAGTAGGCCTAGAATTAAGATTTTTGTTTTAAAATGTTCGTAATGAATGCCTCTACAAATCTTGTTATGGTCAAAACCACGCCAGACTTACCGTTTTTGAGAAAAAATATGTGCATCGCACAATAACATACATATTTTCAGCTAAAAGTATGGCATAATTTGGTTTATTTTCATTTTCTCGGAAACTAGTAGGCCTAGAATTAAGATTTTTGGTTTAAAATGTTCGTAATGAATGCCTCTACAAATCTTTTTATGGTCAAAACCACGCCAGACTTACCGTTTTTGAGAAAAAATACGTGCATCGCACAATAACATACATATTTTCAGCTAAAAGCATGGCATAATTTGGTTTATTTTCATTTTCTCGGAAACTAGTAGGCCTAGAATTAAGATTTTTGGTTTAAAATGTTCGTAATGAATGCCTCTACAAATCTTGTTATGGTCAAAACCACGCCAGACTTACCGTTTTTGAGAAAAAATATTTGCATCGCACAATAACATACATATTTTCAGCTAAAAGTATGGCATAATTTGGTTTATTTTCATTTTCTCGGAAACTAGTAGGCCTAGAATTAAGATTTTTGGTTTAAAATGTTCGTAATGAATGCCTCTACAAATCTTGTTATGGTCAAAACCACGCCAGACTTACCGTTTTTGAGAAAAATATGTGCATCGCACAATAACATACATATTTTCAGCTAAAAGTATGGCATAATTTGGTTTATTTTCATTTTCTCGGAAACTAGTAGGCCTAGAATTAAGATTTTTGGTTTAAAATGTTCGTAATGAATGCCTCTACAAATCTTGTTATGGTCAAAACCACGCCAGACTTACCGTTTTTGAGAAAAAATACGTGCATCGCACAATAACATACATATTTTCAGCTAAAAGTATGGCATAATTTGGTTTATTTTCATTTTCTCGGAAACTAGTAGGCCTAGAATTAAGATTTTTGGTTTAAAATGTTCGTAATGAATGCCTCTACAAATCTTGTTATGGTCAAAACCACGCCAGAGTTACCGTTTTTGAGAAAAAATATGTGCATCGCACATAACATACATTTTACATATTTTCAGCTAAAAGTATGGCATAATTTGGTTTATTTTCATTTTCTCGGAAACTAGTAGGCCTAGAATTAAGATTTTTGGTTTAAAATGTTCGTAATGAATGCCTCTACAAATCTTGTTATGGTCAAAACCACGCCAGTGTTACCGTTTTTGAGAAAAAATATGTGCATCGCACAATAGCATACATATTTTCAGCTAAAAGTATGGCATAATTTGGTTTATTTTCATTTTCTCGGAAACTAGTAGGCCTAGAATTAAGATTTTTGATTTAAAATGTTCGTAATGAATGCCTCTACAAATCTTGTTATGGTCAAAACCACGCCAGAGTTACCGTTTTTGAGAAAAAATATGTGCATCGCACAATAACATACATATTTTTACATATTTTCAGCTAAAAGTATGGCATAATTTGGTTTATTTTCATTTTCTCGGAAACTAGTAGGCCTAGAATTAAGATTTTTGGTTTAAAATGTTCGTAATGAATGCCTCTACAAATCTTGTTATGGTCAAAACCACGCCAGACTTACCGTTTTTGAGAAAAAATGTGTGCATCGCACAATAACATACATATTTTCAGCTAAAAGTATGGCATAATTTGGTTTATTTTCATTTTCTCGGAAACTAGTAGGCCTAGAATTAAGATTTTTGGTTTAAAATGTTCGTAATGAATGCCTCTACAAATCTTGTTATGGTCAAAACCACGCTAGAGTTACCGTTTTTGAGAAAAAATATGTGCATCGCACAATAACATACATATTTTCAGCTAAAAGTATGGCATAATTTGGTTTATTTTCATTTTCTCGGAAACTGGTAGGCCTAGAATTAAGATTTTTGGTTTAAAATGTTCGTAATGAATGCCTCTACAAATCTTGTTATGGTCAAAACCACGCCAGACTTACCGTTTTTGAGAAAAAATATGTGCATCGCACAATAGCATACATATTTTCAGCTAAAAGTATGGCATAATTTGGTTTATTTTCATTTTCTCGGTAACTAGTAGGCCTAGAATTAAGATTTTTGGTTTAAAATGTTCGTAATGAATGCCTCTACAAATCTTGTTATGGTCAAAACCACGCCAGACTTACCGTTTTTGAGAAAAAATACGTGCATCGCACAATAACATACATATTTTCAGCTAAAAGTATGGCATAATTTGGTTTATTTTCATTTTCTCGGAAACTAGTAGGCCTAGAATTAAGATTTTTGGTTTAAAATGTTCGTAATGAATGCCTCTTGTTATGGTCAAAACCACGCCAGACTTACCGTTTTTGAGAAAAAATATGTGCATCGCACAATAACATACATATTTTCAGCTAAAAGTATGGCATAATTTGGTTTATTTTCATTTTCTCGGAAACTAGTAGGCCTAGAATTAAGATTATTGGTTTAAAATGTTCGTAATGAATGCCTCTACAAATCTTGTTATGGTCAAAACAACGCCAGACTTACCGTTTTTGAGAAAAAATACGTGCATCGCACAATAACATACATATTTTCAGCTAAAAGCATGGCATAATTTGGTTTATTTTCATTTTCTCGGAAACTAGTAGGCCTAGAATTAAGATTTTTGGTTTAAAATGTTCTTAATGAATGCCTCTACAAATCTTGTTATGGTCAAATCCACGCCAGACTTACCGTTTTTGAGAAAAAATATGTGCATCGCACAATAACATACATATTTTCAGCTAAAAGTATGGCATAATTTGGTTTATTTTCATTTTCTCGGAAACTAGTAGGCCTAGAATTAAGATTTTTGGTTTAAAATGTTCGTAATGAATGCCTCTACAAATCTTGTTATGGTCAAAACCACGCCAGACTTACCGTTTTTGAGAAAAAAATATGTGCATCGCACAATAACATACATATTTTCAGCTAAAAGTATGGCATAATTTGGTTTATTTTCATTTTCTCGGAAACTAGTAGGCCTAGAATTAAGATTTTTGGTTTAAAATGTTCGTAATGAATGCCTCTACAAATCTTGTTATGGTCAAAACCACGCCAGACTTACCGTTTTTGAGAAAAAATGTGTGCATCGCACAATAACATACATATTTTCAGCTAAAAGTATGGCATAATTTGGTTTATTTTCATTTTCTCGGAAACTAGTAGGCCTAGAATTAAGATTTTTGGTTTAAAATGTTCGTAATGAATGCCTCTACAAATCTTGTTATGGTCAAAACCACGCCAGACTTACCGTTTTTGAGAAAAAATATGTGCATCGCACAATAGCATACATATTTTCAGCTAAAAGTATGGCATAATTTGGTTTATTTTCATTTTCTCGGAAACTAGTAGGCCTATAATTAAGATTTTTGGTTTAAAATGTTCGTAAAGAATGCCTTTACAAATCTTGTTATGGTCAAAACCACGCCAGACTTACCGTTTTTGAGAAAAAATGTGTGCATCGCACAATAACATACATATTTTTACATATTTTCAGCTAAAAGTATGGCATAATTTGGTTTATTTTCATTTTCTCGGAAACTAGTAGGCCTAGAATTAAGATTTTTGGTTTAAAATGTTCGTAATGAATGCCTCTACAAATCTTGTTATGGTCAAAACCACGCCAGACTTACCGTTTTTGAGAAAAAATATGTGCATCGCACAATAACATACATATTTTTACATATTTTCAGCTAAAAGTATGGCATAATTTGGTTTATTTTCATTTTCTCGGAAACTAGTAGGCCTAGAATTAGGATTTTTGGTTTAAAATGTTCGTAATGAATGTCTCTACAAATCTTGTTATGGTCAAAACCACGCCAGACTTACCGTTTCTGAGAAAAAATATGTGCATCGCACAATAACATACATATTTTCAGCTAAAAGTATGGCATAATTTGGTTTATTTTCATTTTCTCGGAAACTAGTAGGCCTAGAGTTAAGATTTTTGGTTTAAAATGTTCGTAATGAATGCCTCTACAAATCTTGTTATGGTCAAAACCACGCCAGACTTACCGTTTTTGAGAAAAAATATGTGCATCGCACAATAACATACATATTTTCAGCTAAAAGTATGGCATAATTTGGTTTATTTTCATTTTCTCGGAAACTAGTAGGCCTAGAATTAAGATTTTTGGTTTAAAATGTTCGTAATGAATGCCTCTACAAATCTTGTTATGGTCAAAACCACGCCAGACTTACCGTTTTTGAGAAAAAATATGTGCATCGCACAATAACATACATATTTTCAGCTAAAAGTATGGCATAATTTGTTTTATTTTCATTTTCTCGGAAACTAGTAGGCCTAGAATTAAGATTTTTTGTTTAAAATGTTCGTAATGAATGCCTCTACAAATCTTGTTATGGTCAAAACCACGCCAGACTTACCGTTTTTGAGAAAAAATATGTGCATTGCACAATAACATAATTTGGTTTATTTTCATTTTCTCGGAAACTAGTAGGCCTAGAATTAAGATTTTTGGTTTAAAATGTTCGTAATGAATGCCTCTACAAATCTTTTTATGGTCAAAACCACGCCAGACTTACCGTTTTTGAGAAAAAATATGTGCATCGCACAATAACATACATATTTTCAGCTAAAAGTATGGCATAATTTGGTTTATTTTCATTTTCTCGGAAACTAGTAGGCCTAGAATTAAGATTTTTGGTTTAAAATGTTCGTAATGAATGCCTCTACAAATCTTGTTATGGTCAAAACCACGCTAGACTTACCGTTTTTGAGAAAAAATATGTGCATCGCACAATGACATACATATTTTTACATATTTTCAGCTAAAAGTATGGCATAATTTGGTTTATTTTCATTTTCTCGGAAACTAGTAGGCCTAGAATTAAGATTTTTGGTTTAAAATGTTCGTAATGAATGCCTCTACAAATCTTGTTATGGTCAAAACCACGCCAGACTTACCGTTTTTGAGAAAAAATATGTGCATCGCACAATAACATACATATTTTCAGCTAAAAGTATGGCATAATTTGGTTTATTTTCATTTTCTCGGAAACTAGTAGGCCTAGAATTAAGATTTTTGGTTTAAAATGTTCGTAATGAATGCCTCTACAAATCTTGTTACGGTCAAAACCACGCCAGACTTACCGTTTTTGAGAAAAAATATGTGCATCGCACAATAACATACATATTTTTACATATTTTCAGCTAAAAGTATGGCATAATTTGGTTTATTTTCATTTTCTCGGAAACTAGTAGGCCTAGAATTAAGATTTTTGGTTTAAAATGTTCGTAATGAATGCCTCTACAAATCTTGTTATGGTCAAAACCACGCCAGACTTACCGTTTTTGAGAAAAAATATATGCATCGCACAATAACATACATATTTTTACATATTTTCAGCTAAAAGTATGGCATAATTTGGTTTATTTTCATTTTCTCGGAAACTAGTAGGCCTAGAGTTAAGATTTTTGGTTTAAAATGTTCGTAATGAATGCCTCTACAAATCTTGTTATGGTCAAAACGACGCCAGACTTACCGTTTTTGAGAAAAAATATGTGCATCGCACAATAACATACATATTTTTACATACTTTCAGCTAAAAGTATGGCATAATTTGGTTTATTTTCATTTTCTCGGAAACTAGTAGGCCTAGAATTAAGATTTTTGGTTTAAAATGTTCATAATGAATGCCTCTACAAATCTTGTTATGGTCAAAACCACGCCAGACTTACCGTTTTTGAGAAAAAATATGTGCATCGCACAATAACATACATATTTTTACATATTTTCAGCTAAAAGTATGGCATAATTTGGTTTATTTTCATTTTCTCGGAAACTAGTAGGCCTAGAATTAAGATTTTTGGTTTAAAATGTTCGTAATGAATGCTTCTACAAATCTTGTTATGGTCAAAACCACGCCAGACTTACCGTTTTTGAGAAAAAGTATGTGCATCGCACAATAACATACATATTTTCAGCTAAAAGTATGGCATAATTTGGTTTATTTTCATTTTCTCGGAAACTAGTAGGCCTAGAATTAAGATTTTTGGTTTAAAATGTTCGTAATGAATGCCTCTACAAATCTTGTTATGGTCAAAACCACGCCAGACTTACCGTTTTTGAGAAAAAACATACATATTTTCAGCTAAAAGTATGGCATAATTTGGTTTATTTTCATTTTCTCGGAAACTAGTAGGCCTAGAATTAGGATTTTTGGTTTAAAATGTTCGTAATGAATGCCTCTACAAATCTTGTTATGGTCAAAACCACGCCAGACTTACCGTTTTTGAGAAAAAATATGTGCATCGCACAATAACATACATATTTTTACATATTTTCAGCTAAAAGTATGGCATAATTTGGTTTATTTTCATTTTCTCGGAAACTAGAAGGCCTAGAATTAAGATTTTTGGTTTAAAATGTTCGTAATGAATGCCTCTACAAATCTTGTTATGGTCAAAACCACGCCAGACTTACCGTTTTTGAGAAAAAATATGTGCATCGCACAATAACATACATATTTTCAGCTAAAAGTATGGCATAATTTGGTTTATTTTCATTTTCTCGGAAACTAGTAGGCCTAGAATTAAGATTTTTGGTTTAAAATGTTCGTAATGAATGCCTCTACAAACCTTGTTATGTTCAAAACCACGCCAGACTTACCGTTTTTGAGAAAAAATATGTGCATCGCACAATAACATACATATTTTTACATATTTTCAGCTAAAAGTATGGCATAATTTGGTTTATTTTCATTTTCTCGGAAACTAGTAGGCCTAGAATTAAGATTTTTGGTTTAAAATGTTCGTAATGAATGCCTCTACAAATCTTGTTATGGTCAAAAACACGCCAGACTTACCGTTTTTGAGAAAAAATATGTGCATCGCACAATAACATACATATTTTTACATATTTTCAGCTAAAAGTAAGGTTTATTTTCATTTTCTCGGAAACTAGTAGGCCTAGAATTAAGATTTTTGGTTTAAAATGTTCGTAATGAATGCCTCTACAAATCTTGTTATGGTCAAAACCACGCCAGACTTACCGTTTTTGAGAAAAAATATGTGCATCGCACAATAACATACATATTTTCAGCTAAAAGTATGGCATAATTTGGTTTATTTTCATTTTCTCGGAAACTAGTAGGCCTAGAATTAAGATTTTTGGTTTAAAATGTTCGTAATGAATGCCTCTACAAATCTTGTTATGGTCAAAACCACGCCAGACTTACCGTTTTTGAGAAAAAATATGTGCATCGCACAATAACATACATATTTTCAGCTAAAAGTATGGCATAATTTGGTTTATTTTCATTTTCTCGGAAACTAGTAGGCCTAGAATTAAGATTTTTGGCTCAAAATGTTCGTAATGAATGCCTCTACAAATCTTGTTATGGTCAAAACCACGCCAGACTTACCGTTTTTGAGAAAAAATATGTGCATCGCACAATAACATACATATTTTCAGCTAAAAGTATGGCATAATTTGGTTTATTTTCATTTTCTCGGAAACTAGTAGGCCTAGAATTAAGATTTTTGGTTTAAAATGTTCGTAATGAATGCCTCTACAAATCTTGTTATGGTCAAAACCACGCCAGACTTACCGTTTTTGAGAAAAAATATGTGCATCGCACAATAACATACATATTTTTACATATTTTCAGCTAAAAGTATGGCATAATTTGGTTTATTTTCATTTTCTCGGAAACTAGTAGGCCTAGAATTAGGATTTTTGGTTTAAAATGTTCGTAATGAATGCCTCTACAAATCTTGTTATGGTCAAAACCACGCCAGACTTACCGTTTTTGAGAAAAAATATGTGCATCGCACAATAACATACATATTTTCAGCTAAAAGTATGGCATAGTTTGGTTTATTTTCATTTTCTCGGAAACTAGTAGGCCTAGAATTAAGATTTTTAGTTTAAAATGTTCGTAATGAATGCCTCTACAAATCTTGTTATGGTCAAAACCACGCCAGACTTACCGTTTTTGAGAAAAAATATGTGCATCGCACAATAACATACATATTTTTACATATTTTCAGCTAAAAGTATGGCATAATTTGGTTTATTTTCATTTTCTCCGAAACTAGTAGGCCTAGAATTAAGATTTTTGGTTTAAAATGTTCGTAATGAATGCCTCTACAAATCTTGTAATGGTCAAAACCACGCCAGACTTACCGTTTTTGAGAAAAAATATGTGCATCGCACAATAACATACATATTTTCAGCTAAAAGTATGGCATAATTTGGTTTATTTTCATTTTCTCGGAAACTAGTAGGCCTAGAATTAAGATTTTTGGCTCAAAATGTTCGTAATGAATGCCTCTACAAATCTTGTTATGGTCAAAACCACGCCAGACTTACCGTTTTTGAGAAAAAATATGTGCATCGCACAATAACATACATATTTTCAGCTAAAAGTATGGCATAATTTGGTTTATTTTCATTTTCTCGGAAACTAGTAGGCCTAGAATTAAGATTTTTGGTTTAAAATGTTCGTAATGAATGCCTCTACAAATCTTGTTATGGTCAAAACCACGCCAGACTTACCGTTTTTGAGAAAAAATATGTGCATCGCACAATAACATACATATTTTTACATATTTTCAGCTAAAAGTATGGCATAATTTGGTTTATTTTCATTTTCTCGGAAACTAGTAGGCCTAGAATTAAGATTTTTGGTTTAAAATGTTCGTAATGAATGCCTCTACAAATCTAGTTATGGTCACCACGCCAGACTTACCGTTTTTGAGAAAAAATATATGCATCGCACAATAACATACATATTTTTACATATTTTCAGCTAAAAGTATGGCATAATTTGGTTTATTTTCATTTTCTCGGAAACTAGTAGGCCTAGAGTTAAGATTTTTGGTTTAAAATGTTCGTAATGAATGCCTCTACAAATCTTGTTATGGTCAAAACGACGCCAGACTTACCGTTTTTGAGAAAAAATATGTGCATCGCACAATAACATACATATTTTTACATACTTTCAGCTAAAAGTATGGCATAATTTGGTTTATTTTCATTTTCTCGGAAACTAGTAGGCCTAGAATTAAGATTTTTGGTTTAAAATGTTCATAATGAATGCCTCTACAAATCTTGTTATGGTCAAAACCACGCCAGACTTACCGTTTTTGAGAAAAAATATGTGCATCGCACAATAACATACATATTTTTACATATTTTCAGCTAAAAGTATGGCATAATTTGGTTTATTTTCATTTTCTCGGAAACTAGTAGGCCTAGAATTAAGATTTTTGGTTTAAAATGTTCGTAATGAATGCTTCTACAAATCTTGTTATGGTCAAAACCACGCCAGACTTACCGTTTTTGAGAAAAAGTATGTGCATCGCACAATAACATACATATTTTCAGCTAAAAGTATGGCATAATTTGGTTTATTTTCATTTTCTCGGAAACTAGTAGGCCTAGAATTAAGATTTTTGGTTTAAAATGTTCGTAATGAATGCCTCTACAAATCTTGTTATGGTCAAAACCACGCCAGACTTACCGTTTTTGAGAAAAAACATACATATTTTCAGCTAAAAGTATGGCATAATTTGGTTTATTTTCATTTTCTCGGAAACTAGTAGGCCTAGAATTAGGATTTTTGGTTTAAAATGTTCGTAATGAATGCCTCTACAAATCTTGTTATGGTCAAAACCACGCCAGACTTACCGTTTTTGAGAAAAAATATGTGCATCGCACAATAACATACATATTTTTACATATTTTCAGCTAAAAGTATGGCATAATTTGGTTTATTTTCATTTTCTCGGAAACTAGAAGGCCTAGAATTAAGATTTTTGGTTTAAAATGTTCGTAATGAATGCCTCTACAAATCTTGTTATGGTCAAAACCACGCCAGACTTACCGTTTTTGAGAAAAAATATGTGCATCGCACAATAACATACATATTTTTACATATTTTCAGCTAAAAGTATGGCATAATTTGGTTTATTTTCATTTTCTCGGAAACTAGTAGGCCTAGAATTAAGATTTTTGGTTTAAAATGTTCGTAATGAATGCCTCTACAAACCTTGTTATGTTCAAAATCACGCCAGACTTACCGTTTTTGAGAAAAAATATGTGCATCGCACAATAACATACATATTTTTACATATTTTCAGCTAAAAGTATGGTTTATTTTCATTTTCTCGGAAACTAGTAGGCCTAGAATTAAGATTTTTGGTTTAAAATGTTCGTAATGAATGCCTCTACAAATCTTGTTATGGTCAAAAACACGCCAGACTTACCGTTTTTGAGAAAAAATATGTGCATCGCACAATAACATACATATTTTTACATATTTTCAGCTAAAAGTATGGTTTATTTTCATTTTCTCGGAAACTAGTAGGCCTAGAATTAAGATTTTTGGTTTAAAATGTTCGTAATGAATGCCTCTACAAATCTTGTTATGGTCAAAACCACGCCAGACTTACCGTTTTTGAGAAAAAATATGTGCATCGCACAATAACATACATATTTTCAGCTAAAAGTATGGCATAATTTGGTTTATTTTCATTTTCTCCGAAACTAGTAGGCCTAGAATTAAGATTTTTGGTTTAAAATGTTCGTAATGAATGCCTCTACAAATCTTGTTATGGTCAAAACCACGCCAGACTTACCGTTTTTGAGAAAAAATATGTGCATCGCACAATAACATACATATTTTCAGCTAAAAGTATGGCATAATTTGGTTTATTTTCATTTTCTCGGAAACTAGTAGGCCTAGAATTAAGATTTTTGGCTCAAAATGTTCGTAATGAATGCCTCTACAAATCTTGTTATGGTCAAAACCACGCCAGACTTACCGTTTTTGAGAAAAAATATGTGCATCGCACAATAACATACATATTTTCAGCTAAAAGTATGGCATAATTTGGTTTATTTTCATTTTCTCGGAAACTAGTAGGCCTAGAATTAAGATTTTTGGTTTAAAATGTTCGTAATGAATGCCTCTACAAATCTTGTTATGGTCAAAACCACGCCAGACTTACCGTTTTTGAGAAAAAATATGTGCATCGCACAATAACATACATATTTTTACATATTTTCAGCTAAAAGTATGGCATAATTTGGTTTATTTTCATTTTCTCGGAAACTAGTAGGCCTAGAATTAAGATTTTTGGTTTAAAATGTTCGTAATGAATGCCTCTACAAATCTAGTTATGGTCAAAACCACGCCAGACTTACCGTTTTTGAGAAAAAATATATGCATCGCACAATAACATACATATTTTTACATATTTTCAGCTAAAAGTATGGCATAATTTGGTTTATTTTCATTTTCTCGGAAACTAGTAGGCCTAGAATTAAGATTTTTGGTTTAAAATGTTCGTAATGAATGCCTCTACAAATCTTGTTATGGTCAAAACCACGCCAGACTTACCGTTTTTGAGAAAAAATATGTGCATCGCACAATAACATACATATTTTCAGCTAAAAGTATGGCATAATTTGGTTTATTTTCATTTTCTCGGAAACTAGTAGGCCTAGAATTAAGATTTTTGGTTTAAAATGTTCGTAATGAATGCCTCTACAAATCTTGTTATGGTCAAAACCACGCCAGACTTACCGTTTTTGAGAAAAAATATGTGCATCGCACAATAACATACATATTTTCAGCTAAAAGTATGGCATAATTTGGTTTATTTTCATTTTCTCGGAAACTAGTAGGCCTAGAATTAAGATTTTTGGTTTAAAATGTTCGTAATGAATGCTTCTACAAATCTTGTTATGGTCAAAACCACGCCAGACTTACCGTTTTTGAGAAAAAGTATGTGCATCGCACAATAACATACATATTTTCAGCTAAAAGTATGGCATAATTTGGTTTATTTTCATTTTCTCGGAAACTAGTAGGCCTAGAATTAAGATTTTTGGTTTAAAATGTTCGTAATGAATGCCTCTACAAATCTTGTTATGGTCAAAACCACGCCAGACTTACCGTTTTTGAGAAAAAATATGTGCATTGCACAAAAACATACATATTTTCAGCTAAAAGTATGGCATAATTTGGTTTATTTTCATTTTCTCGGAAACTAGTAGGCCTAGAATTAGGATTTTTGGTTTAAAATGTTCGTAATGAATGCCTCTACAAATCTTGTTATGGTCAAAACCACGCCAGACTTACCGTTTTTGAGAAAAAATATGTGCATCGCACAATAACATACATATTTTTACATATTTTCAGCTAAAAGTATGGCATAATTTGGTTTATTTTCATTTTCTCGGAAACTAGAAGGCCTAGAATTAAGATTTTTGGTTTAAAATGTTCGTAATGAATGCCTCTACAAATCTTGTTATGGTCAAAACCACGCCAGACTTACCGTTTTTGAGAAAAAATATGTGCATCGCACAATAACATACATATTTTTACATATTTTCAGCTAAAAGTATGGCATAATTTGGTTTATTTTCATTTTCTCGGAAACTAGTAGGCCTAGAATTAAGATTTTTGGCTTAAAATGTTCGTAATGAATGCCTCTACAAATCTTGTTATGGTCAAAACCACGCCAGACTTACCGTTTTTGAGAAAAAATATGTGCATCGCACAATAACATACATATTTTCAGCTAAAAGTATGGCATAATTTGGTTTATTTTCATTTTCTCGGAAACTAGTAGGCCTAGAATTATGATTTTTGGTTTAAAATGTTAGTAATGAATGCCTCTACAAATCTTGTTATGGGCAAAACCACGCCAGACTTACCGTTTTTGAGAAAAAATATGTGCATCGCACAATAACATACATATTTTCAGCTAAAAGTATGGCATAATTTGGTTTATTTTCATTTTCTCGGAAACTAGTAGGCCTAGAATTAAGATTTTTGGCTCAAAATGTTCGTAATGAATGCCTCTACAAATCTTGTTATGGTCAAAACCACGCCAGACTTACCGTTTTTGAGAAAAAATATGTGCATCGCACAATAACATACATATTTTCAGCTAAAAGTATGGCATAATTTGGTTTATTTTCATTTTCTCGGAAACTAGTAGGCCTAGAATTAAGATTTTTGGTTTAAAATGTTCGTAATGAATGCCTCTACAAATCTTGTTATGGTCAAAACCACGCCAGACTTACCGTTTTTGAGAAAAAATATGTGCATCGCACAATAACATACATATTTTTACATATTTTCAGCTAAAAGTATGGCATAATTTGGTTTATTTTCATTTTCTCGGAAACTAGTAGGCCTAGAATTAAGATTTTTGGTTTAAAATGTTCGTAATGAATGCCTCTACAAATCTAGTTATGGTCAAAACCACGCCAGACTTACCGTTTTTGAGAAAAAATATATGCATCGCACAATAACATACATATTTTTACATATTTTCAGCTAAAAGTATGGCATAATTTGGTTTATTTTCATTTTCTCGGAAACTAGTAGGCCTAGAATTAAGATTTTTGGTTTAAAATGTTCGTAATGAATGCCTCTACAAATCTTGTTATGGTCAAAACCACGCCAGACTTACCGTTTTTGAGAAAAAATATGTGCATCGCACAATAACATACATATTTTCAGCTAAAAGTATGGCATAATTTGGTTTATTTTCATTTTCTCGGAAACTAGTAGGCCTAGAATTAAGATTTTTGGTTTAAAATGTTCGTAATGAATGCCTCTACAAATCTTGTTATGGTCAAAACCACGCCAGACTTACCGTTTTTGAGAAAAAATATGTGCATCGCACAATAACATACATATTTTCAGCTAAAAGTATGGCATAATTTGGTTTATTTTCATTTTCTCGGAAACTAGTAGGCCTAGAATTAAGATTTTTGGTTTAAAATGTTCGTAATGAATGCCTCTACAAATCTTGTTATGGTCAAAACCACGCCAGACTTACCGTTTTTGAGAAAAAATATGTGCATTGCACAAAAACATACATATTTTCAGCTAAAAGTATGGCATAATTTGGTTTATTTTCATTTTCTCGGAAACTAGTAGGCCTAGAATTAGGATTTTTGGTTTAAAATGTTCGTAATGAATGCCTCTACAAATCTTGTTATGGTCAAAACCACGCCAGACTTACCGTTTTTGAGAAAAAATATGTGCATCGCACAATAACATACATATTTTTACATATTTTCAGCTAAAAGTATGGCATAATTTGGTTTATTTTCATTTTCTCGGAAACTAGAAGGCCTAGAATTAAGATTTTTGGTTTAAAATGTTCGTAATGAATGCCTCTACAAATCTTGTTATGGTCAAAACCACGCCAGACTTACCGTTTTTGAGAAAAAATATGTGCATCGCACAATAACATACATATTTTTACATATTTTCAGCTAAAAGTATGGCATAATTTGGTTTATTTTCATTTTCTCGGAAACTAGTAGGCCTAGAATTAAGATTTTTGGTTTAAAATGTTCGTAATGAATGCCTCTACAAATCTTGTTATGTTCAAAACCACGCCAGACTTACCGTTTTTGAGAAAAAATATGTGCATCGCACAATAACATACATATTTTTACATATTTTCAGCTAAAAGTATGGCATAATTTGGTTTATTTTCATTTTCTCGGAAACTAGTAGGCCTAGAATTAAGATTTTTGGTTTAAAATGTTCGTAATGAATGCCTCTACAAATCTTGTTATGGTCAAAACCACGCCAGACTTACCGTTTTTGAGAAAAAATATGTGCATCGCACAATAACATACATATTTTTACATATTTTCAGCTAAAAGTATGGCATAATTTGGTTTATTTTCATTTTCTCGGAAACTAGTAGGCCTAGAATTAAGATTTTTGGTTTAAAATGTTCGTAATGAATGCCTCTACAAATCTTGTTATGGTCAAAACCACGCCAGACTTACCGTTTTTGAGAAAAAATATGTGCATCGCACAATAACATACATATTTTCAGCTAAAAGTATGGCATAATTTGGTTTATTTTCATTTTCTCGGAAACTAGTAGGCCTAGAATTAAGATTTTTGGTTTAAAATGTTTGTAATGAATGCCTCTACAAATCTTGTTATGGTCAAAACCACGCCAGACTTACCGTTTTTGAGAAAAAATATGTGCATCGCACAATAACATACATATTTTTACATATTTTCAGCTAAAAGTATGGCATAATTTGGTTTATTTTCATTTTCTCGGAAACTAGTAGGCCTAGAATTAAGATTTTTGGTTTAAAATGTTCGTAATGAATGCCTCTACAAACCTTGTTATGTTCAAAACCACGCCAGACTTACCGTTTTTGAGAAAAAATATGTGCATCGCACAATAACATACATATTTTTACATATTTTCAGCTAAAAGTATGGCATAATTTGGTTTATTTTCATTTTCTCGGAAACTAGTAGGCCTAGAATTAAGATTTTTGGTTTAAAATGTTCGTAATGAATGCCTCTACAAATCTTGTTATGGTCAAAACCACGCCAGACTTACCGTTTTTGAGAAAAAATATGTGCATCGCACAATAACATACATATTTTTACATATTTTCAGCTAAAAGTATGGCATAATTTGGTTTATTTTCATTTTCTCGGAAACTAGTAGGCCTAGAATTAAGATTTTTGGTTTAAAATGTTCGTAATGAATGTCTCTACAAACCTTGTTATGTTCAAAACCACGCCAGACTTACCGTTTTTGAGAAAAAATATGTGCATCGCACAATAACATACATATTTTTACATATTTTCAGCTAAAAGTATGGCATAATTTGGTTTATTTTCATTTTCTCGGAAACTAGTAGGCCTAGAATTAAGATTTTTGGTTTAAAATGTTCGTAATGAATGCCTCTACAAACCTTGTTATGTTCAAAACCACGCCAGACTTACCGTTTTTGAGAAAAAATATGTGCATCGCACAATAACATACATATTTTTACATATTTTCAGCTAAAAGTATGGCATAATTTGGTTTATTTTCATTTTCTCGGAAACTAGTAGGCCTAGAATTAAGATTTTTGGTTTAAAATGTTCGTAATGAATGCCTCTACAAATCTTGTTATGGTCAAAACCACGCCAGACTTACCGTTTTTGAGAAAAAATATGTGCATCGCACAATAACATACATATTTTTACATATTTTCAGCTAAAAGTATGGCATAGTTTGTTTTATTTTTATTTTCTCGGAAACTAGTAGGCCTAGAATTAAGATTTTTGGTTTAAAATGTTCGTAATGAATGCCTCTACAAATCTTGTTATGGTCAAAACCACGCCAGACTTACCGTTTTGAGAAAAAATATATGCATCGCACAATAACATACATATTTTTACATATTTTCAGCTAAAAGTATGGCATAATTTGGTTTATTTTCATTTTCTCGGAAACTAGTAGGCCTAGAATTAAGATTTTTGGTTTAAAATGTTCGTAATGAATGCCTCTACAAATCTTGTTATGGTCAAAACCACGCCAGACTTACCGTTTTTGAGAAAAAATATGTGCATCGCACAATAACATACATATTTTTACATATTTTCAGCTAAAAGTATGGCATAATTTGGTTTATTTTCATTTTCTCGGAAACTAGTAGGCCTAGAATTAAGATTTTTGGTTTAAAATGTTCGTAATGAATGCCTCTACAAATCTTGTTATGGTCAAAACCACGCCAGACTTACCGTTTTTGAGAAAAAATATGTGCATCGCACAATAACATACATATTTTTACATATTTTCAGCTAAAAGTATGGTTTATTTTCATTTTCTCGGAAACTAGTAGGCCTAGAATTAAGATTTTTGGTTTAAAATGTTCGTAATGAATGCCTCTACAAATCTTGTTATGGTCAAAACCACGCCAGACTTACCGTTTTGAGAAAAAATATATGCATCGCACAATAACATACATATTTTTACATATTTTCAGCTAAAAGTATGGCATAATTTGGTTTATTTTCATTTTCTCGGAAACTAGTAGGCCTAGAATTAAGATTTTTGGTTTAAAATGTTCGTAATGAATGCCTCTACAAATCTTGTTATGGTCAAAACCACGCCAGACTTACCGTTTTTGAGAAAAAATATGTGCATCGCACAATAACATACATATTTTTACATATTTTCAGCTAAAAGTATGGCATAATTTGGTTTATTTTCATTTTCTCGGAAACTAGTAGGCCTAGAATTAAGATTTTTGGTTTAAAATGTTCGTAATGAATGCCTCTACAAATCTTGTTATGGTCAAAACCACGCCAGACTTACCGTTTTTGAGAAAAAATATGTGCATCGCACAATAACATACATATTTTTACATATTTTCAGCTAAAAGTATGGCATAATTTGGTTTATTTTCATTTTCTCGGAAACTAGTAGGCCTAGAATTAAGATTTTTGGTTTAAAATGTTCGTAATGAATGCCTCTACAAATCTTGTTATGGTCAAAACCACGCCAGACTTACCGTTTTTGAGAAAAAATATGTGCATCGCACAATAACATACATATTTTTACATATTTTCAGCTAAAAGTATGGCATAATTTGGTTTATTTTCATTTTCTCGGAAACTAGTAGGCCTAGAATTAAGATTTTTGGTTTAAAATGTTCGTAATGAATGCCTCTACAAATCTTGTTATGGTCAAAACCACGCCAGACTTACCGTTTTTGAGAAAAAATACTTGCATCGCACAATAACATACATATTTTTACATATTTTCAGCTAAAAGTATGGCATAATTTGGTTTATTTTCATTTTCTCGGAAACTAGTAGGCCTAGAATTAAGATTTTTGGTTTAAAATGTTCGTAATGAATGCCTCTACAAATCTTGTTATGGTCAAAACCACGCCAGACTTACCGTTTTTGAGAAAAAATATGTGCATCGCACAATAACATACATATTTTTACATATTTTCAGCTAAAAGTATGGTTTATTTTCATTTTCTCGGAAACTAGTAGGCCTAGAATTAAGATTTTTGGTTTAAAATGTTCGTAATGAATGCCTCTACAAATCTTGTTATGGTCAAAACCACGCCAGACTTACCGTTTTGAGAAAAAATATATGCATCGCACAATAACATACATATTTTTACATATTTTCAGCTAAAAGTATGGCATAATTTGGTTTATTTTCATTTTCTCGGAAACTAGTAGGCCTAGAATTAAGATTTTTGGTTTAAAATGTTCGTAATGAATGCCTCTACAAATCTTGTTATGGTCAAAACCACGCCAGACTTACCGTTTTTGAGAAAAAATATGTGCATCGCACAATAACATACATATTTTTACATATTTTCAGCTAAAAGTATGGCATAATTTGGTTTATTTTCATTTTCTCGGAAACTAGTAGGCCTAGAATTAAGATTTTTGGTTTAAAATGTTCGTAATGAATGCCTCTACAAATCTTGTTATGGTCAAAACCACGCCAGACTTACCGTTTTTGAGAAAAAATATGTGCATCGCACAATAACATACATATTTTTACATATTTTCAGCTAAAAGTATGGCATAATTTGGTTTATTTTCATTTTCTCGGAAACTAGTAGGCCTAGAATTAAGATTTTTGGTTTAAAATGTTCGTAATGAATGCCTCTACAAATCTTGTTATGGTCAAAACCACGCCAGACTTACCGTTTTTGAGAAAAAATATGTGCATCGCACAATAACATACATATTTTTACATATTTTCAGCTAAAAGTATGGTTTATTTTCATTTTCTCGGAAACTAGTAGGCCTAGAATTAAGATTTTTGGTTTAAAATGTTCGTAATGAATGCCTCTACAAATCTTGTTATGGTCAAAACCACGCCAGACTTACCGTTTTTGAGAAAAAATATGTGCATCGCACAATAACATACATATTTTCAGCTAAAAGTATGGCATAATTTGGTTTATTTTCATTTTCTCGGAAACTAGTAGGCCTAGAATTAAGATTTTTGGTTTAAAATGTTTGTAATGAATGCCTCTACAAATCTTGTTATGGTCAAAACCACGCCAGACTTACCGTTTTTGAGAAAAAATATGTGCATCGCACAATAACATACATATTTTTACATATTTTCAGCTAAAAGTATGGCATAATTTGGTTTATTTTCATTTTCTCGGAAACTAGTAGGCCTAGAATTAAGATTTTTGGTTTAAAATGTTCGTAATGAATGCCTCTACAAACCTTGTTATGTTCAAAACCACGCCAGACTTACCGTTTTTGAGAAAAAATATGTGCATCGCACAATAACATACATATTTTCAGCTAAAAGTATGGCATAATTTGGTTTATTTTCATTTTCTCGGAAACTAGTAGGCCTAGAATTAAGATTTTTGGTTTAAAATGTTCGTAATGAATGCCTCTACAAATCTTGTTATGGTCAAAACCACGCCAGACTTACCGTTTTTGAGAAAAAATATGTGCATCGCACAATAACATACATATTTTTACATATTTTCAGCTAAAAGTATGGCATAATTTGGTTTATTTTCATTTTCTCGGAAACTAGTAGGCCTAGAATTAAGATTTTTGGTTTAAAATGTTCGTAATGAATGTCTCTACAAACCTTGTTATGTTCAAAACCACGCCAGACTTACCGTTTTTGAGAAAAAATATGTGCATCGCACAATAACATACATATTTTTACATATTTTCAGCTAAAATTTGGTTTATTTTCATTTTCTCGGAAACTAGTAGGCCTAGAATTAAGATTTTTGGTTTAAAATGTTCGTAATGAATGCCTCTACAAACCTTGTTATGTTCAAAACCACGCCAGACTTACCGTTTTTGAGAAAAAATATGTGCATCGCACAATAACATACATATTTTTACATATTTTCAGCTAAAAGTATGGCATAATTTGGTTTATTTTCATTTTCTCGGAAACTAGTAGGCCTAGAATTAAGATTTTTGGTTTAAAATGTTCGTAATGAATGCCTCTACAAATCTTGTTATGGTCAAAACCACGCCAGACTTACCGTTTTTGAGAAAAAATATGTGCATCGCACAATAACATACATATTTTTACATATTTTCAGCTAAAAGTATGGCATAGTTTGTTTTATTTTTATTTTCTCGGAAACTAGTAGGCCTAGAATTAAGATTTTTGGTTTAAAATGTTCGTAATGAATGCCTCTACAAATCTTGTTATGGTCAAAACCACGCCAGACTTACCGTTTTTGAGAAAAAATATGTGCATCGCACAATAACATACATATTTTCAGCTAAAAGTATGGAATAATTTGGTTTATTTTCATTTTCTCGGAAACTAGTAGGCCTAGAATTAAGATTTTTGGTTTAAAATGTTCGTAATGAATGCCTCTACAAATCTTGTTATGGTCAAAACCACGCCAGACTTACCGTTTTTGAGAAAAAATATGTGCATCGCACAATAACATACATATTTTTACATATTTTCAGCTAAAAGTATGGCATAATTTGGTTTATTTTCATTTTCTCGGAAACTAGTAGGCCTAGAATTAAGATTTTTGGTTTAAAATGTTCGTAATGAATGCCTCTACAAATCTTGTTATGGTCAAAACCACGCCAGACTTACCGTTTTGAGAAAAAATATATGCATCGCACAATAACATACATATTTTTACATATTTTCAGCTAAAAGTATGGCATAATTTGGTTTATTTTCATTTTCTCGGAAACTAGTAGGCCTAGAATTAAGATTTTTGGTTTAAAATGTTCGTAATGAATGCCTCTACAAATCTTGTTATGGTCAAAACCACGCCAGACTTACCGTTTTTGAGAAAAAATATGTGCATCGCACAATAACATACATATTTTTACATATTTTCAGCTAAAAGTATGGCATAATTTGGTTTATTTTCATTTTCTCGGAAACTAGTAGGCCTAGAATTAAGATTTTTGGTTTAAAATGTTCGTAATGAATGCCTCTACAAATCTTGTTATGGTCAAAACCACGCCAGACTTACCGTTTTTGAGAAAAAATATGTGCATCGCACAATAACATACATATTTTTACATACTTTCAGCTAAAAGTATGGCATAATTTGGTTTATTTTCATTTTCTCGGAAACTAGTAGGCCTAGAATTAAGATTTTTGGTTTAAAATGTTCATAATGAATGCCTCTACAAATCTTGTTATGGTCAAAACCACGCCAGACTTACCGTTTTTGAGAAAAAATATGTGCATCGCACAATAACATACATATTTTCAGCTAAAAGTATGGCATAATTTGGTTTATTTTCATTTTCTCGGAAACTAGTAGGCCTAGAATTAAGATTTTTGGTTTAAAATGTTCGTAATGAATGCCTCTACAAACCTTGTTATGTTCAAAACCACGCCAGACTTACCGTTTTTGAGAAAAAATATGTGCATCGCACAATAACATACATATTTTTACATATTTTCAGCTAAAAGTATGGCATAATTTGGTTTATTTTCATTTGTTCGGAAACTAGTAGGCCTAGAATTAAGATTTTTGGTTTAAAATGTTCGTAATGAATGCCTCTACAAATCTTGTTATGGTCAAAACCACGCCAGACTTACCGTTTTTGAGAAAAAATATGTGCATCGCACAATAACATACATATTTTCAGCTAAAAGTATGGCATAATTTGGTTTATTTTCATTTTCTCGGAAACTAGTAGGACAAGAATTAAGATTTTTGGTTTAAAATGTTCGTAATGAATGCCTCTACAAATCTTGTTATGGTCAAAACCACGCCAGACTTACCGTTTTTGAGAAAAAATATGTGCATCGCACAATAACATACATATTTTTACATATTTTCAGCTAAAAGTATGGCATAATTTGGTTTATTTTCATTTTCTCGGAAACTAGAAGGCCTAGAATTAAGATTTTTGGTTTAAAATGTTCGTAATGAATGCCTCTACAAATCTTGTTATGGTCAAAACCACGCCAGACTTACCGTTTTTGAGAAAAAATATGTGCATCGCACAATAACATACATATTTTTACATATTTTCAGCTAAAAGTATGGCATAATTTGGTTTATTTTCATTTTCTCGGAAACTAGTAGGCCTAGAATTAAGATTTTTGGTTTAAAATGTTCGCAATGAATGCCTCTACAAACCTTGTTATGTTCAAAACCACGCCAGACTTACCGTTTTTGAGAAAAAATATGTGCATCGCACAATAACATACATATTTTTACATATTTTCAGCTAAAAGTATGGCATAATTTGGTTTATTTTCATTTTCTCGGAAACTAGTAGGCCTAGAATTAAGATTTTTGGTTTAAAATGTTCGTAATGAATGCCTCTACAAATCTTGTTATGGTCAAAACCACGCCAGACTTACCGTTTTTGAGAAAAAATATGTGCATCGCACAATAACATACATATTTTTACATATTTTCAGCTAAAAGTATGGTTTATTTTCATTTTCTCGGAAACTAGTAGGCCTAGAATTAGGATTTTTGGTTTAAAATGTTCGTAATGAATGCCTCTACAAATCTTGTTATGGTCAAAACCACGCTAGACTTACCGTTTTTGAGAAAAAATATGTGCATCGCACAATAACATACATATTTTCAGCTAAAAGTATGGCATAATTTGGTTTATTTTCATTTTCTCGGAAACTAGTAGGCCTAGAATTAAGATTTTTGGTTTAAAATGTTTGTAATGAATGCCTCTACAAATCTTGTTATGGTCAAAACCACGCCAGACTTACCGTTTTTGAGAAAAAATATGTGCATCGCACAATAACATACATATTTTCAGCTAAAAGTATGGCATAATTTGGTTTATTTTCATTTTCTCGGAAACTAGTAGGCCTAGAATTAAGATTTTTGGTTTAAAATGTTCGTAATGAATGCCTCTACAAATCTTGTTATGGTCAAAACCACGCCAGACTTACCGTTTTTGAGAAAAAATATGTGCATCGCACAATAACATACATATTTTTACATATTTTCAGCTAAAAGTATGGCATAATTTGGTTTATTTTCATTTTCTCGGAAACTAGTAGGCCTAGAATTAAGATTTTTGGTTTAAAATGTTCGCAATGAATGCCTCTACAAACCTTGTTATGTTCAAAACCACGCCAGACTTACCGTTTTTGAGAAAAAATATGTGCATCGCACAATAACATACATATTTTTACATATTTTCAGCTAAAAGTATGGCATAATTTGGTTTATTTTCATTTTCTCGGAAACTAGTAGGCCTAGAATTAAGATTTTTGGTTTAAAATGTTCGTAATGAATGCCTCTACAAATCTTGTTATGGTCAAAACCACGCCAGACTTACCGTTTTTGAGAAAAAATATGTGCATCGCACAATAACATACATATTTTTACATATTTTCAGCTAAAAGTATGGTTTATTTTCATTTTCTCGGAAACTAGTAGGCCTAGAATTAAGATTTTTGGTTTAAAATGTTCGTAATGAATGCCTCTACAAATCTTGTTATGGTCAAAACCACGCCAGACTTACCGTTTTTGAGAAAAAATATGTGCATCGCACAATAACATACATATTTTCAGCTAAAAGTATGGCATAATTTGGTTTATTTTCATTTTCTCGGAAACTAGTAGGCCTAGAATTAAGATTTTTGGTTTAAAATGTTTGTAATGAATGCCTCTACAAATCTTGTTATGGTCAAAACCACGCCAGACTTACCGTTTTTGAGAAAAAATATGTGCATCGCACAATAACATACATATTTTCAGCTAAAAGTATGGCATAATTTGGTTTATTTTCATTTTCTCGGAAACTAGTAGGCCTAGAATTAAGATTTTTGGTTTAAAATGTTCGTAATGAATGCCTCTACAAATCTTGTTATGGTCAAAACCACGCCAGACTTACCGTTTTTGAGAAAAAATATGTGCATCGCACAATAACATACATATTTTCAGCTAAAAGTATGGCATAATTTGGTTTATTTTCATTTTCTCGGAAACTAGTAGGCCTAGAATTAAGATTTTTGGTTTAAAATGTTCGTAATGAATGCCTTTACAAATCTTGTTATGGTCAAAACCACGCCAGACTTACCGTTTTTGAGAAAAAATATGTGCATCGCACAATAACATACATATTTTCAGCTAAAAGTATGGCATAATTTGGTTTATTTTCATTTTCTCGGAAACTAGTAGGCCTAGAATTAAGATTTTTGGTTTAAAATGTTCGTAATGAATGCCTCTACAAATCTCGTTATGGTCAAAACCACGCCAGACTTACCGTTTTTGAGAAAAAATATATGCATCGCACAATAACATACATATTTTTACATATTTTCAGCTAAAAGTATGGCATAATTTGGTTTATTTTCATTTTCTCGGAAACTAGTAGGCCTAGAATTAAGATTTTTGGTTTAAAATGTTCGTAATGAATGCCTCTACAAATCTTGTTATGGTCAAAACCACGCCAGACTTACCGTTTTTGAGAAAAAATATGTGCATCGCACAATAACATACATATTTTTACATACTTTCAGCTAAAAGTATGGCATAATTTGGTTTATTTTCATTTTCTCGGAAACTAGTAGGCCTAGAATTAACATTTTTGGTTTAAAATGTTCATAATGAATGCCTCTACAAATCTTGTTATGGTCAAAACCACGCCAGACTTACCGTTTTTGAGAAAAAATATGTGCATCGCACAATAACATACATATTTTCAGCTAAAAGTATGGCATAATTTGGTTTATTTTCATTTTCTCGGAAACTAGTAGGCCTAGAATTAAGATTTTTGGTTTAAAATGTTCGTAATGAATGCCTCTACAAACCTTGTTATGTTCAAAACCACGCCAGACTTACCGTTTTTGAGAAAAAATATGTGCATCGCACAATAACATACATATTTTTACATATTTTCAGCTAAAAGTATGGCATAATTTGGTTTATTTTCATTTTCTCGGAAACTAGTAGGCCTAGAATTAAGATTTTTGGTTTAAAATGTTCGTAATGAATGCCTCTACAAATCTTGTTATGGTCAAAACCACGCCAGACTTACCGTTTTTGAGAAAAAATATGTGCATCGCACAATAACATACATATTTTTACATATTTTCAGCTAAAAGTATGGTTTATTTTCATTTTCTCGGAAACTAGTAGGCCTAGAATTAAGATTTTTGGTTTAAAATGTTCGTAATGAATGCCTCTACAAATCTTGTTATGGTCAAAACCACGCCAGACTTACCGTTTTTGAGAAAAAATATGTGCATCGCACAATAACATACATATTTTCAGCTAAAAGTATGGCATAATTTGGTTTATTTTCATTTTCTCGGAAACTAGTAGGCCTAGAATTAAGATTTTTGGTTTAAAATGTTCGTAATGAATGCCTCTACAAATCTTGTCATGGTCAAAACCACGCCAGACTTACCGTTTTTGAGAAAAAATATGTGCATCGCACAATAACATACATATTTTTACATACTTTCAGCTAAAAGTATGGCATAATTTGGTTTATTTTCATTTTCTCGGAAACTAGTAGGCCTAGAATTAACATTTTTGGTTTAAAATGTTCATAATGAATGCCTCTACAAATCTTGTTATGGTCAAAACCACGCCAGACTTACCGTTTTTGAGAAAAAATATGTGCATCGCACAATAACATACATATTTTCAGCTAAAAGTATGGCATAATTTGGTTTATTTTCATTTTCTCGGAAACTAGTAGGCCTAGAATTAAGATTTTTGGTTTAAAATGTTCGTAATGAATGCCTCTACAAATCTTGTTATGGTCAAAACCACGCCAGACTTACCGTTTTTGAGAAAAAGTATGTGCATCGCACAATAACATACATATTTTCAGCTAAAAGTATGGCATAATTTGGTTTATTTTCATTTTCTCGGAAACTAGTAGGCCTAGAATTAAGATTTTTGGTTTAAAATGTTCGTAATGAATGCCTCTACAAATCTTGTTATGGTCAAAACCACGCCAGACTTACCGTTTTTGAGAAAAAATATGTGCATTGCACAAAAACATACATATTTTCAGCTAAAAGTATGGCATAATTTGGTTTATTTTCATTTTCTCGGAAACTAGTAGGCCTAGAATTAGGATTTTTGGTTTAAAATGTTCGTAATGAATGCCTCTACAAATCTTGTTATGGTCAAAACCACGCCAGACTTACCGTTTTTGAGAAAAAATATGTGCATCGCACAATAACATACATATTTTTACATATTTTCAGCTAAAAGTATGGCATAATTTGGTTTATTTTCATTTTCTCGGAAACTAGAAGGCCTAGAATTAAGATTTTTGGTTTAAAATGTTCGTAATGAATGCCTCTACAAATCTTGTTATGGTCAAAACCACGCCAGACTTACCGTTTTTGAGAAAAAATATGTGCATCGCACAATAACATACATATTTTTACATATTTTCAGCTAAAAGTATGGCATAATTTGGTTTATTTTCATTTTCTCGGAAACTAGTAGGCCTAGAATTAAGATTTTTGGTTTAAAATGTTCGCAATGAATGCCTCTACAAACCTTGTTATGTTCAAAACCACGCCAGACTTACCGTTTTTGAGAAAAAATATGTGCATCGCACAATAACATACATATTTTTACATATTTTCAGCTAAAAGTATGGCATAGTTTGGTTTATTTTCATTTTCTCGGAAACTAGTAGGCCTAGAATTAAGATTTTTGGTTTAAAATGTTCGTAATGAATGCCTCTACAAACCTTGTTATGTTCAAAACCACGCCAGACTTACCGTTTTTGAGAAAAAATATGTGCATCGCACAATAACATACATATTTTTACATATTTTCAGCTAAAAGTATGGTTTATTTTCATTTTCTCGGAAACTAGTAGGCCTAGAATTAGGATTTTTGGTTTAAAATGTTCGTAATGAATGCCTCTACAAATCTTGTTATGGTCAAAACCACCCCAGACTTACCGTTTTTGAGAAAAAATATGTGCATCGCACAATAACATACATATTTTCAGCTAAAAGTATGGCATAATTTGGTTTATTTTCATTTTCTCGGAAACTAGTAGGCCTAGAATTAAGATTTTTGGTTTAAAATGTTCGTAATGAATGCCTCTACAAATCTTGTTATGGTCAAAACCACGCCAGACTTACCGTTTTTGAGAAAAAATATGTGCATCGCACAATAACATACATATTTTTACATATTTTCAGCTAAAAGTATGGCATAATTTGGTTTATTTTCATTTCCTCGGAAACTAGTAGGCCTAGAATTAAGATTTTTGGTTTAAAATGTTCGTAATGAATGCCTCTACAAATCTTGTTATGGTCAAAACCACGCCAGACTTACCGTTTTTGAGAAAAAATATGTGCATCGCACAATAACATACATATTTTCAGCTAAAAGTATGGCATAATTTGGTTTATTTTCATTTTCTCGGAAACTAGTAGGCCTAGAATTAAGATTTTTGGTTTAAAATGTTCGTAATGAATGCCTTTACAAATCTTGTTCTGGTCAAAACCACGCCAGACTTACCGTTTTTGAGAAAAAATATGTGCATCGCACAATAACATACATATTTTCAGCTAAAAGTATGGCATAATTTGGTTTATTTTCATTTTCTCGGAAACTAGTAGGCCTAGAATTAAGATTTTTGGTTTAAAATGTTCGTAATGAATGCCTCTACAAATCTCGTTATGGTCAAAACCACGCCAGACTTACCGTTTTTGAGAAAAAATATATGCATCGCACAATAACATACATATTTTTACATATTTTCAGCTAAAAGTATGGCATAATTTGGTTTATTTTCATTTTCTCGGAAACTAGTAGGCCTAGAATTAAGATTTTTGGTTTAAAATGTTCGTAATGAATGCCTCTACAAATCTTGTTATGGTCAAAACCACGCCAGACTTACCGTTTTTGAGAAAAAATATGTGCATCGCACAATAACATACATATTTTTACATACTTTCAGCTAAAAGTATGGCATAATTTGGTTTATTTTCATTTTCTCGGAAACTAGTAGGCCTAGAATTAAGATTTTTGGTTTAAAATGTTCATAATGAATGCCTCTACAAATCTTGTTATGGTCAAAACCACGCCAGACTTACCGTTTTTGAGAAAAAATATGTGCATCGCACAATAACATACATATTTTCAGCTAAAAGTATGGCATAATTTGGTTTATTTTCATTTTCTCGGAAACTAGTAGGCCTAGAATTAAGATTTTTGGTTTAAAATGTTCGTAATGAATGCCTCTACAAATCTTGTTATGGTCAAAACCACGCCAGACATACCGTTTTTGAGAAAAAGTATGTGCATCGCACAATAACATACATATTTTCAGCTAAAAGTATGGCATAATTTGGTTTATTTTCATTTTCTCGGAAACTAGTAGGCCTAGAATTAAGATTTTTGGTTTAAAATGTTCGTAATGAATGCCTCTACAAATCTTGTTATGGTCAAAACCACGCCAGACTTACCGTTTTTGAGAAAAAATATGTGCATTGCACAAAAACATACATATTTTCAGCTAAAAGTATGGCATAATTTGGTTTATTTTCATTTTCTCGGAAACTAGTAGGCCTAGAATTAGGATTTTTGGTTTAAAATGTTCGTAATGAATGCCTCTACAAATCTTGTTATGGTCAAAACCACGCCAGACTTACCGTTTTTGAGAAAAAATATGTGCATCGCACAATAACATACATATTTTTACATATTTTCAGCTAAAAGTATGGCATAATTTGGTTTATTTTCATTTTCTCGGAAACTAGAAGGCCTAGAATTAAGATTTTGGGTTTAAAATGTTCGTAATGAATGCCTCTACAAATCTTGTTATGGTCAAAACCACGCCAGACTTACCGTTTTTGAGAAAAAATATGTGCATCGCACAATAACATACATATTTTTACATATTTTCACCTAAAAGTATGGCATAATTTGGTTTATTTTCATTTTCTCGGAAACTAGTAGGCCTAGAATTAAGATTTTTGGTTTAAAATGTTCGCAATGAATGCCTCTACAAACCTTGTTATGTTCAAAACCACGCCAGACTTACCGTTTTTGAGAAAAAATATGTGCATCGCACAATAACATACATATTTTTACATATTTTCAGCTAAAAGTATGGCATAATTTGGTTTATTTTCATTTTCTCGGAAACTAGTAGGCCTAGAATTAAGATTTTTGGTTTAAAATGTTCGCAATGAATGCCTCTACAAACCTTGTTATGTTCAAAACCACGCCAGACTTACCGTTTTTGAGAAAAAATATGTGCATCGCACAATAACATACATATTTTTACATATTTTCAGCTAAAAGTATGGCATAATTTGGTTTATTTTCATTTTCTCGGAAACTAGTAGGCCTAGAATTAAGATTTTTGGTTTAAAATGTTCGTAATGAATGCCTCTACAAACCTTGTTATGTTCAAAACCACGCCAGACTTACCGTTTTTGAGAAAAAATATGTGCATCGCACAATAACATACATATTTTTACATATTTTCAGCTAAAAGTATGGCATAATTTGGTTTATTTTCATTTTCTCGGAAACTAGTAGGCCTAGAATTAAGATTTTTGGTTTAAAATGTTCGTAATGAATGCCTCTACAAATCTTGTTATGGTCAAAACCACGCCAGACTTACCGTTTTTGAGAAAAAATGTGTGCATCGCACAATAACATACATATTTTCAGCTAAAAGTATGGCATAATTTGGTTTATTTTCATTTTCTCGGAAACTAGTAGGCCTAGAATTAGGATTTTTGGCTTAAAATGTTCGTAATGAATGCCTCTACAAATCTTGTTATGGTCAAAACCACGCCAGACTTACCGTTTTTGAGAAAAAATATGTGCATCGCACAATAACATACATATTTTCAGCTAAAAGTATGGCATAATTTGGTTTATTTTCATTTTCTCGGAAACTAGTAGGCCTAGAATTAAGATTTTTGGTTTAAAATGTTCGTAATGAATGCCTCTACAAATCTTGTTATGGTCAAAACCACGCCAGACTTACCGTTTTTGAGAAAAAATATGTGCATCGCACAATAACATACATATTTTTACATATTTTCAGCTAAAAGTATGGCATAATTTGGTTTATTTTCATTTCCTCGGAAACTAGTAGGCCTAGAATTAAGATTTTTGGTTTAAAATGTTCGTAATGAATGCCTCTACAAATCTTGTTACGGTCAAAACCACGCCAGACTTACCGTTTTTGAGAAAAAATGTGTGCATCGCACAATAACATACATATTTTCAGCTAAAAGTATGGCATAATTTGGTTTATTTTCATTTTCTCGGAAACTAGTAGGCCTAGAATTAAGATTTTTGGTTTAAAATGTTCGTAATGAATGCCTCTACAAATCTTTTTACGGTCAAAACCACGCCAGACTTACCGTTTTTGAGAAAAAATATGTGCATCGCACAATAACATACATATTTTCAGCTAAAAGTATGGCATAATTTGGTTTATTTTCATTTTCTCGGAAACTAGTAGGCCTAGAATTAAGATTTTTGGCTTAAAATGTTCGTAATGAATGCCTCTACAAATCTTGTTATGGTCAAAACCACGCCAGACTTACCGTTTTTGAGAAAAAATATGTGCATCGCACAATAACATACATATTTTCAGCTAAAAGTATGGCATAATTTGGTTTATTTTCATTTTCTCGGAAACTAGTAGGCCTAGAATTAGGATTTTTGGCTTAAAATGTTCGTAATGAATGCCTCTACAAATCTTGTTATGGTCAAAACCACGCCAGACTTACCGTTTTTGAGAAAAAATATGTGCATCGCACAATAACATACATATTTTTACATATTTTCAGCTAAAAGTATTGCATAATTTGGTTTATTTTCATTTTCTCGGAAACTAGTAGGCCTAGAATTAGGATTTTTGGCTTAAAATGTTCGTAATGAATGCCTCAACAAATCTTGTTATGTTCAAAACCACGCCAGACTTACCATTTTTGAGAAAAAATATGTGCATCGCACAAAAGCATACATATTTTTACATATTTTCAGCTAAAAGCTAAAAGTATGGCATAATTTGGTTTATTTTCATTTTCTCGGAAACTAGTAGGCCTAGAATTAAGATTTTTGGTTTAAAATGTTCGTAATGAATGCCTCTACAAATCTTGTTATGGTCAAAACCACGCCAGACTTACCGTTTTTGAGAAAAAATATGTGCATCGCACAATAACATACATATTTTTACATATTTTCAGCTAAAAGTATGGTTTATTTTCATTTTCTCGGAAACTAGTAGGCCTAGAATTAGGATTTTTGGTTTAAAATGTTCGTAATGAATGCCTCTACAAATCTTGTTATGGTCAAAACCACGCCAGACTTACCGTTTTTGAGATAAAATATGTGCATCGCACAATAACATACATATTTTTACATATTTTCAGCTAAAAGTATGGCATAATTTGGTTTATTTTCATTTTCTCGGAAACTAGTAGGCCTAGAATTAAGATTTTTGGTTTAAAATGTTCGTAATGAATGCCTCTACAAATCTTGTTATGGTCAAAACCACGCCAGACTTACCGTTTTTGAGAAAAAATATGTGCATCGCACAATAACATACATATTTTTACATATTTTCAGCTAAAAGTATGGCATAATTTGGTTTATTTTCATTTTCTCGGAAACTAGTAGGCCTAGAATTAAGATTTTTGGTTTAAAATGTTCGTAATGAATGCCTCTACAAATCTTGTTATGGTCAAAACCACGCCAGACTTACCGTTTTTGAGAAAAAATATGTGCATCGCACAATAACATACATATTTTTACATATTTTCAGCTAAAAGTATTGCATAATTTGGTTTATTTTCATTTTCTCGGAAACTAGTAGGCCTAGAATTAGGATTTTTGGCTTAAAATGTTCGTAATGAATGCCTCTACAAATCTTGTTATGTTCAAAACCACGCCAGACTTACCATTTTTGAGAAAAAATGTGTGCATCGCACAAAAGCATACATATTTTTACATATTTTCAGCTAAAAGTATTGCATAATTTGGTTTATTTTCATTTTCTCGGAAACTAGTAGGCCTAGAATTAAGATTTTTGGCTCAAAATGTTCGTAATGAATGCCTCTACAAATCTTGTTATGGTCAAAACCACGCCAGACTTACCGTTTTTGAGAAAAAATATGTGCATCGCACAATAACATACATATTTTTACATATTTTCAGCTAAAAGTATGGCATAATTTGGTTTATTTTCATTTCCTCGGAAACTAGTAGGCCTAGAATTAAGATTTTTGGTTTAAAATGTTCGTAATGAATGCCTCTACAAATCTTGTTATGGTCAAAACCACGCCAGACTTACCGTTTTTGAGAAAAAATGTGTGCATCGCACAATAACATACATATTTTCAGCTAAAAGTATGGCATAATTTGGTTTATTTTCATTTTCTCGGAAACTAGTAGGCCTAGAATTAAGATTTTTGGTTTAAAATGTTCGTAATGAATGCCTCTACAAATCTTGTTATGGTCAAAACCACGCCAGACTTACCGTTTTTGAGAAAAAATATGTGCATCGCACAATAACATACATATTTTCAGCTAAAAGTATGGCATAATTTGGTTTATTTTCATTTTCTCCGAAACTAGTAGGCCTAGAATTAAGATTTTTGGTTTAAAATGTTCGTAATGAATGCCTCTACAAATCTTGTTATGGTCAAAACCACGCCAGACTTACCGTTTTTGAGAAAAAATATGTGCATCGCACAATAACATACATATTTTCAGCTAAAAGTATGGCATAATTTGGTTTATTTTCATTTTCTCGGAAACTAGTAGGCCTAGAATTAAGATTTTTGGTTTAAAATGTTCGTAATGAATGCCTCTACAAATCTTGTTATGGTCAAAACCACGCCAGACTTACCGTTTTTGAGAAAAAATATGTGCATCGCACAATAACATACATATTTTTACATATTTTCAGCTAAAAGTATGGCATAATTTGGTTTATTTTCATTTTCTCGGAAACTAGTAGGCCTAGAATTAAGATTTTTGGCTCAAAATGTTCGTAATGAATGCCTCTACAAATCTTGTTATGGTCAAAACAACGCCAGACTTACGATTTTTGAGAAAAAATGTGTGCATCGCACAAAAACATACATATTTTTACATATTTTCAGCTAAAAGTATTGCATAATTTGGTTTATTTTCATTTTCTCGGAAACTAGTAGGCCTAGAATTAAGATTTTTGGCTCAAAATGTTCGTAATGAATGCCTCTACAAATCTTGTTATGGTCAAAACCACGCCAGACTTACCATTTTCGAGAAAAAATGTGTGCATCGCACAAAAGCATGCAAATTTTTACATATTTTCAGCTAAAAGTATTGCATAATTTGGCTTATTTTAATTTTCTCGGAAACTAGTAGGCCTAGAATTAAGATTTTTGGCTCAAAATGTTCGTAATGAATGCCTCTACAAATCTTGTTATGGTCAAAACCACGCCAGACTTACCGTTTTTGAGAAAAAATATGTGCATCGCACAATAACATACATATTTTTACATATTTTCAGCTAAAAGTATGGCATAATTTGGTTTATTTTCATTTTCTCGGAAACTAGTAGGCCTAGAATTAAGATTTTTGGCTTAAAATGTTCGTAATGAATGCCTCTACAAATCTTGTTATGGTCAAAACCACGCCAGACTTACCGTTTTTGAGAAAAAATATGTGCATCGCACAATAACATTTATATTTTTACATATTTTCAGCTAAAAGTATTGCATAATTTGGTTTATTTTCATTTTCTCGCAAACTAGTAGGCCTAGAATTAAGATTTTTGGCTTAAAATGTTCGCAATGAATGCCTCTAAAAATCTTGTTACGTCAAAACCACGCCAGACTTACCGTTTTTGAGAAAAAATATGTGCATCGCACAATAACATACATATTTTTACATATTTTCAGCTAAAAGTATGGCATAATTTGGTTTATTTTCATTTTCTCGGAAACTAGTAGGCCTAGAATTAAGATTTTTGGTTTAAAATGTTCGTAATGAATGCCTCTACAAATCTTGTTATGGTCAAAACCACGCCAGACTTACCGTTTTTGAGAAAAAATATGTGCATCGCACAATAACATACATATTTTTACATATTTTCAGCTAAAAGTATGGCATAATTTGGTTTATTTTCATTTTCTCGGAAACTAGTAGGCCTAGAATTAAGATTTTTGGTTTAAAATGTTCGTAATGAATGCCTCTACAAATCTTGTTATGGTCAAAACCACGCCAGACTTACCGTTTTTGAGAAAAAATATGTGCATCGCACAATAACATACATATTTTTACATATTTTCATGGCATAATTTGGTTTATTTTCATTTTCTCGGAAACTAGTAGGCCTAGAATTAGGATTTTTGGCTTAAAATGTTCGTAATGAATGCCTCTAAAAATCGTGTTATGGTCAAAACCACGCCAGACTTACCGTTTTTGAGAAAAAATATGTGCATCGCACAATAACATACATATTTTTACATATTTTCAGCTAAAAGTATGGTTTATTTTCATTTTCTCGGAAACTAGTAGGCCTAGAATTAGGATTTTTGGTTTAAAATGTTCGTAATGAATGCCTCTACAAATCTTGTTATGGTCAAAAACCACGCCAGACTTACCGTTTTTGAGAAAAAATATGTGCATCGCACAATAACATACATATTTTCAGCTAAAAGTATGGCATAATTTGGTTTATTTTCATTTTCTCGGAAACTAGTAGGCCTAGAATTAAGATTTTAGGTTTAAAATGTTTGTAATGAATGCCTCTACAAATCTTGTTATGGTCAAAACCACGCCAGACTTACCGTTTTTGAGAAAAAATATGTGCATCGCACAATAACATACATATTTTCAGCTAAAAGTATGGCATAATTTGGTTTATTTTCATTTTCTCGGAAACTAGTAGGCCTAGAATTAAGATTTTTGGTTTAAAATGTTCGTAATGAATGCCTCTACAAATCTTGTTATGTTCAAAACCACGCCAGACTTACCATTTTTGAGAAAAAATGTGTGCATCGCACAAAAGCATACATATTTTTACATATTTTCAGCTAAAAGTATGGCATAATTTGGTTTATTTTCATTTTCTCGGAAACTAGTAGGCCTAGAATTAAGATTTTTGGCTCAAAATGTTCGTAATGAATGCCTCTACAAATCTTGTTATGGTCAAAACAACGCCAGACTTACCATTTTTGAGAAAAAATGTGTGCATCGCACAAAAACATACATATTTTTACATATTTTCAGCTAAAAGTATTGCATAATTTGGTTTATTTTAATTTTCTCGGAAACTAGTAGGCCTAGAATTAAGATTTTTAACTCAAAATGTTCGTAATGAATGCCTCTACAAATCTTTTTATGGTCAAAACCACGCCAGACTTACCATTTTTGAGAAAAAATGTGTGCATCGCACAAAAGCATACATATTTTTACATATTTTCAGCTAAAAGTATTGCATAATTTGGTTTATTTTCATTTTCTCGGAAACTAGTAGGCCTGGAATTAAGATTTTTGGCTCAAAATGTTCGTAATGAATGCCTCTACAAATCTTGTTATGGTCAAAACCACGCAGACTTACCATTTTTGAGAAAAAATGTGTGCATCGCACAAAAACATACATATTTTTACATATTTTCAGCTAAAAGTATTGCATAATTTGGTTTATTTTCATTTTCTCGGAAACTAGTAGGCCTAGAATTAAGATTTTTGGCTCAAAATGTTCGTAATAGATACCTCTACAAATCTTGTTATGGTCAAAACAACGCCAGACTTACCATTTTCGGCTAATAGTATTGCATAATTTGGTTTATTTTCATTTTCTCGGAAACTAGTAGGCCTAGAATTAAGATTTTTGGCTCAAAATGTTCGTAATGAATGCCTCTACAAATCTTGTTATGGTCAAAACCACGCCAGACTTACCGTTTTTGAGAAAAAATATGTGCATCGCACAATAACATTTATATTTTTACATATTTTCAGCTAAAAGTATTGCATAATTTGGTTTATTTTCATTTTCTCGGAAACTAGTAGGCCTAGAATTAAGATTTTTGGCTTAAAATGTTCGCAATGAATGCCTCTAAAAATCTTGTTATAGTCAAAACCACGCCAGACTTACCGTTTTTGAGAAAAAATATGTGCATCGCACAATAACATACATATTTTTACATATTTTCAGCTAAAAGTATGGCATAATTTGGTTTATTTTCATTTTCTCGGAAACTAGTAGGCCTAGAATTAAGATTTTTGGTTTAAAATGTTCGTAATGAATGCCTCTACAAATCTTGTAATGGTCAAAACCACGCCAGACTTACCGTTTTTGAGAAAAAATATGTGCATCGCACAATAACATACATATTTTTACATATTTTCAGCTAAAAGTATGGCATAATTTGGTTTATTTTCATTTTCTAGGAAACTAGTAGGCCTAGAATTAAGATTTTTGGTTTAAAATGTTCGTAATGAATGCCTCTACAAATCTTGTTATGGTCAAAACCACGCCAGACTTACCGTTTTTGAGAAAAAATATGTGCATCGCACAATAACATACATATTTTTACATATTTTCAGCTAAAAGTATGGCATAATTTGGTTTATTTTCATTTTCTCGGAAACTAGTAGGCCTAGAATTAAGATTTTTGGATCAAAATGTTCGTAATGAATGCCTCTACAAATCTTGTTATGGTCAAAACCACGCCAGACTTACCATTTTTGAGAAAAAATTTGTGCATCGCACAAAAGCATACATATTTTTACGTATTTTCAGCTAAAAGTATTGCATAATTTGGTTTATTTTCATTTTCTCGGAAACTAGTAGGCCTAGAATTAAGATTTTTGGCTCAAAATGTTCGTAATGAATGCCTCTACAAATCTTGTTATGGTCAAAACAACGCCAGACTTACCATTTTTGAGAAAAAATGTGTGCATCGCACAAAAACATACATATTTTTACATATTTTCAGCTAAAAGTATTGCATAATTTGGTTTATTTTCATTTTCTCGGAAACTAGTAGGCCTAGAATTAAGATTTTTGGCTCAAAATGTTCGTAATGGAAGCCTCTACAAATCTTGTTATGGTCAAAACAACGCCAGACTTACCATTTTTAAGCTAATAGTATTGCATAATTTGGTTTATTTTCATTTTCTCGGAAACTAGTAGGCCTAGAATTAAGATTTTTGGCTCAAAATGTTCGTAATGAATGCCTCTACAAATCTTGTTATGGTCAAAACCACGCCAGACTTACCGTTTTTGAGAAAAAATATGTGCATCGCACAATAACATACATATTTTTACATATTTTCAGCTAAAAGTATGGCATAATTTGGTTTATTTTCACTTTCTCGGAAACTAGTAGGCCTAGAATTAAGATTTTTGGCTTAAAATGTTCGTAATGAATGCCTCTACAAATCTTTTTATGGTCAAAACTACGCCAGACTTACCATTTTTGAGAAAAAATATGTGCATCGCACAAAAACATACATATTTTTACATATTTTCAGCTAAAAGTAGGGCATACTTTGGTTTATTTTCATTTCCACTTTTAACGAAGTGGACTTGATTCCCATGCGAGGTGGGCAATAAGTACACTTTTAGCGAAGTGGACTTGATTCCCATGCGAGGTGGGAAATAACTCCACTTTTAGCGAAGTGGACTTGATTCCCATGCGAGGTGGGCAATAAGTACACTTTTAGCGAAGTGGACTTGATTCCCATGCGAGGTGGGAAATAACTCCACTTTTAGCGAAGTGGACTTGATTCCCATGCGAGGTGGGCAATAAGTACACTTTTAGCGAAGTGGACTTGATTCCCATGCGAGGTGGGAAATAACTAGACTTTTAGCGAAGTGGACTTGATTCCCATGCGAGGTGGGAAATAACTCCACTTTTAGCGAAGTGGACTTGATTCCCATGCGAGGTGGGAAATAACTAGACTTTAAGCGAAGTGGACTTGATTCCCATGCGAGGTGGGCAATAAGTACACTTTCTGCGAGGTGGACTTACTGCTCATGCGAGGTGGGAAATAACTCCACTTTTAGCGAAGTGGACTTGATTCCCATGCGAGGTGGGAAATAACTCCACTTTTAGCGAAGTGGACTTGATTCCCATGCAAGGTGGGAAATAACTCCACTTTTAGCGAAGTGGACTTGATTCCCATGCGAGGTGGGAAATAACTCCACTTTTTGCGAGGTGGACTTAGTTCCCATGCGAGGTGGGAAATAACTCCACTTTTAGTGAAGTGGACTTGATTCCCATGCGAGGTGGGAAATAACTCCACTTTTAGCGAAGTGGACTTGATTCCCATGCGAGGTGGGAAATAACTCCACTTTTTGCGAGGTGGACTTAGTTCCCATGCGAGGTGGGAAATAACTCCACTTTTAGCGAAGTGGACTTGATTCCCATGCGAGGTGGGAAATAACTCCACTTTTAGCGAAGTGGACTTGATTCCCATGCGAGGTGGGAAATAACTCCACTTTTAGCGAAGTGGACTTGATTCCCATGCGAGGTGGGCAATAACTCCACTTTTAGCGAAGTGGACTTGATTCCCATGCGAGGTGGGAAATAACTCCACTTTTTGCGAGGTGGACTTAGTTCCCATGCGAGGTGGGAAATAACTCCACTTTTAGCGAAGTGGACTTGATTCCCATACGAGGTGGGAAATAACTAGACTTTTAGCGAAGTGGACTTGATTCCCATGTGAGGTGGGAAATAACTCCACTTTCTGCGAGGTGGACTTACTGCTCATGCGAGGTGGGCAATAAGTGCACTTTCTGCGAGGTGGACTTACTGCTCATGCGAAGTGGGAAATAACTCCACTTTTAGCGAAGTGGACTTGATTCCCATGCGAGGTGGGAAATAACTCCACTTTTAGCGAAGTGGACTTGATTCCCATGCGAGGTGGGAAATAACTCCACTTTTAGCGAAGTGGACTTGATTCCCATGCGAGGTGGGAAATAACTCCACTTTTTGCGAGGTGGACTTAGTTCCCATGCGAGGTGGGAAATAACTCCACTTTTAGCGAGGTGGACTTAGTTCCCATGCGAGGTGGGAAATAACTCCACTTTTTGCGAGGTGGACTTAGTTCCCATGCGAGGTGGGAAATAACTCCACTTTTAGCGAAGTGGACTTGATTCCCATGCGAGGTGGGAAATAACTCCACTTTTAGCGAAGTGGACTTGATTCCCATGCGAGGTGGGAAATAACTCCACTTTTAGCGAAGTGGACTTGATTCCCATGCGAGGTGGGCAATAACTCCACTTTTAGCGAAGTGGACTTGATTCCCATGCGAGGTGGGAAATAACTCCACTTTTTGCGAGGTGGACTTAGTTCCCATGCGAGGTGGGAAATAACTCCACTTTTAGCGAAGTGGACTTGATTCCCATACGAGGTGGGAAATAACTAGACTTTTAGCGAAGTGGACTTGATTCCCATGTGAGGTGGGAAATAACTCCACTTTCTGCGAGGTGGACTTACTGCTCATGCGAGGTGGGCAATAAGTGCACTTTCTGCGAGGTGGACTTACTGCTCATGCGAAGTGGGAAATAACTCCACTTTTAGCGAAGTGGACTTGATTCCCATGCGAGGTGGGAAATAACTCCACTTTTAGCGAAGTGGACTTGATTCCCATGCAAGGTGGGAAATAACTCCACTTTTAGCGAAGTGGACTTGATTCCCATGCGAGGTGGGAAATAACTCCACTTTTTGCGAGGTGGACTTAGTTCCCATGCGAGGTGGGAAATAACTCCACTTTTAGCGAAGTGGACTTGATTCCCATGCGAGGTGGGAAATAACTCCACTTTTAGCGAAGTGGACTTGATTCCCATGCGAGGTGGGAAATAACTCCACTTTTAGCGAAGTGGACTTGATTCCCATGCGAGGTTGGCAATAAGTACACTTTCTGCGAGGTGGACTTACTGCTCATGCGAGGTGGGAAATAACTCCACTTTTAGCGAAGTGGACTTGATTCCCATGCGAGGTGGGAAATAACTCCACTTTTAGCGAAGTGGACTTGATTCCCATGCGAGGTGGGAAATAACTCCACTTTTAGCGAAGTGGACTTGATTCCCATGCGAGGTGGGAAATAACTCCACTTTTAGCGAAGTGGACTTGATTCCCATGCGAGGTGGGAAATAACTCCACTTTTAGCGAAGTGGACTTGATTCCCATGCGAGGTGGGAAATAACTAGACTTTTAGCGAAGTGGACTTGATTCCCATGCGAGGTGGGCAATAAGTACACTTTCTGCGAGGTGGACTTACTGCTCATGCGAGGTGGGAAATAACTCCACTTTTAGCGAAGTGGACTTGATTCCCATGCGAGGTGGGAAATAGCTCCACTTTTAGCGAAGTGGACTTGATTCCCATGCGAGGTTGGCAATAAGTACACTTTCTGCGAAGTGGACTTGATTCCCATGCGAGGTGGGAAATAACTCCACTTTTAGCGAAGTGGACTTGATTCCCATGCGAGGTGGGAAATAACTCCACTTTTAGCGAAGTGGACTTGATTCCCATGCGAGGTGGGAAATAACTCCACTTTCTGCGAGGTGGACTTCATTCCCATGCGAGGTTGGCAATAAGTACACTTTCTGCGAGGTGGACTTGATTCCCATGCGAGGTGGGCAATAAGTACACTTTCTGCGAGGTGGACTTACTGCTCATGCGAGGTGGGAAATAACTCCACTTTTAGCGAAGTGGACTTGATTCCCATGCGAGGTGAGAAATAACTCCACTTTTAGCGAAGTGGACTTGATTCCCATGCGAGGTGGGAAATAACTAGAACTTTTAGCGAAGTGGACTTGATTCCCATGCGACGTGGGCAATAAGTACACTTTCTGCGAGGTGGACTTACTGCTCATGCGAGGTGGGAAATAACTCCACTTTTAGCGAAGTGGACTTGATTCCCATGCGAGGTGGGAAATAACTCCACTTTTAGCGAAGTGGACTTGATTCTCATGCGAGGTGGGAAATAACTCCACTTTTAGCGAAGTGGACTTGATTCCCATGCGAGGTGGGAAATAACTCCACTTTTAGCGAAGTGGACTTGATTCCCATGCGAGGTGGGAAATAACTCCACTTTCTGCGAGGTGGACTTACTGCTCATGCGAGGTGGGAAATAACTCCACTTTTAGCGAAGTGGACTTGATTCCCATGCGAGGTGGGAAATAACTCCACTTTTAGCGAAGTGGACTTGATTCCCATGCGAGGTTGGCAATAAGTACACTTTCTGCGAGGTGGACTTGATTCCCATGCGAGGTGGGCAATAAGTACACTTTCTGCGAGGTGGACTTACTGCTCATGCGAGGTGGGAAATAACTCCACTTTTAGCGAAGTGGACTTGATTCCCATGCGAGGTGGGAAATAACTCCACTTTTAGCGAAGTGGACTTGATTCCCATGCGAGGTGGGAAATAACTCCACTTTTAGCGAAGTGGACTTGATTCCCATGCGAGGTGGGAAATAACTCCACTTTTAGCGAAGTGGACTTGATTCCCATGCGAGGTTGGCAATAAGTACACTTTCTGCGAGGTGGACTTGATTCCCATGCGAGGTGGGCAATAAGTACACTTTCTGCGAGGTGGACTTACTGCTCATGCGAGGTGGGAAATAACTCCACTTTTAGCGAAGTGGACTTGATTCCCATGCGAGGTGGGAAATAACTAGACTTTTAGCGAAGTGGACTTGATTCCCATGCGAGGTGGGCAATAAGTACACTTTCTGCGAGGTGGACTTACTGCTCATGCCAGGTGGGAAATAACTCCACTTTTAGCGAAGTGGACTTGATTCCCATGCGAGGTGGGAAATAACTCCACTTTTAGCGAAGTGGACTTGATTCCCATGCGAGGTGGGAAATAACTAGACTTTTAGCGAAGTGGACTTGATTCCCATGCGAGGTGGGCAATAAGTACACTTTCTGCGAGGTGGACTTACTGCTCATGCGAGGTGGGAAATAACTCCACTTTTAGCGAAGTGGACTTGATTCCCATGCGAGGTGGGAAATAACTCCACTTTCTGCGAGGTGGACTTACTGCTCATGCGAGGTGGGAAATAACTCCACTTTTAGCGAAGTGGACTTGATTCCCATGCGAGGTGGGAAATAACTAGACTTTTAGCGAAGTGGACTTGATTCCCATGCGAGGTGGGAAATAACTCCACTTTTAGCGAAGTGGACTTGATTCCCATGCGAGGTGGGAAATAACTCCACTTTCTGCGAGGTGGACTTGATTCCCATGCGAGGTGGGAAATAACTCCACTTTTAGCGAAGTGGACTTGATTCCCAAGCGAGGTGGGAAATAACTCTACTTTTAGCGAAGTGGACTTGCTTCCCATGCGAGGTGGGAAATAACTCCACTTTTAGCGAAGTGGACTTGATTCCCATGCGAGGTGGGAAATAACTCTACTTTTAGCGAAGTGGACTTGCTTCCCATGCGAGGTTGGCAATAAGTACACTTTCTGCGAGGTGGACTTGATTCCCATGCGAGGTTGGCAATAAGTACACTTTCTGCGAGGTGGACTTGATTCCCATGCGAGGTGGGAAATAACTCCACTTTTAGCGAAGTGGACTTGATTCCCATGCGAGGTGGGAAATAACTCCACTTTTAGCGAAGTGGACTTGATTCCCATGCGAGGTGGGAAATAACTCCACTTGGGAAGTGGGAAGTGGACTTGATTCCCATGCGAGGTGGGAAATAACTCCACTTTCTGCGAGGTGGACTTACTGCTCATGCGAGGTGGGAAATAACTCCACTTTTAGCGAAGTGGACTTGATTCCCATGCGAGGTTGGCAATAACTCCACTTTTAGCGAAGTGGACTTGGTTCCCATGCGAGGTGGGAAATAACTCCACTTTCTGCGAGGTGGACTTGATTCCCATGCGAGGTTGGCAATAAGTACACTTTCTGCGAGGTGGACTTACTGCTCATGCGAGGTGGGAAATAACTCTACTTTTAGCGAAGTGGACTTGATTCCCATGCGAGGTGGGAAATAACTCCACTTTTAGCGAAGTGGACTTGATTCCCATGCGAGGTGGGAAATAACTCCACTTTTAGCGAAGTGGACTTGATTCCCATGCGAAGTGGGCAATAAGTACACTTTCTGCGAGGTGGACTTACTGCTCATGCGAGGTGGGAAATAACTCCACTTTTAGCGAAGTGGACTTGATTCCCATGCGAGGTGGGAAATAACTCCACTTTTAGCGAAGTGGACTTGATTCCCATGCGAGGTGGGAAATAACTCCACTTTTAGCGAAGTGGACTTGATTCCCATGCGAGGTGGGAAATAACTAGACTTTTAGCGAAGTGGACTTGATTCCCATGCGAGGTGGGCAATAAGTACACTTTCTGCGAGGTGGACTTACTGCTCATGCGAGGTGGGAAATAACTCCACTTTTAGCGAAGTGGACTTGATTCCCATGCGAGGTGGGAAATAGCTCCACTTTTAGCGAAGTGGACTTGATTCCCATGCGAGGTTGGCAATAAGTACACTTTCTGCGAAGTGGACTTGATTCCCATGCGAGGTGGGAAATAACTCCACTTTTAGCGAAGTGGACTTGATTCCCATGCGAGGTGGGAAATAACTCCACTTTTAGCGAAGTGGACTTGATTCCCATGCGAGGTGGGCAATAAGTACACTTTCTGCGAGGTGGACTTACTGCTCATGCGAGGTGGGAAATAACTCCACTTTTAGCGAAGTGGACTTGATTCCCATGCGAGGTGGGAAATAACTCCACTTTTAGCGAAGTGGACTTGATTCCCATGCGAGGTGGGAAATAACTAGACTTTTAGCGAAGTGGACTTGATTCCCATGCGAGGTGGGCAATAAGTACACTTTCTGCGAGGTGGACTTACTGCTCATGCGAGGTGGGAAATAACTCCACTTTTAGCGAAGTGGACTTGATTCCCATGCGAGGTGGGAAATAACTCCACTTTCTGCGAGGTGGACTTGATTCCCATGCGAGGTTGGCAATAAGTACACTTTCTGCGAAGTGGACTTGATTCCCATGCGAGGTGGGAAATAACTCCACTTTCTGCGAGGTGGACTTGATTCCCATGCGAGGTGGGCAATAATTACTCTTTCTGCGAGGTGGACTTACTGCTCATGCGAGGTGGGAAATAACTCCACTTTTAGCGAAGTGGACTTGATTCCCATGCGAGGTGGGAAATAACTCCACTTTTAGCGAAGTGGACTTGATTCCCATGCGAGGTGGGAAATAACTCCACTTTTAGCGAAGTGGACTTGATTCCCATGCGAGGTGGGAAATAACTCCACTTTTAGCGAAGTGGACTTGATTCCCATGCGAGGTGGGAAATAACTCCACTTTTAGCGAAGTGGACTTGATTCCCATGCGAGGTGGGAAATAACTCCACTTTTAGCGAAGTGGACTTGATTCCCATGCGAGGTGGGAAATAACTCCACTTTTAGCGAGTGGACTTGGTTCCCATGCGAGGTGGGAAATAACTCCACTTTTAGCGAGGTGGACTTGATTCCCATGCGAGGTTGGCAATAAGTACACTTTCTGCGAGGTGGACTTACTGCTCATGCGAGGTGGGAAATAACTCCACTTTCTGCGAGGTGGACTTACTGCTCATGCGAGGTGGGAAATAACTCCACTTTTAGCGAAGTGGACTCGATTCCCATGCGAGGTGGGAAATAACTCCACTTTTAGCGAAGTGGACTTGATTCCCATGCGAGGTGGGAAATAACTCCACTTGGGAAGTGGGAAGTGGACTTGATTCCCATGCGAGGTGGGCAATAAGTACACTTTCTGCGAGGTGGACTTACTGCTCATGCGAGGTGGGAAATAACTCCACTTTTAGCGAAGTGGACTTGATTCCCATGCGAGGTTGGCAATAAGTACACTTTCTGCGAGGTGGACTTACTGCTCATGCGAGGTGGGAAATAAATCCACTTTTAGCGAAGTGGACTTGATTCCCATGCGAGGTGGGAAATAACTCCACTTTTAGCGAAGTGGACTTGATTCCCATGCGAGGTTGGCAATAAGTACACTTTCTGCGAAGTGGACTTGGTTCCCATGCGAGGTGGGAAATAACTCCACTTTTAGCGAAGTGGACTTGATTCCCATGCGAGGTTGGCAATAAGTACACTTTCTGCGAGGTGGACTTACTGCTCATGCGAGGTGGGAAATAAATCCACTTTTAGCGAAGTGGACTTGATTCCCATGCGAGGTGGGAAATAACTCCACTTTTAGCGAAGTGGACTTGATTCCCATGCGAGGTTGGCAATAAGTACACTTTCTGCGAAGTGGACTTGGTTCCCATGCGAGGTGGGAAATAACTCCACTTTTAGCGAAGTGGACTTGATTCCCATGCGAGGTGGGAAATAACTCCACTTTTAGCGAAGTGGACTTGATTCCCATGCGAGGTGAAAAATAACTCCACTTTTAGCGAAGTGGACTTGATTCCCATGCGAGGTTGGCAATAAGTACACTTTCTGCGAGGTGGACTTACTGCTCATGCGAGGTGGGAAATAAATCCACTTTTAGCGAAGTGGACTTGATTCCCATGCGAGGTGGGAAATAACTCCACTTTTAGCGAAGTGGACTTGATTCCCATGCGAGGTTGGCAATAAGTACACTTTCTGCGAAGTGGACTTGGTTCCCATGCGAGGTGGGAAATAACTCCACTTTTAGCGAAGTGGACTTGATTCCCATGCGAGGTGGGAAATAACTCCACTTTTAGCGAAGTGGACTTGATTCCCATGCGAGGTGAAAAATAACTCCACTTTTAGCGAAGTGGACTTGATTCCCATGCGACGTGGGCAATAAGTACACTTTCTGCGAGGTGGACTTACTGCTCATGCGAGGTGGGAAATAACTCCACTTTTAGCGAAGTGGACTTGATTCCCATGCGAGGTGGGAAATAACTCCACTTTTAGCGAAGTGGACTTGATTCCCATGCGAGGTGGGAAATAACTCCACTTTTAGCGAAGTGGACTTGATTCCCAAGCGAGGTGGGAAATAACTCTACTTTTAGCGAAGTGGACTTGCTTCCCATGCGAGGTGGGAAATAACTCCACTTTTAGCGAAGTGGACTTGATTCCCATGCGAGGTGGGAAATAGCTCCACTTTTAGCGAAGTGGACTTGATTCCCATGCGAGGTGGGAAATAACTCCACTTTTAGCGAAGTGGACTTGATTCCCATGCGAGGTGGGAAATAACTCCACTTTTAGCGAAGTGGACTTGATTCCCATGCGAGGTGGGAAATAACTCCACTTTTTGCGAGGTGGACTTAGTTCCCATGCGAGGTGGGAAATAACTCCACTTTTAGCGAAGTGGACTTGATTCCCATGCGAGGTGGGAAATAACTCTACTTTTAGCGAAGTGGACTTGCTTCCCATGCGAGGTGGGAAATAACTCCATTTTTAGCGAAGTGGACTTGATTCCCATGCGAGGTGGGAAATAACTCCACTTTTAGCGAAGTGGACTTGATTCCCATGCGAGGTGGGCAATAAGTACACTTTCTGCGAGGTGGACTTACTGCTCATGCGAGGTGGGAAATAACTCCACTTTTAGTGAAGTGGACTTGATTCCCATGCGAGGTGGGAAATAACTCCACTTTTACCGAAGTGGACTTGATTCCCATGCGAGGTGGGAAATAACTCCACTTTTAGCGAAGTGGACTTGATTCCCATGCGAGGTGGGAAATAACTCCACTTTTAGCGAAGTGGACTTGATTCCCATGCGAGGTGGGAAATAACTCCACTTTCTGCGAGGTGGACTTACTGCTCATGCGAGGTGGGAAATAACTCCACTTTCTGCGAGGTGGACTTACTGCTCATGCGAGGTGGGCAATAAGTACACTTTCTGCGAGGTGGACTTACTGCTCATGCGAGGTGGGAAATAACTCCACTTTTAGCGAAGTGGACTTGATTCCCATGCGAGGTGGGAAATAACTCCACCTTTAGCGAAGTGGACTTGATTCCCATGCGAGGTGGGAAATAACTCCACTTTTAGCGAAGTGGACTTGATTCCCATGCGAGGTGGGAAATAACTCCACTTTCTGCGAGGTGGACTTACTGCTCATGCGAGGTGGGCAATAAGTACACTTTCTGCGAGGTGGACTTACTGCTCATGCGAGGTGGGAAATAACTCCACTTTTAGCGAAGTGGACTTGATTCCCATGCGAGGTGGGAAATAACTCTACTTTTAGCGAAGTGGACTTGATTCCCATGCGAGGTGGGAAATAACTCCACTTTTAGCGAAGTGGACTTGATTCCCATGCGAGGTGGGAAATAACTCCACTTTTAGCGAAGTGGACTTGATTCCCATGCGAGGTGAGAAATAACTCCACTTTTAGCGAAGTGGACTTGATTCCCATGCGAGGTGGGAAATAACTCCACTTTTAGCGAAGTGGACTTGATTCCCATGCGAGGTGGGAAATAACTCCACTTTTAGCGAAGTGGACTTGATTCCCATGCGAGGTGGGAAATAACTAGACTTTTAGCGAAGTGGACTTGGTTCCCATGCGAGGTGGGAAATAACTCCACTTTTAGCGAAGTGGACTTGATTCCCATGCGAGGTGGGAAATAACTCCACTTTTAGCGAAGTGGACTTGATTCCCATGCGAGGTGGGAAATAACTCCACTTTCTGCGAGGTGGACTTACTGCTCATGCGAGGTGGGAAATAACTCCACTTTTAGCGAAGTGGACTTGATTCCCATGCGAGGTGGGAAATAACTCCACTTTTAGCGAAGTGGACTTGATTCCCATGCGAGGTGGGAAATAACTCCACTTTTAGCGAAGTGGACTTGATTCCCATGCGAGGTTGGCAATAAGTACACTTTCTGCGAGGTGGACTTAGTTCCCATGCGAGGTGGGAAATAACTCCACTTTTAGCGAAGTGGACTTTATTCCCATGCGAGGTGGGAAATAACTCCACTTTTAGCGAAGTGGACTTGATTCCCATGCGAGGTGGGAAATAACTCCACTTTTAGCGAGTGGACTTGATTCCCATGCGAGGTTGGCAATAAGTACACTTTCTGCGAGGTGGACTTAGTTCCCATGCGAGGTGGAAAATAAATCCACTTTTAGCGAAGTGGACTTGATTCCCATGCGAGGTGGGAAATAACTCCACTTTTAGCGAAGTGGACTTGATTCCCATGCGAGGTGGGAAATAACTCCACTTTTAGCGAAGTGGACTTGATTCCCATGCGAGGTGGGAAATAACTCCACTTTTAGCGAAGTGGACTTGATTCCCATGCGAGGTGGGAAATAACTAGACTTTTAGCGAAGTGGACTTGATTCCCATGCGAGGTGGGCAATAAGTACACTTTCTGCGAGGTGGACTTACTGCTCATGCGAGGTGGGAAATAACTCCACTTTTAGCGAAGTGGACTTGATTCCCATGCGAGGTGGGAAATAGCTCCACTTTTAGCGAAGTGGACTTGATTCCCATGCGAGGTGGGAAATAACTCCACTTTTAGCGAAGTGGACTTGATTCCCATGCGAGGTGGGAAATAACTCCACTTTTAGCGAAGTGGACTTGATTCCAATGCGAGGTGGGAAATAACTCCACTTTTAGCGAAGTGGACTTGATTTCTATGCGAGGTTGGCAATAAGTACACTTTTTGCGAGGTGGACTTGATTCCCATGCGAGGTGGGAAATAACTCCACTTTTAGCGAAGTGGACTTGATTCCCATGCGAGGTGGGAAATAACTCCACTTTTAGCGAAGTGGACTTGATTCCCATGCGAGGTGGGAAATAACTCCATTTTTAGCGAAGTGGACTTGATTCCCATGCGAGGTTGGCAATAAGTACACTTTCTGCGAAGTGGACTTGATTCCCATGCGAGGTGGGCAATAAGTACACTTTCTGCGAGGTGGACTTACTGCTCATGCGAGGTGGGAAATAACTCCACTTTTAGTGAAGTGGACTTGATTCCCATGCGAGGTGGGAAATAACTCCACTTTTAGCGAAGTGGACTTGATTCCCATGCGAGGTGGGAAATAACTCCACTTTTAGCGAAGTGGACTTGATTCCCATGCGAGGTGGGAAATAACTAGACTTTTAGCGAAGTGGACTTGATTCCCATGCGAGGTGGGCAATAAGTACACTTTCTGCGAGGTGGACTTACTGCTCATGCGAGGTGGGAAATAACTCCACTTTTAGCGAAGTGGACTTGATTCCCATGCGAGGTGGGAAATAGCTCCACTTTTAGCGAAGTGGACTTGATTCCCATGCGAGGTGGGAAATAACTCCACTTTTAGCGAAGTGGACTTGATTCCCATGCGAGGTGGGAAATAACTCCACTTTTAGCGAAGTGGACTTGATTCCAATGCGAGGTGGGAAATAACTCCACTTTTAGCGAAGTGGACTTGATTTCTATGCGAGGTTGGCAATAAGTACACTTTTTGCGAGGTGGACTTACTGCTCATGCGAGGTGGGAAATAACTCTACTTTTAGCGAAGTGGACTTGCTTCCCATGCGAGGTGGGAAATAACTCCATTTTTAGCGAAGTGGACTTGATTCCCATGCGAGGTTGGCAATAAGTACACTTTCTGCGAAGTGGACTTGATTCCCATGCGAGGTGGGAAATAACTAGACTTTTAGCGAAGTGGACTTGGTTCCCATGCGAGGTGGGAAATAACTCCACTTTTAGCGAAGTGGACTTGATTCCCATGCGAGGTGGGAAATAACTCCACTTTTAGCGAAGTGGACTTGATTCCCATGCGAGGTGGGAAATAACTCCACTTTTAGCGAAGTGGACTTGATTCCCATGCGAGGTGGGAAATAACTCCACTTTCTGCGAGGTGGACTTGATTCCCATGCGAGGTGGGAAATAACTCCACCTTTAGCGAAGTGGACTTGATTCCCATGCGAGGTGGGAAATAACTCCACTTTTAGCGAAGTGGACTTGATTCCCATGCGAGGTGGGAAATAACTCCACTTTCTGCGAGGTGGACTTACTGCTCATGCGAGGTGGGCAATAAGTACACTTTCTGCGAGGTGGACTTACTGCTCATGCGAGGTGGGAAATAACTCCACTTTTAGCGAAGTGGACTTGATTCCCATGCGAGGTGGGAAATAACTCCACTTTTAGCGAAGTGGACTTGATTCCCATGCGAGGTGGGAAATAACTCCACTTTTAGCGAAGTGGACTTGATTCCCATGCGAGGTGGGAAATAACTCCACTTTTAGCGAAGTGGACTTGATTCCCATGCGAGGTGGGAAATAACTCCACTTTTAGCGAAGTGGACTTGATTCCCATGCGAGGTGGGAAATAACTCCACTTTTAGCGAAGTGGACTTGATTCCCATGCGAGGTGGGAAATAACTCCACTTTTAGCGAAGTGGACTTGATTCCCATGCGAGGTGGGAAATAACTAGACTTTTAGCGAAGTGGACTTGGTTCCCATGCGAGGTGGGAAATAACTCCACTTTTAGCGAAGTGGACTTGATTCCCATGCGAGGTGGGAAATAACTCCACTTTCTGCGAGGTGGACTTACTGCTCATGCGAGGTGGGAAATAACTCCACTTTTAGCGAAGTGGACTTGATTCCCATGCGAGGTGGGAAATAACTCCACTTTTAGCGAAGTGGACTTGATTCCCATGCGAGGTGGGAAATAACTCCACTTTTAGCGAAGTGGACTTGATTCCCATGCGAGGTGGGCAATAAGTACACTTTCTGCGAGGTGGACTTACTGCTCATGCGAGGTGGGAAATAACTCCACTTTTAGCGAAGTGGACTTGATTCCCATGCGAGGTTGGCAATAAGTACACTTTCTGCGAGGTGGACTTAGTTCCCATGCGAGGTGGGAAATAACTCCACTTTTAGCGAAGTGGACTTTATTCCCATGCGAGGTGGGAAATAACTCCACTTTTAGCGAAGTGGACTTGATTCCCATGCGAGGTGGGAAATAACTCCACTTTTAGCGAGTGGACTTGATTCCCATGCGAGGTTGGCAATAAGTACACTTTCTGCGAGGTGGACTTAGTTCCCATGCGAGGTGGAAAATAAATCCACTTTTAGCGAAGTGGACTTGATTCCCATGCGAGGTGGGAAATAACTCCACTTTTAGCGAAGTGGACTTGATTCCCATGCGAGGTGGGAAATAACTCCACTTTTAGCGAAGTGGACTTGATTCCCATGCGAGGTGGGAAATAACTCCACTTTTAGCGAAGTGGACTTGATTCCCATGCGAGGTGGGAAATAACTCCACTTTTAGCGAAGTGGACTTGATTCCCATGCGAGGTGGGCAATAAGTACACTTTCTGCGAGGTGGACTTACTGCTCATGCGAGTTGGGAAATAACTCCACTTTTAGCGAAGTGGACTTGATTCCCATGCGAGGTGGGAAATAACTCCACTTTTAGCGAAGTGGACTTGATTCCCATGCGAGGTGGGAAATAACTCCACTTTCTGCGAGGTGGACTTACTGCTCATGCGAGGTGGGAAATAAATCCACTTTTAGCGAAGTGGACTTGATTCCCATGCGAGGTGGGAAATAACTCCACTTTTAGCGAAGTGGACTTGATTCCCATGCGAGGTTGGCAATAAGTACACTTTCTGCGAGGTGGACTTAGTTCCCATGCGAGGTGGGAAATAACTCCACTTTTAGCGAAGTGGACTTGATTCCCATGCGAGGTGGGAAATAACTCCACTTTTTGCGAGGTGGACTTAGTTCCCATGCGAGGTGGGAAATAACTCCACTTTTAGCGAAGTGGACTTGATTCCCATGCGAGGTGGGAAATAACTCCACTTTTAGCGAAGTGGACTTGATTCCCATGCGAGGTTGGCAATAAGTACACTTTCTGCGAGGTGGACTTAGTTCCCATGCAAGGTGGGAAATAACTCCACTTTTAGCGAAGTGGACTTGATTCCCATGCAAGGTGGGAAATAACTCCACATTTTGCGAGGTGGACTTAGTTAATGTGTGCATCGCACAAAAACATACATATTTTTACATATTTTCAGCTAAAAGTATTGCATAATTTGGTTTATTTTCATTTTCTCGGAAACTAGTAGGCCTAGAATTAAGATTTTTGGTTTAAAATGTTCGTAATGAATGCCTCTACAAATCTTGTTATGGTCAAAACCACGCCAGACTTACAATTTTTTTACATATTTTACATACATATTTTTACATATTTTCAGCTAAAAGTATGGCATAATTTGGTTTATTTTCATTTTCTCGGAAACTAGTAGGCCTAGAATTAAGATTTTTGGTTTAAAATGTTCGTAATGAATGCCTCTACAAATCTTGTTATGGTCAAAACCACGCCAGACTTACCGTTTTTGAGAAAAAATATGTGCATCGCACAATAACATACATATTTTCAGCTAAAAGTATGGCATAATTTGGTTTATTTTCATTTTCTCGGAAACTAGTAGGCCTAGAATTAAGATTTTTGGTTTAAAATGTTCGTACTGAATGCCTCTACAAATCTTGTTATGGTCAAAACCACGCCAGACTTACCGTTTTTGAGAAAAAATATGTGCATCGCACAATAACATACATATTTTTACATATTTTCAGCTAAAAGTTTGGCATAATTTGGTTTATTTTCATTTTCTCGGAAACTAGTAGGCCTAGAATTAAGATTTTTGGTTTAAAATGTTCGTACTGAATGCTTCTACAAATCTTGTTTTGGTCAAAACCACGCCAGACTTACCGTTTTTGAGAAAAAATATGTGCATCGCACAATAACATACATATTTTCAGCTTAAAGAATGGCATAATTTGGTTTATTTTCATTTTCTCGGAAACTAGTAGGCCTAGAATTAAGATTTTTGGCTTAAAATGTTCGTAATGAATGCCTCTACAAATCTTGTTATGGTCAAAACCACGCCAGACTTACCGTTTTTGAGAAAAAATATGTGCATCGCACAATACATACATATTTTTACATATTTTCAGCTAAAAGTATGGCATAATTTGGTTTATTTTCATTTTCTTGGAAACTAGTAGGCCTAGAATTAAGATTTTTGGCTTAAAATGTTCGCAATGAATGCCTCTACAAATCTTGTTATGGTCAAAACCACGCCAGACTTTTTTATCGGAAACTAGTAGGCCTAGAATTAAGATTTTTGGCTTAAAATGTTCGCAATGAATGCCTCTACAAATCTTGTTATGGTCAAAACCACGCCAGACTTACCGTTTTTGAGAAAAAATATGTGCATCGCACAATAACATACATATTTTTACATATTTTCAGCTAAAAGTATGGCATAATTTGGTTTATTTTCATTTTCTCGGAAACTAGTAGGCCTAGAATTAAGATTTTTGGCTCAAAATGTTCGTAATGGATGCCTCTACAAATCTTGTTATGGTCAAAACAACGCCAGACTTACCATTTTTAAGCTAATAGTATTGCATAATTTGGTTTATTTTCATTTTCTCGGAAACTAGTAGGCCTAGAATTAAGATTTTTGGTTTAAAATGTTCGTAATGAATGCCTCTACAAATCTTGTTATGGTCAAAACCACGCCAGACTTACCGTTTTTGAGAAAAAATATGTGCATCGCACAATAACATACATATTTTCAGCTAAAAGTATGGCATAATTTGGTTTATTTTCATTTTCTCGGAAACTAGTAGGCCTAGAATTAAGATTTTTGGTTTAAAATGTTCGTAATGAATGCCTCTACAAATCTTGTTATGGTCAAAACCACGCCAGACTTACCGTTTTTGAGAAAAAATATGTGCATCGCACAATAACATACATATTTTCAGCTAAAAGTATGGCATAATTTGGTTTATTTTCATTTTCTCGGAAACTAGTAGGCCTAGAATTAAGATTTTTGGCTTAAAATGTTCGTAATGAATGCCTCTACAAATCTTGTTATGGTCAAAACCACGCCAGACTTACCGTTTTTGAGAAAAAATATGTGCATCGCACTATAACATACATATTTTTACATATTTTCAGCTAAAAGTATGGCATAATTTGGTTTATTTTCATTTTCTCGGAAACTAGTAGGCCTAGAATTAAGATTTTTGGTTTAAAATGTTCGTAATGAATGCCTCTACAAATCTTGTTATGGTCAAAACCACGCCAGACATACCGTTTTTGAGAAAAAATATGTGCATCGCACAATAACATACATATTTTCAGCTAAAAGTATGGCATAATTTGGTTTATTTTCATTTTCTCGGAAACTAGTAGGCCTAGAATTAAGATTTTTGGTTTAAAATGTTCGTAATGAATGCCTCTACAAATCTTGTTATGGTCAAAACCACGCCAGACTTACCATTTTTGAGAAAAAATATGTGCATCGCACAATAACATACATATTTTCAGCTAAAAGTATGGCATAATTTGGTTTATTTTCATTTTCTCGGAAACTAGTAGGCCTAGAATTAAGATTTTTGGTTTAAAATGTTCGTAGTGAATGCCTCTACAAATCTTGTTATGGTCAAAACCACGCCAGACTTACCGTTTTTGAGAAAAAATATGTGCATCGCACAATAACATACATATTTTCAGCTAAAAGTATGGCATAATTTGGTTTATTTTCATTTTCTCGGAAACTAGTAGGCCTAGAATTAAGATTTTTGGTTTAAAATGTTCGTAATGAATGCCTCTACAAATCTTGTTATGGTCAAAACCACGCCAGAATTACCGTTTTTGAGAAAAAATATGTGCATCGCACAATAACATACATATTTTCAGCTAAAAGTATGGCATAATTTGGTTTATTTTCATTTTCTCGGAAACTAGTAGGCCTAGAATTAAGATTTTTGGTTTAAAATGTTCGTAATGAATGCCTCTACAAATCTTGTTATGGTCAAAACCACGCCAGACTTACCGTTTTTGAGAAAAAATATGTGCATCGCACAATAACATACATATTTTTACATATTTTCAGCTAAAAGTATGGCATAATTTGGTTTATTTTCATTTTCTCGGAAACTAGTAGGCCTAGAATTAAGATTTTTGGTTTAAAATGTTCGTAATGAATGCCTCTACAAATCTTTTTATGGTCAAAACCACGCCAGACTTACCGTTTTTGAGAAAAAATATGTGCATCGCACAATAACATACATATTTTCAGCTAAAAGTATGGCATAATTTGGTTTATTTTCATTTTCTCGGAAACTAGTAGGCCTAGAATTAAGATTTTTAGTTTAAAATGTTCGTAATGAATGCCTCTACAAATCTTGTTATGGTCAAAACCACGCCAGACTTACCGTTTTTTTGAAAAAATATGTGCATTGCACAATAACATACATATTTTCAGCTAAAAGTATAGCATAATTTGGTTTATTTTCATTTTCTCGGAAACTAGTAGGCCTAGAATTACGATTTTTGGTTTAAAATGTTCGTAATGAATGCCTCTACAAATCTTGTTATGGTAAAAACCACGCAAGACTTACCGTTTTTGAGAAAAAATATGTGCATCGCACAATAACATACATATTTTCAGCTAAAAGTATGGCATAATTTGGTTTATTTTCATTTTCTCGGAAACTAGTAGGCCTAGAATTAAGATTTTTGGTTTAAAATGTTCGTAATGAATGCCTCTACAAATCTTGTTATGGTCAAAACCACGCCAGACTTACCGTTTTTGAGAAAAAATATGTGCATCGCACAATAACATACATATTTTTACATATTTTCAGCTAAAAGTATGGCATAATTTGGTTTATTTTCATTTTCTCGGAAACTAGTAGGCCTAGAATTAAGATTTTTGGTTTAAAATGTTCGTAATGAATGCCTCTACAAATCTTGTTATGGTCAAAACCACGCCAGACTTACCGTTTTTGAGAAAAAATATGTGCATCGCACAATAACATACATATTTTCAGCTAAAAGTATGGCATAATTTGGTTTATTTTCATTTTCTCGGAAACTAGTAGGCCTAGAATTAAGATTTTTGGTTTAAAATGTTCGTAATGAATGCCTCTACAAATCTTGTTATGGTCAAAACCACGCCAGACTTACCGTTTTTGAGAAAAAATATGTGCATCGCACAATAACATACATATTTTCAGCTAAAAGTATGGCATAATTTGGTTTATTTTAATTTTCTCGGAAACTAGTAGGCCTAGAATTAAGATTTTTGGTTTAAAATGTTCGTAATGAATGCCTCTACAAATCTTGTTATGGTCAAAACCACGCCAGACTTACCGTTTTTGAGAAAAAATATGTGCATCGCACAATAACATACATATTTTCAGCTAAAAGTATGGCATAATTTGGTTTATTTTCATTTTCTCGGAAACTAGTAGGCCTAGAATTAAGATTTTTGGTTTAAAATGTTCGTAATGAATGCCTCTACAAACCTTGTTATGGTCAAAACCACGCCAGACTTACCGTTTTTGAGAAAAAATATGTGCATCGCACAATAACATACATATTTTTTACAGCTAAAAGTATGGCATAATTTGGTTTATTTTCATTTTCTCGGAAACTAGTAGGCCTAGAATTAAGATTTTTGGTTTAAAATGTTCGTAATGAATGCCTCTACAAATCTTGTTATGGTCAAAACCACGCCAGACTTACCGTTTTTGAGAAAAAATATGTGCATCGCACAATAACATACATATTTTCAGCAAAAAGTATGGCATAATTTGTTTTATTTTCATTTTCTCGGAAACTAGTAGGCCTAGAATTAAGATTTTTGGTTTAAAATGTTCGTAATGAATGCCTCTACAAATCTTGTTATGGTCAAAACCACGCCAGACTTACCGTTTTTGAGAAAAAATATGTGCATCGCACAATTACATACATATTTTCAGCTAAAAGTATGGCATAATTTGGTTTATTTTCATTTTCTCGGAAACTAGTAGGCCTAGAATTAAGATTTTTGGTTTAAAATGTTCGTAATGAATGCCTCTACAAATCTTGTTATGGTCAAAACCACGCCAGACTTACCGTTTTTGAGAAAAAATATGTGCATCGCACAATAACATACATATTTTTACATATTTTCAGCTAAAAGTATGGCATAATTTGGTTTATTTTCATTTTCTCGGAAACTAGTAGGCCTAGAATTAAGATTTTTGGTTTAAAATGTTCGTAATGAATGCCTCTACAAATCTTGTTATGCTCAAAACCACGCCAGACTTACCGTTTTTGAGAAAAAATATGTGCATCGCACAATAACATACATATTTTTACATATTTTCAGCTAAAAGTATGGCATAGTTTGTTTTATTTTTATTTTCTCGGAAACTAGTAGGCCTAGAATTAAGATTTTTGGTTTAAAATGTTCGTAATGAATGCCTCTACAAACCTTGTTATGGTCAAAACCACGCCAGACTTACCGTTTTTGAGAAAAAATATGTGCATCGCACAATAACATACATATTTTCAGCTAAAAGTATGGAATAATTTGGTTTATTTTCATTTTCTCGGAAACTAGTAGGCCTAGAATTAAGATTTTTGGTTTAAAATGTTCGTAATGAATGCCTCTACAAATCTTGTTATGGTCAAAACCACGCCAGACTTACCGTTTTTGAGAAAAAATATGTGCATCGCACAATAACATACATATTTTCAGCTAAAAGTATGGCATAATTTGGTTTATTTTCATTTTCTCGGAAACTAGTAGGCCTAGAATTAAGATTTTTGGTTTAAAATGTTCGTAATGAATGCCTCTACAAAAAAGGCCTAGAATTAAGATTTTTGGTTTAAAATGTTCGTAATGAATGCCTCTACAAATCTTGTTATGGTCAAAACCACGCCAGACTTACCGTTTTTGAGAAAAAATATGTGCATCGCACAATAACATACATATTTTCAGCTAAAAGTATGGCATAATTTGGTTTATTTTCATTTTCTCGGAAACTAGTAGGCCTAGAATTAAGATTTTTGGTTTAAAATGTTCGTAATGAATGCCTCTACAAATCTTGTTATGGTCAAAACCACGCCAGACTTACCGTTTTTGAGAAAAAATATGTGCATCGCACAATAACATACATATTTTCAGCTAAAAGTATGGAATAATTTGGTTTATTTTCATTTTCTCGGAAACTAGTAGGCCTAGAATTAAGATTTTTGGTTTAAAATGTTCGTAATGAATGCCTCTACAAATCTTGTTATGGTCAAAACCACGCCAGACTTACCGTTTTTGAGAAAAAATATGTGCATCGCACAATAACATACATATTTTCAGCTAAAAGTATGGCATAATTTGGTTTATTTTCATTTTCTCGGAAACTAGTAGGCCTAGAATTAAGATTTTTGGTTTAAAATGTTCGTAATGAATGCCTCTACAAATCTTGTTATGGTCAAAACCACGCCAGACTTACCGTTTTTGAGAAAAAATATGTGCATCGCACAATAACATACATATTTTCAGCTAAAAGTATGGAATAATTTGGTTTATTTTCATTTTCTCGGAAACTAGTAGGCCTAGAATTAAGATTTTTGGTTTAAAATGTTCGTAATGAATGCCTCTACAAATCTTGTTATGGTCAAAACCACGCCAGACTTACCGTTTTTGAGAAAAAATATGTGCATCGCACAATAACATACATATTTTCAGCTAAAAGTATGGCATAATTTGGTTTATTTTAATTTTCTCGGAAACTAGTAGGCCTAGAATTAAGATTTTTGGTTTAAAATGTTCGTAATGAATGCCTCTACAAATCTTGTTATGGTCAAAACCACGCCAGACTTACCGTTTTTGAGAAAAAATATGTGCATCGCACAATAACATACATATTTTCAGCTAAAAGTATGGCATAATTTGGTTTATTTTCATTTTCTCGGAAACTAGTAGGCCTAGAATTAAGATTTTTGGTTTAAAATGTTCGTAATGAATGCCTCTACAAACCTTGTTATGGTCAAAACCACGCCAGACTTACCGTTTTTGAGAAAAAATATGTGCATCGCACAATAACATACATATTTTTTACAGCTAAAAGTATGGCATAATTTGGTTTATTTTCATTTTCTCGGAAACTAGTAGGCCTAGAATTAAGATTTTTGGTTTAAAATGTTCGTAATGAATGCCTCTACAAATCTTGTTATGGTCAAAACCACGCCAGACTTACCGTTTTTGAGAAAAAATATGTGCATCGCACAATAACATACATATTTTCAGCAAAAAGTATGGCATAATTTGTTTTATTTTCATTTTCTCGGAAACTAGTAGGCCTAGAATTAAGATTTTTGGTTTAAAATGTTCGTAATGAATGCCTCTACAAATCTTGTTATGGTCAAAACCACGCCAGACTTACCGTTTTTGAGAAAAAATATGTGCATCGCACAATTACATACATATTTTCAGCTAAAAGTATGGCATAATTTGGTTTATTTTCATTTTCTCGGAAACTAGTAGGCCTAGAATTAAGATTTTTGGTTTAAAATGTTCGTAATGAATGCCTCTACAAATCTTGTTATGGTCAAAACCACGCCAGACTTACCGTTTTTGAGAAAAAATATGTGCATCGCACAATAACATACATATTTTTACATATTTTCAGCTAAAAGTATGGCATAATTTGGTTTATTTTCATTTTCTCGGAAACTAGTAGGCCTAGAATTAAGATTTTTGGTTTAAAATGTTCGTAATGAATGCCTCTACAAATCTTGTTATGCTCAAAACCACGCCAGACTTACCGTTTTTGAGAAAAAATATGTGCATCGCACAATAACATACATATTTTTACATATTTTCAGCTAAAAGTATGGCATAGTTTGTTTTATTTTTATTTTCTCGGAAACTAGTAGGCCTAGAATTAAGATTTTTGGTTTAAAATGTTCGTAATGAATGCCTCTACAAATCTTGTTATGGTCAAAACCACGCCAGACTTACCGTTTTTGAGAAAAAATATGTGCATCGCACAATAACATACATATTTTCAGCTAAAAGTATGGAATAATTTGGTTTATTTTCATTTTCTCGGAAACTAGTAGGCCTAGAATTAAGATTTTTGGTTTAAAATGTTCGTAATGAATGCCTCTACAAATCTTGTTATGGTCAAAACCACGCCAGACTTACCGTTTTTGAGAAAAAATATGTGCATCGCACAATAACATACATATTTTCAGCTAAAAGTATGGCATAATTTGGTTTATTTTCATTTTCTCGGAAACTAGTAGGCCTAGAATTAAGATTTTTGGTTTAAAATGTTCGTAATGAATGCCTCTACAAAAAAGGCCTAGAATTAAGATTTTTGGTTTAAAATGTTCGTAATGAATGCCTCTACAAATCTTGTTATGGTCAAAACAACGCCAGACTTACCGTTTTTGAGAAAAAATATGTGCATCGCACAATAACATACATATTTTCAGCTAAAAGTATGGCATAATTTGGTTTATTTTCATTTTATCGGAAACTAATAGGCCTAGAATTAAGATTTTTGGTTTAAAATGTTCGTAATGAATGCCTCTACAAATCTTGTTATGGTCAAAACCACGCCAGACTTACCGTTTTTGAGAAAAAATATGTGCATCGCACAATAACATACATATTTTCAGCTAAAAGTATGGCATAATTTGGTTTATTTTCATTTTCTCGGAAACTAGTAGGCCTAGAATTAAGATTTTTGGTTTAAAATGTTCGTAATGAATGCCTCTACAAATCTTGTTATGGTCAAAACCACGCCAGACTTACCGTTTTTGAGAAAAAATATGTGCATCGCACAATAACATACATATTTTCAGCTAAAAGTATGGAATAATTTGGTTTATTTTCATTTTCTCGGAAACTAGTAGGCCTAGAATTAAGATTTTTGGTTTAAAATGTTCGTAATGAATGCCTCTACAAATCTTGTTATGGTCAAAACCACGCCAGACTTACCGTTTTTGAGAAAAAATATGTGCATCGCACAATAACATACATATTTTCAGCTAAAAGTATGGAATAATTTGGTTTATTTTCATATTCTCGGAAACTAGTAGGCCTAGAATTAAGATTTTTGGTTTAAAATGTTCGTAATGAATGCCTCTACAAATCTTGTTATGGTCAAAACCACGCCAGACTTACCGTTTTTGAGAAAAAATATGTGCATCGCACAATAACATACATATTTTTACATAATTTCAGCTAAAAGTATGGCATAATTTGTTTTATTTTCATTTTCTCGGAAACTAGTAGGCCTAGAATTAAGATTTTTGGTTTAAAATGTTCGTAATGAATGCCTCTACAAATCTTGTTATGGTCAAAACCACGCCAGACTTACCGTTTTTGAGAAAAAATATGTGCATCGCACAATTACATACATATTTTCAGCTAAAAGTATGGCATAATTTGGTTTATTTTCATTTTCTCGGAAACTAGTAGGCCTAGAATTAAGATTTTTGGTTTAAAATGTTCGTAATGAATGCCTCTACAAATCTTGTTATGGTCAAAACCACGCCAGACTTACCGTTTTTGAGAAAAAATATGTGCATCGCACAATAACATACATATTTTTACATATTTTCAGCTAAAAGTATGGCATAATTTGGTTTATTTTCATTTTCTCGGAAACTAGTAGGCCTAGAATTAAGATTTTTGGTTTAAAATGTTCGTAATGAATGCCTCTACAAATCTTGTTATGCTCAAAACCACGCCAGACTTACCGTTTTTGAGAAAAAATATGTGCATCGCACAATAACATACATATTTTTACATATTTTCAGCTAAAAGTATGGCATAGTTTGTTTTATTTTTATTTTCTCGGAAACTAGTAGGCCTAGAATTAAGATTTTTGGTTTAAAATGTTCGTAATGAATGCCTCTACAAATCTTGTTATGGTCAAAACCACGCCAGACTTACCGTTTTTGAGAAAAAATATGTGCATCGCACAATAACATACATATTTTCAGCTAAAAGTATGGAATAATTTGGTTTATTTTCATTTTCTCGGAAACTAGTAGGCCTAGAATTAAGATTTTTGGTTTAAAATGTGCGTAATGAATGCCTCTACAAATCTTGTTATGGTCAAAACCACGCCAGACTTACCGTTTTTGAGAAAAAATATGTGCATCGCACAATAACATACATATTTTCAGCTAAAAGTATGGCATAATTTGGTTTATTTTCATTTTCTCGGAAACTAGTAGGCCTAGAATTAAGATTTTTGGTTTAAAATGTTCGTAATGAATGCCTCTACAAAAAAGGCCTAGAATTAAGATTTTTGGTTTAAAATGTTCGTAATGAATGCCTCTACAAATCTTGTTATGGTCAAAACAACGCCAGACTTACCGTTTTTGAGAAAAAATATGTGCATCGCACAATAACATACATATTTTCAGCTAAAAGTATGGCATAATTTGGTTTATTTTCATTTTATCGGAAACTAGTAGGCCTAGAATTAAGATTTTTGGTTTAAAATGTTCGTAATGAATGCCTCTACAAATCTTGTTATGGTCAAAACCACGCCAGACTTACCGTTTTTGAGAAAAAATATGTGCATCGCACAATAACATACATATTTTCAGCTAAAAGTATGGCATAATTTGGTTTATTTTCATTTTCTCGGAAACTAGTAGGCCTAGAATTAAGATTTTTGGTTTAAAATGTTCGTAATGAATGCCTCTACAAATCTTGTTATGGTCAAAACCACGCCAGACTTACCGTTTTTGAGAAAAAATATGTGCATCGCACAATAACATACATATTTTCAGCTAAAAGTATGGAATAATTTGGTTTATTTTCATTTTCTCGGAAACTAGTAGGCCTAGAATTAAGATTTTTGGTTTAAAATGTTCGTAATGAATGCCTCTACAAATCTTGTTATGGTCAAAACCACGCCAGACTTACCGTTTTTGAGAAAAAATATGTGCATCGCACAATAACATACATATTTTCAGCTAAAAGTATGGCATAATTTGGTTTATTTTCATTTTCTCGGAAACTAGTAGGCCTAGAATTAAGATTTTTGGTTTAAAATGTTCGTAATGAATGCCTCTACATATCTTGTTATGGTCAAAACCACGCCAGACTTACCGTTTTTGAGAAAAAATATGTGCATCGCACAATAACATACATATTTTCAGCTAAAAGTATGGAATAATTTGGTTTATTTTCATATTCTCGGAAACTAGTAGGCCTAGAATTAAGATTTTTGGTTTAAAATGTTCGTAATGAATGCCTCTACAAATCTTGTTATGGTCAAAACCACGCCAGACTTACCGTTTTTGAGAAAAAATATGTGCATCGCACAATAACATACATATTTTTACATATTTTCAGCTAAAAGTATGGCATAATTTGGTTTATTTTCATTTTCTCGGAAACTAGTAGGCCTAGAATTAAGATTTTTGGTTTAAAATGTTCGTAATGAATGCCTCTACAAATCTTGTTATGGTCAAAACCACGCCAGACTTACCGTTTTTGAGAAAAAATATGTGCATCGCACAATAACATACATATTTTCAGCTAAAAGTATGGCATAATTTGGTTTATTTTCATTTTCTCGGAAACTAGTAGGCCTAGAATTAAGATTTTTGGTTTAAAATGTTCGTAATGAATGCCTCTACAAATCTTGTTATGGTCAAAACCACGCCAGACTTACCGTTTTTGAGAAAAAATATGTGCATCGCACAATAACATACATATTTTCAGCTAAAAGTATGGAATAATTTGGTTTATTTTCATATTCTCGGAAACTAGTAGGCCTAGAATTAAGATTTTTGGTTTAAAATGTTCGTAATGAATGCCTCTACATATCTTGTTATGGTCAAAACCACGCCAGACTTACCGTTTTTGAGAAAAAATATGTGCATCGCACAATAACATACATATTTTCAGCTAAAAGTATGGCATAATTTGGTTTATTTTCATTTTCTGGGAAACTAGTAGGCCTAGAATTAAGATTTTTGGTTTAAAATGTTCGTAATGAATGCCTCTACAAATCTTGTTATGGTCAAAACCACGCCAGACTTACCGTTTTTGAGAAAAAATATGTGCATCGCACAATAACATACATATTTTCAGCTAAAAGTATGGAATAATTTGGTTTATTTTCATATTCTCGGAAACTAGTAGGCCTAGAATTAAGATTTTTGGTTTAAAATGTTCGTAATGAATGCCTCTACAAATCTTGTTATGGTCAAAACCACGCCAGACTTACCGTTTTTGAGAAAAAATATGTGCATCGCACAATAACATACATATTTTTACATAATTTCAGCTAAAAGTATGGCATAATTTGGTTTATTTTCATTTTCTCGGAAACTAGTAGGCCTAGAATTAAGATTTTTGGTTTAAAATGTTCGTAATGAATGCCTCTACAAATCTTGTTATGGTCAAAACCACGCCAGACTTACCGTTTTTGAGAAAAAATATGTGCATCGCACAATAACATACATATTTTTACATATTTTCAGCTAAAAGTATGGCATAATTTGGTTTATTTTCATTTTCTCGGAAACTAGTAGGCCTAGAATTAAGATTTTTGGTTTAAAATGTTCGTAATGAATGCCTCTACATATCTTGTTATGGTCAAAACCACGCCAGACTTACCGTTTTTGAGAAAAAATATGTGCATCGCACAATAACATACATATTTTCAGCTAAAAGTATGGAATAATTTGGTTTATTTTCATATTCTCGGAAACTAGTAGGCCTAGAATTAAGATTTTTGGTTTAAAATGTTCGTAATGAATGCCTCTACAAATCTTGTTATGGTCAAAACCACGCCAGACTTACCGTTTTTGAGAAAAAATATGTGCATCGCACAATAACATACATATTTTCAGCTAAAAGTATGGCATAATTTGGTTTATTTTCATTTTCTCGGAAACTAGTAGGCCTAGAATTAAGATTTTTGGTTTAAAATGTTCGTAATGAATGCCTCTACAAATCTTGTTATGGTCAAAACCACGCCAGACTTACCGTTTTTGAGAAAAAATATGTGCATCGCACAATAACATACATATTTTTACATATTTTCAGCTAAAAGTATGGCATAATTTGGTTTATTTTCATTTTCTCGGAAACTAGTAGGCCTAGAATTAGGATTTTTGGTTTAAAATGTTCGTAATGAATGCCTCTACAAATCTTGTTATGGTCAAAAACACGCCAGACTTACCGTTTTTGAGAAAAAATATGTGCATCGCACAATAACATACATATTTTTACATATTTTCAGCTAAAAGTATGGCATAATTTGGTTTATTTTCATTTTCTCGGAAACTAGTAGGCCTAGAATTAAGATTTTTGGTTTAAAATGTTCGTAATGAATGCCTCTACAAATCTTGTTATGGTCAAAACCACGCCAGACTTACCGTTTTTGAGAAAAAATATGTGCATCGCACAATAACATACATATTTTCAGCTAAAAGTATGGCATAATTTGGTTTATTTTCATTTTCTCGGAAACTAGTAGGCCTAGAATTAAGATTTTTGGTTTAAAATGTTCGTAATGAATGCCTCTACAAATCTTGTTATGGTCAAAACCACGCCAGACTTACCGATTTTGAGAAAAAATATGTGCATCGCACAATAACATACATATTTTCAGCTAAAAGTATGGCATAATTTGGTTTATTTTCATTTTCTCGGATACTAGTAGGCCTAGAATTAAGATTTTTGGTTTAAAATGTTCGTAATGAATGCCTCTACAAATCTTGTTATGGTCAAAACCACGCCAGACTTACCGTTTTTGAGAAAAAATATGTGCATCGCACAATAACATACATATTTTCAGCTAAAAGTATGGCATAATTTGGTTTATTTTAATTTTCTCGGAAACTAGTAGGCCTAGAATTAAGATTTTTGGTTTAAAATGTTCGTAATGAATGCCTCTACAAATCCTGTTATGGTCAAAACCACGCCAGACTTACCGTTTTTGAGAAAAAATATGTGCATCGCACAATAACATACATATTTTTACATATTTTCAGCTAAAAGTATGGCATAATTTGGTTTATTTTCATTTTCTCGGAAACTAGTAGGCCTAAAATTAAGATTTTTGGTTTAAAATGTTCGTAATGAATGCCTCTACAAATCTTGTTATGGTCAAAACCACGCCAGACTTACCGTTTTTGAGAAAAAATATGTGCATCGCACAATAACATACATATTTTCAGCTAAAAGTATGGAATAATTTGGTTTATTTTCATTTTCTCGGAAACTAGTAGGCCTAGAATTAAGATTTTTGGTTTAAAATGTTCGTAATGAATGCCTCTACAAATCTTGTTATGGTCAAAACCACGCCAGACTTACAGTTTTTGAGAAAAAATATGTGCATCGCACAATAACATACATATTTTCAGCTAAAAGTATGGTATAATTTGGTTTATTTTCATTTTCTCGGAAACTAGTAGGCCTAGAATTAAGATTTTTGGTTTAAAATGTTCGTAATGAATGCCTCTACAAATCTTGTTATGGTCAAAACCACGCCAGACTTACCGTTTTTGAGAAAAAATATGTGCATCGCACAATAACATACATATTTTCAGCTAAAAGTATGGCATAATTTGGTTTATTTTCATTTTCTCGGAAACTAGTAGGCCTAGAATTAAGATTTTTGGTTTAAAATGTTCGTAATGAATGCCTCTACAAATCTTGTTATGGTCAAAACCACGCCAGACTTACCGTTTTTGAGAAAAAATATGTGCATCGCACAATAACATACATATTTTTACATATTTTCAGCTAAAAGTATGGCATAATTTGGTTTATTTTCATTTTCTCGGAAACTAGTAGGCCTAGAATTAAGATTTTTGGTTTAAAATGTTCGTAATGAATGCCTCTACAAATCTTGTTATGGTCAAAACCACGCCAGACTTACCGTTTTTGAGAAAAAATATGTGCATCGCACAATAACATACATATTTTTACATATTTTCAGCTAAAAGTATGGCATAATTTGGTTTATTTTCATTTTCTCGGAAACTAGTAGGCCTAGAATTAAGATTTTTGGTTTAAAATGTTCGTAATGAATGCCTCTACAAATCTTGTTATGGTCAAAACCACGCCAGACTTACCGTTTTTGAGAAAAAATATGTGCATCGCACAATAACATACATATTTTCAGCTAAAAGTATGGCATAATTTGGTTTATTTTCATTTTCTCGGAAACTAGTAGGCCTAGAATTAAGATTTTTGGTTTAAAATGTTCGTAATGAATGCCTCTACAAATCTTGTTATGGTCAAAACCACGCCAGACTTACCGTTTTTGAGAAAAAATATGTGCATTGCACAATAACATACATATTTTCAGCTAAAAGTATAGCATAATTTGGTTTATTTTCATTTTCTCGGAAACTAGTAGGCCTAGAATTAAGATTTTTGGTTTAAAATGTTCGTAATGAATGCCTCTACAAATCTTGTTATGGTCAAAACCACGCCAGACTTACCGTTTTTGAGAAAAAATATGTGCATCGCACAATAACATACATATTTTCAGCTAAAAGTATGGCATAATTTGGTTTATTTTCATTTTCTCGGAAACTAGTAGGCCTAGAATTAGGATTTTTGGTTTAAAATGTTCGTAATGAATGCCTCTACAAATCTTGTTATGGTCAAAACCACGCCAGACTTACCGTTTTTGAGAAAAAATATGTGCATCGCACAATAACATACATATTTTCAGCTAAAAGTATGGCATAATTTGGTTTATTTTCATTTTCTCGGAAACTAGTAGGCCTAGAATTAAGATTTTTGGTTTAAAATGTTCGTAATGAATGCCTCTACAAATCTTGTTATGGTCAAAACCACGCCAGACTTACCGTTTTTGAGAAAAAATATGTGCATCGCACAATAACATACATATTTTCAGCTAAAAGTATGGCATAATTTGGTTTATTTTCATTTTCTCGGAAACTAGTAGGCCTAGAATTAAGATTTTTGGTTTAAAATGTTCGTAATGAATGCCTCTACAAATCTTGTTATGGTCAAAACCACGCCAGACTTACCGTTTTTGAGAAAAAATATGTGCATCGCACAATAACATACATATTTTTACATATTTTCAGCTAAAAGTATGGCATAATTTGGTTTATTTTCATTTTCTCGGAAACTAGTAGGCATAGAATTAAGATTTTTGGTTTAAAATGTTCGTAATGAATGCCTCTACAAATCTTATTATGGTCAAAACCACGCCAGACTTACCGTTTTTGAGAAAAAATATGTGCATCGCACAATAACATACATATTTTCAGCTAAAAGTATGGCATAATTTGGTTTATTTTCATTTTCTCGGAAACTAGTAGGCCTAGAATTAAGATTTTTGGTTTAAAATGTTCGTAATGAATGCCTCTACAAATCTTGTTATGGTCAAAACCACGCCAGACTTACCGTTTTTGAGAAAAAATATGTGCATCGCACAATAACATACATATTTTTACATATTTTCAGCTAAAAGTATTTCATAATTTGGTTTATTTTCATTTTCTCGGAAACTAGTAGGCCTAGAATTAAGATTTTTGGTTTAAAATGTTCGTAATGAATGCCTCTACAAATCTTGTTATGGTCAAAACCACGCCAGACTTACCGTTTTTGAGAAAAAATATGTGCATCGCACAATAACATACATATTTTTACATATTTTCAGCTAAAAGTATGGCATAATTTGGTTTATTTTCATTTTCTCGGAAACTAGTAGGCCTAGAATTAAGATTTTTGGTTTAAAATGTTCGTAATGAATGCCTCTACAAATCTTGTTATGGTCAAAACCACGCCAGACTTACCGTTTTTGAGAAAAAATATGTGCATCGCACAATAACATACATATTTTTACATATTTTCAGCTAAAAGTATGGCATAATTTGGTTTATTTTCATTTTCTCGGAATTAAGATTTTTGGTTTAAAATGTTCGTAATGAATGCCTCTACAAATCTTGTTATGGTCAAAACCACGCCAGACTTACCGTTTTTGAGAAAAAATATGTGCATCGCACAATAACATACATATTTTCAGCTAAAAGTATGGCATAATTTGGTTTATTTTCATTTTCTCGGAAACTAGTAGGCCTAGAATTAAGATTTTTGGTTTAAAATGTTCGTAATGAATGCCTCTACAAATCTTGTTATGGTCAAAACCACGCCAGACTTACCGTTTTTGAGAAAAAATATGTGCATCGCACAATAACATACATATTTTCAGCTAAAAGTATGGCATAATTTGGTTTATTTTCATTTTCTCGGAAACTAGTAGGCCTAGAATTAAGATTTTTGGTTTAAAATGTTCGTAATGAATGCCTCTACAAATCTTGTTATGGTCAAAACCACGCCAGACTTACCGTTTTTGAGAAAAAATATGTGCATCGCACAATAACATACATATTTTTACATATTTTCAGCTAAAAGTATGGCATAATTTGGTTTATTTTCATTTTCTCGGAAACTAGTAGGCCTAGAATTAAGATTTTTGGTTTAAAATGTTCGTAATGAATGCCTCTACAAATCTTGTTATGGTCAAAACCACGCCAGACTTACCGTTTTTGAGAAAAAATATGTGCATCGCACAATAACATACATATTTTTACATATTTTCAGCTAAAAGTATGGCATAATTTGGTTTATTTTCATTTTCTCGGAAACTAGTAGGCCTAGAATTAAGATTTTTGGTTTAAAATGTTCGTAATGAATGCCTCTACAAATCTTGTTATGGTCAAAACCACGCCAGACTTACCGTTTTTGAGAAAAAATATGTGCATCGCACAATAACATACATATTTTCAGCTAAAAGTATGGCATAATTTGGTTTATTTTCATTTTCTCGGAAACTAGTAGGCCTAGAATTAAGACTTTTGGTTTAAAATGTTCGTAATGAATGCCTCTACAAATCTTGTTATGGTCAAAACCACGCCAGACTTACCGTTTTTGAGAAAAAATATGTGCATCGCACAATAACATACATATTTTCAGCTAAAAGTATGGCATAATTTGGTTTATTTTCATTTTCTCGGAAACTAGTAGGCCTAGAATTAAGATTTTTGGTTTAAAATGTTCGTAATGAATGCCTCTACAAATCTTGTTATGGTCAAAACCACGCCAGACTTACCGTTTTTGAGAAAAAATATGTGCATCGCACAATAACATACATATTTTTACATATTTTCAGCTAAAAGTATGGCATAATTTGGTTTATTTTCATTTTCTCGGAAACTAGTAGGCCTAGAATTAAGATTTTTGGTTTAAAATGTTCGTAATGAATGCCTCTACAAATCTTATTATGGTCAAAACCACGCCAGACTTACCGTTTTTGAGAAAAAATATGTGCATCGCACAATAACATACATATTTTTACATATTTTCAGCTAAAAGTATGGCATAATTTGGTTTATTTTCATTTTCTCGGAAACTAGTAGGCCTAGAATTAGGATTTTTGGTTTAAAATGTTCGTAATGAATGCCTCTACAAATCTTGTTATGGTCAAAACTACGCCAGACTTACCGTTTTTGAGAAAAAATATGTGCATCGCACAATAACATACATATTTTCAGCTAAAAGTATGGCATAATTTGGTTTATTTTCATTTTCTCGGAAACTAGTAGGCCTAGAATTAAGATTTTTGGTTTAAAATGTTCGTAATGAATGCCTCTACAAATCTTGTTATGGTCAAAACCACGCCAGACTTACCGTTTTTGAGAAAAAATATGTGCATCGCACAATAACATACATATTTTTACATATTTTCAGCTAAAAGTATGGCATAATTTGGTTTATTTTCATTTTCTCGGAAACTAGTAGGCCTAGAATTAAGATTTTTGGTTTAAAATGTTCGTAATGAATGCCTCTACAAATCTTGTTATGGTCAAAACCACGCCAGACTTACCGTTTTTGAGAAAAAATATGTGCATCGCACAATAACATACATATTTTCAGCTAAAAGTATGGCATAATATGGTTTATTTTCATTTTCTCGGAAACTAGTAGGCCTAGAATTAAGATTTTTGGTTTAAAATGTTCGTAATGAATGCTTCTACAAATCTTGTTATGGTCAAAACCACGCCGGACTTACCGTTTTTGAGAAAAAATATGTGCATCGCACAATAACATACATATTTTTACATATTTTCAGCTAAAAGTATGGCATAATTTGGTTTATTTTCATTTTCTCGGAAACTAGTAGGCCTAGAATTAAGATTTTTGGTTTAAAATGTTCGTAATGAATGCCTCTACAAATCTTGTTATGGTCAAAACCACGCCAGACTTACCGTTTTTGAGAAAAAATATGTGCATCGCACAATAACATACATATTTTTACATATTTTCAGCTAAAAGTATGGCATAATTTGGTTTATTTTCATTTTCTCGGAAACTAGTAGGCCTAGAATTAAGATTTTTGGTTTAAAATGTTCGTAATGAATGCCTCTACAAATCTTGTTATGGTCAAAACCACGCCAGACTTACCGTTTTTGAGAAAAAATATGTGCATCGCACAATAACATACATATTTTCAGCTAAAAGTATGGCATAATTTGGTTTATTTTCATTTTCTCGGAAACTAGTAGGCCTAGAATTAAGATTTTTGGTTTAAAATGTTTGTAATGAATGCCTCTACAAATCTTGTTATGGTCAAAACCACGCCAGACTTACCGTTTTTGAGAAAAAATATGTGCATCGCACAATAACATACATATTTTCAGCTAAAAGTATGGAATAATTTGGTTTATTTTCATTTTCTCGGAAACTAGTAGGCCTAGAATTAAGATTTTTGGTTTAAAATGTTCGTAATGAATGCCTCTACAAATCTTGTTATGGTCAAAACCACGCCAGACTTACCGTTTTTGAGAAAAAATATGTGCATCGCACAATAACATACATATTTTCAGCTAAAAGTATGGCATAATTTGGTTTATTTTCATTTTCTCGGAAACTAGTAGGCCTAGAATTAAGATTTTTGGTTTAAAATGTTCGTAATAAATGCCTCTACAAATCTTGTTGTGGTCAAAACCACGCCAGACTTACCGTTTTTGAGAAAAAATATGTGCATCGCACAATAACATACATATTTTTACATATTTTCAGCTAAAAGTATGGCATAATTTGGTTTATTTTCATTTTCTCGGAAACTAGTAGGCCTAGAATTAAGATTTTTGGTTTAAAATGTTCGTAATGAATGCCTCTACAAATCTTGTTATGGTCAAAACCACGCCAGACTTACCGTTTTTGAGAAAAAATATGTGCATCGCACAATAACATACATATTTTCAGCTAAAAGTATGGCATAATTTGGTTTATTTTCATTTTCTCGGAAACTAGTAGGCCTAGAATTAAGATTTTTGTTTTAAAATGTTCGTAATGAATGCCTCTACAAATCCTTTTATGGTCAAAACCACGCCAGACTTACCGTTTTTGAGAAAAAATATTTGCATCGCACAATAACATACATATTTTCAGCTAAAAGTATGGCATAATTTGGTTTATTTTCATTTTCTCGGAAACTAGTAGGCCTAGAATTAAGATTTTTGGTTTAAAATGTTCGTAATGAATGCCTCTACAAATCTTGTTATGGTCAAAACCACGCCAGACTTACCGTTTTTGAGAAAAAATATGTGCATCGCACAATAACATACATATTTTTACATATTTTCAGCTAAAAGTATGGCATAATTTGGTTTATTTTCATTTTCTCGGAAACTAGTAGGCCTAGAATTAAGATTTTTGGTTTAAAATGTTCGTAATGAATGCCTCTACAAATCTTGTTATGGTCAAAACCACGCCAGACTTACCGTTTTTGAGAAAAAATATGTGCATCGCACAATAACATACATATTTTCAGCTAAAAGTATGGCATAATTTGGTTTATTTTCATTTTCTCGGAAACTAGTATGCCAAGAATTAAGATTTTTGGTTTAAAATGTTCGTAATGAATGCCTCTACAAATCTTGTTATGGTCAAAACCACGCCAGACTTACCGTTTTTGAGAAAAAATATGTGCATCGCACAATAACATACATATTTTCAGCTAAAAGTATGGCATAATTTGGTTTATTTTCATTTTCTCGGAAACTAGTAGGCCTAGAATTAAGATTTTTGGTTTAAAATGTTCGTAATGAATGCCTCTACAAATCTTGTTATGGTCAAAACCACGCCAGACTTACCGTTTTCGAGAAAAAATATGTGCATCGCACAATAACATACATATTTTTACATATTTTCAGCTAAAAGTATGGCATAATTTGGTTTATTTTCATTTTCTCGGAAACTAGTAGGCCTAGAATTAAGATTTTTGGTTTAAAATGTTCGTAATGAATGCCTCTACAAATCTTGTTATGGTCAAAACCACGCCAGACTTACCGTTTTTGAGAAAAAATATGTGCATCGCACAATAACATACATATTTTTACATATTTTCAGCTAAAAGTATGGCATAATTTGGTTTATTTTCATTTTCTCGGAAACTAGTAGGCCTAGAATTAGGATTTTTGGTTTAAAATGTTCGTAATGAATGCCTATACAAATCTTGTTATGGTCAAAACCACGCCAGACTTACCGTTTTTGAGAAAAAATATGTGCATCGCACAATAACATACATATTTTCAGCTAAAAGTATGGCATAATTTGGTTTATTTTCATTTTCTCGGAAACTAGTAGGCCTAGAATAAAGATTTTTGGTTTAAAATGTTCGTAATGAATGCCTCTACAAATCTTGTTATGGTCAAAACCACGCCAGACTTACCGTTTTTGAGAAAAAATATGTGCATCGCACAATAACATACATATTTTTACATATTTTCAGCTAAAAGTATGGCATAATTTGGTTTATTTTCATTTTCTCGGAAACTAGTAGGCCTAGAATTAAGACTTTTGGTTTAAAATGTTCGTAATGAATGCCTCTACAAATCTTGTTATGGTCAAAACCACGCCAGACTTACCGTTTTTGAGAAAAAATATGTGCATCGCACAATAACATACATATTTTTACATATTTTCAGCTAAAAGTATGGCATAATTTGGTTTATTTTCATTTTCTCGGAAACTAGTAGGCCTAGAATTAAGATTTTTGGTTTAAAATGTTCGTAATGAATGCCTCTACAAATCTTGTTATGGTCAAAACCACGCCAGACTTACCGTTTTTGAGAAAAAATATGTGCATCGCACAATAACATACATATTTTTACATATTTTCAGCTAAAAGTATGGCATAATTTGGTTTATTTTCATTTTCTCGGAAACTAGTAGGCCTAGAATTAAGATTTTTGGTTTAAAATGTTCGTAATGAATGCCTCTACAAATCTTGTTATGGTCAAAACCACGCCAGACTTACCGTTTTTGAGAAAAAATATGTGCATCGCACAATAACATACATATTTTCAGCTAAAAGTATGGCATAATTTGGTTTATTTTCATTTTCTCGGAAACTAGTAGGCCTAGAATTAAGATTTTTGGTTTAAAATGTTCGTAATGAATGCCTCTACAAATCTTGTTATGGTCAAAACCACGCCAGACATACCGTTTTTGAGAAAAAATATGTGCATCGCACAATAACATACATATTTTTACATATTTTCAGCTAAAAGTATGGCATAATTTGGTTTATTTTCATTTTCTCGGAAACTAGTAGGCCTAGAATTAAGATTTTTGGTTTAAAATGTTCGTAATGAATGCCTCTACAAATCTTGTTATGGTCAAAACCACGCCTGACTTACCGTTTTTGAGAAAAAATATGTGCATCGCACAATAACATACATATTTTCAGCTAAAAGTATGGCATAATTTGGTTTATTTTCATTTTCTCGGAAACTAGTAGGCCTAGAATTAAGATTTTTGGTTTAAAATGTTCGTAATGAATGCCTCTACAAATCTTGTTATGGTCAAAACCACGCCAGACTTACCGTTTTTGAGAAAAAATATGTGCATCGCACAATAACATACATATTTTTACATATTTTCAGCTAAAAGTATGGCATAATTTGGTTTATTTTCATTTTCTCGGAAACTAGTAGGCCAAGAATTAAGATTTTTGGCTTAAAATGTTCGTAATGAATGCCTCTACAAATCTTGTTATGGTCAAAACCACGCCAGACTTACCGTTTTTGAGAAAAAATATGTGCATCGCACAATAACATACATATTTTCAGCTAAAAGTATGGCATAATTTGGTTTATTTTCATTTTCTCGGAAACTAGTAGGCCTAGAATTAAGATTTTTGGTTTAAAATGTTCGTAATGAATGCTTCTACAAATCTTGTTATGGTCAAAACCACGCCAGACTTACCGCTTTTGAGAAAAAATATGTGCATCGCACAATAACATACATATTTTCAGCTAAAAGTATGGCATAATTTGGTTTATTTTCATTTTCTCGGAAACTAGTAGGCCTAGAATTAAGATTTTTGGTTTAAAATGTTCGTAATGAATGCCTCTACAAATCTTGTTATGGTCAAAACCACGCCAGACTTACCGTTTTTGAGAAAAAATATGTGCATCGCACATTAACATACATATTTTTACATATTTTCAGCTAAAAGTATGGCATAATTTGGTTTATTTTCATTTTCTCGGAAACTAGTAGGCCTAGAATTAAGATTTTTGGTTTAAAATGTTCGTAATGAATGCCTCTACAAATCTTGTTATGGTCAAAACCACGCCAGACTTACCGTTTTTGAGAAAAAATATGTGCATCGCACAATAACATACATATTTTTACATATTTTCAGCTAAAAGTATGGCATAATTTGGTTTATTTTCATTTTCTCGGAAACTAGTAGGCCTAGAATTAAGATTTTTGGTTTAAAATGTTCGTAATGAATGCCTCTACAAATCTTGTTATGGTCAAAACCACGCCAGACTTACCGTTTTTGAGAAAAAATATGTGCATCGCACAATAACATACATATTTTTACATATTTTCAGCTAAAAGTATGGCATAATTTGGTTTATTTTCATTTTCTCGGAAACTAGTAGGCCTAGAATTAAGATTTTTGGTTTAAAATGTTCGTAATGAATGCCTCTACAAATCTTGTTATGGTCAAAACCACGCCAGACTTACCGTTTTTGAGAAAAAATATGTGCATCGCACAATAACATACATATTTTTACATATTTTCAGCTAAAAGTATGGCATAATTTGGTTTATTTTCATTTTCTCGGAAACTAGTAGGCCTAGAATTAAGATTTTTGGTTTAAAATGTTCGTAATGAATGCCTCTACAAATCTAGTTATGGTCAAAACCACGCCAGACTTACCGTTTTTGAGAAAAAATATGTGCATCGCACAATAACATACATATTTTCAGCTAAAAGTATGGCATAATTTGGTTTATTTTCATTTTCTCGGAAACTAGTAGGCCTAGAATTAAGATTTTTGGTTTAAAATGTTCGTAATGAATGCCTCTACAAATCTTGTTATGGTCAAAACCACGCCAGACTTACCGTTTTTGAGAAAAAATATGTGCATCGCACAATAACATACATATTTTCAGCTAAAAGTATGGCATAATTTGGTTTATTTTCATTTTCTCGGAAACTAGTAGGCCTAGAATTAAGATTTTTGGTTTAAAATGTTCGTAATGAATGCCTCTACAAATCTTGTTATGGTTTAAACCACGCCAGACTTACCGTTTTTGAGAAAAAATATGTGCATCGCACAATAACATACATATTTTCAGCTAAAAGTATGGCATAATTTGGTTTATTTTCATTTTCTCGGAAACTAGTAGGCCTAGAATTAAGATTTTTGGTTTAAAATGTTCGTAATGAATGCCTCTACAAATCTTGTTATGGTCAAAACCACGCCAGACTTACCGTTTTCGAGAAAAAATATGTGCATCGCACAATAACATACATATTTTTACATATTTTCAGCTAAAAGTATGGCATAATTTGGTTTATTTTCATTTTCTCGGAAACTAGTAGGCCTAGAATTAAGATTTTTGGTTTAAAATGTTCGTAATGAATGCCTCTACAAATCTTGTTATGGTCAAAACCACGCCAGACTTACCGTTTTTGAGAAAAAATATGTGCATCGCACAATAACATACATATTTTCAGCTAAAAGTATGGCATAATTTGGTTTATTTTCATTTTCTCGGAAACTAGTAGGCCTAGAATTAAGATTTTTGGTTTAAAATGTTCGTAATGAATGCCTCTACAAATCTTGTTATGGTCAAAACCACGCCAGACTTACCGTTTTTGAGAAAAAATATGTGCATCGCACAATAACATACATATTTTTACATATTTTCAGCTAAAAGTATGGCATAATTTGGTTTATTTTCATTTTCTCGGAAACTAGTAGGCCTAGAATTAAGATTTTTGGTTTAAAATGTTCGTAATGAATGCCTCTACAAATCTAGTTATGGTCAAAACCACGCCAGACTTACCGTTTTTGAGAAAAAATATGTGCATCGCACAATAACATACATATTTTCAGCTAAAAGTATGGCATAATTTGGTTTATTTTCATTTTCTCGGAAACTAGTAGGCCTAGAATTAAGATTTTTGGTTTAAAATGTTCGTAATGAATGCCTCTACAAATCTTGTTATGGTCAAAACCACGCCAGACTTACCGTTTTTGAGAAAAAATATGTGCATCGCACAATAACATACATATTTTCAGCTAAAAGTATGGCATAATTTGGTTTATTTTCATTTTCTCGGAAACTAGTAGGCCTAGAATTAAGATTTTTGGTTTAAAATGTTCGTAATGAATGCCTCTACAAATCTTGTTATGGTCAAAACCACGCCAGACTTACCGTTTTTGAGAAAAAATATGTGCATCGCACAATAACATACATATTTTTACATATTTTCATCTAAAAGTATGGCATAATTTGGTTTATTTTCATTTTCTCGGAAACTAGTAGGCCTAGAATTAAGATTTTTGGTTTAAAATGTTCGTAATGAATGCCTCTACAAATCTTGTTATGGTCAAAACCACGCCAGACTTACCGTTTTTGAGAAAAAATATGTGCATCGCACAATAACATACATATTTTTACATATTTTCAGCTAAAAGTATGGCATAATTTGGTTTATTTTCATTTTCTCGGAAACTAGTAGGCCTAGAATTAAGATTTTTGGTTTAAAATGTTCGTAATGAATGCCTCTACAAATCTTGTTATGGTCAAAACCACGCCAGACTTACCGTTTTTGAGAAAAAATATGTGCATCGCACAATAACATACATATTTTCAGCTAAAAGTATGGCATAATTTGGTTTATTTTCATTTTCTCGGAAACTAGTTGGCCTAGAATTAAGATTTTTGGTTTAAAATGTTCGTAATGAATGCCTCTACAAATCTTGTTATGGTCAAAACCACGCCAGACTTACCGTTTTTGAGAAAAAATATGTGCATCGCACAATAACATACATATTTTCAGCTAAAAGTATGGCATAATTTGGTTTATTTTCATTTTCTCGGAAACTAGTAGGCCTAGAATTAAGATTTTTGGTTTAAAATGTTCGTAATGAATGCCTCTACAAATCTTGTTATGGTCAAAACCACGCCAGACTTACCGTTTTTGAGAAAAAATATGTGCATCGCACAATAACATACATATTTTTACATATTTTCAGCTAAAAGTATGGCATAATTTGGTTTATTTTCATTTTCTCGGAAACTAGTAGGCCTAGAATTAAGATTTTTGGTTTAAAATGTTCGTAATGAATGCCTCTACAAATCTTGTTATGGTCAAAACCACGCCAGACTTACAGTTTTTGAGAAAAAATATGTGCATCGCACAATAACATACATATTTTTACATATTTTCAGCTAAAAGTATGGCATAATTTGGTTTATTTTCATTTTCTCGGAAACTAGTAGGCCTAGAATTAAGATTTTTGGTTTAAAATGTTCGTAATGAATGCCTCTACAAATCTTGTTATGGTCAAAACCACGCCAGACTTACCGTTTTTGAGAAAAAATATGTGCATCGCACAATAACATACATATTTTCAGCTAAAAGTATGGCATAATTTGGTTTATTTTCATTTTCTCGGAAACTAGTAGGCCTAGAATTAAGATTTTTGGTTTAAAATGTTCGTAATGAATGCCTCTACAAATCTTGTTATGGTCAAAACCACGCCAGACTTACCGTTTTCGAGAAAAAATATGTGCATCGCACAATAACATACATATTTTTACATATTTTCAGCTAAAAGTATGGCATAATTTGGTTTATTTTCATTTTTGGTTTAAAATGTTCGTAATGAATGCCTCTACAAATCTTGTTATGGTCAAAACCACGCCAGACTTACCGTTTTTGAGAAAAAATATGTGCATCGCACAATAACATACATATTTTTACATATTTTCAGCTAAAAGTATGGCATAATTTGGTTTATTTTAATTTTCTCGGAAACTAGTAGGCCTAGAATTAAGATTTTTGGTTTAAAATGTTCGTAATGAATGCCTCTACAAATCTTGTTATGGTCAAAACCACGCCACCGTTTTACCGTTTTTGAGAAAAAATATGTGCATCGCACAATAACATACATATTTTTACATATTTTCAGCTAAAAGTATGGCATAATTTGGTTTATTTTCATTTTCTCGGAAACTAGTAGGCCTAGAATTAAGATTTTTGGTTTAAAATGTTCGTAATGAATGCCTCTACAAATCTAGTTATGGTCAAAACCACGCCAGACTTACCGTTTTTGAGAAAAAATATGTGCATCGCACAATAACATACATATTTTTACATATTTTCAGCTAAAAGTATGGCATAATTTGGTTTATTTTCATTTTCTCGGAAACTAGTAGGCCTAGAATTAAGATTTTTGGTTTAAAATGTTCGTAATGAATGCCTCTACAAATCTTGTTATGGTCAAAACCACGCCAGACTTACCGTTTTCGAGAAAAAATATGTGCATCGCACAATAACATACATATTTTTACATATTTTCAGCTAAAAGTATGGCATAATTTGGTTTATTTTCATTTTCTCGGAAACTAGTAGGCCTAGAATTAAGATTTTTGGTTTAAAATGTTCGTAATGAATGCCTCTACAAATCTTGTTATGGTCAAAACCACGCCAGACTTACCGTTTTTGAGAAAAAATATGTGCATCGCACAATAACATACATATTTTTACATATTTTCAGCTAAAAGTATGTCATAATTTGGTTTATTTTCATTTTCTCGGAAACTAGTAGGCCTAGAATTAAGATTTTTGGTTTAAAATGTTCGTAATGAATGCCTCTACAAATCTTGTTATGGTCAAAACCACGCCAGACTTACCGTTTTTGAGAAAAAATATGTGCATCGCACAATAACATACATATTTTCAGCTAAAAGTATGGCATAATTTGGTTTATTTTCATTTTCTCGGAAACTAGTAGGCCTAGAATTAAGATTTTTGGTTTAAAATGTTCGTAATGAATGCCTCTACAAATCTTGTTATGGTCAAAACCACGCCAGACTTACCGTTTTTGAGAAAAAATATGTGCATCGCACAATAACATACATATTTTTACATATTTTCAGCTAAAAGTATGGCATAATTTGGTTTATTTTCATTTTCTCGGAAACTAGTAGGCCTAGAATTAAGATTTTTGGTTTAAAATGTTCGTAATGAATGCCTCTACAAATCTTGTTATGGTCAAAACCACGCCAGACTTACCGTTTTTGAGAAAAAATATGTGCATCGCACAATAACATACATATTTTCAGCTAAAAGTATGGCATAATTTGGTTTATTTTCATTTTCTCGGAAACTAGTAGGCCTAGAATTAAGATTTTTGGTTTAAAAAGTTCGTAATGAATGCCTCTACAAATCTTGTTATGGTCAAAACCACGCCAGACTTACCGTTTTTGAGAAAAAATATGTGCATCTCACAATAACATACATATTTTTACATATTTTCAGCTAAAAGTATGGCATAATTTAGTTTATTTTCATTTTCTCGGAAACTAGTAGGCCTAGAATTAAGATTTTTGGTTTAAAATGTTCGTAATGAATGCCTTTACAAATCTTGTTATGGTCAAAACCACGCCAGACTTACCGTTTTTGAGAAAAAATATGTGCATCGCACAATAACATACATATTTTTACATATTTTCAGCTAAAAGTATGGCATAATTTGGTTTATTTTCATTTTCTCGGAAACTAGTAGGCCTAGAATTAAGACTTTTGGTTTAAAATGTTCGTAATGAATGCCTCTACAAATCTTGTTATGGTCAAAACCACGCCAGACTTACCGTTTTTGAGAAAAAATATGTGCATCGCACAATAACATACATATTTTCAGCTAAAAGTATGGCATAATTTGGTTTATTTTCATTTTCTCGGAAACTAGTAGGCCTAGAATTAAGATTTTTGGTTTAAAATGTTCGTAATGAATGCCTCTACAAATCTTGTTATGGTCAAAACCACGCCAGACTTACCGTTTTTGAGAAAAAATATGCGCATCGCACAATAACATACATATTTTTACATATTTTCAGCTAAAAGTATGGCATAATTTGGTTTATTTTCATTTTCTCGGAAACTAGTAGGCCTAGAATTAAGATTTTTGGTTTAAAATGTTCGTAATGAATGCCTTTACAAATCTTGTTATGGTCAAAACCACGCCAGACTTACCGTTTTTGAGAAAAATATGTGCATCGCACAATAACATACATATTTTTACATATTTTCAGCTAAAAGTATGGCATAATTTGGTTTATTTTCATTTTCTCGGAAACTAGTAGGCCTAGAATTAAGATTTTTGGTTTAAAATGTTCGTAATGAATGCCTCTACAAATCTTGTTATGGTCAAAACCACGCCAGACTTACCGTTTTTGAGAAAAAATATGTGCATCGCACAATAACATACATATTTTCAGCTAAAAGTATGGCATAATTTGGTTTATTTTCATTTTCTCGGAAACTAGTAGGCCTAGAATTAAGATTTTTGGTTTAAGATGTTCGTAATGAATGCCTCTACAAATCTTGTTATGGTCAAAACCACGCCAGACTTACCGTTTTTGAGAAAAAATATGTGCATCGCACAATAACATACATATTTTCAGCTAAAAGTATGGCATAATTTGGTTTATTTTCATTTTCTCGGAAACTAGTAGGCCTAGAATTAAGATTTTTGGTTTAAAATGTTCGTAATGAATGCCTCTACAAATCTTGTTATGGTCAAAACCACGCCAGACTTACCGTTTTTGAGAAAAAATATGTGCATCGCACAATAACATACATATTTTTACATATTTTCAGCTAAAAGTATGGCATAATTTGGTTTATTTTCATTTTCTCGGAAACTAGTAGGCCTAGAATTAAGATTTTTGGTTTAAAATGTTCGTAATGAATGCCTCTACAAATCTTGTTATGGTCAAAACCACGCCAGACTTACCGTTTTTGAGAAAAAATATGTGCATCGCACAATAACATACATATTTTCAGCTAAAAGTATGGCATAATTTGGTTTATTTTCATTTTCTCGGAAACTAGTAGGCCTAGAATTAAGATTTTTGGTTTAAAATGTTCGTAATGAATGCCTCTACAAATCTTGTTATGGTCAAAACCACGCCAGACTTACCGTTTTCGAGAAAAAATATGTGCATCGCACAATAACATACATATTTTTACATATTTTCAGCTAAAAGTATGGCATAATTTGGTTTATTTTCATTTTCTCGGAAACTAGTAGGCCTAGAATTAAGATTTTTGGTTTAAAATGTTCGTAATGAATGCCTCTACAAATCTTGTTATGGTCAAAACCACGCCAGACTTACCGTTTTCGAGAAAAAATATGTGCATCGCACAATAACATACATATTTTTACATATTTTCAGCTAAAAGTATGGCATAATTTGGTTTATTTTCATTTTCTCGGAAACTAGTAGGCCTAGAATTAAGATTTTTGGTTTAAAATGTTCGTAATGAATGCCTCTACAAATCTTGTTATGGTCAAAACCACGCCACCGTTTTACCGTTTTTGAGAAAAAATATGTGCATCGCACAATAACATACATATTTTTACATATTTTCAGCTAAAAGTATGGCATAATTTGGTTTATTTTCATTTTCTCGGAAACTAGTAGGCCTAGAATTAAGACTTTTGGTTTAAAATGTTCGTAATGAATGCCTCTACAAATCTTGTTATGGTCAAAACCACGCCAGACTTACCGTTTTTGAGAAAAAATATGTGCATCGCACAATAACATACATATTTTCAGCTAAAAGTATGGCATAATTTGGTTTATTTTCATTTTCTCGGAAACTAGTAGGCCTAGAATTAAGATTTTTGGTTTAAAATGTTCGTAATGAATGCCTCTACAAATCTTGTTATGGTCAAAACCACGCCAGACTTACCGATTTTGAGAAAAAATATGTGCATCGCACAATAACATACATATTTTTACATATTTTCAGCTAAAAGTATGGCATAATTTGGTTTATTTTCATTTTCTCGGAAACTAGTAGGCCTAGAATTAAGATTTTTGGTTTAAAATGTTCGTAATGAATGCCTCTACAAATCTTGTTATGGTCAAAACCACGCCAGACTTACCGTTTTTGAGAAAAAATATGTGCATCGCACAATAACATACATATTTTCAGCTAAAAGTATGGCATAATTTGGTTTATTTTCATTTTCTCGGAAACTAGTAGGCCTAGAATTAAGATTTTTGGTTTAAAATGTTCGTAATGAATGCCTCTACAAATCTTGTTATGGTCAAAACCACGCCAGACTTACCGTTTTTGAGAAAAAATATGTGCATCGCACAATAACATACATATTTTCAGCTAAAAGTATGGCATAATTTGGTTTATTTTCATTTTCTCGGAAACTAGTAGGCCTAGAATTAAGATTTTTGGTTTAAAATGTTCGTAATGAATGCCTCTACAAATCTTGTTATGGTCAAAACCACGCCAGACTTACCGTTTTTGAGAAAAAATATGTGCATCGCACAATAACATACATATTTTCAGCTAAAAGTATGGCATAATTTGGTTTATTTTCATTTTCTCGGAAACTAGTAGGCCTAGAATTAAGATTTTTGGTTTAAAATGTTCGTAATGAATGCCTCTACAAATCTTGTTATGGTCAAAACCACGCCAGACTTACCGTTTTTGAGAAAAAATATGTGCATCGCACAATAACATACATATTTTTACATATTTTCAGCTAAAAGTATGGCATAATTTGGTTTATTTTCATTTTCTCGGAAACTAGTAGGCCTAGAATTAAGATTTTTGGTTTAAAATGTTCGTAATGAATGCCTCTACAAATCTTGTTATGGTCAAAACCACGCCAGACTTACCGTTTTTGAGAAAAAGTATGTGCATCGCACAATAACATACATATTTTCAGCTAAAAGTATGGCATAATTTGGCTTATTTTCATTTTCTCGGAAACTAGTAGGCCTAGAATTAAGATTTTTGGTTTAAAAAGTTCGTAATGAATGCCTCTACAAATCTTGTTATGGTCAAAACCACGCCAGACTTACCGTTTTTGAGAAAAAATATGTGCATCGCACAATAACATACATATTTTTACATATTTTCAGCTAAAAGTATGGCATAATTTAGTTTATTTTCATTTTCTCGGAAACTAGTAGGCCTAGAATTAAGATTTTTGGTTTAAAATGTTCGTAATGAATGCCTTTACAAATCTTGTTATGGTCAAAACCACGCCAGACTTACCGTTTTTGAGAAAAAATATGTGCATCGCACAATAACATACATATTTTTACATATTTTCAGCTAAAAGTATGGCATAATTTGGTTTATTTTCATTTTCTCGGAAACTAGTAGGCCTAGAATTAAGACTTTTGGTTTAAAATGTTCGTAATGAATGCCTCTACAAATCTTGTTATGGTCAAAACCACGCCAGACTTACCGTTTTTGAGAAAAAATATGTGCATCGCACAATAACATACATATTTTTACATATTTTCAGCTAAAAGTATGGCATAATTTGGTTTATTTTCATTTTCTCGGAAACTAGTAGGCCTAGAATTAAGATTTTTGGTTTAAAATGTTCGTAATGAATGCCTCTACAAATCTTGTTATGGTCAAAACCACGCCAGACTTACCGTTTTTGAGAAAAAATATGTGCATCGCACAATAACATACATATTTTTACATATTTTCAGCTAAACGTATGGCATAATTTGGTTTATTTTCATTTTCTCGGAAACTAGTAGGCCTAGAATTAAGATTTTTGGTTTAAAATGTTCGTAATGAATGCCTCTACAAATCTTGTTATGGTCAAAACCACGCCAGACTTACCGTTTTTGAGAAAAAATATGTGCATCGCACAATAACATACATATTTTCAGCTAAAAGTATGGCATAATTTGGTTTATTTTCATTTTCTCGGAAACTAGTAGGCCTAGAATTAAGATTTTTGGTTTAAAATGTTCGTAATGAATGCCTCTACAAATCTTGTTATGGTCAAAACCACGCCAGACTTACCGTTTTTGAGAAAAAATATGTGCATCGCACAATAACATACATATTTTTACATATTTTCAGCTAAAAGTATGGCATAATTTAGTTTATTTTCATTTTCTCGGAAACTAGTAGGCCTAGAATTAAGATTTTTGGTTTAAAATGTTCGTAATGAATGCCTTTACAAATCTTGTTATGGTCAAAACCACGCCAGACTTACCGTTTTCGAGAAAAAATATGTGCATCGCACAATAACATACATATTTTTACATATCTTCAGCTAAAAGTATGGCATAATTTGGTTTATTTTCATTTTCTCGGAAACTAGTAGGCCTAGAATTAAGATTTTTGGTTTAAAATGTTCGTAATGAATGCCTCTACAAATCTTGTTATGGTCAAAACCACGCCAGACTTACCGTTTTTGAGAAAAAATATGTGCATCGCACAATAACATACATATTTTTACATATATTCAGCTAAAAGTATGGCATAATTTGGTTTATTTTCATTTTCTCGGAAACTAGTAGGCCTAGAATTAAGATTTTTGGTTTAAAATGTTCGTAATGAATGCCTCTACAAATCTTGTTATGGTCAAAACCACGCCAGACTTACCGTTTTTGAGAAAAAATATGTGCATCGCACAATAACATACATATTTTTACATATTTTCAGCTAAAAGTATGGCATAATTTGGTTTATTTTCATTTTCTCGGAAACTAGTAGGCCTAGAATTAAGACTTTTGGTTTAAAATGTTCGTAATGAATGCCTCTACAAATCTTGTTATGGTCAAAACCACGCCAGACTTACCGTTTTTGAGAAAAAATATGTGCATCGCACAATAACATACATATTTTTACATATTTTCAGCTAAAAGTATGGCATAATTTGGTTTATTTTCATTTTCTCGGAAACTAGTAGGCCTAGAATTAAGATTTTTGGTTTAAAATGTTCGTAATGAATGCCTCTACAAATCTTGTTATGGTCAAAACCACGCCAGACTTACCGTTTTTGAGAAAAAATATGTGCATCGCACAATAACATACATATTTTTACATATTTTCAGCTAAAAGTATGGCATAATTTGGTTTATTTTCATTTTCTCGGAAACTAGTAGGCCTAGAATTAAGATTTTTGGTTTAAAATGTTCGTAATGAATGCCTCTACAAATCTTGTTATGGTCAAAACCACGCCAGACTTACCGTTTTTGAGAAAAAATATATGCATCGCACAATAACATACATATTTTTACATATTTTCAGCTAAAAGTATGGCATAATTTGGTTTATTTTCATTTTCTCGGAAACTAGTAGGCCTAGAATTAAGATTTTTGGTTTAAAATGTTCGTAATGAATGCCTCTACAAATCTTGTTATGGTCAAAACCACGCCAGACTTACCGTTTTTGAGAAAAAATATGTGCATCGCACAATAACATACATATTTTTACATATTTTCAGCTAAAAGTATGGCATAATTTGGTTTATTTTCATTTTCTCGGAAACTAGTAGGCCTAGAATTAAGACTTTTGGTTTAAAATGTTCGTAATGAATGCCTCTACAAATCTTGTTATGGTCAAAACCACGCCAGACTTACCGTTTTTGAGAAAAAATATGTGCATCGCACAATAACATACATATTTTTACATATTTTCAGCTAAAAGTATGGCATAATTTGGTTTATTTTCATTTTCTCGGAAACTAGTAGGCCTAGAATTAAGATTTTTGGTTTAAAATGTTCGTAATGAATGCCTCTACAAATCTTGTTATGGTCAAAACCACGCCAGACTTACCGTTTTTGAGAAAAAATATGTGCATCGCACAATAACATACATATTTTTACATATTTTCAGCTAAAAGTATGGTATAATTTGGTTTATTTTCATTTTCTCGGAAACTAGTAGGCCTAGAATTAAGATTTTTGGTTTAAAATGTTCGTAATGAATGCCTCTACAAATCTTGTTATGGTCAAAACCACGCCAGACTTACCGTTTTTGAGAAAAAATATGTGCATCGCACAATAACATACATATTTTCAGCTAAAAGTATGGCATAATTTGGTTTATTTTCATTTTCTCGGAAACTAGTAGGCCTAGAATTAAGATTTTTGGTTTAAAATGTTCGTAATGAATGCCTCTACAAATCTTGTTATGGTCAAAACCACGCCAGACTTACCGTTTTTGAGAAAAAATATGTGCATCGCACAATAACATACATATTTTTACATATTTTCAGCTAAAAGTATGGCATAATTTGGTTTATTTTCATTTTCTCGGAAACTAGTAGGCCTAGAATTAAGACTTTTTTTTAAAATGTTCGTAATGAATGCCTCTAATCTTGTTATGGTCAAAACCACGCCAGACTTACCGTTTTTGAGAAAAAATATGTGCATCGCACAATAACATACATATTTTCAACTAAAAGTATGGCATAATTTGGTTTATTTTCATTTTCTCGGAAACTAGTAGGCCTAGAATTAAGATTTTTGGTTTAAAATGTTCGTAATGAATGCCTCTACAAATCTTGTTATGGTCAAAACCACGCCAGACTTACCGTTTTTGAGAAAAAATATGTGCATCGCACAATAACATACATATTTTTACATATTTTCAGCTAAAAGTATGGCATAATTTGGTTTATTTTCATTTTCTCGGAAACTAGTAGGCCTAGAATTAAGATTTTTAGTTTAAAATGTTCGTAATGAATGCCTCTACAAATCTTGTTATGGTCAAAACCACGCCAGACTTACCGTTTTTGAGAAAAAATATGTGCATCGCACAATAACATACATATTTTTACATATTTTCAGCTAAACGTATGGCATAATTTGGTTTATTTTCATTTTCTCGGAAACTAGTAGGCCTAGAATTAAGATTTTTGGTTTAAAATGTTCGTAATGAATGCCTCTACAAATCTTGTTATGGTCAAAACCACGCCAGACTTACCGTTTTTGAGAAAAAATATGTGCATCGCACAATAACATACATATTTTCAGCTAAAAGTATGGCATAATTTGGTTTATTTTCATTTTCTCGGAAACTAGTAGGCCTAGAATTAAGATTTTTGGTTTAAAATGTTCGTAATGAATGCCTCTACAAATCTTGTTATGGTCAAAACCACGCCAGACTTACCGTTTTTGAGAAAAAATATGTGCATCGCACAATAACATACATATTTTCAGCTAAAAGTATGGCATAATTTGGTTTATTTTCATTTTCTCGGAAACTAGTAGGCCTAGAATTAAGATTTTTGGTTTAAAATGTTCGTAATGAATGCCTCTACAAATCTTGTTATGGTCAAAACCACGCCAGACTTACCGTTTTTGAGAAAAAATATGTGCATCGCACAATAACATACATATTTTTACATATTTTCAGCTAAAAGTATGGCATAATTTGGTTTATTTTCATTTTCTCGGAAACTAGTAGGCCTAGAATTAAGATTTTTGGTTTAAAATGTTCGTAATGAATGCCTCTACAAATCTTGTTATGGTCAAAACCACGCCAGACTTACCGTTTTTGAGAAAAAATATGTGCATCGCACAATAACATACATATTTTCAGCTAAAAGTATGGCATAATTTGGTTTATTTTCATTTTCTCGGAAACTAGTAGGCCTAGAATTAAGATTTTTGGTTTAAAATGTTCGTAATGAATGCCTCTACAAATCTTGTTATGGTCAAAACCACGCCAGACTTACCGTTTTTGAGAAAAAATATGTGCATCGCACAATAACATACATATTTTTACATATTTTCAGCTAAAAGTATGGCATAATTTGGTTTATTTTCATTTTCTCGGAAACTAGTAGGCCTAGAATTAAGATTTTTGGTTTAAAATGTTCGTAATGAATGCCTCTACAAATCTTGTTATGGTCAAAACCACGCCAGACTTACCGTTTTTGAGAAAAAATATGTGCATCGCACAATAACATACATATTTTCAGCTAAAAGTATGGCATAATTTGGTTTATTTTCATTTTCTCGGAAACTAGTAGGCCTAGAATTAAGATTTTTGGTTTAAAATGTTCGTAATGAATGCCTCTACAAATCTTGTTATGGTCAAAACCACGCCAGACTTACCGTTTTTGAGAAAAGATATGTGCATCGCACAATAACATACATATTTTTACATATTTTCAGCTAAAAGTATGGCATAATTTGGTTTATTTTCATTTTCTCGGAAACTAGTAGGCCTAGAATTAAGATTTTTGGTTTAAAATGTTCATAATGAATGCCTCTACAAATCTTGTTATGGTCAAAACCACGCCAGACTTACCGTTTTTGAGAAAAAATATGTGCATCGCACAATAACATACATATTTTTAGCTAAAAGTATGGCATAATTTGGTTTATTTTCATTTTCTCGGAAACTAGTAGGCCTAGAATTAAGATTTTTGGTTTAAAATGTTCGTAATGAATGCCTCTACAAATCTTGTTATGGTCAAAACCACGCCAGACTTACCGTTTTTGAGAAAAAATATGTGCATCGCACAATAACATACATATTTTTACATATTTTCAGCTAAAAGTATGGCATAATTTGGTTTATTTTCATTTTCTCGGAAACTAGTAGGCCTAGAATTAAGATTTTTAGTTTAAAATGTTCGTAATGAATGCCTCTACAAATCTTGTTATGGTCAAAACCACGCCAGACTTACCGTTTTTGAGAAAAAATATGTGCATCGCACAATAACATACATATTTTTACATATTTTCAGCTAAACGTATGGCATAATTTGGTTTATTTTCATTTTCTCGGAAACTAGTAGGCCTAGAATTAAGATTTTTGGTTTAAAATGTTCGTAATGAATGCCTCTACAAATCTTGTTATGGTCAAAACCACGCCAGACTTACCGTTTTTGAGAAAAAATATGTGCATCGCACAATAACATACATATTTTCAGCTAAAAGTATGGCATAATTTGGTTTATTTTCATTTTCTCGGAAACTAGTAGGCCTAGAATTAAGATTTTTCGTTTAAAATGTTCGTAATGAATGCCTCTACAAATCTTGTTATGGTCAAAACCACGCCAGACTTACCGTTTTTGAGAAAAAATATGTGCATCGCACAATAACATACATATTTTTACATATTTTCAGCTAAACGTATGGCATAATTTGGTTTATTTTCATTTTCTCGGAAACTAGTAGGCCTAGAATTAAGATTTTTGGTTTAAAATGTTCGTAATGAATGCCTCTACAAATCTTGTTATGGTCAAAACCACGCCAGACTTACCGTTTTTGAGAAAAAATATGTGCATCGCACAATAACATACATATTTTCAGCTAAAAGTATGGCATAATTTGGTTTATTTTCATTTTCTCGGAAACTAGTAGGCCTAGAATTAAGATTTTTGGTTTAAAATGTTCGTAATGAATGCCTCTACAAATCTTGTTATGGTCAAAACCACGCCAGACTTACCGTTTTTGAGAAAAAATATGTGCATCGCACAATAACATACATATTTTCAGCTAAAAGTATGGCATAATTTGGTTTATTTTCATTTTCTCGGAAACTAGTAGGCCTAGAATTAAGATTTTTGGTTTAAAATGTTCGTAATGAATGCCTCTACAAATCTTGTTATGGTCAAAACCACGCCAGACTTACCGTTTTTGAGAAAAAATATGTGCATCGCACAATAACATACATATTTTCAGCTAAAAGTATGGCATAATTTGGTTTATTTTCATTTTCTCGGAAACTAGTAGGCCTAGAATTAAGATTTTTGGTTTAAAATGTTCGTAATGAATGCCTCTACAAATCTTGTTATGGTCAAAACCACGCCAGACTTACCGTTTTTGAGAAAAGATATGTGCATCGCACAATAACATACATATTTTTACATATTTTCAGCTAAAAGTATGGCATAATTTGGTTTATTTTCATTTTCTCGGAAACTAGTAGGCCTAGAATTAAGATTTTTGGTTTAAAATGTTCATAATGAATGCCTCTACAAATCTTGTTATGGTCAAAACCACGCCAGACTTACCGTTTTTGAGAAAAAATATGTGCATCGCACAATAACATACATATTTTTAGCTAAAAGTATGGCATAATTTGGTTTATTTTCATTTTCTCGGAAACTAGTAGGCCTGGAATTAAGATTTTTGGTTTAAAATGTTCGTAATGAATGCCTCTACAAATCTTGTTATGGTCAAAACCACGCCAGACTTACCGTTTTTGAGAAAAAATATGTGCATCGCACAATAACATACATATTTTTACATATTTTCAGCTAAAAGTATGGCATAATTTGGTTTATTTTCATTTTCTCGGAAACTAGTAGGCATAGAATTAAGATTTTTGGTTTAAAATGTTCGTAATGAATGCCTCTACAAATCTTGTTATGGTCAAAACCACGCCAGACTTACCGTTTTTGAGAAAAAATATGTGCATCGCACAATTACATACAGATTTTCAGCTAAAAGTATGGCATAATTTGGTTTATTTTCATTTTCTCGGAAACTAGTAGGCCTAGAATTAAGATTTTTCGTTTAAAATGTTCGTAATGAATGCCTCTACAAATCTTGTTATGGTCAAAACCACGCCAGACTTACCGTTTTTGAGAAAAAATATGTGCATCGCACAATAACATACATATTTTCAGCTAAAAGTATGGCATAATTTGGTTTATTTTCATTTTCTCGGAAACTAGTAGGCCTAGAATTAAGATTTTTGGTTTAAAATGTTCGTAATGAATGCCTCTACAAATCTTGTTATCGTCAAAACCACGCCAGACTTACCGTTTTTGAGAAAAAATATGTGCATCGCACAATAACATACATATTTTTACATATTTTCAGCTAAAAGTATGGCATAATTTGGTTTATTTTCATTTTCTCGGAAACTAGTAGGCCTAGAATTAAGATTTTTGGTTTAAAATGTTCGTAATGAATGCCTCTACAAATCTTGTTATGGTCAAAACCACGCCAGACTTACCGTTTTTGAGAAAAAATATGTGCATCGCACAATGACATACATATTTTTACATATTTTCAGCTAAAAGTATGGCATAATTTGGTTTATTTTCATTTTCTCGGAAACTAGTAGGCCTAGAATTAAGATTTTTGGTTTAAAATGTTCGTAATGAATGCCTCTACAAATCTTGTTATGGTCAAAAAAACGCCAGACTTACCGTTTTTGAGAAAAAATATGTGCATCGCACTATAACATACATATTTTTACATAGTACACAATTTCCGCCTTCAAAAAAAAACACCAAAAATCAAGAATTTTAGAAAAAAACATAAAAATTTTGAAATAATATTTTAAAAAAAGTATTGTAATAAAGTGTTGAGGATTCACTAATATGGAAGCGGAGCTGTCACTGATTCCGAATGACAACTCGGAGAATGGCAGCGACGGAAATTTAAAAAAAAAAATTCGAAAAATTTTGAAGCCGCAGCCGAAGAGTCAGCACCAAAGTCGATCAATGCTGACGGACAATTACGGCAAAGAAAATGCTGAAGAAGAAGCCTCGTACAGCGGCAATGGAAACTTGTACGTAGAACTGGCTTCTTCCGAGGCGGCAGATCAGGCCGAAGACGAGAGGGAATTGGCCTTGAAGCTAAAAGAGAAGGATGAGCTGGAGGAGTTTATAAAAGCTCTCCAACTCAAGTTAGAAAGAAGAAAAACAGATGAAAAGAAAATAAAAAATGTACAAGAAAATGAAGTGGACAAGAGGAAGTTGCCACAAGCGCAAAGGCAGCAACAACAACAGCAGCAACTCCAGCAGCAGCAGCAGCAGCATCCCAAAGAGCAGCAGCAGCAAATCAAGCAGCAGCAGCAAATCAAGCAGCAGCAACCCAAGCAGCAACAACATCAGCAGCAGCAACAACAGCAGCAGCAACAAAAGAAGGAGAAGAAGTATAGACTGCCTCCTATCAACATTACCGGAATGGACGCCGAAGACACGATCCAGGTATGTAAGTTGGCCGTAAGGGACAACTTTTATATTAAAAATAAAGGGTTTCGCAGGCAGGCCATCCACTGCTCATCAGTGGATGGCTTCAAGCTTGTAAAAGAGAAAATGGCGTCAGCTGGGGCTGATTTCTATTCATACACTCCTAAGGGAGAAAAGGCTCAAACCGTTCTCCTTAAAGGATTGAGAGTCTCTGCTGAGCCGGAAGACATATTAAAAGCGTTGCGGCAGACTAGCGTCGCCAACGTGGAATTTTTGGGAGTCAAGCGCTTCTCCACTGTCCGGTCCAGGATGGAACCGATGCGTTTGCTTCCCATATTCCTGGTGCAAGTGACACCAGAGAGTAGGCTTGAGAGTCTGAGAAACATTAAGTTTCTTGACTTTCAGGCCGTCTCTTGGGAGAGGTTGCGGAGGAGCAAGCAGATGCTTCTCTGCGCAAGATGCCTGAGATTCGGGCACGCTGCAGGAAACTGCAACATGCCGCCTCGATGCAGTAAATGCGCAGAGGGGCATCTGCCTGCTCAGTGTCCTTTGGGTGAGGGAAAGGTCGAGGACAGATCTCGCCTGAAGTGCATCCATTGTGGTGCCAATGGACATCCTTCCAGCTATCGGGGTTGTCCAAAGGTGAAGAAAATTAAAAAAGATATAAAAAAAAAATCAAAGGGGGCGGATTCAAGGCCGATGCCAAGAATTTCTGCCACTCCTGTTACGCCGGTTGTTTCCTACGCCCAGATGGCGTCTGGCAGACGACAGGCACAACAGACAGCGCCAAAGGTAGCCCAGGCTACAGTAGAGGCTCCAAATGTAGGTTTCGCGGAGCTGTTGTCAATGATGGCCTCAATGAAGGCCCAGATGGCGCAGTTCCAAAAAGACCTTGCGCGGATGGACCAAGTCCTTTCGTCGAGACCCGCTGGGTCAAGTGCGTATCCAATATAATGGATACGCCGGCAGCTGGAGACCTTTCGATCCTGGCGGTGAATGCGAATTCACTCGTCAGGATCGAAAGAAGGTTGACTTTACTCAACCTGTTGGAGACCCATAAGCCTGACGTGTTGATGGTTAGCGAAACTAAGCTAAACCGGAACCACAATCTCAGGTACAAAGATTATACCGTTATTCGAAGGGACCGCCCCCACTCCACACAAGGGGGTGGGGTCGCTCTCTTCATTAAAAAAGGTATACGCCACAAGATCGTGTATTGCAGTGAATTGCGAACTTTCGGTGTACTGGAAGCGTGTATTGCGTGCATTTCTCTCCAAGGTGGGAGGAAATTGTACGTGGTCGCGGTCTATGCGCCAGACGCACCTCGGACCACAGGTTTCATATCGGAGCTCGAGACTCTCTTTCGAAAACTTCGTCTTTGCTTGGACGAGAACTATTTTATCATAGCCGGCGATTTGAACGCGAAGCATGAGGAATGGGGTAATTCTGTGCCAAATCAAAGGGGAAACTCCCTCCTTGATTGGTGGACGCAGCACTCTATTGAGTTCAAGCTGAATTTGCTTGCAACCGATAGACCATCATTTCCCAGAAGTGGGTCTTATTTGGATCTAATGCTGATTGACAGACGACTGACGTTACGCGATGTGGACAGTGACACAAGGAACTGCTTAACAACGGTTGAGTACGACAGTGATCACTGTGGACTTGCCGCGGTTATTCAGTTCCCGAATGAACTGGTCGAACTGGAGCAATTCGTGGAGACGTACCCTTACAATTATCGTAAGGCTCGTTGGCCGCGTTTCTCCAGGGCCTTATCCAGAGAACTACGTTCGAGTGACATTACTCCACCCGCAAACAGAAACCTGACAAACGAAGAGGTTGACAGGTACCTCATACAAGTGGACAATACAATAAAACGCACCATGGACACGACGCTTCCAAAAGTTGCACCGACCACAAATGGCGACATCTATCGGAACGCTACTATCGACGCACTGCACGTGAACAAAAGCAGACTGCTGTCGCGACTTAAGACACTTTACAGACGTTTTACGGACAGAGACGACCAGGAACTAAGGTCGCTCAAGTCGCAGATCAAAAACCTCCAGAAGTTAATTCGGATGAACTACCGAATTGCAGTCAATTCGTATTGGGGAGACAGGATTCGGGCTGTTCGTTCCAACGGTCCCGGTATGTTTCCCCAAATCAACCGAATTTTCCGAAGGAGGGATCACAACGACTTGGAGGCTATTCGATTTGACAGAACTACTGACAACGCAACCCTACTAACGTCAGTTGGCATAGATCCAGATGGGGCCGTGCTAGACAGTGACTTCTTGATTGTTGAGGATCCTCAGGAGAAGGTTGAAGCAATAGGAGCAGTTTTTCAGGAAGTGTACAAGGTCAACGAGTCTCGTTGTCCTAACCACGACTTGGAGAACAGAGCCTTGCTTAACCATTTCTATCTTCGAAATGAAATACAGCAATGGCGTTCTGAGAATCCTGGTTTCACCAGGTTCAATGACGAAAACATGGCAAATAATGCCGTCGCCTATGGTGGAATAGATGGGATACCGAATATTGTGCTGCGTCATCTCCCCAATGAGGCGGTAGAGATATACACAATCCTATTCAACAATGCACTGAGTAATGCATATTATCCATCGCATTGGAAGACGGCGGTAGTGAAACCCCTCCCCAAAAGGGACAAAGATTCCTCTCTTCCGAAAAATCTTCGGTCGATTAGTCTCCTTCCATGCATAAGCAAAGTTTTCGAGAAGATTGTCAATAGAGTTCTGACACAGTGGGCTGAGGACAGAAAAATAATACCGAATAACCAATTTGGATTTAGGGCGGGGCATGATACTGTACATGCCGCGTCAAAATTGGTGTCGGACATTCAATGGAACAAAGCAAAAACCCAGTGCACCGGGGCCTGCCTCGTTGACTTGGAAAAGGCATTCGACACCGTATGGTTAGAAGGTCTCTTCCTTAAGTTGACGAGGATGGGTATAAGCAAGTCGCTGCTTTACACGATTTATGACATGGTAACAGGTAGAAGTTTTGTTGTTAAAAGTGGACACACGACTTCTACCAAAGTTTTCCACATAAAAAATGGGCTCCAGCAGGGTGCGGTTAACTCACCAATCCTCTTCACTATTTTCACCAGTGAACTGATTGGCTCCATGCAGCACTTGATCGCATACGCCGATGATTTGGTGGCATATAGGACAGCGCCGAAGGTTGAGGACATCAACATCCTCCTGCAACGTGACTTCGATAAAATTCAGCGATTTTGCGACGACTGGAAGTTGAAAATCAACTACCAGAAGTGTGAAACCATCCTTTTCCGAACTCCGTTATACAAGGCCTCAAGGGACACGAAAAAAAACTGGCGTAAGTTCGGCATAGTTGACCCGCAAGGGGAGCCGTTAGCAGTGAAAAGTGTAGTAAGGTACCTAGGCATTTGGTTGGATCAGTATCTATATTTCGACAGACATATAGCTACTGCACTGACGAAAGCCAGGAAGGCCTTTGCTGTGGCAAGGAAGTTGTTTTATAGCAGCCAACTTGATACCAGGGTGAAGGTAATCTGCTACATGGCCCTCATCCGGCCAGTCATGACGTACGGTTGTCCAGTGTGGTTCAACGTGAGTCCTTCCCAGATGGAAAAGATGAGGCTGTTCGAGAGGCAGTGTCTCCGAGCTTGTCTCAAGAAGTACAGAACCCCAGAATCTGAGTACAAGAAATTCTATTCCAACGAGTTCTTGTATAACGAAGCAAACGTGAACAGGGTGGATAATTTTATTATTAAGCTGATTCGAAGGCACGTTGCACGAGCCATGACCTCGGAAAACGAGCTCATATTTGGAGCTTACTACCACAATGAAGAATATCATGAGAACGCTCGCCGAAGTGGATTCATTCCGCCGGAAGCGTTCTTGTACCTTGACCGGATTGGCTTAATCCAGGATGCGGAGGGATGTCCATTAATCTATCACGTGGTGCGAAGGACAGTAGATAGGCGACTCCTCTACGAGAGCGATGTCGCAAGCGTTAGTCCGGGTGATCTCCGGTTCAGTAGATCCATCTCAGTTCGCGACAGAAGGGATTGTGAAAAGCTTCGGGGGTTCTATTGGTGGTTGCAGCCCCATCAGACGCCCCAGATTTTGTCAGTTTAATCAGCAAATTGTTGGTCCCTTACGGCCAACTTAAATTTAGGTTAGGGTATTAGATAGGGTAATTTTAAGAAAAAAAATATAAAAAAATCAAAAAAAATATACAAAAAATAGTAAAAACAAAAAAAAATTTAGATAGGTTAGTTTAGGTAAGTTTAAGTTAGGTAAGTTAGTGTTAAGTTAGTTTAAGTATATAAATAAAAAAAAAAAATTTTAGATTACTAAGTTTTTAATTAATTTTTCTTAGCATAAGTATTTTTTTTAGTATTATTTAAAAATATATGTAAAATAAACAAAAAGAAGCCGAAAGGCAAAGTAAATTGTAAATTCATAGATAAACTTAGAGTGCCCGCATAGGGCCAGTAAGATAGTATATAAGAATCCCGTTTTGTATATCTAGTTTAAGTATTTTTTCTAGAATGTAAGATTTTTAAAAGATAAAAATAAAAAAATGCATTAAAACTAACATATTTTTACATATTTTCAGCTAAAAGTATGGCATAATTTGGTTTATTTTCATTTTCTCGGAAACTAGTAGGCCTAGAATTAAGATTTTTGGTTTAAAATGTTCGTAATGAATGCCTCTACAAATCTTGTTATGGTCAAAACCACGCCAGACTTACCGTTTCTGAGAAAAAATATGTGCATCGCACAATAACATACATATTTTTACATATTTTCAGCTAAAAGTATGGCATAATTTGGTTTATTTTCATTTTCTCGGAAACTAGTAGGCCTAGAATTAAGATTTTTGGTTTAAAATGTTCGTACTGAATGCCTCTACAAATCTTGTAATGGTCAAAACCACGCCAGACTTACCGTTTTTGAGAAAAAATATGTGCATCGCACAATAACATACATATTTTTACATATTTTCAGCTAAAAGTATGGCATAATTTGGTTTATTTTCATTTTCTCGGAAACTAGTAGGCCTAGAATTAAGATTTTTGGTTTAAAATGTTCGTAATGAATGCCTCTACAAATCTTGTTATGGTCAAAACCACGCCAGACTTACCGTTTTTGGGAAAAAATATGTGCATCGCACAATAACATACATATTTTCAGCTAAAAGTATGGCATAATTTGGTTTATTTTCATTTTCTCGGAAACTAGTAGGCCTAGAATTAAGATTTTTGGTTTAAAATGTTCGTAATGAATGCCTCTACAAATCTTGTTATGGTCAAAACCACGCCAGACTTACCGTTTTTGAGAAAAAATATGTGCATCGCACAATAACATACATATTTTCAGCTAAAAGTATGGCATAATTTGGTTTATTTTCATTTTCTCGGAAACTAGTAGGCCTAGAATTAAGATTTTTGGTTTAAAATGTTCGTAATGAATGCCTCTACAAATCTTGTTATGGTCAAAACCACGCCAGACTTACCGTTTTTGAGAAAAAATATGTGCATCGCACAATAACATACATATTTTCAGCTAAAAGTATGGCATAATTTGGTTTATTTTCATTTTCTCGGAAACTAGTAGGCCTAGAATTAAGATTTTTGGTTTAAAATGTTCGTAATGAATGCCTCTACAAATCTTGTTATGGTCAAAACCACGCCAGACTTACCGTTTTTGAGAAAAAATATGTGCATCGCACAATAACATACATATTTTTACATATTTTCAGCTAAAAGTATGGCATAATTTGGTTTATTTTCATTTTCTCGGAAACTAGTAGGCCTAGAATTAAGATTTTTGGTTTAAAATGTTCGTAATGAATGCCTCTACAAATCTTGTTATGGTCAAAACCACGCCAGACTTACCGTTTTTGAGAAAAAATATGTGCATCGCACAATAACATACATATTTTCAGCTAAAAGTATGGCATAATTTGGTTTATTTTCATTTTCTCGGAAACTAGTAGGCCTAGAATTAAGATTTTTGGTTTAAAATGTTCGTAATGAATGCCTCTACAAATCTTGTTATGGTCAAAACCACGCCAGACTTACCGTTTTTGAGAAAAAATATGTGCATCGCACAATAACATACATATTTTCAGCTAAAAGTATGGCATAATTTGGTTTATTTTCATTTTCTCGGAAACTAGTAGGCCTAGAATTAAGATTTTTGGTTTAAAATGTTCGTAATGAATGCCTCTACAAATCTTGTTATGGTCAAAACCACGCCAGACTTACCGTTTTTGAGAAAAAATATGTGCATCGCACAATAACATACATATTTTTACATATTTTCAGCTAAAAGTATGGCATAATTTGGTTTATTTTCACTTTCTCGGAAACTAGTAGGCCTAGAATTAAGATTTTTGGTTTAAAATGTTCGTAATGAATGCCTCTACAAATCTTGTTATGGTCAAAACCACGCCAGACTTACCGTTTTTGAGAAAAAATATGTGCATCGCACAATAACATACATATTTTCAGCTAAAAGTATGGCATAATTTGGTTTATTTTCATTTTCTCGGAAACTAGTAGGCCTAGAATTAAGATTTTTGGTTTAAAATGTTCGTAATGAATGCCTCTACAAATCTTGTTATGGTCAAAACCACGCCAGACTTACCGTTTTTGAGAAAAAATATGTGCATCGCACAATAACATACATATTTTCAGCTAAAAGTATGGCATAATTTGGTTTATTTTCATTTTCTCGGAAACTAGTAGGCCTAGAATTAAGATTTTTGGTTTAAAATGTTCGTAATGAATGCCTCTACAAATCTTGTTATGGTCAAAACCACGCCAGACTTACCGTTTTTGAGAAAAAATATGTGCATCGCACAATAACATACATATTTTTACATATTTTCAGCTAAAAGTATGGCATAATTTGGTTTATTTTCACTTTCTCGGAAACTAGTAGGCCTAGAATTAAGATTTTTGGTTTAAAATGTTCGTAATGAATGCCTCTACAAATCTTGTTATGGTCAAAACCACGCCAGACTTACCGTTTTTGAGAAAAAATATGTGCATCGCACAATAACATACATATTTTCAGCTAAAAGTATGGCATAATTTGGTTTATTTTCATTTTCTCGGAAACTAGTAGGCCTAGAATTAAGATTTTTGGTTTAAAATGTTCGTAATGAATGCCTCTACAAATCTTGTTATGGTCAAAACCACGCCAGACTTACCGTTTTTGAGAAAAAATATGTGCATCGCACAATAACATACATATTTTCAGCTAAAAGTATGGCATAATTTGGTTTATTTTCATTTTCTCGGAAACTAGTAGGCCTAGAATTAAGATTTTTGGTTTAAAATGTTCGTAATGAATGCCTCTACAAATCTTGTTATGGTCAAAACCACGCCAGACTTACCGTTTTTGAGAAAAAATATGTGCATCGCACAATAACATACATATTTTCAGCTAAAAGTATGGCATAATTTGGTTTATTTTCATTTTCTCGGAAACTAGTAGGCCTAGAATTAAGATTTTTGGTTTAAAATGTTCGTAATGAATGCCTCTACAAATCTTGTTATGGTCAAAACCACGCCAGACTTACCGTTTTTGAGAAAAAATATGTGCATCGCACAATAACATACATATTTTCAGCTAAAAGTATGGCATAATTTGGTTTATTTTCATTTTCTCGGAAACTAGTAGGCCTAGAATTAAGATTTTTGGTTTAAAATGTTTGTAATGAATGCCTCTACAAATCTTGTTATGGTCAAAACCACGCCAGACTTACCGTTTTTGAGAAAAAATATGTGCATCGCACAATAACATACATATTTTCAGCTAAAAGTATGGCATAATTTGGTTTATTTTCATTTTCTCGGAAACTAGTAGGCCTAGAATTAAGATTTTTGGTTTAAAATGTTCGTAATGAATGCCTCTACAAATCTTGTAATGGTCAAAACCACGCCAGACTTACCGTTTTTGAGAAAAAATATGTGCATCGCACAATAACATACATATTTTCAGCTAAAAGTATGGCATAATTTGGTTTATTTTCATTTTCTCGGAAACTAGTAGGCCTAGAATTAAGATTTTTGGTTTAAAATGTTCGTTATGAATGCCTCTACAAATCTTGTTATGGTCAAAACCACGCCAGACTTACCGTTTTTGAGAAAAAATATGTGCATCGCACAATAACATACATATTTTCAGCTAAAAGTATGGCATAATTTGGTTTATTTTCATTTTCTCGGAAACTAGTAGGCCTAGAATTAAGATTTTTGGCTTAAAATGTTCGTAATGAATGCCTCTACAAATCTTGTTATGGTCAAAACCACGCCAGACTTACCGTTTTTGAGAAAAAATATGTGCATCGCACAATAACATACATATTTTTACATATTTTCAGCTAAAAGTATGGCATAATTTGGTTTATTTTCATTTTCTCGGAAACTAGTAGGCCTAGAATTAAGATTTTTGGTTTAAAATGTTCGTAATGAATGCCTCTACAAATCTTGTTATGGTCAAAACCACGCCAGACTTACCGTTTTTGAGAAAAAATATGTGCATCGCACAATAACATACATATTTTTACATATTTTCAGCTAAAAGTATGGCATAATTTGGTTTATTTTCATTTTCTCGGAAACTAGTAGGCCTAGAATTAAGATTTTTGGTTTAAAATGTTCGTAATGAATGCCTCTACAAATCTTGTTATGGTCAAAACCACGCCAGACTTACGGTTTTTGAGAAAAAATATGTGCATCGCACAATAACATACATATTTTCAGCTAAAAGTATGGCATAATTTGGTTTATTTTCATTTTCTCGGAAACTAGTAGGCCTAGAATTAAGATTTTTGGTTTAAAATGTTCGTAATGAATGCCTCTACAAATCTTGTTATGGTCAAAACCACGCCAGACTTACCGTTTTTGAGAAAAAATATGTGCATCGCACAATAACATACCATATTTTCAGCTAAAAGTATGGCATAATTTGGTTTATTTTCATTTTCTCGGAAACTAGTAGGCCTAGAATTAAGATTTTTGGTTTAAAATGTTCGTAATGAATGCCTCTACAAATCTTGTTATGGTCAAAACCACGCCAGACTTACCGTTTTTGAGAAAAAATATGTGCATCGCACAATAACATACATATTTTTACATATTTTCAGCTAAAAGTATGGCATAATTTGGTTTATTTTCATTTTCTCGGAAACTAGTAGGCCTAGAATTAAGATTTTTGATTTAAAATGTTCGTAATGAATGCCTCTACAAATCTTGTTATGGTCAAAACCACGCCAGACTTACCGTTTTTGAGAAAAAATATGTCCATCGCACAATAACATACATATTTTCAGCTAAAAGTATGGCATAATTTGGTTTATTTTCATTTTCTCGGAAACTAGTAGGCCTAGAATTAAGATTTTTGGTTTAAAATGTTCGTAATGAATGCCTCTACAAATCTTGTTATGGTCAAAACCACGCCAGACTTACCGTTTTTGAGAAAAAATATGTGCATCGCACAATAACATACATATTTTTACATATTTTCAGCTAAAAGTATGGCATAATTTGGTTTATTTTCATTTTCTCGGAAACTAGTAGGCATAGAATTAAGATTTTTGGTTTAAAATGTTCGTAATGAATGCCTCTACAAATCTTGTTATGGTCAAAACCACGCCAGACTTACCGTTTTTGAGAAAAAATATGTGCATCGCACAATAACATACATATTTTCAGCTAAAAGTATGGCATAATTTGGTTTATTTTCATTTTCTCGGAAACTAGTAGGCCTAGAATTAAGATTTTTGGTTTAAAATGTTCGTAATGAATGCCTCTACAAATCTTGTTATGGTCAAAACCACGCCAGACTTACCGTTTTTGAGAAAAAATATGTGCATCGCACAATAACATACATATTTTCAGCTAAAAGTATGGCATAATTTGGTTTATTTTCATTTTCTCGGAAACTACTAGGCCTAGAATTAAGATTTTTGGTTTAAAATGTTCGTAATGAATGCCTCTACAAATCTTGTTATGGTCAAAACCACGCCAGACTTACCGTTTTTGAGAAAAAATATGTGCATCGCACAATAACATACATATTTTTACATATTTTCAGCTAAAAGTATGGCATAATTTGGTTTATTTTCATTTTCTCGGAAACTAGTAGGCATAGAATTAAGATTTTTGGTTTAAAATGTTCGTAATGAATGCCTCTACAAATCTTGTTATGGTCAAAACCACGCCAGACTTACCGTTTTTGAGAAAAAATATGTGCATCGCACAATTACATACATATTTTCAGCTAAAAGTATGGCATAATTTGGTTTATTTTCATTTTCTCGGAAACTAGTAGGCCTAGAATTAAGATTTTTGGTTTAAAATGTTCGTAATGAATGCCTCTACAAATCTTGTTTTGGTCAAAACCACGCCAGACTTACCGTTTTTGAGAAAAAATATGTGCATCGCACAATAACATACATATTTTCAGCTAAAAGTATGGCATAATTTGGTTTATTTTCATTTTCTCGGAAACTAGTAGGCCTAGAACTAAGATTTTTGGTTTAAAATGTTCGTAATGAATGCCTCTACAAATCTTGTTTTGGTCAAAACCACGCCAGACTTACCGTTTTTGAGAAAAAATATGTGCATCGCACAATAACATACATATTTTCAGCTAAAAGTATGGCATAATTTGGTTTATTTTCATTTTCTCGGAAACTAGTGAGCCTAGAATTAAGATTTTTGGTTTAAAATGTTCGTAATGAATGCCTCTACAAATCTTGTTATGGTCAAAACCACGCCAGACTTACCGTTTTTGAGAAAAAATATGTGCATCGCACAATAACATACATATTTTCAGCTAAAAGTATGGCATAATTTGGTTTATTTTCATTTTCTCGGAAACTAGTAGGCCTAGAATTAAGATTTTTGGTTTAAAATGTTCGTAATGAATGCCTCTACAAATCTTGTTATGGTCAAAACCACGCCAGACTTACCGTTTTTGAGAAAAAATATGTGCATCGCACAATAACATACATATTTTCAGCTAAAAGTATGACATAATTTGGTTTATTTTCATTTTCTCGGAAACTAGTAGGCCTAGAATTAAGATTTTTGGTTTAAAATGTTCGTAATGAATGCCTCTACAAATCTTGTTATGGTCAAAACCACGCCAGACTTACCGTTTTTGAGAAAAAATATGTGCATCGCACAATAACATACATATTTTCAGCTAAAAGTATGGCATAATTTGGTTTATTTTCATTTTCTCGGAAACTAGTAGGCCTAGAATTAAGATTTTTGGTTTAAAATGTTCGTAATGAATGCCTCTACAAATCTTGTTATGGTCAAAACCACGCCAGACTTACCGTTTTTGAGAAAAAATATGTGCATCGCACAATAACATACATATTTTTACATATTTTCAGCTAAAAGTATGGCATAATTTGGTTTATTTTCATTTTCTCGGAAACTAGTAGGCCTAGAATTAAGATTTTTGGTTTAAAATGTTCGTAATGAATGCCTCTACAAATCTTGTTATGGTCAAAACCACGCCAGACTTACCGTTTTTGAGAAAAAATATGTGCATCGCACAATAACATACATATTTTTACATATTTTCAGCTAAAAGTATGGCATAATTTGGTTTATTTTCATTTTCTCGGAAACTAGTAGGCCTAGAATTAAGATTTTTGGTTTAAAATGTTCGTAATGAATGCCTCTACAAATCTTGTTATGGTCAAAACCACGCCAGACTTACGGTTTTTGAGAAAAAATATGTGCATCGCACAATAACATACATATTTTCAGCTAAAAGTATGGCATAATTTGGTTTATTTTCATTTTCTCGGAAACTAGTAGGCCTGAATTAAGATTTTTGGTTTAAAATGTTCGTAATGAATGCCTCTACAAATCTTGTTATGGTCAAAACCACGCCAGACTTACCGTTTTTGAGAAAAAATATGTGCATCGCACAATAACATACATATTTTTACATATTTTCAGCTAAAAGTATGGCATAATTTGGTTTATTTTCATTTTCTCGGAAACTAGTAGGCCTAGAATTAAGATTTTTGGTTTAAAATGTTCGTAATGAATGCCTCTACAAATCTTGTTATGGTCAAAACCACGCCAGACTTACCGTTTTTGAGAAAAAATATGTGCATCGCACAATAACATACATATTTTTACATATTTTCAGCTAAAAGTATGGCATAATTTGGTTTATTTTCATTTTCTCGGAAACTAGTAGGCCTAGAATTAAGATTTTTGGTTTAAAATGTTCGTAATGAATGCCTCTACAAATCTTGTTATGGTCAAAACCACGCCAGACTTACCGTTTTTGAGAAAAAATATGTGCATCGCACAATAACATACATATTTTTACATATTTTCAGCTAAAAGTATGGCATAATTTGGTTTATTTTCATTTTCTCGGAAACTAGTAGGCCTAGAATTAAGATTTTTGGTTTAAAATGTTCGTAATGAATGCCTCTACAAATCTTGTTATGGTCAAAACCACGCCAGACTTACCGTTTTTGAGAAAAAATATGTCCATCGCACAATAACATACATATTTTCAGCTAAAAGTATGGCATAATTTGGTTTATTTTCATTTTCTCGGAAACTAGTAGGCCTAGAATTAAGATTTTTGGTTTAAAATGTTCGTAATGAATGCCTCTACAAATCTTGTTATGGTCAAAACCACGCCAGACTTACCGTTTTTGAGAAAAAATATGTGCATCGCACAATAACATACATATTTTTACATATTTTCAGCTAAAAGTATGGCATAATTTGGTTTATTTTCATTTTCTCGGAAACTAGTAGGCCTAGAATTAAGATTTTTGGTTTAAAATGTTCGTAATGAATGCCTCTACAAATCTTGTTATGGTCAAAACCACGCCAGACTTACCGTTTTTGAGAAAAAATATGTGCATCGCACAATAACATACATATTTTCAGCTAAAAGTATGGCATAATTTGGTTTATTTTCATTTTCTCGGAAACTAGTAGGCCTAGAATTAAGATTTTTGGTTTAAAATGTTCGTAATGAATGCCTCTACAAATCTTGTTATGGTCAAAACCACGCCAGACTTACCGTTTTTGAGAAAAAATATGTGCATCGCACAATAACATACATATTTTTACATATTTTCAGCTAAAAGTATGGCATAATTTGGTTTATTTTCATTTTCTCGGAAACTAGTAGGCCTAGAATTAAGATTTTTGGCTTAAAATGTTCGTAATGAATGCCTCTACAAATCTTGCTATGGTCAAAACCACGCCAGACTTACCGTTTTTGAGAAAAAATATGTGCATCGCACAATAACATACATATTTTTACATATTTTCAGCTAAAAGTATGGCATAATTTGGTTTATTTTCATTTTCTCGGAAACTAGTAGGCCTAGAATTAAGATTTTTGGTTTAAAATGTTCGTAATGAATGCCTCTACAAATCTTGTTATGGTCAAAACCACGCCAGACTTACCGTTTTTGAGAAAAAATATGTGCATCGCACAATAACATACATATTTTTACATATTTTCAGCTAAAAGTATGGCATAATTTGGTTTATTTTCATTTTCTCGGAAACTAGTAGGCCTAGAATTAAGATTTTTGGTTTAAAATGTTCGTAATGAATGCCTCTACAAATCTTGTTATGGTCAAAACCACGCCAGACTTACCGTTTTTGAGAAAAAATATGTCCATCGCACAATAACATACATATTTTCAGCTAAAAGTATGGCATAATTTGGTTTATTTTCATTTTCTCGGAAACTAGTAGGCCTAGAATTAAGATTTTTGGTTTAAAATGTTCGTAATGAATGCCTCTACAAATCTTGTTATGGTCAAAACCACGCCAGACTTACCGTTTTTGAGAAAAAATATATGCATCGCACAATAACATACATATTTTTACATATTTTCAGCTAAAAGTATGGCATAATTTGGTTTATTTTCATTTTCTCGGAAACTAGTAGGCCTAGAATTAAGATTTTTGGTTTAAAATGTTCGTAATGAATGCCTCTACAAATCTTGTTATGGTCAAAACCACGCCAGACTTACCGTTTTTGAGAAAAAATATGTGCATCGCACAATAACATACATATTTTCAGCTAAAAGTATGGCATAATTTGGTTTATTTTCATTTTCTCGGAAACTAGTAGGCCTAGAATTAAGATTTTTGGTTTAAAATGTTCGTAATGAATGCCTCTACAAATCTTGTTATGGTCAAAACCACGCCAGACTTACCGTTTTTGAGAAAAAATATGTGCATCGCACAATAACATACATATTTTCAGCTAAAAGTATGGCATAATTTGGTTTATTTTCATTTTCTCGGAAACTAGTAGGCCTAGAATTAAGATTTTTGGTTTAAAATGTTCGTAATGAATGCCTCTACAAATCTTGTTATGGTCAAAACCACGCCAGACTTACCGTTTTTGAGAAAAAATATGTGCATCGCACAATAACATACATATTTTCAGCTAAAAGTATGGCATAATTTGGTTTATTTTCATTTTCTCGGAAACTAGTAGGCCTAGAATTAAGATTTTTGGTTTAAAATGTTCGTAATGAATGCCTCTACAAATCTTGTCATGGTCAAAACCACGCCAGACTTACCGTTTTTGAGAAAAAATATGTGCATCGCACAATAACATACATATTTTTACATATTTTCAGCTAAAAGTATGGCATAATTTGGTTTATTTTCATTTTCTCGGAAACTAGTAGGCATAGAATTAAGATTTTTGGTTTAAAATGTTCGTAATGAATGCCTCTACAAATCTTGTTATGGTCAAAACCACGCCAGACTTACCGTTTTTGAGAAAAAATATGTGCATCGCACAATTACATACATATTTTCAGCTAAAAGTATGGCATAATTTGGTTTATTTTCATTTTCTCGGAAACTAGTAGGCCTAGAATTAAGATTTTTGGTTTAAAATGTTCGTAATGAATGCCTCTACAAATCTTGTTATGGTCAAAACCACGCCAGACTTACCGTTTTTGAGAAAAAATATGTGCATCGCACAATAACATACATATTTTCAGCTAAAAGTATGGCATAATTTAGTTTATTTTCATTTTCTCGGAAACTAGTAGGCCTAGAATTAAGATTTTTGGTTTAAAATGTTCGTAATGAATGCCTCTACAAATCTTGTTTTGGTCAAAACCACGCCAGACTTACCGTTTTTGAGAAAAAATATGTGCATCGCACAATAACATACATATTTTCAGCTAAAAGTATGGCATAATTTGGTTTATTTTCATTTTCTCGGAAACTAGTGAGCCTAGAATTAAGATTTTTGATTTAAAATGTTCGTAATGAATGCCTCTACAAATCTTGTTATGGTCAAAACCACGCCAGACTTACCGTTTTTGAGAAAAAATATGTGCATCGCACAATAACATACATATTTTCAGCTAAAAGTATGGCATAATTTTGTTTATTTTCATTTTCTCGGAAACTAGTAGGCCTAGAATTAAGATTTTTGGTTTAAAATGTTCGTAATGAATGCCTCTACAAATCTTGTTATGGTCAAAACCACGCCAGACTTACCGTTTTTGAGAAAAAATATGTGCATCGCACAATAACATACATATTTTTACATATTTTCAGCTAAAAGTATGGCATAATTTGGTTTATTTTCATTTTCTCGGAAACTAGTAGGCCTAGAATTAAGATTTTTGGTTTAAAATGTTCGTAATGAATGCCTCTACAAATCTTGTTATGGTCAAAACCACGCCAGACTTACCGTTTTTGAGAAAAAATATGTGCATCGCACAATAACATACATATTTTCAGCTAAAAGTATGGCATAATTTGGTTTATTTTCATTTTCTCGGAAACTAGTAGGCCTAGAATTAAGATTTTTGGTTTAAAATGTTCGTAATGAATGCCTCTACAAATCTTGTAATGGTCAAAACAACGCCAGACTTACCGTTTTTGAGAAAAAATATGTGCATCGCACAATAACATACATATTTTTACATATTTTCAGCTAAAAGTATGGCATAATTTGGTTTATTTTCATTTTCTCGGAAACTAGTAGGCCTAGAATTAAGATTTTTGATTTAAAATGTTCGTAATGAATGCCTCTACAAATCTTGTTATGGTCAAAACCACCCCAGACTTACCGTTTTTGAGAAAAAATATGTGCATCGCACAATAACATACATATTTTTACATATTTTCAGCTAAAAGTATGGCATAATTTGGTTTATTTTCATTTTCTCGGAAACTAGTAGGCCTAGAATTAAGATTTTTGGTTTAAAATGTTCGTAATGAATGCCTCTACAAATCTTGTTATGGTCAAAACCACGCCAGACTTACCGTTTTTGAGAAAAAATATGTGCATCGCACAATAACATACATATTTTCAGCTAAAAGTATGGCATAATTTGGTTTATTTTCATTTTCTCGGAAACTAGTAGGCCTAGAATTAAGATTTTTGGTTTAAAATGTTCGTAATGAATGCCTCTACAAATCTTGTTATGGTCAAAACCACGCCAGACTTACCGTTTTTGAGAAAAAATATGTGCATCGCACAATAACATACATATTTTTACATATTTTCAGCTAAAAGTATGGCATAATTTGGTTTATTTTAATTTTCTCGGAAACTAGTAGGCCCAGAATTAAGATTTTTGGTTTAAAATGTTCGTAATGAATGCCTCTACAAATCTTGTTATGGTCAAAACCACGCCAGACTTACCGTTTTTGAGAAAAAATATGTGCATCGCACAATAACATACATATTTTTACATATTTTCAGCTAAAAGTATGGCATAATTTGGTTTATTTTCATTTTCTCGGAAACTAGTAATCCTAGAATTAAGATTTTTGGTTTAAAATGTTCGTAATGAATGCCTCTACAAATCTTGTTATGGTCAAAACCACGCCAGACTTACCGTTTTTGAGAAAAAATATGTGCATCGCACAATAACATACATATTTTCAGCTAAAAGTATGGCATAATTTGGTTTATTTTCATTTTCTCGGAAACTAGTAGGCCTAGAATTAAGATTTTTGGTTTAAAATGTTCGTAATGAATGCCTCTACAAATCTTGTTATGGTCAAAACCACGCCAGACTTACCGTTTTTGAGAAAAAGTATGTGCATCGCACAATAACATACATATTTTCAGCTAAAAGTATGGCATAATTTGGTTTATTTTCATTTTCTCGGAAACTAGTAGGCCTAGAATTAAGACTTTTGGTTTAAAATGTTCGTAATGAATGCCTCTACAAATCTTGTTATGGTCAAAACCACACCAGACTTACCGTTTTTGAGAAAAAATATGTGCATCGCACAATAACATACATATTTTTACATATTTTCAGCTAAAAGTATGGCATAATTTGGTTTATTTTCATTTTCTTGGAAACTAGTAGGCCTAGAATTAAAATTTTTGGTTTAAAATGTTCGTAATGAATGCCTCTACAAATCTTGTTATGGTCAAAACCACGCCAGACTTACCGTTTTTGAGAAAAAATATGTGCATCGCACAATAACATACATATTTTTACATATTTTCAGCTAAAAGTATGGCATAATTTGGTTTATTTTCATTTTCTCGGAAACTAGTAGGCCTAGAATTAAGATTTTTGGTTTAAAATGTTCGTAATGAATGCCTCTACAAATCTTGTTATGGTCAAAACCACGCCAGACTTACCGTTTTTGAGAAAAAATATGTGCATCGCACAATAACATACATATTTTTACATATTTTCAGCTAAAAGTATGGCATAATTTGGTTTATTTTCATTTTCTCGGAAACTAGTAATCCTAGAATTAAGATTTTTGGTTTAAAATGTTCGTAATGAATGCCTCTACAAATCTTGTTATGGTCAAAACCACGCCAGACTTACCGTTATTGAGAAAAAATATGTGCATCGCACAATAACATACATATTTTCAGCTAAAAGTATGGCATAATTTGGTTTATTTTCATTTTCTCGGAAACTAGTAGGCCTAGAATTAAGATTTTTGGTTTAAAATGTTCGTAATGAATGCCTCTACAAATCTTGTTATGGTCAAAACCACGCCAGACTTACCGTTTTTGAGAAAAAATATGTGCATCGCACAATAACATACATATTTTCAGCTAAAAGTATGGCATAATTTGGTTTATTTTCATTTTCTCGGAAACTACTAGGCCTAGAATTAAGATTTTTGGTTTAAAATGTTCGTAATGAATGCCTCTACAAATCTTGTTATGGTCAAAACCACGCCAGACTTACCGTTTTTGAGAAAAAATATGTGCATCGCACAATAACATACATATTTTTACATATTTTCAGCTAAAAGTATGGCATAATTTGGTTTATTTTCATTTTCTCGGAAACTAGTAGGCCTAGAATTAAGATTTTTGGTTTAAAATGTTCGTAATGAATGCCTCTACAAATCTTGTTATGGTCAAAACCACGCTAGACTTACCGTTTTTGAGAAAAAATATGTGCATCGCACAATAACATACATATTTTCAGCTAAAAGTATGGCATAATTTGGTTTATTTTCATTTTCTCGGAAACTAGTAGGCCTAGAATTAAGATTTTTGGTTTAAAATGTTCGTAATGAATGCCTCTACAAATCTTGTTATGGTCAAAACCACGCCAGACTTACCGTTTTTGAGAAAAAATATGTGCATCGCACAATAACATACATATTTTTACATATTTTCAGCTAAAAGTATGGCATAATTTGGTTTATTTTCATTTTCTCGGAAACTAGTAGGCCTAGAATTAAGATTTTTGGTTTAAAATGTTCGTAATGAATGCCTCTACAAATCTTGTTATGGTCAAAACCACGCCAGACTTACCGTTTTTGAGAAAAAATATGTGCATCGCACAATAACATACATATTTTCAGCTAAAAGTATGGCATAATTTGGTTTATTTTCATTTTCTCGGAAACTAGTAGGCCTAGAATTAAGATTTTTGGTTTAAAATGTTCGTAATGAATGCCTCTACAAATCTTGTTATGGTCAAAACCACGCCAGACTTACCGTTTTTGAGAAAAAATATGTGCATCGCACAAAAACATACATATTTTTACATATTTTCAGCTAAAAGTATGGCATAATTTGGTTTATTTTCATTTTCTCGGAAACTAGTAGGCCTAGAATTAAGATTTTTGGTTTAAAATGTTCGTAATGAATGCCTCTACAAATCTTGTTGTGGTCAAAAGAACGCCAGACTTACCGTTTTTGAGAAAAAATATGTGCATCGCACAATAACATACATATTTTCAGCTAAAAGTATGGCATAATTTGGTTTATTTTCATTTTCTCGGAAACTAGTAGGCCTAGAATTAAGATTTTTGGTTTAAAATGTTCGTAATGAATGCCTCTACAAATCTTGTTATGGTCAAAACCACGCCAGACTTACCGTTTTTGAGAAAAAATATGCTAGGCCTAGAATTAAGATTTTTGGTTTAAAATGTTCGTAATGAATGCCTCTACAAATCTTGTTATGGTCAAAACCACGCCAGACTTACCGTTTTTGAGAAAAAATATGTGCATCGCACAATAACATACATATTTTTACATATTTTCAGCTAAAAGTATGGCATAATTTGGTTTATTTTCATTTTCTCGGAAACTAGTAGGCCTAGAATTAAGATTTTTGGTTTAAAATGTTCGTAATGAATGCCTCTACAAATCTTGTTATGGTCAAAACCACGCCAGACTTACCGTTTTTGAGAAAAAATATGTGCATCGCACAATAACATACATATTTTCAGCTAAAAGTATGGCATAATTTGGTTTATTTTCATTTTCTCGGAAACTAGTAGGCCTAGAATTAAGATTTTTGGTTTAAAATGTTCGTAATGAATGCCTCTACAAATCTTGTTATGGTCAAAACCACGCCAGACTTACCGTTTTTGAGAAAAAATATGTGCATCGCACAATAACATACATATTTTTACATATTTTCAGCTAAAAGTATGGCATAATTTGGTTTATTTTCATTTTCTCGGAAACTAGTAGGCCTAGAATTAAGATTTTTGGTTTAAAATGTTCGTAATGAATGCCTCTACAAATCTTGTTATGGTCAAAACCACGCCAGACTTACCGTTTTTGAGAAAAAATATGTGCATCGCACAATAACATACATATTTTCAGCTAAAAGTATGGCATAATTTGGTTTATTTTCATTTTCTCGGAAACTAGTAGGCCTAGAATTAAGATTTTTGGTTTAAAATGTTCGTAATGAATGCCTCTACAAATCTTGTTATGGTCAAAACCACGCCAGACTTACCGTTTTTGAGAAAAAATATGTGCATCGCACAAACACATACATATTTTTACATATTTTCAGCTAAAAGTATGGCATAATTTGGTTTATTTTCATTTTCTCGGAAACTAGTAGGCCTAGAATTAAGATTTTTGGTTTAAAATGTTCGTAATGAATGCCTCTACAAATCTTGTTGTGGTCAAAAGAACGCCAGACTTACCGTTTTTGAGAAAAAATATGTGCATCGCACAATAACATACATATTTTCAGCTAAAAGTATGGCATAATTTGGTTTATTTTCATTTTCTCGGAAACTAGTAGGCCTAGAATTAAGATTTTTGGTTTAAAATGTGCGTAATTAATTCCTCTACAAATCTTGTTATGGTCAAAACCACGCCAGACTTACCGTTTTTGAGAAAAAATATGTGCATCGCACAATAACATACATATTTTTACATATTTTCAGCTAAAAGTATGGCATAATTTGGTTTATTTTCATTTTCTCGGAAACTAGTAGGCCTAGAATTAAGATTTTTGGTTTAAAATGTTCGTAATGAATGCCTCTACAAATCTTGTTATGGTCAAAACCACGCCAGACTTACCGTTTTTGAGAAAAAATATGTGCATCGCACAATAACATACATATTTTTGTGCAAAAAGTAGTAGGCCTAGAATTAAGATTTTTGGTTTAAAATGTTCGTAATGAATGCCTCTACAAATCTTGTTATGGTCAAAACCACGCCAGACTTACCGTTTTTGAGAAAAAATATGTGCATCGCACAATAACATACATATTTTCAGCTAAAAGTATGGCATAATTTGGTTTATTTTCATTTTCTCGGAAACTAGTAGGCCTAGAATTAAGATTTTTGGTTTAAAATGTTCGTAATGAATGCCTCTACAAATCTTGTTATGGTCAAAATCACGCCAGACTTACCGTTTTTGAGAAAAAATATGTGCATCGCACAATAACATACATATTTTTACATATTTTCAGCTAAAAGTATGGCATAATTTGGTTTATTTTCATTTTATCGGAAACTAGTAGGCCTAGAATTAAGATTTTTGGTTTAAAATGTTCGTAATGAATGCCTCTACAAATCTTGTTATGGTCAAAACCACGCCAGACTTACCGTTTTTGAGAAAAAATATGTGCATCGCACAATAACATACATATTTTTACATATTTTCAGCTAAAAGTATGGCATAATTTGGTTTATTTTCATTTTCTCGGAAACTAGTAGGCCTAGAATTAAGATTTTTGGTTTAAAATGTTCGTAATGAATGCCTCTACAAATCTTGTTATGCTCAAAACCACGCCAGACTTACCGTTTTTGAGAAAAAATATGTGCATCGCACAATAACATACATATTTTCAGCTAAAAGTATGGCATAATTTGGTTTATTTTCATTTTCTCGGAAACTAGTAGGCCTAGAATTAAGATTTTTGGTTTAAAATGTTCGTAATGAATGCCTCTACAAATCTTGTTATGGTCAAAACCACGCCAGACTTACCGTTTTTGAGAAAAAATATGTGCATCGCACAATAACATACATATTTTCAGCTAAAAGTATGGCATAATTTGGTTTATTTTCATTTTCTCGGAAACTAGTAGGCCTAGAATTAAGATTTTTGGTTTAAAATGTTCGTAATGAATGCCTCTACAAATCTTGTTATGGTCAAAACCACGCCAGACTTACCGTTTTTGAGAAAAAATATGTGCATCGCACAATAACATACATATTTTCAGCTAAAAGTATGGCATAATTTGGTTTATTTTCATTTTCTCGGAAACTACTAGGCCTAGAATTAAGATTTTTGGTTTAAAATGTTCGTAATGAATGCCTCTACAAATCTTGTTATGGTCAAAACCACGCCAGACATACCGTTTTTGAGAAAAAATATGTGCATCGCACAATAACATACATATTTTTACATATTTTCAGCTAAAAGTATGGCATAATTTGGTTTATTTTCATTTTCTCGGAAACTAGTAGGCCTAGAATTAAGATTTTTGGTTTAAAATGTTCGTAATGAATGCCTCTACAAATCTTGTTATGGTCAAAACCACGCCAGACTTACCGTTTTTGAGAAAAAATATGTGCATCGCACAATAACATACATATTTTCAGCTAAAAGTATGGCATAATTTGGTTTATTTTTATTTTCTCGGAAACTAGTAGGCCTAGAATTAAGATTTTTGGTTTAAAATGTTCGTAATGAATGCCTCTACAAATCTTGTTATGGTCAAAACCACGCCAGACTTACCGTTTTTGAGAAAAAATATGTGCATCGCACAATAACATACATATTTTCAGCTAAAAGTATGGCATAATTTGGTTTATTTTCATTTTCTCGGAAACTAGTAGGCCTAGAATTAAGATTTTTGGTTTAAAATGTTCGTAATGAATGCCTCTACAAATCTTGTTATGGTCAAAACCACGCCAGACTTACCGTTTTTGAGAAAAAATATGTGCATCGCACAATAACATACATATTTTCAGCTAAAAGTATGGCATAATTTGGTTTATTTTCATTTTCTCGGAAACTAGTAGGCCTAGAATTAAGATTTTTGGTTTAAAATGTTCGTAATGAATGCCTCTACAAATCTTGTTATGGTCAAAACCACGCCAGACTTACCGTTTTTGAGAAAAAATATGTGCATCGCACAATAACATACATATTTTCAGCTAAAAGTATGGCATAATTTGGTTTATTTTCATTTTCTCGGAAACTAGTAGGCCTAGAATTAAGATTTTTGGTTTAAAATGTTCGTAATGAATGCCTCTACAAATCTTGTTATGGTCAAAACCACGCCAGACTTACCGTTTTTGAGAAAAAATATGTGCATCGCACAATAACATACATATTTTCAGCTAAAAGTATGGCATAATTTGGTTTATTTTTATTTTCTCGGAAACTAGTAGGCCTAGAATTAAGATTTTTGGTTTAAAATGTTCGTAATGAATGCCTCTACAAATCTTGTTATGGTCAAAACCACGCCAGACTTACCGTTTTTGAGAAAAAATATGTGCATCGCACAATAACATACATATTTTCAGCTAAAAGTATGGCATAATTTGGTTTATTTTCATTTTCTCGGAAACTAGTAGGCCTAGAATTAAGATTTTTGGTTTAAAATGTTCGTAATGAATGCCTCTACAAATCTTGTTATGGTCAAAACCACGCCAGACTTACCGTTTTTGAGAAAAAATATGTGCATCGCACAATAACATACATATTTTCAGCTAAAAGTATGGCATAATTTGGTTTATTTTCATTTTCTCGGAAACTAGTAGGCCTAGAATTAAGATTTTTGGTTTAAAATGTTCGTAATGAATGCCTCTACAAATCTTGTTATGGTCAAAACCACGCCAGACTTACCGTTTTTGAGAAAAAATATGTGCATCGCACAAAAACATACATATTTTCAGCTAAAAGTATGGCATAATTTGGTTTATTTTCATTTTCTCGGAAACTAGTAGGCCTAGAATTAAGATTTTTGGTTTAAAATGTTCGTAATGAATGCCTCTACAAATCTTGTTATGGTCAAAACCACGCCAGACTTACCGTTTTTGAGAAAAAATATGTGCATCGCACAATAACATACATATTTTCAGCTAAAAGTATGGCATAATTTGGTTTATTTTCATTTTCTCGGAAACTAGTAGGCCTAGAATTAAGATTTTTGGTTTAAAATGTTCGTAATGAATGCCTCTACAAATCTTGTTATGCTCAAAACCACGCCAGACTTACCGTTTTTGAGAAAAAATATGTGCATCGCACAATAACATACATATTTTCAGCTAAAAGTATGGCATAATTTGGTTTATTTTCATTTTCTCGGAAACTAGTAGGCCTAGAATTAAGATTTTTGGTTTAAAATGTTCGTAATGAATGCCTCTACAAATCTTGTTATGGTCAAAACCACGCCAGACTTACCGTTTTTGAGAAAAAATATGTGCATCGCACAATAACATACATATTTTCAGCTAAAAGTATGGCATAATTTGGTTTATTTTCATTTTCTCGGAAACTAGTAGGCCTAGAATTAAGACTTTTGGTTTAAAATGTTCGTAATGAATGCCTCTACAAATCTTGTTATGGTCAAAACCACGCCAGACTTACCGTTTTTGAGAAAAAATATGTGCATCGCACAATAACATACATATTTTTACATATTTTCAGCTAAAAGTATGGCATAATTTGGTTTATTTTCATTTTCTCGGAAACTAGTAGGCCTAGAATTAAGATTTTTGGTTTAAAATGTTCGTAATGAATGCCTCTACAAATCTTGTTATGGTCAAAACCACGCCAGACTTACCGTTTTTGAGAAAAAGTGTGTGCATCGCACAATAACATACATATTTTTACATATTTTCAGCTAAAAGTATGGCATAATTTGGTTTATTTTCATTTTCTCGGAAACTAGTAGGCCTAGAATTAAGATTTTTGGTTTAAAATGTTCGTAATGAATGCCTCTACAAATCTTGTTATGGTCAAAATCACGCCAGACTTACCGTTTTCGAGAAAAAATATGTGCATCGCACAATAACATACATATTTTCAGCTAAAAGTATGGCATAATTTGGTTTATTTTCATTTTCTCGGAAACTAGTAGGCCTAGAATTAAGATTTTTGGTTTAAAATGTTCGTAATGAATGCCTCTACAAATCTTGTTATGGTCAAAACCACGCCAGACTTACCGTTTTTGAGAAAAAATATGTGCATCGCACAATAACATACATATTTTCAGCTAAAAGTATGGCATAATTTGGTTTATTTTCATTTTCTCGGAAACTAGTAGGCCTAGAATTAAGATTTTTGGTTTAAAATGTTCGTAATGAATGCCTCTACAAATCTTGTTATGGTCAAAACCACGCCAGACTTACCGTTTTTGAGAAAAAATATGTGCATCGCACAATAACATACATATTTTCAGCTAAAAGTATGGCATAATTTGGTTTATTTTCATTTTCTCGGAAACTAGTAGGCCTAGAATTAAGATTTTTGGTTTAAAATGTTCGTAATGAATGCCTCTACAAATCTTGTTATGGTCAAAACCACGCCAGACTTACCGTTTTTGAGAAAAAATATGTGCATCGCACAATAACATACATATTTTCAGCTAAAAGTATGGCATAATTTGGTTTATTTTCATTTTCTCGGAAACTAGTAGGCCTAGAATTAAGATTTTTGGTTTAAAATGTTCGTAAGGAATGCCTCTACAAATCTTGTTATAGTCAAAACCACGCCAGACTTACCGTTTTTGAGAAAAAATATGTGCATCGCACAATGACATACATATCTTTACATATTTTCAGCTAAAAGTATGGCATAATTTGGTTTATTTTCATTTTCTCGGAAACTAGTAGGCCTAGAATTAAGATTTTTGGTTTAAAATGTTCGTAATGAATGCCTCTACAAATCTTGTTATGGTCAAAACCACGCCAGACTTACCGTTTTTGAGAAAAAATATGTGCATCGCACAATAACATACATATTTTCAGCTAAAAGTATGGCATAATTTGGTTTATTTTCATTTTCTCGGAAACTAGTAGGCCTAGAATTAAGATTTTTGGTTTAAAATGTTCGTAATGAATGCCTCTACAAATCTTGTTATGGTCAAAACCACGCCAGACTTACCGTTTTTGAGAAAAAATATGTGCATCGCACAATAACATACATATTTTCAGCTAAAAGTATGGCATAATTTGGTTTATTTTCATTTTCTCGGAAACTAGTAGGCCTAGAATTAAGATTTTTGGTTTAAAATGTTCGTAAGGAATGCCTCTACAAATCTTGTTATAGTCAAAACCACGCCAGACTTACCGTTTTTGAGAAAAAATATGTGCATCGCACAATGACATACATATCTTTACATATTTTCAGCTAAAAGTATGGCATAATTTGGTTTATTTTCATTTTCTCGGAAACTAGTAGGCCTAGAATTAAGATTTTTGGTTTAAAATGTTCGTAATGAATGCCTCTACAAATCTTGTTATGGTCAAAACCACGCCAGACTTACCGTTTTTGAGAAAAAATATGTGCATCGCACAATAACATACATATTTTCAGCTAAAAGTATGGCATAATTTGGTTTATTTTCATTTTCTCGGAAACTAGTAGGCCTAGAATTAAGATTTTTGGTTTAAAATGTTCGTAATGAATGCCTCTACAAATCTTGTTATGGTCAAAACCACGCCAGACTTACCGTTTTTGAGAAAAAATATGTGCATCGCACAATAACATACATATTTTTACATATTTTCAGCTAAAAGTATGGCATAATTTGGTTTATTTTCATTTTCTCGGAAACTAGTAGGCCTAGAATTAAGATTTTTGGTTTAAAATGTTCGTAATGAATGCCTCTACAAATCTTGTTATGGTCAAAACCACGCCAGACTTACCGTTTTTGAGAAAAAATATGTGCATCGCACAATAACATTTATATTTTTACATATTTTCAGCTAAAAGTATGGCATAATTTGGTTTATTTTCATTTTCTCGGAAACTAGTAGGCCTAGAATTAAGATTTTTGGCTTAAAATGTTCGTTATGAATGCCTCTACAAATCTTGTTATGGTCAAAACCACGCCAGACTTACCGTTTTTGAGAAAAAATATGTGCATCGCACAAAAACATACATATTTTCAGCTAAAAGTATGGCATAATTTGGTTTATTTTCATTTTCTCGGAAGCTAGTAGGCCTAGAATTAAGATTTTTGGCTTAAAATGTTCGTAATGAAAGCCTCTACAAATCTTGTTATGGTCAAAACCACGCCAGACTTACCGTTTTTGAGAAAAAATATGTGCATCGCACAATAACATACATATTTTTACATATTTTCAGCTAAAAGTATGGCATAATTTGGTTTATTTTCATTTTCTCGGAAACTAGTAGGCCTAGAATTAAGATTTTTGGTTTAAAATGTTCGTAATGAATGCCTCTACAAATCTTGTTATGGTCAAAACCACGCCAGACTTACCGTTTTTGAGAAAAAATATGTGCATCGCACAATAACATACATATTTTTACATATTTTCAGCTAAAAGTATGGCATAATTTGGTTTATTTTCATTTTCTCGGAAACTAGTAGGCCTAGAATTAAGATTTTTGGTTTAAAATGTTCGTAATGAATGCCTCTACAAATCTTGTTATGGTCAAAACCACGCCAGACTTACCGTTTTTGAGAAAAAATATGTGCATCGCACAATAACATACATATGTTCAGCTAAAAGTATGGCATAATTTGGTTTATTTTCATTTTCTCGGAAACTAGTAGGCCTAGAATTAAGATTTTTGGTTTAAAATGTTCGTAATGAATGCCTCTACAAATCTTGTTATGGTCAAAACCACGCCAGACTTACCGTTTTTGAGAAAAAATATGTGCATCGCACAATAACATACATATTTTTACATATTTTCAGCTAAAAGTATGGGATAATTTGGTTTATTTTCATTTTCTCGGAAACTAGTAGGCCTAGAATTAAGATTTTTGGTTTAAAATGTTCGTAATGAATGCCTCTACAAATCTTGTTATGGTCAAAACCACGCCAGACTTACCGTTTTTGAGAAAAAATATGTGCATCGCACAATAACATACATATTTTCAGCTAAAAGTATGGCATAATTTGGTTTATTTTCATTTTCTCGGAAACTAGTAGGCCTAGAATTAAGATTTTTGGTTTAAAATGTTCGTAATGAATGCCTCTACAAATCTTGTTATGGTCAAAACCACGCCAGACTTACCGTTTTTGAGAAAAAATATGTGCATCGCACAATAACATACATATTTTCAGCTAAAAGTATGGCATAATTTGGTTTATTTTCATTTTCTCGGAAACTAGTAGGCCTAGAATTAAGATTTTTGGTTTAAAATGTTCGTAATGAATGCCTCTACAAATCTTGTTATGGTCAAAACCACGCCAGACTTACCGTTTTTGAGAAAAAATATGTGCATCGCACAATAACATACATATTTTTACATATTTTCAGCTAAAAGTATGGCATAATTTGGTTTATTTTCATTTTCTCGGAAACTAGTAGGCCTAGAATTAAGATTTTTGGTTTAAAATGTTCGTAATGAATGCCTCTACAAATCTTGTTATGGTCAAAACCACGCCAGACTTACCGTTTTGAGAAAAAATATGTGCATCGCACAATAACATACATATTTTCAGCTAAAAGTATGGCATAATTTGGTTTATTTTCATTTTCTCGGAAACTAGTAGGCCTAGAATTAAGATTTTTGGTTTAAAATGTTCGTAATGAATGCCTCTACAAATCTTGTTATGGTCAAAACCACGCCAGACTTACCGTTTTTGAGAAAAAATATGTGCATCGCACAATAACATACATATTTTTACATATTTTCAGCTAAAAGTATGGCATAATTTGGTTTATTTTCATTTTCTCGGAAACTAGTAGGCCTAGAATTAAGATTTTTGGTTTAAAATGTTCGTAATGAATGCCTCTACAAATCTTGTTATGGTCAAAACCACGCCAGACTTACTGTTTTTGAGAAAAAATATGTGCATCGCACAATAACATACATATTTTTACATATTTTCAGCTAAAAGTATGGCATTTTTTTTTTTTCCTCTTGTACAACCCTGCCGTAAAGGCTGCGACACTGCGACCTAAAAAGATCTATTGTATCGACAAAAGTATGGCATAATTTGGTTTATTTTCATTTTCTCGGAAACTAGTAGGCCTAGAATTAAGATTTTTGGTTTAAAATGTTCGTAATGAATGCCTCTACAAATCTTGTTATGGTCAAAACCACGCCAGACTTACCGTTTTTGAGAAAAAATATGTGCATCGCACAATAACATACATATTTTTACATATTTTCAGCTAAAAGTATGGCATAATTTGGTTTATTTTCATTTTCTCGGAAACTAGTAGGCGTAGAATTAAGATTTTTGGTTTAAAATGTTCGTAATGAATGCCTCTACAAATCTTGTTATGGTCAAAACCACGCCAGACTTACCGTTTTTGAGAAAAAATATGTGCATCGCACAATAACATACATATTTTCAGCTAAAAGTATGGCATAATTTGGTTTATTTTCATTTTCTCGGAAACTAGTAGGCCTAGAATTAAGATTTTTGGTTTAAAATGTTCGTAATGAATGCCTCTACAAATCTTGTTATGGTCAAAACCACGCCAGACTTACCGTTTTTGAGAAAAAATATGTGCATCGCACAATAACATACATATTTTTACATATTTTCAGCTAAAAGTATGGCATAATTTGGTTTATTTTCATTTTCTCGGAAACTAGTAGGCCTAGAATTAAGATTTTTGGTTTAAAATGTTCGTAATGAATGCCTCTACAAATCTTGTTATGGTCAAAACCACGCCAGACTTACCGTTTTTGAGAAAAAATATGTGCATCGCACAATAACATACATATTTTCAGCTAAAAGTATGGCATAATTTGGTTTATTTTCATTTTCTCGGAAACTAGTAGGCCTAGAATTAAGATTTTTGGTTTAATATGTTCGTAATGAATGCCTCTACAAATCTTGTTATGGTCAAAACCACGCCAGACTTACCGTTTTTGAGAAACAATATGTGCATCGCACAATAACATACATATTTTTACATATTTTCAGCTAAAAGTATGGCATAATTTGGTTTATTTTCATTTTCTCGGAAACTAGTAGGCCTAGAATTAAGATTTTTGGTTTAAAATGTTCGTAATGAATGCCTCTACAAATCTTGTTATGGTCAAAACCACGCCAGACTTACCGTTTTTGAGAAAAAATATGTGCATCGCACAATAACATACATATTTTCAGCTAAAAGTATGGCGTAATTTGGTTTATTTTTATTTTCTCGGAAACTAGTAGGCCTAGAATTAAGATTTTTGGTTTAAAATGTTCGTAATGAATGCCTCTACAAATCTTGTTATGGTCAAAACCACGCCAGACTTACCGTTTTTGAGAAAAAATATGTGCATCGCACAATAACATACATATTTTTACATATTTTCAGCTAAAAGTATGGCATAATTTGGTTTATTTTCATTTTCTCGGAAACTAGTAGGCCTAGAATTAAGATTTTTGGTTTAAAATGTTCGTAATGAATGCCTCTACAAATCTTGTTATGGTCAAAACCACGCCAGACTTACCGTTTTTGAGAAAAAATATGTGCATCGCACAATAACATACATATTTTTACATATTTTCAGCTAAAAGTATGGCATAATTTGGTTTATTTTCATTTTCTCGGAAACTAGTAGGCCTAGAATTAAGATTTTTGGTTTAAAATGTTCGTAATGAATGCCTCTACAAATCTTGTTATGGTCAAAACCACGCCAGACTTACCGTTTTTGAGAAAAAATATGTGCATCGCACAATAACATACATATTTTTACATATTTTCAGCTAAAAGTATGGCATAATTTGGTTTATTTTCATTTTCTCGGAAACTAGTAGGCCTAGAATTAAGATTTTTGGTTTAAAATGTTCGTAATGAATGCCTCTACAAATCTTGTTATGGTCAAAACCACGCCAGACTTACCGTTTTTGAGAAAAAATATGTGCATCGCACAATAACATACATATTTTCAGCTAAAAGTATGGCATAATTTGGTTTATTTTCATTTTCTCGGAAACTAGTAGGCCTAGAATTAAGATTTTTGGTTTAAAATGTTCGTAATGAATGCCTCTACAAATCTTGTTATGGTCAAAACCACGCCAGACTTACCGTTTTTGAGAAAAAATATGTGCATCGCACAATAACATACATATTTTTACATATTTTCAGCTAAAAGTATGGCATAATTTGGTTTATTTTCATTTTCTCGGAAACTAGTAGGCCTAGAATTAAGATTTTTGGTTTAAAATGTTCGTAATGAATGCTTTTACAAATCTTGTTATGGTCAAAACCACGCCAGACTTACCGTTTTTGAGAAAAAATATGTGCATCGCACAATAACATACATATTTTCAGCTAAAAGTATGGCATAATTTGGTTTATTTTCATTTTCTCGGAAACTAGTAGGCCTAGAATTAAGATTTTTGGTTTAAAATGTTCGTAATGAATGCCTCTACAAATCTTGTTATGGTCAAAACAACGCCAGACTTACCGTTTTTGAGAAAAAATATGTGCATCGCACAATAACATACATATTTTTACATATTTTCAGCTAAAAGTATGGCATAATTTGGTTTATTTTCATTTTCTCGGAAACTAGTAGGCCTAGAATTAAGATTTTTGGTTTAAAATGTTCGTAATGAATGCCTCTACAAATCTTGTTATGGTCAAAACCACGCCAGACTTACCGTTTTTGAGAAAAAATATGTGCATCGCACAATAACATACATATTTTTACATATTTTCAGCTAAAAGTATGGCATAATTTGGTTTATTTTCATTTTCTCGGAAACTAGTAGGCCTAGAATTAAGATTTTTGGTTTAAAATGTTCGTAATGAATGCCTCTACAAATCTTGTTATGGTCAAAACCACGCCAGACTTACCGTTTTTGAGAAAAAATATGTGCATCGCACAATAACATACATATTTTTACATATTTTCAGCTAAAAGTATGGCATAATTTGGTTTATTTTCATTTTCTCGGAAACTAGTAGGCGTAGAATTAAGATTTTTGGTTTAAAATGTTCGTAATGAATGCCTCTACAAATCTTGTTATGGTCAAAACCACGCCAGACTTACCGTTTTTGAGAAAAAATATGTGCATCGCACAATAACATACATATTTTCAGCTAAAAGTATGGCATAATTTGGTTTATTTTCATTTTCTCGGAAACTAGTAGGCCTAGAATTAAGATTTTTGGTTTAAAATGTTCGTAATGAATGCCTCTACAAATCTTGTTATGGTCAAAACCACGCCAGACTTACCGTTTTTGAGAAAAAATATGTGCATCGCACAAAAACATACATATTTTCAGCTAAAAGTATGGCATAATTTGGTTTATTTTCATTTTCTCGGAAACTAGTAGGCCTAGAATTAAGATTTTTGGTTTAAAATGTTCGTAATGAATGCCTTTACAAATCTTGTTATGGTCAAAACCACGCCAGACTTACCGTTTTTGAGAAAAAATATGTGCATCGCACAATAACATACATATTTTTACATATTTTCAGCTAAAAGTATGGCATAATTTGGTTTATTTTCATTTTCTCGGAAACTAGTAGGCCTAGAATTAAGATTTTTGGTTTAAAATGTTCGTAATGAATGCCTCTACAAATCTTGTTATGGTCAAAACCACGCCAGACTTACCGTTTTTGAGAAAAAATATGTGCATCGCACAATAACATACATATTTTCAGCTAAAAGTATGGCGTAATTTGGTTTATTTTCATTTTCTCGGAAACTAGTAGGCCTAGAATTAAGATTTTTGGTTTAAAATGTTCGTAATGAATGCCTCTACAAATCTTGTTATGGTCAAAACCACGCCAGACTTACCGTTTTTGAGAAAAAATATGTGCATCGCACAATAACATACATATTTTTACATATTTTCAGCTAAAAGTATGGCATAATTTGGTTTATTTTCATTTTCTCGGAAACTAGTAGGCCTAGAATTAAGATTTTTGGTTTAAAATGTTCGTAATGAATGCCTCTACAAATCTTGTTATGGTCAAAACAACGCCAGACTTACCGTTTTTGAGAAAAAATATGTGCATCGCACAATAACATACATATTTTTACATATTTTCAGCTAAAAGTATGGCATAATTTGGTTTATTTTCATTTTCTCGGAAACTAGTAGGCCTAGAATTAAGATTTTTGGTTTAAAATGTTCGTAATGAATGCCTCTACAAATCTTGTTATGGTCAAAACCACGCCAGACTTACCGTTTTTGAGAAAAAATATGTGCATCGCACAATAACATACATATTTTTACATATTTTCAGCTAAAAGTATGGCATAATTTGGTTTATTTTCATTTTCTCGGAAACTAGTAGGCCTAGAATTAAGATTTTTGGTTTAAAATGTTTGTAATGAATGCCTCTACAAATCTTGTTATGGTCAAAACCACGCCAGACTTACCGTTTTTGAGAAAAAATATGTGCATCGCACAATAACATACATATTTTTACATATTTTCAGCTAAAAGTATGGCATAATTTGGTTTATTTTCATTTTCTCGGAAACTAGTAGACCTAGAATTAAGATTTTTGGTTTAAAATGTTCGTAATGAATGCCTCTACAAATCTTGTTATGGTCAAAACCACGCCAGACTTACCGTTTTTGAGAAAAAATATGTGCATCGCACAATAACATACATATTTTTACATATTTTCAGCTAAAAGTATGGCATAATTTGGTTTATTTTCATTTTCTCGGAAATTAGTAGGCCTAGAATTAAGATTTTTGGTTTAAAATGTTCGTAATGAATGCCTCTACAAATCTTGTTATGGTCAAAACCACGCCAGACTTACCGTTTTTGAGAAAAAATATGTGCATCGCACAATAACATACATATTTTTACATATTTTCAGCTAAAAGTATGGCATAATTTGGTTTATTTTCATTTTCTCGGAAACTAGTAGGCCTAGAATTAAGATTTTTGGTTTAAAATGTTCGTAATGAATGCCTCTACAAATCTTGTTATGGTCAAAACCACGCCAGACTTACCGTTTTTGAGAAAAAATATGTGCATCGCACAATAACATACATATTTTTACATATTTTCAGCTAAAAGTATGGCATAATTTGGTTTATTTTCATTTTCTCGGAAACTAGTAGGCCTAGAATTAAGATTTTTGGTTTAAAATGTTCGTAATGAATGCCTCTACAAATCTTGTTATGGTCAAAACCACGCCAGACTTACCGTTTTTGAGAAAAAATATGTGCATCGCACAATAACATACATATTTTTACATATTTTCAGCTAAAAGTATGGCATAATTTGGTTTATTTTCATTTTCTCGGAAACTAGTAGGCCTAGAATTAAGATTTTTGGTTTAAAATGTTCGTAATGAATGCCTCTACAAATCTTGTTATGGTCAAAACCACGCCAGACTTACCGTTTTTGAGAAAAAATATGTGCATCGCACAATAACATACATATTTTTACATATTTTCAGCTAAAAGTATGGCATAATTTGGTTTATTTTCATTTTCTCGGAAACTAGTAGGCCTAGAATTAAGATTTTTGGTTTAAAATGTTCGTAATGAATGCCTCTACAAATCTTGTTATGGTCAAAACCACGCCAGACTTACCGTTTTTGAGAAAAAATATGTGCATCGCACAATAACATACATATTTTTACATATTTTCAGCTAAAAGTATGGCATAATTTGGTTTATTTTCATTTTCTCGGAAACTAGTAGGCCTAGAATTAAAATTTTTGGTTTAAAATGTTCGTAATGAATGCCTCTACAAATCTTGTTATGGTCAAAACCACGCCAGACTTACCGTTTTTGAGAAAAAATATGTGCATCGCACAATAACATACATATTTTCAGCTAAAAGTATGGCATAATTTGGTTTATTTTCATTTTCTGGGAAACTAGTAGGCCTAGAATTAAGATTTTTGGTTTAAAATGTTCGTAATGAATGCCTCTACAAATCTTGTTATGGTCAAAACCACGCCAGACTTACCGTTTTTGAGAAAAAATATGTGCATCGCACAATAACATACATATTTTTACATATTTTCAGCTAAAAGTATGGCATAATTTGGTTTATTTTCATTTTCTCGGAAACTAGTAGGCCTAGAATTAAGATTTTTGGTTTAAAATGTTCGTAATGAATGCCTCTACAAATCTTGTTATGGTCAAAACCACGCCAGACTTACCGTTTTTGAGAAAAAATATGTGCATCGCACAATAACATACATATTTTTACATATTTTCAGCTAAACGTATGGCATAATTTGGTTTATTTTCATTTTCTCGGAAACTAGTAGGCCTAGAATTAAGATTTTTGGTTTAAAATGTTCGTAATGAATGCCTCTACAAATCTTGTTATGGTCAAAACCACGCCAGACTTACCGTTTTTGAGAAAAAATATGTGCATCGCACAATAACATACATATTTTTACATATTTTCAGCTAAAAGTATGGCATAATTTGGTTTATTTTCATTTTCTCGGAAACTAGTAGGCCTAGAATTAAGATTTTTGGTTTAAAATGTTCGTAATGAATGCCTCTACAAATCTTGTTATGGTCAAAACCACGCCAGACTTACCGTTTTTGAGAAAAAATATGTGCATCGCACAATAACATACATATTTTCAGCTAAAAGTATGGCATAATTTGGTTTATTTTCATTTTCTCGGAAACTAGTAGGCCTAGAATTAAGATTTTTGGTTTAAAATGTTCGTAATGAATGCCTCTACAAATCTTGTTATGGTCAAAACCACGCCAGACTTACCGTTTTTGAGAAAAAATATGTGCATCGCACAATAACATACATATTTTCAGCTAAAAGTATGGCATAATTTGGTTTATTTTCATTTTCTCGGAAACTAGTAGGCCTAGAATTAAGATTTTTGGTTTAAAATGTTCGTAATGAATGCCTCTACAAATCTTGTTATGGTCAAAACCACGCCAGACTTACCGTTTTTGAGAAAAAATATGTGCATCGCACAATAACATACATATTTTTACATATTTTCAGCTAAAAGTATGGCATAATTTGGTTTATTTTCATTTTCTCGGAAACTAGTAGGCCTAGAATTAAGATTTTTGGTTTAAAATGTTCGTAATGAATGCCTCTACAAATCTTGTTTTGGTCAAAACCACGCCAGACTTACCGTTTTTGAGAAAAAATATGTGCATCGCACAATAACATACATATTTTCAGCTAAAAGTATGGCATAATTTGGTTTATTTTCATTTTCTCGGAAACTAGTAGGCCTAGAATTAAGATTTTTGGTTTAAAATGTTCGTAATGAATGCCTCTACAAATCTTGTTATGGTCAAAACCACGCCAGACTTACCGTTTTTGAGAAAAAATATGTGCATCGCACAATAACATACATATTTTCAGCTAAAAGTATGGCATAATTTGGTTTATTTTCATTTTCTCGGAAACTAGTAGGCCAAGAATTAAGATTTTTGGTTTAAAATGTTCGTAATGAATGCCTCTACAAATCTTGTTATGGTCAAAACCACGCCAGACTTACCGTTTTTGAGAAAAAATATGTGCATCGCACAATAACATACATATTTTTACATATTTTCAGCTAAAAGTATGGCATAATTTGGTTTATTTTCATTTTCTCGGAAACTAGTAGGCCTAGAATTAAGATTTTTGGTTTAAAATGTTCGTAATGAATGCCTCTACAAATCTTGTTATGGTCAAAACCACGCCAGACTTACCGTTTTTGAGAAAAAATATGTGCATCGCACAATAACATACATATTTTTACATATTTTCAGCTAAAAGTATGGCATAATTTGGTTTATTTTCATTTTCTCGGAAACTAGTAGGCCTAGAATTAAGATTTTTGGTTTAAAATGTTCGTAATGAATGCCTCTACAAATCTTGTTATGGTCAAAACCACGCCAGACTTACCGTTTTTGAGAAAAAATATGTGCATCGCACAATAACATACATATTTTCAGCTAAAAGTATGGCATAATTTGGTTTATTTTCATTTTCTCGGAAACTAGTAGGCCAAGAATTAAGATTTTTGGTTTAAAATGTTCGTAATGAATGCCTCTACAAATCTTGTTATGGTCAAAACCACGCCAGACTTACCGTTTTTGAGAAAAAATATGTGCATCGCACAATAACATACATATTTTTACATATTTTCAGCTAAAAGTATGGCATAATTTGGTTTATTTTCATAGAATTAAGATTTTTGGTTTAAAATGTTCGTAATGAATGCCTCTACAAATCTTGTTATGGTCAAAACCACGCCAGACTTACCGTTTTTGAGAAAAAATATGTGCATCGCACAATAACATACATATTTTTATATATTTTCAGCTAAAAGTATGGCATAATTTGGTTTATTTTCATTTTCTCGGAAACTAGTAGGCCTAGAATTAAGATTTTTGGTTTAAAATGTTCGTAATGAATGCCTCTACAAATCTTGTTATGGTCAAAACCACGCCAGACTTACCGTTTTTGAGAAAAAATATGTGCATCGCACAATAACATACATATTTTTACATATTTTCAGCTAAAAGTATGGCATAATTTGGTTTATTTTCATAGAATTAAGATTTTTGGTTTAAAATGTTCGTAATGAATGCCTCTACAAATCTTGTTATGGTCAAAACCACGCCAGACTTACCGTTTTTGAGAAAAAATATGTGCATCGCACAATAACATACATATTTTTATATATTTTCAGCTAAAAGTATGGCATAATTTGGTTTATTTTCATTTTCTCGGAAACTAGTAGGCCTAGAATTAAGATTTTTGGTTTAAAATGTTCGTAATGAATGCCTCTACAAATCTTGTTATGGTCAAAACCACGCCAGACTTACCGTTTTTGAGAAAAAATATGTGCATCGCACAATAACATACATATTTTTACATATTTTCAGCTAAAAGTATGGCATAATTTGGTTTATTTTCATTTTCTCGGAAACTAGTAGGCCTAGAATTAAGATTTTTGGTTTAAAATGTTCGTAATGAATGCCTCTACAAATCTTGTTATGGTCAAAACCACGCCAGACTTACCGTTTTTGAGAAAAAATATGTGCATCGCACAATAACATACATATTTTCAGCTAAAAGTATGGCATAATTTGGTTTATTTTCATTTTCTCGGAAACTAGTAGGCCTAGAATTAAGATTTTTGGTTTAAAATGTTCGTAATGAATGCCTCTACAAATCTTGTTATGGTCAAAACCACGCCAGACTTACCGTTTTTGAGAAAAAATATGTGCATCGCACAATTACATACATATTTTCAGCTAAAAGTATGGCATAATTTGTTTTATTTTCATTTTCTCGGAAACTAGTAGGCCTAGAATTAAGATTTTTGGTTTAAAATGTTCGTAATGAATGCCTCTACAAATCCTGTTACGGTCAAAACCACGCCAGACTTACCGTTTTTGAGAAAAAATATGTGCATCGCACAATAACATACATATTTTTACATATTTTCAGCTAAAAGTATGGCATAATTTGGTTTATTTTCATTTTCTCGGAAACTAGTAGGCCTAGAATTAAGATTTTTGGTTTAAAATGTTCGTAATGAATGCCTCTACAAATCTTGTTATGGTCAAAACCACGCCAGACTTACCGTTTTTTAAAAAAAAATATGTGCATCGCACAATAACATACATATTTTTACATATTTTCAGCTAAAAGTATGGCATAATTTGGTTTATTTTCATTTTCTCAGAAACTAGTAGGCCTAGAATTAAGATTTTTGGTTTAAAATGTTCGTAATGAATGCCTCTACAAATCTTGTTATGGTCAAAACCACGCCAGACTTACCGTTTTTGAGAAAAAATATGTGCATCACACAATAATATACATATTTTTACATATTTTCAGCTAAAAGTATGGCATAATTTGGTTTATTTTCATTTTCTCGGAAACTAGTAGGCCTAGAATTAAGATTTTTGGTTTAAAATGTTCGTAATGAATGCCTCTACAAATCTTGTTATGGTCAAAACCACGCCAGACTTACCGTTTTTGAGAAAAAATATGTGCATCGCACAATAACATACATATTTTTACATATTTTCAGCTAAAAGTATGGCATAATTTGGTTTATTTTCATTTTCTCGGAAACTAGTAGGCCTAGAATTAAGATTTTTGGTTTAAAATGTTCGTAATGAATGCCTCTACAAATCTTGTTATGGTCAAAACCACGCCAGACATACCGTTTTTGAGAAAAAATATGTGCATCGCACAATAACATACATATTTTCAGCTAAAAGTATGGCATAATTTGGTTTATTTTCATTTTCTCGGAAACTAGTAGGCCTAGAATTAAGATTTTTGGTTTAAAATGTTCGTAATGAATGCCTCTACAAATCTTGTTATGGTCAAAACCACGCCAGACTTACCGTTTTTGAGAAAAAATATGTGCATCGCACAATAACATACATATTTTCAGCTAAAAGTATGGCATAATTTGGTTTATTTTCATTTTCTCGGAAACTAGTAGGCCTAGAATTAAGATTTTTGGTTTAAAATGTTCGTAATGAATGCCTCTACAAATCTTGTTATGGTCAAAACCACGCCAGACTTACCGTTTTTGAGAAAAAATATGTGCATCGCACAATAACATACATATTTTCAGCTAAAAGTATGGCATAATTTGGTTTATTTTCATTTTCTCGGAAACTAGTAGGCCTAGAATTAAGATTTTTGGTTTAAAATGTTCGTAATGAATGCCTCTACAAATCTTGTTATGGTCAAAACCACGCCAGACTTACCGTTTTTGAGAAAAAATATGTGCATCGCACAATAACATACATATTTTCAGCTAAAAGTATGGCATAATTTGGTTTATTTTCATTTTCTCGGAAACTAGTAGGCCTAGAATTAAGATTTTTGGTTTAAAATGTTCGTAATGAATGCCTCTACAAATCTTGTTATGGTCAAAACCACGCCAGACTTACCGTTTTTGAGAAAAAATATGTGCATCGCACAATAACATACATATTTTTACATATTTTCAGCTAAAAGTATGGCATAATTTGGTTTATTTTCATTTTCTCGGAAACTAGTAGGCCTAGAATTAAGATTTTTGGTTTAAAATGTTCGTAATGAATGCCTCTACAAATCTTGTTATGGTCAAAACCACGCCAGACTTACCGTTTTTGAGAAAAAATATGTGCATCGCACAATAACATACATATTTTTACATATTTTCAGCTAAAAGTATGGCATAATTTGGTTTATTTTCATTTTCTCGGAAACTGGTAGGCCTAGAATTAAGATTTTTGGTTTAAAATGTTCGTAATGAATGCCTCTACAAATCTTGTTATGGTCAAAACCACGCCAGACTTACCGTTTTTGAGAAAAAATATGTGCATCGCACAATAACATACATATTTTCAGCTAAAAGTATGGCATAATTTGGTTTATTTTCATTTTCTCGGAAACTAGTAGGCCTAGAATTAAGATTTTTGGTTTAAAATGTTCGTAATGAATGCCTCTACAAATCTTGTTATGGTCAAAACCACGCCAGACTTACCGTTTTTGAGAAAAAATATATGCATCGCACAATAACATACATATTTTCAGCTAAAAGTATGGCATAATTTGGTTTATTTTCATTTTCTCGGAAACTAGTAGGCCTAGAATTAAGATTTCTGGTTTAAAATGTTCGTAATGAATGCCTCTACAAATCTTGTTATGGTCAAAACCACGCCAGACTTACCGTTTTTGAGAAAAAATATGTGCATCGCACAATAACATACATATTTTCAGCTAAAAGTATGGCATAATTTGGTTTATTTTCATTTTCTCGGAAACTAGTAGGCCTAGAATTAAGATTTTTGGTTTAAAATGTTCGTAATGAATGCCTCTACAAATCTTGTTATGGTCAAAACCACGCCAGACTTACCGTTTTTGAGAAAAAATATGTGCATCGCACAATAACATACATATTTTCAGCTAAAAGTATGGCATAATTTGGTTTATTTTCATTTTCTCGGAAACTAGTAGGCCTAGAATTAAGATTTTTGGTTTAAAATGTTCGTAATGAATGCCTCTACAAATCTTGTTATGGTCAAAACCACGCCAGACTTACCGTTTTTGAGAAAAAATATGTGCATCGCACAATAACATACATATTTTTACATATTTTCAGCTAAAAGTATGGCATAATTTGGTTTATTTTCATTTTCTCGGAAACTAGTAGGCCTGGAATTAAGATTTTTTATTTAAAATGTTCGTAATGAATGCCTCTACAAATCTTGTTATGGTCAAAACCACGCCAGACTTACCGTTTTTGAAAAAAAATATGTGCATCGCACAATAACATACATATTTTTACATATTTTCAGCTAAAAGTATGGCATAATTTGGTTTATTTTCATTTTCTCGGAAACTAGTAGGCCTAGAATTAAGATTTTTGGTTTAAAATGTTCGTAATGAATGCCTCTACAAATCTTGTTATGGTCAAAATCACGCCAGACTTACCGTTTTTGAGAAAAAATATGTGCATCGCACAATAACATACATATTTTTACATATTTTCAGCTAAAAGTATGGCATAATTTGGTTTATTTTCATTTTCTCGGAAACTAGTAGGCCTAGAATTAAGATTTCTGGTTTAAAATGTTCGTAATGAATGCCTCTACAAATCTTGTTATGGTCAAAACCACGCCAGACTTACCGTTTTTGAGAAAAAATATGTGCATCGCACAATAACATACATATTTTTACATATTTTCAGCTAAAAGTATGGCATAATTTGGTTTATTTTCATTTTCTCGGAAACTAGTAGGCCTAGAATTAAGATTTTTGGTTTAAAATGTTCGTAATGAATGCCTCTACAAATCTTGTTATGGTCAAAACCACGCCAGACTTACCGTTTTTGAGAAAAAATATGTGCATCGCACAATAACATACATATTTTTACATATTTTCAGCTAAAAGTATGGCATAATTTGGTTTATTTTCATTTTCTCGGAAACTAGTAGGCCTAGAATTAAGATTTTTGGTTTAAAATGTTCGTAATGAATGCCTCTACAAATCTTGTTATGGTGAACACCACGCCAGACTTACCGTTTTTGAGAAAAAATATGTGCATCGCACAATAACATACATATTTTCAGCTAAAAGTATGGCATAATTTGGTTTATTTTCATTTTCTCGGAAACTAGTAGGCCTAGAATTAAGATTTTTGGTTTAAAATGTTCGTAATGAATGCCTCTACAAATCTTGTTATGGTCAAAACCACGCCAGACTTACCGTTTTTGAGAAAAAATATGTGCATCGCACAATAACATACATATTTTTACATATTTTCAGCTAAAAGTATGGCATAATTTGGTTTATTTTCATTTTCTCGGAAACTAGTAGGCCTAGAATTAAGATTTTTGGTTTAAAATGTTCGTAATGAATGCCTCTACAAATCTTGTTACGGTCAAAACCACGCCAGACTTACCGTTTTTGAGAAAAAATATGTGCATCGCACAATAACATACATATTTTTACATATTTTCAGCTAAAAGTATGGCATAATTTGGTTTATTTTCATTTTCTCGGAAACTAGTAGGCCTAGAATTAAGATTTTTGGTTTAAAATGTTCGTAATGAATGCCTCTACAAATCTTGTTATGGTCAAAACCACGCCAGACTTACCGTTTTTGAGAAAAAATATGTGCATCGCACAATAACATACATATTTTTACATATTTTCAGCTAAAAGTATGGCATAATTTGGTTTATTTTCATTTTCTCGGAAACTAGTAGGCCTAGAATTAAGATTTTTGGTTTAAAATGTTCGTAATGAATGCCTCTACAAATCTTGTTATGGTCAAAACCACGCCAGACTTACCGTTTTTGAGAAAAAATATGTGCATCGCACAATAACATACATATTTTCAGCTAAAAGTATGGCATAATTTGGTTTATTTTCATTTTCTCGGAAACTAGTAGGCCTAGAATTAAGATTTTTGGTTTAAAATGTTCGTAATGAATGCCTCTACAAATCTTGTTATGGTCAAAACCACGCCAGACTTACCGTTTTTGAGAAAAAATATGTGCATCGCACAATAACATACATATTTTCAGCTAAAAGTATGGCATAATTTGGTTTATTTTCATTTTCTCGGAAACTAGTAGGCCTAGAATTAAGATTTCTGGTTTAAAATGTTCGTAATGAATGCCTCTACAAATCTTGTTATGGTCAAAACCACGCCAGACTTACCGTTTTTGAGAAAAAATATGTGCATCGCACAATAACATACATATTTTTACATATTTTCAGCTAAAAGTATGGCATAATTTGGTTTATTTTCATTTTCTCGGAAACTAGTAGGCCTAGAATTAAGATTTTTGGTTTAAAATGTTCGTAATGAATGCCTCTACAAATCTTGTTATGGTCAAAACCACGCCAGACTTACCGTTTTTGAGAAAAAATATGTGCATCGCACAATAACATACATATTTTTACATATTTTCAGCTAAACGTATGGCATAATTTGGTTTATTTTCATTTTCTCGGAAACTAGTAGGCCTAGAATTAAGATTTTTGGTTTAAAATGTTCGTAATGAATGCCTCTACAAATCTTGTTATGGTCAAAACCACGCCAGACTTACCGTTTTTGAGAAAAAATATGTGCATCGCACAATAACATACATATTTTTACATATTTTCAGCTAAAAGTATGGCATAATTTGGTTTATTTTCATTTTCTCGGAAACTAGTAGGCCTAGAATTAAGATTTTTGGTTTAAAATGTTCGTAATGAATGCCTCTACAAATCTTGTTATGGTCAAAACCACGCCAGACTTACCGTTTTTGAGAAAAAATATGTGCATCGCACAATAACATACATATTTTTACATATTTTCAGCTAAAAGTATGGCATAATTTGGTTTATTTTCATTTTCTCGGAAACTAGTAGGCCTAGAATTAAGATTTTTGGTTTAAAATGTTCGTAATGAATGCCTCTACAAATCTTGTTATGGTCAAAACCACGCCAGACTTACCGTTTTTGAGAAAAAATATGTGCATCGCACAATAACATACATATTTTTACATATTTTCAGCTAAAAGTATGGCATAATTTGGTTTATTTTCATTTTCTCGGAAACTAGTAGGCCTAGAATTAAGATTTTTGGTTTAAAATGTTCGTAATGAATGCCTCTACAAATCTTGTTATGGTCAAAACCACGCCAGACTTACCGTTTTTGAGAAAAAATATGTGCATCGCACAATAAAATACATATTTTCAGCTAAAAGTATGGCATAATTTGGTTTATTTTCATTTTCTCGGAAACTAGTGAATGCCTCTACAAATCTTGTTATGGTCAAAACCACGCCAGACTTACCGTTTTTGAGAAAAAATATGTGCATCGCACAATAACATACATATTTTTACATATTTTCAGCTAAAAGTATGGCATAATTTGGTTTATTTTCATTTTCTCGGAAACTAGTAGGCCTAGAATTAAGATTTTTGGTTTAAAATGTTCGTAATGAATGCCTCTACAAATCTTGTTATGGTCAAAACCACGCCAGACTTACCGTTTTTGAGAAAAAATATGTGCATCGCACAATAACATACATATTTTCAGCTAAAAGTATGGCATAATTTGGTTTATTTTCATTTTCTCGGAAACTAGTAGGCCTAGAATTAAGATTTTTGGTTTAAAATGTTCGTAATGAATGCCTCTACAAATCTTGTTATGGTCAAAACCACGCCAGACTTACCGTTTTTGAAAAAAAATATGTGCATCGCACAATAACATACATATTTTTACATATTTTCAGCTAAAAGTATGGCATAATTTGGTTTATTTTCATTTTCTCGGAAACTAGTAGGCCTAGAATTAAGATTTTTGGTTTAAAATATTCGTAATGAATGCCTCTACAAATCTTGTTATGGTCAAAACCACGCCAGACTTACCGTTTTTGAGAAAAAATATGTGCATCGCACAATAACATACATATTTTTACATATTTTCAGCTAAAAGTATGGCATAATTTGGTTTATTTTCATTTTCTCGGAAACTAGTAGGCCTAGAATTAAGATTTCTGGTTTAAAATGTTCGTAATGAATGCCTCTACAAATCTTGTTATGGTCAAAACCACGCCAGACTTACCGTTTTTGAGAAAAAATATGTGCATCGCACAATAACATACATATTTTTACATATTTTCAGCTAAAAGTATGGCATAATTTGGTTTATTTTCATTTTCTCGGAAACTAGTAGGCCTAGAATTAAGATTTTTGGTTTAAAATGTTCGTAATGAATGCCTCTACAAATCTTGTTATGGTCAAAACCACGCCAGACTTACCGTTTTTGAGAAAAAATATGTGCATCGCACAATAACATACATATTTTTACATATTTTCAGCTAAACATATGGCATAATTTGGTTTATTTTCATTTTCTCGGAAACTAGTAGGCCTAGAATTAAGATTTTTGGTTTAAAATGTTCGTAATGAATGCCTCTACAAATCTTGTTATGGTCAAAACCACGCCAGACTTACCGTTTTTGAGAAAAAATATGTGCATCGCACAATAAAATACATATTTTCAGCTAAAAGTATGGCATAATTTGGTTTATTTTCATTTTCTCGGAAACTAGTGAATGCCTCTACAAATCTTGTTATGGTCAAAACCACGCCAGACTTACCGTTTTTGAGAAAAAATATGTGCATCGCACAATAACATACATATTTTTACATATTTTCAGCTAAAAGTATGGCATAATTTGGTTTATTTTCATTTTCTCGGAAACTAGTAGGCCTAGAATTAAGATTTTTGGTTTAAAATGTTCGTAATGAATGCCTCTACAAATCTTGTTATGGTCAAAACCACGCCAGACTTACCGTTTTTGAGAAAAAATATGTGCATCGCACAATAACATACATATTTTTACATATTTTCAGCTAAAAGTATGGCATAATTTGGTTTATTTTCATTTTCTCGGAAACTAGTAGGCCTAGAATTAAGATTTTTGGTTTAAAATGTTCGTAATGAATGCCTCTACAAATCTTGTTATGGTCAAAACCACGCCAGACTTACCGTTTTTGAGAAAAAATATGTGCATCGCACAATAACATACATATTTTTACATATTTTCAGCTAAAAGTATGGCATAATTTGGTTTATTTTCATTTTCTCGGAAACTAGTAGGCCTAGAATTAAGATTTTTGGTTTAAAATGTTCGTAATGCATGCCTCTACAAATCTTGTTATGGTCAAAACCACGCCAGACTTACCGTTTTTGAGAAAAAATATGTGCATCGCACAATAACATACATATTTTTACATATTTTCAGCTAAAAGTATGGCATAATTTAGTTTATTTTCATTTTCTCGGAAACTAGTAGGCCTAGAATTAAGATTTTTGGTTTAAAATGTTCGTAATGAATGCCTCTACAAATCTTGTTATGGTCAAAACCACGCCAGACTTACCGTTTTTGAGAAAAAATATGTGCATCGCACAATAACATACATATTTTTACATATTTTCAGCTAAAAGTATGGCATAATTTGGTTTATTTTCATTTTCTCGGAAACTAGTAGGCCTAGAATTAAGATTTTTGGTTTAAAATGTTCGTAATGAATGCCTCTACAAATCTTGTTATGGTCAAAACCACGCCAGACTTACCGTTTTTGAGAAAAAATATGTGCATCGCACAATAACATACATATTTTCAGCTAAAAGTATGGCATAATTTGGTTTATTTTCATTTTCTCGGAAACTAGTAGGCCTAGAATTAAGATTTTTGGTTTAAAATGTTCGTAATGAATGCCTCTACAAATCTTGTTATGGTCAAAACCACGCCAGACTTACCGTTTTTGAGAAAAAATATGTGCATCGCACAATAACATACATATTTTCAGCTAAAAGTATGGCATAATTTGGTTTATTTTCATTTTCTCGGAAACTAGTAGGCCAAGAATTAAGATTTTTGGTTTAAAATGTTCGTAATGAATGCCTCTACAAATCTTGTTATGGTCAAAACCACGCCAGACTTACCGTTTTTGAGAAAAAATATGTGCATCACACAATAACATACATATTTTTACATATTTTCAGCTAAACGTATGGCATAATTTGGTTTATTTTAATTTTCTCGGAAACTAGTAGGCCTAGAATTAAGATTTTTGGTTTAAAATGTTCGTAATGAATGCCTCTACAAATCTTGTTATGGTCAAAACGACGCCAGACTTACCGTTTTTGAGAAAAAATATGTGCATCGCACAATAACATACATATTTTTACATATTTTCAGCTAAACGTATGGCATAATTTGGTTTATTTTCATTTTCTCGGAAACTAGTAGGCCTAGAATTAAGATTTTTGGTTTAAAATGTTCGTAATGAATGCCTCTACAAATCTTGTTATGGTCAAAAACCACGCCAGACTTACCGTTTTTGAGAAAAAATATGTGCATCGCACAATAACATACATATTTTCAGCTAAAAGTATGGCATAATTTGGTTTATTTTCATTTTCTCGGAAACTAGTAGGCCTAGAATTAAGATTTTTGGTTTAAAATGTTTGTAATGAATGCCTCTACAAATCTTGTTATGGTCAAAACCACGCCAGACTTACCGTTTTTGAGAAAAAATATGTGCATCGCACAATAACATACATATTTTCAGCTAAAAGTATGGCATAATTTGGTTTATTTTCATTTTCTCGGAAACTAGTAGGCCTAGAATTAAGATTTTTGGTTTAAAATGTTCGTAATGAATACCTCTACAAATCTTGTTATGGTCAAAACCACGCCAGACTTACCGTTTTTGAGAAAAAATATGTGCATCGCACAATAACATACATATTTTTACATATTTTCAGCTAAAAGTATGGCATAATTTGGTTTATTTTCATTTTCTCGGAAACTAGTAGGCCTAGAATTAAGATTTTTGGTCTAAAATGTTCGTAATGAATGCCTCTACAAATCTTGTTATGGTCAAAACCACGCCAGACTTACCGTTTTTGAGAAAAAATATGTGCATCGCACAATAACATACATATTTTCAGCTAAAAGTATGGCATAATTTGGTTTATTTTCATTTTCTCGGAAACTAGTAGGCCTAGAATTAAGATTTTTGGTTTAAAATGTTCGTAATGAATGCCTCTACAAATCTTGTTATGGTCAAAACCACGCCAGACTTACCGATTTTGAGAAAAAATATGTGCATCGCACAATAACATACATATTTTTACATATTTTCAGCTAAAAGTATGGCATAATTTGGTTTATTTTCATTTTCTCGGAAACTAGTAGGCCTAGAATTAAGATTTTTGGTTTAAAATGTTCGTAATGAATGCCTCTACAAATCTTGTTATGGTCAAAACCACGCCAGACTTACCGTTTTTGAGAAAAAATATGTGCATCGCACAATAACATACATATTTTCAGCTAAAAGTATGGCATAATTTGGTTTATTTTCATTTTCTCGGAAACTAGTAGGCCTAGAATTAAGATTTTTGGTTTAAAATGTTCGTAATGAATGCCTCTACAAATCTTGTTATGGTCAAAACCACGCCAGACTTACCGATTTTGAGAAAAAATATGTGCATCGCACAATAACATACATATTTTTACATATTTTCAGCTAAAAGTATGGCATAATTTGGTTTATTTTCATTTTCTCGGAAACTAGTAGGCCTAGAATTAAGATTTTTGATTTAAAATGTTCGTAATGAATGCCTCTACAAATCTTGTTATGGTCAAAACCATGCCAGACTTACCGTTTTTGAGAAAAAATATGTGCATCGCACAATAACATACATATTTTCAGCTAAAAGTATGGCATAATTTGGTTTATTTTCATTTTCTCGGAAACTAGTAGGCCTAGAATTAAGATTTTTGGTTTAAAATGTTCGTAATGAATGCCTTTACAAATCTTGTTATGGTCAAAACCACGCCAGACTTACCGTTTTTGAGAAAAAATATGTGCATCGCACAATAACATATATATTTTTACATATTTCCAGCTAAAAGTATGGCATAATTTGGTTTATTTTTATTTTCTCGGAAACTAGTAGGCCTAGAATTAAGATTTTTGGTTTAAAATGTTCGTAATGAATGCCTCTACAAATCTTGTTATGGTCAAAACCACGCCAGACTTACCGTTTTTGAGAAAAAATATGTGCATCGCACAATAACATACATATTTTCAGCTAAAAGTATGGCATAATTTGGTTTATTTTCATTTTCTGGGAAACTAGTAGGCCTAGAATTAAGATTTTTGGTTTAAAATGTTCGTAATGAATGCCTCTACAAATCTTGTTATGGTCAAAACCACGCCAGACTTACCGTTTTTGAGAAAAAATATGTGCATCGCACAATAACATACATATTTTTACATATTTTCAGCTAAAAGTATGGCATAATTTGGTTTATTTTCATTTTCTCGGAAACTAAAAGGCCTAGAATTAAGATTTTTGGTTTAAAATGTTCGTAATGAATGCCTCTACAAATCTTGTTATGGTCAAAACCACGCCAGACTTACCGTTTTTGAGAAAAAATATGTGCATCGCACAATAACATACATATTTTCAGCTAAAAGTATGGCATAATTTGGTTTATTTTCATTTTCTCGGAAACTAGTAGGCCTAGAATTAAGATTTTTGGTTTAAAATGTTCGTAATGAATGCCTCTACAAATCTTGTTATGGTCAAAACCACGCCAGACTTACCGTTTTTGAGAAAAAATATGTGCATCGCACAATAACATACATATTTTCAGCTAAAAGTATGGCATAATTTGGTTTATTTTCATTTTCTCGGAAACTAGTAGGCCTAGAATTAAGATTTTTGGTTCAAAATGTTCGTAATGAATGCCTCTACAAATCTTGTTATGGTCAAAACCACGCCAGACTTACCGTTTTTGAGAAAAAATATGTGCATCGCACAATAACATACATATTTTTACATATTTTCAGCTAAAAGTATGGCATAATTTGGTTTATTTTCATTTTCTCGGAAACTAGTAGGCCTAGAATTAAGATTTTTGGTTTAAAATGTTCGTAATGAATGCCTCTACAAATCTTGTTATGGTCAAAACCACGCCAGACTTACCGTTTTTGAGAAAAAATATGTGCATCGCACAATAACATACATATTTTCAGCTAAAAGTATGGCATAATTTGGTTTATTTTCATTTTCTCGGAAACTAGTAGGTCTAGAATTAAGATTTTTGGTTTAAAATGTTCGTAATGAATGCCTCTACAAATCTTGTTATGGTCAAAACCACGCCAGACTTACCGTTTTTGAGAAAAAATATGTGCATCGCACAATAACATACATATTTTCAGCTAAAAGTATGGCATAATTTGGTTTATTTTCATTTTCTCGGAAACTAGTAGGCCTAGAATTAAGATTTTTGGTTTAAAATGTTCGTAATGAATGCCTCTACAAATCTTGTTATGGTCAAAACCACGCCAGACTTACCGTTTTTGAGAAAAAATATGTGCATCGCACAATAACATACATATTTTTACATATTTCCAGCTAAAAGTATGGCATAATTTGGTTTATTTTCATTTTCTCGGAAACTAGTAGGCCTAGAATTAAGATTTTCGGTTTAAAATGTTCGTAATGAATGCCTCTACAAATCTTGTTATGGTCAAAACCACGCCAGACTTACCGTTTTTGAGAAAAAATATGTGCATCGCACAATAACATACATATTTTCAGCTAAAAGTATGGCATAATTTGGTTTATTTTCATTTTCTCGGAAACTAGTAGGCGTAGAATTAAGATTTTTGGTTTAAAATGTTCGTAATGAATGCCTCTACAAATCTTGTTATGGTCAAAACCACGCCAGACTTACCGTTTTTGAGAAAAAATATGTGCATCGCACAATAACATACATATTTTTACATATTTTCAGCTAAAAGTATGGCATAATTTGGTTTATTTTCATTTTCTCGGAAACTAGTAGGCCTAGAATTAAGATTTTTGGTTTAAAATGTTCGTAATGAATGCCTCTACAAATCTTGTTATGGTCAAAACCACGCCAGACTTACCGTTTTTGAGAAAAAATATGTGCATCGCACAATAACATACATATTTTTACATATTTTCAGCTAAACGTATGGCATAATTTGGTTTATTTTCATTTTCTCGGAAACTAGTAGGCCTAGAATTAAGATTTTTGGTTTAAAATGTTCGTAATGAATGCCTCTACAAATCTTGTTATGGTCAAAACCACGCCAGACTTACCGTTTTTGAGAAAAAATATGTGCATCGCACAATAACATACATATTTTCAGCTAAAAGTATGGCATAATTTGGTTTATTTTCATTTTCTCGGAAACTAGTAGGCCTAGAATTAAGATTTTTGGTTTAAAATGTTCGTAATGAATGCCTCTACAAATCTTGTTATGGTCAAAACCACGCCAGACTTACCGTTTTTGAGAAAAAATATGTGCATCGCACAATAACATACATATTTTTACATATTTTCAGCTAAAAGTATGGCATAATTTGGTTTATTTTCATTTTCTCGGAAACTAGTAGGCCTAGAATTAAGATTTTTGGTTTAAAATGTTCGTAATGAATGCCTCTACAAATCTTGTTATGGTCAAAACCACGCCAGACTTACCGTTTTTGAGAAAAAATATGTGCATCGCACAATAACATACATATTTTTACATATTTTCAGCTAAAAGTATGGCATAATTTGGTTTATTTTCATTTTCTCGGAAACTAGTAGGCCTAGAATTAAGATTTTTGGTTTAAAATGTTCGTAATGAATGCCTCTACAAATCTTGTTATGGTCAAAACCACGCCAGACTTACCGTTTTTGAGAAAAAATATGTGCATCGCACAATAAAATACATATTTTCAGCTAAAAGTATGGCATAATTTGGTTTATTTTCATTTTCTCGGAAACTAGTAGGCCTAGAATTAAGATTTTTGGTTTAAAATGTTCGTAATGAATGCCTCTACAAATCTTGTTATGGTCAAAACCACGCCAGACTTACCGTTTTTGAGAAAAAATATGTGCATCGCACAATAACATACATATTTTCAGCTAAAAGTATGGCATAATTTGGTTTATTTTCATTTTCTCGGAAACTAGTAGGCCTAGAATTAAGATTTCTGGTTTAAAATGTTCGTAATGAATGCCTCTACAAATCTTGTTATGGTCAAAACCACGCCAGACTTACCGTTTTTGAGAAAAAATATGTGCATCGCACAATAACATACATATTTTTACATATTTTCAGCTAAAAGTATGGCATAATTTGGTTTATTTTCATTTTCTCGGAAACTAGTAGGCCTAGAATTAAGATTTTTGGTTTAAAATGTTCGTAATGAATGCCTCTACAAATCTTGTTATGGTCAAAACCACGCCAGACTTACCGTTTTTGAGAAAAAATATGTGCATCGCACAATAACATACATATTTTTACATATTTTCAGCTAAAAGTATGGCATAATTTGGTTTATTTTCATTTTCTCGGAAACTAGTAGGCCTAGAATTAAGATTTTTCATTTAAAATGTTCGTAATGAATGCCTCTACAAATCTTGTTATGGTCAAAACCACGCCAGACTTACCGTTTTTGAGAAAAAATATGTGCATCGCACAATAACATACATATTTTCAGCTAAAAGTATGGCATAATTTGGTTTATTTTCATTTTCTCGGAAACTAGTAGGCCTAGAATTAAGATTTTTGGTTTAAAATGTTCGTAATGAATGCCTCTACAAATCTTGTTATGGTCAAAACCACGCCAGACTTACCGTTTTTGAGAAAAAATATGTGCATCGCACAATAACATACATATTTTCAGCTAAAAGTATGGCATAATTTGGTTTATTTTCATTTTCTCGGAAACTAGTAGGCCTAGAATTAAGATTTTTGGTTTAAAATGTTCGTAATGAATGCCTCTACAAATCTTGTTATGGTCAAAACCACGCCAGACTTACCGTTTTTGAGAAAAAATATGTGCATCGCACAATAACATACATATTTTTACATATTTTCAGCTAAAAGTATGGCATAATTTGGCTTATTTTCATTTTCTCGGAAACTAGTAGGCCTAGAACTAAGATTTTTGGTTTAAAATGTTCGTAATGAATGCCTCTAAAAATCTTGTTATGGTCAAAACCACGCCAGACTTACCGTTTTTGAGAAAAAATATGTGCATCGCACAATAACATACATATTTTTACATATTTTCAGCTAAACGTATGGCATAATTTGGTTTATTTTCATTTTCTCGGAAACTAGTAGGCCTAGAATTAAGATTTTTGGTTTAAAATGTTCGTAATGAATGCCTCTACAAATCTTGTTATGGTCAAAACCACGCCAGACTTACCGTTTTTGAGAAAAAATATGTGCATCGCACAATAAAATACATATTTTCAGCTAAAAGTATGGCATAATTTGGTTTATTTTCATTTTCTCGGAAACTAGTAGGCCTAGAATTAAGATTTTTGGTTTAAAATGTTCGTAATGAATGCCTCTACAAATCTTGTTATGGTCAAAACCACGCCAGACTTACCGTTTTTGAGAAAAAATATGTGCATCGCACAATAACATACATATTTTCAGCTAAAAGTATGGCATAATTTGGTTTATTTTCATTTTCTCGGAAACTAGTAGGCCTAGAATTAAGATTTTTGGTTTAAAATGTTCGTAATGAATGCCTCTACAAATCTTGTTATGGTCAAAACCACGCCAGACTTACCGTTTTTGAGAAAAAATATGTGCATCGCACAATAACATACATATTTTTACATATTTTCAGCTAAAAGTATGGCATAATTTGGTTTATTTTCATTTTCTCGGAAACTAGTAGGCCTAGAATTAAGATTTTTGGTTTAAAATGTTCGTAATGAATGCCTCTACAAATCTTGTTATGGTCAAAACCACGCCAGACTTACCGTTTTTGAGAAAAAATATGTGCATCGCACAATAACATACATATTTTTACATATTTTCAGCTAAAAGTATGGCATAATTTGGTTTATTTTCATTTTCTCGGAAACTAGTAGGCCTAGAATTAAGATTTTTGGTTTAAAATGTTCGTAATGAATGCCTCTACAAATCTTGTTATGGTCAAAACCACGCCAGACTTACCGTTTTTGAGAAAAAATATGTGCATCGCACAATAACATACATATTTTTACATATTTTCAGCTAAAAGTATGGCATAATTTGGTTTATTTTCATTTTCTCGGAAACTAGTAGGCCTAGAATTAAGATTTTTGGTTTAAAATGTTCGTAATGAATGCCTCTACAAATCTTGTTATGGTCAAAACCACGCCAGACTTACCGTTTTTGAGAAAAAATATGTGCATCGCACAATAACATACATATTTTTACATATTTTCAGCTAAAAGTATGGCATAATTTGGTTTATTTTCATTTTCTCGGAAACTAGTAGGCCTAGAATTAAGATTTTTGGTTTAAAATGTTCGTAATGAATGCCTCTACAAATCTTGTTATGGTCAAAACCACGCCAGACTTACCGTTTTTGAGAAAAAATATGTGCATCGCACAATAACATACATATTTTCAGCTAAAAGTATGGCATAATTTGGTTTATTTTCATTTTCTCGGAAACTAGTAGGCCTAGAATTAAGATTTTTAGTTTAAAATGTTCGTAATGAATGCCTCTACAAATCTTGTTATGGTCAAAACCACGCCAGACTTACCGTTTTTGAGAAAAAATATGTGCATCGCACAATAACATACATATTTTCAGCTAAAAGTATGGCATAATTTGGTTTATTTTCATTTTCTCGGAAACTAGTAGGCCTAGAATTAAGATTTTTGGTTTAAAATGTTCGTAATGAATGCCTCTACAAATCTTGTTATGGTCAAAACCACGCCAGACTTACCGTTTTTGAGAAAAAATATGTGCATCGCACAATAACATACATATTTTCAGCTAAAAGTATGGCATAATTTGGTTTATTTTCATTTTCTCGGAAACTAGTAGGCCTAGAATTAAGATTTTTAGTTTAAAATGTTCGTAATGAATGCCTCTACAAATCTTGTTATGGTCAAAACCACGCCAGACTTACCGTTTTTGAGAAAAAATATGTGCATCGCACAATAACATACATATTTTCAGCTAAAAGTATGGCATAATTTGGTTTATTTTCATTTTCTCGGAAACTAGTAGGCCTAGAATTAAGATTTTTGGTTTAAAATGTTCGTAATGAATGCCTCTACAAATCTTGTTATGGTCAAAACCACGCCAGACTTACCGTTTTTGAGAAAAAATATGTGCATCGCACAATAACATACATATTTTTACATATTTTCAGCTAAACGTATGGCATAATTTGGTTTATTTTCATTTTCTCGGAAACTAGTAGGCCTAGAATTAAGATTTTTGGTTTAAAATGTTCGTAATGAATGCCTTTACAAATCTTGTTATGGTCAAAACCACGCCAGACTTACCGTTTTTGAGAAAAAATATGTGCATCGCACAATAACATACATATTTTCAGCTAAAAGTATGGCATAATTTGGTTTATTTTCATTTTCTCGGAAACTAGTAGGCCTAGAATTAAGATTTTTGGTTTAAAATGTTCGTAATGAATGCCTTTACAAATCTTGTTATGGTCAAAACCACGCCAGACTTACCGTTTTTGAGAAAAAATATGTGCATCGCACAATAACATACATATTTTCAGCTAAAAGTATGGCATAATTTGGTTTATTTTCATTTTCTCGGAAACTAGTAGGCCTAGAATTAAGATTTTTGGTTTAAAATGTTCGTAATGAATGCCTCTACAAATCTTGTTATGGTCAAAACCACGCCAGACTTACCGTTTTTGAGAAAAAATATGTGCATCGCACAATAACATACATATTTTCAGCTAAAAGTATGGCATAATTTGGTTTATTTTCATTTTCTCGGAAACTAGTAGGCCTAGAATTAAGATTTTTAGTTTAAAATGTTCGTAATGAATGCCTCTACAAATCTTGTTATGGTCAAAACCACGCCAGACTTACCGTTTTTGAGAAAAAATATGTGCATCGCACAATAACATACATATTTTCAGCTAAAAGTATGGCATAATTTGGTTTATTTTCATTTTCTCGGAAACTAGTAGGCCTAGAATTAAGATTTTTGGTTTAAAATGTTCGTAATGAATGCCTCTACAAATCTTGTTATGGTCAAAACCACGCCAGACTTACCGTTTTTGAGAAAAAATATGTGCATCGCACAATAACATACATATTTTTACATATTTTCAGCTAAACGTATGGCATAATTTGGTTTATTTTCATTTTCTCGGAAACTAGTAGGCCTAGAATTAAGATTTTTGGTTTAAAATGTTCGTAATGAATGCCTCTACAAATCTTGTTATGGTCAAAAACCACGCCAGACTTACCGTTTTTGAGAAAAAATATGTGCATCGCACAATAACATACATATTTTCAGCTAAAAGTATGGCATAATTTGGTTTATTTTCATTTTCTCGGAAACTAGTAGGCCTAGAATTAAGATTTTTGGTTTAAAATGTTCGTAATGAATGCCTCTACAAATCTTGTTATGGTCAAAACCACGCCAGACTTACCGTTTTTGAGAAAAAATATGTGCATCGCACAATAACATACATATTTTTACATATTTTCAGCTAAAAGAATGGCATAATTTGGTTTATTTTCATTTTCTCGGAAACTAGTAGGCCTAGAATTAAGATTTTTGGTTTAAAATGTTCGTAATGAATGCCTCTACAAATCTTGTTATGGTCAAAACCACGCCAGACTTACCGTTTTTGAGAAAAAATATGTGCATCGCACAATAACATACATATTTTTACATATTTTCAGCTAAAAGTATGGCATAATTTGGTTTATTTTCATTTTCTCGGAAACTAGTAGGCCTAGAATTAAGATTTTTGGTTTAAAATGTTCGTAATGAATGCCTCTACAAATCTTGTTATGGTCAAAACCACGCCAGACTTACCGTTTTTGAGAAAAAATATGTGCATCGCACAATAACATACATATTTTTACATATTTTCAGCTAAAAGTATGGCATAATTTGGTTTATTTTCATTTTCTCGGAAACTAGTAGGCCTAGAATTAAGATTTTTGGTTTAAAATGTTCGTAATGAATGCCTCTACAAATCTTGTTATGGTCAAAACCACGCCAGACTTACCGTTTTTGAGAAAAAATATGTGCATCGCACAATAACATACATATTTTTACATATTTTCAGCTAAAAGTATGGCATAATTTGGTTTATTTTCATTTTCTCGGAAACTAGTAGGCCTAGAATTAAGATTTTTGGTTTAAAATGTTCGTAATGAATGCCTCTACAAATCTTGTTATGGTCAAAACCACGCCAGACTTACCGTTTTTGAGAAAAAATATGTGCATCGCACAATAACATACATATTTTCAGCTAAAAGTATGGCATAATTTGGTTTATTTTCATTTTCTCGGAAACTAGTAGGCCTAGAATTAAGATTTTTGGTTTAAAATGTTCGTAATGAATGCCTCTACAAATCTTGTTATGGTCAAAACCACGCCAGACTTACCGTTTTTGAGAAAAAATATGTGCATCGCACAATAACATACATATTTTTACATATTTTCAGCTAAAAGTATGGCATAATTTGGTTTATTTTCATTTTCTCGGAAACTAGTAGGCCTAGAATTAAGATTTTTGGTTTAAAATGTTCGTAATGAATGCCTCTACAAATCTTGTTATGGTCAAAACCACGCCAGACTTACCGTTTTTGAGAAAAAATATGTGCATCGCACAATAACATACATATTTTTACATATTTTCAGCTAAAAGTATGGCATAATTTGGTTTATTTTCATTTTCTCGGAAACTAGTAGGCCTAGAATTAAGATTTTTGGTTTAAAATGTTCGTAATGAATGCCTCTACAAATCTTGTTATGGTCAAAACCACGCCAGACTTACCGTTTTTGAGAAAAAATATGTGCATCGCACAATAACATACATATTTTCAGCTAAAAGTATGGCATAATTTGGTTTATTTTCATTTTCTCGGAAACTAGTAGGCCTAGAATTAAGATTTTTAGTTTAAAATGTTCGTAATGAATGCCTCTACAAATCTTGTTATGAACAAAACCACGCCAGACTTACCGTTTTTGAGAAAAAATATGTGCATCGCACAATAACATACATATTTTCAGCTAAAAGTATGGCATAATTTGGTTTATTTTCATTTTCTCGGAAACTAGTAGGCCTAGAATTAAGATTTTTAGTTTAAAATGTTCGTAATGAATGCCTCTACAAATCTTGTTATGGTCAAAACCACGCCAGACTTACCGTTTTTGAGAAAAAATATGTGCATCGCACAATAAAATACATATTTTCAGCTAAAAGTATGGCATAATTTGGTTTATTTTCATTTTCTCGGAAACTAGTAGGCCTAGAATTAAGATTTTTGGTTTAAAATGTTCGTAATGAATGCCTCTACAAATCTTGTTATGGTCAAAACCACGCCAGACTTACCGTTTTTGAGAAAAAATATGTGCATCGCACAATAACATACATATTTTCAGCTAAAAGTATGGCATAATTTGGTTTATTTTCATTTTCTCGGAAACTAGTAGGCCTAGAATTAAGATTTTTGGTTTAAAATGTTCGTAATGAATGCCTCTACAAATCTTGTTATGGTCAAAACCACGCCAGACTTACCGTTTTTGAGAAAAAATATGTGCATCGCACAATAACATACATATTTTCAGCTAAAAGTATGGCATAATTTGGTTTATTTTCATTTTCTCGGAAACTAGTAGGCCTAGAATTAAGATTTTTGGTTTAATATGTTCGTAATGAATGCCTCTACAAATCTTGTTATGGTCAAAACCACGCCAGACTTACCGTTTTTGAGAAAAAATATGTGCATCGCACAATAACATACATATTTTTACATATTTTCAGCTAAAAGTATGGCATAATTTGGTTTATTTTCATTTTCTCGGAAACTAGTAGGCCTAGAATTAAGATTTTTGGTTTAAAATGTTCGTAATGAATGCCTCTACAAATCTTGTTATGGTCAAAACCACGCCAGACTTACCGTTTTTGAGAAAAAATATGTGCATCGCACAATAACATACATATTTTTACATATTTTCAGCTAAAAGTATGGCATAATTTGGTTTATTTTCATTTTCTCGGAAACTAGTAGGCCTAGAATTAAGATTTTTGGTTTAAAATGTTCGTAATGAATGCCTCTACAAATCTTGTTATGGTCAAAACCACGCCAGACTTACCGTTTTTGAGAAAAAATATGTGCATCGCACAATAACATACATATTTTTACATATTTTCAGCTAAAAGTATGGCATAATTTGGTTTATTTTCATTTTCTCGGAAACTAGTAGGCCTAGAATTATGATTTTTGGTTTAAAATGTTCGTAATGAATGCCTCTACAAATCTTGTTACGGTCAAAACCACGCCAGACTTACCGTTTTTGAGAAAAAATATGTGCATCGCACAATAACATACATATTTTTACATATTTTCAGCTAAAAGTATGGCATAATTTGGTTTATTTTCATTTTCTCGGAAACTAGTAGGCCTAGAATTAAGATTTTTGGTTTAAAATGTTCGTAATGAATGCCTCTACAAATCTTGTCAAAACCACGCCAGACTTACCGTTTTTGAGAAAAGATATGTGCATCGCACAATAACATACATATTTTTACATATTTTCAGCTAAAAGTATGGCATAATTTGGTTTATTTTCATTTTCTCGGAAACTAGTAGACCTAGAATTAAGATTTTTGGTTTAAAATGTTCGTAATGAATGCCTCTACAAATCTTGTTATGGTCAAAACCACGCCAGACTTACCGTTTTTGAGAAAAAATATGTGCATCGCACAATAACATACATATTTTTACATATTTTCAGCTAAAAGAATGGCATAATTTGGTTTATTTTCATTTTCTCGGAAACTAGTAGGCCTAGAATTAAGATTTTTGGTTTAAAATGTTCGTAATGAATGCCTCTACAAATCTTGTTATGGTCAAAACCACGCCAGACTTACCGTTTTTGAGAAAAAATATGTGCATCGCACAATAACATACATATTTTTACATATTTTCAGCTAAAAGTATGGCATAATTTGGTTTATTTTCATTTTCTCGGAAACTAGTAGGCCTAGAATTAAGATTTTTGGTTTAAAATGTTCGTAATGAATGCCTCTACAAATCTTGTTATGGTCAAAACCACGCCAGACTTACCGTTTTTGAGAAAAAATATGTGCATCGCACAATAACATACATATTTTCAGCTAAAAGTATGGCATAATTTGGTTTATTTTCATTTTCTCGGAAACTAGTAGGCCTAGAATTAAGATTTTTGGTTTAAAATGTTCGTAATGAATGCCTCTACAAATCTTGTTATGGTCAAAACCACGCCAGACTTACCGTTTTTGAGAAAAAATATGTGCATCGCACAATAACATACATATTTTCAGCTAAAAGTATGGCATAATTTGGTTTATTTTCATTTTCTCGGAAACTAGTAGGCCTAGAATTAAGATTTTTGGTTTAAAATGTTCGTAATGAATGCCTCTACAAATCTTGTTATGGTCAAAAACCACGCCAGACTTACCGTTTTTGAGAAAAAATATGTGCATCGCACAATAACATACATATTTTCAGCTAAAAGTATGGCATAATTTGGTTTATTTTCATTTTCTCGGAAACTAGTAGGCCTAGAATTAAGATTTTTGGTTTAAAATGTTCGTAATGAATGCCTCTACAAATCTTGTTATGGTCAAAACCACGCCAGACTTACCGTTTTTGAGAAAAAATATGTGCATCGCACAATAACATACATATTTTTACATATTTTCAGCTAAAAGTATGGCATAATTTGGTTTATTTTCATTTTCTCGGAAACTAGTAGGCCTAGAATTAGGATTTTTGGTTTAAAATGTTCGTAATGAATGCCTCTACAAATCTTGTTATGGTCAAAACCACGCCAGACTTACCGTTTTTGAGAAAAAATATGTGCATCGCACAATAACATACATATTTTTACATATTTTCAGCTAAAAGTATGGCATAATTTGGTTTATTTTCATTTTCTCGGAAACTAGTAGGCCTAGAATTAAGATTTTTGGTTTAAAATGTTCGTAATGAATGCCTCTACAAATCTTGTTATGGTCAAAACCACGCCAGACTTACCGTTTTTGAGAAAAAATATGTGCATCGCACAATAACATACATATTTTCAGCTAAAAGTACGGCATAATTTGGTTTATTTTCATTTTCTCGGAAACTAGTAGGCCTAGAATTAAGATTTTTAGTTTAAAATGTTCGTAATGAATGCCTCTACAAATCTTGTTATGAACAAAACCACGCCAGACTTACCGTTTTTGAGAAAAAATATGTGCATCGCACAATAACATACATATTTTCAGCTAAAAGTATGGCATAATTTGGTTTATTTTCATTTTCTCGGAAACTAGTAGGCCTAGAATTAAGATTTTTAGTTTAAAATGTTCGTAATGAATGCCTCTACAAATCTTGTTATGGTCAAAACCACGCCAGACTTACCGTTTTTGAGAAAAAATATGTGCATCGCACAATAACATACATATTTTCAGCTAAAAGTATGGCATAATTTGGTTTATTTTCATTTTCTCGGAAACTAGTAGGCCTAGAATTAAGATTTTTGGTTTAAAATGTTCGTAATGAATGCCTCTACAAATCTTGTTATGGTCAAAACCACGCCAGACTTACCGTTTTTGAGAAAAAATATGTGCATCGCACAATAACATACATATTTTTACATATTTTCAGCTAAAAGTATGGCATAATTTGGTTTATTTTCATTTTCTCGGAAACTAGTAGGCCTAGAATTAAGATTTTTGGTTTAAAATGTTCGTAATGAATGCCTCTAAAAATCTTGTTATGGTAAAAACCACGCCAGACTTACCGTTTTTGAGAAAAAATATGTGCATCGCACAATAACATACATATTTTTACATATTTTCAGCTAAAAGTATGGCATAATTTGGTTTATTTTCATTTTCTCGGAAACTAGTAGGCCTAGAATTAAGATTTTTGGTTTAAAATGTTCGTAATGAATGCCTCTACAAATCTTGTTATGGTCAAAACCACGCCAGACTTACCGTTTTTGAGAAAAAATATGTGCATCGCACAATAACATACATATTTTTACATATTTTCAGCTAAAAGTATGGCATAATTTGGTTTATTTTCATTTTCTCGGAAACTAGTAGGCCTAGAATTATGATTTTTGGTTTAAAATGTTCGTAATGAATGCCTCTACAAATCTTGTTACGGTCAAAACCACGCCAGACTTACCGTTTTTGAGAAAAAATATGTGCATCGCACAATAACATACATATTTTTACATATTTTCAGCTAAAAGTATGGCATAATTTGGTTTATTTTCATTTTCTCGGAAACTAGTAGGCCTAGAATTAAGATTTTTGGTTTAAAATGTTCGTAATGAATGCCTCTACAAATCTTGTTATGGTCAAAACCACGCCAGACTTACCGTTTTTGAGAAAAAATATGTGCATCGCACAATAACATACATATTTTCAGCTAAAAGTATGGCATAATTTGGTTTATTTTCATTTTCTCGGAAACTAGTAGGCCTAGAATTAAGATTTTTAGTTTAAAATGTTCGTAATGAATGCCTCTACAAATCTTGTTATGGTCAAAACCACGCCAGACTTACCGTTTTTGAGAAAAAATATGTGCATCGCACAATAACATACATATTTTTAGCTAAAAGTATGGCATAATTTGGTTTATTTTCATTTTCTCGGAAACTAGTAGGCCTAGAATTAAGATTTTTGGTTTAAAATGTTCGTAATGAATGCCTCTACAAATCTTGTTATGGTCAAAACCACGCCAGACTTACCGTTTTTGAGAAAAAATATGTGCATCGCACAATAACATACATATTTTCAGCTAAAAGTATGGCATAATTTGGTTTATTTTCATTTTCTCGGAAACTAGTAGGCCTAGAATTAAGATTTTTGGTTTAAAATGTTCGTAATGAATGCCTCTACAAATCTTGTTATGGTCAAAACCACGCCAGACTTACCTTTTTTGAGAAAAAATATGTGCATCGCACAATAACATACATATTTTCAGCTAAAAGTATGGCATAATTTGGTTTATTTTCATTTTCTCGGAAACTAGTAAGCCTAGAATTAAGATTTTTAGTTTAAAATGTTCGTAATGAATGCCTCTACAAATCTTGTTATGGTCAAAACCACGCCAGACTTACCGTTTTTGAGAAAAAATATGTGCATCGCACAATAACATACATATTTTCAGCTAAAAGTATGGCATAATTTGGTTTATTTTCATTTTCTCGGAAACTAGTAGGCCTAGAATTAAGATTTTTGGTTTAAAATGTTCGTAATGAATGCCTCTACAAATCTTGTTATGGTCAAAACCACGCCAGACTTACCGTTTTTGAGAAAAAATATGTGCATCGCACAATAACATACATATTTTCAGCTAAAAGTATGGCATAATTTGGTTTATTTTCATTTTCTCGGAAACTAGTAGGCCTAGAATTAAGATTTTTGGTTTAAAATGTTCGTAATGAATGCCTCTACAAATCTTGTTATGGTCAAAACCACGCCAGACTTACCGTTTTTGAGAAAAAATATGTGCATCACACAATAACATACATATTTTTACATATTTTCAGCTAAACGTATGGCATAATTTGGTTTATTTTCATTTTCTCGGAAACTAGTAGGCCTAGAATTAAGATTTTTGGTTTAAAATGTTCGTAATGAATGCCTCTACAAATCTTGTTATGGTCAAAACCACGCCAGACTTACCGTTTTTGAGAAAAAATATGTGCATCGCACAATAACATACATATTTTTACATATTTTCAGCTAAACGTATGGCATAATTTGGTTTATTTTCATTTTCTCGGAAACTAGTAGGCCTAGAATTAAGATTTTTGGTTTAAAATGTTCGTAATGAATGCCTCTACAAATCTTGTTATGGTCAAAAACCACGCCAGACTTACCGTTTTTGAGAAAAAATATGTGCATCGCACAATAACATACATATTTTCAGCTAAAAGTATGGCATAATTTGGTTTATTTTCATTTTCTCGGAAACTAGTAGGCCTAGAATTAAGATTTTTAGTTTAAAATGTTCGTAATGAATGCCTCTACAAATCTTGTTATGGTCAAAACCACGCCAGACTTACCGTTTTTGAGAAAAAATATGTGCATCGCACAATAACATACATATTTTCAGCTAAAAGTATGGCATAATTTGGTTTATTTTCATTTTCTCGGAAACTAGTAGGCCTAGAATTAAGATTTTTGGTTTAAAATGTTCGTAATGAATGCCTCTACAAATCTTGTTATGGTCAAAACCACGCCAGACTTACCGTTTTTGAGAAAAAATATGTGCATCGCACAATAACATACATATTTTCAGCTAAAAGTATGGCATAATTTGGTTTATTTTCATTTTCTCGGAAACTAGTAGGCCTAGAATTAAGATTTTTGGTTTAAAATGTTCGTAATGAATGCCTCTACAAATCTTGTTATGGTCAAAACCACGCCAGACTTACCGTTTTTGAGAAAAAATATGTGCATCACACAATAACATACATATTTTTACATATTTTCAGCTAAACGTATGGCATAATTTGGTTTATTTTCATTTTCTCGGAAACTAGTAGGCCTAGAATTAAGATTTTTGGTTTAAAATGTTCGTAATGAATGCCTCTACAAATCTTGTTATGGTCAAAACCACGCCAGACTTACCGTTTTTGAGAAAAAATATGTGCATCGCACAATAACATACATATTTTTACATATTTTCAGCTAAAAGTATGGCATAATTTGGTTTATTTTCATTTTCTCGGAAACTAGTAGGCCTAGAATTAAGATTTTTGGTTTAAAATGTTCGTAATGAATGCCTCTACAAATCTTGTTATGGTCAAAAACCACGCCAGACTTACCGTTTTTGAGAAAAAATATGTGCATCGCACAATAACATACATATTTTCAGCTAAAAGTACGGCATAATTTGGTTTATTTTCATTTTCTCGGAAACTAGTAGGCCTAGAATTAAGATTTTTAGTTTAAAATGTTCGTAATGAATGCCTCTACAAATCTTGTTATGAACAAAACCACGCCAGACTTACCGTTTTTGAGAAAAAATATGTGCATCGCACAATAACATACATATTTTCAGCTAAAAGTATGGCATAATTTGGTTTATTTTCATTTTCTCGGAAACTAGTAGGCCTAGAATTAAGATTTTTAGTTTAAAATGTTCGTAATGAATGCCTCTACAAATCTTGTTATGGTCAAAACCACGCCAGACTTACCGTTTTTGAGAAAAAATATGTGCATCGCACAATAAAATACATATTTTCAGCTAAAAGTATGGCATAATTTGGTTTATTTTCATTTTCTCGGAAACTAGTAGGCCTAGAATTAAGATTTTTGGTTTAAAATGTTCGTAATGAATGCCTCTACAAATCTTGTTATGGTCAAAACCACGCCAGACTTACCGTTTTTGAGAAAAAATATGTGCATCGCACAATAACATACATATTTTCAGCTAAAAGTATGGCATAATTTGGTTTATTTTCATTTTCTCGGAAACTAGTAGGCCTAGAATTAAGATTTTTGGTTTAAAATGTTCGTAATGAATGCCTCTACAAATCTTGTTATGGTCAAAACCACGCCAGACTTACCGTTTTTGAGAAAAAATATGTGCATCGCACAATAACATACATATTTTTACATATTTTCAGCTAAAAGTATGGCATAATTTGGTTTATTTTCATTTTCTCGGAAACTAGTAGGCCTAGAATTAAGATTTTTGGTTTAAAATGTTCGTAATGAATGCCTCTACAAATCTTGTTATGGTCAAAACCACGCCAGACTTACCGTTTTTGAGAAAAAATATGTGCATCGCACAATAACATACATATTTTTACATATTTTCAGCTAAAAGTATGGCATAATTTGGTTTATTTTCATTTTCTCGGAAACTAGTAGGCCTAGAATTAAGATTTTTGGTTTAAAATGTTCGTAATGAATGCCTCTACAAATCTTGTTATGGTCAAAACCACGCCAGACTTACCGTTTTTGAGAAAAAATATGTGCATCGCACAATAACATACATATTTTTACATATTTTCAGCTAAAAGTATGGCATAATTTGGTTTATTTTCATTTTCTCGGAAACTAGTAGGCCTAGAATTATGATTTTTGGTTTAAAATGTTCGTAATGAATGCCTCTACAAATCTTGTTACGGTCAAAACCACGCCAGACTTACCGTTTTTGAGAAAAAATATGTGCATCGCACAATAACATACATATTTTTACATATTTTCAGCTAAAAGTATGGCATAATTTGGTTTATTTTCATTTTCTCGGAAACTAGTAGGCCTAGAATTAAGATTTTTGGTTTAAAATGTTCGTAATGAATGCCTCTACAAATCTTGTTATGGTCAAAACCACGCCAGACTTACCGTTTTTGAGAAAAAATATGTGCATCGCACAATAACATACATATTTTCAGCTAAAAGTATGGCATAATTTGGTTTATTTTCATTTTCTCGGAAACTAGTAGGCCTAGAATTAAGATTTTTAGTTTAAAATGTTCGTAATGAATGCCTCTACAAATCTTGTTATGGTCAAAACCACGCCAGACTTACCGTTTTTGAGAAAAAATATGTGCATCGCACAATAACATACATATTTTCAGCTAAAAGTATGGCATAATTTGGTTTATTTTCATTTTCTCGGAAACTAGTAGGCCTAGAATTAAGATTTTTGGTTTAAAATGTTCGTAATGAATGCCTCTACAAATCTTGTTATGGTCAAAACCACGCCAGACTTACCGTTTTTGAGAAAAAATATGTGCATCGCACAATAACATACATATTTTCAGCTAAAAGTATGGCATAATTTGGTTTATTTTCATTTTCTCGGAAACTAGTAGGCCTAGAATTAAGATTTTTGGTTTAAAATGTTCGTAATGAATGCCTCTACAAATCTTGTTATGGTCAAAACCACGCCAGACTTACCTTTTTTGAGAAAAAATATGTGCATCGCACAATAACATACATATTTTCAGCTAAAAGTATGGCATAATTTGGTTTATTTTCATTTTCTCGGAAACTAGTAAGCCTAGAATTAAGATTTTTAGTTTAAAATGTTCGTAATGAATGCCTCTACAAATCTTGTTATGGTCAAAACCACGCCAGACTTACCGTTTTTGAGAAAAAATATGTGCATCGCACAATAACATACATATTTTCAGCTAAAAGTATGGCATAATTTGGTTTATTTTCATTTTCTCGGAAACTAGTAGGCCTAGAATTAAGATTTTTGGTTTAAAATGTTCGTAATGAATGCCTCTACAAATCTTGTTATGGTCAAAACCACGCCAGACTTACCGTTTTTGAGAAAAAATATGTGCATCGCACAATAACATACATATTTTCAGCTAAAAGTATGGCATAATTTGGTTTATTTTCATTTTCTCGGAAACTAGTAGGCCTAGAATTAAGATTTTTGGTTTAAAATGTTCGTAATGAATGCCTCTACAAATCTTGTTATGGTCAAAACCACGCCAGACTTACCGTTTTTGAGAAAAAATATGTGCATCACACAATAACATACATATTTTTACATATTTTCAGCTAAACGTATGGCATAATTTGGTTTATTTTCATTTTCTCGGAAACTAGTAGGCCTAGAATTAAGATTTTTGGTTTAAAATGTTCGTAATGAATGCCTCTACAAATCTTGTTATGGTCAAAACCACGCCAGACTTACCGTTTTTGAGAAAAAATATGTGCATCGCACAATAACATACATATTTTTACATATTTTCAGCTAAACGTATGGCATAATTTGGTTTATTTTCATTTTCTCGGAAACTAGTAGGCCTAGAATTAAGATTTTTGGTTTAAAATGTTCGTAATGAATGCCTCTACAAATCTTGTTATGGTCAAAAACCACGCCAGACTTACCGTTTTTGAGAAAAAATATGTGCATCGCACAATAACATACATATTTTCAGCTAAAAGTATGGCATAATTTGGTTTATTTTCATTTTCTCGGAAACTAGTAGGCCTAGAATTAAGATTTTTGGTTTAAAATGTTCGTAATGAATGCCTCTACAAATCTTGTTATGGTCAAAACCACGCCAGACTTACCGTTTTTGAGAAAAAATATGTGCATCGCACAATAACATACATATTTTCAGCTAAAAGTATGGCATAATTTGGTTTATTTTCATTTTCTCGGAAACTAGTAGGCCTAGAATTAAGATTTTTAGTTTAAAATGTTCGTAATGAATGCCTCTACAAATCTTGTTATGGTCAAAACCACGCCAGACTTACCGTTTTTGAGAAAAAATATGTGCATCGCACAATAACATACATATTTTTACATATTTTCAGCTAAAAGTATGGCATAATTTGGTTTATTTTCATTTTCTCGGAAACTAGTAGGCCTAGAATTAAGATTTTTGGTTTAAAATGTTCGTAATGAATGCCTCTACAAATCTTGTTATGGTCAAAACCACGCCAGACTTACCGTTTTTGAGAAAAAATATGTGCATCGCACAATAACATACATATTTTCAGCTAAAAGTATGGCATAATTTGGTTTATTTTCATTTTCTCGGAAACTAGTAGGCCTAGAATTAAGATTTTTGGTTTAAAATGTTCGTAATGAATGCCTCTACAAATCTTGTTATGGTCAAAACCACGCCAGACTTACCGTTTTTGAGAAAAAATATGTGCATCACACAATAACATACATATTTTTACATATTTTCAGCTAAACGTATGGCATAATTTGGTTTATTTTCATTTTCTCGGAAACTAGTAGGCCTAGAATTAAGATTTTTGGTTTAAAATGTTCGTAATGAATGCCTCTACAAATCTTGTTATGGTCAAAACCACGCCAGACTTACCGTTTTTGAGAAAAAATATGTGCATCGCACAATAACATACATATTTTTACATATTTTCAGCTAAAAGTATGGCATAATTTGGTTTATTTTCATTTTCTCGGAAACTAGTAGGCCTAGAATTAAGATTTTTGGTTTAAAATGTTCGTAATGAATGCCTCTACAAATCTTGTTATGGTCAAAAACCACGCCAGACTTACCGTTTTTGAGAAAAAATATGTGCATCGCACAATAACATACATATTTTCAGCTAAAAGTATGGCATAATTTGGTTTATTTTCATTTTCTCGGAAACTAGTAGGCCTAGAATTAAGATTTTTGGTTTAAAATGTTCGTAATGAATGCCTCTACAAATCTTTTTATGGTCAAAACCACGCCAGACTTACCGTTTTTGAGAAAAAATATGTGCATCGCACAATAACATACATATTTTTACATATTTTCAGCTAAAAGTATGGCATAATTTGGTTTATTTTCATTTTCTCGGAAACTAGTAGGCCTAGAATTAAGATTTTTGGTTTAAAATGTTCGTAATGAATGCCTCTACAAATCTTGTTATGGTCAAAACCACGCCAGACTTACCGTTTTTGAGAAAAAATATGTGCATCGCACAATAACATACATATTTTTACATATTTTCAGCTAAAAGTATGGCATAATTTGGTTTATTTTCATTTTCTCGGAAACTAGTAGGCCTAGAATTAAGATTTTTGGTTTAAAATGTTCGTAATGAATGCCTCTACAAATCTTGTTATGGTCAAAACCACGCCAGACTTACCGTTTTTGAGAAAAAATATGTGCATCGCACAATAACATACATATTTTCAGCTAAAAGTATGGCATAATTTGGTTTATTTTCATTTTCTCGGAAACTAGTAGGCCTAGAATTAAGATTTTTGGTTTAAAATGTTCGTAATGAATGCCTCTACAAATCTTGTTATGGTCAAAACCACGCCAGACTTACCGTTTTTGAGAAAAAATATGTGCATCACACAATAACATACATATTTTTACATATTTTCAGCTAAACGTATGGCATAATTTGGTTTATTTTCATTTTCTCGGAAACTAGTAGGCCTAGAATTAAGATTTTTGGTTTAAAATGTTCGTAATGAATGCCTCTACAAATCTTGTTATGGTCAAAACCACGCCAGACTTACCGTTTTTGAGAAAAAATATGTGCATCGCACAATAACATACATATTTTTACATATTTTCAGCTAAACGTATGGCATAATTTGGTTTATTTTCATTTTCTCGGAAACTAGTAGGCCTAGAATTAAGATTTTTGGTTTAAAATGTTCGTAATGAATGCCTCTACAAATCTTGTTATGGTCAAAAACCACGCCAGACTTACCGTTTTTGAGAAAAAATATGTGCATCGCACAATAACATACATATTTTCAGCTAAAAGTATGGCATAATTTGGTTTATTTTCATTTTCTCGGAAACTAGTAGGCCTAGAATTAAGATTTTTGGTTTAAAATGTTCGTAATGAATGCCTCTACAAATCTTGTTATGGTCAAAACCACGCCAGACTTACCTTTTTTGAGAAAAAATATGTGCATCGCACAATAACATACATATTTTCAGCTAAAAGTATGGCATAATTTGGTTTATTTTCATTTTCTCGGAAACTAGTAGGCCTAGAATTAAGATTTTTAGTTTAAAATGTTCGTAATGAATGCCTCTACAAATCTTGTTATGGTCAAAACCACGCCAGACTTACCGTTTTTGAGAAAAAATATGTGCATCGCACAATAACATACATATTTTCAGCTAAAAGTATGGCATAATTTGGTTTATTTTCATTTTCTCGGAAACTAGTAGGCCTAGAATTAAGATTTTTGGTTTAAAATGTTCGTAATGAATGCCTCTACAAATCTTGTTATGGTCAAAACCACGCCAGACTTACCTTTTTTGAGAAAAAATATGTGCATCGCACAATAACATACATATTTTCAGCTAAAAGTATGGCATAATTTGGTTTATTTTCATTTTCTCGGAAACTAGTAGGCCTAGAATTAAGATTTTTGGTTTAAAATGTTCGTAATGAATGCCTCTACAAATCTTGTTATGGTCAAAACCACGCCAGACTTACCTTTTTTGAGAAAAAATATGTGCATCGCACAATAACATACATATTTTCAGCTAAAAGTATGGCATAATTTGGTTTATTTTCATTTTCTCGGAAACTAGTAGGCCTAGAATTAAGATTTTTGGTTTCAAATGTTCGTAATGAATGCCTCTACAAATCTTGTTATGGTCAAAACCACGCCAGACTTACCGTTTTTGAGAAAAAATATGTGCATCGCACAATAACATACATATTTTTACATATTTTCAGCTAAAAGTATGGCATAATTTGGTTTATTTTCATTTTCTCGGAAACTAGTAGTCCTAGAATTAAGATTTTTGGTTTAAAATGTTCGTAATGAATGCCTCTACAAATCTTGTTATGGTCAAAACCACGCCAGACTTACCGTTTTTGAGAAAAAATATGTGCATCGCACAATAACATACATATTTTCAGCTAAAAGTATGGCATAATTTGGTTTATTTTCATTTTCTCGGAAACTAGTAGGCCTAGAATTAAGATTTTTGGTTTAAAATGTTCGTAATGAATGCCTCTACAAATCTTGTTATGGTCAAAACCACGCCAGACTTACCGTTTTTGAGAAAAAATATGTGCATCGCACAATAACATACATATTTTTACATATTTTCAGCTAAACGTATGGCATAATTTGGTTTATTTTCATTTTCTCGGAAACTAGTAGGCCTAGAATTAAGATTTTTGGTTTAAAATGTTCGTAATGAATGCCTCTACAAATCTTGTTATGGTCAAAAACCACGCCAGACTTACCGTTTTTGAGAAAAAATATGTGCATCGCACAATAACATACATATTTTCAGCTAAAAGTATGGCATAATTTGGTTTATTTTCATTTTCTCGGAAACTAGTAGGCCTAGAATTAAGATTTTTGGTTTAAAATGTTCGTGATGAATGCCTCTACAAATCTTGTTATGGTCAAAACCACGCCAGACTTACCGTTTTTGAGAAAAAATATGTGCATCGCACAATAACATACATATTTTTACATATTTTCAGCTAAAAGTATGGCATAATTTGGTTTATTTTCATTTTCTCGGAAACTAGTAGGCCTAGAATTAAGATTTTTGGTTTAAAATGTTCGTAATGAATGCCTCTACAAATCTTGTTATGGTCAAAACCACGCCAGACTTACCGTTTTTGAGAAAAAATATGTGCATCGCACAATAACATACATATTTTTACATATTTTCAGCTAAAAGTATGGCATAATTTGGTTTATTTTCATTTTCTCGGAAACTAGTAGGCCTAGAATTAAGATTTTTGGTTTAAAATGTTCGTAATGAATGCCTCTACAAATCTTGTTATGGTCAAAACCACGCCAGACTTACCGTTTTTGAGAAAAAATATGTGCATCGCACAATAACATACATATTTTTACATATTTTCAGCTAAAAGTATGGCATAATTTGGTTTATTTTCATTTTCTCGGAAACTAGTAGGCCTAGAATTAAGATTTTTGGTTTAAAATGTTCGTAATGAATGCCTCTACAAATCTTGTTATGGTCAAAAACCACGCCAGACTTACCGTTTTTGAGAAAAAATATGTGCATCGCACAATAACATACATATTTTCAGCTAAAAGTATGGCATAATTTGGTTTATTTTCATTTTCTCGGAAACTAGTAGGTCTAGAATTAAGATTTTTGGTTTAAAATGTTCGTAATGAATGCCTCTACAAATCTTGTTATGGTCAAAACCACGCCAGACTTACCGTTTTTGAGAAAAAATATGTGCATCGCACAATAACATACATATTTTTACATATTTTCAGCTAAAAGTATGGCATAATTTGGTTTATTTTCATTTTCTCGGAAACTGGTAGGCCTAGAATTAAGATTTTTGGTTTAAAATGTTCGTAATGAATGCCTCTACAAATCTTGTTATGGTCAAAACCACGCCAGACTTACCGTTTTTGAGAAAAAATATGTGCATCGCACAATAACATACATATTTTTACATATTTTCAGCTAAAAGTATGGCATAATTTGGTTTATTTTCATTTTCTCGGAAACTAGTAGGCCTAGAATTAAGATTTTTGGTTTAAAATGTTCGTAATGAATGCCTCTACAAATCTTGTTATGGTCAAAACCACGCCAGACTTACCGTTTTTGAGAAAAAATATGTGCATCGCACAATAACATACATATTTTCAGCTAAAAGTATGGCATAATTTGGTTTATTTTCATTTTCTCGGAAACTAGTAGGCCTAGAATTAAGATTTTTGGTTTAAAATGTTCGTAATGAATGCCTCTACAAATCTTGTTATGGTCAAAACCACGCCAGACTTACCGTTTTTGAGAAAAAATATGTGCATCACACAATAACATACATATTTTTACATATTTTCAGCTAAACGTATGGCATAATTTGGTTTATTTTCATTTTCTCGGAAACTAGTAGGCCTAGAATTAAGATTTTTGGTTTAAAATGTTCGTAATGAATGCCTCTACAAATCTTGTTATGGTCAAAACCACGCCAGACTTACCGTTTTTGAGAAAAAATATGTGCATCGCACAATAACATACATATTTTTACATATTTTCAGCTAAACGTATGGCATAACTTGGTTTATTTTCATTTTCTCGGAAACTAGTAGGCCTAGAATTAAGATTTTTGGTTTAAAATGTTCGTAATGAATGCCTCTACAAATCTTGTTATGGTCAAAAACCACGCCAGACTTACCGTTTTTGAGAAAAAATATGTGCATCGCACAATAACATACATATTTTCAGCTAAAAGTATGGCATAATTTGGTTTATTTTCATTTTCTCGGAAACTAGTAGGCCTAGAATTAAGATTTTTGGTTTAAAATGTTCGTAATGAATGCCTCTACAAATCTTTTTATGGTCAAAACCACGCCAGACTTACCGTTTTTGAGAAAAAATATGTGCATCGCACAATAACATACATATTTTTACATATTTTCAGCTAAAAGTATGGCATAATTTGGTTTATTTTCATTTTCTCGGAAACTAGTAGGCCTAGAATTAAGATTTTTGGTTTAAAATGTTCGTAATGAATGCCTCTACAAATCTTGTTATGGTCAAAACCACGCCAGACTTACCGTTTTTGAGAAAAAATATGTGCATCGCACAATAACATACATATTTTCAGCTAAAAGTATGGCATAATTTGGTTTATTTTCATTTTCTCGGAAACTAGTAGGCCTAGAATTAAGATTTTTGGTTTAAAATGTTCGTAATGAATGCCTCTACAAATCTTGTTATGGTCAAAACCACGCCAGACTTACCGTTTTTGAGAAAAAATATGTGCATCACACAATAACATACATATTTTTACATATTTTCAGCTAAACGTATGGCATAATTTGGTTTATTTTCATTTTCTCGGAAACTAGTAGGCCTAGAATTAAGATTTTTGGTTTAAAATGTTCGTAATGAATGCCTCTACAAATCTTGTTATGGTCAAAACCACGCCAGACTTACCGTTTTTGAGAAAAAATATGTGCATCGCACAATAACATACATATTTTTACATATTTTCAGCTAAACGTATGGCATAATTTGGTTTATTTTCATTTTCTCGGAAACTAGTAGGCCTAGAATTAAGATTTTTGGTTTAAAATGTTCGTAATGAATGCCTCTACAAATCTTGTTATGGTCAAAAACCACGCCAGACTTACCGTTTTTGAGAAAAAATATGTGCATCGCACAATAACATACATATTTTCAGCTAAAAGTATGGCATAATTTGGTTTATTTTCATTTTCTCGGAAACTAGTAGGCCTAGAATTAAGATTTTTGGTTTAAAATGTTCGTAATGAATGCCTCTACAAATCTTGTTATGGTCAAAACCACGCCAGACTTACCGTTTTTGAGAAAAAATATGTGCATCGCACAATAACATACATATTTTTACATATTTTCAGCTAAAAGTATGGCATAATTTGGTTTATTTTCATTTTCTCGGAAACTAGTAGGCCTAGAATTAAGATTTTTGGTTTAAAATGTTCGTAATGAATGCCTCTACAAATCTTGTTATGGTCAAAACCACGCCAGACTTACCGTTTTTGAGAAAAAATATGTGCATCGCACAATAACATACATATTTTTACATATTTTCAGCTAAAAGTATGGCATAATTTGGTTTATTTTCATTTTCTCGGAAACTAGTAGGCCTAGAATTAAGATTTTTGGTTTAAAATGTTCGTAATGAATGCCTCTACAAATCTTGTTATGGTCAAAACCACGCCAGACTTACCGTTTTTGAGAAAAAATATGTGCATCGCACAATAACATACATATTTTTACATATTTTCAGCTAAAAGTATGGCATAATTTGGTTTATTTTCATTTTCTCGGAAACTAGTAGGCCTAGAATTAAGATTTTTGGTTTAAAATGTTCGTAATGAATGCCTCTACAAATCTTGTTATGGTCAAAAACCACGCCAGACTTACCGTTTTTGAGAAAAAATATGTGCATCGCACAATAACATACATATTTTCAGCTAAAAGTATGGCATAATTTGGTTTATTTTCATTTTCTCGGAAACTAGTAGGTCTAGAATTAAGATTTTTGGTTTAAAATGTTCGTAATGAATGCCTCTACAAATCTTGTTATGGTCAAAACCACGCCAGACTTACCGTTTTTGAGAAAAAATATGTGCATCGCACAATAACATACATATTTTTACATATTTTCAGCTAAAAGTATGGCATAATTTGGTTTATTTTCATTTTCTCGGAAACTAGTAGGCCTAGAATTAAGATTTTTGGTTTAAAATGTTCGTAATGAATGCCTCTACAAATCTTGTTATGGTCAAAACCACGCCAGACTTACCGTTTTTGAGAAAAAATATGTGCATCGCACAATAACATACATATTTTTCATATTTTCAGCTAAAAGTATGGCATAATTTAATTTATTTTCATTTTCTCGGAAACTAGTAGGCCTAGAATTAAGATTTTTGGTTTAAAATGTTCGTAATGAATACCTCTACAAATCTTGTTATGGTCAAAACCACGCCAGACTTACCGTTTTTGAGAAAAAATATGTGCATCGCACAATAACATACATATTTTTACATATTTTCAGCTAAAAGTATGGCATAATTTGGTTTATTTTCATTTTCTCGGAAACTAGTAGGCCTAGAATTAAGATTTTTGGTTTAAAATGTTCGTAATGAATGCCTCTACAAATCTTGTTATGGTCAAAACCACGCCAGACTTACCGTTTTTGAGAAAAAATATGTGCATCACACAATAACATACATATTTTTACATATTTTCAGCTAAACGTATGGCATAATTTGGTTTATTTTCATTTTCTCGGAAACTAGTAGGCCTAGAATTAAGATTTTTGGTTTAAAATGTTCGTAATGAATGCCTCTACAAATCTTGTTATGGTCAAAACCACGCCAGACTTACCGTTTTTGAGAAAAAATATGTGCATCGCACAATAACATACATATTTTTACATATTTTCAGCTAAACGTATGGCATAACTTGGTTTATTTTCATTTTCTCGGAAACTAGTAGGCCTAGAATTAAGATTTTTGGTTTAAAATGTTCGTAATGAATGCCTCTACAAATCTTGTTATGGTCAAAAACCACGCCAGACTTACCGTTTTTGAGAAAAAATATGTGCATCGCACAATAACATACATATTTTCAGCTAAAAGTATGGCATAATTTGGTTTATTTTCATTTTCTCGGAAACTAGTAGGCCTAGAATTAAGATTTTTGGTTTAAAATGTTCGTAATGAATGCCTCTACAAATCTTTTTATGGTCAAAACCACGCCAGACTTACCGTTTTTGAGAAAAAATATGTGCATCGCACAATAACATACATATTTTTACATATTTTCAGCTAAAAGTATGGCATAATTTGGTTTATTTTCATTTTCTCGGAAACTAGTAGGCCTAGAATTAAGATTTTTGGTTTAAAATGTTCGTAATGAATGCCTCTACAAATCTTGTTATGGTCAAAACCACGCCAGACTTACCGTTTTTGAGAAAAAATATGTGCATCGCACAATAACATACATATTTTTACATATTTTCAGCTAAAAGTATGGCATAATTTGGTTTATTTTCATTTTCTCGGAAACTAGTAGGCCTAGAATTAAGATTTTTGGTTTAAAATGTTCGTAATGAATGCCTCTACAAATCTTGTTATGGTCAAAACCACGCCAGACTTACCGTTTTTGAGAAAAAATATGTGCATCGCACAATAACATACATATTTTCAGCTAAAAGTATGGCATAATTTGGTTTATTTTCATTTTCTCGGAAACTAGTAGGCCTAGAATTAAGATTTTTAGTTTAAAATGTTCGTAATGAATGCCTCTACAAATCTTGTTATGAACAAAACCACGCCAGACTTACCGTTTTTGAGAAAAAATATGTGCATCGCACAATAACATACATATTTTCAGCTAAAAGTATGGCATAATTTGGTTTATTTTCATTTTCTCGGAAACTAGTAGGCCTAGAATTAAGATTTTTGGTTTAAAATGTTCGTAATGAATGCCTCTACAAATCTTGTTATGGTCAAAAACCACGCCAGACTTACCGTTTTTGAGAAAAAATATGTGCATCGCACAATAACATACATATTTTCAGCTAAAAGTATGGCATAATTTGGTTTATTTTCATTTTCTCGGAAACTAGTAGGTCTAGAATTAAGATTTTTGGTTTAAAATGTTCGTAATGAATGCCTCTACAAATCTTGTTATGGTCAAAACCACGCCAGACTTACCGTTTTTGAGAAAAAATATGTGCATCGCACAATAACATACATATTTTTACATATTTTCAGCTAAAAGTATGGCATAATTTGGTTTATTTTCATTTTCTCGGAAACTAGTAGGCCTAGAATTAAGATTTTTGGTTTAAAATGTTCGTAATGAATGCCTCTACAAATCTTGTTATGGTCAAAACCACGCCAGACTTACCGTTTTTGAGAAAAAATATGTGCATCGCACAATAACATACATATTTTTACATATTTTCAGCTAAAAGTATGGCATAATTTGGTTTATTTTCATTTTCTCGGAAACTAGTAGGCCTAGAATTAAGATTTTTGGTTTAAAATGTTCGTAATGAATGCCTCTACAAATCTTGTTATGGTCAAAACCACGCCAGACTTACCGTTTTTGAGAAAAAATATGTGCATCGCACAATAACATACATATTTTCAGCTAAAAGTATGGCATAATTTGGTTTATTTTCATTTTCTCGGAAACTAGTAGGCCTAGAATTAAGATTTTTAGTTTAAAATGTTCGTAATGAATGCCTCTACAAATCTTGTTATGGACAAAACCACGCCAGACTTACCGTTTTTGAGAAAAAATATGTGCATCGCACAATAACATACATATTTTCAGCTAAAAGTATGGCATAATTTGGTTTATTTTCATTTTCTCGGAAACTAGTAGGCCTAGAATTAAGATTTTTAGTTTAAAATGTTCGTAATGAATGCCTCTACAAATCTTGTTATGGTCAAAACCACGCCAGACTTACCGTTTTTGAGAAAAAATATGTGCATCGCACAATAACATACATATTTTTACATATTTTCAGCTAAAAGTATGGCATAATTTGGTTTATTTTAATTTTCTCGGAAACTAGTAGGCCTAGAATTAAGATTTTTGGTTTAAAATGTTCGTAATGAATGCCGCTACAAATCTTGTTATGGTCAAAACCACGCCAGACTTACCGTTTTTGAGAAAAAATATGTGCATCGCACAATAACATACATATTTTTACATATTTTCAGCTAAAAGTATGGCATAATTTGGTTTATTTTCATTTTCTCGGAAACTAGTAGGCCTAGAATTAAGATTTTTGGTTTAAAATGTTCGTAATGAATGCCTCTACAAATCTTGTTATGGTCAAAACCACGCCAGACTTACCGTTTTTGAGAAAAAATATGTGCATCGCACAATAACATACATATTTTTACATATTTTCAGCTAAAAGTATGGCATAATTTGGTTTATTTTCATTTTCTCGGAAACTAGTAGGCCTAGAATTAAGATTTTTGGTTTAAAATGTTCGTAATGAATGCCTCTACAAATCTTGTTATGGTCAAAACCACGCCAGACTTACCGTTTTTGAGAAAAAATATGTGCATCGCACAATAACATACATATTTTTACATATTTTCAGCTAAAAGTATGGCATAATTTGGTTTATTTTCATTTTCTCGGAAACTAGTAGGCCTAGAATTAAGATTTTTGGTTTAAAATGTTCGTAATGAATGCCTCTACAAATCTTGTTATGGTCAAAACCACGCCAGACTTACCGTTTTTGAGAAAAAATATGTGCATCGCACAATAACATACATATTTTCAGCTAAAAGTATGGCATAATTTGGTTTATTTTCATTTTCTCGGAAACTAGTAGGCCTAGAATTAAGATTTTTGGTTTAAAATGTTCGTAATGAATGCCTCTACAAATCTTGTTATGAACAAAACCACGCCAGACTTACCGTTTTTGAGAAAAAATATGTGCATCACACAATAACATACATATTTTTACATATTTTCAGCTAAACGTATGGCATAATTTGGTTTATTTTCATTTTCTCGGAAACTAGTAGGCCTAGAATTAAGATTTTTGGTTTAAAATGTTCGTAATGAATGCCTCTACAAATCTTGTTATGGTCAAAACCACGCCAGACTTACCGTTTTTGAGAAAAAATATGTGCATCGCACAATAACATACATATTTTTACATATTTTCAGCTAAACGTATGGCATAATTTGGTTTATTTTCATTTTCTCGGAAACTAGTAGGCCTAGAATTAAGATTTTTGGTTTAAAATGTTCGTAATGAATGCCTCTACAAATCTTGTTATGGTCAAAACCACGCCAGACTTACCGTTTTTGAGAAAAAATATGTGCATCGCACAATAACATACATATTTTTACATATTTTCAGCTAAAAGTATGGCATAATTTGGTTTATTTTCATTTTCTCGGAAACTAGTAGGCCTAGAATTAAGATTTTTGGTTTAAAATGTTCGTAATGAATGCCTCTACAAATCTTGTTATGGTCAAAACCACGCCAGACTTACCGTTTTTGAGAAAAAATATGTGCATCGCACAATAACATACATATTTTTACATATTTTCAGCTAAAAGTATGGCATAATTTGGTTTATTTTCATTTTCTCGGAAACTAGTAGGCCTAGAATTAAGATTTTTGGTTTAAAATGTTCGTAATGAATGCCTCTACAAATCTTGTTATGGTCAAAACCACGCCAGACTTACCGTTTTTGAGAAAAAATATGTGCATCGCACAATAACATACATATTTTTACATATTTTCAGCTAAAAGTATGGCATAATTTGGTTTATTTTCATTTTCTCGGAAACTAGTAGGCCTAGAATTAAGATTTTTGGTTTAAAATGTTCGTAATGAATGCCTCTACAAATCTTGTTATGGTCAAATCCACGCCAGACTTACCGTTTTTGAGAAAAAATATGTGCATCGCACAATAACATACATATTTTTACATATTTTCAGCTAAAAGTATGGCATAATTTGGTTTATTTTCATTTTCTCGGAAACTAGTAGGCCTAGAATTAAGATTTTTGGTTTAAAATGTTCGTAATGAATGCCTCTACAAATCTTGTTATGGTCAAAACCACGCCAGACTTACCGTTTTTGAGAAAAAATATGTGCATCGCACAATAACATACATATTTTTACATATTTTCAGCTAAAAGTATGGCATAATTTGGTTTATTTTCATTTTCTCGGAAACTAGTAGGCCTAGAATTAAGATTTTTGGTTTAAAATGTTCGTAATGAATGCCTCTACAAATCTTGTTATGGTCAAAACCACGCCAGACTTACCGTTTCTGAGAAAAAATATGTGCATCGCACAATAACATACATATTTTTACATATTTTCAGCTAAAAGTATGGCATAATTTGGTTTATTTTCATTTTCTCGGAAACTAGTAGGCCTAGAATTAAGATTTTTAGTTTAAAATGTTCGTAATGAATGCCTCTACAAATCTTGTTATGAACAAAACCACGCCAGACTTACCGTTTTTGAGAAAAAATATGTGCATCGCACAATAACATACATATTTTCAGCTAAAAGTATGGCATAATTTGGTTTATTTTCATTTTCTCGGAAACTAGTAGGCCTAGAATTAAGATTTTTGGTTCAAAATGTTCGTAATGAATGCCTCTACAAATCTTGTTATGGTCAAAACCACGCCAGACTTACCGTTTTTGAGAAAAAATATGTGCATCGCACAATAACATACATATTTTTACATATTTTCAGCTAAAAGTATGGCATAATTTGGTTTATTTTCATTTTCTCGGAAACTAGTAGGCCTAGAATTAAGATTTTTGGTTTAAAATGTTCGTAATGAATGCCTCTACAAATCTTTTTATGGTCAAAACCACGCCAGACTTACCGTTTTTGAGAAAAAATATGTGCATCGCACAATAACATACATATTTTCAGCTAAAAGTATGGCATAATTTGGTTTATTTTCATTTTCTCGGAAACTAGTAGGCCTAGAATTAAGATTTTTGGTTTAAAATGTTCGTAATGAATGCCTCTACAAATCTTGTTATGGTCAAAACCACGCCAGACTTACCGTTTTTGAGAAAAAATATGTGCATCGCACAATAACATACATATTTTTACATATTTTCAGCTAAAAGTATGGCATAATTTGGTTTATTTTCATTTTCTCGGAAACTAGTAGGCCTAGAATTAAGATTTTTGGTTTAAAATGTTCGTAATGAATGCCTCTACAAATCTTGTTATGGTCGAAACCACGCCAGACTTACCGTTTTTGAGAAAAAATATGTGCATCGCACAATAACATACATATTTTCAGCTAAAAGTATGGCATAATTTGGTTTATTTTCATTTTCTCGGAAACTAGTAGGCCTAGAATTAAGATTTTTGGTTTAAAATGTTCGTAATGAATGCCTCTACAAATCTTGTTATGGTCGAAACCACGCCAGACTTACCGTTTTTGAGAAAAAATATGTGCATCGCACAATAACATACATATTTTCAGCTAAAAGTATGGCATAATTTGGTTTATTTTCATTTTCTCGGAAACTAGTAGGCCTAGAATTAAGATTTTTGGTTTAAAATGTTCGTAATGAATGCCTCTACAAATCTTGTTATGGTCAAAACCACGCCAGACTTACCGTTTTTGAGAAAAAATATGTGCATCGCACAATAACATACATATTTTCAGCTAAAAGTATGGCATAATTTGGTTTATTTTCATTTTCTCGGAAACTAGTAGGCCTAGAATTAAGATTTTTGGTTTAAAATGTTCGTAATGAATGCCTCTACAAATCTTGTTATGGTCAAAACCACGCCAGACTTACCGTTTTTGAGAAAAAATATGTGCATCGCACAATAACATACATATTTTTACATATTTTCAGCTAAAAGTATGGCATAATTTGGTTTATTTTCATTTTCTCGGAAACTAGTAGGCCTAGAATTAAGATTTTTGGTTTAAAATGTTCGCAATGAATGCCTCTGCAAATCTTGTTATGGTCAAAACCACGCCAGACTTACCGTTTTTGAGAAAAAATATGTGCATCGCACAATAACATACATATTTTCAGCTAAAAGTATGGCATAATTTGGTTTATTTTCATTTTCTCGGAAACTAGTAGGCCTAGAATTAAGATTTTTGGTTTAAAATGTTCGTAATGAATGCCTCTACAAATCTTGTTATGGTCAAAACCACGCCAGACTTACCGTTTTTGAGAAAAAATATGTGCATCGCACAATAACATACATATTTTTACATATTTTCAGCTAAAAGTATGGCATAATTTGGTTTATTTTCATTTTCTCGGAAACTAGTAGGCCTAGAATTAAGATTTTTGGTTTAAAATGTTCGTAATGAATGCCTCTACAAATCTTGTTACGGTCAAAACCACGCCAGACTTACCGTTTTTGAGAAAAAATATGTGCATCGCACAATAACATACATATTTTTACATATTTTCAGCTAAAAGTATGGCATAATTTGGTTTATTTTCATTTTCTCGGAAACTAGTAGGCCTAGAATTAAGATTTTTGGTTTAAAATGTTCGTAATGAATGCCTCTACAAATCTTGTTATGGTCAAAACCACGCCAGACTTACCGTTTTTGAGAAAAAATATGTGCATCGCACAATAACATACATATTTTCAGCTAAAAGTATGGCATAATTTGGTTTATTTTCATTTTCTCGGAAACTAGTAGGCCTAGAATTAAGATTTTTGGTTTAAAATGTTCGTAATGAATGCCTCTACAAATCTTGTTATGAACAAAACCACGCCAGACTTACCGTTTTTGAGAAAAAATATGTGCATCGCACAATAACATACATATTTTCAGCTAAAAGTATGGCATAATTTGGTTTATTTTCATTTTCTCGGAAACTAGTAGGCCTAGAATTAAGATTTTTGGTTCAAAATGTTCGTAATGAATGCCTCTACAAATCTTGTTATGGTCAAAACCACGCCAGACTTACCGTTTTTGAGAAAAAATATGTGCATCGCACAATAACATACATATTTTTACATATTTTCAGCTAAAAGTATGGCATAATTTGGTTTATTTTCATTTTCTCGGAAACTAGTAGGCCTAGAATTAAGATTTTTGGTTTAAAATGTTCGTAATGAATGCCTCTACAAATCTTGTTATGGTCGAAACCACGCCAGACTTACCGTTTTTGAGAAAAAATATGTGCATCGCACAATAACATACATATTTTCAGCTAAAAGTATGGCATAATTTGGTTTATTTTCATTTTCTCGGAAACTAGTAGGCCTAGAATTAAGATTTTTGGTTTAAAATGTTCGTAATGAATGCCTCTACAAATCTTGTTATGGTCGAAACCACGCCAGACTTACCGTTTTTGAGAAAAAATATGTGCATCGCACAATAACATACATATTTTCAGCTAAAAGTATGGCATAATTTGGTTTATTTTCATTTTCTCGGAAACTAGTAGGCCTAGAATTAAGATTTTTAGTTTAAAATGTTCGTAATGAATGCCTCTACAAATCTTGTTATGGTCAAAACCACGCCAGACTTACCGTTTTTGAGAAAAAATATGTGCATCGCACAATAACATACATATTTTCAGCTAAAAGTATGGCATAATTTGGTTTATTTTCATTTTCTCGGAAACTAGTAGGCCTAGAATTAAGATTTTTGGTTTAAAATGTTCGTAATGAATGCCTCTACAAATCTTGTTATGGTCAAAACCACGCCAGACTTACCGTTTTTGAGAAAAAATATGTGCATCGCACAATAACATACATATTTTTACATATTTTCAGCTAAAAGTATGGCATAATTTGGTTTATTTTCATTTTCTCGGAAACTAGTAGGCCTAGAATTAAGATTTTTGGTTTAAAATGTTCGCAATGAATGCCTCTGCAAATCTTGTTATGGTCAAAACCACGCCAGACTTACCGTTTTTGAGAAAAAATATGTGCATCGCACAATAACATACATATTTTCAGCTAAAAGTATGGCATAATTTGGTTTATTTTCATTTTCTCGGAAACTAGTAGGCCTAGAATTAAGATTTTTGGTTTAAAATGTTCGTAATGAATGCCTCTACAAATCTTGTTATGGTCAAAACCACGCCAGACTTACCGTTTTTGAGAAAAAATATGTGCATCGCACAATAACATACATATTTTTACATATTTTCAGCTAAAAGTATGGCATAATTTGGTTTATTTTCATTTTCTCGGAAACTAGTAGGCCTAGAATTAAGATTTTTGGTTTAAAATGTTCGTAATGAATGCCTCTACAAATCTTGTTACGGTCAAAACCACGCCAGACTTACCGTTTTTGAGAAAAAATATGTGCATCGCACAATAACATACACATTTTCAGCTAAAAGTATGGCATAATTTGGTTTATTTTCATTTTCTCGGAAACTAGTAGGCCTAGAATTAAGATTTTTGGTTTAAAATGTTCGTAATGAATGCCTCTACAAATCTTGTTATGGTCAAAACCACGCCAGACTTACCGTTTTTGAGAAAAAATATGTGCATCGCACAATAACATACATATTTTCAGCTAAAAGTATGGCATAATTTGGTTTATTTTCATTTTCTCGGAAACTAGTAGGCCTAGAATTAAGATTTTTGGTTTAAAATGTTCGTAATGAATGCCTCTACAAATCTTGTTATGAACAAAACCACGCCAGACTTACCGTTTTTGAGAAAAAATATGTGCATCGCACAATAACATACATATTTTCAGCTAAAAGTATGGCATAATTTGGTTTATTTTCATTTTCTCGGAAACTAGTAGGCCTAGAATTAAGATTTTTGGTTCAAAATGTTCGTAATGAATGCCTCTACAAATCTTGTTATGGTCAAAACCACGCCAGACTTACCGTTTTTGAGAAAAAATATGTGCATCGCACAATAACATACATATTTTTACATATTTTCAGCTAAAAGTATGGCATAATTTGGTTTATTTTCATTTTCTCGGAAACTAGTAGGCCTAGAATTAAGATTTTTGGTTTAAAATGTTCGTAATGAATGCCTCTACAAATCTTTTTATGGTCAAAACCACGCCAGACTTACCGTTTTTGAGAAAAAATATGTGCATCGCACAATAACATACATATTTTCAGCTAAAAGTATGGCATAATTTGGTTTATTTTCATTTTCTCGGAAACTAGTAGGCCTAGAATTAAGATTTTTGGTTTAAAATGTTCGTAATGAATGCCTCTACAAATCTTGTTATGGTCAAAACCACGCCAGACTTACCGTTTTTGAGAAAAAATATGTGCATCGCACAATAACATACATATTTTTACATATTTTCAGCTAAAAGTATGGCATAATTTGGTTTATTTTCATTTTCTCGGAAACTAGTAGGCCTAGAATTAAGATTTTTGATTTAAAATGTTCGTAATGAATGCCTCTACAAATCTTGTTATGGTCGAAACCACGCCAGACTTACCGTTTTTGAGAAAAAATATGTGCATCGCACAATAACATACATATTTTCAGCTAAAAGTATGGCATAATTTGGTTTATTTTCATTTTCTCGGAAACTAGTAGGCCTAGAATTAAGATTTTTGGTTTAAAATGTTCGTAATGAATGCCTCTACAAATCTTGTTATGGTCGAAACCACGCCAGACTTACCGTTTTTGAGAAAAAATATGTGCATCGCACAATAACATACATATTTTCAGCTAAAAGTATGGCATAATTTGGTTTATTTTCATTTTCTCGGAAACTAGTAGGCCTAGAATTAAGATTTTTGGTTTAAAATGTTCGTAATGAATGCCTCTACAAATCTTGTTATGGTCAAAACCACGCCAGACTTACCGTTTTTGAGAAAAAATATGTGCATCGCACAATAACATACATATTTTCAGCTAAAAGTATGGCATAATTTGGTTTATTTTCATTTTCTCGGAAACTAGTAGGCCTAGAATTAAGATTTTTGGTTTAAAATGTTCGTAATGAATGCCTCTACAAATCTTGTTATGGTCAAAACCACGCCAGACTTACCGTTTTTGAGAAAAAATATGTGCATCGCACAATAACATACATATTTTTACATATTTTCAGCTAAAAGTATGGCATAATTTGGTTTATTTTCATTTTCTCGGAAACTAGTAGGCCTAGAATTAAGATTTTTGGTTTAAAATGTTCGCAATGAATGCCTCTGCAAATCTTGTTATGGTCAAAACCACGCCAGACTTACCGTTTTTGAGAAAAAATATGTGCATCGCACAATAACATACATATTTTCAGCTAAAAGTATGGCATAATTTGGTTTATTTTCATTTTCTCGGAAACTAGTAGGCCTAGAATTAAGATTTTTGGTTTAAAATGTTCGTAATGAATGCCTCTACAAATCTTGTTATGGTCAAAACCACGCCAGACTTACCGTTTTTGAGAAAAAATATGTGCATCGCACAATAACATACATATTTTTACATATTTTCAGCTAAAAGTATGGCATAATTTGGTTTATTTTCATTTTCTCGGAAACTAGTAGGCCTAGAATTAAGATTTTTGGTTTAAAATGTTCGTAATGAATGCCTCTACAAATCTTGTTACGGTCAAAACCACGCCAGACTTACCGTTTTTGAGAAAAAATATGTGCATCGCACAATAACATACACATTTTCAGCTAAAAGTATGGCATAATTTGGTTTATTTTCATTTTCTCGGAAACTAGTAGGCCTAGAATTAAGATTTTTGGTTTAAAATGTTCGTAATGAATGCCTCTACAAATCTTGTTATGGTCAAAACCACGCCAGACTTACCGTTTTTGAGAAAAAATATGTGCATCGCACAATAACATACATATTTTCAGCTAAAAGTATGGCATAATTTGGTTTATTTTCATTTTCTCGGAAACTAGTAGGCCTAGAATTAAGATTTTTGGTTTAAAATGTTCGTAATGAATGCATCTACAAATCTTGTTATGGTCATAACCACGCCAGACTTACCGTTTTTGAGAAAAAATATGTGCATCGCACAATAACATACATATTTTTACATATTTTCAGCTAAAAGTATGGCATAATTTGGTTTATTTTCATTTTCTCGGAAACTAGTAGGCCTAGAATTAAGATTTTTGGTTTAAAATGTTCGTAATGAATGCCTCTACAAATCTTGTTATGGTCAAAACCACGCCAGACTTACCGTTTTTGAGAAAAAATATGTGCATCGCACAATAACATACATATTTTCAGCTAAAAGTATGGCATAATTTGGTTTATTTTCATTTTCTCGGAAACTAGTAGGCCTAGAATTAAGATTTTTGGTTTAAAATGTTCGTAATGAATGCCTCTACAAATCTTGTTATGGTCATAACCACGCCAGACTTACCGTTTTTGAGAAAAAATATGTGCATCGCACAATAACATACATATTTTCAGCTAAAAGTATGGCATAATTTGGTTTATTTTCATTTTCTCGGAAACTAGTAGGCCTAGAATTAAGATTTTTGGTTTAAAATGTTCGTAATGAATGCCTCTACAAATCTTGTTATGGTCAAAACCACGCCAGACTTACCGTTTTTGAGAAAAAATATGTGCATCGCACAATAACATACATATTTTTACATATTTTCAGCTAAAAGTATGGCATAATTTGGTTTATTTTCATTTTCTCGGAAACTAGTAGGCCTAGAATTAAGATTTTTGGTTTAAAATGTTCGTAATGAATGCCTCTGCAAATCTTGTTATGGTCAAAACCACGCCAGACTTACCGTTTTTGAGAAAAAATATGTGCATCGCACAATAACATACATATTTTCAGCTAAAAGTATGGCATAATTTGGTTTATTTTCATTTTCTCGGAAACTAGTAGGCCTAGAATTAAGATTTTTGGTTTAAAATGTTCGTAATGAATGCCTCTACAAATCTTGTTATGGTCAAAACCACGCCAGACTTACCGTTTTTGAGAAAAAATATGTGCATCGTACAATAACATACATATTTTCAGCTAAAAGTATGGCATAATTTGGTTTATTTTCATTTTCTCGGAAACTAGTAGGCCTAGAATTAAGATTTTTGGTTTAAAATGTTCGTAATGAATGCCTCTACAAATCTTGTTACGGTCAAAACCACGCCAGACTTACCGTTTTTGAGAAAAAATATGTGCATCGCACAATAACATACATATTTTCAGCTAAAAGTATGGCATAATTTGGTTTATTTTCATTTTCTCGGAAACTAGTAGGCCTAGAATTAAGATTTTTGGTTTAAAATGTTCGTAATGAATGCCTCTACAAATCTTGTTATGGTCAAAACCACGCCAGACTTACCGTTTTTGAGAAAAAATATGTGCATCGCACAATAACATACATATTTTCAGCTAAAAGTATGGCATAATTTGGTTTATTTTCATTTTCTCGGAAACTAGTAGGCCTAGAATTAAGATTTTTGGTTTAAAATGTTCGTAATGAATGCCTCTACAAATCTTGTTATGGTCATAACCACGCCAGACTTACCGTTTTTGAGAAAAAATATGTGCATCGCACAATAACATACATATTTTTACATATTTTCAGCTAAAAGTATGGCATAATTTGGTTTATTTTCATTTTCTCGGAAACTAGTAGGCCTAGAATTAAGATTTTTGGTTTAAAATGTTCGTAATGAATGCCTCTACAAATCTTGTTATGGTCAAAACCACGCCAGACTTACCGTTTTTGAGAAAAAATATGTGCATCGCACAATAACATACATATTTTCAGCTAAAAGTATGGCATAATTTGGTTTATTTTCATTTTCTCGGAAACTAGTAGGCCTAGAATTAAGATTTTTGGTTTAAAATGTTCGTAATGAATGCCTCTACAAATCTTGTTATGGTCATAACCACGCCAGACTTACCGTTTTTGAGAAAAAATATGTGCATCGCACAATAACATACATATTTTCAGCTAAAAGTATGGCATAATTTGGTTTATTTTCATTTTCTCGGAAACTAGTAGGCCTAGAATTAAGATTTTTGGTTTAAAATGTTCGTAATGAATGCCTCTACAAATCCTGTTATGGTCAAAACCACGCCAGACTTACCGTTTTTGAGAAAAAATATGTGCATCGCACAATAACATACATATTTTTACATATTTTCAGCTAAAAGTATGGCATAATTTGGTTTATTTTCATTTTCTCGGAAACTAGTAGGCCTAGAATTAAGATTTTTGGTTTAAAATGTTCGTAATGAATGCCTCTGCAAATCTTGTTATGGTCAAAACCACGCCAGACTTACCGTTTTTGAGAAAAAATATGTGCATCGCACAATAACATACATATTTTTACATATTTTCAGCTAAAAGTATGGCATAATTTGGTTTATTTTCATTTTCTCGGAAACTAGTAGGCCTAGAATTAAGATTTTTGGTTTAAAATGTTCGTAATGAATGCCTCTACAAATCTTGTTATGGTCAAAACCACGCCAGACTTACCGTTTTTGAGAAAAAATATGTGCATCGCACAATAACATACATATTTTTACATATTTTCAGCTAAAAGTATGGCATAATTTGGTTTATTTTCATTTTCTCGGAAACTAGTAGGCCTAGAATTAAGATTTTTGGTTTAAAATGTTCGTAATGAATGCCTCTACAAATCTTGTTATGGTCAAAACCACGCCAGACTTACCGTTTTTGTGAAAAAATATGTGCATCGCACAATAACATACATATTTTCAGCTAAAAGTATGGCATAATTTGGTTTATTTTCATTTTCTCGGAAACTAGTAGGCCTAGAATTAAGATTTTTGGTTTAAAATGTTCGTAATGAATGCCTCTACAAATCTTGTTATGGTCAAAACCACGCCAGACTTACCGTTTTTGAGAAAAAATATGTGCATCGCACAATAACATACATATTTTCAGCTAAAAGTATGGCATAATTTGGTTTATTTTCATTTTCTCGGAAACTAGTAGGCCTAGATTTAAGATTTTTGGTTTAAAATGTTCGTAATGAATGCCTCTACAAATCTTGTTATGGTCAAAACCACGCCAGACTTACCGTTTTTGAGAAAAAATATGTGCATCGCACAATAACATACATATTTTCAGCTAAAAGTATGGCATAATTTGGTTTATTTTCATTTTCTCGGAAACTAGTAGGCCTAGAATTAAGATTTTTGGTTTAAAATGTTCGTAATGAATGCCTCTACAAATCTTGTTATGGTCAAAACCACGCCAGACTTACCGTTTTTGAGAAAAAATATGTGCATCGCACAATAACATACATATTTTTACATATTTTCAGCTAAAAGTATGGCATAATTTGGTTTATTTTCATTTTCTCGGAAACTAGTAGGCCTAGAATTAAGATTTTTGGTTTAAAATGTTCGTAATGAATGCCTCTACAAATCTTGTTATGGTCAAAACCACGCCAGACTTACCGTTTTTGAGAAAAAATATGTGCATCGCACAATAACATACATATTTTCAGCTAAAAGTATGGCATAATTTGGTTTATTTTCATTTTCTCGGAAACTAGTAGGCCTAGAATTAAGATTTTTGGTTTAAAATGTTCGTAATGAATGCCTCTACAAATCTTGTTATGGTCAAAACCACGCCAGACTTACCGTTTTTGAGAAAAAATATGTGCATCGCACAATAACATACATATTTTCAGCTAAAAGTATGGCATAATTTGGTTTATTTTCATTTTCTCGGAAACTAGTAGGCCTAGAATTAAGATTTTTGGTTTAAAATGTTCGTAATGAATGCCTCTACAAATCTTGTTATGGTCAAAACCACGCCAGACTTACCGTTTTTGAGAAAAAATATGTGCATCGCACAATAACATACATATTTTTACATATTTTCAGCTAATAGTATGGCATAATTTGGTTTATTTTCATTTTCTCGGAAACTAGTAGGCCTAGAATTAAGATTTTTGGTTTAAAATGTTCGTAATGAATGCCTCTGCAAATCTTGTTATGGTCAAAACCACGCCAGACTTACCGTTTTTGAGAAAAAATATGTGCATCGCACAATAACATACATATTTTCAGCTAAAAGTATGGCATAATTTGGTTTATTTTCATTTTCTCGGAAACTAGTAGGCCTAGAATTAAGATTTTTGGTTTAAAATGTTCGTAATGAATGCCTCTACAAATCTTGTTATGGTCAAAACCACGCCAGACTTACCGTTTTTGAGAAAAAATATGTGCATCGCACAATAACATACATATTTTTACATATTTTCAGCTAAAAGTATGGCATAATTTGGTTTATTTTCATTTTCTCGGAAACTAGTAGGCCTAGAATTAAGATTTTTGGTTTAAAATGTTCGTAATGAATGCCTCTACAAATCTTGTTATGGTCAAAACCACGCCAGACTTACCGTTTTTGAGAAAAAATATGTGCATCGCACAATAACATACATATTTTTACATATTTTCAGCTAAAAGTATGGCATAATTTGGTTTATTTTCATTTTCTCGGAAACTAGTAGGCCTAGAATTAAGATTTTTGGTTTAAAATGTTCGTAATGAATGCCTCTACAAATCTTGTTATGGTCAAAACCACGCCAGACTTACCGTTTTTGAGAAAAAATATGTGCATCGCACAATAACATACATATTTTTACATATTTTCAGCTAAAAGTATGGCATAATTTGGTTTATTTTCATTTTCTCGGAAACTAGTAGTCCTAGAATTAAGATTTTTGGTTTAAAATGTTCGTAATGAATGCCTCTACAAATCTTGTTATGGTCAAAACCACGCCAGACTTACCGTTTTTGAGAAAAAATATGTGCATCGCACAATAACATACATATTTTTACATATTTTCAGCTAAAAGTATGGCATAATTTGGTTTATTTTCATTTTCTCGGAAACTAGTAGGCCTAGAATTAAGATTTTTGGTTTAAAATGTTCGTAATGAATGCCTCTACAAATCTTGTTATGGTCAAAACCACGCCAGACTTACCGTTTTTGAGAAAAAATATGTGCATCGCACAATAACATACATATTTTTACATATTTTCAGCTAAAAGTATGGCATAATTTGGTTTATTTTCATTTTCTCGGAAACTAGTAGGCCTACAAATCTTGTTACGGTCAAAACCACGCCAGACTTACCGTTTTTGAGAAAAAATATGTGCATCGCACACTAACATACATATTTTTACATATTTTCAGCTAAAAGTATGGCATAATTTGGTTTATTTTCATTTTCTCGGAAACTAGTAGGCCTAGAATTAAGATTTTTGATTTAAAATGTTCGTAATGAATGCCTCTACAAATCTTGTTATGGTCAAAACCACGCCAGACTTACCGTTTTTGAGAAAAAATATGTGCATCGCACAATAACATACATATTTTCAGCTAAAAGTATGGCATAATTTGGTTTATTTTCATTTTCTCGGAAACTAGTAGGCCTAGAATTAAGATTTTTGGTTTAAAATGTTCGTAATGAATGCCTCTACAAATCTTGTTACGGTCAAAACCACGCCAGACTTACCGTTTTTGAGAAAAAATATGTGCATCGCACACTAACATACATATTTTCAGCTAAAAGTATGGCATAATTTGGTTTATTTTCATTTTCTCGGAAACTAGTAGGCCTAGAATTAAGATTTTTGGTTTAAAATGTTCGTAATGAATGCCTCTACAAATCTTGTTATGGTCAAAACCACGCCAGACTTACCGTTTTTGAGAAAAAATATGTGCATCGCACAATAACATACATATTTTTACATATTTTCAGCTAAAAGTATGGCATAATTTGGTTTATTTTCATTTTCTCGGAAACTAGTAGGCCTAGAATTAAGATTTTTGGTTTAAAATGTTCGTAATGAATGCCTCTACAAATCTTGTTATGGTCAAAACCACGCCAGACTTACCGTTTTTGAGAAAAAATATGTGCATCGCACAATAACATACATATTTTTACATATTTTCAGCTAAAAGTATGGCATAATTTGGTTTATTTTCATTTTCTCGGAAACTAGTAGGCCTAGAATTAAGATTTTTGGTTTAAAATGTTCGTAATGAATGCCTCTACAAATCTTGTTACGGTCAAAACCACGCCAGACTTACCGTTTTTGAGAAAAAATATGTGCATCGCACAATAACATACATATTTTCAGCTAAAAGTATGGCATAATTTGGTTTATTTTCATTTTCTCGGAAACTAGTAGGCCTAGAATTAAGATTTTTGGTTTAAAATGTTCGTAATGAATGCCTCTACAAATCTTGTTATGGTCAAAACCACGCCAGACTTACCGTTTTTGAGAAAAAATATGTGCATCGCACAATAACATACATATTTTTACATATTTTCAGCTAAAAGTATGGCATAATTTGGTTTATTTTCATTTTCTCGGAAACTAGTAGGCCTAGAAATAAGATTTTTGGTTTAAAATCTTCGTAATGAATGCCTCTACAAATCTTGTTATGGTCAAAACCACGCCAGACTTACCGTTTTTGAGAAAAAATATGTGCATCGCACAATAACATACATATTTTTACATATTTTCAGCTAAAAGTATGGCATAATTTGGTTTATTTTCATTTTCTCGGAAACTAGTAGGCCTAGAATTAAGATTTTTGGTTTAAAATGTTCGTAATGAATGCCTCTACAAATCTTGTTATGGTCAAAACCACGCCAGACTTACCGTTTTTGAGAAAAAATATGTGCATCGCACAATAACATACATATTTTTACATATTTTCAGCTAAAAGTATGGCATAATTTGGTTTATTTTCATTTTCTCGGAAACTAGTAGGCCTAGAATTAAGATTTTTGGTTTAAAATGTTCGTAATGAATGCCTCTACAAATCTTGTTATGGTCAAAACCACGCCAGACTTACCGTTTTTGAGAAAAAATATGTGCATCGCACAATAACATACATATTTTTACATATTTTCAGCTAAAAGTATGGCATAATTTGGTTTATTTTCATTTTCTCGGAAACTAGTAGGCCTAGAATTAAGATTTTTGGTTTAAAATGTTCGTAATGAATGCCTCTACAAATCTTGTTATGGTCAAAACCACGCCAGACTTACCGTTTTTGAGAAAAAATATGTGCATCGCACAATAACATACATATTTTTACATATTTTCAGCTAAAAGTATGGCATAATTTGGTTTATTTTCATTTTCTCGGAAACTAGTAGTCCTAGAATTAAGATTTTTGGTTTAAAATGTTCGTAATGAATGCCTCTACAAATCTTGTTATGGTCAAAACCACGCCAGACTTACCGTTTTTGAGAAAAAATATGTGCATCGCACAATAACATACATATTTTTACATATTTTCAGCTAAAAGTATGGCATAATTTGGTTTATTTTCATTTTCTCGGAAACTAGTAGGCCTAGAATTAAGATTTTTGGTTTAAAATGTTCGTAATGAATGCCTCTACAAATCTTGTTATGGTCAAAACCACGCCAGACTTACCGTTTTTGAGAAAAAATATGTGCATCGCACAATAACATACATATTTTTACATATTTTCAGCTAAAAGTATGGCATAATTTGGTTTATTTTCATTTTCTCGGAAACTAGTAGGCCTAGAATTAAGATTTTTGGTTTAAAATGTTCGTAATGAATGCCTCTACAAATCTTGTTACGGTCAAAACCACGCCAGACTTACCGTTTTTGAGAAAAAATATGTGCATCGCACAATAACATACATATTTTTACATATTTTCAGCTAAAAGTATGGCATAATTTGGTTTATTTTCATTTTCTCGGAAACTAGTAGGCCTAGAATTAAGATTTTTGGTTTAAAATGTTCGTAATGAATGCCTCTACAAATCTTGTTATGGTCAAAACCACGCCAGACTTACCGTTTTTGAGAAAAAATATGTGCATCGCACAATAACATACATATTTTCAGCTAAAAGTATGGCATAATTTGGTTTATTTTCATTTTCTCGGAAACTAGTAGGCCTAGAATTAAGATTTTTGGTTTAAAATGTTCGTAATGAATGCCTCTACAAATCTTGTTACGGTCAAAACCACGCCAGACTTACCGTTTTTGAGAAAAAATATGTGCATCGCACACTAACATACATATTTTCAGCTAAAAGTATGGCATAATTTGGTTTATTTTCATTTTCTCGGAAACTAGTAGGCCTAGAATTAAGATTTTTGGTTTAAAATGTTCGTAATGAATGCCTCTACAAATCTTGTTATGGTCAAAACCACGCCAGACTTACCGTTTTTGAGAAAAAATATGTGCATCGCACAATAACATACATATTTTTACATATTTTCAGCTAAAAGTATGGCATAATTTGGTTTATTTTCATTTTCTCGGAAACTAGTAGGCCTAGAATTAAGATTTTTGGTTTAAAATGTTCGTAATGAATGCCTCTACAAATCTTGTTATGGTCAAAACCACGCCAGACTTACCGTTTTTGAGAAAAAATATGTGCATCGCACAATAACATACATATTTTTACATATTTTCAGCTAAAAGTATGGCATAATTTGGTTTATTTTCATTTTCTCGGAAACTAGTAGGCCTAGAATTAAGATTTTTGGTTTAAAATGTTCGTAATGAATGCCTCTACAAATCTTGTTATGGTCAAAACCACGCCAGACTTACCGTTTTTGAGAAAAAATATGTGCATCGCACAATAACATACATATTTTCAGCTAAAAGTATGGCATAATTTGGTTTATTTTCATTTTCTCGGAAACTAGTAGGCCTAGAATTAAGATTTTTGGTTTAAAATGTTCGTAATAAATGCCTCTACAAATCTTGTTGTGGTCAAAACCACGCCAGACTTACCGTTTTTGAGAAAAAATATGTGCATCGCACAATAACATACATATTTTTACATATTTTCAGCTAAAAGTATGGCATAATTTGGTTTATTTTCATTTTCTCGGAAACTAGTAGGCCTAGAATTAAGATTTTTGGTTTAAAATGTTCGTAATGAATGCCTCTACAAATCTTGTTATGGTCAAAACCACGCCAGACTTACCGTTTTTGAGAAAAAATATGTGCATCGCACAATAACATACATATTTTTACATATTTTCAGCTAAAAGTATGGCATAATTTGGTTTATTTTCATTTTCTCGGAAACTAGTAGGCCTAGAATTAAGATTTTTGGTTTAAAATGTTCGTAATGAATGCCTCTACAAATCTTGTTATGGTCAAAACCACGCCAGACTTACCGTTTTTGAGAAAAAATATGTGCATCGCACAATAACATACATATTTTTACATATTTTCAGCTAAAAGTATGGCATAATTTGGTTTATTTTCATTTTCTCGGAAACTAGTAGTCCTAGAATTAAGATTTTTGGTTTAAAATGTTCGTAATGAATGCCTCTACAAATCTTGTTATGGTCAAAACCACGCCAGACTTACCGTTTTTGAGAAAAAATATGTGCATCGCACAATAACATACATATTTTTACATATTTTCAGCTAAAAGTATGGCATAATTTGGTTTATTTTCATTTTCTCGGAAACTAGTAGGCCTAGAATTAAGATTTTTGGTTTAAAATGTTCGTAATGAATGCCTCTACAAATCTTGTTATGGTCAAAACCACGCCAGACTTACCGTTTTTGAGAAAAAATATGTGCATCGCACAATAACATACATATTTTCATCTAAAAGTATGGCATAATTTGGTTTATTTTCATTTTCTCGGAAACTAGTAGGCCTAGAATTAAGATTTTTGGTTTAAAATGTTCGTAATGAATGCCTCTACAAATCTTGTTATGGTCAAAACCACGCCAGACTTACCGTTTTTGAGAAAAAATATGTGCATCGCACACTAACATACATATTTTCAGCTAAAAGTATGGCATAATTTGGTTTATTTTCATTTTCTCGGAAACTAGTAGGCCTAGAATTAAGATTTTTGGTTTAAAATGTTCGTAATGAATGCCTCTACAAATCTTGTTATGGTCAAAACCACGCCAGACTTACCGTTTTTGAGAAAAAATATGTGCATCGCACAATAACATACATATTTTTACATATTTTCAGCTAAAAGTATGGCATAATTTGGTTTATTTTCATTTTCTCGGAAACTAGTAGGCCTAGAATTAAGATTTTTGGTTTAAAATGTTCGTTATGAATGCCTCTACAAATCTTGTTACGGTCAAAACCACGCCAGACTTACCGTTTTTGAGAAAAAATATGTGCATCGCACAATAACATACATATTTTCAGCTAAAAGTATGGCATAATTTGGTTTATTTTAATTTTCTCGGAAACTAGTAGGCCTAGAATTAAGATTTTTGGTTTAAAATGTTCGTAATGAATGCCTCTACAAATCTTGTTATGGTCAAAACCACGCCAGACTTACCGTTTTTGAGAAAAAATATGTGCATCGCACAATAACATACATATTTTTACATATTTTCAGCTAAAAGTATGGCATAATTTGGTTTATTTTCATTTTCTCGGAAACTAGTAGGCCTAGAATTAAGATTTTTGGTTTAAAATGTTCGTAATGAATGCCTCTACAAATCTTGTTATGATCAAAACCACGCCAGACTTACCGTTTTTGAGAAAAAATATGTGCATCGCACAATAACATACATATTTTCAGCTAAAAGTATGGCATAATTTGGTTTATTTTCATTTTCTCGGAAACTAGTAGGCCTAGAATTAAGATTTTTGGTTTAAAATGTTCGTAATGAATGCCTCTACAAATCTTGTTATGGTCAAAACCACGCCAGACTTACCGTTTTTGAGAAAAAATATGTGCATCGCACAATAACATACATATTTTCAGCTAAAAGTATGGCATAATTTGGTTTATTTTCATTTTCTCGGAAACTAGTAGGCCTAGAATTAAGATTTTTGGTTTAAAATGTTCGTAATGAATGCCTCTACAAATCTTGTTATGATCAAAACCACGCCAGACTTACCGTTTTTGAGAAAAAATATGTGCATCGCACAATAACATACATATTTTCAGCTAAAAGTATGGCATAATTTGGTTTATTTTCATTTTCTCGGAAACTAGTAGGCCTAGAATTAAGATTTTTGGTTTAAAATGTTCGTAATGAATGCCTCTACAAATCTTGTTACGGTCAAAACCACGCCAGACTTACCGTTTTTGAGAAAAAATATGTGCATCGCACAATAACATACATATTTTCAGCTAAAAGTATGGCATAATTTGGTTTATTTTCATTTTCTCGGAAACTAGTAGGCCTAGAATTAAGATTTTTGGTTTAAAATGTTCGTAATGAATGCCTCTACAAATCTTGTTATGGTCAAAACCACGCCAGACTTACCGTTTTTGAGAAAAAATATGTGCATCGCACAATAACATACATATTTTCAGCTAAAAGTATGGCATAATTTGGTTTATTTTCATTTTCTCGGAAACTAGTAGGCCTAGAATTAAGATTTTTGGTTTAAAATGTTCGTAATGAATGCCTCTACAAATCTTGTTATGGTCAAAACCACGCCAGACTTACCGTTTTTGAGAAAAAATATGTGCATCGCACAATAACATACATATTTTTACATATTTTCAGCTAAAAGTATGGCATAATTTGGTTTATTTTCATTTTCTCGGAAACTAGTAGGCCTAGAATTAAGATTTTTGGTTTAAAATGTTCGTAATGAATGCCTCTACAAATCTTGTTACGGTCAAAACCACGCCAGACTTACCGTTTTTGAGAAAAAATATGTGCATCGCACAATAACATACATATTTTCAGCTAAAAGTATGGCATAATTTGGTTTATTTTCATTTTCTCGGAAACTAGTAGGCCTAGAATTAAGATTTTTGGTTTAAAATGTTCGTAATGAATGCCTCTACAAATCTTGTTATGGTCAAAACCACGCCAGACTTACCGTTTTTGAGAAAAAATATGTGCATCGCACAATAACATACATATTTTTACATATTTTCAGCTAAAAGTATGGCATAATTTGGTTTATTTTCATTTTCTCGGAAACTAGTAGTCCTAGAATTAAGTTTTTTGGTTTAAAATGTTCGTAATGAATGCCTCTACAAATCTTGTTATGGTCAAAACCACGCCAGACTTACCGTTTTTGAGAAAAAATATGTGCATCGCACAATAACATACATATTTTTACATATTTTCAGCTAAAAGTATGGCATAATTTGGTTTATTTTCATTTTCTCGGAAACTAGTAGGCCTAGAATTAAGATTTTTGGTTTAAAATGTTCGTAATGAATGCCTCTACAAATCTTGTTATGGTCAAAACCACGCCAGACTTACCGTTTTTGAGAAAAAATATGTGCATCGCACAATAACATACATATTTTAATCTAAAAGTATGGCATAATTTGGTTTATTTTCATTTTCTCGGAAACTAGTAGGCCTAGAATTAAGATTTTTGGTTTAAAATGTTCGTAATGAATGCCTCTACAAATCTTGTTATGGTCAAAACCACGCCAGACTTACCGTTTTTGAGAAAAAATATGTGCATCGCACACTAACATACATATTTTCAGCTAAAAGTATGGCATAATTTGGTTTATTTTCATTTTCTCGGAAACTAGTAGGCCTAGAATTAAGATTTTTGGTTTAAAATGTTCGTAATGAATGCCTCTACAAATCTTGTTATGGTCAAAACCACGCCAGACTTACCGTTTTTGAGAAAAAATATGTGCATCGCACAATAACATACATATTTTTACATATTTTCAGCTAAAAGTATGGCATAATTTGGTTTATTTTCATTTTCTCGGAAACTAGTAGGCCTAGAATTAAGATTTTTGGTTTAAAATGTTCGTTATGAATGCCTCTACAAATCTTGTTACGGTCAAAACCACGCCAGACTTACCGTTTTTGAGAAAAAATATGTGCATCGCACAATAACATACATATTTTCAGCTAAAAGTATGGCATAATTTGGTTTATTTTAATTTTCTCGGAAACTAGTAGGCCTAGAATTAAGATTTTTGGTTTAAAATGTTCGTAATGAATGCCTCTACAAATCTTGTTATGGTCAAAACCACGCCAGACTTACCGTTTTTGAGAAAAAATATGTGCATCGCACAATAACATACATATTTTTACATATTTTCAGCTAAAAGTATGGCATAATTTGGTTTATTTTCATTTTCTCGGAAACTAGTAGGCCTAGAATTAAGATTTTTGGTTTAAAATGTTCGTAATGAATGCCTCTACAAATCTTGTTATGATCAAAACCACGCCAGACTTACCGTTTTTGAGAAAAAATATGTGCATCGCACAATAACATACATATTTTCAGCTAAAAGTATGGCATAATTTGGTTTATTTTCATTTTCTCGGAAACTAGTAGGCCTAGAATTAAGATTTTTGGTTTAAAATGTTCGTAATGAATGCCTCTACAAATCTTGTTATGGTCAAAACCACGCCAGACTTACCGTTTTTGAGAAAAAATATGTGCATCGCACAATAACATACATATTTTTACATATTTTCAGCTAAAAGTATGGCATAATTTGGTTTATTTTCATTTTCTCGGAAACTAGTAGGCCTAGAATTAAGATTTTTGGTTTAAAATGTTCGTAATGAATGCCTCTACAAATCTTGTTATGGTCAAAACCACGCCAGACTTACCGTTTTTGAGAAAAAATATGTGCATCGCACAATAACATACATATTTTTACATATTTTCAGCTAAAAGTATGGCATAATTTGGTTTATTTTCATTTTCTCGGAAACTAGTAGGCCTAGAATTAAGATTTTTGGTTTAAAATGTTCGTAATGAATGCCTCTGCAAATCTTGCTATGGTCAAAACCACGCCAGACTTACCGTTTTTGAGAAAAAATATGTGCATCGCACAATAACATACATATTTTTACATATTTTCAACTAAAAGTATGGCATAATTTGGTTTATTTTCATTTTCTCGGAAACTAGTAGGCCTAGAATTAAGATTTTTGGTTTAAAATGTTCGTAATGAATGCCTCTACAAATCTTGTTATGGTCAAAACCACGCCAGACTTACCGTTTTTGAGAAAAAATATGTGCATCGCACAATAACATACATATTTTTACATATTTTCAGCTAAAAGTATGGCATAATTCGGTTTATTTTCATTTTCTCGGAAACTAGTAGGCCTAGAATTAAGATTTTTGGTTTAAAATGTTCGTAATGAATGCCTCTGCAAATCTTGTTATGGTCAAAACCACGCCAGACTTACCGTTTTCTAGTAGGCCTAGAATTAAGATTTTTGGTTTAAAATGTTCGTAATGAATGCCTCTACAAATCTTGTTATGGTCAAAACCACGCCAGACTTACCGTTTTTGAGAAAAAATATGTGCAACGCACAATAACATACATATTTTTACATATTTTCAGCTAAAAGTATGGCATAATTTGGTTTATTTTCATTTTCTCGGAAACTAGTAGGCCTAGAATTAAGATTTTTGGTTTAAAATGTTCGTAATGAATGCCTCTACAAATCTTGTTATGGTCAAAACCACGCCAGACTTACCGTTTTTGAGAAAAAATATGTGCATCGCACAATAACATACATATTTTCAGCTAAAAGTATGGCATAATTTGGTTTATTTTCATTTTCTCGGAAACTAGTAGGCCTAGAATTAAGATTTTTGGTTTAAAATGTTCGTAATGAATGCCTCTACAAATCTTGTTATGGTCAAAACCACGCCAGACTTACCGTTTTTGAGAAAAAATATGTGCATCGCACAATAACATACATATTTTTACATATTTTCAGCTAAAAGTATGGCATAATTTGGTTTATTTTCATTTTCTCGGAAACTAGTAGGCCTAGAATTAAGATTTTTGGTTTAAAATGTTCGTAATGAATGCCTCTACAAATCTTGTTATGGTCAAAACCACGCCAGACTTACCGTTTTTGAGAAAAAATATGTGCATCGCACAATAACATACATATTTTTACATATTTTCAGCTAAAAGTATGGCATAATTTGGTTTATTTTCATTTTCTCGGAAACTAGTAGGCCTAGAATTAAGATTTTTGGTTTAAAATGTTCGTAATGAATGCCTCTACAAATCCTGTTATGGTCAAAACCACGCCAGACTTACCGTTTTTGAGAAAAAATATGTGCATCGCACAATAACATACATATTTTTACATATTTTCAGCTAAAAGTATGGCATAATTTGGTTTATTTTCATTTTCTCGGAAACTAGTAGGCCTAGAATTAAGATTTTTGGTTTAAAATGTTCGTAATGAATGCCTCTACAAATCTTGTTATGGTCAAAACCACGCCAGACTTACCGTTTTTGAGAAAAAATATGTGCATCGCACAATAACATACATATTTTCAGCTAAAAGTATGGCATAATTTGGTTTATTTTCATTTTCTCGGAAACTAGTAGGCCTAGAATTAAGATTTTTGGTTTAAAATGTTCGTAATGAATGCCTCTACAAATCTTGTTATGGTCAAAACCACGCCAGACTTACCGTTTTTGAGAAAAAATATGTGCATCGCACAATAACATACATATTTTCAGCTAAAAGTATGGCATAATTTGGTTTATTTTCATTTTCTCGGAAACTAGTAGGCCTAGAATTAAGATTATTGGTTTAAAATGTTCGTAATGAATGCCTCTACAAATCTTGTTATGGTCAAAACCACGCCAGACTTACCGTTTTTGAGAAAAAATATGTGCATCGCACAATAACATACATATTTTTACATATTTTCAGCTAAAAGTATGGCATAATTTGGTTTATTTTCATTTTCTCGGAAACTAGTAGGCCTAGAATTAAGATTTTTGGTTTAAAATGTTCGTAATGAATGCCTCTACAAATCTTGTTATGGTCAAAACCACGCCAGACTTACCGTTTTTGAGAAAAAATATGTGCATCGCACAATAACATACATATTTTCAGCTAAAAGTATGGCATAATTTGGTTTATTTTCATTTTCTCGGAAACTAGTAGGCCTAGAATTAAGATTTTTGGTTTAAAATGTTCGTAATGAATGCCTCTACAAATCTTGTTATGGTCAAAACCACGCCAGACTTACCGTTTTTGAGAAAAAATATGTGCATCGCACAATAACATACATATTTTCAGCTAAAAGTATGGCATAATTTGGTTTATTTTCATTTTCTCGGAAACTAATAGGCCTAGAATTAAGATTTTTGGTTTAAAATGTTCGTAATGAATGCCTCTACAAATCTTGTTATGGTCAAAACCACGCCAGACTTACCGTTTTTGAGAAAAAATATGTGCATCGCACAATAACATACATATTTTTACATATTTTCAGCTAAAAGTATGGCATAATTTGGTTTATTTTCATTTTCTCGGAAACTAGTAGGCCTAGAATTAAAATTTTTGGTTTAAAATGTTCGTAATGAATGCCTCTACAAATCTTGTTATGGTCAAAACCACGCCAGACTTACCGTTTTTGAGAAAAAATATGTGCATCGCACAATAACATACATATTTTCAGCTAAAAGTATGGCATAATTTGGTTTATTTTAATTTTCTCGGAAACTAGTAGGCCTAGAATTAAGATTTTTGGTTTAAAATGTTCGTAATGAATGCCTCTACAAATCTTGTTATGGTCAAAACCACGCCAGACTTACCGTTTTTGAGAAAAAATATGTGCATCGCACAATAACATACATATTTTCAGCTAAAAGTATGGCATAATTTGGTTTATTTTCATTTTCTCGGAAACTAGTAGGCCTAGAATTAAGATTTTTGGTTTAAAATGTTCGTAATGAATGCCTCTACAAATCTTGTTATGGTCAAAACCACGCCAGACTTACCGTTTTTGAGAAAAAATATGTGCATCGCACAATAACATACATATTTTTACATATTTTCAGCTAAAAGTATGGCATAATTTGGTTTATTTTCATTTTCTCGGAAACTAGTAGGCCTAGAATTAAAATTTTTGGTTTAAAATGTTCGTAATGAATGCCTCTACAAATCTTGTTATGGTCAAAACCACGCCAGACTTACCGTTTTTGAGAAAAAATATGTGCATCGCACAATAACATACATATTTTCAGCTAAAAGTATGGCATAATTTGGTTTATTTTCATTTTCTCGGAAACTAGTAGGCCTAGAATTAAGATTTTTGGTTTAAAATGTTCGTAATGAATGCCTCTACAAATCTTGTTATGGTCAAAACCACGCCAGACTTACCGTTTTTGAGAAAAAATATGTGCATCGCACAATAACATACATATTTTTACATATTTTCAGCTAAAAGTATGGCATAATTTGGTTTATTTTCATTTTCTCGGAAACTAGTAGGCGTAGAATTAAAATTTTTGGTTTAAAATGTTCGTAATGAATGCCTCTACAAATCTTGTTATGGTCAAAACCACGCCAGACTTACCGTTTTTGAGAAAAAATATGTGCATCGCACAATAACATACATATTTTCAGCTAAAAGTATGGCATAATTTGGTTTATTTTCATTTTCTCGGAAACTAGTAGGCCTAGAATTAAGATTTTTGGTTTAAAATGTTCGTAATGAATGCCTCTACAAATCTTGTTATGGTCAAAACCACGCCAGACTTACCGTTTTTGAGAAAAAATATGTGCATCGCACAATAACATACATATTTTTACATATTTTCAGCTAAAAGTATGGCATAATTTGGTTTATTTTCATTTTCTCGGAAACTAGTAGGCCTAGAATTAAGACTTTTGGTTTAAAATGTTCGTAATGAATGCCTCTACAAATCTTGTTATGGTCAAAACCACGCCAGACTTACCGTTTTTGAGAAAAAATATGTGCATCGCACAATAACATACATATTTTCAGCTAAAAGTATGGCATAATTTGGTTTATTTTCATTTTCTCGGAAACTAGTAGGCCTAGAATTAAGATTTTTGGTTTAAAATGTTCGTAATGAATGCCTCTACAAATCTTGTTATGGTCAAAACCACGCCAGACTTACCGTTTTTAAGAAAAAATATGTGCATCGCACAATAACATACATATTTTTACATATTTTCAGCTAAAAGTATGGCATAATTTGGTTTATTTTCATTTTCTCGGAAACTAGTAGGCCTAGAATTAAGATTTTTGGTTTAAAATGTTCGTAATGAATGCCTCTACAAATCTTGTTATGGTCAAAACCACGCCAGACTTACCGTTTTTGAGAAAAAATATGTGCATCGCACAATAACATACATATTTTTACATATTTTCAGCTAAAAGTATGGCATAATTTGGTTTATTTTCATTTTCTCGGAAACTAGTAGGCCTAGAATTAAGATTTTTGGTTTAAAATGTTCGTAATGAATGCCTCTACAAATCTTGTTTTGGTCAAAACGACGCCAGACTTACCGTTTTTGAGAAAAAAATATGTGCATCGCACAATAACATACATATTTTTACATATTTTCAGCTAAAAGTATGGCATAATTTGGTTTATTTTCATTTTCTCGGAAACTAATAGGCCTAGAATTAAGATTTTTGGTTTAAAATGTTCGTAATGAATGCCTCTACAAATCTTGTTATGGTCAAAACCACGCCAGACTTACCGTTTTTGAGAAAAAATATGTGCATCGCACAATAACATACATATTTTTACATATTTTCAGCTAAAAGTATGGCATAATTTGGTTTATTTTCATTTTCTCGGAAACTAGTAGGCCTAGAATTAAGATTTTTGGTTTAAAATGTTCGTAATGAATGCCTCTACAAATCTTGTTATGGTCAAAACCACGCCAGACTTACCGTTTTTGAGAAAAAATATGTGCATCGCACAATAACATACATATTTTTACATATTTTCAGCTAAAAGTATGGCATAATTTGGTTTATTTTCATTTTCTCGGAAACTAGTAGGCCTAGAATTAAGATTTTTGGTTTAAAATGTTCGTAATGAATGCCTCTACAAATCTTGTTATGGTCAAAACCACGCCAGACTTACCGTTTTTGAGAAAAAATATGTGCATCGCACAATAACATACATATTTTCAGCTAAAAGTATGGCATAATTTGGTTTATTTTCATTTTCTCGGAAACTAGTAGGCCTAGAATTAAGATTTTTGGTTTAAAATGTTCGTAATGAATGCCTCTACAAATCTTGTTATGGTCAAAACCACGCCAGACTTACCGTTTTTGAGAAAAAATATGTGCATCGCACAATAACATACATATTTTTACATATTTTCAGCTAAAAGTATGGCATAATTTGGTTTATTTTCATTTTCTCGGAAACTAGTAGGCCTAGAATTAAGATTTTTGGTTTAAAATGTTCGTAATGAATGCCTCTACAAATCTTGTTATGGTCAAAACCACGCCAGACTTACCGTTTTTGAGAAAAAATATGTGCATCGCACAATAACATACATATTTTTACATATTTTCAGCTAAAAGTATGGCATAATTTGGTTTATTTTCATTTTCTCGGAAACTAGTAGGCCTAGAATTAAGATTTTTGGTTTAAAATGTTCGTAATGAATGCCTCTACAAATCTTGTTATGGTCAAAACCACGCCAGAGTTACCGTTTTTGAGAAAAAATATGTGCATCGCACAATAACATACATATTTTTACATATTTTCAGCTAAAAGTATGGCATAATTTGGTTTATTTTCATTTTCTCGGAAACTAATAGGCCTAGAATTAAGATTTTTGGTTTAAAATGTTCGTAATGAATGCCTCTACAAATCTTGTTATGGTCAAAACCACGCCAGACTTACCGTTTTTGAGAAAAAATATGTGCATCGCACAATAACATACATATTTTTACATATTTTCAGCTAAAAGTATGGCATAATTTGGTTTATTTTCATTTTCTCGGAAACTAGTAGGCCTAGAATTAAGATTTTTGGTTTAAAATGTTCGTAATGAATGCCTCTACAAATCTTGTTATGGTCAAAACCACGCCAGACTTACCGTTTTTGAGAAAAAATATGTGCATCGCACAATAACATACATATTTTCAGCTAAAAGTATGGCATAATTTGGTTTATTTTCATTTTCTCGGAAACTAGTAGGCCTAGAATTAAGATTTTTGGTTTAAAATGTTCGTAATGAATGCCTCTACAAATCTTGTTATGGTCAAAACCACGCCAGACTTACCGTTTTTGAGAAAAAATATGTGCATCGCACAATAACATACATATTTTTACATATTTTCAGCTAAAAGTATGGCATAATTTGGTTTATTTTCATTTTCTTGGAAACTAGTAGGCCTAGAATTAAGATTTTTGGTTTAAAATGTTCGTAATGAATGCTTCTACAAATCTTGTTATGGTCAAAACCACGCCAGACTTACTGTTTTTGAGAAAAAATATGTGCATCGCACAATAACATACATATTTTCAGCTAAAAGTATGGCATAATTTGGTTTATTTTCATTTTCTCGGAAACTAGTAGGCCTAGAATTAAGATTTTTGGTTTAAAATGTTCGTAATGAATGCCTCTACAAATCTTGTTATGGTCAAAACCACGCCAGACTTACCGTTTTTGAGAAAAAATATGTGCATCGCACAATAACATACATATTTTCAGCTAAAAGTATGGCATAATTTGGTTTATTTTCATTTTCTCGGAAACTAGTAGGCCTAGAATTAAGATTATTGGTTTAAAATGTTCGTAATGAATGCCTCTACAAATCTTGTTATGGTCAAAACCACGCCAGACTTACCGTTTTTGAGAAAAAATATGTGCATCGCACAATAACATACATATTTTCAGCTAAAAGTATGGCATAATTTGGTTTATTTTCATTTTCTCGGAAACTAGTAGGCCTAGAATTAAGACTTTTGGTTTAAAATGTTCGTAATGAATGCCTCTACAAATCTTGTTATGGTCAAAACCACGCCAGACTTACCGTTTTTGAGAAAAAATATGTGCATCGCACAATAACATACATATTTTCAGCTAAAAGTATGGCATAATTTGGTTTATTTTCATTTTCTCGGAAACTAGTAGGCCTAGAATTAAGATTTTTGGTTTAAAATGTTCGTAATGAATGCCTCTACAAATCTTGTTATGGTCAAAACCACGCCAGACTTACCGTTTTTAAGAAAAAATATGTGCATCGCACAATAACATACATATTTTTACATATTTTCAGCTAAAAGTATGGCATAATTTGGTTTATTTTCATTTTCTCGGAAACTAGTAGGCCTAGAATTAAGATTTTTGGTTTAAAATGTTCGTAATGAATGCCTCTACAAATCTTGTTATGGTCAAAAACACGCCAGACTTACCGTTTTTGAGAAAAAATATGTGCATCGCACAATAACATACATATTTTTACATATTTTCAGCTAAAAGTATGGCATAATTTGGTTTATTTTCATTTTCTCGGAAACTAGTAGGCCTAGAATTAAGATTTTTGGTTTAAAATGTTCGTAATGAATGCCTCTACAAATCTTGTTATGGTCAAAACCACGCCAGACTTACCGTTTTTGAGAAAAAATATGTGCATCGCACAATAACATACATATTTTCAGCTAAAAGTATGGCATAATTTGGTTTATTTTCATTTTCTCGGAAACTAGTAGGCCTAGAATTAAGATTTTTGGTTTAAAATGTTCGTAATGAATGCCTCTACAAATCTTGTTATGGTCAAAACCACGCCAGACTTACCGTTTTTGAGAAAAAATATGTGCATCGCACAATAACATACATATTTTCAGCTAAAAGTATGGCATAATTTGGTTTATTTTCATTTTCTCGGAAACTAGTAGGCCTAGAATTAAGATTTTTGGTTTAAAATGTTCGTAATGAATGCCTCTACAAATCTTGTTGTGGTCAAAACCACGCCAGACTTACCGTTTTTGAGAAAAAATATGTGCATCGCACAATAACATACATATTTTTACATATTTTCAGTTAAAAGTATGGCATAATTTGGTTTATTTTCATTTTCTCGGAAACTAGTAGGCCTAGAATTAAGATTTTTGGTTTAAAATGTTCGTAATGAATGCCTCTACAAATCTTGTTACGGTCAAAACCACGCCAGACTTACCGTTTTTGAGAAAAAATATGTGCATCGCACAATAACATACATATTTTCAGCTAAAAGTATGGCATAATTTGGTTTATTTTCATTTTCTCGGAAACTAGTAGGCCTAGAATTAAGATTTTTGGTTTAAAATGTTCGTAATGAATGCCTCTACAAATCTTGTTATGGTCAAAACCACGCCAGACTTACCGTTTTTGAGAAAAAATATGTGCATCGCACAATAACATACATATTTTCAGCTAAAAGTATGGCATAATTTGGTTTATTTTCATTTTCTCGGAAACTAGTAGGCCTAGAATTAAGATTTTTGGTTTAAAATGTTCGTAATGAATGCCTCTACAAATCTTGTTATGGTCAAAACCACGCCAGACTTACCGTTTTTGAGAAAAAATATGTGCATCGCACAATAACATACATATTTTTACATATTTTCAGCTAAAAGTATGGCATAATTTGGTTTATTTTCATTTTCTCGGAAACTAGTAGGCCTAGAATTAAGATTTTTGGCTCAAAATGTTCGTAATGAATGCCTCTACAAATCTTGTTATGGTCAAAACAACGCCAGACTTACCATTTTTGAGAAAAAATGTGTGCATCGCACAAAAACATACATATTTTTACATATTTTCAGCTAAAAGTATTGCATAATTTGGTTTATTTTCATTTTCTCGGAAACTAGTAGGCCTAGAATTAAGATTTTTGGTTTAAAATGTTCCTAATGAATGCCTCAACAAATCTTGTTATGGTCAAAACCACGCCAGACTTACCGTTTTTGAGAAAAAATATGTGCATCGCACAATAACATACATATTTTCAGCTAAAAGTATGGCATAATTTGGTTTATTTTCATTTTCTCGGAAACTAGTAGGCCTAGAATTAAGATTTTTGGTTTAAAATGTTCGTAATGAATGCCTCTACAAATCTTGTTATGGTCAAAACCACGCCAGACTTACCGTTTTTGAGAAAAAATATGTGCATCGCACAATAACATACATATTTTTACATATTTTCAGCTAAAAGTATGGCATAATTTGGTTTATTTTCATTTTCTCGGAAACTAGTAGGCCTAGAATTAAGATTTTTGGTTTAAAATGTTCGTAATGAATGCCTCTACAAATCTTGTTATGGTCAAAACCACGCCAGACTTACCGTTTTTGAGAAAAAATATGTGCATCGCACAATAACATACATATTTTTACATATTTTCAGCTAAAAGTATGGCATAATTTGGTTTATTTTAATTTTCTCGGAAACTAGTAGGCCTAGAATTAAGATTTTTGGTTTAAAATGTTCGTAATGAATGCCTCTACAAATCTTGTTATGGTCAAAACCACGCCAGACTTACCGTTTTTGAGAAAAAATTTGTGCATCGCACAATAACATACATATTTTCAGCTAAAAGTATGGCATAATTTGGTTTATTTTCATTTTCTCGGAAACTAGTAGGCCTAGAATTAAGATTTTTGGTTTAAAATGTTCGTAATGAATGCCTCTACAAATCTTGTTATGGTCAAAACCACGCCAGACTTACCGTTTTTGAGAAAAAATATGTGCATCGCACAATAACATACATATTTTCAGCTAAAAGTATGGCATAATTTGGTTTATTTTCATTTTCTCGGAAACTAGTAGGCCTAGAATTAAGATTTTTGGTTTAAAATGTTCGTAATGAATGCCTCTACAAATCTTGTTATGGTCAAAACCACGCCAGACTTACCGTTTTTGAGAAAAAATATGTGCATCGCACAATAACATACATATTTTCAGCTAAAAGTATGGCATAATTTGGTTTATTTTCATTTTCTCGGAAACTAGTAGGCCTAGAATTAAGATTTTTGGTTTAAAATGTTCGTAATGAATGCCTCTACAAATCTTGTTATGGTCAAAACCACGCCAGACTTACCGTTTTTGAGAAAAAATATGTGCATCGCACAATAACATACATATTTTTACATATTTTCAGCTAAAAGTATGGCATAATTTGGTTTATTTTCATTTTCTCGGAAACTAGTAGGCCTAGAATTAAAATTTTTGGTTTAAAATGTTCGTAATGAATGCCTCTACAAATCTTGTTATGGTCAAAACCACGCCAGACTTACCGTTTTTGAGAAAAAATATGTGCATCGCACAATAACATACATATTTTCAGCTAAAAGTATGGCATAATTTGGTTTATTTTCATTTTCTCGGAAACTAGTAGGCCTAGAATTAAGATTTTTGGTTTAAAATGTTCGTAATGAATGCCTCTACAAATCTTGTTATGGTCAAAACCACGCCAGACTTACCGTTTTTGAGAAAAAATATGTGCATCGCACAATAACATACATATTTTTACATATTTTCAGCTAAAAGTATGGCATAATTTGGTTTATTTTCATTTTCTCGGAAACTAGTAGGCCTAGAATTAAGATTTTTGGTTTAAAATGTTCGTAATGAATGCTTCTACAAATCTTGATATGGTCAAAACCACGCCAGACTTACCGTTTTTGAGAAAAAATATGTGCATCGCACAATAACATACATATTTTTACATATTTTCAGCTAAAAGTATGGCATAATTTGGTTTATTTTCATTTTCTCGGAAACTAGTAGGCCTAGAATTAAGATTTTTGGTTTAAAATGTTCGTAATGAATGCCTCTACAAATCTTGTTATGGTCAAAACCACGCCAGACTTACCGTTTTTGAGAAAAAATATGTGCATCGCACAATAACATACATATTTTTACATATTTTCAGCTAAAAGTATGGCATAATTTGGTTTATTTTCATTTTCTCGGAAACTAGTAGGCCTAGAATTAAGATTTTTGGTTTAAAATGTTCGTAATGAATGCCTCTACAAATCTTGTTATGGTCAAAACCACGCCAGACTTACCGTTTTTGAGAAAAAATATGTGCATCGCACAATAACATACATATTTTTACATATTTTCAGCTAAAAGTATGGCATAATTTGGTTTATTTTCATTTTCTCGGAAACTAGTAGGCCTAGAATTAAGATTTTTGGTTTAAAATGTTCGTAATGAATGCCTCTACAAATCTTGTTATGGTCAAAACCACGCCAGACTTACCGTTTTTGAGAAAAAATATGTGCATCGCACAATAACATACATATTTTCAGCTAAAAGTATGGCATAATTTGGTTTATTTTCATTTTCTCGGAAACTAGTAGGCCTAGAATTAAGATTTTTGGTTTAAAATGTTCGTAATGAATGCCTCTACAAATCTTGTTATGGTCAAAACCACGCCAGACTTACCGTTTTTGAGAAAAAATATGTGCATCGCACAATAACATACATATTTTTACATATTTTCAGCTAAAAGTATGGCATAATTCGGTTTATTTTCATTTTCTCGGAAACTAGAAGGCCTAGAATTAAGATTTTTGGTTTAAAATGTTCGTACTGAATGCCTCTACAAATCTTGTTATGGTCAAAACCACGCCAGACTTACCGTTTTTGAGAAAAAATATGTGCATCGCACAATAACATACATATTTTCAGCTAAAAGTATGGCATAATTTGGTTTATTTTCATTTTCTCGGAAACTAGTAGGCCTAGAATTAAAATTTTTGGTTTAAAATGTTCGTAATGAATGCCTCTACAAATCTTGTTATGGTCAAAACCACGCCAGACTTACCGTTTTTGAGAAAAAATATGTGCATCGCACAATAACATACATATTTTTACATATTTTCAGCTAAAAGTATGGCATAATTTGGTTTATTTTCATTTTCTCGGAAACTAGTAGGCCTAGAATTAAGATTTTTGGTTTAAAATGTTCGTAATGAATGCCTCTACAAATCTTGTTATGGTCAAAACCACGCCAGACTTACCGTTTTTGAGAAAAAATTTGTGCATCGCACAATAACATACATATTTTCAGCTAAAAGTATGGCATAATTTGGTTTATTTTCATTTTCTCGGAAACTAGTAGGCCTAGAATTAAGATTTTTGGTTTAAAATGTTCGTAATGAATGCCTCTACAAATCTTGTTATGGTCAAAACCACGCCAGACTTACCGTTTTTGAGAAAAAATATGTGCATCGCACAATAACATACATATTTTTACATATTTTCAGCTAAAAGTATGGCATAATTCGGTTTATTTTCATTTTCTCGGAAACTAGTAGGCCTAGAATTAAGATTTTTGGTTTAAAATGTTCGTAATGAATGCCTCTACAAATCTTGTTATGGTCAAAACCACGCCAGACTTACCGTTTTTGAGAAAAAATATGTGCATCGCACAATAACATACATATTTTCAGCTAAAAGTATGGCATAATTTGGTTTATTTTCATTTTCTCGGAAACTAGTAGGCCTAGAATTAAGATTTTTGGTTTAAAATGTTCGTAATGAATGCCTCTACAAATCTTGTTATGGTCAAAACCACGCCAGACTTACCGTTTTTGAGAAAAAATATGTGCATCGCACAATAACATACATATTTTCAGCTAAAAGTATGGCATAATTTGGTTTATTTTCATTTTCTCGGAAACTAGTAGGCCTAGAATTAAGATTTTTGGTTTAAAATGTTCGTAATGAATGCCTCTACAAATCTTGTTATGGTCAAAACCACGCCAGACTTACCGTTTTTGAGAAAAAATATGTGCATCGCACAATAACATACATATTTTTACATATTTTCAGCTCAAAGTATGGCATAATTCGGTTTATTTTCATTTTCTCGGAAACTAGTAGGCCTAGAATTAAGATTTTTGGTTTAAAATGTTCGTAATGAATGCCTCTACAAATCTTGTTATGGTCAAAACCACGCCAGACTTACCGTTTTTGAGAAAAAATATGTGCATCGCACAATAACATACATATTTTCAGCTAAAAGTATGGCATGATTTGGTTTATTTTCATTTTCTCGGAAACTAGTAGGCCTAGAATTAAGATTTTTGGTTTAAAATGTTCGTAATGAATGCCTCTACAAATCTTGTTATTGTCAAAACCACGCCAGACTTACCGTTTTTGAGAAAAAATATGTGCATCGCACAATAACATACATATTTTTACATATTTTCAGCTAAAAGTATGGCATAATTTGGTTTATTTTCATTTTCTCGGAAACTAGTAGGCCTAGAATTAAGATTTTTGGTTTAAAATGTTCGTAATGAATGCCTCTACAAATCTTGTTATGGTCAAAACCACGCCAGACTTACCGTTTTTGAGAAAAAATATGTGCATCGCACAATAACATACATATTTTCAGCTAAAAGTATGGCATAATTTGGTTTATTTTCATTTTCTCGGAAACTAGTAGGCCTAGAATTAAGATTTTTGGTTTAAAATGTTCGTAATGAATGCCTCTACAAATCTTGTCATGGTCAAAACCACGCCAGACTTACCGTTTTTGAGAAAAAATATGTGCATCGCACAATAACATACATATTTTCAGCTAAAAGTATGGCATAATTTGGTTTATTTTCATTTTCTCGGAAACTAGTAGGCCTAGAATTAAGATTTTTGGTTTAAAATGTTCGTAATGAATGCCTCTACAAATCTTGTTATGGTCAAAACCACGCCAGACTTACCGTTTTTGAGAAAAAATATGTGCATCGCACAATAACATACATATTTTTACATATTTTCAGCTAAAAGTATGGCATAATTTGGTTTATTTTCATTTTCTCGGAAACTAGTAGGCCTAGAATTAAGATTTTTGGTTTAAAATGTTCGTAATGAATGCCTCTACAAATCTTGTTATGGTCAAAACCACGCCAGACTTACCGTTTTTGAGAAAAAATATGTGCATCGCACAATAACATACATATTTTTACATATTTTCAGCTAAAAGTATGGCATAATTTGGTTTATTTTCATTTTCTCGGAAACTAGTAGGCCTAGAATTAAGATTTTTGGTTTAAAATGTTCGTAATGAATGCCTCTACAAATCTTGTTATGGTCAAAACCACGCCAGACTTACCGTTTTTGAGAAAAAATATGTGCATCGCACAATAACATACATATTTTCAGCTAAAAGTATGGCATAATTTGGTTTATTTTCATTTTCTCGGAAACTAGTAGGCCTAGAATTAAGATTTTTGGTTTAAAATGTTCGTAATGAATGCCTCTACAAATCTTGTCATGGTCAAAACCACGCCAGACTTACCGTTTTTGAGAAAAAATATGTGCATCGCACAATAACATACATATTTTCAGCTAAAAGTATGGCATAATTTGGTTTATTTTCATTTTCTCGGAAACTAGTAGGCCTAGAATTAAGATTTTTGGTTTAAAATGTTCGTAATGAATGCCTCTACAAATCTTGTTATGGTCAAAACCACGCCAGACTTACCGTTTTTGAGAAAAAATATGTGCATCGCACAATAACATACATATTTTCAGCTAAAAGTATGGCATAATTTGGTTTATTTTCATTTTCTCGGAAACTAGTAGGCCTAGAATTAAGATTTTTGGTTTAAAATGTTCGTAATGAATGCCTCTACAAATCTTGTTATGGTCAAAACCACGCCAGACTTACCGTTTTTGAGAAAAAATATGTGCATCGCACAATAACATACATATTTTTACATATTTTCAGCTAAAAGTATGGCATAATTTGGTTTATTTTCATTTTCTCGGAAACTAGTAGGCCTAGAATTAAGATTTTTGGTTTAAAATGTTCGTAATGAATGCCTCTACAAATCTTGTTATGGTCAAAACCACGCCAGACTTACCGTTTTTGAGAAAAAATATGTGCATCGCACAATAACATACATATTTTTACATATTTTCAGCTAAAAGTATGGCATAATTTGGTTTATTTTCATTTTCTCGGAAACTAGTAGGCCTAGAATTAAGATTTTTGGTTTAAAATGTTCGTAATGAATGCCTCTACAAATCTTGTTATGGTCAAAACCACGCCAGACTTACCGTTTTTGAGAAAAAATATGTGCATCGCACAATAACATACATATTTTCAGCTAAAAGTATGGCATAATTTGGTTTATTTTCATTTTCTCGGAAACTAGTAGGCCTAGAATTAAGATTTTTGGTTTAAAATGTTCGTAATGAATGCCTCTACAAATCTTGTTATGGTCAAAACCACGCCAGACTTACCGTTTTTGAGAAAAAATATGTGCATCGCACAATAACATACATATTTTCAGCTAAAAGTATGGCATAATTTGGTTTATTTTCATTTTCTCGGAAACTAGTAGGCCTAGAATTAAGATTTTTGGTTTAAAATGTTCGTAATGAATGCCTCTACAAATCCTGTTATGGTCAAAACCACGCCAGACTTACCGTTTTTGAGAAAAAATATGTGCATCGCACAATAACATACATATTTTCAGCTAAAAGTATGGCATAATTTGGTTTATTTTCATTTTCTCGGAAACTAGTAGGCCTAGAATTAAGATTTTTGGTTTAAAATGTTCGTAATGAATGCCTCTACAAATCTTGTTATGGTCAAAACCACGCCAGACTTACCGTTTTTGAGAAAAAATATGTGCATCGCACAATAACATACATATTTTTACATATTTTCAGCTAAAAGTATGGCATAATTCGGTTTATTTTCATTTTCTCGGAAACTAGTAGGCCTAGAATTAAGATTTTTGGTTTAAAATGTTCGTACTGAATGCCTCTACAAATCTTGTTATGGTCAAAACCACGCCAGACTTACCGTTTTTGAGAAAAAATATGTGCATCGCACAATAACATACATATTTTTACATATTTTCAGCTAAAAGTATGGCATAATTTGGTTTATTTTCATTTTCTCGGAAACTAGTAGGCCTAGAATTAAGATTTTTGGTTTAAAATGTTCGTAATGAATGCCTCTACAAATCTTGTTATGGTCAAAACCACGCCAGACTTACCGTTTTTGAGAAAAAATATGTGCATCGCACAATAACATACATATTTTTACATATTTTCAGCTAAAAGTATGGCATAATTCGGTTTATTTTCATTTTCTCGGAAACTAGTAGGCCTAGAATTAAGATTTTTGGTTTAAAATGTTCGTAATGAATGCCTCTACAAATCTTGTTATGGTCAAAACCACGCCAGACTTACCGTTTTTGAGAAAAAATATGTGCATCGCACAATAACATACATATTTTCAGCTAAAAGTATGGCATAATTTGGTTTATTTTCATTTTCTCGGAAACTAGTAGGCCTAGAATTAAGATTTTTGGTTTAAAATGTTCGTAATGAATGCCTCTACAAATCTTGTTATGGTCAAAACCACGCCAGACTTACCGTTTTTGAGAAAAAATATGTGCATCGCACAATAACATACATATTTTTACATATTTTCAGCTAAAAGTATGGCATAATTTGGTTTATTTTCATTTTCTCGGAAACTAGTAGGCCTAGAATTAAGATTTTTGGTTTAAAATGTTCGTAATGAATGCCTCTACAAATCTTGTTATGGTCAAAACCACGCCAGACTTACCGTTTTTGAGAAAAAATATGTGCATCGCACAATAACATACATATTTTTACATATTTTCAGCTAAAAGTATGGCATAATTTGGTTTATTTTCATTTTCTCGGAAACTAGTAGGCCTAGAATTAAGATTTTTGGTTTAAAATGTTCGTAATGAATGCCTCTACAAATCTTGTTATGGTCAAAACCACGCCAGACTTACCGTTTTTGAGAAAAAATATGTGCATCGCACAATAACATACATATTTTTACATATTTTCAGCTAAAAGTATGGCATAATTTGGTTTATTTTCATTTTCTCGGAAACTAGTAGGCCTAGAATTAAGATTTTTGGTTTAAAATGTTCGTAATGAATGCCTCTACAAATCTTGTTATGGTCAAAACCACGCCAGACTTACCGTTTTTGAGAAAAAATATGTGCATCGCACAATAACATACATATTTTTACATATTTTCAGCTAAAAGTATGGCATAATTTGGTTTATTTTCATTTTCTCGGAAACTAGTAGGCCTAGAATTAAGATTTTTGGTTTAAAATGTTCGTAATGAATGCCTCTACAAATCTTGTTATGGTCAAAACCACGCCAGACTTACCGTTTTTGAGAAAAAATATGTGCATCGCACAATAACATACATATTTTTACATATTTTCAGCTAAAAGTATGGCATAATTTGGTTTATTTTCATTTTCTCGGAAACTAGTAGGCCTAGAATTAAGATTTTTGGTTTAAAATGTTCGTAATGAATGCCTCTACAAATCTTGTTATGGTCAAAACCACGCCAGACTTACCGTTTTTGAGAAAAAATATGTGCATCGCACAATAACATACATATTTTCAGCTAAAAGTATGGTATAATTTGGTTTATTTTCATTTTCTCGGAAACTAGTAGGCCTAGAATTAAGATTTTTGGTTTAAAATGTTCGTAATGAATGCCTCTACAAATCTTGTTATGGTCAAAACCACGCCAGACTTACCGTTTTTGAGAAAAAATATGTGCATCGCACAATAACATACATATTTTCAGCTAAAGGTATGGCATAATTTGGTTTATTTTCATTTTCTCGGAAACTAGTAGGCCTAGAATTAAGATTTTTGGTTTAAAATGTTCGTAATGAATGCCTCTACAAATCTTGTTATGATCAAAACCACGCCAGACTTACCGTTTTTGAGAAAAAATATGTGCATCGCACAATAACATACATATTTTTACATATTTTCAGCTAAAAGTATGGCATAATTTGGTTTATTTTCATTTTCTCGGAAACTAGTAGGCCTAGAATTAAGATTTTTGTTTTAAAATGTTCGTAATGAATGCCTCTACAAATCTTGTTATGGTCAAAACCACGCCAGACTTACCGTTTTTGAGAAAAAATATGTGCATCGCACAATAACATACATATTTTCAGCTAAAAGTATGGCATAATTTGGTTTATTTTCATTTTCTCGGAAACTAGTAGGCCTAGAATTAAGATTTTTGGTTTAAAATGTTCGTAATGAATGCCTCTACAAATCTTGTTATGGTCAAAACCACGCCAGACTTACCGTTTTTGAGAAAAAATATGTGCATCGCACAATAACATACATATTTTTACATATTTTCAGCTAAAAGTATGGCATAATTTGGTTTATTTTCATTTTCTCGGAAACTAGTAGGCCTAGAATTAAGATTTTTGGTTTAAAATGTTCGTAATGAATGTCTCTACAAATCTTGTTATGGTCAAAACCACGCCAGACTTACCGTTTTTGAGAAAAAATATGTGCATCGCACAATAACATACATATTTTTACATATTTTCAGCTAAAAGTATGGCATAATTTGGTTTATTTTCATTTTCTCGGAAACTAGTAGGCCTAGAATTAAGATTTTTGGTTTAAAATGTTCGTAATGAATGCCTCTACAAATCTTGTTATGGTCAAAACCACGCCAGACTTACCGTTTTTGAGAAAAAATATGTGCATCGCACAATAACATACATATTTTCAGCTAAAAGTATGGTATAATTTGGTTTATTTTCATTTTCTCGGAAACTAGTAGGCCTAGAATTAAGATTTTTGGTTTAAAATGTTCGTAATGAATGCCTCTACAAATCTTGTTATGGTCAAAACCACGCCAGACTTACCGTTTTTGAGAAAAAATATGTGCATCGCACAATAACATACATATTTTCAGCTAAAGGTATGGCATAATTTGGTTTATTTTCATTTTCTCGGAAACTAGTAGGCCTAGAATTAAGATTTTTGGTTTAAAATGTTCGTAATGAATGCCTCTACAAATCTTGTTATGATCAAAACCACGCCAGACTTACCGTTTTTGAGAAAAAATATGTGCATCGCACAATAACATACATATTTTTACATATTTTCAGCTAAAAGTATGGCATAATTTGGTTTATTTTCATTTTCTCGGAAACTAGTAGGCCTAGAATTAAGATTTTTGGTTTAAAATGTTCGTAATGAATGCCTCTACAAATCTTGTTATGGTCAAAACCACGCCAGACTTACCGTTTTTGAGAAAAAATATGTGCATCGCACAATAACATACATATTTTTTACATATTTTCAGCTAAAAGTATGGCATAATTTGGTTTATTTTCATTTTCTCGGAAACTAGTAGGCCTAGAATTAAGATTTTTGGTTTAAAATGTTCGTAATGAATGTCTCTACAAATCTTGTTATGGTCAAAACCACGCCAGACTTACCGTTTTTGAGAAAAAATATGTGCATCGCACAATAACATACATATTTTTACATATTTTCAGCTAAAAGTATGGCATAATTTGGTTTATTTTCATTTTCTCGGAAACTAGTAGGCCTAGAATTAAGATTTTTGGTTTAAAATGTTCGTAATGAATGCCTCTACAAATCTTGTTATGGCCAAAACTACGCCAGACTTACCGTTTTTGAGAAAAAATATGTGCATCGCACAATAACATACATATTTTTACATATTTTCAGCTAAAAGTATGGCATAATTTGGTTTATTTTCATTTTCTCGGAAACTAGTAATCCTAGAATTAAGATTTTTGGTTTAAAATGTTCGTAATGAATGCCTCTACAAATCTTGTTATGGTCAAAACCACGCCAGACTTACCGTTTTTGAGAAAAAATATGTGCATCGCACAATAACATACATATTTTCAGCTAAAAGTATGGCATAATTTGGTTTATTTTCATTTTCTCGGAAACTAGTAGGCCTAGAATTAAGATTTTTGGTTTAAAATGTTCGTAATGAATGCCTCTACAAATCTTGTTATGGTCAAAACCACGCCAGACTTACCGTTTTTGAGAAAAAATATGTGCATCGCACAATAACATACATATTTTTACATATTTTCAGCTAAAAGTATGGCATAATTTGGTTTATTTTCATTTTCTCGGAAACTAGTAGGCCTAGAATTAAGATTTTTGGTTTAAAATGTTCGTAATGAATGCCTCTACAAATCTTGTTATGGTCAAAACCACGCCAGACTTACCGTTTTTGAGAAAAAATATGTGCATCGCACAATAACATACATATTTTCAGCTAAAAGTATGGCATAATTTGGTTTATTTTCATTTTCTCGGAAACTAGTAGGCCTAGAATTAAGATTTTTGGTTTAAAATGTTCGTAATGAATGCCTCTACAAATCTTGTTATGGTCAAAACCACGCCAGACTTACCGTTTTTGAGAAAAAATATGTGCATCGCACAATAACATACATATTTTTACATATTTTCAGCTAAAAGTATGGCATAATTTGGTTTATTTTCATTTTCTCGGAAACTAGTAGGCCTAGAATTAAGATTTTTGGTTTAAAATGTTCGTAATGAATGCCTCTACAAATCTTGTTATGGTCAAAACCACGCCAGACTTACCGTTTTTGAGAAAAAATATGTGCATCGCACAATAACATACATATTTTTACATATTTTCAGCTAAAAGTATGGCATAATTTGGTTTATTTTCATTTTCTCGGAAACTAGTAGGCCTAGAATTAAGATTTTTGGTTTAAAATGTTCGTAATGAATGCCTCTACAAATCTTGTTATGGTCAAAACCACGCCAGACTTACCGTTTTTGAGAAAAAATATGTGCATCGCACAATAACATACATATTTTTACATATTTTCAGCTAAAAGTATGGCATAATTTGGTTTATTTTCATTTTCTCGGAAACTAGTAGGCCTAGAATTAAGATTTTTGGTTTAAAATGTTCGTAATGAATGCCTCTACAAATCTTGTTATGGTCAAAACCACGCCAGACTTACCGTTTTTGAGAAAAAATATGTGCATCGCACAATAACATACATATTTTTACATATTTTCAGCTAAAAGTATGGCATAATTTGGTTTATTTTCATTTTCTCGGAAACTAGTAGGCCTAGAATTAAGATTTTTGGTTTAAAATGTTCGTAATGAATGCCTCTACAAATCTTGTTATGGTCAAAACCACGCCAGACTTACCGTTTTTGAGAAAAAATATGTGCATCGCACAATAACATACATATTTTCAGCTAAAAGTATGGCATAATTTGGTTTATTTTCATTTTCTCGGAAACTAGTAGGCCTAGAATTAAGATTTTTGGTTTAAAATGTTCGTAATGAATGCCTCTACAAATCTTGTTCTGGTCAAAACCACGCCAGACTTACCGTTTTTGAGAAAAAATATGTGCATCGCACAATAACATACATATTTTCAGCTAAAGGTATGGCATAATTTGGTTTATTTTCATTTTCTCGAAAACTAGTAGGCCTAGAATTAAGATTTTTGGTTTAAAATGTTCGTAATGAATGCCTCTACAAATCTTGTTATGATCAAAACCACGCCAGACTTACCGTTTTTGAGAAAAAATATGTGCATCGCACAATAACATACATATTTTTACATATTTTCAGCTAAAAGTATGGCATAATTTGGTTTATTTTCATTTTCTCGGAAACTAGTAGGCCTAGAATTAAGATTTTTGGTTTAAAATGTTCGTAATGAATGCCTCTACAAATCTTGTTATGGTCAAAACCACGCCAGACTTACCGTTTTTGAGAAAAAATATGTGCATCGCACAATAACATACATATTTTCAGCTAAAGGTATGGCATAATTTGGTTTATTTTCATTTTCTCGAAAACTAGTAGGCCTAGAATTAAGATTTTTGGTTTAAAATGTTCGTAATGAATGCCTCTACAAATCTTGTTATGATCAAAACCACACCAGACTTACCGTTTTTGAGAAAAAATATGTGCATCGCACAATAACATACATATTTTTACATATTTTCAGCTAAAAGTATGGCATAATTTGGTTTATTTTCATTTTCTCGGAAACTAGTAGGCCTAGAATTAAGATTTTTGGTTTAAAATGTTCGTAATGAATGCCTCTACAAATCTTGTTATGGTCAAAACCACGCCAGACTTACCGTTTTTGAGAAAAAATATGTGCATCGCACAATAACATACATATTTTCAGCTAAAAGTATGGCATAATTTGGTTTATTTTCATTTTCTCGGAAACTAGTAGGCCTAGAATTAAGATTTTTGGTTTAAAATGTTCGTAATGAATGCCTCTACAAATCTTGTTATGGTCAAAACCACGCCAGACTTACCGTTTTTGAGAAAAAATATGTGCATCGCACAATAACATACATATTTTCAGCTAAAAGTATGGCATAATTTGGTTTATTTTCATTTTCTCGGAAACTAGTAGGCCTAGAATTAAGATTTTTGGTTTAAAATGTTCGTAATGAATGCCTCTACAAATCTTGTTATGGTCAAAACCAAGCCAGACTTACCGTTTTTGAGAAAAAATATGTGCATCGCACAATAACATACATATTTTCAGCTAAAAGTATGGCATAATTTGGTTTATTTTCATTTTCTCGGAAACTAGTAGGCCTAGAATTAAGATTTTTGGTTTAAAATGTTCGTAATGAATGCCTCTACAAATCTTGTTATGGTCAAAACCACGCCAGACTTACCGTTTTTGAGAAAAAATATGTGCATCGCACAATAACATACATATTTTTACATATTTTCAGCTAAAAGTATGGCATAATTTGGTTTATTTTCATTTTCTCGGAAACTAGTAGGCCTAGAATTAAGATTTTTGGTTTAAAATGTTCGTAATGAATGCCTCTACAAATCTTGTTATGGTCAAAACCACGCCAGACTTACCGTTTTTGAGAAAAAATATGTGCATCGCACAATAACATACATATTTTCAGCTAAAAGTATGGCATAATTTGGTTTATTTTCATTTTCTCGGAAACTAGTAGGCCTAGAATTAAGATTTTTGGTTTAAAATGTTCGTAATGAATGCCTCTACAAATCTTGTTATGGTCAAAACCACGCCAGACTTACCGTTTTTGAGAAAAAATATGTGCATCGCACAATAACATACATATTTTTACATATTTTCAGCTAAAAGTATGGCATAATTTGGTTTATTTTCATTTTCTCGGAAACTAGTAGGCCTAGAATTAAGATTTTTGGTTTAAAATGTTCGTAATGAATGCCTCTACAAATCTTGTTATGGTCAAAACCACGCCAGACTTACCGTTTTTGAGAAAAAATATGTGCATCGCACAATAACATACATATTTTCAGCTAAAAGTATGGCATAATTTGGTTTATTTTCATTTTCTCGGAAACTAGTAGGCCTAGAATAAAGATTTTTGGTTTAAAATGTTCGTAATGAATGCCTCTACAAATCTTGTTATGGTCAAAACCACGCCAGACTTACCGTTTTTGAGAAAAAATATGTGCATCGCACAATAACATACATATTTTTACATATTTTCAGCTAAAAGTATGGCATAATTTGGTTTATTTTCATTTTCTCGGAAACTAGTAGGCCTAGAATTAAGATTTTTGGTTTAAAATGTTCGTAATGAATGCCTCTACACATCTTGTTATGGTCAAAACCACGCCAGACTTACCGTTTTTGAGAAAAAATATGTGCATCGCACAATAACATACATATTTTCAGCTAAAAGTATGGCATAATTTGGTTTATTTTCATTTTCTCGGAAACTAGTAGGCCTAGAATTAAGATTTTTGGTTTAAAATGTTCGTAATGAATGCCTCTACAAATCTTGTTATGGTCAAAACCACGCCAGACTTACCGTTTTTGAGAAAAAATATGTGCATCGCACAATAACATACATATTTTTACATATTTTCAGCTAAAAGTATGGCATAATTTGGTTTATTTTCATTTTCTCGGAAACTAGTAGGCCTAGAATTAAGATTTTTGGTTTAAAATGTTCGTAATGAATGCCTCTACAAATCTTGTTATGGTCAAAACCACGCCAGACTTACCGTTTTTGAGAAAAAATATGTGCATCGCACAATAACATACATATTTTCAGCTAAAAGTATGGCATAATTTGGTTTATTTTCATTTTCTCGGAAACTAGTAGGCCTAGAATTAAGATTTTTGGTTTAAAATGTTCGTAATGAATGCCTCTACAAATCTTGTTATGGTCAAAACCACGCCAGACTTACCGTTTTTGAGAAAAAATATGTGCATCGCACAATAACATACATATTTTTACATATTTTCAGCTAAAAGTATGGCATAATTTGGTTTATTTTCATTTTCTCGGAAACTAGTAGGCCTAGAATTAAGATTTTTGGTTTAAAATGTTCGTAATGAATGCCTCTACAAATCTTGTTATGGTCAAAACCACGCCAGACTTACCGTTTTTGAGAAAAAATATGTGCATCGCACAATAACATACATATTTTCAGCTAAAAGTATGGCATAATTTGGTTTATTTTCATTTTCTCGGAAACTAGTAGGCCTAGAATAAAGATTTTTGGTTTAAAATGTTCGTAATGAATGCCTCTACAAATCTTGTTATGGTCAAAACCACGCCAGACTTACCGTTTTTGAGAAAAAATATGTGCATCGCACAATAACATACATATTTTTACATATTTTCAGCTAAAAGTATGGCATAATTTGGTTTATTTTCATTTTCTCGGAAACTAGTAGGCCTAGAATTAAGATTTTTGGTTTAAAATGTTCGTAATGAATGCCTCTACACATCTTGTTATGGTCAAAACCACGCCAGACTTACCGTTTTTGAGAAAAAATATGTGCATCGCACAATAACATACATATTTTCAGCTAAAAGTATGGCATAATTTGGTTTATTTTCATTTTCTCGGAAACTAGTAGGCCTAGAATTAAGATTTTTGGTTTAAAATGTTCGTAATGAATGCCTCTACAAATCTTGTTATGGTCAAAACCACGCCAGACTTACCGTTTTTGAGAAAAAATATGTGCATCGCACAATAACATACATATTTTTACATATTTTCAGCTAAAAGTATGGCATAATTTGGTTTATTTTCATTTTCTCGGAAACTAGTAGGCCTAGAATTAAGATTTTTGGTTTAAAATGTTCGTAATGAATGCCTCTACAAATCTTGTTATGGTCAAAACCACGCCAGACTTACCGTTTTTGAGAAAAAATATGTGCATCGCACAATAACATACATATTTTTACATATTTTCAGCTAAAAGTATGGCATAATTTGGTTTATTTTCATTTTCTCGGAAACTAGTAGGCCTAGAATTAAGATTTTTGGTTTAAAATGTTCGTAATGAATGCCTCTACAAATCTTGTTATGGTCAAAACCACGCCAGACTTACCGTTTTTGAGAAAAAATATGTGCATCGCACAATAACATACATATTTTTACATATTTTCAGCTAAAAGTATGGCATAATTTGGTTTATTTTCATTTTCTCGGAAACTAGTAGGCCTAGAATTAAGATTTTTGGTTTAAAATGTTCGTAATGAATGCCTCTACAAATCTTGTTATGGTCAAAACCACGCCAGACTTACCGTTTTTGAGAAAAAATATGTGCATCGCACAATAACATACATATTTTCAGCTAAAAGTATGGCATAATTTGGTTTATTTTCATTTTCTCGGAAACTAGTAGGCCTAGAATAAAGATTTTTGGTTTAAAATGTTCGTAATGAATGCCTCTACAAATCTTGTTATGGTCAAAACCACGCCAGACTTACCGTTTTTGAGAAAAAATATGTGCATCGCACAATAACATACATATTTTTACATATTTTCAGCTAAAAGTATGGCATAATTTGGTTTATTTTCATTTTCTCGGAAACTAGTAGGCCTAGAATTAAGATTTTTGGTTTAAAATGTTCGTAATGAATGCCTCTACACATCTTGTTATGGTCAAAACCACGCCAGACTTACCGTTTTTGAGAAAAAATATGTGCATCGCACAATAACATACATATTTTTACATATTTTCAGCTAAAAGTATGGCATAATTTGGTTTATTTTCATTTTCTCGGAAACTAGTAGGCCTAGAATTAAGATTTTTGGTTTAAAATGTTCGTAATGAATGCCTCTACAAATCTTGTTATGGTCAAAACCACGCCAGACTTACCGTTTTTGAGAAAAAATATGTGCATCGCACAATAACATACATATTTTCAGCTAAAAGTATGGCATAATTTGGTTTATTTTCATTTTCTCGGAAACTAGTAGGCCTAGAATTAAGATTTTTGGTTTAAAATGTTCGTAATGAATGCCTCTACAAATCTTGTTATGGTCAAAACCACGCCAGACTTACCGTTTTTGAGAAAAAATATGTGCATCGCACAATAACATACATATTTTCAGCTAAAAGTATGGCATAATTTGGTTTATTTTCATTTTCTCGGAAACTAGTAGGCCTAGAATTAAGATTTTTGGTTTAAAATGTTCGTAATGAATGCCTCTACAAATCCTGTTATGGTCAAAACCACGCCAGACTTACCGTTTTTGAGAAAAAATATGTGCATCGCACAATAACATACATATTTTCAGCTAAAAGTATGGCATAATTTGGTTTATTTTCATTTTCTCGGAAACTAGTAGGCCTAGAATTAAGATTTTTGGTTTAAAATGTTCGTAATGAATGCCTCTACAAATCTTGTTATGGTCAAAACCACGCCAGACTTACCGTTTTTGAGAAAAAATATGTGCATCGCACAATAACATACATATTTTCAGCTAAAAGTATGGCATAATTTGGTTTATTTTCATTTTCTCGGAAACTAGTAGGCCTAGAATTAAGATTTTTAGTTTAAAATGTTCGTAATGAATGCCTCTACAAATCCTGTTATGGTCAAAACCACGCCAGACTTACCGTTTTTGAGAAAAAATATGTGCATCGCACAATAACATACATATTTTCAGCTAAAAGTATGGCATAATTTGGTTTATTTTCATTTTCTCGGAAACTAGTAGGCCTAGAATTAAGATTTTTGGTTTAAAATGTTCGTAATGAATGCCTCTACAAATCTTGTTATGGTCAAAACCACGCCAGACTTACCGTTTTTGAGAAAAAATATGTGCATCGCACAATAACATACATATTTTCAGCTAAAAGTATGGCATAATTTGGTTTATTTTCATTTTCTCGGAAACTAGTAGGCCTAGAATTAAGATTTTTGGTTTAAAATGTTCGTAATGAATGCCTCTACAAATCCTGTTATGGTCAAAACCACGCCAGACTTACCGTTTTTGAGAAAAAATATGTGCATCGCACAATAACATACATATTTTTACATATTTTCAGCTAAAAGTATGGCATAATTTGGTTTATTTTCATTTTCTCGGAAACTAGTAGGCCTAGAATTAAGATTTTTGGTTTAAAATGTTCGTAATGAATGCCTCTACAAATCCTGTTATGGTCAAAACCACGCCAGACTTACCGTTTTTGAGAAAAAATATGTGCATCGCACAATAACATACATATTTTCAGCTAAAAGTATGGCATAATTTGGTTTATTTTCATTTTCTCGGAAACTAGTAGGCCTAGAATTAAGATTTTTGGTTTAAAATGTTCGTAATGAATGCCTCTACAAATCTTGTTATGGTCAAAACCACGCCAGACTTACCGTTTTTGAGAAAAAATATGTGCATCGCACAATAACATACATATTTTCAGCTAAAAGTATGGCATAATTTGGTTTATTTTCATTTTCTCGGAAACTAGTAGGCCTAGAATTAAGATTTTTGGTTTAAAATGTTCGTAATGAATGCCTCTACAAATCTTGTTATGGTCAAAACCACGCCGGACTTACCGTTTTTGAGAAAAAATATGTGCATCGCACAATAACATACATATTTTTACATATTTTCAGCTAAAAGTATGGCATAATTTGGTTTATTTTTATTTTCTCGGAAACTAGTAGGCCTAGAATTAAGATTTTTGATTTAAAATGTTCGTAATGAATGCCTCTACAAATCTTGTTATGGTCAAAACCACGCCAGACTTACCGTTTTTGAGAAAAAATATGTGCATCGCACAATAACATACATATTTTCAGCTAAAAGTATGGCATAATTTGGTTTATTTTCATTTTCTCGGAAACTAGTAGGCCTAGAATTAAGATTTTTGGTTTAAAATGTTCGTAATGAATGCCTCTACAAATCTTGTTATGGTCAAAACCACGCCAGACTTACCGTTTTTGAGAAAAAATATGTGCATCGCACAATAACATACATATTTTCAGCTAAAAGTATGGCATAATTTGGTTTATTCTCATTTTCTCGGAAACTAGTAGGCCTAGAATTAAGATTTTTGGTTTAAAGTGTTCGTAATGAATGCCTCTACAAATCTTGTTATGGTCAAAACCACGCCAGACTTACCGTTTTTCAGAAAAAATATGTGCATCGCACAATAACATACATATTTTTACATATTTTCAGCTAAAAGTATGGCATAATTTGGTTTATTTTCATTTTCTCGGAAACTAGTAGGCCTAGAATTAAGATTTTTGGTTTAAAATGTTCGTAATGAATGCCTCTACAAATCTTGTTATGGTCAAAACCACGCCAGACTTACCGTTTTTGAGAAAAAATATGTGCATCGCACAATAACATACATATTTTCAACTAAAAGTATGGCATAATTTGGTTTATTTTCATTTTCTCGGAAACTAGTAGGCCTAGAATTAAGATTTTTGGTTTAAAATGTTCGTAATGAATGCCTCTACAAATCTTGTTATGGTCAAAACCACGCCAGACTTACCGTTTTTGAGAAAAAATATGTGCATCGCACAATAACATACATATTTTCAGCTAAAAGTATGGCATAATTTGGTTTATTTTCATTTTCTCGGAAACTAGTAGGCCTAGAATTAAGATTTTTGGTTTAAAATGTTCGTAATGAATGCCTCTACAAATCTTGTTATGGTCAAAACCACGCCAGACTTACCGTTTTTGAGAAAAAATATGTGCATCGCACAATAACATACATATTTTTACATATTTTCAGCTAAAAGTATGGCATAATTTGGTTTATTTTCATTTTCTCGGAAACTAGTAGGCCTAGAATTAAGATTTTTGGTTTAAAATGTTCGTAATGAATGCCTCTACAAATCTTGTTATGGTAAAAACCACGCCAGACTTACCGTTTTTGAGAAAAAATATGTGCATCGCACAATAACATACATATTTTTACATATTTTCAGCTAAAAGTATGGCATAATTTGGTTTATTTTCATTTTCTCGGAAACTAGTAGGCCTAGAATTAAGATTTTTGGTTTAAAATGTTCGTAATGAATGCCTCTACAAATCTTGTTATGGTCAAAACCACGCCAGACTTACCGTTTTTGAGAAAAAATATGTGCATCGCACAATAACATACATATTTTCAGCTAAAAGTATGGCATAATTTGGTTTATTTTCATTTTCTCGGAAACTAGTAGGCCTAGAATTAAGATTTTTGGTTTAAAATGTTCGTAATGAATGCCTCTACAAATCTTGTTATGGTCAAAACCACGCCAGACTTACCGTTTTTGAGAAAAAATATGTGCATCGCACAATAACATACATATTTTTACATATTTTCAGCTAAAAGTATGGCATAATTTGGTTTATTTTCATTTTCTCGGAAACTAGTAGGCCTAGAATTAAGATTTTTGGTTTAAAATGTTCGTAATGAATGCCTCTACAAATCTTGTTATGGTCAAAACCACGCCAGACTTACCGTTTTTGAGAAAAAATATGTGCATCGCACAATAACATACATATTTTCAGCTAAAAGTATGGCATAATTTGGTTTATTTTCATTTTCTCGGAAACTAGTAGGCCTAGAATTAAGATTTTTGGTTTAAAATGTTCGTAATGAATGCCTCTACAAATCTTGTTATGGTCAAAACAACGCCAGACTTACCGTTTTTGAGAAAAAATATGTGCATCGCACAATAACATACATATTTTTACATATTTTCAGCTAAAAGTATGGCATAATTTGGTTTATTTTCATTTTCTCGGAAACTAGTAGGCCTAGAATTAAGATTTTTGGTTTAAAATGTTCGTAATGAATGCCTCTACAAATCTTGTTATGGTAAAAACCACGCCAGACTTACCGTTTTTGAGAAAAAATATGTGCATCGCACAATAACATACATATTTTCAGCTAAAAGTATGGCATAATTTGGTTTATTTTCATTTTCTCGGAAACTAGTAGGCCTAGAATTAAGATTTTTGGTTTAAAATGTTCGTAATGAATGCCTCTACAAATCTTGTTATGGTCAAAACCACGCCAGACTTACCGTTTTTGAGAAAAAATATGTGCATCGCACAATAACATACATATTTTTACATATTTTCAGCTAAAAGTATGGCATAATTTGGTTTATTTTCATTTTCTCGGAAACTAGTAGGCCTAGAATTAAGATTTTTGGTTTAAAATGTTCGTAATGAATGCCTCTACAAATCTTGTTATGGTCAAAACCACGCCAGACTTACCGTTTTTGAGAAAAAATATGTGCATCGCACAATAACATACATATTTTTACATATTTTCAGCTAAAAGTATGGCATAATTTGGTTTATTTTCATTTTCTCGGAAACTAGTAGGCCTAGAATTAAGATTTTTGGTTTAAAATGTTCGTAATGAATGCCTCTACAAATCTTGTTATGGTCAAAACCACGCCAGACTTACCGTTTTTGAGAAAAAATATGTGCATCGCACAATAACATACATATTTTCAACTAAAAGTATGGCATAATTTGGTTTATTTTCATTTTCTCGGAAACTAGTAGGCCTAGAATTAAGATTTTTGGTTTAAAATGTTCGTAATGAATGCCTCTACAAATCTTGTTATGGTCAAAACCACGCCAGACTTACCGTTTTTGAGAAAAAATATGTGCATCGCACAATAACATACATATTTTTACATATTTTCAGCTAAAAGTATGGCATAATTTGGTTTATTTTCATTTTCTCGGAAACTAGTAGGCCTAGAATTAAGATTTTTGGTTTAAAATGTTCGTAATGAATGCCTCTACAAATCTTGTTATGGTCAAAACCACGCCAGACTTACCGTTTTTGAGAAAAAATATGTGCATCGCACAATAACATACATATTTTCAGCTAAAAGTATGGCATAATTTGGTTTATTCTCATTTTCTCGGAAACTAGTAGGCCTAGAATTAAGATTTTTGGTTTAAAATGTTCGTAATGAATGCCTCTACAAATCTTGTTATGGTCAAAACCACGCCAGACTTACCGTTTTTGAGAAAAAATATGTGCATCGCACAATAACATACATATTTTTACATATTTTCAGCTAAAAGTATGGCATAATTTGGTTTATTTTCATTTTCTCGGAAACTAGTAGGCCTAGAATTAAGATTTTTGGTTTAAAATGTTCGTAATGAATGCCTCTACAAATCTTGTTATGGTCAAAACCACGCCAGACTTACCGTTTTTGAGAAAAAATATGTGCATCGCACAATAACATACATATTTTCAACTAAAAGTATGGCATAATTTGGTTTATTTTCATTTTCTCGGAAACTAGTAGGCCTAGAATTAAGATTTTTGGTTTAAAATGTTCGTAATGAATGCCTCTACAAATCTTGTTATGGTCAAAACCACGCCAGACTTACCGTTTTTGAGAAAAAATATGTGCATCGCACAATAACATACATATTTTTACATATTTTCAGCTAAAAGTATGGCATAATTTGGTTTATTTTCATTTTCTCGGAAACTAGTAGGCCTAGAATTAAGATTTTTGGTTTAAAATGTTCGTAATGAATGCCTCTACAAATCTTGTTATGGTCAAAACCACGCCAGACTTACCGTTTTTGAGAAAAAATATGTGCATCGCACAATAACATACATATTTTTACATATTTTCAGCTAAAAGTATGGCATAATTTGGTTTATTTTCATTTTCTCGGAAACTAGTAGGCCTAGAATTAAGATTTTTGGTTTAAAATGTTCGTAATGAATGCCTCTACAAATCTTGTTATGGTCAAAACCACGCCAGACTTACCGTTTTTGAGAAAAAATATGTGCATCGCACAATAACATACATATTTTTACATATTTTCAGCTAAAAGTATGGCATAATTTGGTTTATTTTCATTTTCTCGGAAACTAGTAGGCCTAGAATTAAGATTTTTGGTTTAAAATGTTCGTAATGAATGCCTCTACAAATCTTGTTATGGTCAAAACCACGCCAGACTTACCGTTTTTGAGAAAAAATATGTGCATCGCACAATAACATACATATTTTCAGCTAAAAGTATGGCATAATTTGGTTTATTCTCATTTTCTCGGAAACTAGTAGGCCTAGAATTAAGATTTTTGGTTTAAAATGTTCGTAATGAATGCCTCTACAAATCTTGTTATGGTCAAAACCACGCCAGACTTACCGTTTTTCAGAAAAAATATGTGCATCGCACAATAACATACATATTTTTACATATTTTCAGCTAAAAGTATGGCATAATTTGGTTTATTTTCATTTTCTCGGAAACTAGTAGGCCTAGAATTAAGATTTTTGGTTTAAAATGTTCGTAATGAATGCCTCTACAAATCTTGTTATGGTCAAAACCACGCCAGACTTACCGTTTTTGAGAAAAAATATGTGCATCGCACAATAACATACATATTTTCAACTAAAAGTATGGCATAATTTGGTTTATTTTCATTTTCTCGGAAACTAGTAGGCCTAGAATTAAGATTTTTGGTTTAAAATGTTCGTAATGAATGCCTCTACAAATCTTGTTATGGTCAAAACCACGCCAGACTTACCGTTTTTGAGAAAAAATATGTGCATCGCACAATAACATACATATTTTCAGCTAAAAGTATGGCATAATTTGGTTTATTTTCATTTTCTCGGAAACTAGTAGGCCTAGAATTAAGATTTTTGGTTTAAAATGTTCGTAATGAATGCCTCTACAAATCTTGTTATGGTCAAAACCACGCCAGACTTACCGTTTTTGAGAAAAAATATGTGCATCGCACAATAACATACATATTTTTACATATTTTCAGCTAAAAGTATGGCATAATTTGGTTTATTTTCATTTTCTCGGAAACTAGTAGGCCTAGAATTAAGATTTTTGGTTTAAAATGTTCGTAATGAATGCCTCTACAAATCTTGTTATGGTCAAAACCACGCCAGACTTACCGTTTTTGAGAAAAAATATGTGCATCGCACAATAACATACATATTTTTACATATTTTCAGCTAAAAGTATGGCATAATTTGGTTTATTTTCATTTTCTCGGAAACTAGTAGGCCTAGAATTAAGATTTTTGGTTTAAAATGTTCGTAATGAATGCCTCTACAAATCTTGTTATGGTCAAAACCACGCCAGACTTACCGTTTTTGAGAAAAAATATGTGCATCGCACAATAACATACATATTTTCAACTAAAAGTATGGCATAATTTGGTTTATTTTCATTTTCTCGGAAACTAGTAGGCCTAGAATTAAGATTTTTGGTTTAAAATGTTCGTAATGAATGCCTCTACAAATCTTGTTATGGTCAAAACCACGCCAGACTTACCGTTTTTGAGAAAAAATATGTGCATCGCACAATAACATACATATTTTTACATATTTTCAGCTAAAAGTATGGCATAATTTGGTTTATTTTCATTTTCTCGGAAACTAGTAGGCCTAGAATTAAGATTTTTGGTTTAAAATGTTCGTAATGAATGCCTCTACAAATCTTGTTATGGTCAAAACCACGCCAGACTTACCGTTTTTGAGAAAAAATATGTGCATCGCACAATAACATACATATTTTTACATATTTTCAGCTAAAAGTATGGCATAATTTGGTTTATTTTCATTTTCTCGGAAACTAGTAGGCCTAGAATTAAGATTTTTGGTTTAAAATGTTCGTAATGAATGCCTCTACAAATCTCGTTATGGTCAAAACCACGCCAGACTTACCGTTTTTGAGAAAAAATATGTGCATCGCACAATAACATACATATTTTCAACTAAAAGTATGGCATAATTTGGTTTATTTTCATTTTCTCGGAAACTAGTAGGCCTAGAATTAAGATTTTTGGTTTAAAATGTTCGTAATGAATGCCTCTACAAATCTTGTTATGGTCAAAACCACGCCAGACTTACCGTTTTTGAGAAAAAATATGTGCATCGCACAATAACATACATATTTTTACATATTTTCAGCTAAAAGTATGGCATAATTTGGTTTATTTTCATTTTCTCGGAAACTAGTAGGCCTAGAATTAAGATTTTTGGTTTAAAATGTTCGTAATGAATGCCTCTACAAATCTTGTTATGGTCAAAACCACGCCAGACTTACCGTTTTTGAGAAAAAATATGTGCATCGCACAATAACATACATATTTTTACATATTTTCAGCTAAAAGTATGGCATAATTTGGTTTATTTTCATTTTCTCGGAAACTAGTAGGCCTAGAATTAAGATTTTTGGTTTAAAATGTTCGTAATGAATGCCTCTACAAATCTCGTTATGGTCAAAACCACGCCAGACTTACCGTTTTTGAGAAAAAATATGTGCATCGCACAATAACATACATATTTTCAACTAAAAGTATGGCATAATTTGGTTTATTTTCATTTTCTCGGAAACTAGTAGGCCTAGAATTAAGATTTTTGGTTTAAAATGTTCGTAATGAATGCCTCTACAAATCTTGTTATGGTCAAAACCACGCCAGACTTACCGTTTTTGAGAAAAAATATGTGCATCGCACAATAACATACATATTTTTACATATTTTCAGCTAAAAGTATGGCATAATTTGGTTTATTTTCATTTTCTCGGAAACTAGTAGGCCTAGAATTAAGATTTTTGGTTTAAAATGTTCGTAATGAATGCCTCTACAAATCTTGTTATGGTCAAAACCACGCCAGACTTACCGTTTTTGAGAAAAAATATGTGCATCGCACAATAACATACATATTTTTACATATTTTCAGCTAAAAGTATGGCATAATTTGGTTTATTTTCATTTTCTCGGAAACTAGTAGGCCTAGAATTAAGATTTTTGGTTTAAAATGTTCGTAATGAATGCCTCTACAAATCTTGTTATGGTCAAAACCACGCCAGACTTACCGTTTTTGAGAAAAAATATGTGCATCGCACAATAACATACATATTTTTACATATTTTCAGCTAAAAGTATGGCATAATTTGGTTTATTTTCATTTTCTCGGAAACTAGTAGGCCTAGAATTAAGATTTTTGGTTTAAAATGTTCGTAATGAATGCCTCTACAAATCCTGTAATGGTCAAAACCACGCCAGACTTACCGTTTTTGAGAAAAAATATGTGCATCGCACAATAACATACATATTTTCAGCTAAAAGTATGGCATAATTTGGTTTATTTTCATTTTCTCGGAAACTAGTAGGCCTAGAATTAAGATTTTTGGTTTAAAATGTTCGTAATGAATGCCTCTACAAATCTTGTTATGGTCAAAACCACGCCAGACTTACCGTTTTTGAGAAAAAATATGTGCGTCGCACAATAACATACATATTTTTACATATTTTCAGCTAAAAGTATGGCATAATTTGGTTTATTTTCATTTTCTCGGAAACTAGTAGGCCTAGAATTAAGATTTTTGGTTTAAAATGTTCGTAATGAATGCCTCTACAAATCTTGTTATGGTCAAAACCACGCCAGACTTACCGTTTTTGAGAAAAAATATGTGCATCGCACAATAACATACATATTTTCAGCTAAAAGTATGGCATAATTTGGTTTATTTTCATTTTCTCGGCAACTAGTAGGCCTAGAATTAAGATTTTTGGTTTAAAATGTTCGTAATGAATGCCTCTACAAATCTTGTTATGGTCAAAACCACGCCAGACTTACCGTTTTTGAGAAAAAATATGTGCATCGCACAATAACATACATATTTTCAGCTAAAAGTATGGCATAATTTGGTTTATTTTCATTTTCTCGGAAACTAGTAGGCCTAGAATTAAGATTTTTGGTTTAAAATGTTCGTAATGAATGCCTCTACAAATCTTGTTATGGTCAAAACCACGCCAGACTTACCGTTTTTGAGAAAAAATATGTGCGTCGCACAATAACATACATATTTTTACATATTTTCAGCTAAAAGTATGGCATAATTTGGTTTATTTTCATTTTCTCGGAAACTAGTAGGCCTAGAATTAAGATTTTTGGTTTAAAATGTTCGTAATGAATGCCTCTACAAATCTTGTTATGGTCAAAACCACGCCAGACTTACCGTTTTTGAGAAAAAATATGTGCATCGCACAATAACATACATATTTTCAGCTAAAAGTATGGCATAATTTGGTTTATTTTCATTTTCTCGGAAACTAGTAGGCCTAGAATTAAGATTTTTGGTTTAAAATGTTCGTAATGAATGCCTCTACAAATCTTGTTATGGTCAAAACCACGCCAGACTTACCGTTTTTGAGAAAAAATATGTGCATCGCACAATAACATACATATTTTTACATATTTTCAGCTAAAAGTATGGCATAATTTGGTTTATTTTCATTTTCTCGGAAACTAGTAGGCCTAGAATTAAGATTTTTGGTTTAAAATGTTCGTAATGAATGCCTCTACAAATCTTGTTATGGTCAAAACCACGCCAGACTTACCGTTTTTGAGAAAAAATATGTGCATCGCACAATAACATACATATTTTCAGCTAAAAATATGGCATAATTTGGTTTATTTTCATTTTCTCGGAAACTAGTAGGCCTAGAATTAAGATTTTTGGTTTAAAATGTTCGTAATGAATGCCTCTACAAATCTTGTTATGGTCAAAACCACGCCAGACTTACCGTTTTTGAGAAAAAATATGTGCATCGCACAATAACATACATATTTTCAGCTAAAAGTATGGCATAATTTGGTTTATTTTCATTTTCTCGGAAACTAGTAGGCCTAGAATTAAGATTTTTGGTTTAAAATGTTCGTAATGAATGCCTCTACAAATCTTGTTATGGTCAAAACCACGCCAGACTTACCGTTTTTGAGAAAAAATATGTGCGTCGCACAATAACATACATATTTTTACATATTTTCAGCTAAAAGTATGGCATAATTTGGTTTATTTTCATTTTCTCGGAAACTAGTAGGCCTAGAATTAAGATTTTTGGTTTAAAATGTTCGTAATGAATGCCTCTACAAATCTTGTTATGGTCAAAACCACGCCAGACTTACCGTTTTTGAGAAAAAATATGTGCTTCGCACAATAACATACATATTTTCAGCTAAAAGTATGGCATAATTTGGTTTATTTTCATTTTCTCGGAAACTAGTAGGCCTAGAATTAAGATTTTTGGTTTAAAATGTTCGTAATGAATGCCTCTACAAATCTTGTTATAGTCAAAACCACGCCAGACTTACCGTTTTTGAGAAAAAATATGTGCATCGCACAATAACATACATATTTGTACATATTTTCAGCTAAAAGTATGGCATAATTTGGTTTATTTTCATTTTCTCGGAAACTAGTAGGCCTAGAATTAAGATTTTTGGTTTAAAATGTTCGTAATGAATGCCTCTACAAATCTTGTTATGGTCAAAACCACGCCAGACTTACCGTTTTTGAGAAAAAATATGTGCATCGCACAATAACATACATATTTTCAGCTAAAAGTATGGCATAATTTGGTTTATTTTCATTTTCTCGGAAACTAGTAGGCCTAGAATTAAGATTTTTGGTTTAAAATGTTCGTAATGAATGCCTCTACAAATCTTGTTATGGTCAAAACCACGCCAGACTTACCGTTTTTGAGAAAAAATATGTGCATCGCACAATAACATACATATTTTCAGCTAAAAGTATGGCATAATTTGGTTTATTTTCATTTTCTCGGAAACTAGTAGGCCTAGAATTAAGATTTTTGGTTTAAAATGTTCGTAATGAATGCCTCTACAAATCTTGTTATGGTCAAAACCATGCCAGACTTACCGTTTTTGAGAAAAAATATGTGCATCGCACAATAACATACATATTTTCAGCTAAAAGTATGGCATAATTTGGTTTATTTTCATTTTCTCGGAAACTAGTAGGCCTAGAATTAAGATTTTTGGTTTAAAATGTTCATAATGAATGCCTCTACAAATCTTGTTATGGTCAAAACCACGCCAGACTTACCGTTTTTGAGAAAAAATATGTGCATCGCACAATAACATACATATTTTCAGCTAAAAGTATGGCATAATTTGGTTTATTTTCATTTTCTCGGAAACTAGTAGGCCTAGAATTAAGATTTTTGGTTTAAAATGTTCGTAATGAATGCCTCTACAAATCTTGTTATGGTCAAAACCACGCCAGACTTACCGTTTTTGAGAAAAAATATGTGCATCGCACAATAACATACATATTTTTACATATTTTCAGCTAAAAGTATGGCATAATTTGGTTTATTTTCATTTTCTCGGAAACTAGTAGGCCTAGAATTAAGATTTTTGGTTTAAAATGTTCGTAATGAATGCCTCTACAAATCTTGTTATGGTCAAAACCACGCCAGACTTACCGTTTTTGAGAAAAAAATATGTGCATCGCACAATAACATACATATTTTCAGCTAAAAGTATGGCATAATTTGGTTTATTTTCATTTTCTCGGAAACTAGTAGGCCTAGAATTAAGATTTTTGGTTTAAAATGTTCGTAATGAATGCCTCTACAAATCTTGTTATGGTCAAAACCACGCCAGACTTACCGTTTTTGAGAAAAAATATGTGCATCGCACAATAACATACATATTTTCAGCTAAAAGTATGGCATAATTTGGTTTATTTTCATTTTCTCGGAAACTAGTAGGCCTAGAATTAAGATTTTTGGTTTAAAATGTTCGTAATGAATGCCTCTACAAATCTTGTTATGGTCAAAACCACGCCAGACTTACCGTTTTTGAGAAAAAATATGTGCATCGCACAATAACATACATATTTTCAGCTAAAAGTATGGCATAATTTGGTTTATTTTCATTTTCTCGGAAACTAGTAGGCCTAGAATTAGGATTTTTGGTTTAAAATGTTCGTAATGAATGCCTCTACAAATCTTGTTATGGTCAAAACCACGCCAGACTTACCGTTTTTGAGAAAAAATATGTGCATCGCACAATAACATACATATTTTCAGCTAAAAGTATGGCATAATTTGGTTTATTTTCATTTTCTCGGAAACTAGTAGGCCTAGAATTAAGATTTTTGGTTTAAAATGTTCGTAATGAATGCCTCTACAAATCTTGTTATGGTCAAAACCACGCCAGACTTACCGTTTTTGAGAAAAAATATGTGCATCGCACAATAACATACATATTTTTACATATTTTCAGCTAAAAGTATGGCATAATTTGGTTTATTTTCATTTTCTCGGAAACTAGTAGGCCTAGAATTAAGATTTTTGGTTTAAAATGTTCGTAATGAATGCCTCTACAAATCTTGTTATGGTCAAAACCACGCCAGACTTACCGTTTTTGAGAAAAAATATGTGCATCGCACAATAACATACATATTTTTACATATTTTCAGCTAAAAGTATGGCATAATTTGGTTTATTTTCATTTTCTCGGAAACTAGTAGGCCTAGAATTAAGATTTTTGGTTTAAAATGTTCGTAATGAATGCCTCTACAAATCTTGTTATGGTCAAAACCACGCCAGACTTACCGTTTTTGAGAAAAATTATGTGCATCGCACAATAACATACATATTTTTACATATTTTCAGCTAAAAGTATGGCATAATTTGGTTTATTTTCATTTTCTCGGAAACTAGTAGGCCTAGAATTAAGATTTTTGGTTTAAAATGTTCGTAATGAATGCCTCTACAAATCTTGTTATGGTCAAAACCACGCCAGACTTACCGTTTTTGAGAAAAAATATGTGCATCGCACAATAACATACATATTTTCAGCTAAAAGTATGGCATAATTTGGTTTATTTTCATTTTCTCGGAAACTAGTAGGCCTAGAATTAAGATTTTTGGTTTAAAATGTTCGTAATGAATGCCTCTACAAATCTTGTTATGGTCAAAACCACGCCAGACTTACCGTTTTTGAGAAAAAATATGTGCATCGCACAATAACATACATATTTTCAGCTAAAAGTATGGCATAATTTGGTTTATTTTCATTTTCTCGGAAACTAGTAGGCCTAGAATTAAGATTTTTGGTTTAAAATGTTCGTAATGAATGCCTCTACAAATCTTGTTATGGTCAAAACCACGCCAGACTTACCGTTTTTGAGAAAAAATATGTGCATCGCACAATAACATACATATTTTTACATATTTTCAGCTAAAAGTATGGCATAATTTGGTTTATTTTCATTTTCTCGGAAACTAGTAGGCCTAGAATTAAGATTTTTGGTTTAAAATGTTCGTAATGAATGCCTCTACAAATCTTGTTATGGTCAAAACCACGCCAGACTTACCGTTTTTGAGAAAAAATATGTGCATCGCACAATAACATACATATTTTCAGCTAAAAGTATGGCATAATTTGGTTTATTTTCATTTTCTCGGAAACTAGTAGGCCTAGAATTAAGATTTTTGGTTTTAAATGTTCGTAATGAATGCCTCTACAAATCTTGTTATGGTCAAAACCACGCCAGACTTACCGTTTTTGAGAAAAAATATGTGCATCGCACAATAACATACATATTTTCAGCTAAAAGTATGGCATAATTTGGTTTATTTTCATTTTCTCGGAAACTAGTAGGCCTAGAATTAAGATTTTTGGTTTAAAATGTTCGTAATGAATGCCTCTACAAATCTTGTTATGGTCAAAACCACGCCAGACTTACCGTTTTTGAGAAAAAATATGTGCATCGCACAATAACATACATATTTTCAGCTAAAAGTATGGCATAATTTGGTTTATTTTCATTTTCTCGGAAACTAGTAGGCCTAGAATTAAGATTTTTGGTTTAAAATGTTCGTAATGAATGCCTCTACAAATCTTGTTATGGTCAAAACCACGCCAGACTTACCGTTTTTGAGAAAAAATATGTGCATCGCACAATAACATACATATTTTCAGCTAAAAGTATGGCATAATTTGGTTTATTTTCATTTTCTCGGAAACTAGTAGGCCTAGAATTAAGATTTTTGGTTTAAAATGTTCGTAATGAATGCCTCTACAAATCTTGTTATGGTCAAAACCACGCCAGACTTACCGTTTTTGAGAAAAAATATGTGCATCGCACAATAACATACATATTTTCAGCTAAAAGTATGGCATAATTTGGTTTATTTTCATTTTCTCGGAAACTAGTAGGCCTAGAATTAAGATTTTTGGTTTAAAATGTTCGTAATGAATGCCTCTACAAATCTTGTTATGGTCAAAACCACGCCAGACTTACCGTTTTTGAGAAAAAATATGTGCATCGCACAATAACATACATATTTTTACATATTTTCAGCTAAAAGTATGGCATAATTTGGTTTATTTTCATTTTCTCGGAAACTAGTAGGCCTAGAATTAAGATTTTTGGTTTAAAATGTTCGTAATGAATGCCTCTACAAATCTTGTTATGGTCAAAACCACGCCAGACTTACCGTTTTTGAGAAAAAATATGTGCATCGCACAATAACATACATATTTTCAGCTAAAAGTATGGCATAATTTGGTTTATTTTCATTTTCTCGGAAACTAGTAGGCCTAGAATTAAGATTTTTGGTTTAAAATGTTCGTAATGAATGCCTCTACAAATCTTGTTATGGTCAAAACCACGCCAGACTTACCGTTTTTGAGAAAAAATATGTGCATCGCACAATAACATACATATTTTTACATATTTTCAGCTAAAAGTATGGCATAATTTGGTTTATTTTCATTTTCTCGGAAACTAGTAGGCCTAGAATTAAGATTTTTGGTTTAAAATGTTCGTAATGAATGCCTCTACAAATCTTGTTATGGTAAAAACCACGCCAGACTTACCGTTTTTGAGAAAAAATATGTGCATCGCACAATAACATACATATTTTTACATATTTTCAGCTAAAAGTATGGCATAATTTGGTTTATTTTCATTTTCTCGGAAACTAGTAGGCCTAGAATTAAGATTTTTGGTTTAAAATGTTCGTAATGAATGCCTCTACAAATCTTGTTATGGTCAAAACCACGCCAGACTTACCGTTTTTGAGAAAAAATATGTGCATCGCACAATAACATACATATTTTCAGCTAAAAGTATGGCATAATTTGGTTTATTTTCATTTTCTCGGAAACTAGTAGGCCTAGAATTAAGATTTTTGGTTTAAAATGTTCGTAATGAATGCCTCTACAAATCTTGTTATGGTCAAAACCACGCCAGACTTACCGTTTTTGAGAAAAAATATGTGCATCGCACAATAACATACATATTTTTACATATTTTCAGCTAAAAGTATGGCATAATTTGGTTTATTTTCATTTTCTCGGAAACTAGTAGGCCTAGAATTAAGATTTTTGGTTTAAAATGTTCGTAATGAATGCCTCTACAAATCTTGTTATGGTCAAAACCACGCCAGACTTACCGTTTTTGAGAAAAAATATGTGCATCGCACAATAACATACATATTTTCAGCTAAAAGTATGGCATAATTTGGTTTATTTTCATTTTCTCGGAAACTAGTAGGCCTAGAATTAAGATTTTTGGTTTAAAATGTTCGTAATGAATGCCTCTACAAATCTTGTTATGGTCAAAACCACGCCAGACTTACCGTTTTTGAGAAAAAATATGTGCATCGCACAATAACATACATATTTTTACATATTTTCAGCTAAAAGTATGGCATAATTTGGTTTATTTTCATTTTCTCGGAAACTAGTAGGCCTAGAATTAAGATTTTTGGTTTAAAATGTTCGTAATGAATGCCTCTACAAATCTTGTTATGGTCAAAACCACGCCAGACTTACCGTTTTTGAGAAAAAATATGTGCATCGCACAATAACATACATATTTTTACATATTTTCAGCTAAAAGTATGGCATAATTTGGTTTATTTTAATTTTCTCGGAAACTAGTAGGCCTAGAATTAAGATTTTTGTTTTAAAATGTTCGTAATGAATGCCTCTACAAATCTTGTTATGGTCAAAACCACGCCAGACTTACCGTTTTTGAGAAAAAATATGTGCATCGCACAATAACATACATATTTTTACATATTTTCAGCTAAAAGTATGGCATAATTTGGTTTATTTTCATTTTCTCGGAAACTAGTAGGCCTAGAATTAAGATTTTTGGTTTAAAATGTTCGTAATGAATGCCTCTACAAATCTTGTTATGGTCAAAACCACGCCAGACTTACCGTTTTTGAGAAAAAATATGTGCATCGCACAATAACATACATATTTCAGCTAAAAGTATGGCATAATTTGGTTTATTTTCATTTTCTCGGAAACTAGTAGGCCTAGAATTAAGATTTTTGGTTTAAAATGTTCGTAATGAATGCCTCTACAATCTTGTTATGGTCAAAACCACGCCAGACTTACCGTTTTTGAGAAAAAATATGTGCATCGCACAATAACATACATATTTTTACATATTTTCAGCTAAAAGTATGGCATAATTTGGTTTATTTTCATTTTCTCGGAAACTAGTAGGCCTAGAATTAAGATTTTTGGTTTAAAATGTTCGTAATGAATGCCTCTATAAATCTTGTTATGGTCAAAACCACGCCAGACTTACCGTTTTTGAGAAAAAATATGTGCATCGCACAATAACATACATATTTTCAACTAAAAGTATGGCATAATTTGGTTTATTTTCATTTTCTCGGAAACTAGTAGGCCTAGAATTAAGATTTTTGGTTTAAAATGTTCGTAATGAATGCCTCTACAAATCTTGTTATGGTCAAAAACCACGCCAGACTTACCGTTTTGAGAAAAAATATGTGCATCGCACAATAACATACATAATTTTTACATATTTTCAGCTAAAAGTATGGCATAATTTGGTTTATTTTCATTTTCTCGGAAACTAGTAGGCCTAGAATTAAGATTTTTGGTTTAAAATGTTCGTAATGAATGCCTCTACAAATCTTGTTATGGTCAAAACCACGCCAGACTTACCGTTTTTGAGAAAAAATATGTGCATCGCACAATAACATACATATTTTTACATATTTTCAGCTAAAAGTATGGCATAATTTGGTTTATTTTCATTTTCTCGGAAACTAGTAGGCCTAGAATTAAGATTTTTGGTTTAAAATGTTCGTAATGAATGCCTCTACAAATCTTGTTATGGTCAAAACCACGCCAGACTTACCGTTTTTGAGAAAAAATATGTGCATCGCACAATAACATACATATTTTTACATATTTTCAGCTAAAAGTATGGCATAATTTGGTTTATTTTCATTTTCTCGGAAACTAGTAGGCCTAGAATTAAGATTTTTGGTTTAAAATGTTCGTAATGAATGCCTCTACAAATCTTGTTATGGTCAAAACCACGCCAGACTTACCGTTTTTGAGAAAAAATATGTGCATCGCACAATAACATACATATTTTCAGCTAAAGTATGGCATAATTTGGTTTATTCTCATTTTCTCGGAAACTAGTAGGCCTAGAATTAAGATTTTTGGTTTAAAATGTTCGTAATGAATGCCTCTACAAATCTTGTTATGGTCAAAACCACGCCAGACTTACCGTTTTTCAGAAAAAATATGTGCATCGCACAATAACATACATATTTTTACATATTTTCAGCTAAAAGTATGGCATAATTTGGTTTATTTTCATTTTCTCGGAAACTAGTAGGCCTAGAATTAAGATTTTTGGTTTAAAATGTTCGTAATGAATGCCTCTACAAATCTTGTTATGGTCAAAACCACGCCAGACTTACCGTTTTTGAGAAAAAATATGTGCATCGCACAATAAACATACATATTTTCAACTAAAAGTATGGCATAATTTGGTTTATTTTCATTTTCTCGGAAACTAGTAGGCCTAGAATTAAGATTTTTGGTTTAAAATGTTCGTAATGAATGCCTCTACAAATCTTGTTATGGTCAAAACCACGCCAGACTTACCGTTTTGAGAAAAAATATGTGCATCGCACAATAACATACATATTTTCAGCTAAAAGTATGGCATAATTTGGTTTATTTTCATTTTCTCGGAAACTAGTAGGCCTAGAATTAAGATTTTTGGTTTAAAATGTTCGTAATGAATGCCTCTACAAATCTTGTTATGGTCAAAACCACGCCAGACTTACCGTTTTTGAGAAAAAATATGTGCATCGCACAATAACATACATATTTTTACATATTTTCAGCTAAAAGTATGGCATAATTTGGTTTATTTTCATTTTCTCGGAAACTAGTAGGCCTAGAATTAAGATTTTTGGTTTAAAATGTTCGTAATGAATGCCTCTACAAATCTTGTTATGGTCAAAACCACGCCAGACTTACCGTTTTTGAGAAAAAATATGTGCATCGCACAATAACATACATATTTTTACATATTTTCAGCTAAAAGTATGGCATAATTTGGTTTATTTTCATTTTCTCGGAAACTAGTAGGCCTAGAATTAAGATTTTTGGTTTAAAATGTTCGTAATGAATGCCTCTACAAATCTTGTTATGGTCAAAACCACGCCAGACTTACCGTTTTGAGAAAAAATATGTGCATCGCACAATAACATACATATTTTCAACTAAAAGTATGGCATAATTTGGTTTATTTTCATTTTCTCGGAAACTAGTAGGCCTAGAATTAAGATTTTGGTTTAAAATGTTCGTAATGAATGCCTCTACAAATCTTGTTATGGTCAAAACCACGCCAGACTTACCGTTTTTGAGAAAAAATATGTGCATCGCACAATAACATACATATTTTTACATATTTTCAGCTAAAAGTATGGCATAATTTGGTTTATTTTCATTTTCTCGGAAACTAGTAGGCCTAGAATTAAGATTTTTGGTTTAAAATGTTCGTAATGAATGCCTCTACAAATCTTGTTATGGTCAAAACCACGCCAGACTTACCGTTTTTGAGAAAAAATATGTGCATCGCACAATAACATACATATTTTTACATATTTTCAGCTAAAAGTATGGCATAATTTGGTTTATTTTCATTTTCTCGGAAACTAGTAGGCCTAGAATTAAGATTTTTGGTTTAAAATGTTCGTAATGAATGCCTCTACAAATCTTGTTATGGTCAAAACCACGCCAGACTTACCGTTTTTGAGAAAAAATATGTGCATCGCACAATAACATACATATTTTCAACTAAAAGTATGGCATAATTTGGTTTATTTTCATTTTCTCGGAAACTAGTAGGCCTAGAATTAAGATTTTTGGTTTAAAATGTTCGTAATGAATGCCTCTACAAATCTTGTTATGGTCAAAAACCACGCCAGACTTACCGTTTTTGAGAAAAAATATGTGCATCGCACAATAACATACATATTTTTACATATTTTCAGCTAAAAGTATGGCATAATTTGGTTTATTTTCATTTTCTCGGAAACTAGTAGGCCTAGAATTAAGATTTTTGGTTTAAAATGTTCGTAATGAATGCCTCTACAAATCTTGTTATGGTCAAAACCACGCCAGACTTACCGTTTTTGAGAAAAAATATGTGCATCGCACAATAACATACATATTTTTACATATTTTCAGCTAAAAGTATGGCATAATTTGGTTTATTTTCATTTTCTCGGAAACTAGTAGGCCTAGAATTAAGATTTTTGGTTTAAAATGTTCGTAATGAATGCCTCTACAAATCTTGTTATGGTCAAAACCACGCCAGACTTACCGTTTTTGAGAAAAAATATGTGCATCGCACAATAACATACATATTTTTACATATTTTCAGCTAAAAGTATGGCATAATTTGGTTTATTTTCATTTTCTCGGAAACTAGTAGGCCTAGAATTAAGATTTTTGTTTAAAATGTTCGTAATGAATGCCTCTACAAATCCTGTAATGGTCAAAACCACGCCAGACTTACCGTTTTTGAGAAAAAATATGTGCATCGCACAATAACATACATATTTTCAGCTAAAAGTATGGCATAATTTGGTTTATTTTCATTTTCTCGGAAACTAGTAGGCCTAGAATTAAGATTTTTGGTTTAAAATGTTCGTAATGAATGCCTCTACAAATCTTGTTATGGTCAAAACCACGCCAGACTTACCGTTTTTGAGAAAAAATATGTGCGTTGCACAATAACATACATATTTTTACATATTTTCAGCTAAAAGTATGGCATAATTTGGTTTATTTTCATTTTCTCGGAAACTAGTAGGCCTAGAATTAAGATTTTTGGTTTAAAATGTTCGTAATGAATGCCTCTACAAATCTTGTTATGGTCAAAACCACGCCAGACTTACCGTTTTTGAGAAAAAATATGTGCATCGCACAATAACATACATATTTTCAGCTAAAAGTATGGCATAATTTGGTTTATTTTCATTTTCT